>JAJTIY010000005.1:0-2400000 GCA_021365275.1 Xylariales sp. PMI_506 | reverse complement strand
GGCGATAAGTCAGATCACCATCCCAAGCACATATAGCTGGGGCATCAGGTTGACTCTGGACATGATTTTCGATCAGATCATATATGTAATTGTCGTGAGCTTCGGGAAGAGATCCGTTCCATTGCCAGATACGTTCCAGTTCCTCCGGTGTTATCATTTGGATATCTGAAAGTAGTTGACCTGGGCTGGTGCGACATAGTTGCTTGAGGACATGCTCGAGTCGGTTCAGCAAGCTCTCCACAACCCACTGCTTAATCACCCTGGGGTCGAATCGGGCTCTAGCTGCAATCTCGCCGTCGCCGAGATGTATCTCAATCATTAGGCTGTAAGTATTGAAACCAGCGTTGTTTTCTTCCTTCTGCATTGTCCAGAGAGTTTCTTCGGAGCGCGCTTGGTGAGGCTGGACCACCACCAATGTCTGGAATGCGCATGCTTGCTGGCAGTGCGGCGAGAGCTTGGTTATTCGATTGAGCCCCGTCTGCTCAAAAGGGATCATATCTGTAGCCTGTTGATGCAGAACCTGTAGATACTCCGACACTGATTGCGTATTCTCCCACCGTACTCGCACAGGAACTGTTGCAATGGTGGGGACGGGCATTTTATCAATTTCAGCAACAGGAGCATTTCGTCCGAAAACAGTAGTGCCGAAAACCACATCTTTGGAATTGGTCATGGCTCCAGTAACGAGTGACCATGCTGCACGTACCATTGTCGACATGGTAATGCTTTGCAGGTGCTCTTGTGGGGAAGGGAAAGAATAATCTACGATCCCGTCTGCTACCGGCTGCTCTACAGACGGCGGCAGGACTGGGAAAGTAGCACACTCATAGCCCTCCAAGGTCGATTGCCAATATGCTTCTGTCTCGCCAGGATCCTGGGACTGGATATAACGGATGAAGTTCTGCACTTGTGGCATTGGGGCAAACTTTTCACCCTGGTAGACCTGGTGAACTGCATCCATAATGAGTGACAACGACCACCCATCGTACAAGGCATGGTGCATTGTCCAAACAAACCATTTTGATGTTCCAGAATCTTTGCCATCTTCGATTAATGCATAACGGGCAAGAGGCTTACCCAGCTGCATTGACTGAAGCCTATCCTGTTGGCGATATTCTTCCAAAGAGTTGGTATGTGCCCAGTGAATCCCTTCGTCTAGGACAACTTGGAAGAGACCGATCTCGTCGTGCTGAACAATCCTCGAACGCAGGATAGGTATGGACCGAACAACCTCCTCCCAAGCATTGCGGAAAGACTCTATGGAGACCCCTGGAGACAATTCCATGGTAGCCTGCATCACGTATTCCCCAGGCCGCTGCAACGTAAGTGACAACAATCCTTCTTGAAGGGGAGTACAAGGATATGCGTCTTGAATGCGACCCAGCTCCAACCTGTATTGAATCGATATGTCCTGAAGAACGGAATTGGTGTTTATCTGTTTTCCTCCACCAAGAAGAGAAAATGGTGGGATATTTTCGGTAAGGCCCCGGGCCACCTGGAGCGCCTGGTTTGCAAGGGTGTACAGTGTGGGATGGCGGAAAATATCGGCCACCGCGAGCTCAATATTGACCTTGCGAGCTTCGGCGACAACCTTCATGGCGGTGATGGAATGCCCCCCTAGTTGGAAAAAGTTATCGTCGATACCAATGGCGTCTGGCTTTATATTTAGTACTAGGCTCCATATATGTTGCATTTGCCGTTCGAGCTCCGTTGTTGGCTGCCGTCTGGGTGAGGATGATGATAGCGACGGCACTGCCCATCGATGTATTCTCTCGGCAAGCTTGTTCCGGTCGATTTTGCCGTTTTCGTTCACGGGCAGCTTCTCCAGAATTGTGACACTTTGAGGGACCATGTATGATGGCAGCTGGGCTCGAAGAAGATCTTGGATTTGCTGTTGTACCTTGATCTTCTGTTGTTGCCGCAAAGGTCGGCTACAAAGTGAGATGGTCGGTCGGCCTTGATGGTCGGTTGGAAACCGGAACCGCATCCTGTCTCCATTATGCCGAACAGGTCGATAGAAAACTGCGTCTAAGCCGCCTTTCTGGGAGTGCTGCCGTGCCCAACTAATTTCGACCTTACATCCCGCTTGTTGTGCAATGCATTCTAGATCTACAGCGGTTAAGCTCGGAGTTTCACGTGATCTTTTATGTATCGACGAAAGCCAGTCATCTTCATCTTTTTCAAATGACACATCTTTGAGCGCGTCGACGACGTATCTCTCAAAGATCGTTTTGCTATGAGGAATGTTGTTGATAGGTACCACCATGGGACTGGAAGGATCTTGTAGAAATTGCAACATTGACTCGCGATCCAGTCTACGTTCCGTAAAGTCAATCCATTTTTCGCTCACCTCGTTGATCTGGCTCGGGCTTGGGTCATCGTTATCAAGCAAGTGTATAATTGCAGCGTATCGATAACAGCTCAGCTCATTAGTGGCCTTCATTCTCTTAGGGATGATCTCGACGTAGTCAACCAGGCCAGCGAGTCGTTCTGGCAGTGCGGTGAAGAACCCTGGGTCGATAAGTAGTTCCAGCTCGGCCTCAGCGATATCTTCCATTCGTCGCCGGGTTTCGTCCTTTGTCGGATTCTCTCCAACCATGTATAAGGCTTTGGAAACTTGAAACTGCTGGTAAAGTGCATAAGATCGGATATCACCTAAGAAGATGGCCTTCACGCTTCTGAGGGCTGCGATGTCTTCTAGCACTTTGAACAGATACTCCTGGCTTGGGAAGTATTGAGCAACGGAGTTGATAACCGCGAAGTTTGGCTTGTTCACCATCTCCAGTTTATCGAGATCCTCTGCAGCGCCTTTATACATGCGTACCTTATCAGCTATTTGCGGGATGGATTTAGCTGTTTTAGTTATAAGTTCCACAGCTGTGTTTGACGGATCCAATCCCACATAACTCTCCAAAGACTCCGTAAGGTTGAAAAGAATCATACCAGTGCCGGATCCAATTTCTAGGACCCTTTGCTTGGCTGGTGCTACATTGAGGATGGACCTGATGGTATCGTCGAGCCATTCGGTCATTTCTGTCTTGTCAATTTCACTTCCATTATACATAGAAGTCCATCCGATGAAGTCACGGCCAATCATTTCAGGCTGTATGTTCTTCACAGTGTCATATGTTTCTGTATCAAAGTGGCCCTCCCACACTTTTAGGTGCTGGGTTTCATCATCTTCGACTCCGTCGTTGACAGTGTCCGCGGGGGTATCTTCGACATCGACGACATCGCGCAGGGTAATGAAGCCGGAAAGTTGGGCTTCATAGCCTTCCCTTTGCTGGATAATAGCGACTGCATTACGTACCGCGTGATGGCTGCGAAGTAAATGCTCAATTTCGCCAAGCTCGACACGGTTACCTCGTATTTTAACCTGACCGTCAATTCTCCCTAGGAATTCCAACTGGCCGTCTCTGGGGCGATAACGAACGTAGTCACCCGTACGATATGCTCGTTGTGACTCTCCGCCGACGGTGACTTCAATAAACCGGTCAATATTCCGTGCTGGGTCAGTGTAACCTCTTGCTACCCCGTCTCCCGTGACCACCAATTCTCCCACCACGCCGAGTGGAACAAGACGTTGCTGTGAGTTCATAACATAAGCCCCTGAGTTGTTTACTGGTCGACCAATAGGAACTCCGTTTATGAACACTCCTGTGCGAGGAAGGGGATAGAATGTACTAAAACTGGTGTTTTCTGTAGGTCCGTATGCGTTGACAAACTGTCCTTTGATCAAATCACGGGCTGCGATTGCGTCTTCCGGGTCAAGTCGCTCTCCACCTACGTAGAGGGTGTTCAAGTCTTGAAGGAGCGCCGGACATTCGTGTAGATATTGTTTAAACAATGATGTAGTTATAAAGGTGGCGCCGATATTTTCCTGTGAGAAAACATCTAGTAATGCAGATTGATTAAGCACTGTCATGGAATCCACGCATATCAACGTGCCGCCATTCAGTAAGGTCGAATAGATCTCCCACGTTGACGCATCGAAAGCAATATTTGACATGTGGGCCATTGGAACATTGGGGGAGTGCTGGAGCATATTGGTATCCTTCACCAGCCGGATGATATTTCGATGCTCAATCATGACTCCTTTAGGTTGGCCGGTAGAACCTGAGGTAAACATCACATATGCAAGGCTCTCGGCTGAAGGCGGATCGTTCAGTGTCAGGTTCTCATGATCTGCATCTTGGGTTTCTAAAACATCGCTGATCTGAACAAAGTTCACATTGTTTTGTTGGGCTTCGGGGTACAGCGCATCAGAGCCAACCAAAACCATACCGAGACCGGCAGCTGACGATATGATGCGTTCAATTCGATTGGCAGGCATTTTGACATCAAGTGGCAGATATGCCAATCCAGCTTTCAGTATTCCTAGAAATGTGACTATTGCCTGACACGATCGCGTTGCGAACACACCAACCAGAGTTTCGGGGGCAAACTTTTGCTTAGATAGCCACCGGGCCATCTTATCCGAATCTTGATTCAGCTGCTGGTATGTTAGACTGGCATTGAGGTCCTTGACAGCCAGTTGATGGGGGTTGATTGCCACCTGCTGGCGGAATATATCCACGACGCTAGATTCTCGAGGGTAACTTGTACGCTGTATTTGGAGAAGTCCCATCTGCTCAAGTGTGGAATGATCCTGCTCGGTTAGGAGTGGGAGAGACGTGAACTTCTTTCCAGGCTCACTCATAGAGGCTCCCAACAGTTTGTTGAAGACTGAAACGATGTGGCTTATCGTTTCTTCATAATACAGGTCCGTAGAATATAGTAGTTGGCCGCTTATCGACTCACTTTCCTGGAAAAAGTGCATTTCCATGTCAAATCTGGATGTCGGTAATACAGTTATCGATTCCGTTTCCAGCCCGTCGAAAGGGAAAATTGTCAAGTCAACCTGTGAATGAACGGCAAACATTACTTGCGCCAAGGGATTTCGGGATAGATCACGTCCTTTTTGCAAGTTTGCGACCAGCCGCTCGAACGGCACGTCCGGGTTAGCGAGAGCAGCTATCGTCGTGTCTTGAACATGGGCCACCACTTCCTCGAAAGACATATCTTCGATTTTGAGACGAAGGCATTGCATATTAACAAAAAATCCAATCATATTTCTTAATTCCCATCGGTCTCGGTTTGCGTTGGCTGTACCAATCGAAGCGTCGGGAATACCGGTCAAGAGATAATGTGTCATTCTGAAGACACTCAGAAGCACGGTGAACAGTGTCACGTTATGATCGTTACAAAAGCGCTGGATATCCTTATACAAAGAACCTTCGAGGACGAATGTATGTCTCTTTGCTGCTCCTGAGAGTGCTGCCGGTCGGGGCTTGTCACAAGGGAATTCGGCAGGTCGACTTGTCTGTAACTGCTTGATCCAGTAAGCAAGCTGTCGTTGCTGCTCATCTTTTTGGTCCTGCTGCTTTTGCCAAGCGGAGAAATCTCGATATTGAATCTGAAGAGGTTCCACTACGGAGGAAGGCTCCTGACCACGTTTTGCAGCGTTGTAGAAGGCTGCTAGTTCTTTTCGAAGTATATCTACCGACCATCCATCTGAAATAATGTGATGCATCAAGATGGATAATATATGGTGTTCATTGTTTACTCGATAAAGTGAAATTCTCCATCCGGGTTCTTTGCCTAGATTAAATGGCTTTTTGTGATCATGGAATACGCAGCTCAAGTCATCGGTCTCATCTGGAGACAAGGGTATGGCCTGCAGACGTTTGGGCTGGAATGGTAAAACCCTCTGCATACTGACGCCATTGCTTGTGAAAAACACGGTCCGCAGCGTCTCATGACGTTCTTCCAATGTATGGAGAGCGGTGTTCAATGCTTCAAGTTGTAGAGGACCAGTAATTCGCAAGGTGATTGGCATATGATACCAATTCAATCCTGGGTGCAGCTGTTCAAGGAACCACAGACGGCCCTGCGCAAAAGATTGCTCCGTCGGCCCATCACTCGTGGTTTCAGGAATACACCTAGGCTCGTTACCAGTTGTTCCGCTCACTGTGCAAGCAGCCATGTCTACAAGCTTGGGGTGGCGGAAAATGTCTGCCACCTCTAGCTTCAGTCCTATCTTGCGAGCCTCCCCTACCACACGCATTGCAGCCAGTGAATCGCCCCCGAGCTGGAAGAAAGATTGATCGAGGCCAATCAGATGGAGAGGGTATTTCAGAACAACACTGCATATCTTTTGTAATTGTCGCTCTACTTCCGAAACGGGTTGCCGTATTGATTCCTGGCTAATCTCTCGGGTCTGGATACTCTCACTGAGCGCCTTACGATCGAGTTTACCATTTGCGTTGATAGGCAACTTCTCAAGAACGTTAATCATCTGAGGAATCATGTACGGGGGTAGTTGAGCTTGAAGCATTTGGAGCAGCTCATCACTAAGTCCTTTATGCCTTTGCTGTTGCAGTGGCTGGTTACTGAGCAGGTGTGTTGAGCGATTATGATGGTCGCTGGGAAAATGGAACAAAATGCGTGATCCAGTAGGCCCAACCGGGTCCAAGCGATGGAAAACGGCGTCGAACCCGCCGAATTGAGAGTTCTGCCGAGCGCAACTGATCTCAACGCGCCAATCTGCTTCTTCTGCAAGGTGAACCAAATCAAGTGCGGACAATGAGGAACAATCTTTTGCGGCGCTTCGAGCTGAGGCAAGCCAATGGTTGTGGTCGTCCTTCTGTTTTGTGGGTGTTGGCGTCTTATCCAAGACATCTACAATATGTCTTTCTAGAATCGTTTTGTTGTCCGGGATGTTGCCAACACATAACATATCAGATTGTACAGATTGGTTCAGAAGCGACAAGAGCGAGTCGCGGGTCAGCTGTTGTGCTTTGTAATCAACCCAGTGATTATCCCGTATATCGTGTATTTGACTTTGCTGCAAATGGATATCTTGAGATTTCTGGACGTGCAAAACTGCGGCATAGCGATAACAGCTTAGCTCATTCGTTGCATCCATTTTCTTGGGCAGAATCTCGACGTGGCGTATCAGATGAGGCAGTTGCTCTGCCAAGCGGGTAAAAAATCCGGGGTCAACGAGCAATTCAGGCTCATTTTGCATCATATCCGATATTTTGTCTTCAAATCTCTTCATGTTTGGTGTATCATCAAAGAGGTATAATGCTTTAGAAATTAGGAACTGCTTGAATAGAGCGTGAGATCGGACATCACCAATGAAGATGGTGTCTACTCCCTCGATTCGAAGCACGTCCTGGATCAAGTTGAAGAGATAATCCTGGCTCGGAAAGTACTGTACCACTGAGTTCATAACAACCAGATTGGGTGATGTGGTGATATGCAACCGACTCACATCCGCTGCTGCAGCTCTATGTACTTCGACCTTTCCGGCCAATGAAGTGTGCGATTGGGTAATCTTGTCGATGAACTCAACTGCCTTTTGTGAAGGATCAAGTCCGACATAGCTCTGTAGGCCATCGATTATATTAAAGAGTATCATACCTGTTCCACATCCTACCTCGAGGACATGGCCAGGTGGGTTGCCATTGAGTAGAGTTTTGATGGTGTCGTCTAGCCACTCATTCAGATCATTTTTTGGTATATCAGACCCATCGTAGATGGAGGTCCACCCAGTAAAATCGCGACCAATAACTTCGGGGCGAATATTCTCGATATCTGCATATGTGTTAGTATCAAACAGCTCTTCCCATACCTGAACATGGTCTGTCTCGTCAGTTTCGTCGTTTCTCGAACTATCGCCTGTTTCGTCGGAGGCAGCCTTGTTGACGGTGATAAAACTGATCAGCTGCGGTTGTCGTCCATCTTCGCTGTGCAATACAGTAGCGGCACCATCCACCAGCCTGTGACTGCGTAGGGCGTGCTCGATTTCAGCAAGTTCAATACGGTGGCCTCGGACCTTGACCTGCCCGTCAATTCGCCCAAAGTACTCAAGCTGGCCATCTACTGGCCGATAACGAACATAGTCCCCTGTGCGATATGCGCGCACTTCTTGTCCACCCACCTGCACACTGACAAATCGGTCATTTTGCCGTGGGTCGGTGTAGCCACGTGCAAGTCCATCTCCTGTTACCACAAGCTCCCCTACGACCCCAATTGGTACAAGCCGCAGTTTGGTATCTACAACGTATGCTCCAGAGTTACTCAGTGACCGGCCGATGGGAACGCCATTGGTACACATTTCGCCGTCTTGAAGACAGTATATTGTGCTTGCCCCAGTATTTTCTGTGGGTCCGTATGCGTTAATGATGTTGCCTTTCATAAGCTTGCGAGCAGAAAAGACTTCCCGCGGGTCGAGTCGATCTCCCCCGACATAGAGTGTCTCTAGGCCGGCGACAATACCAGGGGAGTCGTGAAGGTATTGCTTTAGTAATGCAGGTGTGAATATAGCCACCTTCACCTGTTCCCGTATAAAGATCTCAGATAATGCCTGGTAGTCGAGTACCGATTCTGCCTTTACACAAATCAGTGTTCCCCCGTTCAATAATGCCGAGTAAATCTCCCACATGGAAACATCGAAAGCAATGTTTGTGATGTGGGTCATGGCAACACCTTGTGTAGGGAGATACTTGGCCATATTACTTTGTACCACCAAGCGGACGACACCACGATGTTCAACCATAACTCCTTTAGGCTGACCCGTAGACCCTGACGTGAACATGACATAGGCAAGGCTCGTGGCAGAAGGTTTGGCTCGGATAAGTGAAGCTCGATCGTAGGTGGGATGACTTTCCAAGATACTCATGATGTCAACGAGCTCAAAGTCATTGTCTTCAGCTTCTATCTGTGGGACCTCCTCCCCACGTCCTACCAAGATCAACCTATGGCCTTGCACTGCCGAGAGCAAGAATCTTAGACGACCAATTGGAGATTTGACGTCTAGAGGCAAATACGCCATGTTCGCTTTCAAGATTCCAAGAAACGTGATAATCGTCTCACAGGATCGACTGGCAAATACAGGAACTAGTGTTTCAGTGGGATATTTTTGATTCAGCAACCAGGAGGCGATATAATCTGATTGCTGATCTAATTGACGATATGTGAACTTTGACGTGGCGTCTTTGATTGCTATCGAGTGAGGGCTAGCAGTGACCTGTTCACGGAAGATATCGACTATACTCTTGTCACGTGGATAAGGAGTAGTGGATTGAACAAGTTCCATATCCTCCAAGGCACGGTAATCAAGACCTGTAAATAACGGCAATGAAGCGACCGGTTGATTAGGCTCCTTCATCACACCTTCGAGCACTTTGACAAATACGGACAACATCTGTTCGATAGACTCGGGCGAATATAGGTCTGTCGAGAACATCAGATCACCCCTAAGGGCATCCCTTTCCTGATAAAAGTGGAACTCCATATCGAATCGTGATGCCGGTGTTGGGAGAATAGGATCAGTTTCCACTCCTTCAAAGTCGAACCGACCTACATCTAATTGAGAATGAAGTGCAAATGCTATCTGCACCACTGGGTGACGAGAAATGTCTCTTTCCTTTTGTAGTTTCGAAACAATTTGTTCGAATGGCACTTCTTGATTGTCAAACGAGGCAGTGGTTGTTTCGTGAACTTGCCGAACGAGATCATTGAACGTGTCAACGTCCTCAACCCTCGTTCGAATACACTGTAAGTTGACGAAGAACCCAACCATATCTTTCAACTCCCATCGATCACGGTTTGCGTTTGCCGTTCCGATAGTCGCATCCTCCACACCAGTGAGACGATAGTGTAGAGTACGGAATGCAGTAAGCAGCACGATGAACGGGGTTGCACTGCACTCGTTGCAGAATTGGTTGAGCCTGTTATATAAGGTTCCCTCAATGCGGATACGTTGGATGGCAGCTTTTCCTGACAAAGCATCTGGGCGAGGTTTGTCGCAAAAGAACTCCGCTGGCCGGCTTGATTCTAGTTGCTTTAGCCAGTAATCAAGTTGTGTGTCAAAATTGCCAGCCTCCTGTCGCTGCTTTTGCCAGACCGAATAATGCCGATATTGAATAGGCAGAGGCTTCACCTCAGACAATGGATCTGGCTGACCACGTTTGACGGCGGCATAGAACATGGCCAGTTCTTTACGAAGAATATCAACCGACCATCCGTCCGAGATAATATGGTGCATCACGACGGATAATACCCATTCATTATCCCTGAGCTGATACAATGAAACCCTCCAACCTGGTTCATTCTGTAAGTCGAAAGGTGTCTCCTGATCCAATTTCAACATCGAATCGAGCTCATCTTGCACCTTATCTGATGATGCTAAATTGACTATATTCAATTTTTTCGGTTTGAAGGACTGTATACTTTGAATATTGATGCCGTCTTGAGACGAAAAGACAGTACGGAGAGGCTCATGACGTTTCTGCACCGCTTGAAGAGCCGTATCCAGCGCCTTCACATCCAGAGGTCCTCGGATACGGGTTGCGCGCGAAATATGATACCAGGACAAGCCGGGATGCAATTGTTCGAGAAACCAGAGACGTCCCTGAGCAAAGGACTGTTCTACCGGCCCTTCCAGCTTCGTTGCTGGTATGTTGTCGAGACTAGCGTTCGCCGCATTACCTTTTGCAGCGGCTAGCTCACCAAGACGCGGATACCGGAAGATGTCCGCAACTTCCAACTGGAGTCCAACTTTTCGAGCTTCACCAACAAAAACCATGGCTGCAATTGAATCACCACCAATCTGGAAGAAGTTGTCATCCAGTCCAATCGCGGAGGGGTCGATTCTTAGTGTGTCACCCCACAACTTCTGAATCTGCCGGCCGAGATCTGTTGTAGGCTTTCGTGCCCGCCTACTTCTGACAACCTGATTCCTAACCTTCCTGGTGAGTAGTGAGCGGTCGATTTTACCATTCAAGTTGACTGGCATATTTTCCAAGATAATAATAGTCTCGGGTACCATGTACGATGGTAACTTCGTCTTGATGCCATCATAGAGTTCATCCCGAGTCCTATGCATAAGTTGCTGCCGCAGCGGCTGACTGCTGAGTTCAGCTTGAGAACGACCATGATGGTCAGTTGGGAATCGGAACAAGACTCTGTCTTGTTGATGAGGCGGAGTTCTTCGATGAAATACAACATCTAGTCCTCCATTTTGAGAATACTGGCGTGCCCAGCTGAACTCGACATGGTATCCTGACTTTTGTGCCAACCGAACTATATCATGTCGGGATAGTGAAGCACAGCCATCTGCCTTCTCTCGGACGGATGATATCCAGGTTCTACAGTCACTTGTAACCTTATCCAGTCGACCATCTAAAGCATCCAAAGCAAATCTTTCGAAAACTGTCTTGTTGTAAGGAATGTTGCTTACACCGATAGAAGACAGAGTCTGGTGGTCAGGATAATCTAGATGCTCCGCCGGATTTTGCAAAACTTGCAACAAAGAATTCGCGTCAAGCCTCTTCTCGACGAAGTCTAGCCACATTCCCTCGTCAACATTGTAGACCTCCAGTTTTGAGTGTAGCGTCTTCAGGTGTACTACAGCGGCATAACGATAACAGCTGAGCTCATTTGTGGCATCCACATTCTTCGGTAAAATCTCGATGGCCTCCACGAGGTCCGGAAGCCGGTCAGAAAGGGCAGTGAAAAACCCCGGATCTACAAGGAGATCCAGTTCAGCGTCTTTGATCGCCTCCATGTTCTGTAGGAACTCGTCTACTGTCGCGCTTGCGCCCAGAGTATGAAGGGTGCTCGTAACTTGAAACTGGCGGTAGAGTGCGTGAGATCGGATATCGCCGAAGTAAAGGGTTTTGACGCCCTTTATCTGGCTCAGGTCTTTGACTAGCTGGAATAGGTACTCTTGGCTGGGAAAATACTGCACCACTGAGTTGATGATGACAAGCTCTGGAGATTGATGCAGTCTTAATTTTGAAATATCCCTCGGTGACCCTTTGTGCATCTGGACAGTTTTATTTCCAAGCTCAGGGATAGACTCTATTCCTCTTGCAATGAGATCTATGACGCACTGAGAAGGATGTAAACCCACATAACTTTCCAGCTGATCAAGTAGGCCGAAGAGAATTGTCCCGGTGCCCGATCCGATTTCAAGAACATTAACTTGCCGATTTCCATTGAGAACCGTCTGAATGGTGTCTTCAAACCATTCCTGCAGTTCACCTTCACTGATATCTACGCCGTCATACATTGAGTTCCATTGTAGAAAGTTTCTACCATAGGTCTCGAATTCGATCGTGTCGCAGGCATTGTCGGCATATACACTGAGCTCTTCCTCCCACAACTCGCTCTGCCGTATTTCATCCTCGTCTTGCTCGGTACTGGACTGAATTTGGTATTCGATGTGGGACTTGGAAAGTGTAACGAAGCCGACGAGCCGAGGGTTAGAATGATCATCACGCTGTTGAAGAACAACTACAGCGTCATCGACGGCGGTATGAGAATGGAGAGCATGCTCTATCTCTCCCACCTCAACACGATTGCCGCGAATTTTAACCTGGCCGTCCATTCGCCCAAAGTACTCGAGCTCGCCGTCCATTGGACGAAATCTGGCATAGTCGCCTGTCCGGTAAGCTCGGACAGTCTGTCCACCAACCTCAATCTCTATAGAGACAAACCGGTCAGTATTTCGTGCTGAGTCCGTATAACCCCGAGCCAGACCATTTCCAGTGACTACAAGCTCCCCAATCACTCCAGGTGGAACAATTCGTAAGTGTGAGTCCAAGACGTATGCCCCAGAGTTGCTGATTGCTCGTCCTATAGGTACACCGTTGGTGTATTGTTCGATTCGATCAACGGAATACATGGTACTAACCACAGTATTCTCCGTTGGCCCATATAAATGTACAATATTTCCAGAAACCAATCTTCGAGTCTTGATTATATCCTGGGGATCCAACCGTTCTCCGCCAATATATAACGTCTCCAAACTCTGAAGAACAGCTGGATGTTGACGTAGGTATTGCTTGAACAGAGCAGTGGTGATGAGAGCAGAGCCAACATTATTTTCTCGGAAGACTTTACCCAGAAGATTGCAATCCAGTACATTTGCAGCATCTACGCAGACCAGTGTACCCCCATTGAGCAAAGTGACGTATATCTCCCATGTCGAAGCATCGAATGCTATATTGGCAATATGTGCCATTGGGGTCTTGGCAGGACTATGCTTAACCACATCTGTACCTTTGACGAGTCGAACAATATTGCCATGTTCGATCATAACTCCCTTTGGTTGGCCAGTGGAGCCCGATGTAAACATAACGTAAGCAAGGCTTGCTGGCGAAGGCTGATTGAACTTATTGGGCTCCAAATTTGGTCCACGAGCACATGAATTCTCTAGTATATCTGCGATGTGTATGTGCTCCATGTATTCTATATTTATCGAAGGAAACACGATGTCAGATCCGACCAAGACCACTTTCTGACCTTGGATTGAGGACAAGATAGATTCCAGACGACCAGTTGGAGTTTTGGTATCCAATGGTAAATATGCTAGGTTGGCCTTCAGAATTCCCAAGAAGGCGACGATTGTACTACATGACCTATTGGCGAATACAGAAACCAGCGTTTCTGCAGCAAGTCCTTGTGTATGCAACCATTGTGCGACTTTGTCGGATTGCTGATCCAGCTGCCGGTAGGTCAACTCAGTCGAGAAATCTTTGACAGCCACGACTTCCGCACTAGCAGCAACCTGTTGGCGGAAGAGGTCAACTATGCTTTTATCTTTTGGATAATCTGTACCATGAGTATTGAGAAGGTCTAAGCTCTTGAGTGCTTCATAACCAGGATCAGTTAATACTGGCAAAGAAGCAATATCTGTTTTGGGCTCTTGGATTCCGGCTTCGAGGACCTTCATGAAGACCAGCAAAATTGCCTCGATGGTCTCAGGGCTATAGAGCTCTGTCGAATATAAAATCTCACCTCGTAAGGCCTCTTGCTCTTGAAAAAAATGAAACTCAAGGTCGAACTTTGAAAATGGTACATATGGAATACGTTCTGTTTCAGTACCTTCAAACGAGAATTCTTCCGCGTTCAGCCGTGGATGTAAAGTAAACGCTGCCTGGACGAGAGGGTGGCGAGAGAGATCTCTCTCTACTTGTAATTTAGATACGATTCTTTCAAAGGGAACATCTTGGTTCTCGAATGACGCTGTAGTGGTCTCCTGAACATGCCGGACTAGATCCTCGAATGTTTGGACTTCATTGTTGATACTAATCCGGATACATTGTAGGTTCGAGAAAAAGCCAATCATGTTATTTACTTCCCAACGATTTCGATTAGCGTTCGCAGTTCCGATCGTTGCATCGTCTACGCCAGTAAAGCGATAGTGCGTGGCGCGAAAAGCACTGAGAAGGGTTACATAGGGGGTTACTTTGTGACCTTTACAAAAGCGTTGAAAATCAAGATACAACGAGTTGTTGATGGTGACTTGTTTCCTAGCCGCCTTTCCGGATGATATCGGCGGACGAGGCCTATCAGCCAAGAACTCGGCCGGTCGGCTGTTTTGCAGCTGTGTAATCCAGTAGTCCAATTGCCGCTGGTGCTTATCGATCTGCTCTTGTTGCTTTTGCCAAACAGAGTAATCGCGATACTGGATGGCGAGCGGCTCCATTTGCTTCGACAGATCCTCGCCTCGCTTGGCCGCTGCATAAAAAGTCGCCAGATCCTTGCGAAGCACATCGACAGACCAGCCATCCGAGATGATGTGATGCATAACGATGGATAAGACATAGTCCTGTTCGCCGAGTTGGTAAAGCAAAACCCTCCATCCGGGCTCGTTCTGGATATTAATTGGTCTTGTCTGCTCCCGTTCCAATACATGCATCAAAGCATCTTCGTCATTGGAAGCGAGCTGCATTATCTCCAGCTCTTGGTGCTGAAATTCCCGAACGACTTGCACACTGCTCCCCTTGCCATCCGAAGCAAAAACTGTTCGAAGTGTCTCATGACGCTGCTTCACCGCTTGCAGAGCGGCGTTTAGGGCTTTGACGTCAAGAAGCCCACGAATTCTCGTAGCGCGCGGTACAAGAAACCATGATACACCCGGGTGCAATTGCTCCAGGAACCATAGCCGCCCTTGCGCAAATGACACCTCGGCATTTCCATCTCGTGGTGCAATCGGGATACTCCGAGACTGAATACTACTCTCTGCGAGGGGCACGTCGTTGGTCTTGGGCACCAAATCAGCTAAACGAGAACACTCAAAGATATCTGCCACATTGAGCTCCAAGCCAAGCTTTTGAGCCTCACCCACTACCATGATTGCGGTAATGGAATCTCCCCCTAGTTCGACAGGATTATCATTCATCCCGATTGTGTCCGGTTCAACGCCAATGACCTTTGCCCATATGTCACGTATCTGTCGCTGAGGTTCAGTTGAAGGCTTCAGCTTTCTGCTCCTATCCTCCGTCGCTGTTAACGTAGGAGAAGACCCATCTCTTCCTTTCTGGTCCTTGTTGGAAGTCCCAGCTGTTGCATTGTTGTCTACTTCTGCTCTTTCCATATTTGCTGCCAAGTGTATTTGCTGCCAAGTGTGATTGGGTTTGTTGGTAATTCTGTTGTTTTTTGCCGTAAAAGTAAGTGCCTAGATGCGGATTGGATACCCTCACCAGACGTCACGACTATCAAGATTGTTCAATTTTGAAAGGTCTATTAGATCGATCCGTGTAGTAGCATTATTGAATTGAATACGTATGTAGCGGAAACGGAAGTAATAATATTGTTGTTATTACTCTTACGTTACTTTTACCGTCCGGCCAATGACAAATTCCTGTAGTATTTTTTATGGTACATGTTTCTCATATATGTAATGATCACGATCGATTTACTGCAGAAGTAGCTACAAAAGTGTTTGAAATCGAAACCTTAATGCCTAGCTTACAGATCTACATCAGATCCGAATCAATTACCCAGTTCCAAGGAAAGAAAATATTAAGATCACCATACTCGGGCCGTTAGTGTCGACAGCCCGTGAACAACATTCCATTCTTAGCAAAATGACTTAGACTTAAATTTTTTTCCGCCCCAATCTTTTTCGACCAACCATTGGAATAGTTTCCTGCTGGTATTTTATCTCAGGGCAGGCAGAATCATAGAAACGAGAACAGCACAGATCATTATGTTCACCTCAATAGCACTGGCTAATAAAGAGAAAGTGTAGGGGAATAACAATAGTTATACATATAGTCTATTTCCACTGCATTCACCTCTTGTTGCATAATCTCAGAGAACGTCAAATCGCTCCGCCATTGCATCTAGAATATCCAGTTCAGCAACCTGTTCCAATGATAGCTTTGCTCTGAGTACGAAGTCAAGGTAACGTAGTTGGTTCATCTGTGGATCTCCACTTTTGCAATGGCCAAGTTTTTCAAAAAAGTCTCTCAATGCTTCAAAAGCACAAACTCCACGTTAAAGGCCTAACTAAAACACTATGAATCTTTTTTTCCTAGAAACATTGGACAGCTCAAATCCACAATTGCATTGACACCGAAGAACTTACAGTAATGCTGTATAAAGGAAAAGCGAAAGGTTTTATGACTACCTAGCGGCTTTAGCCCTATAATCCAAAATGTAAAAAATGAAAAGGTCTCCATTGGATTTCTAGAATGAAAGACGGATCATCGGCCTTAAGTTCCCACCGTTTTTTCCAATTGAACTGAACCTATGTTATTTCTTCAGAATGTGCCTCTAGTCAGGATCTTGAGAGTTGTCCATAGGTAACGGAATGTGCGGGCCGAAAATTGCAATGTCTCTCCTTAAGCCGTGATATGTTGGTTGAGACTGGCGCCGATCATTAAAATACACAGACTGGGTTAAGCTCAAGACCAAGGACAAAGGTTCAAATCACTCTGGAAGAGTATAATTCTTCACTGTGAAGACTCGGATATCCAGTTTTTTTTATCCCCTATTTTGAATATCGGTTTTACTTCTCCATCTTTGGGAGCCAGATGCTGCCCCCGAAATAAAAGGTTATTTATTCATGGCTTCAGGGCTCGTTTTGACCAGCTGTCTTGTCCTCCATTGTGCCCGGACTAAGTGATGAGGGCACAGTCTTCCGACGAGAAGTGTCATTCCACGGGAAACTGTGCTTCGTCTATATTCTGACTGGTAATTTTATTCCTATATACAGTGGTTTTTGTTTGTACGTAAATCCGCCATCCTTTTCGGCCCTGCTAGTGACATCATCAACTGCTCCCGGTTAAGCGTGGGGCTTACTACGATCTAGTGGTAGCTCCATCCATCCATCAACGCAAAAGGCAATTACGAATCTGAGACACGGGATCTCAGATAAGACATAGATGGGCCAATTCACATCTGATCCAAACAATGGCGGAAAGGGGGCCTGCCTGCCGCCCCATCCAGGATTTCGGGCACCAAGCAAGCACTCAGGGGTCATGACACGGCAGCACCAAAGCTCTCGTACTAGGAACTAATCAAACTCATTGCTTCATTCAACCAACAGCAACTAACTTATCTGCTAGTGTTAATCTTCCTCTTTTTCTTTTCTGGTCTCCATTGCAACGTGCAGAGATAATTGAACATTTGAGAACGCCTCATAACCTGACCAAACCATCCCTGTGTTTTAGGTAAGGCTTTGGCAAGGTAATAAAATGTTCATGTCTCAAGGTTCACCGAATAGGCAATCATCCCTATCTGGTTCGAACGAGAAACAATGTCCGCCCATCCTATTTTGAGCATCATTTTCAAGGTGGCCTTGTGGTCCTGCTCAGTTGGCCAGGTTATTAATGCCCACCTTCCCGACGTCCAGCAGCAGCTGCGCAGTAGCCTCCAATCCCCTCTGTGCAACCCAAAACAATACCCTCTAGTTAAACTTGTACCTCGTAACGGTCTTTTTCGAGGATCATACTAACCATAACGGATTAACATCAACACTGCGAGTAACTCTTTAATGCGCCCATAGTACCCCAGTCATTCTGCTTGTACCATAACTCACTACAACTGTGCTGCTCGAAGCCGCATACGACACGCGGCCTATAGCTCATGAGCGTTCCCATCTGACCAGAACCTAGAGGCTGGGGTGTCAATATAAGTAGCTGCTACACATGTCCTAGCCAGTTATGACTGCCAATCCGACTACAAGCGCGACGATGGCCCCTATACCCCTCGATAGATTTGTCCCTGCACTGGTGGTAGATGACGGACCACTACCCGTTGAAGACAAAGTTCCCCTAGTTGAAGTTACTGTCGGTGTCGAACTGGTTGTTCCCAACGTGGAACTAGACGGCATCGACGTTGATTGAGCCTTGGCATATTAGTGGAAATCAACATTGGGCTATTCCTTTGATTGCTTAGATGGGAAGCAGCTGAGCACATACCGGGTTAGCGAACGCAACGCCCATTGCAAACAATACATCTGTCCCAGATATCAAAGTAAAGTTATCTGCGGTTCCAGTCGATACGGGACTTCCGTCCAACGTGGTAGTGAGGTAGGCTGGAGTAATGACAACGGTAGTATTTTGAAAGTTGCTTGAGCAGCTAACAGTTGCGTAGGTCGAGATCAATCCTGAGTGGCATTGAAAATCGTATGCTCTTTAGGAAGAATAACAAGTTAACATCCAGACAAAATACATATGGCCGAAGGTTGCCTTCTTGCCCGGGAGGCGCGGTCAAGCGTGTGTGGATAGAGGAGGGAGCACCTTACTTACGTGGGACAACATGTCGTAGCACCGCCGCTATTGCAAGCGGAAGTAAATCCGTCAGGGCATTCGCTGCCATACATTGTGCCAGATGGCGTGTAACTAGGTGGGTAGCAGCTGAGATCGGTTGGGGCTCCCAGCATCTCAACCAGGTTAGCACCACCACCCCAGCCCCCAGCGCTGCTCCACGTCGTGTGATTCCATTCCCAATTCCAGAAATCGCCTTTTGCCAGACAGCCGGTAGGCTGCGCCCAGTCAGCGGGAAGTGTAGCGGCCGATGTTGTTTGCATGTCCATAATGGAATGCTATGAGTTACAAATATATGAGCAGTGTAGGAGTGAGTGACATCGCACATCTGGAAATAATAAATAGGGGTTTATGTGACTTCAATTGAGATGACCATCACGTGATTGGCATCTTAAGTAGTAAGTGCTAGAATCTGGTCTCCTCTTCGTCCTGTTCTGTAGCGAGGCTTGGCTCGCTAGGCAGCCATTGACAACCCCTGCATGGATGCGCGAATAAGCGCGACCACATACTACATTGAAAGGGTATTGGACTTTCATTGAGAAAGTCCAAGTCACAGACTCGTTAGACAATCATTAAATTAGGACATGATGTTTGCTTTTGTTGTTGGAATACAGATGAAATATTCTTATACTGACGGCCATCGCATTCTCCTTTATTTGAGATTTTAAATATATTCCGTATTACTATTTATAGCGTACGCCCTTCCTAGGTATGGCTGCCTCTATTGAATGAGAAATATTTGAAGTAATTCGACGATTGTCGCGGGATGCTCTTCTGAGAGGCACAGCCCTTGAGCTTCTCTTCGTCTTCCGTATCGGGTAAATAAATCAGGGACCAGAAGAATATAGTCACTACTAGGAGGCCAAAAAGTTTCTGGCATCCTCTTCCACATCATGACTCTTGCATGCATGTATGTTTGAGGATGAGCCTTAAGTCTTCTGGTCATGCGATGTTCAGGTATGTATACAATCCTTCATTTGTAGTTGCACCTAGCTGTTCATTGTTGTGCCGTCAGTTGTATCTGATGACGCCTTTTGGCTTACAATATGCAGGCAATATGTGAAGTCAGTAGGCCAACATATCAACCATCACCTACTCCTTATCATCCCCTGCAAACCGCCAAGACTACTTCATCATCCAATTTTGCCCCTGCGAGCCCCACATATCAGAAAAGCTTTTATTGATTTCACATTGGGGCGACATCATAACCATCCGTGATTAGGCAAATAAACAGAATGTTTGGCCAAATTCGTTTATAATTGATACTAGGGATTGGGTTTTTGGTTTTCCATTGCTGTGTGCAACACATTAACATGGTACTGTATGCTGTTGTATCCTCACAATATGTACTCTGCGATAAGCTTAATTTGCTCGTTGTCCTAAGATAACCTTATTGGGCCAAACCCAGTCCCATCTACGGATAGGCTTGGCAGCTCGGTGACATCCATGTTTTAGGTGGCCCTCCGATTGCCAAGATCTACCCATCACTAAGGGATTCGGTGCGATAAAATTATTTCATTTCAACGCCCCGTTTTTCGGCCAGTTGTATGATACATTTATTGGATCGGCTATGATTCTGTGCAGACCCTATCCAGGCACCTATGCAGGTCCGTGGGACAGTCGAGGCAATGCTATGATACATCAAACAGCTCCTTTAAAATAGTTATATATAGTACATACCTGGCTCCATGATGTAGCTTCTCGCCTTGCCAGTTCCTAGCGAGACTAGCCATACGCCAACTACACTTTCGTTAATAGGGGCCTTCTTAGGTTCGCCGAGTTGTTGGAAAGCCATGCCTTCGGTCACATCCCTCTCACAACTCACTCTCATCAATGTCGGGCCGCTGACAACGACCTGGACAGCGCCGGCGTCTTGCGCGACATCGACGGATGTGTATCTGGCTCCAACTGACTATTTCGACGAACCCTATATCGCGTCAAGCTGCGGTTACTCTAGTTATGGGAACTGCTATCCAGGAGGTGCGACGCAAGTTGATACAATCTTCTCCTCAGCATATAATCAGTTCGATGCCGGGGTGGTCGCATATTATTCCCCTGGGTTGTACTGCCCGGACTCTTACACAACCGCGGGCATTGCAATTAAGGATGGGAGCGGGAAGATCATCAGTTCTAGTGGGATTTTTGCTCCCACTACCATTGGCTGGAACACAATTGGACCGGGCCCCGAGACCGTCACAGTGACCGACGCATATTATGGATACAGCACTACAAGCAAATCCACCGAGGTGGCGACAGTTACCTTTACACCGGGTTATAACCCAGATTGGAATATCTTCATGGAGGCTCTAGCTCCTTCTGAGACCGCTGTCGTGTGCTGTCCTAGGTAAGCATCATCACATCATTCCAAGCATGCAGAAAATGTAATTATCTGACAATGTAAATAGCGGTTACTCAGCAAATTTCGAAGGAGCTTGCTACTCCAACGTGCCGAGGAGCTCTTACACACCGACAACCCAGTGTGTAGAGTACGTCACGGAAGATGGCACCAACGACCAATTCACCACTGTCAACGTCACATACACGTACGCCGGTATCCCAGTTACCGCTGAGGAGGAGCTGCCCATTGTAACAACCACCGTGAAGATCGAATCTATGACGGAGGATCTTGACTCGGACACAAGTACATACCTTACTGGAATCATAATTGCGCCTGCAGCTACGCTTGTACATACAGCGGCTTCAGCGGGCCAAGGATCATCAACATCAGGGGATCAAGCGTCGCAGACAGGAACCCAAGGGTCCCAATCAGGAGACCAAGGAGCAAAATCGGGAGCTCGAAGCATTGTATCGACTATGGCTGCTTGGACTGTTGGAGCCATTGCTGGAGCCGTCCTAATAATCGTGCTGTAAAGATCCGTCATTGGTTTGACTGCCTAATGAAAAAGAACTAGAATTGCTCGAACAGGATATAAAAGCTATACCTCGTTCAATAGGAGGCATACGCATTAAAATTTAATAAACACATTGTTTCATGCAAGTAAAAAAAGTCCAGGGCAAATTTGTATTAGATAATTACTAGTATCCTAGTTATCCTCGGTTTCATGAGCATGCCTATTGCATAGTAATTTGAAAAGAAGAAACGTGCTTCGGAACAGAGTCAACAAGGAAGTAAGGAACGCAAAAGGAATGAAAATAGCTCCCAGCCTCCCCTAATGGAAACGAGCACATAGCTTGCTTTTCTGACAAATAGCCTTCGTCAAGGTCTGGATGCTTCCGCTGCTCAACAACTCCAACACCTGCATGTTGGCCTCGAATTCCCGTGTAATAAAGGTCCGGATCTCGATGGCGACCAGCGAATCGAGTGGGTAGTGAGACAAACTCCGCGTTACATCTAGATCCTCCGGCTCCAGCATCAGAACGGCCGATATCTTGGTTACAAGTCCGGAACAGATGACACCTTCAGCTTCAGCGACGTCTTGCGCAGCTTTGAGGGCGGCACCAGGCGAGAGTTGCCCTGTCTTGGCTTCGGCGGCAGCAGCCTCGGCCTCGGCCTCAGCCACCAACCGCATGGCCTTGAACTTGGCGTCGTCCGTCCAGAACGGCCGCATGTCGGCCGTGATCCGCACTCCGGTTATGACCTGATGGTCGCAGCTAGCAGTATCTCCAGTGATGGCAGCTCCCAAGAGAGCGAGAACCTCAGCTTCACACATGGAGTCAGATCCCAAGTTCTTTGCGACCTCAGCAGCACGGTCCGCGCCGATGTCTGCCAGATAACCGACATCTGATACCGCAGTCAAGTCTAGCGAGACTGCGGGCAAACCAAGAGCAATTCGGTACTTAGCAAATGCATCGAGGAAGGTGTTGGCCGCGGCATAGGCAGCCTGGCCACGGTTACCCACTACGCCAGCAACGGAAGAAAGTACCACGAAAAAGTCGAGCGGCACCTGAAGACCCTCCAACGCACGGTGGATGTTCCACGCTCCTTGAACCTTGGATTCAACGACCGCCTTGTAATCATCCCATGATAGCTTTTCGAAGAGTACGTCCTGGAAAATAATTAGTTTTCAACACTAAATACGATAGGAAGAGAATTTGGGATAATACTTACACGAAGCACCATTGCGCCGTGAACGAGGCCGGCAACGGGTGGTAGATCCGCTAATCCTTGGCTGAATAAGTCTTGGACGCTGCCTCTATCCGCAACATCACAAGACTTCACGATGATCTGGGCGCCACAGGTGCTCACAGAATCCATCAGATTCTGGACCTTCTCTGTGACAGATCCACTCCGTGAGACAAGAACCACAGTCCTGGCGCCGTGAGTAACCATCCACTTTGCCATGCTACGACCCAGCCCTCCAGTGCCGCCAATCAGCACATATGTGCGGTCTGAGCGCAAGATGTTTGGCACAGCAGCAGATCGTGTGGCCTAGTAAAATAAGTCAGCTAAGATTCAAGGGCAAACAAAATCAGAAAATGAAGGGAATACAAACCATGACCATGTCTTCTGCACTTGGGACAACCACGATTTTACTAGTCACTCGGTCGCCCTGAACTAGACGGAGGGCTGACGATAGTTCGGAAAGAGGGAACACTGTGAGTTGCCCCAAGTCTCGAATGTGACCATCGTGTAATAGTCGTTCTATCTCCTTAACAACTGCCCTCATCTCGAGTGGTCTTTCAGCAGCTAGACCACAAATGTCAACACTGACGTAAGACGCATTGCTGTTTGCCGATGCAGCGAGTAGAGTCTTGACACCATCGTTGCCTCCGTGCGCGGCATTGACAAGGCTGCCAAAGCGAGTCAGACATGCCCAGCTATTATCTAATAGACTGGCATCGCCGGGGGTGGTGATCAGCACAACGTCCATGCCATTATCACCGGTGGCCAGCTTCACGGCCGCTTCGAAGGTCTCGGCGCGGTTGCTAACGATGTGTGACTCGGTAATGCCATACTGAGAAACCAGGGTCGCCTTCTCTTCTGCGTAACTGACAGAGGCATATACGTCGGCTCCGAGCTTTTGCGCAATGCAGATGGCAGCTTGGCCAATGGCGCTAGTGGCCGAGCTGATAAGGACCCGATGTCCAGCTCGCAGGCGTGCCCGTTCAACCAAGCCATAGTAGGCGGTGAGCCAAGCTAGGGGAAGCGTGGCTGCTTCTTGGAAGGATATAGAATCCGGGATAGCGAACGCGTTGGAGGAAAGGGAGCGTGCTCTGGTCGCAAAAGCACCACGTGTGGGCGTAATAGCTGCTACACGGCAGCCGATGGCCAACGATGTTACCTTGAGGCCAACACGAGTGATGATGCCAGATGCTTCGAGCCCAAGAGGACGATCTCTTTCATGTTTTGTATCATGGTTGCTCAGGCCGATCGCATTGACCTCAAATTCGATCTCGTCATCACCTAGAGGTGTGTCTACTAGATCGTCATCGATGAAGTGCATTTCATCCAAGCCTGCAGTATTAGATAACTCCATCTTCAGAAGACGGCTGTCAAGACCAAAAGGTTGAAGTTCCACAGCGTTGGAATTTACCGATCGATAGACGAGTTCATTCATCTTCTCATCGTGCACAATCCTAGGCGTGAAGATTTTGCCAGACCGCTCCATGAACTCCATCTCACTGGTGGACGAGGAACAGACATCAAATGCCATGCAAAAAATGGTCATGATCACTTCGGCTGTAGACATCGTGTTGAGCATGACTCCCGCATCAAGATCAAGAGTGGCAAAGGGAAGTCCAGTTTCAGAACGGATTGTACGGCTCATACCACTGATCATGTTTGCCTCGGGTGAGGTGGACTTTTCGTTTGCACCACGAGTAATCCAGAGGATCCCCTGACTAGCTAACAGGGTTTTCTGGAAGCTATTGAACTGATCTTCCGTCAGGGTTGAGAAGAACGGCTGATCGAGATCGCTTAGGAATATGCAGATCCTGCCCGCTGCATCGATATTTTGCAAGGTGCCCATCTCAGGTAGTCTTGATGTGGACTGATCTAATGCTACAGCAAGGCTATTGGCAAGCAAATACTGGCTTTCAGACTCCCCATGGATTATCGCAAGTCCAGTGCCTTGTGGGAGGTTGACTGGGATGCTTGCCGAGTTACTAGTATCGCCTCCAGTGTCTGAGCACCGGATTTGTTCCCAGTCGAGCCTGTAACAAAGCTCTCGAGACCGGCTAACCTGCGATTCTGTCACACCATCAAGGATGGGGGATACTTTTAGGTTGTCAATCTGAAGGACGGCATCGTCCGACTGTTCCGAAGCTGTTGCAAACACAGCCACCATGGTGGGTTTCGGCTTGGAATACGAAGCAAAGTCCACCGTCGAGTACGCTCTTAGCGTGGACTCTGCCTGACGAGCGAGAGTGGTGATATTCCGTGATACAGACATTCTTTCCACTGAAGATGGAAGATAGACCGTGCCAACTTTGCCACCAGCAGAGGATGTGGCACTAAGTACTGGCCAGTACATCTCGACTATGGACTCGAGTAGTGTGGGATGCAGTATCGTATCTGTTACATGGTTGTTGGGCATGTGCTGCGAAACATCAGCCAGGCTAATGGTAGCCGTCGCGTGCTTAGTGGACGCTTTGCATCCCGTAATGCCCTGAAAAGAGGCTCCGTAGACAACACCAAGCTCAGATAGAGAATCATATAATGCTGACTCTTCGATATATGCTGCTTGAGTTGCAGAGGTGATCAACTCCTTCTCTTTGCGTAAAGCCGTGCGGCGTGTATCGGAATCCACATGGTCGACATCAACATATCGTGTGGCAACTTGGCCAACACAATGTTCCGTCCATCCAGTACTCAAATCCCAGGTACAGATGCGGAACATGTAAGAAGTCGAATCTTGGGGGCTAAGGGTGATTGTCATCTCGACTTGAGCATCCGTCAGAGCCAGGGGCTTGGTGACAGAGACATTCTTAAGGTCGAACTTGTCGAACGATTTCTGACTACGCGAAGCCAACTGACCTGCGGCTTCAATCGCCATGGAGATAAAGCCGGATATAGGGAAAACAGTCACTCCCTGAACTTGATGATGACGCAGCCAAGGAAGGTCATCAAGACTGACAATGTTTCTCCATGTTGGTGCAAATGGATCCGAATAGATAGCTTCAGTACCAATCAGATCATTGTGACCATCAGCTCGGTTTCTGTGCATGTACGAGAGTCGTGACTCCTTCCAGTACTTATTTTGGTGATTCCACGAGTAATTTGGAAGATCAGTCAGTAGTGTTGACTTGGTAGGTTTGGGGAAGTTGATAGCACTCATATTAAGCAGTGCGCCTTTCATGATTAGCATCGCCGCACAGTCCATAGCGGACTCGACGGCATCTTTCTTTCGGACAATAGGCGAAGTGTAAGGTAGCTTTTCCGCAGGGCCTCCCACTGCCTTCAAGATCTGGCGTATAGGTCCCTGGAGAGCTGAGTGAGGTCCCAACTCGACAAGCATGTTGACACCTGTCTTATGTTCTCCATGTGGCTGAAGCATACACTCCATGGCTTCAGAAAAGCGCACTGGACAAGTGAGATTACTGACCCAATAGTTTGAATTACATTCTGAACCATCAATCTGACGGCCGTGTAATGAAGAGTAGAATCGAACTGAAGATTCCCTCTTAGCAGGAGGAAGGTCACATATCGCCCTGCTGTATTCCTTGGCGACAATATTCATATGATGAGAGTGATATGCGACATCAACCTGAAGTCTTCGACAAAAAGTGTCAGGATTTGTAGCCTTGATGACGCCTTCTAGTTCAATCAGAGCTCTGGAGTCTCCTGAAATAGTAAGACTGGAAGGACTGTTGTAGCAGGCGATCCGTGCTTGCTTCGTCTGTAGGCCATCAATCAAAGGCTGTATTTCTTCCTTTGTACCACCAACTGCCATCATGGCACCGTCGAGAGACGGGAATCGTGTCTTGAGGATGGGTATTAATCGCCCTCTGTGATAGGATATCGCAACCGCTGACTCAAAGGAGATGATTCCAGCCGCATACGCAGCGCCTATTTCACCACTAGAATGGCCAACAACTGCCTCCGGCTGAATTCCCCAAGTGCGTAAGAGGTCAGTCAGCGCTAATTGCACAGCAGTACATGAAGGTTGGCTTATATGGGCAGCGGAGATGTTGGAACTGTCGGCATCTCTGCTCAACTCTTCCAGGAGAGACCAACCAGCACCTAGTCGGCGCAGGCAGTGATCAGCTCGCTCGATTGCTGCAGCATATACTGGGTAGTGATTGAAAAGCTCTCTACCCATGGCATACCATTGAGCTCCCTGGCCTGTAAAGATTAAGCCGATGCGTAATGAATCAAGCTGCTTGCCGGGGATCACCTTTCCTGCAGTTAGCGTTTCGATGAGATCGAATGACGTAAGAGCCGGTATGGCTACCCGCCATGGAAGAAGCGATTTTCGCTGACCGAGGGTGTATGCCAGATTGTTTAGCAGCTCTACTTCAAATATTTCAGGCCGCTGTTCGAGGTAGACGACGAGCTTCTGGATGACGGTAGCCAGTGACGCCTTATCATTTGCTGATATGATGAAGATCTTCTTGCCAGCCGGCTCCGCCGAGTTGTTTGGAGAGCGCGCTTTCGCGTTGAGCTTCGCCACAAAAGGTGCCTTTCCAAGCACCACGTGGGCGTTTGTTCCTCCAAACCCGAAGTTGTTCACAGATATGTATTTCTTACCCTTGGGCCAAGGGCGTTGACTCGGTGGAACCTTCATGCTCCACTCTTTCCAGGGGATTTTGGTATTTGGCTTCTTGAAATCGTGATTGGGCAGGATGAACGACCTCTCCAACATCATCGCAGCTTTAATTACGGCAACAATGCCAGAAGCAGCTTCCAGATGGCCAATATTGGACTTAACGGAGCCGATGTATAGCGGATCCTTGGCTGTTCTACCTTGACCGAGAGAATTGTGCAAAGCAGTTGCCTCAATAGGGTCACCTACTTTGGTTCCTGTTCCATGTGCCTATAGGTACACGGGTCAGAATGCATTAAGGAATAAAATGATGGATTGCTTGGACGTACCTCAACAAAACCACAATCAGATGGGTCTATTCCCGCATTTCTGTAGACCTGGTTGATGAGCCGCTCTGGATTACGGCACCGGTTAGTTCAATGCTAAGACACCGAAGCTTGGAATGCATTACCTTGGGCTGCACCGCTGGGCATGGTGATTCCAGGAGTTTTTCCATCCTGATTAATCCCACTTCCCATGATTACGGCTCGAATAGAGTCCTGGTCCTCGATGGCTTTGCTCAGAGGTTTCAGGATCAGAATTCCACATCCTTCACCACGTCCGAAACCGGATCCTCGTTCATCAAACGAAATCGATCGGCCAGAATCAGAAAGTAACCTAGGGATGTTAACGGGTGTAAACACTACGGGGTAAATGTACACGGATAAAAACATATTGACAGAAAAGAAAACATACCGACAAGTCGAGAACGAGATAAACGATTCTGGGAGGAGGTTGAGATGACAAGCTCCTACAATCGCCTGGGTTGACTCGCCCAGACGAAGACTCTGACAGGCCAAATGAAGAGCGACTAAGCTGGACGAGCAAGCTGTGTCCGCTGTGAAACTGGGACCCTTGAGGTCGAAGAAATGAGAAAGTCTGTTTGATTGCATCGCATGAGCACACCCTGCCAAAAGAAGAAAAGACAATTAGCTGAAATGTCCCAGCGTATAAGATAAAAGTGCTGCAAGTAATTACCTGTGGCCTGGTGCATAGGAATAGTGTCACTGTCCCGGCCGAGATGACTTTCATACTCAGACAAGCTGCCACCTACAAAGACTCCAACATCCTCGCCTACAATCGAGTGCTTTGGGATGCCGGCACTCTCCAGTGCTTCAAAAGTGCACTCTAGTAGCAGGCGTTGCTGAGGGTCCATGGAAAGAGCCTCCTTTTCAGTGAGTCCGAAGAACGGAGCATCGAATGCAGTCACATCACCACCTAGGAAGTAACCACCAGCAGCATGATACGCACCCGTCTTTCCAGGGTTGGGGTGGTAGAAGGCTTCATGGTTGAACCGCTCCTGGGGCACTGCACTGAAGCCGCTCCGTGCTCGCGCACAAAGCTCCCAGAATTCACTAGGACTGGCTACATTGCCGGGTAATCGGCATGCCATACCGACAATGGCGATAGGCACACTGTTTGGCATCTGACCATGATTGTGGCTATTTTCAGCAGAGCTGGAGTTTGATGAACTAGCACTCTCAGAGCCGGTATGGAAATTCTCAGCAGACTGAAAATATGTGGAATTGTCGACTGGGCTCGTCGCACCAGGACTTGATGCTGGTGTCGTCCCATCACTAGAACTGCTAGACGAGGAAGTGTACAAGACGGCCGGCGCCATGTCGGAAAGGTTTAACTGTGACGAAGCCATCGTGAGTTGGATGATGACTCTAAGCTCAGGAAGTTGAGGCTGAACTGAGACCTGAAAGAAATATTGGGTATATTATGAAAAGAATAGTGTATTATGATACATCGAGGGCGAGACACTCAAGACCAAGTGAACGTGAATTCAGTAATGGCATCAACGAAAACAGGCTTGGGTCGATACCTTTGGTTTTCTATTGAAAAGCAGAGGCCTCAAAGACTCGGCTGATAACCTCACCATTTGTGCACTGTCCCCCTAACTAGTGGCCAGAGCTAGGCCACGGATCGGGGTCCGTGGTAGGATCTACTGATCTACGCAGGGTACTGGCTAATCGCTAAATGTTTCATCTGATTGTTGTTATCGTTTAAGACCCATGCGCATTTGGTGAGGCGAACCCGACCCGACACTTTATACGTCTGACAAGCACATCTCAAATGTCGCCTCGTATCTCGAGCACTGGTGAGAATTGTCATTGATGACACTAGCAGTCGCCCCACGAAGGTTAATTTTTGGGGGATGCTTCGACACTTGGCGGAACCTCCCTGTGCAATCCACTGAAACAGATGCCTGTGACATGTAATAGCGAAAAAAGAAAGAGCATGATGCAAGGACAAACTAACATGTTCGCAGATATTCGATGCCAATGCCAACTACTACCATTCCACCTGTGTGATTTCAATATTGCGGCCCTCAGATATCGACCTATTGTTTCAAAAGCTGCGAGTGAACACTTGGGGCATTCAGTCCACGCACGGCCTGGCTCTGTTGTGTGATAAGGGCGAACGTATCAAACTAAAGCTTCTTAAGAGAGCGCTAGCGTTACCTTCTAACATGGCCGTGTCTGCGGCCCGTTCCCCCGGGTTTTGTTGTTCAAGTCGACGATTAATATATTCCATTGTCAAACGATCAATCAATTTCGACACAAGAGAAAAACATAACGAGTGTGAAAACAGACAAGCCAAGCAAGATGCGATTTCTCTGCCTGCCTGGAGCTTACGGAAGCTCAGATGTAAGTTTCCAAATTGTCGTACCTCTGGCATGCATGAGAACTACTCACTCATACCGAAAACCAGAAATTTCAAGTCCAATTAGGTGCGTCCTTCTTTTCAGCGTAGCAATGAGGGGACTATTCGATTCTTTTCCTTATTGTTAGAGCTCATTCTTACTTCTGAATCCACAGCACCCTTTTTGAAAGAGCTGACCGATGATGGAACTGCGACGTTTCATTTCATCCATGGGCCATGCAAGGCAATACCACCAGAGGGGTTCGAGGACTATTTCGGCAAAGCACCTCACTATAGATTTATTGAGCCAGATAAGGATGTCGAGAAAACAGATTTCGATGACGTCCTCGCCAGAATACGCGACTTCCCAAACGGCGAATCGCCAGAGGACACCATGCGGGAACTCATGAGAGAGGGCCTGGCACCATCAAATCGAAGTACTGACAGGGCGATTAAATATGTTGCGGACATAATGGCCAAGCAGGGTCCTTTCGATGGTATAATTGGTTACTCAGAGGGAGCAACCATGGCCGCAACCATGCTTCTCTATGAACAGCACTGCTTCAAGCGATATGGTACCACTCCAATGTTCAAGTACGCCATCTTCTTTGCCGGATGGCCTCCTGTCGACCCGAAGTCACACGCCTTGGTGCTCTCGGATGAGAGAGATGATAGGATCGAAATTCGAACTTTGCACGTTGGTAAGCGCAACTTTGTAATCCATGGAAGATAACCAAATGCTAATCGAAGTTTATCCAAGTTGGTTCGCTGGATCCGTACATTGACGGCTCCACAGCGTTGTACAATGTCTGCGACCTAGACACTGCCTACCTTTTTGACCACGGGAAGGGTCACACGCTTCCGCGAGACAGGGATACTATTCGGGAGCTTGGAAACATTATTAGAGATAACATTGAGGAGATACTGGTAGAATAGCTTTTCGGATTACCAGCTTCCCAGGCCGGGAAAGGAATGTACGCTATAGTTTGATTCACCTACTTATGCCGGGCGGTGTTGGAGTCTCCCGACGCCGCTAAAGGTGTTTTAAAGAGTTGGCACGTACTCGCAGCTGGGCAGCTACAATAATTCGCCATCTGATATGGATCCGAAACTTCCGATGTATAGCAAAGTCTATGAGCTTAGACAGGGATTAGAACATGCACAGAGTTCACGTCAAGTACTAAACCATTTGGTTGAATGTTCACAATGTACATAATGGAGCACGGTTTACTGTATATCTTGGCTGGACTGTAACAATATCAGCTCAGTTACTCTGAAGGTACATGCGGTCAATGTCGCAGAATATAGTTAGACTGTAACTGTATCGCCAAGTGAGACCAATAATTTCCAATTGACGTTGCTGTTTTATCATGTAGATATTTCAGAGCGAAAGCCAATGCGGAATGGTAGACCTCCGGCCCACTAGATCGAGGCGTTCACCAATGCTGAGACCAGAGATGAAGCTCAGAGGCTTCCGGCTCGGTGGATCGGGATGTAGCAACAGAGTTCTATATAATCTTGAGTCTCAGAGAGGCGCAACTCGGTTTCTACCGAAAAAAAAAAAAACAAGAGATGACAACTGTACTGACGGTATGGACACTTGCCTAAAAGCTACCTAGCCAGCCAGGTCTTATACCCCTAAAGAGGCTGTGCTGTCCTGACACAACCAACCCGATGTGAAACAGTGAAGCAAACAAACAACGTAAGCGAGGCTTGGAGCAAAGAGTCCTTTCAATAAAAACGCATTGCTAGCGCCCTGCCACTGCGCTAGGGACGACTGGCTGATCGTCTAATATCACAATGACAATGGTTGAAACAGGGCCGAGCTACCGATAAGGCTAATAATGCTTTCTTAGCTAGTGGCCTGTGGGCACAAAATACTCCCCGCACAAAAGGCTTGCCGGCAACACAGACCTCGTTTCAGCACCTGAAGGACGGACAATCGGGCTTGTCGGGATTGCTTTCCTTGAGGCTGCTTTGGCTACGATGATCACAATAGGGGGCGTTTCGCAGTTAATGAGCGAGTTCCATACATCGATATGCCCATAATCCGTTCAACACTCAAACAGCACCCAAGACTGAACCTGGCCCAGATTCATTTCCAGAAGAAGGATGCCCAATTACTGTCTATTCGAGTTCGAGCGCTGAGACAATCACCCGCAACTTACAGTATTCACCTCATACTCCACATTCACCATGGCCGCCACTGCTCCCGCTGCTAATTCTGCAGAAGCAGCTGACCGTAGCAGTGGTAGGAATTTGTTTAGTATCTCAGAAAAACACGTCAAGGCTTTCCAAAATCTTTCAGTAAATCAATTGTCACCCATTGCTATGCTAGATCATCGTCGCTGACTATACATGGCTTTAGAGGATATATTCATATGCAACCGTGCTTGACAAGGTGGTGCTTGTTATATCATGTGTCGCCTCTATAGCTGCTGGGCTAGCCATGCCATTGATTAACATCCTCTTTGGTAAGTCTTTCGAATCGTGTCTTTGTGTATGGCGTTGAAAAATAATCAATGTTGACGGTTGTCAGGTAACCTTGTCGGGGCCTTTACCAGTTTCTTCAAGCAAGGCACAGGGGAAACTGTAGATGAATTCACCACAGCTATAGACAGATGTGTGTAAGTATTGGCAGTTGTGACAGACGATGATACATCAAGAAAGCATCCAAGTTATAAGCGTCTAATCAATGCCCTTTAGATTGTACATCGTTTATGTATTCATCGGGAAGCTATGTCTTTCATACATCTCAAATGTAAGACATACCGCCAGAAACTTCATTATATTTTCCCATGGTACTAACTACTTCACAAAAAATTCAGCTTGGATTTCGAGTCGTCAGTATGCGAATCTCCGCAACAATCAGGCTGGTTTACCTGAGATCGCTGCTGAGTCTCCCAATCTCAACTTTGGACATGATACCTGCAGGTCAGACGGCGGCAATCATCACCTCCACCGCAAGCACTCTGCAGCTGGGTATCTCGGAGAGGCTTGGAGAGCTGCTGTCCAGCCTATCGGCAGCCATCGCTGCCATCGTCATCGCATTAGGTCACAGCTGGCTTCTGACGCTAGGAACGAGCTTGGGGCTTGTGGTTATCGCGCTCATCTACTGTATCACATCACCCCCAATCGCAAAGATCATGGCTGAGCTTCTGGAAGGGAATATTAAGTTCTCATCCGCTGCCGCCGAGTCGTTCACTTCTGTGCGTATGGTGGCAGCTTGTGGGGCTGAATCAAAAATGATGGGGCGATTTACAAGTTTGGTTGATGAAACGAAAAAGGCAGGCGTTCGTATGGCGCGTTTGGTGGCAGCACAGCAGGGATTAAGTAAGTTTGTTAAGCCTCAGATCGATTTCAACGAGAGCTAATAGTGCATAGTCATGTTCAGCGTCTATGGGTAAGTCAAGGACTATCAGAGAGCATGGGTTGCTCTCACCTGTGAAAGTTAGCTAATTATTTGACTACCTAGAACATTCTCGTTGTCGTTCTGGTGTGCATTTGAGTTGTACGAGCGTGCCATGATCACAAGTTCCGAATCATTAATAGTGTTGGTAAACCCTCAGCCTCTCCTCCCCTCCTCCGCTTTTTCCACTTTTTCCTTACGGCTTCTCTTCTGAACTTTGGTTAATACTCAAACTAGATTACTCTGCATTATGATAATGGCCACCTCTATTGCGCAAATCAGCACACCCCTGACGGGCGCACTCCAAGCGGCAGATGCCTGCGCCATCTTCCATACCATCATTGATGCACCAAAGCCCGTATACGGGACTGCAAGTGGTGCGGATGTGTCTGTTGATGGAGACATAGTCTTCGAAAATGTTAATTTTTCCTATGCTACACGGCCAGATGTGAAGATACTTGATTGTCTAAATCTGCAAATCCCTGCAGGCAAGGTAACTGCAATTGTCGGGTCATCTGGGTCTGGTAAAAGCACTATCGTTGGTATCCTGCAGAGGTGGTATGAGTTCAATGGCGACATGGAAACCAACCAATTTGTTAGTGCACACACATCTTTACGACCTTCTATGTTGTTTCTGACTTTTCCGACCCCTAGGTTCTTTGGCTACGCAATGGTTTGATCACTGTTGGCGGACGCAAGCTTAGCGAGATTGACGTGAAGTGGTGGAGGAACCAGATAGGGCTTGTCCAACAGGACAACGCTCTTTTTGACACGACAATATACAAGAATGTCGAGTATGGTTTGATAGGCACAAAATGGGAACATGCACACGAAGGCATCAAAGACAGATTGGTTCGGAAAGCTTGCAGGGATGCTTTCGCGGATGAATTCATCGATCGACTACCCAATGTACGTGTTTCTGCTTTTAGCTACCTTGGAACCATTAGACTGACAAAGTGAAAGGGCTATTTTACCGTCGTGGGTGAGCACGGCATGAAGCTCAGCGGTGGACAGCGCCAGCGTCTCGCCATAGCACGTGCCATTGTCAAGCAGCCCAAGATCCTGATACTTGACGAAGCGACTTCGGCCATTGATGTACGCAGCGAGCAGATATTGCAAGCTGCCCTTGACCGCGCCTGTCGTGGGCGGACGACAATCGTGATTGCACATCGCCTTGGTACTATTAAAAAGGCGGACAAGATCGTTGTGCTTCGGAAAGGACATATTATCCAGGAGGGAACGCATGCCGAACTTATGGGGCAAACTTACGGCGCTTACCACTTACTAGCCACAGCGCAAGACTTGGACATGTCTGGTCGAGAAAGCGACGCCAGCCCTGCATGGTCTGATGACACAGATATATCGACTGTTGATATTGCCGCATCCTCTCAGCAAGGCGATGAATTTCTCGATGAGAAACACTTGGTTTTCAGGCAATCTGAATCTCGTCAAAGTTCAGAAGATGGCTACTTCGCCAGCCTTGTTGATGAGTTAGAAGATATGGAAAGCGAGGATGAGGGTCTGATTCGAGTGCTAGAGCTACCCAAACATCGGTTTGGGGGTTTCGTAGAACTACTGAAAGAGCAGAGGTCCAGATGGAGAATGTATATTTGCATTCTGGTGGCAGCTCTCGGGGTAGGATGTAAGTTGTCTTTCTCCTCGTCACTCTCTAGGAATGGAGAAAATACTAATACTAAACGATCACAGCAAGTAACCCATTGCAAGCCTATCTCTTTTCCGAACTGGTGTCTCTCTTTTCACTTTGGGGACCCAATCTAATCGAGGCTGTCAACTTCTGGTACGTCACACTGGTTTCACTGTTGGATAGCTGTGCAATGTTCGCTTGGAAATACTTGCTAACTTAGAGACATACAATAGGTGCTTGATGTTTTTTTTCTTGGCAGTCGGCGTCGGCTGTAGCTATTGGATTTTGGCTTGGTCTACCACGACTTTTGGTTTCGTATGCTACTCACATCAGACTCCTTTTCAGCCTCAGTTGTGACTGATAATTGCCCCAGGCCGTCATGCGGAAGTATCGCAAGGAATATTTTGGCAACATAATCGCCAAGCCGGCTTCATTCTTTGACCAGGATGATAATTCTGCCGGTGCGCTCACTGCTCGCCTGGCCACTGATCCACAAGAGCTCCAACAACTTCTGGGAACGAACATGACATTTTTCCTCATGTCGCTTTTCAACTTGATCGGGTGTATTTCCATCAGTCTCTTCTTTGGCTGGAAATTGACCTTGGTGGCGCTTTGCTCGTCCATGCCGATCGTCATCCTGGCTATGCTTTATCGTGTCCGTTACGAGATGCAGTTCGACGCCATGAGCAACGCTGTGTTCGCCGAAAGCGCTAGATTTGCATCAGAGAGTATCACTGCTATTCGAACTGTGTCTAGTTTGACCATGGAAAATGAAATATGTCTGCGTTATGAAACGCTCCTGGTCGATCATGTTGGACGTGCCAGTCGTAAAGCTTGGTCGTCTGTATTTCTTTTCTCGTTTTGTGACAGCGTATCCTTGCTTAGTATGGCATTTGTGCTCTGGTACGTACAATACCTACCGGTTAACTGGAATTAAGATCATGTTGCTAACTGATATTCAGGTATGGATCTCGACTGCTAGCCAGCCATGAGTACACCCAATTCCAATACAGTAAGTATGTTCCTAAAGCCTTACAGTCATCGTCTAACATTCAAGTAGTGGTTGTATACATTGCAGTTGTCCAGGTAAGTCCACATCCTTTAAAATCTAACCTAGATAACATGTGCTGAGAAATGATTAGGGAGGTTTGAGTGCTGGCCGATGGTTGAGCTACGGATCAAGTATGTGTGAAATACATCATAATGACGACCAAATGGCTAATTGAAATAGATATTGCCAAGGCTACGGTCGCGGCTGATCGCATTTTGGCTACCCGAGACGACGATCAGGACTTCAACCATTCCACAGCAACTGCGAGCCATGACGTTCATGATGAAAAAGGAGTTGAGTTGGTGTTTAACGATGTTTGGTTTGAATATCCAACGCGCCCAGTCCCTGTGTTGAAGGGTTTGAGCATGAAGGTAAGATAACTTGAGTTTTTCTGATGATGCAAACACTAATCAGTTCATCATAGATTAATAAAGGAAGTTTTGCCGCTATTGTTGGGCCTTCAGGTACTTTCCACCCCAGTATCATCTTCTTCTAGACAGCCTTGCTGACAACCTGGTCTGCAGGTTCCGGTAAATCCACAGCCATTGCTCTGTTAGAAAGATATTACGCCGCGAATAGTGGAGAAATCCTCCGCGACGGTATTGAAATATCAAACATCAACCTCGGTCAGTATCGGAGTGGCATCTCTTTAGTGGCCCAGGAACCCAACCTCTTCAGCGGCTCAGTCCGCGATAACATTCTACTTGGTGTTCAGGACGAGTCGTTTGTTCCTCTCACGACTCTTCATCGTGCCGCTCAGGATTCTGGCATTCATGACTTCATAATGTCCCTTCCAGAGGGATACGATACCCATTTAGGACGGAATGGTGTGGCTTTATCGGGGGGCCAGAAGCAACGTATCTCCATTGCCCGGGCACTTATTCGAATGCCTTCGCTACTGTTGCTTGATGAGGCAACTAGCAGTCTCGACAGTGAGACCGAGAGAGAAGTGCAGGCTGTGTTCGACGCAACGAAGGGCACGAGAACAATGGTTGTTGTAGCTCATCGTTTGGCCACAGTTCAGAATGCAGACGTAATATTTGTGATGGAAGATGGAAGAGTTGTGGAACAAGGAGATCATATAAGCTTGATCAAGCGGCGTGGAACATATTTCCGCATGGTAAGTACATTTGTGTCCGCATTTTGACTATGAATGCCTGCTAACCAAGAGCAGTGTCAATCGCAAGCTCTTAATAGATAGTTAAACACGGGGGTATTGTCTCAGAATTAAGTCTACACTTAGTAAACAATGGGCTTGGAGACTGTATGATAAGGGTACTGCATACAAGGTATTTGGACACTTGTGGCGTTTGCTATCGCATATCACAGAATTAGTGATAGTTCCATAATGGGGGGCAAGGCAAGATGATGAAGATATTAAATCAAGCGGTGATATTTGGAATTAGTTTGCATTACGCATCCCGTTCTTATTAAGTTCTAGGATGACCGGAGTTGTTCTGGGTGCGAATCCTCACTACAGGCCACAGCCGCCGATTTGTGGTGGCCAGGCTACACTACATATAGGCTGACTCTTTAGATTCGCACTCACCTTCCTATAGCAGTACTCACTTGCCACTTTTTCTCACTTCACTCTGTAATGGGTATAATGTACCCATCGTGGTGAATATAATCTGAATTAATTCGTCAAAATCCCAATGTTAAGATCCCGCCGACTTTCGTGTTTGCCACCCCCAGTGTGGAATGCATTTTAAGCAGACACAGCTCGTGTAGGAAGATTCCTGATTTCACTCACTAGATAGTGTCTGCCTGCTATAGTCTCCAGTAGATAGATCAAAAGGGATGCTCATATTCAGCCATGGTGAAGCTTTGTGCATGGTGTGGTTATATTTATCATACGCTGTGCTTGTTGTCAAAGAACTTCCTATTGTATAATCCGTTCGTCTTGAAGCTTGTCCCGACTGTCCGTGTGCGTTTCGTCACTATAGCCCTACCATGCTCATAGGTAGGTTAACATCATATTGTGCATAGAAAATTCAAGACTACCAGTGTCTCAACCATGTCCGAAGAGCATTGGCTGCGGCTATTCATCTAATCTCGTGTGAGTGATTCACTTGGGTGAGAGAAGAGCATGCCACTGTCGAACCATGTACCCACCTCCGACCTGTTGATATCTAGTGCAGCCGCCTCCCAAGGTGGGAGTCGACGATATCGGGGAACAAGCCCCACGCTTCCCTCGCCTTGACAAATTCATATTGATCCCATCCCACCTGCTGATCTGTCTGTTTGCGGGGTCTGGGAAAATACTATTGTTTTTCTCTAGTTTTTCTTCTCGTCTCTTTTTACCTAGCCTCAAGACTCGAAGACATCATCATCATCCATCTCCAACTTTCCTCTCATTCGCTTCACCTTACTATTCTTACCTCCAGTGCCCGACCTTTCTCGAAGCTGGAGCTTAAAGCGACTTTAATGTATGACGTAGCTACGCGCTGCCAACCCGCCACAATTTCGCCCGAATTCAGAGTCCTTTGCTGCTGAGCCACTGAAGAAATGCTCAGATATGTCATGGAAGCTGGCAAAGCCGCAAGCGAGACCGAGCTAGCCGCCCACATCGAGCTTGAAGAGCAAGAATCTAGTGACAGGACCATCGAATCCATACAGTCTCGTCACCGCGCCCATTCCTGGGCCGTGCCGGGCGTTGAGAGAATCCATCTTTGGCTGGAGTGCGATGCCAGTTCTGGGACCGGCGAATCCGAGGCCTCACCTTGGGATGACAGCATCACCCCGGTGTCGTGCTCAATAAACGGTGCATAATTTAATTTGATTCATAATCATTCTTGCTCGGTCAAGTGCTAATATGTTTGTCTAGAGCTTGCAACGCCGAAGATAGCTCCATATCCAACTACCACAAAGCGCATGACGCGGCCGCGCAGCAACGCAATATCCTTTGTTAAATCAGCAGAAACCAGCACTATGACTACGAATGCTTTCCAACCACCAGCCAAGCCAGAATCAAGCGCACATCGAGATGCCCCAAATGAGAAGGTATATGGAGGCAGTACCACAAAACGTCACAGGCGGCCTTCCAAGAAGAAGTCTAAAGCTACGGCTAAAGCAACCCAACCCAAATCTGACGAAGGCGATACCGCAAGTTCTTCCAAATTCCCACCACATGAAACGAAACGAGGCAATAAAGACGCATCTACCGCAATAAACACGTCTAAGCGATCCTCCAAAGTGAAAGTGAGGCCCAACAAATGCCTGCCTCTCCATAATATGCCTTCGGATGCTGGACCCGGTCACTCCAGTAATGATACCACGACAGATGCACCAGGTCAGGAACAGCGACCGGCATCCGGCAAGAAGCGGAGAACTGGACGTGCGGCCCGGACGAAGGCCAGAAACTCCAAGGTGACCAGGATAGAGAAGGCGATCCATGTCGATGAGAGTGGTACTGATGGTGTGGCTAAAGCTTGAAAGCAGCACGCGACCTACTTCTTCACGATGCTCAAGTTGCCAACACCATTTTGATTCGAGAGAGCCTTTCGCAGAATAAACGACCCTACAGCCCTCAGCACGAATTTCGCATAATTACTGGGAGCTTATCCAGAAACGAACTGCTGCGCAGAAGAACGCCCCGCTCCAGACGAAAGTTTAAACAACCATTGGAATAGGTATCATCTCAATCTATGCAGCTCAGAAGCTCTACCGTGTCTCACCTATGGTTGTAGGAAGTCCTGCAGAAAATGTGCTGGCACTAAAGAGCAGGAAGACCCGAAGAAACGACAAGAAAAGCTACATGAGAGCAAGAAGATCAATGCAAGCACCCAGTCATACGCGAATTTCAAGCCCTACCAATCACTCACATGCGTGGATGTTACTGGGGGGAACATATCTGTTATTAATGGCTTGTCTGATGCTCCAGCTGCCTCAAAAGTAGCTCACAATCATACGTATAATTATGCCAAGCTTTGCACACAACATGACACGACAGCAATCTTAAAAGGGTTACAGGTACTTGCGGCCATTAATGTGGTTGCGCTCGCACCTATTCCACGTAATTTCCCGAATTGGTCCCAGAGAAGACGTCGCTCATCCCGCTGCTGAGACTCCAGTGGAGTATGGGATATATAAACCAGGAGACGCATATACATCAATGTGTGTATTCCGGATCCATCGTGTGGCAAGGTTTGGTACACGAACAATTGATAATTAGGGCCTTTTGAGAACAATAGCATACAGAATATAAATAAATATTAGTAATAATTATAATTATTTCGAGACTCTGAAACGTATACAGCAGAACTTTAGCCTCGAGGCAGATGTTCATGTCAACTTCGACTTCTGCCTAAGCTACGGCCATGCCTGTCAGACGACCATGAAAACGCCTACTTCTGCATCATCATAATTGAAAATCAAGTTTTCTCCGTGAAGCTTATGAAGCAGCCGACTTTCAACTCCAACACCAAGTTCACATTTGTCATGCGGTTTAGGTTACCGTTGGTATTTTGTTTAACGGCTCCGCTGTTAGATGAATGAAGACTTTGGTTCACACTGCTTACTACTCCTCTCCACAGCTTCACATGTCAAAGCTCTCATAGTCAACGGGAGTTTGAGACAACTCAATATCAATGTTCTCTCTGAACGTGACATTAATTGAACTAGTAATTGGGATGATCATCACATCGTTATGAGCGACTTTTGGTATTCCAGACGCGAATTTGTATCTACTCCCTCAGAATTCCTCCGGACTGACCGTGGAAAAAACATTAAACTAAAAAGCTAAGGCGACAGCTACCTGACAGAATGAAGATCACTATTCTGATACCTTGACCACGATGTTCGCCTTTGAACGCCCTGTCTTGAGTTTCTCATATGCCTTGGGCGCCTCCTCGAACGTGAACGTCCCGTCGACGACGGCCTTGACTTTACCGTCGCGCATGAGCTCGCCGACGCTGACCAGGTCGTCGTGGCGGATCTTCTCGAGCAGGAACTCGATCTTGCGGCGCCCGCCGCCGAGGAAGCTGGGCACCAGCATGCGTGAGGCGAAGTTCCGCATGTCCGCCGCCGACATGCCGCCGCCGATCTGCACGTACCGGCCCTCGGGCAGGAGGTACTCGTCGGCGGCCTTGTACAGGTCCGCGGGGCTGTGGCCGACGTTGTCCACGACGTGCTTGTACACGGCGCCCTCGGCCTTGAGGGTCGCGGAGACGTCCTGCTGGGAGTAGTCGATGACCACGTCGGCGCCCAGGGCCCGGCACTGCTCGACGTTGCGCGTGGAGCAGCTCGTCGTCACGTGGCACCCGAGCGCCTTGGCGATCTGGATCCCGAAGGTGCCCGTGCCGCCGCTGCCGCCGTTGATGAAGACCTTGTCGCCAGCGCCGCGGGTCACGTAGGGCGCGAGGCTCTGCCACGCCGTCATACCCGCGGTGCCGACGCAGCTCGCTTCGGCGAGGCTGAAGGCGAGCTCGTTGCCGTCACCTCCTCCTCCCTCCTCCTTCTTGAGCGGGATCTTGGCCGCGCCCTCGCGCTGCACGTTGACCAGCTCCCCAAGCGTTCCGTGCTCCTGGGTCCCGACCTTGCCGAACACGGTATCGCCGACCGCGTACTCGCCCGCCAGCGCCTCGCCCACTCGCTCCACGGTGCCTGCGTAGTCCATGCCCGGAGTAGCGCTGGCGCCAGGAATGATGCGCCGCCGCGCGAAGCCCGGCAGCTGGGCGACCTTGTAGTCGGCAGGGTTGGGCGACATGAAATGCACCCGGACAAGTAGCTCGTCCTTGCCGATGGCAGGGACGGGAACATCGTTGGTGAGCTGCATGTCCTTGTCAAGCCCGTTGGGGGCGGTGCTGTAGCGCCACGCACGCATGGTGGTCTTTGTGTTTCCCTCGCCGGCCATGTCTTTTTTTAAGGTACCTCTTTCCTAAATTGGCCTGATGAATATCTGTTTTGAAGAGGTCTATGGCTTGTGTTTAGGCTTTGCTAATGCTGGTTGTAATTGCAATTGCAGCAAATGCACAAGAGCGGCTTGGGGACTGGACGTACGAGGTGCAAATTCGATCGGCGATAAGAGCTTGATTCGGCCAGGTGGGTCTTGAGCTCCGATAGGAGGAGCTTTGGAATCAGAGAATCATCATGGTCGTGCTGGGCTGTTCATGACGTCATGGAAATAATGCGTTGTTCCGAAAGATGAATCGCTTTCCCAACGTCCAGCACTGTGGCAATATAGTCATGAAGACAGAGCATTATACGCCTCCACAATCTAAGTTATTAGTTGGCCGTCATATATTGAATCTGCGCCATTGGCTCTTGACCGCACTGATGTGTGATGGAGCTGTCAGCACTAAGGCGGTGCAACATGGATTAGATGCCTGCAAGAGGTTAAATTCAGTGGATCCTCTACGGGGCTTGGCATTTCTGCGTAATTATCAGATCGAAGGTCTATTATGTGCAAATACTGTATCACGATGGGTCAGCGTATGGAGAAGCTCGATGCTTTTGACAGAAGAAAAAAACTTTGACACGACGAACAAATAAATCAAAGTCTTGCCTGTTAGAAATGTCCATCTATATATAGTATAATCTTGATACATAATTTAATTCACTTTGCCTAGACTCCAAGACCGTTCCTGACATCGCCAATCCTCATCATTTGCTACCATTTCCACTTTCGATAGGCTTCCCTTCTTCATGATATTCTGATAACCGCACGCCCCTGCATCTTCCCCTCCTCAATCTCCTTGAGCACTTCGTCCAGCTGACTCAGCGTCCTCTCGACCACGTGGGTCTTAACCTCTTTCCTCTCGAGGTATCCGAGCGCCTCGTTGGTGTCCTCAAGTGTGCCCGTCGACGTGCCCATGATCTTGATGCCCTTGGCCACGAAGTCCTCAGGCAGCACGGGTATGGGCGACGGCTTGGGCGGGAGGCCGATGCAGACGAGCGTGCCGGCGCGCCGGAGGTACTTGACGGCGTCGGCGTAGGCCCTGCCGGAGGAGGCGCACACCAGCGCGCCGTGGGCCCCGCCGCCCGTGGCCTCGATCACCGCGGCGACGCAGTCCTGGGTCTGCAGCACATCGATGTACGCCTCGGCTCCGAGCTTGAGGCACAGCTCCTCCTTGCCGGCGTCCAGGGCCAGCGGCCGGAAGCCCATGGCTCGCGCATACTGGATCGCCAGGTGACCCAGCCCCCCGCCGGCGCCAGCGATGGCGACCCAGGACCCCGCACGCAGGCCCGCGACCTTGAGGCCCTTGTAGACGGTAACGCCGGCGCACAGAACGGGCGCGGCCTCGGCGTCGGATACCGACTCGGGCACGCGGCACAGGTACGCCGAGTCGGCCACGGCGAACTCGGCAAAGCAGCCCTCGATGTCCTTGCCGCTCACCTTACGGTTGGGGCACAGGTTCTCGTACCCCGTGGTGCAGGGCTCGCAGCCCTTGCACACGCGGTGCAGCCAGCGCAGGGCCACGCGGTCGCCCACGCGCCACTGGGTGCTGTCCGCCTCAGGACCCAGCGCCGCGATGCGCCCCACCCCTTCGTGGCCGGCCACCGAGACCGTCGGCTGCAGGTAGGGGAGGTCACGGCGGATTAGGTGCAAGTCCGACGCGCAGACGCCCGTGCAGTTTACCTTGACGAGGACTTGGGTGCCCGTCGGAGTCGGAGTTGGGCGTGAGGCGACGGCGATCGATCCGGTTTTGGCGTCCTGGATAACCGCTTGCGATTCGATGGGGGAAGGGGCTGTTATGCCAGGCATCTTGCGTCTGTATGTGTGTATTCGAAAATAATAGATGTAAAAGGAGAAAAAATAATAACAAGAAAAATTAGATCAGCATAAATTGTTGCTTGCTGGACGTTTACACAATTAAAAGAGTTCGATGATATAGCATGTAAGGGGATGTAGCTGGGTTGTCGTTGTAGATGGAGAAACTACATAAGCAGGCCTTTTCTCCGGATTATATTCCCAGCCTATGCTCGTCATATCCCGCTCTTCGTTCTTCCCCTCACCCGGTCTCGGGGTTGCGCCGAAGATGCCATGAGATCTCGGAAGCGCAGAAGCGAGCTGGTGGGGAACGATCATTGGGTGTGTGGGGGAGGGGCAACGAGGCAAAGAGAGAATGAGTATACAGACTACGTTACCAGTCCAGTTTCACCGACTAGTCAACCAGCTAATTAAACAGCATCCGGGTGTGCCTGCACTTGCGTATATGCTAGTACCGCGATTGAGATCGTCTTGGGGAATCTGGAGCCGTGACTGTGGGGAGTAACGCGCCACCGTCTCCAGCGACCTTACCCACGTTAGGACCAGTTGTAGGGGCAAACCCCAGATCATGGCGTCTCTTTCCCCAGAATTTCCCCAAAGTCTACTTAACTTAGAGACTGGATCAATACTAAGTTAGCCTAGTCCGGCGCATCTAGCAGCACCATATCTGACATTAGGCCCTATCTTTTGTCTAAGTTAGCTGTTTCCTCCTTCGACGCTCGCGGATCCAAACATCCGCGGAATCAGGCTTCCTGGAGACCCTTGGTGGGGATCAGCGGGTTTGGCGTCTATACGGCCAGGATTGACCCCATGTCACAGCATAGGTCCTGGTTCGGGCTCCACACCAGCGGCACGCACCGGGAGACGTGCATGAGGATATAATAATATCAGGGTGGGAGTAGCATTGAAGGCCCTTGCTGAGCACAGGGGATTTTTGGGGGTGTTTTGCATTTTCCTCTTGACTTGCTTTCATCCAGATTCTTCATCATCATCAGAGTCGTCGTCACACAATATCCGAAGCAATGGCGGAAAAGGAGGAAGTTCAGAATGGTACATCACAAGGTAATCCTCCATCTTTCAAAGTTGTGCTGCTGCATTATTGCTATGTTTGATTGATCGCCTGGTTGTGCAAATCCATAAACATGACATCAGCACAGCATAAAAACACGAGAACCAAAAAAAACAAGTTGAGCTAGAATTTTGCTGACTCGCGTTCAACGCGACGTAGGTGGTGATCTGGAGCACCAAGAGTTCGGCCTTCAGACCGAGAAGTCCTCTTCAGAGGAGGAGGACACCAACCTCAAGACGCGCGATGGCATCGTGCTGCGACCGCAGCCCTCGGATGACCCCGACGACCCTCTCAACTGGTCATCGTTCCGCAAGCACATGGCCATGGCCACCATCTCGTACCTCGCCCTGGTCTGCTACGTCGCCGTGACCTCGCTGGTGCCCGCCACCCTGTCGCTCGCCACTGCCTTCGGCGTCCCCAAGGCCACCGCCGTCTATCTCGGCAACACCCCCGTGGCCCTTTACGCCGTCGGCCCGCTGCTCTGGAGCCCGCTGAGCCACTTCGTCGGCCGCCGCCCCGTGCTCCTGTTGTGCAACGTCATCGCCATCGTCGGCACCGCCGTCGCCGCCAGCGCCAACACGTACGGCACCTGCATGGGGGGTCGTGTAATTCTTGGTTTGGGAGGCTCGGCCTTCTGGACCCTCGGACCGGCCAGTATCGGCGACATTGTGAGTGCTAAAATACCATAAATGATTTTTTGAGTTGGAGAAGTCCCCGAGAGCTTGTTATGTTAACAGGTGATTCTTACCATCCCAGTTCTTCCGCCATGAGAAAGGCAAGAAAGTCGGAATCTCCACCCTCGCCATCGTCGTCGCGCCGTTCCTGGGCGGCATCGCTGGCGGCGCCATCCTCAACAACCCGCACCTCTCATGGCGCTGGACCGAGTGGATACCATTGATCCTCATGGGTGCCGGTCTCATCGCGCAGATCTTCTTCCTCCCCGAGACCATCTACATCCGGAACCGCCCCGCCACTGCCGCCGTCACTGTCGTGGGGTCGTCGGTAGTGCCTCCCTCGGCGCCGACCTTCTGGGGTCGCTACGGCGTGCACATCCCCAAGCGGCACCAGGACGCGCAGCACAGCTTCTGGTTCGTGTTCACGCGGCCCTTCGTCATGTTCCGCTTCCCGGCCGTAGTGCTGGCCGCCTTCTGGTTTGGCGTCGCGTACATGATGCACGTGGGAATCACGGCCGAGATCCCGCTCATCTTTGAGCCTGCCCCTTACAACTTCAGCCAGCTAGATGTGGGCTTGTCGGCCTTCTCGGGCCTCATCGGCGCCCTCGTGGGCGAGGTCTTCGCCGGCCCCATGCTCGACGCCATCGCCAAGCGCAACCTGCGCCGCGAGCTGCCCTGGAAGCCCGAGCTGCGGCTCCAGGCTATCTGGCCCGCGTTGATCGCCGTGCCCGTCGGCCTGATGATGTTTGGCGTATCGATCCAGTTTGCTGCTAGCTGGGTTCCCGCACTGGTCGGTCAGGGTATCTACATCTTTGGTATCGAAATTGCCACTACGGTAGTGTAAGTTTACCCCTTTATTTTTGATGTCTCTGCATTGGCATACGGACTATAATGTACGTCTACTCGGCAAAAATATGCTTACACGTATCACCATGCAGGCAAACTTATATCCTTGAATGCTACCCTCAGCAAGGTGCAGAAGCTAGTTTGGTATTCAACCTGTGCCGAAACCTCATGTCATACACCGCGCCATTCTTCTTGTCGCCAATGCTGGTGAAGCTCAAAGGCAGCCTGACATTTTCTATTTTCTCCATCTTCACGGTGGCCTTCTTTCCCGTCACGATTGGCGTGCTCATGTGGCGCGGAGATAAGATCAGGGAGAAGAGTGGTAACCCAGGCTGGAGTCGAGATTAGACGACCCTCCGCCAACAGTACAAGCTAATTAATATATCTACATAATGGGGGTTGGAGAGATTATCTCGTGAGAAGTAATTTGGTAGCATATCTTACTCGGTGGGCTATTTGCACGGCGTGTGTGATTTAGGCTTTAGGCATAATTGACTGGTTACTGGGTTGCAAAAGTTCTTCTCACCCAGAGTCTGCGTTTTTATTAGAGAGTATCTAGTCCATAGACCAAGTAACCATTTCCCCCAATTTAATCGCAGGCGAGTCGACTTCGGTGTTCGCTATTTGCTGAGTACTGGACTGGACTGGTAATGGCAAGAGCTGGTCGACCGCGTGGGCAAACACGAGGACCGCCTGATCGGTTTCGAACAAGGGCACGGATCGCCTCCAGAGCCAGATCTGATCGAGGCGTCCGAGCTTGTCGTGGTGCAAGTTTTACCAATCTTGTTGATAAACGATGCAAAAGTCTTGGCAATTTGGGGATGTTGGTACTCTTCGATTAGTCAGTTGGAGAAAGCAATACTTGTGTCCACATGGATGCATATACTGTGTACCTTGTATAATCCCCAGGACACTCACTAAGTTAGCTTCATGCAAACAAGAAAACCCAGCTACTTCAGCTAGGGCGGGGCCTGGACTCCAGTCCCAGGGGGCTGGCAGCGTTTCGGTAAATTTTTGTTATTATTCCGCTTGTCCCCGCCCGCTGGCGATTGTCGCCTGTTTGCTAGACCAGCTTACATTACAGGTGTGATGCACTGCAGTCGGCAGCCTACCACGAATTTTGTGCTTGCTTGTGCTGATTCGCCCTCTCTGGGGTTCCCCGGATCCATGACTCCGCATCTCCACTGGCGCGCGACCCTCCATCTTGGTGGGCCCCCATCCTCCCTCCAACCGGAGACCAGGTGGCTTGGTCCGCGGGCTGTTCCCCCAGGATTTCGCGTAATCCTTCTCGCTCATCTTCCATCTTTGCTCCCCTCCCCCAACTTTTTATCTGCCAATCGCACTCAACTATGCGGGGCCACCAAGATGGGGTTTATCGGGGAGTTTAAGCAAACAATGAGCATGTTTTAGGCCCTTTTCAGTCTATCTAGTGTCAGTGCGACACGGAGAAGACCCCCGACATAACCACAAGCAATGTACAAAACCAAGAGAATCGTCTGCCTCCTCGGAAGCGGCGGAGCGAGTGGTTACAAATTAAAGAGAATCCGCAATTAACATCCTTACCATTCGGCACTCTTATCCTTCTATCCACTCTGGCGTGCTACGATCACACTGTTCGCTGACGGATTTACACGTGACATTATCATTTAAGATATGACAAAATCCCCTAGGGAGGACTCAGACAAGGGCATCTTGAGATAGAGATATAGCAATTACTTTCACATATGTACCTTGATATTGCACTAAAACTCCCATCAACTCGTATTCATGCCACCCTTATGCTCTCTCTGTCTTTTGGATCCCTTTCTCAGGAAACGAAGATGACCCATTAATTCATGAACATAACTTGTGCAGGCAGCTCGTATTATGATGTGCCGTTGAGTACCTCTACTGTCAGGTGCAACGGTGGCCTTGAGCCATGGGGTAAGATGTAAGTCGGGCATTCCAAATGTACTTCGTAAGACATCAAATCATATATGTGACACTTTTTAATGGTACACAAACCGAAGGGGGAAAAAAAAAGGAAAAAAGCGGTGTCCTACACAAAAGGGAAAACAAGAGAAAGTTCTCCCAGCAAGCCGTTTCCCTCAGAGCTTCAAACCCCTCTTCCTGGCCTGCTTCATCTCCTCGCGGAACGCCAGCTCGCCCAGGATCTCTTCCGACCCGCCCCCGACCACCATCATCCTGAGGTCGCGCGTGATCTGCTCGACGATGCCGCCGCCTCCCGGCCCCGCCTTCTGGTACGCCACCCCGCCCATGACCTGCTGGGCCTCCCTGGCCGCGAGCTCGAGGATCCGGCCGCCCGAGACCTTGGCCAGGGCCACGGGCCCCGCGATCGAGTCCCCGCGCCACCCTTGCCCGTTCTTCTGCACGTGGTAGGCGATCTGCTCGAGCCAGGCCCAGTGGGCCTCGACCTCGCGCGCCAGCGTGGTGATCTTGTGCCGGATGATCTGGTGGCTGATCAGGGGCTGCCCGAAGGTCTCGCGATCGTGGGCGTAGGCCAGCGCCGCCGAGAGGCACGTCCGCGCCTTGCGGTTGCACCCCACCGCCATGACGAACCGCTCCTTGTTGAAGTTGGTCATGATGTACTTGAACCCGGCGTTCTCCACGCCCAGCAGGTGGTCCGCGGGCACCCGCACGTCGCGGAGCCGCACCCAGCTCGCCCCACCCGCGTTCTGCCCGCTGTTGGGGATCTTCTCGATGGTCACGCCCTCGGCCGTGGCCGAGCTCCTCCGCGTCTTCCCCTGGCCCCGGCCCCGGCCCTGGCCCTGGCCCGGTGGCCGCAGCGGGATCACCAGCAGAGAGATCCCACCGACCCCGGGCCCGCCCGTGCGCACCGCCGCGGTCATGTGCGTCGCCCACTGCGCCCCCGTAATCCACTTCTTGGTGCCGTTGACGACGTAGTGCTTCCCGTCGGCCGTCTTGGTCGCCGTCGTGCGGAGGTTACCGACGTCGCTGCCGCCGCTGGCCTCGGTGATGCCCAAGCAGAAATCGACCTCGCCCGTGAACAGGCCCGGGAGCCAGCGCTGCTTCTGTGCCTCGCTGCCGTGGTTGATGATGGGAGGCAGACCGATAACGTTGGCGCCGCCCGACAGCGCGACGCCCACCCCGCCCTCGTACCGGGAGCCCTCGTCCGTCAGGATCAGCATGTGGAACGCATCGAGCTCGCCCACGGGGATCCCCGCCACCGATCCCAGCTCCGCCGGGCGGTACTCGGCGGGCACGTCCAGCAGTGCCAGCCCCGAGCGGAGCTGGGCCTCCTTGGCGCTCTCCGGGCAGTCCCCCGCTGCCTCCCACTCGAGAGCGTGAGGGAGCACGTTCTCATCGTGGTATTTTCTCGCGTAGGCCTGGAGCCGCCGGTGGGAGTCGTTGTAGTAAGGCGATTCCAGCGCCCCGAACCACGCAGGCTCGGCCCAGGGGAGCTTCTGGCCTATGGTATTGGCCGCCTCAGCAGCTCCGTTTGCATCTTGTCCAGATTTCCCCATGTCGGTAACTCCGCCGACGCAGTCAATGGCCGAGGGTTTTAAAAGAAAATAAATGAAAACTGAAAGAGGATTAAAAAAAACTATCAAATGTGCTTATGCTCTACCAACTGCTAGGAATGACTACATTCAACAAGATTGCCTAATTGACCATGGTGGGTCGACGGCCATCTCCCCAGATGTAAGCAGAAGGAAGGGCAGGTCATCAACCAACTTTGACTGTCTAAAAAGCTGGTCTGCCGAGGTTGACTTTTCCCCACAATGGCAGAGTCGAGAAGATGAGGAGACATGGGGGGTTTTTCGCCGATACGCCAAACTAGGACATTGACCGGCAGGATCCCCAGGTCTCCAAGAACCCCAAGAGGTGGAATGTAACGCCACCTCTTCCCCGTCGACAGGGGTATTTGCTAGCCATATCACACACAGACACACACATAAGTCCTGAGATTTAATTACCTGGATAGGAATTAAGTTGCAGCAATTTCAAAGAAAAGTCCTTGAGGTCCTCACCAAGTTGATACACTGTAGTGATATATATGTACATACAGGCTCGCCAGAAATCACCATGCATCTGCTCCCACTGAAGACTCTAGGTTGCTGGCGTGAAATACTATCTAGCTGAACATGTAACTTTATCAAAACTAGTTGTTGGTTACACTCGATCGCGGGTGATTTCACATACACTGGCATAATATAATCATAGCAGGAAAAGGCCACGCCCGTCTCGGTATTATCGAGCTATAGATACACTCTCTCTGACCCCCTTGCCTCCCTCTCATAACATAATCTAGAAGCATCTCCATCCAAATCTGCTCGCAAACCCTCCCCCCGCCCCTTCGGTGGACGGACTACTAGTCGTTCCCTCCCATGATTATCGACTTTTAGGATCCAAACCAAGACCAAAACTATCGCTCGTCGCTCAAACTTAGTGGGCCATGTGGGGAGATGTTGGCGTTTCATGTCGTAATGCGTCGTGAGGAAATAAGGAAAAGAAATATGGGAAATTGAAAGAAAACCGAAAAATTACACCCCTGATACATGAAATAGAAGAACCGTTTTCTTCCACGAGCCATCTGTACAGTGGCCAGCTGCACACCTCCTTCGATAAAGCAACACCATAAATATGCAAGGTCCTCTCGAGTGTAAAACAACCTCCTCCCTTCAGCAACCCCTAAATCAGCTCGTTGTTATAGTGGGTATCCCCAGGAGAAGCTGAACGGAAAGACATGCTTTTGCCATCGCGTGATTGTAATTCTATAGATGCGAGCTTGCTGCTGACTCATTGCTCGCCGTCCTCCACGTTTACAAAGCATCGAAACGTGTAAAGAGCCAAAGACCGATGACTCGTAATGCAGGATTAAAATATACTTGGTCGGGTACTGAAGAGGGGCGCATCTCATCTCTTCAACACCATCTTTCACTTAGAACGCCGGCCGACAGACCGGAAATCAATCTCAAAAGGACTCCTAGCAGGCACCGTGGGAAGCACCGTGTCCAAGCATCGAGTTCGTCCTCCCTAGAACGTCTCTGATTCCTGGCTCACGTGGCTGGCAGGGCTAGCAACGGACCCGAAGGTATCTATTGAAAGTTTCAGTTAGCACTGGTTTTCAGAATATTTTATCCAAGCCGGACCGGACAGTGAATGCTTACCTCTTTTACGTCTCCGTTCATCCCTGGCTTGCTGATCTCCAGCGCTTCTGCCGCTGCGGATGCTTTCACCGTCCTCGCTACCTCGCGATCGGCTCATACCTCGGCTTGGAGTCATGGCTCGTGGCCCGCTAGGACGACGTGTAGGGACTTCAAGTGCACCGCTGAGGTTGCGGTTCTCGGGCCTGGGACTCGCTGAATGGTAGCTTGCGGTGCCAACCGTGGTTCCGATATGTGTTGCCGTCCCTCCGTAACCACTGTCCACACTGTGGAAGGGCAGGGGACTCTGCTTTCCCTGCAGCTTGCTAAGGCGATCGTGCTTCAGCGGTGTGCCAACCTCATCTAAGGGTTCCTTGGGGGGCCTCGGGGGACCCGCTTGGCGCGCCTGCTGAGCCCACGCGTATTCTTCGCTGGCGCTCTGTCCGCTGTAGCGCTGTGTGTTGGGTGGGGCGAACCGCGGTAGACTTGTAGCTGAACCAGCCCAATCGGCAGAGCGAGGTGTCATCGTGCTGTCATAGTCCTGTGCAGAACTCTCGAGGGCTGTTCGAAAGCGCTCCGTCTGACCTGGGCGTGGCTGCGGATGTTGCAGGTTGATACTGTTTCGGTGGGCTTTGTATTTCGGGTCTTCGGGCGTGGTATACAAAGATCCTTGTGGAGGGTCATGCAGCTGATGACGGACGGGTGTGTCAAGTTGACCCGCATCGGCAGCGAGATTTTGATCCGAGAAACCGGAGTGAAGTTTGTCGGTTCCATACGGCGAGTCGACCGGGTAATTCTCATACTCAGCAAAGTCCGACCCTGATTGGGAAGTGGGATGCTGGAGGAATTCTTCTGGGTCCTGCTTTCGAGAGCCACGGAAGACCTTGCCGATGCTCGAGGTGGTTGTCTCGGACCACCTCGAAATTTTGGGGAAGAAACTAGCTGACCCTCGGGACTTGTGCTTCTTGCTGCCATCAGTGACCGGGGTGTTTTCGTAGCTGGCAGACTGCTCCTGCGTGGCAATTTGAGGTGGTGTGCCCAAAGGGACGGAGCCACCACGAGGGACTGCTGGGGACATGAGGTCTTGCTCGTCGTAGTATGCCTCCTCGTCTCCCTCAGGAACAGTGCTGATTCTGTGATCAGAGAACTTACGTTCGTAGCCTCCCTTGGTAGAAGTGCCACGGGATTGGGGCTGCGAAAGGTGGCCTGACTGGGTGGCGTGACTAGTAATTGATGTTCCAGCAGTACCCTCTGGCTCGTAACCATGGTCTTGTTCATACTGGCCCTCGGCGGCGATATTCTCCAGGGATCGATTCTGAGTACTCATACCGGCCATACCAGGGGCTCCAGCAGTCTGGTGCTTGAGTACGTCTACTTCAGAGAGCAGCTGCATGAGCATATCCTCGATCCTACCCAGATCGTTGGCGCCCTTGTTGCTCAAACCCTTAAGAGCACGGCGGAAGAGGTTTCGCTTCTTGGCAGGCAGGTCATCAAATGTGCCTGATTGCGAACCACCTTGCAGCGATCGAGCCGCGCTGCCTGGGAATGGTCTAGGTCCTCCCAGATGCCTCTGCACAGTTTTATCCGTGTTGTCTTTAACTTCGCCAATGATCTGATCTTCGGTCTCGGCGAGGAGTCTCTTGATGTCGTTGAACGAATTGCGCATCTCTGCTGCAGATCTCACCAGTGTCACGAGTATTTCTGTGTCTCTAGCACTTCGTTGTGCGTCTCGAACCATGAGCTAAATGGAGTTGTTAGTGGGTTGGTGGACCAAAAAAGCTACAGCGTGAATGGGAAAAAAAAAGTAAAGCTGATGCACTTACATGTTCCATTAGAGCAATGATATCCTTGGACTGAATTCTATCAATCCCAGTGCCCATTGCACCATCGTACAAGGGCGAACCCATGCCCTGAGACATACCACTCAGCTGTCTGTTGTGCTTTGGTGCGGGGGTGTAGAACGGATCCTCGCTGCCTGTGGCCATTCCCGGCTGCAGCTGGAAAGCAACGCCCTTGTCCTTGGCTTGTGGATCGCGCAGTTCGTTGGGCTGTGCCGTTTCGTAGCCTTCATCACCCTGTGGAAGACCAGGGCTACCACTGTTAAATCCTCCTCGGTATGCAGCTGATCCGAACCCGGCGGCACCAAGCATGTTGCTATCAACGCCAGGCAGGTTGGCAATGGGGCTGGTGCCTTCATAGGGATTTGTGATGAGTGTATCCCGTTTGCGTTCACTAGATGTGCGTTGCCACTCGTTGTCCTGCTCTTGGCTGGGTTGTCGGCTGTGGCTGGCCACCATGCCTGCAGCAGCCGCCAGAGTAGCGGCCGCAGCGGTCTCGGCAATACCCAAGCCGTGTGCGTCGCCCCTTTCGCTGGCCTTTGGCGTCACTGCCCGGTCATAATCAAAAGTCCTCTCCTGTGTCGGAGTGGGCACCTCGGCCCAGTTTTCGTGATCTTCCGGTCCCCCAAGAGGTCCTTGAACTACCGATGGGGTTTTGAGCCCATCGTCTTCATAGTAACCGATCTCAGGCATGGGATAATCCGCATCCGGCAGGCCACTAGCTCCCATCTTCGGCTGCTCATAATCATCTGAGAGGCGGTCGGTGCTGTGTCGGGGCGTAGTTTCCGGTCGATAGCCATCCGCCTTAGCCCTTTCTTTGAACGACTTGTTTCTTACCACGCCTGCACTATCCCATTGTTCTCCAACATCCTCGGTGCTTCCATATGGGCTCTGAGTCTTTGCTGCCTTGAGAGCGGCTGCTGCGGCACGGCTCAGAGCTGCATTGGTGATCGCTTGCTCTGATGCTGTGGGAGATTGGCGGTATCTACTACTGCTCGGTACTTTCTGGCCATATTCGTTTAGTTCATACTCGTCAACTTCGCGAGAAACGTTTGACCCCGTTTGCTTTGACAGAGCAGGAGATTGGTTGCGGTCTTCAATAATCTCATGATGGCTCTCCACAGATCGCTTTGTAGGGCTACCTCCTCGGGACAGGTGTTCGTCAAACCTGGAGTCATATGATAGCTGTGAGTCTCGATAATCTTGTCCACCGCTAAGAATTGATGCATCCATAGTGGAACCGTCCACCAGGGAGGCCACAGCAGATTCGGCACCGAGGTGGTGCACCAAAAGCGGTTTACCGCCTAGTGGTTGAACAGCCTGTCCTGATGTTACCCGATCCAGCTCGCTGTCGTCGGTATATCTTGTGTCGCGGTAGTTGCCCGAGCTCCGAATGCTGTTTTCTTCGTCGCCAAACTCGCGACTGCGCATATTGCTGGGTATCGAACTTGGTGTTCGGAGGGGGTCCCGGCTGGGGGATTTTCCGGGCGATGACCATTCGCTTTGGGTGGCCCTAGAATCCCGTCGCTGGTGGATGTCACTCTCGCCTTCAGTGTAGCCAGAAACGCTCTGGATGGGGCTTAAACCACGGCGTTCCTGTTGGTACGGTACGTATCGTAGTGGAGGAGGCACATCTTGCTGATTATAGTAGCCGTGGTTGGACTCGTACATGCCTGGCTCAGCCAAGCGGCCCTCTTCATCATACTCATCGTAGCCCTCGTAGGAGGGATCCCGCTGGCTCAGCTGGCTCAGCTCGCTGTCCTCATCGTAATGCTCATAATCACCGGGACCCTTGCGGGGAAGATCCTTGAGGTCGCCATGAGACACATTTGCATGCTGGGCACCCAGGCTCTGCAAGCTGTGGTGCACAGGAGTACGGCTCGGAGTTGGAGTTTCCAGGATATCCTCCATAGAACCCCTGACCACCTCGCGGACTGGAGCCATCTCCTCGCTCGCTGAGTGAGGTCTGTCGGTGTCGGCGGACAAAATTGACGTTCTTGTCAGCTCGGAGGGGTTGATCTCGCTTGACAGCGGCATGGGGGGGATAACCTCATGCTCAACCTCGTCATACTCTTCAACTGCCCGGCCGCGCTCTGGGGTCTTAGCGCGTCGGCGCCGGCGCTGACGCTTCTCATCACTGCGCGACCTATCGCGACTACCAAGAGCGGCCCCAGCAGCGGCAGCGGCCCCAAGCAGAGCAGCATCGGTGAGATGATGATGATCTCCACCGCGGTGAGGCGTGCTGTACTCATGGTCTTCAGGAACAGAAACGTGCTCCACGCTGCTCTGAGGAGACAGGTCATTTCGTGCCTCTCGTCCACGTGATTTTGTGGAATGTGTCGTATCAACTGAGCGGCGCTTGTTTGTAGTAGACAGCTCTTCTCTGGAAACAGAGGTCAGGCTAGAGAGAGACTCCCTGTCCTTACTTCTCCGAGTCTCGCGCTGGCTGCGCTCCCTCTTCAACGACTCAAGTTCTGGTAAGATGAGCCGCCTGATAGCATCCTCAACGGTCTCGAGTAACTTTGGGTTATTAATAGAAACTTTAGACGAGGAATGCGAGTCGTAGGACCTGTGGCTTGGTGTCATTTGCGAAGAGAGAACGCTGGAATCCGCAGCTGAAACAACAGATTCCTTGTGGCCGCCCTTGGATCTCCGGCGCGATGAGCTTTCAATCTCCCTCTCACTTAGACTGCTGGTTCTGCTCTTTGACTTATGCTTTCGCTCAGGTTTGGAGGCTTTCTCCAAAGCTCTCTCGATGATCTTGCGGTCCTGGCTCTCGTTTCTGCTCTTCCGGTTCATCTTGTCTGCAACCGCCGCGGCAGCGACTGCACCCAGTGCACCCGCGGCCAAAGCCTCACCTCTCGAGGGACTCTTGCTGCGTCGCTCTTCGTGGATAAGCGAATAGGCTGTATTACCACCCGAGCCATCCAAAAAGCTATCGGTCGGGATGGCCGAGATGTCGGACATATTGGGAGGGACATATCCAGAAACGTTGCTGTCGGCTGCCGGAATCAGTGGGCTAGATACCTTGCGCTCTCGTCTCCGGCGTTGCCCGGGAGTGATCTCGACCTCGATTGGGTGTCGAGACACATTGGACTCCTCCGTTGCGGAGGCGTAGGAATTCATGCTTCTTGAATCTTCGGGATCTGTCATGTCGAGTTCACTGCGGCTTGGCACCAAAGGACCGTCGTCTCCGCCACGGCGCGACACTGAAGACTTCCGGGAGCTTCGTGTTTCGGTAATCTGAATATGATCGTTCTTCCCCCGGGTCTTCGATGGCGTTAAGCGCACTCTAACGCTGGGTTTGCGACTAGACGAGCTACCTTCTGATGGAGCGCCTTTTCCGCCTTCAAAATACTCAATCAACAGCGAAGTTTGTGAGCGATTGGGTTTGTGACCTCGAGTTCGGATCGTCACAGGGGTGCCGTCATCGGGAAGAGAATAGTGCGACCTGTCGTCTTCAGGCGCCTTTGACACATCGGTCGCAAGCTCAGTTAGACTGGTTATGGTCGTCTCAGTCTCTGTCGGCGCTGGAAGTGGGGGAGCTTTCCTTGAATCGATCCCCATTCTGTCTGCTTGGTCACACTTCTCTGCGCTTTCGACCGAGCCCTGTTGTCGGTCTGGTTACGCCTTGTGTCCCAGAGCTTGGATTGTTTACCCTGTCGCCCCAGGCGGCTGTGTGCCACGCCGTAGTGACCCACAGATCCCACCAGCGAATGGTGGCTGCAGGGGAGGGGACGAGAAAAGGTAAGTCCAAGTATTGTCCTCTAAAGATGTCTGTTTGTTATGACATTGGTTGTCGCAGGCTTCGTCGCTCGATCGCTGCTTGAGAAAGCACAAGAGAACAGGCAGGCAGGCAAGCCGGGTTAGGTCACTATGAGTTGGTCAGCTGTAAGCTGGGTTGCTCCAGTCGCAAGCGAATCTAATGATTACTTGGCAATTCTGCAGAATGGCACGGGAACTTACGCCCAACAGGGGGTGGAGGAGGGAAAAAAGAAAAGAAAAGAAAAAAAAATCGGCGATTGAATATCTTCAGTGAATGTAGAACTGTGTGCCGAATTCGAGGGATGGGAGGGAAAGAAGGCGTGCAGAAGAGAAAACTGGGTGTTTGTTGACAAGGAGCTTCAGCCTCTCCAACCTCCGATTATTCGTCGTCCCGTCTCTTCTAGGCTAGGCTATTAGACCCGGGTCCTCGCTTGTCTGCAGCGCGGCAACGACCGCTTTGCACTTGCACAAAACGGATGCAACGACGAGGAGAATCGGTGCACGGGAGAGTCGGAAAGAAAACAAAAAAGCACAAGAATCGCGATAGGGCAGAATTGAGAGAGCCAGGGAAATTTCGTCTCGGGTAAGATGCGAGAGGCGTGGTTGACTGAACGGCAATGCGTGAGTTTAGGTGGTGCTTGGGCTTGGGTGTGATGCGGAGGGGCCGCCTAGTACGTATCGACGGGAGCCACTTAAATCGCCACAACCCACTTTCGCAGTTCTCACGGCCAGCGGAATACCCTGGTGATGGGCTCTAGGCCGTACGTTAGCTTGCTTGGGATGCGGAACCCCAGGCAAGGAAGGAGGTAAGACTACGGAATATTATTCGCAGGAAGCATCGCAAAATCGACTGTGATAATAGGCCTGTGAGGCTTTGTTATTATCCAGATGCAGACTGGGTTTTTTTTTGGGAGTTGATGCGTTGGCCATGTCGGTGGTGCAGGGGGCAGATGCCCAACCAATTGGCATGGCAAGACGGTGTCTACCAAGAGTCTGTGGGCTGCAGAAGCAGGGAGGTGGCCGACCGAGGCGACGGAAAAGACGCTGCGTGTGCGGGATGGGGGGATGCAGGTCTCTCCTTGGACGAGTAACTACGTAGTGTCGCAGGGCAGATGTGGCCAGAGAAGAAGAAGATCATAACGTACTGCATTAATGCCGACGCCATGTCTATACTACAGTATACCTCTTACTACCACAGTACTACTGCTACAGCTCCAACCTCTATATATGTGTTAACTAATTCATCCTATGATGTGGTTCTCCCCCTCCTCCATAACAGCAATTAGACTGTAGTGAGCCTCGAGACCAGCAGCAGAAGGAGGAAATGCGGGAAATGCAACAAAAGAGGAAAACAGCACCCCAAACCTCTGCGCGCCCCCAAAAAGCGAGAGGTTGGTAATCAGTAGCACCGCCCGCCTCTCCGTTTGACCCCCCGTTTCCTGATTGTTGACATGAGAACGGTGGGGTCTTTGTGCAGGTCCGCATAGTGGCTCCAGCTTCTTTTGGCACGGCGACGACCACGCCAGGCCCACTTGCGATTGGGCTCAGTGATCCATTAATAAGTTATTGACCTAGTCTACCTATCTCCCCGCTGGATAGTCTTTAAAAAAAAAAAAAAAACCCTTACCTGTTCAATTAGTGGCACTGGCATAACTTTGACAGGTCATTTAGGTTGGGCGGAGTCGGGAACTGAGCAGAAGACGGCATAGCCCCGGTCATGTATGTACCGTCCTGAATGACGATACCTCTGTACGTAGTGTGAGCCCTTATTACTATGGGAAGTTCATTGATTCCCTGAAAGGGCATAGGGAGACCCTTTGAACGCCCATCCCACAAGTTCCCCCACCTTATTGGCAAAGCTGGAACCCTCCTTTATTAGCCCTACGAGGATTGGCCAGCACGGAATCCATTCCCAGCACATCCAGCTGCCAGCCAGCCAGCCTTGGCTCCCTCACCGACTTTGACATTTCTAGTGGCGAGAGGGGAATTGCAGCCCAATCCGAGTTTGTCGCGGTCTGCCAAATGAGCGGCTTGCATCGCCCTTCCGACCCAGTAGATCTGCATCGCAGGCTGATACACTTTCTCTCCGCAATGCATGCGCCTTTTTCCTTCACAGTCATCAATGATACTCTTCGTAGTAGTCGGTAAAACATCGCATTTCAATTTGGTTCCACCAATCTCACCAGGTCAATCTCAGCCTGGGGTTTAGCCCCCGGTCAGGCTGGTTAGCACCATTTACAGCTACGCAGTCACACGTACCGGCTATTTAATAACTAACGTTGCCACTATTATTCAGCGTGGGAGAAGAGCCAGGGGCTGCCAGGCAACGCCTGAGAAACAGGATAGTAAGAGAAAGAAAAAAAAAGAACACAGCCCAAAGTCGTCACATGGTGGCGATCCAATCGCACCTTTTCAAATACCCTCTGGCGGTCGTAATATCCGTTCCGGCGCAGCCTTTGGGCTAGAGAGAGCTGAAGAAGATCACCGCCCGCTCGGGTCGCGCCTTTGAGACATTATGTGGAACTGCAGGACTTAGGAAATCTCATGAGCGTTGCGTGTTTCTCACGAACGTGGCCCCCCGAAACACTCGCATCTCCCCGCCTCTCCAGCGCCTCTAATGCAGCGTCTTCTTAAAGAACTCCACATACGATGGGAGTTGCATATCCTACTGTAGGAACTACCGTACTGCTTCCGCAAGAGATGCGTGGTCATGGCCCCCCCGGATGCAATTCCGCACCGGGATCGCCCACAAACAACCTTGCCCGTGTCTCACTTAACTACGCGCGAAGTCCCAGACATCAGTAGATGCGTAGGCGGGCGATGAATAATTTTACGCAGAAGGCACGGTGCTACGGAACTGAAAAGCTCAATGATTGTTATCATATTCTTTTTTCTGAGCAATGATGTATTGAGATGCTATGCTAAGATGTGCTCTTGGATGTGACTTTTGCTGTTCCAGCTATGGAACCTCGGGCTGCTAGTCTCTAAACTGGGGTATCTTCATCGTGATGTGCTGTCGTATGCTAAATGCCTTAGCAAGGCTATTACTACCGGATGCGTATGTTGTGATAACTTATGCGGAATTGAATGACTCCTCGATCGCGGGGTTGTGTGCCCAATGTGTTGCGAATCCACCCCCCAATACTTTCTTCAGGAAGTGGACGCGGATAGAGAGTGCCCACGAATCGATAGTTAGGGACATTCCATTGTCGCCTCGAAGAACCTCGCGGTAACCGAACTCCTCGAACACTTTCTCTGAATCGTACACTCGGGCACCGCCTCTGTCAGACTCCCGCGCCACGCGTCCGGCTTTCGAATAGCCAGGGCCTTTACCAAGCTCAAGAGATGTCAGAATGCTGTTGAACTGCCCGTGTAGTTGTCGACGGCCCTTCTTGGAGACAGACTTGGACGATTCGCCCGCGAGCTCCGTCATGCGCTGGACTAGTTTATGCTGGTTGTATTGCAGATCGAAGGGGTTATACGGTTCCGGTACAAAATCCTTCTTGGACCGTCTGGCCTCTTCCTTAAGTTCCTCCTGGCGATTGTCATGCTCTTCCTCCGCTGTCTCGTTGAACGCGCGCACCGCCTCAAATATGAGGGCAATGTTGATTCCTGCAGCCACTTGCACATCAACATCGCTGCTATCGAGCTGATCCGTGAAGGCTTCCAGCGCTTCTTCGCTTTGCTGTTCAAGGTCATCGATCTGACTGGCAAGGAATCCCCATGACGTCAGAGCCGCAGTCACGACAGGACCGTTGTCGTCCGCCTCAATAATCTGCCCGTCAGTTGAGACGATTTCTAACAGGAAGCCCATTAACTCCTCCGCAGTGGCCTCCATGCCACCTCCAAACATAGTGACAATCGCCATGGCGTTGATGGCCTCCACCTTGATGGACTCCTCATCCGAGCTTTCGCACGCGGATCTAAGACTCGAGAACACCTGATCGTAAATGTCCTCAGATTGAGTTGTTAGAGTCGTGATTTGAAGAGCTCTCAGGGCGCCCACAGTCTCATCCGTGTTGCGCCCTCCTCGGATGCTCTTAAGAAGCGCTGGAATGAATTCATGCAGCTGGTTCTCGATCATGGTATCGGCGAAGTGATGCCGAGCCAAGTGTACATAACCAGCCAAATACGCCTCTCTCCCCTTAACGCTGCTGCGCTTACGGTCTAGAATCTCATTGATGCAGTCCTTCAGCTTGTCAGTCCAGTCCTTCATCACATCTTGGTCTCCGTCCTCTGAGGTGATGACGGAGTTGGACAAGCTGTCGTTGACGTCTGAGTCGCTCTGTTCATCCTCCGAAGCATATCGACTAGGCGCGCGAGACACTTGGCGGGAACCGGCAGGGGAGCTCGTCGGAGAATGCGTCGTCGAGCCAAAGTTGGAGTCTGGGCGCGAGCGTGCCTTTCGAGATTGGGTCTTGCCGCTCTCGAGCAAGATCTTCTTGCGTAGGTCTCTCATGTTTCCAGTTGTTCGTTCGCGAACGTGGACGACTGAGAGGGGTTCAAATTACGGGCTCCACAAACGGGCAGCCACTTCGGGTGCGCTACGGGTGATGTATGTGTTGTATTGATCAAGTGCTGATTCCGGGTCAGGTAAACGGAGAATGATAGTCACAGGCGAGAGTTGCGAAACAAAATTCCATGAGGGCAGCTATTTAACTACCGTGTGCCCAGGAAGTCGACTACCGGAGATAGGGTGGGAAGTCGTATGAAGCCGGTGGTGGGTTGGAAATCTAGAGGAAGCGTTGGGTGGCGGTGGACAAAAGGAGACTCTCACTTTTTATTTTGGTCAGTCATTCCCCATACGAAGAGTGGGAGGCGAAGTGTGTTCCAGTCACCGGTGGAGTGGCCCAGCTGCATTACAGTACATCCGAAAGCAATCAAGCCCTATGATGCAAACAATTTCCTGGAGCTCCAAAGTTTCCTGGAAGTTTGGCTATCATGCCCATGCTTAGCGGGGGTGCGCATGGTCTGGTGCCGTTAGTTAAGCCCTAAACACGGTCAGTGGCGCGGGATAACCCCAGCAGCCCAGCAGCCCAGCCCACCTGGCACTCCCCCCCTCCACCCCTCCCGAGGTCCCACTGCGGGTCGGTATTGGGCATCGCTCCACGAGACCCTTTTGATTTGCATGCAATCAATACCGATGCTTTTCATTTCCCATTTGTTGGCTGCTCTCGGCTGTAGGAACTTGCTTGATTCACATAATGGCCTCGCAGGATAATGGAGATGGTAAATCGAAAAGAAATAATCTAAAAATAAAAAATAAAAGAAGGGTAGCTCCACACGCGAGTATGATGAAATCGATCCTGCCACTTCCTCCTGCCGACTGATGAGTCTTCGACCACCTGCCTATCGGCCTACCTACCCAAGGCTAGGCATCTACGTAAATTATGAACTTTGAACACTAGCGGTCTGAGGATCCTCGGAACGGAGGAGTCGGCAAATCACAGGCCACACAACTGATCAGAGTGACAACCGGATTGGCTGCTCCAGCTTAGCCAATGAGTCAGATACTGTCTTTGAAGACTTGCTTATCAGGGCCCAAGGGCCTAAATAAATAACCCATAATGCGTCCATGTCGAATGTGGCTCGTATGAGACTGCCATACGCGCATATTCTAACGGGTAATCGCGGTTCTTGCACCTTTGATTAAAGTGCATTAGTATTACCGCCGCGAAGAACAAACAGATGTAGTTGAACAGTACATCAGTCCGTCACGGCAAGATCAGCTGATAGGTACCCGCCATACTCTGTCCTCCTTATTCTCCTCAGGAGGCCCTTGGAATATTCCGACAACTTGCACGCAACGCAAAACAGGATTGTCACACATAGGCCAATGATGTTTCGGGAAACGGCACAGGAAATTATTTCGGAGGTTTCACCAACAGACAACGCACGTAGGACTTGTCGGGGGAGAGAGTATTACTGTGTACAAATGTAGCTAAAGCTGAGCTATGAGCTAAACCGATACCCCACCCCAGTCGGGAAATGATGCGAGTGTCGCAAGTGCGTGCCACAGTGACCCCGAGATCTCTAGTGTAGGATTCCAAGTTTCCCTTTATTGCAAGGCGATATTCCCATGTCCGAATGATGCAAATTTTTTTTTCCAAGGACAATCGCGAGATTTATCATGCCTTCTGCGGCCGTTTAGGTTCCCATGCTGTCCTTGTCCTTGTGGTAGAGGGGCCTCCTACTGTTGTTACATACATAGTATCCGGACCACCGCGGGGTACAGTGCAGCTGGGTTGTCAGGCTGTACCCCACCAAGCTCCACTCAGGCGACCTTATCGCTTTAAGTGGTCGCGGATAAGAGCTCCAGCTAACGGTTCATGTGACCGATGATGTGGTGGCCGTGAACGCAGTTATCAGAGAGCAACTCTTCCGCGAGGTGGGATCCGCTACGTTTAACGTCTAATAGCCCGGCCCTAGACCCCAACAACCCCTTTTGACCCAGAGCACACCGGTGATAAGTATTTGAGAAGCACGGTCTGGTGTTGGTGCTGGTCGCAAGGTGTTCAAGTTCCAGGCTGCGATAAGACACTTATCAGCCTATTCTACCTACTGCATCTGACGCCTAGTACTCCACTTTTCGCCTCGCCTAGGCCTACCATTGGCTATTACGCAAACAAGCAACCCAGGCTCACCTTCAACTTCAAGTCGTCCTTCCCCTCCTCTCCTCAGGTCTAGTTGTTTGTTTCATTCACTTCTTTCTCATCTGGTCGGCTTTCCTTCCCTCGCTATCTTTGCACTTTCTGCCATCATCGCAAGGGCAGACTGCCGATTTCTCTTATCGATCACCTTTGCGTTCTTCCCAGATCTCGTAGCAGCCCCAACTCTCGCCCCGTGAGACGAAGAGCCTGGAACGCAAGCACGCCTCTTTCCCCCTGTATCACTTTGGATCCTTCTGCCTGGATCGAGTGCTGCCGCTTGTGCTCCAAATCCCTTGGATTTCAGAACAGGCTCACAACTCTCAAGATCCATCCAGCACATCTGCGTTGTCACATCATAGTCCAGGGCCTTAGCGCTAGCGACCGCTACGATAAGGCTGCGGAAATGGCTTCCAACAGTGGAAGCAAGATTACACGGAAAGAAGGTGAGCTATGGGTTTCCCCTAACATCTCTCATGGCGTTTCCATATCACTTATTGCTTTTTTTTCGACTGCCTCTAACACTGATGTCGTGTCAACAGTGGCAGTAGTTCTTGTCGCCCACAAACCGGAATCCGACTTCGTCGTCCCCGAGCGACATGTTATCCTCACCGAGCAAACCCCTTCTATTCGAATTGGCCGAGCGTCTAAAGTAGCGTCGAAAGGTTTTGTGGCAGCCAGAGACAATACTTGGTTTGAGAGCCCCGTGATGTCCCGAGAGCATGCCGTGTTAAGAGCAAACTTTGATACCAAGGTAAGCCAATGGATACCTTTCTCATGTATTTCGTTCTTCAGGGTGCCTCATTTCTCCACTTTTTGAATAGATTGCTGACAGAAGCGACTCAGACACTCTACATTAAGGATGTTGGTTCACTGCACGGCACTTTCCGGAGATCCCATGGAGATCCGGGAAAGCAAGATCGGCTGATGAGCTCACGAGAGGTCAAACTCGTTGACGGAGACCGGATTCGGTTTGGTATCGATATCTACCGATCTCGAGAGACGTTTCCACCATGCACAGTAGATGTTAAGATGAGTTGGAATGAGATGTAAGTCTCTACGCACCTGCTTTAATTTGATATTTACATCGTTAATGAGCTATTGCTTACCCCTACCCCCAGAATTGCCTCCAGCCCACTGGCCAGAGCTGCGTCGACGAACCGCTTCGTGGTCCCAGATGATGAGGATGACGATGAGGTTATAGCAGACGATGGCTGTGCCAGCCTAGACCAGACGACCGTTACAATGGCCGTCGACCTTACTGTGGCGGAACCTTCTGGGAAAAGATGGTCTCAACAAGCCCCTGAGATCTCAACTAATAAACCTGGTTCTGATATTATTGACCTCACGTCTGAGCCTGATATTCATGGTTACACCTCGGACGAAGTTGAAAACTCAGACAGTGACGATTCTGTCGTGTGGCGTATCGAGCGTACCATGGTCCAAGAAGATACGAACTCTTCTGATGAATCCGAGATGCTAGAGGAGTATGACGACATGAGTCATGAGACAGAGTCCATTGTCAGCGAAAGACTAAGCGATTCAGCTCAGAGTTGTAGTAGTATTCATGATGATGGAATCTCCCTAGAAGACTACGATTCTGGAGACCATATGGAGGGCATCTCAGACATGGACGATGAAGAAATACCAGTTCTCGGCATCGACAATCATCCAGATGGACATGATGACTGTAAGTTGCACTACTCTCTTTCACACTCTGACAAGCAATGTCATGTTGACTATTGATAAGTAGATCCTCAATTCGCAGAGCTCAACACCACCTTCGACAACGATGAGATTAATGACGAGCCCGACTTAGTTTCTGAACAACCAAATGTCGCCCTAAACGTGTTGTTGTCTCCATCACTTGAGGTCACAGACCCGTGCACAGTCCTTACTGTTCCGGAGTGCCTCCCTGGTAACGTGATGGCGACCCCGAGCCCCAGTTCACCCACCACTGTCAGTCCCTTCCAGACCACGTCGCCAACCCCCGGTACAGCCTCCTTTGGCTCAGCTTATGCCTCGGTTGCACAAAGAGACAGAGACCCTAGTCCTTCAGATGCCGCCATGGTTAAGATGGGCACTGTCTGGACCCAACCCGCCCCCAACTCGTCCACCGCTCAAGTAATGGGCGAGAAGACTGGCAAATACGAGTATTTCGCCGCAAGAGACCATAACCGAGCAACCTTTGGTGGGACGATGCCCAGTCCCGATAATGGCACCAACAAGGCAGTGATATCTCTTCCTCCGCCTCCGAAACTACCCCAAGCGCACACCCAACCCGCCTCTAGCCATGTGTGGGACACACCTCTTCGATTTGAAAATGAAATCGGAGAGGTGTTTGCGGAGCCAGTTGCTTCCACCACGTCGCCAATGTTGGTGAGCACAGCGTGGACAGCATCTGGTGAGGCATTCCTCAAGGAACCACTCAACTTTTCTACAAATCACCTAAATGAGCGAACTCGCCTACAAAGCCCAGAATTGGATATGACAAGTGCGGCAACCTATGTGGAGAGCAAGGCTAAGCCAAACGGGTCGAGTGTTCAGAACGTTAGACGTCTTCCCATCCAAGATCTGCTAGCGCAAGAGTCTAAGGAGGCATCCCCAACTTCGGCCTTGGTTCAGAACTTGCCCGAGGACTACGATACCGTCCCAACAAGCAACGATACAGGCGCTGGCGAAGGTTTGCACTCGGACTCTGGATGCAATGTGTTACCTCGTCCCGCCAAGCGGTCCTTCGATGAAGTCTTTGCAGATGATGAGAGCTGTGAAGGAATTGAGCCTATCACCACTACTTCAACATCGGTACAAACAACTCGACGTCTTGCACGCCCTAGTGCTAGCATACTGCGCCGACTGGCTCTCAAAGAGGGCGAGATTAGTGCAGATCAAATGCGAATTGGGCGCCTTGACGAAGAGAACCATACTGCCCTCGCTGAAAACACTGAAGCGGCTCCTAGTGCAACCAAAGAAGGAGGGTCCAGACCAACGAAGAGGCTCCGACTAGCTCAGGTTGCAGCATGTGCAGTTGGAACTTTCCTTGGAGGAGCCGCTGTGCTTGCCGGTATGATAGCGACGGCACCGCAAATTTAATACTCACATGATGTGATTGATGATAAGATACGACGGGCGTGTGGGAATGACTACCAGCATTGGTCTCGACGAACAATAGCTAAATAATCTGACTTTTCAGGGTTGCTTATGGATGGCGTATGGGTTTTGGTCCCTCTCCTTAGTACGTAAATTGCTAGGTATTGTTGGTGGATTGTTTTGCATTTGCTTGCAGTATCGGATTCCCGCAAGCAACTTGCCCATAATGACATGGCTATTATGATATTGGCTTTACTTTTCTGCCTTATAAGTACTAGAAGCAAACAAAGGCTGTGGGGACTTCGACTTTCTTATCATCACCTCGTAAGATTCAGTCAACTTCAATGGGATTACATTCATAACACTTGGTCCCAGACACGTCGCCGTGAATAGTCCAGGGAAGGTGACGGGTTCAATGTGGAAGTTTCACAAATCTAACATTTCAAACCAAGCAACTCATTTATTTTTAACGAACAGAACTAATAATCGCAACAAATTGGACAATGATCCATATACCGGGGCTTAGCACAGACCTCAGGTCCCGAACAACAAATCTTCGATCCAGGCAAGAGCCCGCAAAGTAGAGCTGATAGAGGATAGTCGCTACTCCAAGCGGAACGGATTAATCTGTGGTGCTGCTCAACGTGCCGTATGGCGTCGGGTTAAGCTTGATCAATGCTTAGTGATTGCTACGGAGCTTGTAGTCGACCGCAGGGATTATCAGGTGACGTTGCCTCCGAAGAGCTCTACAAAATGATGTCAGATAAGATGCTTTGTTACGGATTTCGTTCCTATAGGCTGGCGTGAGCCACATGTTACGGAATCACTCAGGGCAGAACGGCGTGCTTGCTTACCATCATAGCCCGGGTTAATACCAAATGTTAGTCTTTGAAGTTCTCCCGGCCTGGAGTAGCTTGGATGTCAAGCTTTATATTCAGGTAGCCTGTGGTCTGTCCACAATTTGCTAGCAGATGTCTTTGATTCAGCAGTGTAATGCATATTTCTTTCAACTAACTTCGATGTCTCGCACAACGATGGCTCTACCCCAGATCGCACTTGCCCTCGCCTTGGCCTCCAAAGCTGTTGCTCTGAATTATGTTTCGGATTTTATTAAGAACTGCGTTCAGTTAGAAGTACCAGTACATGTTAAAGCCACCAACTACCAATACCAAACAATGAGGGTGGATGACGATATCGACGCGGTTGAATGGACGCTCGACATGGATACTTGGTCTTCTCCAAATGCATCTGCCAGAGTCATTGGTGAGATCCAGGTTAATGAGGACTTTGTTATTAGCGCACAGCTTTGTGTTCCAGTGCAAGATACTGGAAAAGCCAACATCTTGCAGATCGCCTCTCACGGGGTCACGTTTGACAAAACGTGAGAATCTTTATGTCTTCTTCATCCGTTATGGCACTTTCTAAGAAATAGACTTATAGGATCTGGGACTTGGGCTTCAAACCAGGGAATTACTCCTATGTGGATTCAGCCCTGGAGGCTGGGTACTCGATCCTTACGTACGACAGGTTGGGTAGCGGGCTATCATCTAAACCGGACGCCTACGAGGTGCTGCAAACTCCAATTCAGTCCGAAGTAATCAGGGAGCTCACATCACTGGCGCTTAGCGGCGATCTGCTAAAAGTATCCAACACGACGAGCGGAAACATCCCCACCTACCAACCGACCAAGATAGTCCACGTCGGCCACTCCTACGGCTCTATCGCCACCAACCTCTTCCTGATCGACCACCCGGACATGAGCGACGCGGCGCTACTTACCGGGTTCCTCATCAGCCCCAAAGCGGCGCTGCTCAAGCTTGAGGCGGGCGACTTCGCGTACGCAGCGCAGCTGGACCCGGTGCGCTTTGCCGACCGCGGGAGCGGCTACATGGCCTTTGGCACTCTCAGTAGCTTCCAGCTGGACTCGCTCCGCAAGGCCACCTTCGAGCCAGAAATATTGGGTTATTACGCACAGACGAGGCAGACTGTTGCGGTGGGCGAGCTGCTGTCCCTGACGGTCGGGGTAGGCTCGCCGGTGAAAGGGTTCAAAGGCCCTGTGCAGGTTGGTGATTTCCTGTTGGCTTCCCTGCTCTTGACTCCCTTTTCACATCTTATTCCGATGGTTGCTCCAAAAGAAAATCTTCTGACTAGTATACGGTGGTTCTAGATGTTCGTGGGAGAGATGGATTTCCCGTTCTGCGCTGGAGATTGCAATGGCGCTTTTGACCTCGACCAGGTCAAGGCTGTGTTTCCCGATGCTGAGGATGTGAGTGTGTATCTACAGCCAGGGACCGGCCATGTCTTGACAATGTCAACAAATGCTACTGCTGGATATGCGGAGATGTTTTCTTATCTTGACTCTTTTGGGCTTTAGACATCTACCACAGGAGCAGCGCACACATTCAACTGTAACGAAAGCAAATGTAATTGATTAAATCACTGAGAGTGTCCCGCTTTGTGTTGGACGTTTTACGATGACTGGTCATGAACTATTGGCGTTGATCGTGATTCCTTCGTGGTACTCGTTGTGAAGTATGCAAAACGAATCTGTTAAACGATGTTATAAATATTTGCCTCCAGATCAGCCTCCTCTGAAGTGACAACTACAACGCCATCCATGACTCCATGGATATAGGCCTCACCTAGAATATGGTACCGCGGGTCTTCATCATCGAGGTCCGATAGCGGTCGCAGAATGAAGGGAACCGAACCTCCACAGAGAACTACGCCCCAGTCTCCTGCTCTCATGCCACGGGGTGCTAGCCCAACATATCCATTATCACCCATGAAGAAGCGTCGATTGCGGCATGCGCTCGCGAGGCTATTATGGAACGCTTGATTCTCCTCACCAGGGTCTTCCCCGTTAACCAGTTCATTGAGAAAGCTGCAAGATGCCAGCTCATCGTCGTCACTTGCAGGGACACCATTAACATTTCCAGCCATTAGGGTCGAAGCTAGCATCCTAGAGAATCCTTTATCGAGGCCATCATTATTGCCCCACGCGCTCATATGTGCCCTGTTGCCCGTCCGCGCCATGTCGAGAACAGATGCTAAGAGTCGTGCGAGAGCGTCTCGATTGTTCCATATCTCCGGCAGAAATGCATCCGACGTTTCCATTACGGTACACACCCAGTAGCCAGCAAGCGAGAGTGTCTTGGGGCCTATGTGATCTGCTTGTGCATTGTAGAAATAAGTTCCCTGGCTGTTATCAGCTCGATAAAGATTGAACGGGATATTCTCGGCATCGAACGCTTCATCGTATTGGAGGTCAATACGGGCGGCCCAGGAAGGGAACTCGCTAACATCGAGATCCTCATCAACCTGACGATGGCGAATGCTCTGGAGAATGGCGAGACTGGAAAGCTCCTGGATCGCATATCTTGTGGCATCACACAAGACCTGGGCAAGCGACTTTTGGTAGTCCACGATTATTAACCTATGATCTGGAGCGCCATCCTCGGGCTCCGTAGATAACTGCGGTAAAAGGCCAAGGATCCCAAAGACCTTGTCCCGGGGCTCGGACGCCAGACGCCACTGCGCCAGCCGCATCAGCACCGTCAGGTCGTTCTGGGACCCTTCAACGTCCTCGTCGTAGGACTGCCTGTTGTCGACCGTGTTCCACAGATCTGCCGCGTTGTTCATGCCGTCGTGGTCGAAGAGCCACGGAGATATGAAACCCCGATGGTAGCAGAGCCAGATGGCGACCCTGAGGAGGTCAACTAGAGGGATGGATAGGTCTGGACCGCAGAAGCAGAGGCTGTTAGGTGAGAGTGCGGCTTATTGCAACACCCAGAGGCGCCTGAATCAAAAAAAGGGGCGCATGAGAGAGTATTCACAGGGACGAGTTGATGTTTTGTAGTGATTGGTCTACTTACTCGAACCAAGGGCGTGAGTATACCGAGCCGAGAGCGGCGTCATCAATCTTGCAGTCGATTGGACGAGCGGCGCGGCCGTGTCCAAGTCTGTTCTCTTGAATTATATTATGAAATTCCGAAAAGTCATTAGTTTTGTCCCGTATTTCCAGTATAATATTTCGGGCACATTCAATACCACGCCTGGCCCCGTCATCTTCCTCTCCCAGATATATCAGATTGAGTTGCGATGACTTGTATATATCGGCCATGAATGAGACCTGTGACGAACGCTCAAGCAGGTCGGCTTGGTTTATGCAGATGGCGTCGATCCAGACCAAGCGTACACCATCGTCTTTCCTCATGCACTTGAGCGCTGCGATTGTGCTGGCCGGTACGTCCTGGATGAAGCCATCGAGCTCGATTGCACCACGTAAAGAAGCATCTCCCCAGCAATAGGATATGGTCTCATACGCCAGAGGGTCCCCAAGCAGTGTGCAAACTAATCTGCCTCTGATTATTTCGTCTTGTCTCCCTCGTGCTAGTTCCAGCAATCGTATCTCCTTCAGTTGCGGGTCAAGGGGCTGGTAGCGGAATGAAGCCATTTTGTCACCTTTATGGAGCAAACGTTTATCCACCTTCAAAAGCAGTCCTCAGCCAGGCGTGAGGCACAAAACGGTCGTCTTACTCGGCCGGCGAAAATCCGGGGTTGGGCTCGGACATGGGTAGGGTCATGGGTACCCCTTGAGCCGCAACTCGGAGAGAATTAATCAGGTCTTGAAATTGATCTTCACTCATAAGATCCATAGGCAGCATTGAACCTCGAATTATTTGGAGAGGCCAATACATGATTATCTGCTAGAATGGCGCGAAGTATCTTCACCTTGGTCCTAGACTAGATGATTGTTCAAATGAGCGTGCTGCCTAGGGAATGAACAGAAAAGAAAAAGACTACAAGTCTACTGAACATTGGCCTTGCTAAAAGAGAATAGAAACAGAGCACTAGATTACTCATTATTTGACTGAGGCCGAGGTAGCTCGCACTCAATTAAGCTCTCAGATCCTTTATCACTGCCAGGCCATATTCTCTTAATCTTGAATCCTGCAGTATTCTCCAATAGGGTGCGCCATTCTGCTTCTGTCCGCTCGCGCGAGCTCAAAAGTGCCATCATCCAAATATCTTGTGCTGACATCTCCCAGTGTGTTCCCGTCGCCGGTATGACAAACTCATTGATCAAGAGCTTGCTGTAACCCGGCTCCATTGCATCCTTAACACGTGCGAGAATCTGCTCGCAGGTCGCATCGGGCCAATTGTGGAGGATCGAGTGCATCGAGTATGCTCGCGCCCCTTTGACGGGTTGTTCGGCGCGGAAGTCGTACTCATTTCGTACTATGCGCGCATCCAACGTCTGGATTCGGCTGATGACGACCGGTAAATCTTGTAAGATAAGCTTTCCTGGATAGTTTGGATAGTACCTTATAAACTCGGCCAAGTCATAGCCGTTGCCACCGCCCACATCCACCAGAAAGGGGGAATAAGCATCCCCGTCAAATCCATCCATCAAGTGCGTCTGCGCCGGGTACAGGCAAGGGGCCATCCACGGAAGACGGCCTTGACGGCGCCCATGCATATGGTTGTTAAACTCGGACACAAGTTCTCTATCTTGCAAAATTTCGAATACGTTGAGTTTAGTGTTAAGGATGGCCATGATAGGGGTTGCATCAGCATCACTCGGATCTCTCCACCCGTTGTTATTTGTCCATTCAGAGAGCTGAAAGATACCAGTATTGAATCCTTTCAGTCTAGTTCCCATCAGCATAGTTGATCAGTCGGTCATAGGGCCAATACTAACACAGCTAGATAACCATCGCCGATCATAGGAATACTCATAGCCATGATATGACGAGTTGGGCGATACTCATCTGCTCCTGTTTCAATAATGTATCCCATGGCGCCAAGATGGCGCATAATTCGGCCTATTTCCATGAATATCGAGTCAGTGAGCTACTATAGTTATGTATTGTCATTTGTAGATCTAGGGAATACCTAACAATATTGGATCAACTTTCAAGCTCTCAGCCAGCTCGTTGACCTTCTGGGGTCGTACGCCATTTCTTGTCATCAAAATCCATAGTCCTGATTCAAGGCCAAAGACAAGGGCAGCCAGAGCAGTAAGCTGACTCGAGTTAGTCTCCTGGCCTTTCTTAATCATGAAAAATGATTTTTCTATTCACCTGTGCCCAGCAATGCTTGACCATGGTCTCCCGAGGAGTTTCGAGAGCTTTCACCATAAGTCTGGCGTCGGAAAGAAGCTCCTCCCGGGCAGTATCACTTTCAGCGTTCAACTTCTTAACCCCATCAGCCATTCTGTCTAGAATGCTTGGAACCGCGTCGATATCGTTAGGTCTAACAGCGATAGAAATATCAACAAGTTCTCCAGTACCATTGGCAGCCATTTTGGTGAAAGTGGGCTCTAAAACCGTGGAATCAAATGAGCTCCGTGAAGTCTGAATGGTATATCCTGAATGACAAGAGAGAGGGGTAGGTAAGTTCAAAGCTAGAGAGTGCTGTGTTTTTATATCTTCAACGACTTAAACCGGCCACATAATACTTTATCCCGTCGTTTCTGAAACGTCAGCATCATCGTCGCTGCCCAGTAACATCAGTCCTTTCAAACGTCTAACTCTCATGATTTCACCTACTGCCTTTGGAGCAGTGCACAAACTAATTGCTCAATGCCATCGAGAGAAGTAACTGCTTCCTTCTGCTCTAGATGCAATCCTAAAATGATACGTCAATTCTAACCGACGTAGATTCTTCATAGTGGTCTCACTCCGGTGGAAATTACTCTAATAGATGTATTTAACCAGAACGTTCGCCAAGGTACGTTCGTATTGTTCTGTTATCCGGTACTCTATCTGTGTCAGACGACCAGCCATCATCCTTGCAAAAGATAGTTGGTCACGATCAAAGCGTATTATAAATTCATTTTAATCTATAAGACTTGTTTAGAGGCCCTTATTTAGCTAGACAAATATTGACTGTGGGGGGGAGGGTGGGTTGTTCCTACTATGAATAATTAATCCGAGTAATATTCAAAAGGGTTGATAAAATTAACCTAGAATTTGTACCATTGTATTATTAGTATCATGCATCTCGAGGGTATTGATAGCACGTGGTTAACACTACCCGTGAATCCCGGCAAAATATACTATGGCATTGAAAGATCTAGACTTTTTGACGTGATTCATGTCGGATGATCCCCTATTCTAATTTTAGCCAGGCGTCGTGTATGATCATGACTATAACCAATACAATCGACCAGCCACAGATCGTCTTTCCCAAATACTTGTTCGATAGTAGAGTAGATATTATCATGCGACCGCTTCCAGGGACGAGCATTGCAACAGTCATCTCACTTCAGTCTGACACAGGGGATGAAATTGATTGGGTACGTAAAGTTGTTGATGGGAAGTCTGCCTCCAGTTTAGCGGCACTTCCGTTTCCGGTATAGCGCCTTGTCGCCGCTTTTCGAGAACACCACCCAACACGTTTTCTTAGCAGTAATCAGTCAGATGAAAGGACTGATTAAAACTACTTACCTATTCCACAGTCGACACTCTCTGTGGGGTTTTTTTTTTTTTTTTTTTTTTTTTTTTTCCCTGCGCGCGTTGAGGTTTATGCCGTCGTTGGTGACTATTACGTATGCGCCATGGCCAAACTTTAGCAGCTTTACGGGTCATATAGCCCCTCCGCTCCACCGCTGAGCTCCCTATAAGATAACCACTTGATATATAATGCTTCTTATCCGCAACATCAAGTACATACGACCATAGCTTCCAGAGAACTCGGGGTCCCGTCCGCTCCCCCATAGATAAGCTGGAAAGCGCTGAATTAGTAGTTGGGTGGGTGACCACCAGCGAATCCTCAGTGTTGTATGTTTTTTTCTTTTTTTGTTCTACGCAACTTTACATAATAATTTACGCCGTCGTTTCTGAAACTTCAGCATCTTCATGGCGGTATTTCTACTGTTAGATATGATGGGAACGTGAAAAATTGAGTGAGTTGGTGTCATCTGTAGTTCGTCCTGGCATTAATTAAGGTGCATCTCAGTAGTTGCTAGCCGCGTCTCTGTACGATAGCGACTGTCTACCATAACCCTTTTCGAGAACTATCTTGCTCGGCAAAGAGAAGCACGAGCGATTAAAAAAAGATTCCAATTCAAAAAAGTAGTTCTACTATCATTAGAAGATTCATTCTAACAGTTACAATGCGCTGAATTTGGTGGGCGCGTGCCGCCGTTTTATTCGAAGCGACTTCGACTGGACAAAGGACATGGGACGCATATATGGGTCAACGGTACATGTAGTTAGGCAGCGGCCGTGTGTGGGGGGCACCAAATTAAAATACTTCTTAAAGCCCTCAACGAAACGGAAAGGACTCGGAGAATCACTGCTCCAGACGTATACGGCAACACTGTGTTACACTACCTCGCCAGCCACCGAACCGTGAATCATGACCTCATCGCATATTTCAGTGAGCAGCCTGGTGGAGAAGCAGCGTGGAAGGTGCCTCGAAATCGCTGGGGCTTCACTCCATGAGAGCTTTACGAAGATGGGATGAGGTCGCTAACAAAGAAGGAACGAGAGTATCTGGCCGCAGAAGCGGCGGCTTACGCAACTTGAAGCAGAAAACTGGTCGATTAGAACTTTGTAGCGAACTAAGGTTACAAAAGACTAATGAATCTAGGCTACCCCCCAATATTTACGTCGTTCATTCTCCACCTATGCTGTACGACATTTTCGTTTCCCCTTTTGGGCTTTGGTTCTCTTTGTGTTTCCTTCTATTTACCGGAAACACAATACATGTCAAAGTTTGTTGGTGCAATATTGTTTTAGAAAAAGAAGAAAGGGGTTCCGAGGTTAAAGCTTACCCGTCACCAACCAGCAAGTTATCACAAGCAGTGTCTAAGCTTGGGCTCCAGCCCAGCTTGGGGGACAGGGATTAGACAAAAGCTAGAGTCTTCGTTCATACCATTCATAGCATTCCGATGTGGTCCCGTAAACGGTGGGTGCTGCGGGCGAGACATATGTAGCCGATGTAGCTATGGTTCTTACTGATGTGGCAGTGCTCTTCGAGGCTGCTGCTGTAGTAGTAGTCGAGGAGCTGCTCACCGTAATGCCACTCACACAATACCTTAAAGAGCACATGCGAGAGTTAGCCAACCATTTATATGCATACCATGGATGACTGTGAACGACGTGAGCTACAGTGTTTGGCTAGATAGTGCCGCCTATACTGGATTCAACTCGCCCCAGGGTGCCCGCGAGACCGTCAGCTTCTTACACGGCCGTGCTGTCGATTTGAGCGGTATATTTCCGTTGGATAGTAACTCCAGTGAAGATGAGAACCAGATCGGAGGGCTCAATGACGGAGAGAATGACGCTATACAAGAAGGCTGGTATTGGAGTTGCCGATAGGCTCTTTGGTAGGAACTGGCTCTGTACAGAGCATTTACTAGCAATATGCAAGGCATAACTGTATTGCAATTACAAATCCATTCATGATCCAACTTTTTGGAAGTCTAGTTCATTATAATAGTGCAAAGGATAATTCAATCATTGAATCCGACTGCAAGGATAGACACTTCAGAGTGTAGTTTATATAGTTAAGAGGAGTCTCGGCGTACTTCCGTTGGGACACATCAAATACAATTATTTATGAGCTCACAATCTCAGATGTCTTCCTCCATTCTCCAATGTCATTCAATCGTATCTCAAAACCCGATCCGTTATATTGCGTCCTTTCGATATTGTCGTCTGAAAATCCCGTTTTGAGCTTCAAGGTAATGTCCTTACGTGAGTAGATATATCATGATCAGGTTTCTCCAAGGTAAACGCATCGGGGGCAGACATCTCATGAGTATTTGTATCCAAAGCAAACCTCTCAAGGTCGGTGTTTTCATGAATAGACCTGTCGAGAGTAGTCCGTTCACGAGTTGTGGTAAGCCCGAGGCCGGCAAATCGAGGGTCTGATCTGCCGTTCCGGCGGAGATTCCACCGGCCGCTTCGGGGAACATTTCCGTTTCGGGCGGCTGGAGGACGGTCGGCGATACCCAGTGAGGCTACTGTTGAAACGCTCTGCTTATTCGAGCCGGGTGACAGATTATCCTTTACTGTGATCCAATGAATAACGAGCATACTAAAGAGTGCTATGAGAATTGGGCGTTTAGTGTAGTTCTTTTTCTTTTGACACAATGCAGCATAAACGCAACGCCGGATTGATTACTTACTGTCGGTCTTGCAGCATAAAACGCAAAGCCAGGCTGGCTCACCGTCCAGAGCCATCAGGGCCGCAAGATTTCTGAGGAAGACAAATGTTAATCCATCTTTCAAAAATGTAGTAGTTGGAGACATACGTTACAGTGCTTGCAAGGGTTAAGCAGGAACCAATGAAAGTTCTTTTAACAAGTTTCTCCAGTCTTTCGCTGGAAGCGATCCGTGTTACATCTGCACTTCCTAACGAAAGCGATTTGGAAGTTCGTCCATTTTTAATATAATATAACTCTGGTAATCATTTAGACAAGCGATGACTGTGAGCATGCAAGTTTCACTTACTGACAAGCGGTATGAGGAAAAGCGTAGTGAGATAGATCTAGAAACTTGTCAGGATCATGGAGGCGTGGGGTGTCTGGTTTCCGCATGGTTGCCTCACATTGATGATGATTTCAAAACTAATAGGTGCTATAAGCATCGCTCCCTTGACACCGATAATACAAAGCCCGTCTTCAATGACATTGATCCGGCTGTACTGAGTGTTAGACATGAGACTTAACATACTGATCAGGCATGTTTTTATACTTACAAGACGAAGAGCATTACAAAGAATACACAATACATGCCTAAAATACGAAGCCATCAGTAACATGGTATATGAAAATTATGGGTATGTCGAGTGTTTGCAAACAACGTACCAACCATGCCGAAAGAGTTGAACAGATAGAGCTTCGACTTGAAACGTTTGACAACACGTGCCCGAATCGTATGCTATGAAAGATACGAGATAAGTGATCAAATAGAGACAATTGAAAGACTGGGTGGGTACATACTGCACGATCCACAAGGAATAGGTAGATCAACTAGACCTGGTCAGAATTTCTATCAACTTCTGTTATATCATTTGACCTACTACCTATTATAGAACATCCCGATATTAGCTCAAAATAGATAGATATGCGGTGAGGAGAACTAACTTTGGTTGAGATGTACCCAACAAGACAAAGTATGGTGGCGGACTGGCAAGCATAGAAGTTGTTGTTCAAGTCGAATCCCCCGAACTGCAAGACAGACGAAGAGATGACAAAGATGTAGCAGTCGATGTATATACCAAATACAACTGACTATATTAGTGACGGTGGTTCTCGGATAGAAGATCGAATCATATTCTTACGCCACGATATGTATGGCACTTGACGCCAACTTTTAACCGCGCAATATCGGTGTGCTTGATAGTGAATCTGGTGTTAGTGGATCGAAACTATGGGTATACATGTGAATCGCTTAGGTGGCATACAGAAACACACAGCTCCAAGACTGGCTGATATCAGAGACATCAAGATTGCAATGGTTTGGGTGACGATCGGAGGCTCCACCAAATAGAGCCCGAAAGCAACGCCACCTTCAGGGGAGGATAGACGAGGTATGATGGCCATTGTTGGTTGCTCGAGGTCACCAGACACCAGGAGAATTTTGTTTGCTAACGCTATGGGGGTTTATAATGGATGTAAACACAGAAGGAGCAAAGGCAGCCACTTTCTATTCTTTTGAGGACATATACGTTAATGAATGCTTCTTCAACGAACCCTACCTTATATGATCTGGTCGTGATCCCTCGGCGGAAAAAAAGAAAAAGCTCAAATCAACGGAAGGTATGGCCTTGTTGCTGTAATTATAAGCTAAGGTATGGTCATAAGACGGAATACTCGATTCCACCATCTACACCGCTGTCCACACCGCTATTACAATGTTTCCGCGCGATGCGCGACATTCGGACGTTTGTGTCGTTATAGCTTGAGAATGGAGAATAGATTGACCTGTGGATTTTCCCCAGAGGAAAAACAAAAACCACCGTTTGCTAAGTGAGACATCCCCGGCCTATGGCAAGTGTTTCCCAGCCAATTGGAACACAAGAAACTACACACCATGTGTCTTCTAAAGGACCTGTCAAAAATTGGCATCTAACCTCATAAGCCACTATCCCACATTGGCTGGATGACGAAGTACTATCGATATCAAGTATGCAACCGGTTCCCGTGTTTTATTATTAGGGCTGAGTATATTGGATTTTCTTTTTCCGAGGCTCGGGTACATCGAAAAACGGAAGACGAAGAAGTTCACCGAATTCTGGACCTGGGCTGTACGCGAGCACCGGATTGTACTTCTCGGGTGCATCGTTCATTTGTCCATATTCTTTTCTATCGGATTAACCATTTGCGCGTACATAATGTTCCATTCCTCTTTGGATCCAAAACTGACACCACGGAACATTTCCACCGGAGGCGGCTGTGCTACTGACTTAACACGCCCGCGAACGATCGTCTCTGGTGGCGTTTTCGGCGTCCATGAGAGATAATCTCTCGTCAACAAAACGGCACACGCTCCGTCTGATCCGCACCATTCTGTTCCATGCAGAGTCACAAAAGAAGCCACCAGCAAAACCACCGCGGTGAGCACGGGTGCTATTAGGGGAAGGAGGGTGGGACGTGTGAAGATAAAATCAACTTTGCACACTAACCTACATTTCTACGGCTCATTTTCATAGCATTTAATAGGGTTATCCGCGTAAAAGAGACATAAAGGAATTTTTACCTAATAAAATCTGTACGCTGGGCGCTTCTCCTCTAGTGCGCCATGCTGGTCTCTGTAATGGTCAACGGTGCGCGGGGGCCATAATGAGGGCCATCATGGGCTCGCAGTGAGATGGTAGGCAGAGCAGAGGTGGGTTATCCACTACTACGTCCCCCCCTTTATATCTCCAATGACATAGTTCTTCAAGGTCCCTGCATTCTTCGCAGGGGGGTTTACAATGTATCCACTCCCGCCTATGGTACCAATTCAAGTCATTACATCAAGTAATTACTCGCATTTAAGATCTAGCTTTACTTTCCTGTTCTTTGGTTCTAACATCTAAGACTTAGTCTTGGATAATGAAGTGTTATTCTAAAGAATAAATACTGGGCATCTCGTGGGCTTTCCAATTTTGTCAACTTTAGCCGGCCAGTAGCGTCATTTGGGAGCAGGACTGACTGCTTAGTTCATACAGAAAGTTGCCAGGAAACTCAAAATGCACTGGCGCTGCATGATCCAATTTCCCAACAGCTTTACTTTATTTGGGGCGGGCTATGCTGATTAACCCTGAAATGGAGCATGAAAGGAGAGCAAGGCTTACAAAGATGTTGAGTAGTCCTCTTCGATCCCTGTAGGGGTACTACATCTCGGTATTTGTCTTCTATGGGCCAGGATCACAACAAAGGGCAACAGGGAGGTCGCGTCTTTTTACTGCAAGGATAAAACGTGTGTAATGAAATGGGTTTCTCGCACTTATGTGCGGATACTTTCGAGTACAGGGGAGTAACTACTGACAATCCTCGTCGAAACTTGATGCGAGTTGAAACATCAGACTTGACTATCATGCGAGGCTTCTTCTCTCCTGAGATAACCCGAACAGCGAAAGTGATTTGTTACACTCGAAAATAGCCTAAAATCCTCTTTGCCACAGGATGTATGATAATCTAGTCTTCGCTCTCCAGTCCACTCGGCAGGCACCAATACGCACGGTGGCATCGATGGACACGCAAGGCCTTGCGCAAAAGACACCAACAACGGACAACAGTCTCGGAACAGGACTGGGGCAGCAACCCCTTGATCAGGCTACGAGAACGAAGTGCTGGATTGGCTAGTTCAGTTGGTAGCAGCCGAACTTGAGCGCCGCACTGCAGTCTAGGGTGACTCTAGCGCGACGGTCTACTGCACCCAGACCTGGGCCCTTAGTCAAAAATGGTACGTTATTAGGTGCCGATCACTCGTTTGCGAAGCTAGTCCCCCGATATTCGGCAATCATTACCGGAGTCTAGGTTGCGACTGGGCGCCATGCAGCTAAAGCCCCGGCCCTAAGTACAGTGGCGATCGTGGGTCCACTTACAACAACTCTCTATAGTTACGGAAGCGAAGACGATTGGCTACAGCTCCCAGGCACTTACTTGGTAGATGGGTGCGCACGGGCTGTATCACGATCGGGTCATGGGCTAAGGTTCTCTGGAAGCAGGAGCCGGTCTACGCCATACCCGGTCTCTATATTTTCCCTTACTGAACTTTACCCTCGAGGCCATCCTGGAGCAGATGCACCCATGCCAACCACATCTCGGTAAGATCTCTCCTAAGCGAGTGGCTTTCGGGCTAACAATGCAAAATTGCTCTCCCACGTAGCCATAATCGCGACTGAGATGCAGATTGGTCTAGGCTGGCGCTGCCCCTAATTAAACAGACAGCCATGTAGATTCGATAAGAGTAGCAAGTAAGCCACAACACGTTTTCTCCCCAGCCAGAGTGAAACCATGTCGGCCTCGGCCCGGCACCAGCGCTGCCACAATACACACGGGGCCATACCTGCCCGGTGCTTGGACCCTGGTGCCAGACACCTAGGTCTGCAGCAAGGCTCTTAGTAGCCTCACGTCCCCATCACGCCTCGCTTGACGCACGCAATCTATTCGGCGATAACACAAGCCTGGATACACACTTTCAGCTGCGATACACGGGCCTAGATGAAAGACCCGGTTCTGCGGAGCCGAACAAGCCACTCAGGCACACTCCCCTTTCCACCCCCCCAAAAAGGGATACGGCATGGACTGCAGCTTGACCCAAGCTCTCCGGGGAGGGGAATATTACTCCACGATCCCCAGACTTGGTTTTCTGAGAAGCAGGGTCATCCCGTGTTGTCTCCTTTGTCAGTTCGGACTCCCGCGAGATTTCATCCCAAGCCTCTGTAGGGACATATCGCCATCATGACTGCCGATAACCGTGGACCGCAGCTATTAGCTGTGTGTAGCGCGCTGTTGGCCATTACTGTTATTTCTATTGGTTTGCGGTTGTACTCTCGACTAGTCATCATCAAAGCCTTTGGAGTGGATGACTGGCTCATGTCCGTCGCTACAGTATGTTTTCATCCAACTGCTACGTTTCCTTTCTTTTTTTTCCGCTTCGTGAGATGGTAGCTTACAGGTTATCCACTTTCTACTCTAGCTGTCTTTCATACTCTATGTTAGTAGTGCGATCACAGGAGTTCATTATGGAACCGGGCAACATACCTCCAATCTCTCAGCCGATCAGATTTTCGAAGCTAAGAAGGTGAGCAATATTGAACACAGGACTTGTCCACCCTCTCCGTTAGTGTTTTCATCCTGACATTGGCTCATGCAGTTTTGGTGGCTGTGCTACATCTGGTACTCGGTGACCATGACACTTTCCAAACTTTCCATTGCCATCTTCCTTCTACGAATCACGGTTCAGCGTATTCACCGATATATCATTGTTGTCGCCTTGGTGTTCTCGGTGCTTAGCGGTTTGATTTTCCTGCTTATCACTATGCTTCAATGCAAACCCATCTCCTATTTCTGGGATCAAAACCAAGACGGTTCTTGTCTTTCTACCGAGATTATCATTATCCTGGTCTATATTTACAGCTCCTTCAGCATGGTGTGCGATTTCACCTTCGCCTTGCTCCCTGTTGATCTGCTCCGTGGGCTGCAGATGAAAAAGGAAGTCAAGATGTCTCTGATCCCTATTTTGAGCATGGGCTGTGTGTAAGTAGCTTGAGAACCTGCGGTGTCATTACCCCTTTACTAATATGGCGAAATCCAGGGCGAGCGTTGCTGTCGTCGTTCGATTCGGTTATATCAAAGACTTTAAAGATCCGGATTTCCTCTGTAAGTCATCGGATTTGACTGCGCGCTGAATGTGCCCCGGAACCCAATCTAACATCGTAACTTGCGATAGGGTCTACTCTTGATATCGCCATCTGGTCCACCGTCGAACAAGGCCTCGCCATCACTGCCGGCAGTCTCGCAACTCTGCAACCGCTCCTCAAGACCATCGGTCACCGTCTCGGCCTCCTGTCATCAGGGTCGCCTTCATCAGCAGCTGCCGGGGGTCGGCACACGACCGGCGGCCTCGCCACGTCGGGCGGCAAGGCCTCCAACCTCGAGGGCCCGAACTACTACGGCACCTCCTTTGCCATGGCCACGTTCAACCGGCCCGACGAGAACGACATCGAAGACGACGATGACGATTCTCTGTCCTCCGCGAACGAGAAGAAGCCGGCCGCGGCGGTGGTCGTGCAGGCGCGCGGGGACCGCGGCAACCACATCACATACACGCGCACGGTGACGGTCACCAGCAGCAACAACGCGCGCGGTCCCATCTGGGCGGCGAACCCTGACGGCCGCCGGAACGAGAGCGAAGAGGAACTGACCATCAAGCCGTCTTCAGAGAATCTGTCGGGCGAGAATAAAGTGACAACCAAGAGCTTTCTTCCCAGCGAGCGTGTAGAAAGGCGCAACAACTCCTCCAGTTACCTGTAGAATTGTAAAATAGTAATAATAATCAAGCTACTAGAATTTGGTTGACGATGACATATTTATTAAGGGGACGCTTTCTATATATTTACTGCAAACAGCGAAACGAAGTTGTCTGTACAAGATATATATACATTATGATTCTACAGTGAAAATACTCCATAACAGGTCTAGCAAATGTACACGTTAAGCAGCGCAACGTTTCTACGAAGCGGGTCTGAGATCTAATCTCCGCAAATGTTCACTTCTTGAGCGGAAATACCTTGATGGTCTTGTTCGCATGAATGATGGCATTTCTCGCGCCCGGCCAAGTCCTCCGCTTGCCAGTCTCGAAGTACCGGTAGGAATGTGCCGTCTCGATTCCATTGTTCATCAAGTACGACATCTTGGGGTCCTGGAGCCAAAACTTCCAGCCCTTCCAGCCCCAGCCGAGATTCTCCATCCCTGTCCCGGCCGCGTCGTGCACGAACTGCTGGAACTCCCACTGCTTCACCATGGACGGCGAGACGTGCTGATCCAGCCGCCACTTGGCTGCGAGCCACCGCTGGTGCTCGTCGACGTGCCGCTCCATCTCCGCCTCGGATGGGACCGCGTGCGCGCCGCGGAACACGTTGCTGATGGCCATGGCAATTATGTCGTTGAACGAGAACCCGTTGCTCTTCCCAAAGGCGGAGTGGCAGCACAGGGCCATCGAGGTCGCGTACTTGGGCGGGAACAGGTTCATCCACATCCGCACGAGCTCGGGCCCGTCATAGTCAGGCGGCTTGCTGGTCTCCAGGAACGGGGCCACGGTGAAGTCCGCCCCGTAGCCCGTGGCGGCGACCACGGCATCCACGTCGTCGATGACGGTGCCGTCGTCGAACTCGATCGAGTGCGGGCCTGTGAACCGCTTGACGCCGTGCAGAGAGGTAAGCGTGCCTTCTTTCAGCGCCGGAACGATGACATCTGAGACTACCGGTAGGGTTATGAGGATCGACGGGTATGGCGACAGCCGCCACGCCGGGTCGATTTCAGCCCAGTTCTGACGTATGAGCCAGCCGATGCCCGCGTCAGCAATCCACTTCATAGTGCCAGGGAAATTCCTTTGGAAGAATGTGTTGATCTGCCGTCGCCTCCAGGTGATCGACAGGTCCAGCGGAGTGCCGTTGCGTATCCTGCGTATGATGGTTGCGCCACGACGGTGTGAAGCGTACACTTTGGATGCGACTGGAATCAGTGTCCCAATAATATCGCCGGCAGTAGTACCGAGACCAACGACCACTACTTTCTTGCCAGCGAACGTCTCCGGACTGGTTTTATTAGTTGCTAATCCCCAGTCTTGCGGGTGTGCATCTTGCTTACTCGCGATATTCTTGCGAATGAATCAACAATCCTTCAAATTCCTCCTGGCCCTGAAATTTCGGCATATTCTTTTTAGTTTGGTAGCCATGGCAGAAGGAGACCTTGTCGTATTCTACAGATTGGATTTTGCCGTCAATCTCAACTTCGACTACCCATTTCGTGTCGTCGTCATTCCTAAATACCCTCTTTACAAGTGTTTTGAAGACAATATCCTTGAGCAGGTCAAAATGAACGGCGTATCCTTCCAGAAACTCTTGGAATTGCGCCTGCGACAGATAATGCGGATATTCTTCAAGGGGGGGGTTAGAAGAGGTCAGAGTCATCCAGCGGCATCCAATAATCTCATTGGGCAACTCACTGTCAGGGATGGGGTAGTCAGAGAAACCGCATGTGTATTTGCTGATATTGGCCTCGGTACCTGAAACCCAGTAAGATGAATCGATCACGTATCGGATCGGGCAAACTCACTGCGTAGAGCAGTTGTCATAGTCGTGTCGTCGGAATATGCCCATAGACCCCCCACCTGACTCCTTCTCTCATACAATGTGGCCTTGAATCCATCTTCGCGCAGTGTTTTGAGCATGGACAAGCCGGCGGGTCCTTGGTTTCGTCAGCACGGCTCCTCTCGAAGTCTTTCAAGCATCACGACTAGCCGTTCCACCCAATGCTAGATTATAGGGAAATCTGCTTACCAGCACCAATTACGGCGACGGTCGCCTCTTGCTTCATGTCGGCGTGGTTGTAACAGAACAGCGCTGCAGATCTGAGAATCGCACATGCATGAGACCGAATGTCAGATAAATCAAACGAATGCCGTTCTGATGGCGTCACCAGCTACTTTAAGCGACGGGCAGGCTGACGGTCATCGAAATTGGAGATTGCAAACCCGCTAGAGTGGCAGGGCCGGCTGATCCCTAACGATTACAGAGTAGCGCACTGGAATCACTGTCAGCCAGAGGATAAGCGCTAGCTACTTAAGTCCAGCGGGCTCCATCTAACAAGAACTTATCCCCGTGATCTTGCAGCTCGCCGCAGGTGGATTTCCGGTAGCCTGGTACGTCCGATACGGAACAGATTCCATGCAGCTGACATCGCTTGCTTGCTTTCCCTGGTATCTGGTAGCCCAATAGACAGAATCGTATCGTGTTAGGTAAAAGCTATAAGTTAGCGCCACTAGACCACGTGTTGCGGTATAATCCACTCTCGGAGCCATTGCATCAGCAATATAGTAGGTGCTCGAAACGCTCTGCTCCCAATATTAACGGTTTCGATGCAGATCCAAGAACCCGCATACAGTCTAATCCCACCACCTAGCGATGAATGCTCAGAAGAAAAGGCCAATTGGCGCACTGCTTTCGCAATAACCATTCAATCAGGCTCATACATTGCCAAAAACAACAAAATCCTCATGGGGATTATCTGGAAAGCGCAGAAGAAGCCAATTACCTCCTGCAAAGTCAACCATCATGAAGTTCCAGAAGACCCACCATGCACGATATACCAACGAGGGGGAATTGAACCGCAGATCTTGAGTTAGATTATAGAGTGGAATCGGCCAGGAAATAAATTCTTATTTTGTGATCCAAGAGCTCAATCAGCGGAGCCAGCGGTCATGACCAGCTTTTATCGCTGTTTTCTTGTATCGTAAAACTCTGTCATAAAGGGTCACCAGTCTTTTGTGACAGATCATTTCCAAATAAGCATGCAAGAAATCGTTTCCAGTTTTACCCCAACCACGGATCCTAATGGTAGTTTGCTGGAATGCCAGGAGAGCTATGCAATATCTCCATACTCGAGGATTGAAATCGACAATTGAAGACTAGGATTCCAACAGCATACAGAGACCACCGCAGGGACGACAAGATCTCCAAAAGTGTTGTCGTGGCAATACACACTTTCAGCAATCGAATGCAGTGGATCTTCGTAATGTGACTGTTCGTGCTATTGGCCCGGTCCTAGCTGGCTGCATCCGCCCAAATGCGTTCCCCTGGTCGAGATACATCGGCGAGAGGGAATTGAGGGGCCAGACAGGGATCTAATATCGAATTCTTGAGCCAGCTGGAAGTATCAAACTGCTAACGTTACGATCCCCGCCCAGACATATACTGGGGGGGATCTGGAGCAGAGATCTTTGTGGATCGTCCCGTGAATTGCCAGCTTTACAACTCCCCCTCAGTCACATTGCCTCTGCTCCTGCCCGCATCGTGCTTTTCTCGCACTGAGAAGCATTACTGGCCCATCCAGATGATAACCAGGAGGTTTCGACATGAATTTCACTATCACCGAGGCCAGCTCGCAAACTGAGTCGTCATATTTCTCACTGGGCCGAGTTGTCATTTCAATAACCGCAGTTCTTGTTGCGTGGAACACGTGGTGATACCTGACATCCCCTCTACGACATTATCCCGGACCGCTCCTCGCCAGTAAGTGAATACTTATATAGCCACCGCCTGGATCGAGCTTCTCACATGTGCTAACAGTTGGCAGAATGGACGCATCTATGGCGCTGCTATCATGTTTTCAGAGACCAGTATCCTCGGGTCACTTATGAGCTCCATAAGAAGTACGGCCCTGTCATCTGCGTTGGACCCGGAGTCCTAGACCTTGACCACCCCGGTGTGACAAAAGCCGTCTTCAACCATACAAAGAGCGAATGGCGCAAGGTTCGAAAGCCCCCCATCCTCTTCTTTTCCTGGCTTATCCATGTCCCCAAAGCAGTAATAACTCAAATGATAGACCATGTTTTACGAGATTGCCGGCGGCAAAGAGAAAGGCCAAATCGTTCACCACATCTTTAGCGAGAGGGATCCAGTCAACCATGCGTGCATGAAACGACCTGTCGCTAAATACTACTATATGCCCAGTTTTGTCACTATGGAGTCGCACTTTGACCTTATAGTTGATCAGTTTTGCCAGAATATCAAAACCCGCTTCATTGACAAGAACAAGCCGTTCGATCTTGGAGAGTGGCTCTTATACTGTAAGATTAGGAGATCCCCTTCCGAAAGTCAATTATATTTGACATACTAATTGTGACTGCTATCCAGTTGCCTGGGATGTAGTCGGCCAGGTCACGTTCGGTAAGCCCCTAGGCTACCTCGAGAAAGGTTGCGATTTTGACGGAACCATTGCCCTGGTCCCTCCGCGGATGCAATGGCTCATCACGCTCGGCATGCTACCGTGGCTCGCACACTACGTCTACCCCATCCCGTTCCTGCAGGCCCCTGGTTTCGACAGCATCATCAAGCGCAGCAACACACATGTCAGCGAGCGGAAGACGGTGACTACCACTGCAACACCCCCGGTTGCTGCAGACCTCCTGGACAAGTTCCTGCAGGCCAAGTCCGTGTCCGGGGAGCCGATCGATGATAAGGTGATGGCGGGCTGGCTGATCAACAACTTCCTCGCCGGCGCCGACTCGACGGCCTCGGGCTTGTGCTCAGCCCTCTACTTCTCCATGAAGACGCCGGGCGTCTGGCAGCGACTCCGTGCCGACGCCGTGGCTGCTGGCCTGGTCAGTGATAGATCTTCTTCTTCTTCTGCGGCGTCCAACTCGCCGCCGGTGTCCTACACTGAGGCACGCAGTCTGACGTACCTGGACGCCGTGGTCCACGAAGCCGTGCGTATGGTACCCGGAGTCTCGATGCCGCTAGAGCGTTATGTCCCCGAGAAGGGCTACAACTTACCTGCTGGAGGTGATGGCGGCGCCGGCGGTAACGGGTTTCTGCCAGAGGGCATCGTAGTGGGCATCAACCCGTACGTGGTGGGTCGGAATGCCGACGTATTCGGGGATGATGCATGCGACTTCCGCCCGGAGCGGTGGCTCCAGGCCGAGGGCGAGACCGAGGAGCAGCACCAGCAGCGTCTCGCGGCTATGCATGCGGCCAACCTTAGCTTTGGTGACGGTAGCTGGAGCTGCTTGGGGAAGAACATGGCTTTGATCCAGCTCTACAAGCTTGTTGCGACTATGGTGGTGCGTTTCGACTGTGAGCTCGTTTCGCCGGAAAAGAACGCGCAGGTAACCGGTAGCTGGTTCCCTCGACTGGAGGGGGTTTCTGTCAAAGCAACTGATATTCATTTAAGTGGGTAAATGAGCAGAATGGCATGGCATGGATGTCGTTAGAACATCACAGGTTTTTGTATCAGTCGAATTTTATCTTTGCTATCTGCTTCCATATTTAAATACTATTTTCATAATTTCCCGTATTCTAGCTTCTGAAGACATATCACATTTTACATACGCCATCTCGGGTCTGAAAGGAGGCAGTTAGACGAATGATGATTGCTGTCCCATACCCTCCAGTATTATTGAAGTAAGGTTGCGGGCCGAAAGACAGCGTAACAGGAATATTTCCGGACTCTATCACATGCTGCATTTGACTGTCGGGCGGGTTGGTGCTTGCTAATTTAAACAACCTGGAGAGACAGGCGAAGGAGCGAGCTTGGCGATACAAAGTCACGTCACAAAATGGGGAAGGTCGAGCTGAGGCCATGCTACTATAATGTACGGTACGGCTGCGGTGCTTGAGCTTGGTGGGTTGATACATTCCTCGTTTTCTCTGCACATCCTTGTATGTTTCGGCTGCTATCCACGAGCCTTGCCCGGGCTACAGAGTTGGGGGGCCATGGCCCAATGAGACAGATACAAACATTTAATAGCCTTGCCAAACCCGCTCCACTATATCTAGCCCGCTCCAGGAATTGCATGCATACCTTTTGTGTTCCCAACAATTGCGCGGAGGAAAGTGTGTTTCAGTCATCATGTTATGCATTCCCACGTTGTACACTGTGCTTCAGAAGGAACCCTCGTGGAAGTGGTCTGGTTCCTTGGGGACTTGTGTCCAACGTGGTTCCGGTGCAAACAAATACTGATGCTCGTAGCAATCCCCTCCACCTTCTTCCCCGTAGCGAGGCTTGCGTCCTGGTATCTCCCTTCTTTATCCCTCATTGCTGTTGCACCCCAGATATTCTTCTAGCTTCTCGAAATTTCAAACTTGATGTTGTTGAAACGAATATGTTATCTTCTCCTGCAGCTGCAGCTATGCCGTATAATCAAGACAGTCGTTTCGAAGTCAGTATCATCGTGGTATACGGGATTACATGCTCCGCAGGTGATCATGTACGATGATGCCACCAACGGCATCTACTATGCTCTATGCAATAGTAACAGTACGCCTGTGTTTCCAGCAGACAATACAGCAAAGTTTGAGCTGGACTTTGAGCCGATGAAGGGTACAAACGTCGCCGGCGTCGGCTATGAAGCCAACGGATATAACGTGGTATGTCCCTTGGTTCTCATGGTGGTCCTTTTTTGTGACATTCGTGGCAGAATATCACTGACTGATATTGTGCACATATATATTAGGCTGCAATGCACTACCAAGAGACAGGAGGGGGGATCGTCCAGGCTCTGTATACGTGCGATGATACAGGCCACTACGTCAAAGGTGCCGGAACCCAGTCCTGGATCGTATCTACTGCCGCGGGCGCCGCTTCCATTCTGCCACAGACAGGTCTCTCCGTCGTTGACCTTGGATCGACGCTTGGTTATCGAATATATTACAAAGATGGTGGAAATAAAACAGCTGCAATTTCTTACATGTCGCAGAATTGGGATTACGAGGGCTTTGTAACACAATTCGAGTTCACCGGTCCCTCTGTCGCCGCAGCCTTTGTGCACACCGACAGAATAAGTGTAATAGACGTATTTGTTCCTCCAAATGGCGTCAATGCAAACATATCGCTGGTCGTTAATACATTGCAGGACGGAATCTGGCTCACTAGTGCGTACCAACCCCATAGCCACCATATCTTTCCTCCTTGATCCGAGCTAACAGTATTGCAGACTCTTTTCCTTACTTTCTCTACGCCTGGAATCTGTCTGGTAATGGAACGGACACCAGCATTACGAACACAACCGGCGGCCCAGAGTATGATTGGGATGTGAAGCCAGGTTTGGATTGGCAACTCGACACGATATCTTGGAACTCGTACTTGGGTGTGACATTGGATGATCATGACTATCGGACCATCTACTACATCGGTGGAGATATGATGCTTAACCAGGTTCAAGAGAACGGAACAAGCTGGGCGCAGGTCCCCCAGCAAGACATGGCCAGATGGCCCATGGCGGATGCAGTCGATGCCTGCTTTGGTGTAACCTTTGATGTTGACCATCGGGAGACCTGGATATACTACATCAGCAACGGCAACATGACACAACTGCACCAGACGAATGGCACTTGGGACGTGGCGGTCGCTCTGCCCAAGTTCAACGCCACCAATGTGAGCGGAGCCGACGCAAACAGCTCCGGGGGCAGCGGCGGCGGCGTCTCAGGCGGTCTCTCCAAGGGGGACAAGATCGGCATTGGCGTCGGCGTCGCGTCGGGTCTCCTGGTCATCGTAGGTGTCACAGTCGCATACCTACGCGTGCGGAACTCCCGTGCCAATCGCGACAAGGAGCATGGCGCCGTCGAGGCCGCCCACGCGGAGGCGACGACCGTGGGGGCTTCGATTATGTCCCAAGCTCCGGAAACGAGTCTCCGACAGACCATGAGTCCGCCTCCCCCTTCTGATATGAGCTCACCTGTGTCGAGGTACCTCTCAGGTTACTGGGGAGGTGGAGTAGTAGGAGCAGCAGCAGCATCAGCAGCAGACGGTGGTGCAGTGGGAGCAGCGGCAGCAGGGTATTTTGTCAACGGGCAGTGGGTCCCCGCCGGTGCGTATCCGCGTCACTCTTTGGATCCAAGATTCAGCGGAGGACTGGGCCTAGATTGGCAGCAGAGCCAGGCGCTTTGCGGTGACAAGGCGATGTCCCCGCCGGTAGTGGTGCAGCCAACCTTCGAGATGGCTCACGAGGAACTCCGGTACGAGATGGCCGGGGACGAGACGCAAATAAGCAGCCCAGCGGTGCCTCTAAAGGGAAATGATGATGGAACTCACGATAAAAAGTGACGAATGTTAGGCTTCAAAATTCTTAACAGTTTTCAATTCTGGTTTTTAGTTTTTCTTCTTCACTTTTCCTTTGATATTCACCATATCAGCACCTGCTGATATATACACATCAAAGAGGTCACTCCATACAGTCAGTTACATTTCATTATATACGATGCTCATAATTGATACAAGGGAAATCTTCAGTATGAATCAGTCAGTCGTGTGAAAGACAGATCCCTGCGCCCCATGTCGGTGCAGAACTGGCCGTCTCCGACTTGTACCGTTTCTCCGTCTCCGTTCGGGACCGAGCCATCGGGGCAGGTTGCGTCTCGGACAAAGCCAAGTAACTTAAGCAATCCTGACGCGGGGCATCCTAGTTAACTGATCCTTTGGGGGAAATGTTGACGAATCGTCGAGCATTGTGACAATAGGTCCAGTGGATTACTGAGTGCGAAGGAATTCAATTGACTGCTCTACCATATTTACTATTGTTATCATCAATCTACCGTGTATAAACCCCACTCACCTCCTTGTCTTTCTTAAAGTGTGAAAGTGCTGTTGTGTTTTGGGGAACTGTTTGCCCACCCCGTTTGGATCCCCACATCAGACGGGACCTGGGCAAACACGTAGTGAGAACCAATCCATAACCCAGCGAAGCAGAACAAGCTTACGCATGGCGACTGAAACCCCCCCCCCCCCAAAAAAAAAATATATATATAACAAAAAATAAAAAAGAATAAAAGCAAAGCCAGGGATGATGGGTCGGTGGGACGATAAAGGGATGATCACGGATGTTCTTACTGCCGCGCTACCGACATACACGAAGCCCTACTGCGGCAGATCAAATTTTAGCGGCTGCCTGGGACGTAAGCTACGTACATCCCCACTCCGGACATTAGTGGATTCAGTGCGAAGTAAGACTGTCGGACATTGTGCATTTGTCATTTGTCCGGGCCGCCCACAACGCCATTTGTCCGGGCTGAGATTGAGACACCAAGCTGGAAATATAAAGGCAAAGGGTTGCGCATCCTCGATATTTGTAGATTCCTGGAATTATGATATTGATATTGAATTTCAAGGACTGTAAACAGTAAACTGGTATTTGCTTCAAAGTTTAACTTTTCAACGGTCCTCTATTTACCCTAGACACGGCAGTCTGATATAACACATACAAACACATCCCCGTATTACCTAACAACCCAGCATGTCTCACGCTGTTGCGGCCGCCCTGCGGCCTATCCGCCAAGCGCCAGCATCTTCTATAATCGCTACAATAGCCGCTGCAGGACTGGGCATAACACTGTACTCCCGCTTTAGTACCACCAGCACAGCATATGCATCTTCCGGCCAACCTAAAAAGCTGTTCACTGGGCCCGTTTTCACATCGCTAACCCTGGAGAGTGCCGAAGACGTCAACCACAACACAAAACGTCTGCGCTTCCAGCTGCCAGATGGCACTATCAGCGGATTTCCCATGACATGTGCGTGCTCCTTCTTAGATATTTGCCAATCCCTCTCCCTCACATATCTAATTGATACTGACTCTCTTGATAGCTGCCGTATTAACATTCTCTTGGCCCAAGGGTCGATGGACACCGGTGGTGAGACCATACACACCCATAAACTCTCCCGATGACCCTGAGGCCTTGGAGTTATTGGTCAAGAAGTACCCAGGCGGCAAGGCCAGCACCCACCTGCACTCCTTGGCGCCCGGAGACACCCTCTTCTTCGTCACCCGTATCCCCGGCTTCTCTTATAAGGCCAACCAATTCCCCGCGGTCACCCTGATCGCGGGCGGCGCCGGTATCACGCCCATCTATCAGCTCGCATCCGGGATCCTGCGGGACCCCGGCGACCGGACCAAGATCAACCTCGTGTTCGGCGTCAACTCCGACGCAGACGTGCTCTTGAAGGACGAGTTCGACGCGTGGGAGAAGCAGTTCCCGGGCCGTTTCAGCGCCACCTACGTGGTCAGCCGGCCCTTCGAGGGCTCCCCTTACCCCAAGGGCTACGTGACCAAGGAGCTGCTGGAGAAGGTGGCCGGCCCGGCGACGAGGGACTCCAAGGTCTTCGTGTGCGGGCCCCCGGCGATGGAGACTGCGCTGGTGGGCACCAGGACACAGGGCGGCGTTCTACAAGAGCTGGGCTACACGAAGGCACAGGTGCACAAGTTTTAAATTAATTAAATGATACCACATATATATATATATAGAGAGAGAGAGACGGGTGGCAGCATTCTCCGGGAGAGATGTACCACCATATGAGGTTGCATGGGCTGGTACAACGCTAGAAGGATGCACCCATGTATAAGTAAGACGATAGCGATAAGTTATGTACTCGCAGTCGACAACGATAGAATTAAAGGCAATACACAATAACACCATTCCGATTTTACTTACTTGGTAACCACAACATGGCAGTCAATGAGCTCTGTGAGACGTGGGACGTGAGACGTAACGGGAAAGGCGGTGCACATGACTGGAAATAATAAGGGGCGGAGAAACTTACCCGACTTGCCCGCGTCCCGACCCGCCTCGCTTTCGTGTCCCTGATTCAACCAAAATCATCTCATTGTGCTTGTCTGTAGGCCAAATAGTTGCCAAAATTCTTACGGATAATTTGGGAATACAGAAGCACAATATACGTTTTGTCCTTCTTCACTCATAGGTTTACATAGTTTCAATATCTATGATATGTGGGCTTCTCTATTAGCATGGGATATCCGAAGTGGGTACCCCTCGCCGGAATTATGAATTAGAGGCAATACGTTTACTGCTGTATTAGCAAGAAGGTATACAGCGTATAATAATAAACACTTCAGTCTCAACGACCGACTGCATGCTAGTGTCTTGTATCTTGTTTGAGCATTAGACCCGCCCGCAATTGATACGGGTATGGTGTCCCAGGCTTAATCATAGCGCCTACGTATAGGTCAACAGTTGAAAGCCCGCCCTAGCTAGCCCACCCCCTCACCAGGCAAGCGTTTTCCGAAAGTGCCAATGCAATACAAGCACAAAACCGGACCCCGGTTTCTCCATTAATACTGACTATCCACAAAATGGGCACTGCGATGCTGCATAGTAGATGGGATTTTCCAGAATTCAGTTCACGAGGGAAAGCAAGTTTTGCCGCCATTGTAGCCACTCCAAGAAATCGCCAATTGGACAGCAGAGAAGGAATAGCACACTAGTTAGTCAAAAGGGTGGACAGCAGACATGGTATTTGTGAAATCCAAGCCGGAGTACACCGAGTTCCCAGTCGACTTCAAACCTGGTCCCAGATATGGCTACGCCTCGACCATAGACGCGGAGTACGCGGCGGTCGAGGAGGCCACCGAAGAGGCCCTCAAGCCCATGTGGGGTGGTGACGTCCCCATGGACAAGTTCAAGGAGGCCTGGGCCACGGCGCCGCCCGCCATACCCGAGGACTGCCCCGTGCCGGGCAAGGATGTGATCCTCTCCCACACGCAGGTGCCTGTGAGCGACGGCACGGCGGTCGAGATTAAGATCTACCGGCCGCCGGTTTTCCGCCCCAAGTCGGCGCTGGTGTTCCGCATGCACGGCGGCGGTTGGACCGTGGGCGCGCACGAGACGGAGGAGGCGGAGAACCTGTACTTCGGGGCGCTGCCCAATGTGGTCGTGGTCAGCGTGGGCTACCGGATGGCGCCCGAGTACCCGTTCCCGTACCCGATCAACGACTCCTGGGACGTGCTGAAGTGGTGCAAGTCAAACTGGGAAACACTAGGAATCGATCCCGAGAGGATAATCCTGGCCGGGAACAGCGGCGGCGGCAACATGGCGGTCTGCATAGCCCTGAGGGCGAAGCAGGAGGGGCTCACGGGCATCGTCGCCCAGAGCGTGGTCTTCCCCGTCACATGCCACCCCAAGTTCTTCGATCAGGTGCCCAACAGGGAGAACTACGAGCTGCTGAGCTACTTCCAGAATGCCAACGCCGGTATTGTCAACTCCGCGAGGATGGAGTTCTTCTGGGACTGCTACCTCGGCAAGGACCCCAAACCAGACACGCGCCACTCCCCTCTCCTGCACACCATTGACGCGTTAAAGGGGCTACCCCCGGCTTGTAAGTTGGAAGGCTCCTCAGATGAAATAATATCTTTTGAGCCTTGAGAACGCTAATGTGATCTATAGTGGTACAAGTTGGTGGCGTCGACCCGCTGAGAGATGAAGGGCTCGCTTACGCCGAGGCTATGAAAGCTGCCGGTAACGATGTCACAGTCAAGATCTGGGCTGGCCTGCCCCACTGCTTCTACATGTTTACTGGTTTCAAGTCCACGAAAGAATACTTCAAGGGAACAATCGACTTCGTTAAGAAGTTCGCTAATGATGAAAGGGTGGACTTGAAGAACAACTTATAATTATGCAGCAGATACTGGGCCCCCTATTGTAAATATGGATGTTTTATTATGTGCCAGAAGAATGAAAACGGAATGGAGACAACAATCAAGGGAGGAGGTAGCGAGTTAGTCATGGGCAAATTGACTTTATAGTCTTCCAAGGCTATCCTCCTATCATGGAATTTTCTCCACCATCTTGGTTGTATTCATTTTTGGGCTTCTGGTATTTTTACTTTACTTCTCTTTGATTTCAGAAAGGTCTGGATCATGGTTGCAGTTAAGAATAGCATTTGCATAACTCTGTTATCTAAGCCAAGAACGGGCAGTGTCCACTTTTGGAAATCATAATACAATGAAAAGCAGTTTCTGCAATTGTGATGTGACGAAAACGAGAATTGGATTTCAAATTGAATATAATGTGAAATGGATCATGTCATGGATATTGAAAGGTTCAGAATGATTGTATATGATCACTGCCAAAATTTAATCCAGGTGCGGCGCGGTTCACAGGCTTGAGCATGAGACGACACAGCCATCAGCTTCTACTGAAAGAACTGTGCACGGACCTGCACCTTAGCTATCCACAAACACCCCCCCCCCCAATTAGGAAATACTGTTCAACTATAAAATATGAATGTTAAAGAAAAGGGGTTGAGGTGTGTACTTATGAGGCTTCAGAAAAGACTACAGGCCGCGCTCACCAAGATGCCGAAGCTGCGGCTCGCCTTCTTTCTGATCCAGCAGGACATCAGTCACTTCACCCACTATTAGCATAGTACGCGCAGCACCAATAGCTTTGGTAGTCGATCCCTCGGCTTTCTAGCCAGCCTGCTCTGCTTCGGCCGTGGCCGTGACCGCAAGGGTCGCTATGGAGTTTACTACGTCCCCGTTGAGAAGGTCTGGCGCACTCGCTAAGGCTTAGGTTTTCATCTTTTCCTGGAAATAGCACTCTCGATCGACCTTATCACAAGAGAAATCAGTGGTAAGTTCGGGGCAACAGGACTAATCGATTGCAAGTTGGAGTCTAAGTCGTCATCGGTTAATGAATGCTACGATTATGTTCAAGACAGGATGATGATTTTGATGACGCTCACTGGATTCAATTTGTGTTTATCGACTCTTTTGGAGTCAAGTTCTACGTTTGCTTGTTTCATTTGGTAGCTACAGTGTCTTGTTATCGCGATGGATGGTACGGGTGTAGCTTTCAGTTCCCAACACAAGCAGCATAGTGAGTGGTAAGGAAGGACTACATGAGTAGACCAAAAACTCCCCAAAAACATTAAAGTGATTCCCTTAAACCCAGAGTTCTTTTTGTTGTATGTTTTGAGTGATGCTATTCCTCCATGTTGACATACTTGTACATGATATCAGTCCTTACTGTGTATTTCGTTCCGGCCTTCACATCGTCACCAGAGTGATATAGTCCATGATGCTGGAAGATGAGCACCCGCCCGGCCTTCGGGTTGATATCCAGCTTCCGCTTCTCATCTAGCGACAGGAAAGAGGTAGCGCCGCCGACTAGCTCGGCGGCATCACCAGCCTCGGCCTTGGAGTCGTTCAGGTAAAGGTGCACGGTGAGCTGCGTCTCGAGGTAGGTGCCGTCCGGCGCCAGCTCGTCGTAAGAGCCGTCGCAGTGGGGGCTGAAGAACTGGCCGGGGCCGTACTTAAGGAAGCGCAGCCGCTGGTTGACGCGGTGGAAGTCCCATCTGATGTGCTTTCTCCTGCTCTTGCGCAGCGAAAGGGCGTCGCGACTGCCGATCAGCTCGATTTCCTTGAACGAGCCGAGCTTATCCTTGATGATGGGGGTGTCCGCCATGCGCGCCCACAGGCGGTCGACGATCTCCTGCTGATCCCAGATGATGCGGTCGCTGTTCCGGTAGTCGGGAATGTGAGCCTCCAAGCCTGGCCCGACGTTGACAAGGGCGGGGCGCCACGGGTCGCCATCCTCGGCTCTGTCCTCGTCCATGACGCTGGACTCGGCTAACTGGATGAGCTGGGCGCACTCGGATGGGCTTAGCACGTTGTCCAAAACGACAGCATAGTGGCCTTGGTATTCGGGCAGCACGGTATCCTCAAAGCGGACCTCTTGAACAGTGATGGGCTGGGCATCAGCCGGGGGAGACTTGAGGAACTTCTCGGGGATCGATACTTCTCGCGACCGATAAGACGTCCGGACAGGAGCACCCGGCTTTTGGGATTTGGAGGTCTTCCGAGGCATAGCGAAGTTGGTTGTTTGAAATAATTCAAAATGTAGGTTGAGTTGACCTGAACAGCAATGAATGGATAATAAAGAGTTGATTGATAGCAGTAGCGGTCCAAGTTCAGAATAGATATGTTATTTCCATTCTCAGGGCAATAGTTGCAGCTTCGAATACATATATACCTACAAAGAGTGCATGGAAAGGATGCCTAGCAGCTGAGGTATGACACATCAATTTTTAGCCGCAAGGCTGTGCTATTCCATGCCTGTTAGGCTTTTTGCTCAACTTGGAGGTACGAAGAAACAGTGTGGAAATCGAGGGCGCTCTACAAATTTAATTGTGCCTTCAAGAAATAATCCATCTTGAAATCACCTAGGTGCACACAAAATCACGGCTTTGTAGAAGTTCTATGGTAGGCAACGTGAAAGGCAGCATGGTAATAGGACTCTGGGGCTGTTCGCTGACATCCCATGTCATCCCAAATGGATGCTGAACACAGGCCGCTCCACTAGCACTAGTCTGCAGCTGCAGGCAACAGGGCCCACACCGGCATTTTTTGTGGTTGCTGTTCAGTTCCCAGGAGTTAGTTACTGGCGCTTACCCGCAAAGGGGTCCTACTTCCGCTCTGCATGATTCCTAATCCTGAACTATTCCCAACATAAGGATCGCATACACGTGTTCTTAAATCAATCGATTGGTGTCCTGATCCTGTAGAGCTTCACTAGAAAGATAGTGGGAGTACCACGCTAAACTAAACTCACTAAAGTTCGATATATTCTCAGGCCCCTGGAGGACTGGCAATCCACCGTAGTAGACTGCACAAAGCAGACACTGGTACCCACATGGGGTACTCTCGAGTAATATAGAGTTAGAAAAATCTCGAGATGTAACTGTATATACTTAAATCAATATGTTGGAAGGCTGATCTTGAACACCTAGACTATCACTTCAGCAGCTGGTCGCGGGTCATTGGCCCGAAATCCCGACTACATTGCCCCGAACTTCGACAAGATAATCACGTCAAGATCTGACCCCGCGTATCGTTCACCACATAACATGACATATAAATCACTTGTTGGTTTTTAGGGCCGTTAACAATAGCTAAAAACTACTTAGCAAATCCTTTAATCAACCAGATTCAGTAAAAGAAAAAACATATTAAAAATAAAAATGTCTGCTCCACCACCACCCGGCATCTACGTGCCTGTCCCCACTTTCTTCCAGCCGAAGACATCGGCGACGTACAATGCTGTGGCATCGCCGCTGGATATTGAGACCCAGGCTGCACACTCAGTCTACCTTGCGAAGGCCGGAATCAAGGGCTTGGTGATCCTGGGTAGCACCGGCGAAGCAATCCACCTCACCAACAAGGAGCGGTTCGAGGTGCTTTCCGGAGTTCGTAAGGCTTTCGAGGAGGCTGGCTTCAAAGATTACCCCATTATTGCCGGCACGGCCACCCAGAGCATCGAGGAGACTGTTGAGCAGCTTAAGAGTGCCAAAGAGGCGGGTGCCCAATGGGGACTGAGCCTGGTTCCTGGCTACTTCGCGGGGGCCAGTACTCAGAAGGGAATCATCCAGTGGTTTACGGCGGTTGCGGATCAAAGTCCCATCCCCGTCATGATGTAAGCACCGGTCCTCACATTAGTGTCTACAAAGCACTGGCCGTAAGCACCGAGAGCCAAACTAACAAACCGCTTCAGATACCACTACCCGGGGGTTTCGAACAATGTTAGAGTTATCCCTTCGACGTTCGCGACATTGGCAAACCACCCCAATATCGTCGGCTGCAAGCTCTCACACGCGGACGTCTCCGCCCACGCGCAGATAGCTTCGCACCCTTCGATAGATCACACCAAGTTCGCCACCTTCACGGGGCTCGGCCAGCAGCTTCTGCCAGTCTTGTCGGTGGGAGGCGTGGGCGCCATCGATGGCTGTGCTGGCTTCTTCCCCAAGACCGTGGTCAAGCTGTACGACCTGGCGCTCAAGAGCGCGCAGCCCGGCGGCGGCGGCACGGACGCGCTGCGCGAGCTGAGGGCCCTACAGTGGAAGGTCAGCACCATGGAAGAGATCGTCATCAAGTTCGGCACCGTGGGCATCAAGGAGGCCGTCAGCCGGCTGCGGGGTTACGGGGATCCGGACGGCACCAGGCTGCCCCTGTTCGGCGGCATCCCTGGCGGTGACGCGGAATGGGCAAAATGGAAGGACATAATTGACATTATGGAGAAGGAGGAGAACAGCGTTTGAAGTTGATTTCTCATTGAGAATTAGATGTACACATTTGTTCAAATAAGCTACGTTCGACCAACCCAGACTTTGTGCAGATACCCCTTGGGAAAGTCTACAAATGTATCCCATTTGATTGTGGCTCATTTCGGCTTTCACCCTCAACAATCCAGAGACAGCGGCTTGAGAATCGAACAACGTAGGGAGAAGTAGAAAAATTGTGGAATCAGCCACACTGGATTTCATACATCATACGATAGAAGGCTATGTTAGGTGTCAAAGCCGTTTCCGCAACGGCTCTCGGGCGTGTTGCTCAGATGGCGCCCAATGAAGACCAACCAGGCAAGACCTTTTAGGGTAACTACCCCGCCATGTTGTGCCCATTGGTGACGATACTACCGTATCGATGAGTGGGAATCTACGTGCCGGTTCGCATTCAATGGGATGTTGTGTGACACGAATCGAGGTGAGTTACGTAGCCATTCCGCAATACAGCTTATCCATGACCTCTGCATGTTATTAAATTTATATGTTTCAATGGCATGAATCGTGTGCAGGGCTATTTTTCCCCTCTGTATTCCAGCACTAGCTTAGCTACAACCGGGTGCGCAAGGTTTGAGACGCTGCCCCACCTCCGCGATCGGGGTTGCCAAAAATTCAGCTTGGGCACCGCAATTGGTCTGGGTCATGACTCTCAACCGAAACAGCAAGAGCAGACCGGAGCATTGCCCACACAGGAATCTTTGTGTTTTCAGGACGACAGCCTTCCCGGGAACAACTTAATTCGCCAAGGGGCACTGGTTCTAATTACTTGGAAAACCGAAAAGAGCTGCTCACGGAGGATATAATGGAGACTTTCACCATCCGTACGCCGTCCTCATCGGCCAACATCGGCCCTGGCTTCGACGTCATTGGCCTCGCTCTGTCGTTGTACCTGGAGCTCAAGGTCACGATTGACCGGTCTAAGCCCTCTTCCACGGAGCCCTTGAACTGCCGGATCTCCTATGAGGGCCAGGGAGAGGACTCGGGCGAGGTTCCCCTAGACCCGTCCACCAACCTCATCACCCGCGTGGCGCTCTACGTCCTGCGCTGCCACAACCAGCGAGCTTTCCCCGTGGAGACCCACGTTCACATCAAGAACCCCATCCCGCTGGGCCGAGGGTTGGGCTCCTCTGGAGCAGCCGTCGTGGCCGGTGTTATGCTGGGTAACGAGGTTGGCCGTCTTGGTCTGAGCCACGACCGCCTGTTCGACTTTGCCCTCATGATTGGTAAGTTCATACTCCGCGTCACATCACCTTTTTCTTTAATGTACTTGTACCATATGTTGGCAAGCCCATCTACTTGACTGGCCTGCGTCCTTCTGGGTTGTGGCTGGTGCAGTTTCCAGCAAGCTCTGGGCAAGGCCAACTTGACCAGTTTACGTGCTTGAACGATATGGAACAAGGACTTTCCCCCCCTCGGAACTTTTGAGCACGGGTGTAATTGCTAACAAACTTCTAGAGCGTCACCCTGACAATGTGGGAGCTGCCCTCTACGGTGGATTTGTTGGGACGTACCTCAAGCCCCTTTCTCCCGAAGATGTTGCTAGAGTAGAGATCCCATTGAGCGAAGTGCTGCCCGAGCCGGCAGGCGGTGTAGACACTGGCGAGCAACCGCCCGAGCCTCCGTACGGCATTGGACACCATATCAAGTTCCCATGGGGCCGCGAAATCAAGGCTGTGGCCATCATTCCTCAGTTCCAAGTGCCTACTGCCAAAGCACGTGAGGTACTTCCCACTCACTATCCCAGACAGGATGTGGTACGTATCTCAACAGTTTCATACATTATTTTGGATGTCAGGGCATGGATTGGACAGTACAGCTGTCCCCGAAGTTACACCGGTGCTTGCTTGGAATCATAGCTAACGAAGTTTCCTCCCAGACTTTCAACCTGCAGAGAATAGCACTCTTGCCTGTGGCTCTGGGACAGTCGCCGCCAGATCCCGATTTGATCTACTTGGCTATGCAAGACAAGCTGCACCAGCCCTACCGACAGACGCTGATTCCCGGTCTCCAGGAGATTGTGGAGTCGATGTCGCCCAAAACGCAGCCTGGCTTGCTGGGCGTCTGCCTCTCCGGAGCCGGACCTACCATCCTGGCTCTGGCGACTGGCAACTTTGAGCAGATCGCAGATAGAATCATCAGCAGATTCAAGCAGGAGAACATCGAGTGCCAGTGGATGCTCCTTGAGCCGGCAGAGGGAACCAAGACTATTAGAGATGCCTAGATAGATTGAATGATACCCAACTTCGGAAATAAAAAAAAAGGTAACTACTGGCTAGATACCTAGATTTTCATGTGGTTGAGAACCATGGCTGCCACTGAAGATATACTTTGTGACCAACGGATATGGGATAAAAAAGATTCTCCAACAGAAGGGAAGTTATTAGCCTTTAATGGGAACCTTGGAAGTTACCTATTAAGTTACAGCGCGTGGTGTGCGCCGCGAGCAACGTGCAGGGCCATCGGGGCGGGTTTCACCGCTTTGCCCCATTCGGGCTAGTGAGGGGAGATCCCCCCTAACGGCTGGGTTTCCCATGGCACTTGAAGCTACGACAGCTCGGTGGAGGGGTCAAGCCAAGGCAAAAGGGAGAAGTGGCATCTAATAATAATTAGATCTGAATATCGATTCCAATTCCTCGTCTGCAACCTCTGACGAACCTTTGCACGCCAGCGACACAACTGGGAATATGCGCAGCGCGGCCGCATCTTAATGACATTTTCATGAATTTTATTTCTTCTTGTTTTGGCTTCCCTGTCTGTTGCTCGCCCACGTGCTGACCCGGATCGTCCCGCAACCCCCCCCCCCGTTTCCCTGAAGCGCACCGCACCGCACTGTATCGTTCTTGATTATTTCCACCACCAATAGCAACAACCGTTATGGATTTCCTCAAGTCGGCCGTGGCCACGGCCATGGCAGCCAAGGGCCCGCCTTTCCCATATTCATTCGGCGACAAGGTCGACATCGACGCGTCAATATGGACCTTGTATAACGGCACCAGAAGGGTTAGTGGACTGCCAACCCTCCCGATGCCCCTGAAGCATCCTCATCCCCCCCCCTTCGCTGGTTGTGCTGCGCGGAAATAGCGGCAGAGAAACTGACCGATAACTTAATACAGGAGGACGGGTCCAACTGCAGTATTTTCTCCTTCGATATCACAGCCAACAAGAGCAGTGCTACGCTAGCCAAGAATGCGCTCAAGAAGCTGCGCACGATGCGGCATCCCGGTGTCATCAAAGTCCTGGACACTGTCGAGGTACGGTTCGAGTAACCCCCTAGGGCGAAGCATACCAAGACGAGCCAGCGCGCGCCAGGAAAGATGTTAACAAAAACAAAACATAATAGACCGAAACGTACATATACATTGCAACCGAACGAGTTACTCCCTTGAGGTGGAACGTGAAGAGAAAAAGCTTAAGCCCCGAAACGATCAAATGGGGCTTATATAGCGTCGCGGTATGATTAAACTTATGACTGGGGCATTAATGTCTCTTTACTTTGCATCACACGGCGACTGACTTCTTTTGGAAAAGAGCACGGTCAAATTTATCAACGAAGAAGGCTCATCGATCCACGGAAACATCAAGGTCGCATCCATATACACGTCTGAGAGTGGAGAGTGGAAGCTGGGCGGCTTCGAGGTTTTGAGCAACGTCAAGGACGACGATGCGGTTATATACGTACGTGTATCGTGGATGTCAAGAGCCAGGGTGTGGTGACAGCGCTCAGCTAACAGGTGTGGATTTAGACTTACGGCAGTCTTGTGCCGGACTCGGGTCGATTCGCGCCTCCTGAGCTGGCTCGCAATGGCTGGGATGCGATCAAGCGAAGCCCACACACTGCGGTCGATTCGTACAACTTTGGCACGTTGATATTTGAGGCTTTCAACGGCGATTTCACCGGCGCCGATCAAGCTGGGCAGACCAAGAACATACCACCTACTATGCACGCCGGCTACAAGAGGCTAGTAAATGCAAACCCGAAAGCACGAATCACCGTTGGCGCATTCCTCGAACAGGGTCGGCGCACTGGCAGCTTCTTCGACTCCCCCCTGATCAAGTTGACCGAAGGGGTCGATAATCTGGGCGTCAAGTCGGAGGAGGAAAGAGAAGAGTTCCTGAACGACCTCGAATCCTTGTCGGATGACTTTCCCGAGGAGTTTTTCAAAATGAAGGTGCTTCCCGAGCTGTTGAAGTCCGTGGAATTCGGCGGTGGAGGCCCGAAAGCATTCGGCGTGGTTATGAAGATCGCCACCAAACTCTCAAACGATGACTTCGAAGCCAAAGTTCAGCCGGTTGTTATCAGGCTCTTTGGAAATCCCGATAGAGCTATCCGGGTGTGTTTATTGGATAATCTGCCTCACATGATCGATCAGCTGCCACAAAAGGTTGTCAATGACAAGATCTTCCCTCACTTGGTAAGTCATAAAGCACAGCTCGCTGGAGTTTGCTCGCCCATCTATTAACAGTCAGGTCAGGTCACTGGTTTCACAGATCTGGCGCCCGTGGTAAGGGAGCAGACACTCAAGTCTGTCCTCGTCATCATACCCAAATTATCGGACCGTGTGATCAATGGCGAACTACTCAAGTACTTGGCCAAGACTGCCAACGATGAGCAGCCCGGCATCAGAACGAACACTACCATCTGCCTTGGCAAGATAGCAAAGAATCTAGGCACGTCAACAAGAGGCAAGGTTCTGGTGGCCGCCTTCACGCGTTCGCTTCGGGATCCCTTTGTGCATGCAAGAAACGCATCTCTCATGGCATTGGCTGCTACCGTTGACTACTTTACTGACGAGGAATGCGCATCCAAGATCATGCCGGTCATATGCCCAGCTTTGCTCGACAAGGAGAAGATTATTCGTGACCAGGCTGTGAAGAGTCTAGACATATATATGCAGAAAGTCCGTAAGGCGGTGGCGAGCATGCCGGACACCGTGCTGCCTCCGCAGCCCGCGACGGAGGGAGCAGGCCCTCGGATGGGCACCCCCCAAGCGAGCGAGGCCGCCAGCTGGGCCGGCTGGGCTATTTCCTCCTTTACCAACAAGCTCTCGGCGGCTGCGGGCGAGATACAAGCAGCCTCCAGCAACGGCACCAACACCCCGTCGGGAGAAAGATCCGCATCAACGCCTCCCGGATCCGTCGCAAGACCACCGCCCCCACATTCGTCGGCTTCGGCATCGGCGCTCCACCGGCAGGCGGTCAAGTCGCCGCGGCCGTCCACCTCCCTATCTCGAGACTCGTCGACGTCCAATGCCGAGGCCTACTGGGACGACCCGGTGGCGGATGATGATGCCGGCGACGCGTGGGGTGACATGGGCGACATGGATGATGACAACGATGTCGACGCCTGGGGCGACGACGGCAACGGCGCAACTAGCACCCTGTCCTCGAGCAAGACCAAGACCCCCGCAGCGGCAGCCAAGCAGACTTCTGCCACCGCACCCAAGAGGGCGGTCTCCTCGTCCGCTACATCCTCTCCCGCCCTGTCCAGCGCGGCGGCCTTCGACGACGGCTCGGAGCCCGACTTCGCGGGGTGGCTCGCCGCCCAAGCCCAGAAGAAGACGGGCGGTGCCGGCGGGAAGGCGCTGCCCAAGGGCTTAGCAAAGTCTGGTGCTGGCGGCGCACTCGCGAAGAAGCCAGCCGCTGCAAGCAAGCCGAAGCCCGTTATTGCCAAGAAGATCGACATGAAACCCAAGGAGACGGCTGACGATGACGGGTGGGGTGACGGGTGGTAGACATGACCATTTTTATTTTTTTTTCCTTCCCCCTCACCCCTTTCCACCCTGGAGAGGGAAGATAGCCTGGGTTGGGTTTAATTTTAACTCCTCCGTCACTATAATTCTCAGCCGGCAGGGAAGTGGTCTGGGCAATAGCCCAAAGATAGTTTACGGAAGCGTGGGTACAGCGGGGCCTGGTGATTAGAAGTCAAAGCGACCGGTGGAAATGCTATCAGTTTCTTCGATCTGTCTTTTGGCACGGCATGGGACTGGCGTCTTGGAGTAGAATGCTATTTCTTTTCTTTGGGCTTGGTGCAGCGTAACGGAGGTGGATTCAAGGGGATGGAATTGAGGGGCAATTTCTTTCTTGAAAAAGAAAAAAGTTTAGCTAGCAATAATGCAGTCATAGATGACATATAGTAACATCCATCTGGTTAAAATATAATCAGAGGTATCGGCTCAAGTGCGACGACTAGTAGTGAGAATTGTTGTTGCATTAGAACGATCCATGCTGTCCATGATCTAGCCTTACTGCTGGGTGGAGGTATTTTACATTCTCGAACTCTACTACTGTATGTGTGAAGAACACTATCACACAATACCATGCCAACACTTCCCATCCCCAGCGCAGCAAGTAATAGCCGCTTCCAACGCCTAGCTCAAAAAAGAATCAGAAGCAAATGAAGTAGTGGCGTCCATCCCCCAAGTGTTCCTTTTTGTCCATTCCACGATACAAGTCGAAACGGCACGTATATCTAATATCCTTGAGGAGAGGGAGTCGCAAGTCACGGGGGCTTGAAGAAAACTACCCGCTGCAAAACCCACCCGGTGAGCGACCTCTCCGCTTTCAGGGGTCGTCGTCTACTCCTCAATGACCTCAACCCAATCCGACCTGTCGCTACACAAGGTCCGGCTGCCGTCGCTGTCCATTGTGAGGTCCTCCATCATCTGCGCGACATCCATGAGCTGGGGGTCGTCCTCGCTGCTCTGCGGCCCTTCGAGGGGGAGGGTTGCAGCCCAGGCACCTACGTGTTGCGTAGTAATCATGGCGGCAGCGGCCGGCGGCAAGTTGTCGCCGTCGGCACCATCCCCGACGACGCTGGAGCTGCCGTAATCAATCGTGGTGTCGCTGACGAGGCGGCGGAGCCGGTGGCGCTGCTCGCGCCGGGTGCGCGCGAGCGAGCGCGCTGCCTCGGCTGCTCTCATTTCACGTTGTGAGGGAGCGGGTTCCTACCTCGCCTCCGAGTAATCGTTGAGCGCGACGCAGACAGCCCCACGGTGGTGGCCGTTGTACTGCCGGATGACCTGCTGGGAGTGCAGCTCCCACAGGCGGGCGTAGTGGTCAGAGCACGCGGTGACCAGATAGGCAGAGTCGGCGCTGAAAGCGCAGTCCCAAACCCAGCGCTGATGACCCTGCAGCGTCGCCTCGAGAGGGTAGGGCTTCGGGGTGTTGGACAGTGAAGTATTTGCATCAACCGTGCTGCCATTGAACATCGGCGTGTTGAAGGGGGTCGGGATGAGGCCACTGGTAGCGGGAGGTTGCGTCGGGAGAGCCGGCGTTTGGAGGGCGGGGTCCACATCGGTCACCTCCCATATCTTCGCCGTATGGTCTGCGCTACAGGTTGCAAGCTTCTTGACATCGGGAGAAAGCAGGATTCGGGTAATATATTCTTTGTGAGCCGAGAAGTGGGTGACAGGAAGTAGTTGAGTGCGGTCGTAATTCTGGATCAGCGCCCAAACGAACACATTGCCCTACACATCGTCACGGTTAGTTCTACCCGGCGATTTACTGCTAGGGCCAGGAAACACAAATTCAACACGTACGGCGTTGTTGGCAGCGCAGAGCAAACTTCCGTCGCTAGCTACAGTGACGCTGCTCACGCTAACGTCCTCCTCGGGAATCAGCTGGTGGCTACAGTTGTTCTCGGCAAGGTCCCAGATGCGGACGCTCCCACCTCGATCGCAGCTGATGATCTCGCCCTGGTTGGGATGGATGACCACATCGTTGGCAGGACTGCCGTGGTTGTAGCTTCGTTGTATGGTTCCGGATCGGGTCTCCCATATCTTGACGGTGCCATCCTCGGACGATGTCACCATCCATTTCCCCTCGCAGTGGAAAGCGACGCCGGTAATGTTGCCAGTGTGGCCTTCAAAGGTGAGGAGCGGGTTCGGGTTGGTCGACTTGATGTCGTACAGCTTCACAGTGTGGTGGCCGGCTGCAGCGAGAAATCGCTTGTCGGGGGAGATGCAGAGGCGGTTAACCTGGGAGTCGGGGTGCTGGATGGTACGAGAGCAGATGCCTGAGAGGGCCTCCCAGAATCTAGAGGACAGTTTGGTCAGCTACTGGGCGCAGAATTCGAGGGCACAGAGGTGATTCCGAGGCCGGCGCATTTACCTGATCGTGTGATCGTAGCCAGCTGTGTCGACAGAAGATTAGCAACGGCGGGCGGGTTGGCGCACAGAGTGGCGCGAGGTTGAGGGGCTCAGGGGCGGGCGCTTACCGGTGCAGAGAATAACAGACATGATGGCTGTTGTCTATATGTCCATCTTTCTGGGGAACAGAACTGGGGGGGGGAAGAGAAGAGGAGGGGACGAGCAGCTCGACAAGTTGCCTGGTCGTGGACTTTGCTTTGCAGTGCGAGCGGGTTGGTGGTGGGTCTGGTTGCGGCTCATTCACCGTGACCATGAAGCTAAAGCTCCAGGTTTGGCACGGACCACCGATTGCTGCTTATCACTGATCCCCCCGGCCCTGCTCTGCTAGTCTTCGGCCAAACGCGGCCGGCTTCAATTCACCTGTTTGCCCTCCCAGACTCTGCAGGCATGGCAATCAATCCAGTATGGATACGTGATTGTACATCCATCCAAATGGATCTATCCAGTCCTGAAATTGGTTTTCTGGGTCTTATGACTGCATCTGGCGGCTGATAACGCACACAAGTTGCGGCTGTGGGGGATAGAACGCTACTTGGCGGCATGAGCATGATGGGCCGTGCATACATAGAGAGCCAGCCAGAATGGGGCATGACAAAAGTTCCAGTCGTCAATGGGTATTTACATTTTACACATGCAGGTGTCAAGACGCCACTACAGGCTGCTCTCGAATAGCCAAACTCCTGACGCGCGTGTAGATATTCAAAAGTTCCACCGTTTGTAATCCTCTCGCGCGGGATTACATCATGAGAATATGGTAGAAGAGTTATTGTTCAACGTGAAGATCTAAGGTGGTTTATTGAGCTTGAGGAACCGCGCACACCACCACTATATCTCCATTTTCAGTACTCTTGGCTTTTATTTTATAACAGGGTTGCATTTGGTTCTGAATACAGGCTTTCCATGGTGTACCTCTCAATGTAATGCCGCAGTATATTCTGCAACTCATTTTTTCCCCATCATTTTTTAGTTGACCGTTTCTTCTTCCTCGGGCCGGACTCTTTTTGAGGTTTACTGCTTACTGCATATTGTTGTTCTGTATAGTTATTCTCTGGGGCATATGGCGTGAGAATAACGCGGGTGTTGTTGCAGACAATGCAATCCCTGTTGCAGGCTGAGAAGCTGGTGACAACATCATAACGAGTAGGACAGCCTCATACGTACATTCTCATACTACATTCTTCACAAGGGGTCGCCACCAAGTTGTCTGGACCTATACCATAAGCCAACCATCTTCTACGGCAGGTGCTCGACTTGTGTTTGCTGCATAAGAATAACACGGCTCGTCTGCACCACCGCGGGAGGGTTGATTTGAATCTTGCTGCTGCGGCATCTTGAGATGGTGTAAAGCAACAGTCTCGTGGATAATGAACTTCATTGACTATGTGCACAATCTCAAGAAATGCGTCGAGGGTTTCATGGCTCAATATATAGTTGAAATTTTCGTCTTGTTCAACCAATACCGTATCACAAATAGAGCCACATCGTCAGATTGCTTCTCAGGATGAACAAAAGCTTTTGCTATGGCTTTACAGCTCCAAAAGCCCAACACAAGGGCTTCTCATGTAGTAGATTCGACGATCTCTCGGCTATCCATCCCCATCCGTTGGTCGCGCAGTCTTGGGTGTAGGTGCTTAGGAAGAGCACCTGGAAAACGCCGATCCTACCTACAGGAATCATAGGCTAGTATGTACAGCTAGGCTAGAGGCAAGGTCGGTCACGTATCATACATATATAGGCTTATTGGGGTTGGATGTCGCTGTACGCTAATGCACCATATAGATGTTACCCAATTCCATGGTATATTGTGTGAAGTTCCGTTCGGGATATATCAGCTTAGAGGCAACATGAGTACGTCCATCCCAGCAGTGACACGGTATGCGAAGCACCGCAGCTACGGTTAAGGTAGTTCAAAATCTTCAATCATCTCGATTATGCACACTCTGTAGCGTATGACAGGAGCTTCGTCTCGTGACTAGTTCAAGTCGCAGCCTCACTGTAGTGGCCCGTTCGTAAACCTACTCCTTTGCCCATTGATGGATGCTCTGCAGGCGCCCGATACAGGTAGTTAGTGCTGCAGGTTTTGAGGCGAAATGCCAACTGACTGGCTGAATCAAGGGAGAAGAAATAAAACAGAGAATGCAATGCATGAAGCTGATCGCTAGGCTCCTCTAGGCTCTGCTGGACTCAGGACTCAGGACTCAGGACTCAGCTACCGTCATCGGCGTTGCACAGCCCAACGTGTGTTTCAAGGCTGACATACGCAAAAGTAGGGCACTTTGTTGCACGCGCTCTCTTTTTGTTGTCAGCTGCTGCACAGTAGAGGTAAATATATATATATATATATATGAGAGCGTATATATGAGTGTGGGGGGCTTCTCCTGCCTGGGCCGCTCTGCCACCCCCTCTGAGCGTGGGGAGGCAACCGAATTTGGGGCTTGGACCGGGGGCCGCATTCGTTTTGTTTTTCAAGACCAGCCAACATGGCGGAGCCTGTCTGTTGGCTCATACCCCGCCAGCCTCGCCCCTCCTTACCAGTTTACTATGCTCGCGTGAGCCTCGATTGTGGATTTTAAAGTAGGAGGGGATCGAAGCCGCCATCGCTCGCTCGCTCGATCTAATAGTGAGGTATATTCCGGTCTCCACTAGCTTCGTGGTGAAGCACTCTATCCCTATCGCTATACCTGGAAATCCGACTTGTCCTTCATCAGCTATGCGCCAACCATGGCTGAAAGAGATGCCGCCTATGCATCATTTGAGAGGATGCAGAACCACCTCAAGAACGTTGTTCTGATGACGGAGAAGTCAGATGGGATGATGATCCACATCAGTAATCACAGGGTTACGTATGTACCGAAGAAGCCTTTCCTACGAAATGGCCGCGCTGCATATCTGCTCAGTCCAGAGAATTTACGTGGGGAGGCTTTCCGAGAAATACTGTACCCGCCCGCGGCAGCGGAAAGAACCTACCTTGCCGACATATTAGAGCGCACTGGTTCCGAAATCCGCTTAACTCTCTTGATAATCCTCTGTCTAGGAAATCTAGAGATGCTGGAGGCTTTCGAATTGCGTTTTCTCACTCGGTCTTGTGGAAAATCGGATAGAGATCTACCTTTTGAAGAAGACGTTGCTCGGGATATCTTTGGCCACAACGGAAACGACTTTTTCAAGATTCAGTTTCCCTTTCTCGCTATCACGATTGACGAAGGAACCTTCCGCAAAGACTACCAATATTTGCGCTGTCTACCTTACTTAGAACATAACGAAATCGGAAGAGGTGCGTACGGCACTGTGTTCAAGGTGAAAATTGAGCGAGGGCATTTTCGTTACCGTCAGCCCAAGTCCCGTAATAAGGATGTAAGTGATTATCCAAGAAATCAAAAAAGCAAGGGGGGCGGGCGAGGGAACTCCTCCAAAATTGGACCATCTTCGTCCCATCTAACCGCAACTACTCCGTACCCTGGCTCATATGAGATTCTAGCCTGTGTATCTGGTGAGGAAAGACTTTCGGCCAAATGCCGAGTCTTATGACGCATTTAAAGCCGAGGACTTTATCCTGAAGGACCTGATCAACTCGTCAAACTGCCCATCGAGCATCATGACGTCCATCAGCAGTTACATCCAAACATCTAGCGATGAATCCGTAAAGTACCCATGCTCAAGCATTTTCTTCCCTCCGGCGAGGTGCAATCTATACGCATACTTGACCAACCCGGCCGAGTTCCCAGGGCCCTCGTACACCATGCGCCTGCAGCATATGCGGCAGATGGTCGGAATCTCCGAAGGACTCAAGTGGTTGACGTCGCTTCGTCAGGTCTACGTATCGACGGAAGATAAGTGGGTATTCGCCACGTACTATCACTGTGACTTGAAGCCCGAAAATATTTTGGTATGTGACGACCCGGATAAAGGGCCTGGATCTGTAGTCTTTAAGATTGCCGACTTTGGCCAGGCCAGGCGCATGCTTCGCGCTGCCGAAGGTCCTGCTCGGCCACCTGAGCACAGCATCCCTGTGACCGGCCGTGAGGCCATCTACCTGGCCCCCGAGGTGCAAGACCTTAATGAGCGACCCCAAGTTCGGGCAAGGAGTGACGTATGGGCTTTTGGCTGTATCTTCTTGCTAGTGATTCTCTTCAACTATGAAGGCGCGCGGGGTGTCGAGGAATTCAGGCGGAGACGCGAAGTCGACAGCAGCGCAAAGCACAAGGGCGGCCATTTCTTTGGAAACGTGGACGGAAGAGGTGCCGACATACGCAACCCAGCCGTAACGGCGACTATTGAGAAACTTCTTACCAACACGGAAGAGCGGTCGATTACCGAGATTGACGGGAGGTTTTCCAATAGATCTCTCAGATATCTCGAAGACCACATCCTCGTTCGGTACAAAGATCGTCATACAATAGAAGCGGTTGCAAATAACCTCCGCGACTACTACAACGATCGATCCTCACACCGGCCTAGGGAGATCAAGTACAAAGACGTGCCCAGAAATGCTAAACATTGCAGTACCTCTCCAGGGGGCCTAGTGTTCTACTATGACCCAGAGCTTATTCGCGTGTATTCCAATGATCCAAATCCAGTCCACTCTATCAGGCCGTCGACTTCCGAGTCACTATGGTCTGGGAGACACCTCCCTACTTCTAGGTCGTGCACTAAAGATTATCTATGTCTTGTACCGGTAGAGCAGGGGCAGGGGTTCAAGGTAATTTTGTTGTCTCGTTACAAACCTCTCGCGACGTTTACTCAGAACAATGTTTAGCATCTGTTGTAGGAAGTGTCAATGGTGGTATTTCAGTATTATGTTTGCTAACATCTCTTCGCAATAGTTCACTCTGCATCCGATGACTCCGAAATCAGTCGAGCCGAGGATGTTCACTATACAGACTCGTCGTCGATCTGACAGTACGATAACTCCCGAGCCTTCTGTCCAGAAAATAGCTCTATCACCAGACGGGACTATGCTCGCCGTAGCTTGCAAAGTTTCGAAAAGCGAAGCTCGTGTCTACCTCTACAATATTACCATCGACGACACGGCATCGATCAGCATCGCCTCATCGGCCTTACCAAACCACTCCGTTCTAGATACCGGTGAAGATCTACTCAGTTCATCAGGTCATATGACGAGGGCCAATTACACCATAGACCTTTGCTTCTCTAGTGATGGAACTACCTTGTACCATGCACTGCGGCTCCAGAGTCAGAAGCCCCAAGTTAAAGTCACAGCGTGGCGTACTAGAACCGGGACGAAAATCACGAGTTGCAACATTGAAGACAAGGCAAGCATACCCAAGCATGAACCAAGCACTACTGTCTAACCCGTAGTATAACCACGGAGGATACAAAAATTGATGTGTACAAACGAAATTCTAAGATGTATTTACCTTTTTCGAGCTGCAACTGACTATTCACGTAATCGTGAACTGCATTTAGGATGCCGACTATGAGGGCCACTTCCTCACCAACATCTACCCCCTGAATGCTGAGGTAGGCTTCTTGGCCATCACTTACAACCACTCCATTATTAAACAGAGTCTTCACGGCAAATACTTCACCGGGGATCCCATCAACATCCGCATCTCGGCGCAGCTGCAGACCCTGCTGGTCAGTGCCGACGACCGCAAGATCGTGATCCTGGCCAAGGCCGAGCGCAAGCACCTCGAGATCTGGGGCTGCTCCAGCGACTCGCTCGAGGCCCCGCGCAAACTCAAGATCGACGGCAAAGTCTACTACCACCCGGAGTCCGACAGTGCCGTCCTGGTCGAGGAGGATGGTAACATGCGGCTGCACCTCGCCACGCTCAAGGACAAGAATCTTCTCAAATACGATCTGGACTGGCTGTTTGAACGCGAGCAGGTGTAACAGACTTCTTTGTGCAAACAGTCGCAAAAATTCTATATGGATAGGGAAAGTTACATTCAGGCGAAGATGCCGTTTTATGTGGTAGTGACTTTTAGTAACCTTGCTGAATATTTCGATCTTCTCAGCGACAGTCAATCCACTTGAGGGGCGGATGCTAATGAGGAAAATGAGTTTAATGACGGTTTTAATATGCAAAATACACCTGTGCTGTTAATATGTTCAGCTTTCCACTCCGAAAAGTAGATATGAGAAATGGAGATATGAGAGATGGAAGCACCAACATGATATAATGCTCAGTTTTCTGTGTTAGTTAAATTACTATGGATTTTTCATTTTATCTACAGTCTTGAATATGGAATGATCCGAGTTTTATGTATGTATTACCCAGTTTTATCAGCCATTTATGGTCTCGGGTTTGTGTACTCATCATCAATTCATCAGTGCCGCATCGTCCCAATCCACTTAGAGACAGTGCCTCTCATCCACAATATTCCCCAAAAGTCCCACTTAGAGATTGGGGGCCGTGGTATGACCTTATTACGGTGCCTATCATGGTCATTTAACTCGCGGAGTATGGTGATCACGTTATCCTCGTCTAGGTTGGTGGTAAACCAAGTCCTCCTGGACCAAAACCCGTGAGACTTCTCATGTCTCCGTATAAACTTGAGCGTAATCGTAACAAGAGCAAAAAGGACAAGCTTTAGGAAAAACGGGGAGAACATGGGAGTCAGCATATTTAAGCATTCTTGTTTGCTTTAAGGGCAAAATCATTACTCACAATCAGGACTGCAGGCATTCCCTGAGGGACGGTGCCCGAAAGCTTCATGCTGCTGTTGTAGTCCCATGTCAATGCCCCGCCTACTACAGCAATACACGTGCACAACACGCCAGCAGCAAGAGAGGTGATCCGATGTAGCAGATACCATTGGCCATCATCAACCCTGATGGTTGAGTTTCGATCGACTCCTTCGAACTGAAATTTATGATAATACTTCCTATAGCTGAAGGTAATTTTGTCAGTACATCCAGCATGAATAATGAGTGATGTAACGAGCCGAAAGGGAGGGAAGTAGTGACTGGCCAGGCAGCAAGTTCTTTTTCTTATTTCTGTAGCCTCTCGATTTTAAACTCACCATCCATATAGTCGAAATGCAGCGAAGGATTGCAGAGCCCATACCATTATGCAACAGACAGATCCCATCTCCACAATCACGTCGATTGCCTATCCGAAAATTTATACGGTCAGTAAAAGTTACGGGATTTGGAGAACAAAGCACAAGACGCGTGGTTCGGGAATGGGAAAAAGGGAGAAACATACATTTGATGCTTTAGCATACGGAACATACGTAATGAACGGGTACCAGACTATCCAGAGAGATGAGGCCATCACGGCTACCCAGGGGACGTCGAACTGATTCTTCTTAGAAAGCAAGCGTGCAACACGAACTCGCGACATTCCGCTCTTGTCGTTGCTCTCGTACGCCTTGCGGACGGTGTATGCCATGCCGAAAAGGGTGCGTGATGCGATGTACAGGCTTGTGCTGGAGGTGGAGCAGAGGTTGATGATCAGGAGAGCAGTGATGGCAGTGGCCAGGCTGCTAGACTTCTTCTCGGCCGCGACCACGAAGATGGAAGAGCCGGTGGTGGAGGTAGCATTCAGATTAGGTAGGTGAGAATCAGCCCAGTCCACGTTCGAAGTCACGCTCCAGGAGTTCCAGATGTAGAGGAAGCAAGCTACAATAGGTACCCAACGCGCAGGGCCCCGAAATATATCTCCTGCATTCTTGGCCATTCGTTCCTGGGGCTCGTGTTGATCCGCTGGTGTTCCGTCATCAATTGTACCCACAACCGGCTCATTGCGTTGTAATCCCACGAAGTCTCCTACAGATCCCCCTTGAGGGTTGTATTGTAGCTGTGCTTCATGAGCAGTAGCTGCAACGGCCTCGACTCCTACAAAGCCGAATGATCCAATGTATATGGAGATGAGAAGGAAGCTAAACCAACTACCGGTACCGCCTCCGCTGTCGATAAAGGTGACATCTCGACCCGCAACCAGTGCTGGTCAAATTGTTAGACTTTCTCTAGTCTCCTTGCAGAACTGCATTTCACTATTCTTGATAATCTTACATACCTCCAGGTGCAGGGGTTTGCGGGAAAGAGCCAACTGCAAAAGCATCATTTAGTATACATTCATCACATTATTCCAACAAACCGTTGAGAGCATAATGAAAGTATCTGAGCCTACCGTGTGGGTTGATGGCATTCATCATAATGGCGATAATGCAAGCCAACGTGATCTTGAGGGAACCAAAAAACACTTCAATGCGCCGGAAGTACTATTGACGATAGTTGTGAGCCAGGTATCCATAATAGAAAGTCAATACGGCAAATCCTACACGAATGTCTGTCAAGTTGATTAAGATCGGAAGAAGCGTTGCAAAAAACGTTATAGCAATTCCACCCTTAGTATGGACCACTGGCTCAGCGATACTTCGAATCTCCGTTGTCAGGCCCGCGAAGGAAAAGCAATAGGCAAGCCTGTGTCAGATAAATGATTAGCTAAGTGGCAATCGAGGCTGATTCACTCACGGCCCCCCCTGACATCCTAATATGCGCATACCAGTACAGCACCCCGACAGCTACGCCAATCTCATGATCGATGAACTTTTGCACGAAGACGATGAGAGCGCCAGCGATGGGCCACGCGCTCAGCATCGTGGCAACGTTGTGCATGACAAGTGACGTGACAAAACCGAGAAAAGCAAAGGCGTAAATGACAGCGCCCGAGCCGCCCAGGGCGAACATCTCGCCCGTGCGGATGTAGAGACCCATACCGATGGCGGCGCTAATAGAGATCATGAAGATGTGTAGTCCCCGCAGTTCGCGCCTGTTTTGCGACCCAAGCTGTTAATTTATAGTGTCCCATGATATTCTTCTTAAGTAACAACCCAAACTTCATGTCTTCTCCTCCTCTGCTTTATTTTTGGTTCGCCTTTGCACGTACCGGAGCGAACTAGAGGCAGGCAATACTGGCTTAGTAGGAGCCACCGAGCCATGGCGGTTGATTCCCAGGCTGGGAATTGGCCCATCGCTGTCATGAGGGTAATCGGGTGCGCTGTTCACGGGGGTTGGGGAAAATCCGTGGTAGTCGTAGTTGTCTGGAGATTCTCGCCCATGCTCGCTTCCGGCGGCACTGCCCACTACCGATTCTCGGGGGCTGATTTCTCGGCCCCTCGAAGAGTGCGCATCTCGGTGTTCAAGCTCGACAGCTGGTTCCTGGCGTGGTGACCTGCCGTAATCATCCCAGGGATTCGGAGAGGAGGAGCTCATGGAGGCTATAAACTGGCGTCGTGCTTAAATTGGTAACATCCACAGCGCAACACGGGATGCGAAGAAAAAAAAAAAAAAAAAAGGATCGATGCATTGGGAAGGTCAAAGTCCGGTGGCCTCACGTTCTTATCAGGACGCAGAATAATATCTGAAAGCCTGGTGCCAACCCCCCGTTCCCCTGTTCACCACCATGTCCTCGTGCCCACGTTTGTGCAGAGCGAGGCAGCCAACTGCCTGAGAAGAAGGCGGCAGTCACGATGCGTGATTGGCCGCGCTGTTCGGGTGGCGGTTTATCTGCCAATCTTCGAGAGACATGGGGCTTCAGCCCATCCGCCCAGCTCTCCTCTCAGGAACCACCTTGTGACTCTAGCGACCATAACCAGGCAGGTAGGTTCCCTCAGGAGGTTTGTCCAGTATAGCGGCTCTGTTCAAGCGGTAAAAATCACCCAATTTGTGCCTACTTAAGGGTCGGCACAATTCCCCCACACGTCGCTTTGGGAGCTCGACCGGTCACATTTACCGCCCCCCTCTCCTTGGTCAAGATGAACCGCTACAGCGTCTCATCTTACAGTATCAAGCGCTCGGTTCTTATTGCCACGCTGAAGGAAAAATTCACCAATGTAAAAGAAGACGATTTTAAAATCACTGTAGGTCGTTCAGTAATAACCATAAGTCGCCAGAATATTCATTAACATCCTACCCTAGCTCAAAAACGATGTGTTCAAGTACAATGCACCACGAGAATTAACCGAAGAAGAGATATTGTAAGTATCTGGCCTTTGCGATGTACTCCCTCCAAAGAACGGCACTCAGCATGCACCCGCAATCAACAGTATCACTCTTAACAAGCATATAACGTTACCTGTAATAACAAAGTACATCCAGACAAGCTCAAGAAAGTTCCAACTAGTCGTAGAACTTAGCCTATACTCTTGGTCGATAGAGAACGACTAGTCTTCGCCGTGTTCAAGGAGTAGAGGTACTGCCAAGTTTCGAGCAAAACAGATCTCAAGCCAGCCGACTATCTACAAGTAAAAAATGATTCTAAAACATGGGCGGGCCATGTGTGTGGCGCAGCTGTGCCGCAGTCGAACTGCCGTGACAAGGCAGAACCGCAAGCAGAGCCGAGGGACAACCAGTCCCTTTCCTTTGGGTATTGGGGGAGGGCGGGGGCGCAGTGAGCAGGGGCTGAAATTGACCCGCGAGGCGTGACCGACAGGGTGAAACATACAAAGAAATGCGCGCATAGGCTGATAACTGGGCAGCCACGCCATAAGATGGCATTAGTAACGCAGTTAGGCTCATAGATCCTTCAATAGAGACATACATACTTAACACATTCCGTTAAATCTGCAGTGGGCGGCGCCGCATATTGTAACTTTATCCACCCCCTAACGTCCAGTCTCTTGCACCAGGACGCCTGAAATCTGCGGCTGCGCTGTAATACCGCGTCTCTAGACCATCTCCGCCATGGCTACGGTAGACGAGAAAAACGAACTACCCAGTCCGTTCAGTATTGGCTCTCCCACAACTGTCTTCAGCCTTAAGGGACCATGGCGTATTGAGGTGATCGACCTTGACGGTGACGATGAGCAAATACACAATCAGGGTCGAAACCCGGGCGAAACGCAGCAGGCGGTGGTTTCTGCGGAGCAACCATTGCTATTCCACAATTCAAACAATCTCACAGAACACCTGAATGCTGCCACTCCTAAAGTCCGCATCGCGTAAGCAAAATCAATCTTCTTGAGAGGTCTTTTCATACCCGCAAACATGCATTGTGATGGATAGCGTGCAAAGGTAAAACAGAAGTTGACTTCTTGTTGTGACTTTGACAGAACAATCCGCCAGTGCAACTCATGGGCGCCTCTCGATGTCTCTAGAGATATGTTTGAAGCACTATTAAATTCCGCCGGTATCATGGAGGAAGTATGGGATACAGTGCTATCATTCCGAGTGAAGACTGCGCATGTGGACCATGGTGATGGGCCCTGCGCATGGAAGCAGAAAGGCACTAAACAGGGTAAGGACAGGGTCGCCACTCCGCATATTATATCTTGCACAGATGGCAGTATAGCCCCATGAGGTTTGAATTGCTGACGAGGGAAGTATAGAGATATCATATGTCTTCAAATATCCAGAGCAGAAAACAGATGAGGATGGCAACATCACCTGGGCAATACGGCAGTCGGGAATGTACCAACAGTACGATGTGGCTACTCAAAAGCACACATGGCTTTTGGTAGCTGCTAACCGCAAATCCTTCAGTGCGGAGGACCTGAACGAACTTATGCGGCCTGGAAAGTTCCATCCCTTGCATGCACATGCCTACTACCTTCTGCTATACCTCGGGAACTGGCGGTGGTACATTAGCGATTGCGATAAGCAGTATCAAAAGTCGGTAAGTTGACACTTTCCAATCTTCCCAGCTGGTCTTTTTGCGTGATTCAAGAACAATAGGAAGGAAGAATATAAGGAGAGGGTTCGAGGGAGTACTAAAGCTGTGATAAATCCATCAGGATCAAAGCTAAATACATCACAGGCCAAAACCGTCATGAATGTCGAGATCGAGGAGAGGTTGGACTTTGTCGAAATGTACGACCAGTTATCGACCCTACGTTTTGTCGAAACGAAGCTCGGCTGTACAGTACCCATCTTTGCTGCGCACCACCGCATAGTTGGGCGGCTGCGGCGCTGGAATGAGACCCTCGCCGGCGCCGGTCAGGTCGACCGCGCGCTGGCGGACGAGTTTGCCATCACCCTCGACAGCCTCGACGCTAGGATGGAGGCCTTGGAGTTCAATGCTAGGTTCTTACTATCGCGGATCTCTAGCACGGTGCAGATGGTGAGTCTTGTTCTCAATTCCCCAATCTTCGATTCAGAGTGATCCAAACCCCCAGAACTAACTGGACCCCTTTCGTTCTCGTCTTGCAATAGGCTTCCGACACAATCAGCCTCAAGAGTCAGAATACCGCTGAGAAAATGGCGAATCATATGCTTGTAGACAGTGCTGCCATAAGGGTCATCACCGTCGTCACCCTTATATATCTGCCAGCAACTTTTACCAGCGTAAGTTGGGAACCCGCCTTGAAAATTTCGCCAACTTCGTCCTTTTTCATGTTTCTAACAACGATTAAAACAGGGCTTCTTCGGCATGGGATTCTTTACCACAGACCCCGATCAAGGGGGCAAGTGGATTGTGGCACCATATCTTTGGGTTTACTTCATATTGACTTTACCATTGACAGCTCTCACAATAACCTGGTGGAAATGGAGGTCTCGGAGGGAAAAATACATGGAGCAAAGGAAAGCCGCTGCTGATAAATTTCCATGAGTACCCAGAATGTGACCAGATCGACTTTTATGTTAATACCCTCGCGTATTCAAGCAGGCTGGCTGCGGTAGATATTATCTTTCCAAATGAGGCCATGAAAAATCTAACGCAGATGTGATACCCATCAGCTCTTATCATCTCTAATGTCTAGATAGGCTCTGTTGGTTGACCAGCTCAGCGTATCGCCCATTCCTCGCCATTAGATCCGCGTGCTTCCCTGTTTCTATAATTCGTCCTTGGTCTAGAACGTAGATAACGTCGGCTTTTTGTATAGTGCTGAGACGGTGAGCCACCGCAATTGTAGTTCGTCCTTTGGCCGCCTTATCTAGGGCCTCCTGGACCACTTGCTCCGATTCCGAGTCTAGGGCTGAGGTAGCCTCATCCAAGAGCAGGATCTTGGGGTTTCGGATCAGGGCGCGGGCAATAGCGATCCGTTGCTTCTGGCCCCCTGAGAGCATAACGCCTCGGCTCCCCACCTCAGTGTTAAAGCCTTCCGGAAGAGATACGATGAAGTCATAAATATTTGCTTCTCGGCACGCCATTTCTATGGCTTCTTCTGAAACATCACCATCGCCACTACCCAGAGCAATATTGTCCTTAATAGTCCCCTGGTAGAGCGTAGGTTCCTGGCTAACAAGAGCGATAAACGAACGATAGTCTGTAATGCTCAGGCTGCTGATATCGGTGCCATCCACATACACACCACCAGCTAAAGGGTCGTAGAATCTCTCAATCAGCGCAATCGCTGTGCTTTTTCCACAGCCAGAGGAACCAACAAGTGCCACGAACTGACCTGGCAGCGCACTGAGGCTGAGACCTCGAAGTACAGGCTGATCCAGGCGCGTGGGATAGCGAAAGTGCACATCTTGGAATTCGATAGCTCCCTCCATCTCTTCAACTGGCTCGCCTTCATCAGAGTACGGGTCAATGGCTGGCTGGCGATCGAACAGTATCTTGAGCTCCTGGGCTGCGTGGTGTGCCTTACCCATATCTGGTGCGAAGGTGAACATACCCCCTGCTGCCTGTCCCCCAACTATGACAGTCATGAAGCAGAGGAAAAACTGGAACATATCGTATTCTCCCTTTCCGATCAAAGTTCCGCCATACCAGAAGCCGAGCCCAGAGCATAAGAATGAAACGGACTGAGAAGCCGCGTACAGCGCACTAGACAGGAGCACGGAGACGAAGCTCTGGCGCTGTTGCACAGCCAGGAAGTCCCGGTACTGTTTAATGATGTCTTGTTCACCAGTGAGGGAGGCGACAGTCCGGATAGATGAGATCATTTCCGAGGCAAACGTTGCTGACATTGCGTAAACAGCTTTAGAGCGCCGTTGGAAGTACGCCAGCATCCACACCCGGAGAAACCCACAGGCTAGCAGGACCGGAATGGTGGACATACACACCAGGGCTAACTTCCACCCGATCACGATCGAGATAGTGGTAGAAAATAAGAGTGTCGTCAACATCATGAGTATGGTTCCGAGAGTGATACCGCTCATACCAGCCACGTGCGTCGCCTCCGTCGACAGGAACGAGGTCAGCGCTCCTGCCGTATTTTCGTCCTGGTCAAAGAAGGCGGCGTCCTGCCTCAACATGGATCGGAACGCGCGGTCCCGAACGCGGTGTACTAGGCGCTCCGAGCATACGGCAAACGCGACGCCCTGAAGACCGTAGGAAACTGATTGGACACAGGCGAGCGCGATGTACATGCAGCTCCAGAAGTCCGAATCGCTCTTGATCTGTTGACGGTTGAGCTCGGTCAACGGTTGGGAAAGTGTGGCAACCTGGTTGGCGTAGATAACTGAGCCAAGATTAGCAAACTGGTCATGGGTACTATCGGAAGTATAGGATGAAGATGAGAGAAATCGGAAGAGGATATACATACTTGCGCTGACCGGGGTGCCACCACCACAAATAGTGGAGAAGATGAGGCCGGCCAGCATCAGCTTCCACTCGGGCTTATTCAACGAGGCAACAAACGAGACCAAGGTCCAGACGCTGTTGTATCTACGCATTAGCTTCGGAGGCTTTTGATTCTGGGTGGCTGTCTGTTCCATGGACTTCTGGATTGCTTCGGGCAGGAAGATATCCTGTTCACTGAGCTCCGCCTCTACCTCTGCCTCCATGGCTTCGTCGGTGGCGATCTCTTGAGCCGAAACCAATTTAGAGTAGGCGCCATCTGTTGTGAGCAATTCATCGTGAGTTCCCTGCTCTACGATGCGGCCTTGAGACATGACAACGATGTTATGAGCATCCTTGATCGTGGAAAGACGGTGCGCAATGGAGATAGTCGTACGGCCGGCTGAGGCAACTGCCAACGCTGCTTGCACCACCCCCTCAGAGTTGGTGTCGAGCGCCGATGTAGCTTCATCAAGGAGAAGAACTGGAATTATCGGTCAGCTTAGCATAATCATGCATCTGGGTATTTGGTATATGTGCTTGACTGACTCTTTGGATCAGAGACAATGGCTCTGGCAATAGCAATGCGCTGTTTCTGGCCTCCAGATAGCAGGAAGCCTCCTTCTCCGACATGAGTATCATATCCATTAGGCAGTTCAGACACAAAAGCGTGAGCATTGGCCTCCTGGGCTGCCTTAATGACAAGGTCTCTCTGCCTTTCCTGGCCCTCATGCTCAAATGAAGTACCAATCAACCCGTATCGAATATTGTGGTACACGGTAGTGCCAAAGAGGGTTGGTTCTTGGCTGACCAGGGAAATCTGCTGGCGCAGCCATCTGAGATTGAGCTTACTGATGTCGTGCCCATCAAGATAGATCGTACCCTGCACGGGATCGTAAAAGCGCTCTATCAGGCCAACAATGGTACTCTTGCCAGAACCAGATCCACCAACGAGAGCTGTGGTCTTGCCAGCAGGGACATCGAGAGTCATGTCTTGCAAGACAACTACTTCCGATCGAGACGGATAAATGTGGTGAATGTTCTCCAAGCGTATGTTTCCCTCTACATGGTCTAATGTGATACCATCTTCATTGGTGGGATCTAGTGGCGAAACACGTTCGATCACATTGAATATTTTAGAGGAAGCTGCGATTGCCGTTGTCAAAGCTTGGATGTTAGGCATGATGGCCCCGAACGCTGATGAACCCATCATGACAGACATGGTGATGATGAGAAGCTTCGAAATCGGTATAGCACCGTCAACAAGGAATCCACTACCTTGCCAGAAAGCGAGTGCGTAGCTGGAGAAGAAAATGAGCCACATAATGGCGACCATCAGGGCAATTTGACGCTTGGCCCTGAATCCGTAATACTCTGCTTTGTCTAGATGCTTCTCGTACTGGCTGGCCAGGCGGCCCTGGGTGCCAAAGGCGATGGTATTGCGGATGGAGCTGATAACCTCGCTTGCGAGACTACCGCCTTGAGCGTATGACTCGAGAGATGATTTGCTGTAACGAAACATGAACTTAGTCCCAAGTCGCACATTTAGTGTCAACGCGACCACGCCGCACGCCACAATCAGTGCCAACTTCCAGTAAGTAACAAATCCGATAATGAAGGCAGCTGTGAAGGTGGCAAGCGCACTGAGAGACAGGGCCAGCTTTTGGGATATTCCCTCCTGTATCATATTCGTGTTCGCGGTGATATGAGTAGTAATCTCGCCGGCGCCAACCTTGTCGAAGAACCCAATATTCTGGCGCATACAGCTCTCAAAGTAGCGCTCGCGGATTCTGGCCGTGATGCGCTCGCCCGTAGAGATGAACCCCACAGTACAGATATAGGTCGTGATGAACATCCCGGCGGAGAGATACACGTAGTACATGACGAAACTGCTGAGCTTCTGGACGAACTCCTCATACGTTTCCGTGCCATCGCCATACAGGTAGCCTTGGAAGATGCCCTGCAGGTTGCCGAAGATAAGACTCATCATTGGCAGCGCGGCGCCTGCGGTTATTGCACAGATGGCGGAGACGGCTAACACGAGAGTGTCCATGCGCGAGGTGTAGCGGTAGATCGTGCGGAAACCCGTTTGAACATCAGGAGTGAGAACCTGGCGCTTGAGGATCTCAGCCTGGCGCGGCGGTAAGTGCTGGTAAGTATCGCCCGATTCGTTGTTTTCTGGAACCTCCCTCGTGGCATCCTGTCCTGCTGTTGTTTCATTGTCGGTTGTTTCGTCACCATGTTCGTTGAGAAGTTCAACACGACTTGAGGAGGAGGAGTTTCTAGCATCTGGGAGGCTGGCGCCCATCACCTTGATCGTAGGAGCCATGGTTGCGAATGCGAATGGGTGGTAGACTCTTGCTTCTAAACCAATTCCTTCGAAATGAACCTGATCTGGGCAATTTTTCCTTTGTCCTCGCTAGAAACCCAACGTAATTCAATGTTCTGTCAACACCGGGGAACCAGAAAGAGCGCACAAGATATTTGGTGCTTAGTAGCCATATGGTTTGATTCGACCGTGAGATTTTTCACTATAGAATCCTTGTCGGTAGCGGGGGCTAACCTTGATTCGCTTCTTGAATATACAGCGAGCCAGTCATGAACCAGATTATATTGGTGCCTGGCGTAAAGTAACATCACGAATACCCTGTGCCCCATACTTACATGCCCCATATTTATAAAGAATCTTTCGCAACGCTCATAAAGCGCGCCGTTCTCAAACTGTATTGGGTTGTCTGATGAAACCTGTGCTATTAAATAAAGCGTGGCTTCCACTTCCACTGCGATACTCAGGGGCGGCGCCCGTTCGAAAATGTATAAAGTTACATAAGTTACATAAATAACCTGGAAAGAGTGCATTTTGTGTAAGACGGTAGGGATTTGCAGGTTGTTGTTCTCAACTGTGGGGCACTCGCCCTGAAGTGGAAGTCTTGCCAAACCCAACTGAAATCCACCCCCGCGTTCAGCGAGAACAAGCAACTTTTGCGACTTTTTATTTTTTTATTTTTTTTTAAGAAAAGAATAATTTTTAATGATAAATGATCATAATATTCATAAATACTAGTTATATATGTAGCAGGATTTTTCATTAATTCAATGACCAGTTGTGAAGTTATGACTGTTTTCTTTCAGAGTGTTCGACAACTTCACCACCATTCAACCGGTTCCCGTATAAGACACGCCGCGTTGTTCAGTGGTCAACTTCCCGTGAACCTCTTCTACTGCTGTTAACGATTACCATTTATGGAAAGGTGGACAATTTTCTCATTCTTTATGTATTCAAAAGCGCAGGATATAGTTATGTCTCGAATTCATTCAAAGCTGGGCACCTCCGCCGCCATGAACCTGCTATCCAATAATGTCTTTGTTTGAATCCAGATAAACAGACAAGGCTGAGGAGAGAGTTCGATACAGTGAGCGAGATATAAATTTAAACAATTGCCAGACCAAGAGTCTACTATATTCGCTATACATTTTGCATGATTTTACGCTAGGTGTCTAAGTATCCGGTGGTTTGCTGAGATAGGCCCACTCAACTCATCTGGCTTCTTACCACCCTGCCACCCTGACAAGTCTCGGCGCTGTGGGCACTGCGCTTCTCGTCCGTAGACTTCATTCGATCAGACAATCTTGAGGATTCACGCCAGTCATAAAACACATGGTTTTGCCAACCGTCGTAATCGCGGCGCAGACGGAAGAGTGGGAATAAAAAGTGGAGGGAATCTTGTGACCAGTAATATGACAGGCGTATTCTTTTTTTCTGGGCTCAATACAATATGTGTGAGGGACGAGTTCCACACATTTCTCGTCCTCGCACACCTCGAGTTGAGGGTCATACCATGTCTTACAGTGGACCTAAGATCATGTGATTGTTGACTTCAAAAGGGTTTCCAACATGTTTGACTTTGCATGTTACAGTGCAATTTTTTACATGAATGATTACGACACAAATGTAACGTGAAGGGTATTATGACGATGGTTTTTTGCCCTGGGCAACTCCGACTTTCCTTTACCGAAAGGGACTTTCGGTGCTTTTTATGTCACTCCATCTTATGACGTTGGGCACACCACTTCCTTGCTCGGAGGATTGCCGGCATAGGGCGGTGCCGGGATTTGCAATGTCGATCGGATCGGCAGGGCTCGCATGTGGTTGGGGCACCAACCAACCAGCGGGTTCGCCTGGATGATGCAAAAATAACGCTGGAAAAAAATCGGGGTTGCACAGTCAGATATAGACAGGCTGGGGCGACCGAAGTGGCGAATTGGCCACTCTTCTCGAAACGAGGAAAAACTGGATACCGACCCACGACCCGCGGCTGGCCCGCCGAAATCAGGATTCGGCACTGCGCAGTGGGGAGACAGTATGACGAGTGTACGTAAGTTACAGCCGTTACACAATACGAGGATGCGATGGCTGAGCAGCGACGGTGCAGCCTTGAGACAAAACTATTAGGTCATCTACAAATGATTATTCTCTAACCCGCCAGACTTATGCATACCAAAATCCACCTCAAATCCACATACTCAGGGGACCGTAATAAGCATAAATCTAACACTGTCTTGAACTGCTTCCTAACTGCGCGGAGCTGGAATATTGGCAAGAAAGTTGTTATTCTCAAAAAAAAAAAAAATTGAATAAATTAAAACTCATCTACGACGAGATGCTTCTGGTTAATGTCTCACTCTATAGGTTAAGCTTTTCAATACGAAGTACTGTGTGCAGCAGCATTCGGTGTCTGTTGAAATGTCCAACTGTGATGCAATAGCCCCGCGTAGATCGCTCCGTATGGGGGACCCATAATAACCCGGTTGCCCGTGCACAAGTCATCGCCCCCCGAAATATTGGAATCCCCGATCCTTAATGCCCTTCCCCTTATGCGAAGAGACCCAGAACGCTAAAAGTACCAGCTAGCTTTTGAAGGAAACCTGCTGCAGGATAATGGAGGGTTGGCTGACCTCAGGAGGGCAGTGAAAACAAAACCTCGGTGGACTGCAGCTTTCGGAATGCATTTATCTTCCCTCTCCTAATCCTTCCAAGCTATCGCATTAAACCCCCTTCACTCGTTAACCACTGGGACTAGCATCTGTTATCTTGCCCTTTTTTCTTCTTTTCTTTGCTTGTAGAGGCCCAGTTTTAGCACTGACTAATGTACACATACCTACATCCGGACTTGAACTTCTAAGCTCGTTTCTTTACATACGTATTAGGTACTATGGAGCATAACAATAATAGAGGGTATTACCGGGGAGTATACCCCACACAAGAAGGATATCCAGCACAGGAAGACTATCCAGCACAAGAAGAATACCCGGCGCACACTCTCACTCACGATGTACGACACCTTGTAGCTCCCTCATCCTTTGTAAAGAGGCCTTTACTGATTCTATTATACAGGCTCCCCTCGTTGCCCAAGGGCCATATTCTTCCCGCAACTCCTTCTCTGCGGACGAGACCGAGATGTTAAGCTATCATGATTTTTCAAAAGATCCCCCTTCTTCAAGCTCACCCAGCACCCTGTATCAGGAGGACAGTCCACCAGGGGTACCAGGGTATAAGCTCCCTGCCTCCGAGCTGGACGATTGGGACCATAGCAACTTCATGAACGACTTCCGACAATCCGGGACGGCGTCTACCTACGGATTCTCCGACTCGAGTTGGGCGGAACGACAGCACCAGCCGACGGTTCGTATGAGCGGAGGTACTATCAAGCGCCGCGCCACTCGAAAGATCAAGCTCGTGGAAGGCAGACAGGGTCCTATTCTCAGCACCAACTACCCTGTCCCTAGCGCTATCAAGAATGCGACTGAATGGAAGTACAGGGCAGAGGGCCACGAGGAGGAGTTTTCAGAGATGCGGTACACCGCTGCCACTTGCGACCCCAACGATTTCACCCTGGTCAACGGGTATACGTTGCGACCGCGGATATATAACCGCCACACTGAGTTGATGATTGCTATCACGTACTACAACGAAGACAAGACCCTCTTCGCTAGAACCTTGCACGGCGTGATGCAGAATATCCGGGACATTGTGAAGCTCAAGAAATCACATTTCTGGTCAAAAAGCGGTCCTGCTTGGCAGAAGATCGTGGTGTGCATTATTTTCGACGGTATTGAGAAGGCCGACAAGAGTGTTCTTGATGTTTTGGCCACCATCGGTGTCTACCAGGACGGTGTGGTGAAGAAGGACGTCGATGGGAAGGACACAGTCGCCCATATTTTTGAGTTCACCAGCCAGATCTCCGTCACCCCCGACCAGCAACTCGTCAGGCCCAGCGTGAAGGGCGATGACTCCAACAACCTACCTCCTGCACAGTTCCTCTTCTGCCTCAAGCAGAAGAACAGCAAAAAGATCAACTCTCACCGCTGGCTATTTAATGCTTTCGGTCGGATTCTCAACCCGGAGGTGGCAATTCTCATCGATGCCGGTACTAAGCCCGGACCGCGCTCCTTGCTTGCCCTGTGGGAAGGGTTCTACAACGACAAGAACCTTGGAGGTGCTTGTGGCGAGATCCACGCCATGTTGGGCAAGCGGGGTGTCAAGCTCTTGAACCCTCTGGTTGCCATCCAGAACTTTGAGTACAAGATCTCCAACATCCTGGACAAGCCCCTGGAGAGTGCTTTCGGTTACGTCAGCGTCCTGCCTGGCGCCTTTTCGGCGTACCGCTTCCGAGCCATCATGGGCCGGCCGCTCAACCAGTACTTCCACGGCGACCACACGTTATCCCTTGGAAAGAAGGGCATCGAGAACATGAATATATTCAAGAAGAACATGTTCCTTGCCGAGGACCGAATTCTCTGCTTCGAGCTGCTGGTCAAGGCGGGCCAGAAGTGGCATCTCACCTACATCAAAGCCGCCAAGGGCGAGACCGACGTCCCCGAGGGCGCTGCCGAGTTCCTGAGTCAGCGCCGTCGCTGGTTGAACGGCTCGTTTGCGGCCTCTCTGTACTCGCTCATGCACTTTGGTCGGGTCTACAAGTCCGGCCACAATATTCTACGCATGCTGTTCTTGCACATTCAACTTCTGTACAATGTTTGCAATCTCATCTTCAGCTGGTTTTCTCTGTCGTCCTACTATCTCACCACTAGTGTCATTATGAACCTAGTGGGCACGCCTGTTGCCAAGACAAATTATCATGGCTGGCCGTTTGGGGACACAGCAAGTCCTATCATCAATGTGGTTATCCGTTACATCTACTTGATCTTCATCATGATGCAATTCATCCTCGCTCTAGGCAACCGACCGAAAGGCTCTCGTCACACCTATATAACATCTTTTGTCGTGTTCGGAGCAATCCAAGCCTATATTATTGTTCTCTCATTCTATTTGGTGTATAGGGCCCTGGATAGCCCTCTGAGCGAAAACATCAACACTTCTTCCGCAAAAGCCTTTTTTGAGAGCATGTTTGGTAATCAGGGCGTAGCTGGCGTAATTCTGCTAGCTTTGATTACCATCTATGGTCTTAACTATATCGCCTCCTTCCTATCACTGGACCCTCTGCACATGTTCCACTCGTTTCCGCAGTACCTCATCCTTGCATCAACATATATTAACATCCTCATGGTCTACGCCTTCGGCAACTGGCACGATGTTTCCTGGGGCACCAAAGGGTCCGACCAAACCGACAAGCTGCCTTCTGCACACATCACTAAAGATGCAGGTTCCGGACCCGGTGTTTACGAAGAGGTCGAGATAGAGCAGGAGGACATCGACACCCAGTTCAAAAAGACGGTGTACCGTGCACTCGCTCCTGTTAAGGAAGAGCACGTAGATGAAGGCAAAGATCGTGAGGACTCGTACAAGTCATTCAGAACCTGGCTTGTGGTATCTTGGATCGTCTCCAACTATATTCTGGTTATCGGTGTCACTTCGGACGAGTTCGCGTTCTTAGGTGTTCCTGTAAGATTTAACCTTCCAATTTTACCCAGTCATAAATCCAGTGCTAACACATCAGTTTACAGACTGCTTCGACGGGTCGAACCCCTACTTACTTCAGATTTCTTCTATACGCCACAGCAGCGCTGTCTACTGTCCGATTCATCGGATTCTTGTACTTCTTTACCAAGACAACGCTCATGGGCCTTTGCTCCAAGAGATAAGATATACGAAACCTATAAAGGCGACAGTTTCGATGATATGGCGATACGGGCAAAATTGATTTCAACGGAGTTTTATGCATGATGGGACCGGTGTTTGGTTCCAGGTTGTTTCTGATTTTGGATAATGGATACGGTATTATGAAAAGTCAACAGCGTTTGGTTGTTACGCTGCTTGAAGTGGCAACACATGGATTGTGTGTGCCTATGTCCACATGGCGGATGATCTGCTTCTTCCCCCGACCTCTATAAAAATTATGCATTATCTCCAACACCACGGTCATTATCGAATGCTCGGCACTCTCTTGTATTTGTATAACAAAGGTTAATAGATAATGTGTCCAGTGTTGGACAAAATTAGATATCATATTCTTCTCATTTCACAGCTTATCATGCTTGACGGTATATTCAAGTGAGGTGAGCTTGCTTCAGTCAGGTAGGTACTTTCTATAACAATAGTGACAAGCGGTACAGACTCTCATCCTGGCAACTAAGCCTGAGGCTAGGAAAGTAGCACCCATAAAATAATACCGGGGTCACAAAAGCTGATACCCAGCCGGTTTCGGATGGTCAGTACGTTTTCAATTAGGTTTTCCAAGATATTGGTCCAACCCAGAGTTCTGATACTTGGCAGCGTGCCACAAATTTAGCGGATTCCAGCAAGACGTACCCTGGTCATTCGAACCCCTCTGAGTATATACGTGCTCGTGTAGATCATTACAATTCCTGATACGGGGCAATCAAATAAATATAAAAGGTGTATATTAGGATACGTAGCATCAGAATTGTTTTCATAGAAGCAACTCTGAAGACATGATCTTAGTACTTCACCCTCCCCTATTCGCCCACTGCCAACTGCACACAGAATTGCAGTGGTATTGGTACCACATTTTTAATTGGAGACGCCATCAGATTATTATCCTCCAGTCCACATAAGAGATTTTATTTAAAAGCCGTCAAAGCCGTCTCGAAGTTGGTGTTGAGCGTGTCAGTGAGCACCAACGCCGCGGCCTGGTACAAAGTCGGCAACTTGGAGCTAATCGCAGCGCTGAGCTTGTCGCTAGCAGCCTTCTCGATGTCCAGAGTCAGGTAAAGGAGAGTGCTCATCTTCACGCTGTCGAACTGGGACTTGGCGTTGATAAGGGCGGTGAGGGTCGCGTTGGTGCTGAGGACCAATTTCGTTGTCGCCGCTGTCACAGTGAGAGCCTCGATGGCCGTCAGGTTGGCTGAGGCTGTGGCGACGGAAGTTGCATTGACGATGCTCTTATACACCTCGGTGGTCTGCTCAGCCAGTGGTATAGCGCCAAGGATGTTACCAGTCCAAGAAGAGAGGGCGGATTGGAAAGTGGTCGATTCAGTCAAGAGTGTGTCCAATGCTGAAACAATGTCCGCCCCTGTGCCAAGGCTGGTGCCGACAAAGGACGCAGCAAGCGCTAGAGCAAATGAGAGTCTCATGTTGGAGGAGATACAGCTAAAGTGCCAAGAAAAATAAATTAAGCTTAAAAATAAAGTGTATAAAGCTGGGCAATGAAGCTATAGCTGGACACAGTGGGTATTACTTATTACAGCAAAGATCAGCGAACTCTACACAGAAATTGGACACGGAGTCCGCGCTTTTTATAATATTTTGGAAGATTATTGTCGCTACGCATTGGTTAAGAACATATTTTGCCATAGCAGTGCATGTTCAGCCATATGCTCTCTACGCCACACAACAAACTTCTCTTGATAAGTTGCAATTTTTTCTCTAAATTTAGCGATTTTACAGCCAGGCCCTCCGGATCAGTTCAGAATACCTACAGTGCCATCTTGCCCTCATTGCTCTTTCTTCCCTCTACAATACCACTTTGGTCAAAAAAGGTGCAGAAAAATCAATAGTCACATCTAAATAGGAAGGAAACGGTAGGACTGGCATTTATCAACTCGCTACCGCACGGACCGTCACTAACTAAACCCGCCACAAGGTATCATCTCTGGACTTTTACTACTAGCCGAGCACGTGGCTTACTGCAAGCCAAAATACACGCGTCTAAGGATAATACCACGTGAAATTCTCACACTTCTTCACTCACACCATTGTGGAAGGTGCCATTTGAGGGCACCTTGTGGTGGACAGCCTCTGAGATTTGATCCTGACAAGCTATTGATTCGTGCTTTATGTTCAACATTGCGCATATAGTAATCGAACTTCTGCCCGTGCGCTAATTCGGGGCCATGGCTCAGCTCGCGATATTCCCACTACATCAATACGTGGCTGATACAAAGATGCTAGTCCCAAGGTTTCTACTCGGACAATGCAAAATATGAATCTATGTTATGAAGGTTGCGATCTTCACTAGGTCGAGATGTTCGGCAAGATCAACTGCACCATCAAACTGAGACTATCTAGTAGTCTTGTATTGTGGGATGACTAGAGTACGCTGTAGCTTTGACATCTTGGCATTACTACTTGTACAAGCTGAAATACTCGAGCTAAGTGTAATGGGATCTCAGTCATAATAATTGTAATACAGAGACCGTCAATGTGATCGGCTTGGCGCTTCGCTGGCCTCTATCACGCTATACTTCGACCCTTCGAAGACACCATCGGGACGGGCCTTTAGAAGGTATATCGCTTGTACGAGAAGCTCCATGTGCGGATGTGGGGGTTTTTCTGCTTTTGGCTGGATAACTATCAAGACAGCCGAATCATAGTTAGTTAGTTGAGTGGCCACCAGTGCATTGTTGACAGGGTTTAGCGGGGATGTTTTCGAGGACTGAAGGCAGCTTACTGATGAACTAATATCCGACAGCACAGCCATCTCCCACACATCCCTGTGCTTCAGTACCTTAGCCCGGTAGACTTCGTGTTAAATTAATGTGAAATACTCAGTTTTTCCAACTGAGCGGCGTTGTATTATGTTATATGCCTCACTGCTACCATCTTCCGCTACATATAATCCGAAGATTGTACGTGTCATTCCATCCGTGGTGCTATTTAAGTTCAAATAATCAGGCTTCTTAGCACATACGACCATAGCTTCCAGAGAACTCGGGGTCCCGTCCGCTCCCCCATAGATAAGCTGGAAAGCGCTGAATTAGTAGTTGGGTGGGTGACCACCAGCGAATCCTCAGTGTTGTATGTTTTTGTCTTTTTGTTTCCTCCCCCCTTTTTTTCCCACCAGGATGTTGTGGGCACCTTCACTTTGGTCAATTGCAAGTAGGCTTTTCCCTCATCGTTGGTTGAATGCATATCTGCGTCCTGTTAATTGTCAACAGTCACCGTGGCCAAGGTGGACTTGCCAAAGTATAGTTAGTTATATTGTGGACTGGGCTGGGACCGTGGATCATTTTTATAGTGGGCTGATAGCTGATTTGGGCTAACTCGCGTTTTCAATGCCTGAACCGATATTTTAGATTGCCAAGAGAGCTAAGAATAGTACAGCAACCTCTGTTAGTCCTATTGTGCCTTCTAGTCACTGTACAGCTATCGCTATAAGACACTCTATGAAGGTTTTTTGAACTGCTCATCTCAATTGAATAATTACGAGAGATCATTCCCCAGTTATAGGTGCTGTTGTGTGTAGTACTGATTAAAAGCAAGTATACTCAGAATGTAACCCGAAAAGAGTCGCTGAGTGGCTCAGCGTATCTACACGGTTAAACATTTTTGCGCCATAGTTTGAGATAGTAATCCAATGCTTGGATATCAATGGTTGGAAAAGCGGTTGTGAAGGAGTCCAGGCGGGCGTCCGAATTGCGATTAATTCCAAGTCGGGAATAACTTCGCCAAAGATGTTGTATTGGGTTTAAAAGCTGGAGATAGTTAAGGTGGCTTATAATGATGGCAGTTCCAGTTAAGTATAGAGTATCTCGATATTCCGCGGTTCTTTTGTGTAGACTTGGTAAGCAGTTTGCTGCTAGGTAACCCATCTAAGGAGGAGACTTGAATTATAACTATGTACTTATCTCGGAAACTACGTTTCAATTACCATTCAGAAGAAGCCCCGCATTCGTTACGCGAGAATTTCTCGCCCTTTAAGGAGTTTCGCACCCTCTTGTGCAGATCAATATTGTGCGCGGATGCCTCGCCTCGTATCCTTCACCGACTACGGATGGGTGGCATTTAAATGACAAGGTGAACTACATTAATTGTGAAGAAAAGGGATTGAAATCTAATGGGACTGGAAAGCTGCAGAAATCGTTCCATGACAGCCATTCCGCCCGCCACTGGCTTGCTTGAAGGAATCGCTTTGGGGAAAGCTAATAGTACCAGTACCCGACCTCTCAATCAACTTCGAGTCATTACGTCAATTTGTTTCTTGAGCTGCGTCGATGATTGTATTGCTGCCTTATCATTCCACACCTCTTCAATGCCTTGTACAAGGGATACTACCAGAAGCCATCTGTCTATGCGCTAATCGTAGATCTGCTCACTCTCACAACCACAATATAAATCATTTGGACTCAAATCCTGTCTCTTTCATTCCCGCTACAATCACTCAACGAAGTGGAGGGTGAATGTGGAAAACAGAGATGCTGAATAATGAAAATGCGGTCGTTGCCGTGAAGTATTTGGTCCCTCGCCTCCCGAAAACGGGTGGATACCGGAAATCAAGCGTGTGATGGATGCCACTGCCCCACAAGCAGATCAAACACCTCATTCTGCGCTCTACCAACTGCCACTTCTTCCGCACCTCGGTCTTTGGCAATGCCTTGTACCATGCCTGACAATGTCCATCAAGAAAAAGGCGACCAGGCCTCGGCCGACGCCTCCTCGGTCACTTAGACGATACCGGGGGCTTTTTCTCTCATAAGGCAATCTTCTTTCAGCCCAACCGATGTCTCTAATTCAACCAGCAGCCAAGGCAATTTCAGGCGCTTCACTTTTAAAGATAGCGGGGGGGCAATAACGAAATTAGCCCCCAAGTCCTACGTCCCGCAACTACTGAATGGCAATGTCTTAACTTATTTCGTCGGCTGGACAGCACGATGATGTAGCAGAGCAATACTCGAAAAACAAGCCGCCTCGCAGCCTACTTCAATTGACTGTAAGTCACAATGTGCACTTTTTCTTTCCGAGCCACTATATCCTATAGGCTCATGCCACATCAAAGGGCGGTGTCTTTCTTTGACGGTGAAGCTGATTCTTGGAGGCTTAATTGTAGAGTCACAGGAGGGTATCAAAACTGCTTCGCCAATGAAACTAGTTTCTCTCCCTCCTCCAAGACGGTCGAGATAATGGGCCAGGTTAGGCGGCGAAGCAAGTTGGATGGCAGCTGCGGGCGCCCAGCAGCAGGCTGTATGCGTTCCAAGTCTCGAGGTGCCCTATCATGAGCTGTGTCTTACACACCAGTTTGGCGGAAAGATGGCCAACTCTGGGAATTGCTTGTAACATACCGAGCCCACTAAGATCGTGAAAAAGTATAGGAGAAATTACTATCAATATTCACGACAATTGAACGGTAATCATCTATAAATAATGCAACTGCCAGCTATCATTCATGCTCTTCGCCAGCAATCATAACTTTTCGAATAACTATCAACTCTGTCTTTCTATTGAAACCACCCTCATCAATTCCTATTTAGAACAAGTCTTGAAAGATGTCTGAATCTACAGCAAAGCCCACAAATCTCGACTGTCCCTGCCCCGGGGGATATCCCCAATTGGCCAAGTTTATGGGGTATAACCCTCAATTAAGTATTCTCCGGCGATTTACTGGGCTATCAGTTGAGAATCTTCTTTATTATCAGGCTGAGATAGCTGTACTTGAGAAACGCCTGCGAATAATCCAAGCCGAGGACAGAACGTCAGGAGATCCAGATCGAAAATTGTTCGGTCAATCATGGCAGGCATTGTCAAGTTCTGCGACCTCCGATGAAGCCGGACAGCGTCATAGAGCACAGTTCGATCTCGTCATGAGATTGAGGGAGCTTACGAACCAATACCGTATGATATGAATAGACCGCAGCCTTCAGAATTCTATCATTTGCTTACCATTACTTTGACAGAGCAAGCTGTGATCAGTCACAACCAGATGCTCGCCCTAAGAAGACCACATCGTAAATTGGTCGACGATCTCCGATGCTGGATGAACAACTTTTTACTCGGCCGAATTGAGATCTACAGCTGTGACTGGAAAACCTGGGATCCTTACACAGGCATGGAAGAGGACCTATTTACATTTGAGAATTCTATTATGGACCAATTCACAACAATCATTACTTTCTACATCATTGACGGTTACCACAAACTTTTAGGAAGACACAGCCCTGTAAGTATCGTATCGAGCTTACCTAACCATCTGTATACGTTCGTCCATAGTCATGGTAATGAGAAACACACCATACTAATAAACGAGGTGACGAATAGTCTATACTTGGTACCGGTGTGACGAGGGACGGCGCGCTTCCAACAAGAGGGCAAGGCCACGAAACAGCAATGGTTAGATACACGCACGGGGGAATTGCTATGTTCACCAGGACCACCGCCGTGCTCCTGGCTTGCATGATTCCCATCGCAGCTATTGTAGTGTTGTACGTGGTGCATGATATGAAGACGCGATTATTCCTAATCGCCTGCTCTACTGGCCTCTTCTCGGTGGCCATGAATACCGTGACAACAGCTACGCTGCCCGAAATCTTTACTGCCAATGCTGGGTACGTTGTTATTTCATCCCTTCACTGTTGTTCTCACCTCTAAATCCTTGTGGATCAACCCACAATGTACTTCAGTGCACTTGCAGCATGATAACATTGCAGTAGCTTTGCGGCGGTTCTTGTGGTGTTTGTAGGTGCCACAAATAACATTGCAGCATGATGACTGGCGCCTGCCGTTTCGGGAAACCGCTCGACCGTAAAATTGTCGGTTTCTTTGGAGATTGTTGGGGGGCTTGCTGGACTTCGATTCGGGGCATTTCGCGAAGCAGTGTTTTGGAGTTGTTCTTATGAGTGTAACTAGATTGTCTGAAGTCATAGTTGAATGAGATGAAGTCGCTGGTTTGATGCATTGGGCAATCACGCATTCTGGATTAACTAAAGCTCCGGTCTTCTGTAGCCGGCCGAAGCACGTGCTGTGACCTGACGCGACAGCTTCCCCGCGGCGCGCGCGGTGTAGATACTCGATTTTACAACATTACTCACACAGTCCCAAGCCACAATCTGCAGCGCTGCAACAGCCAGCTCCCTTGACAGCGTTGAAGAGATCTAAAGATATTCATGCAAATCAACAGCCCTTGATGCAACGAACAATCCGTAGAGGTCGCTGGAGAGCCGTCTAGAGATGCAAATATCTTGCCCAAATGCCGGAGACTGCTTTGGTTAGGAGTTCTAGCCGCATAGCACAACGACAGGGGCAATTGGCCCTGCATAAAACTGCCCCGCCAAACCGAGAAGAATCAGTTACTTAAACCCAGTGCTCGAGGAACAAACAGCTTTGATATTGCCAGGAGAAGACAAGATAGCCGCCGCCGCTTCTGGTGTAATCTTTCATAGGAGGTCCGCAGTGGGAAAAGAACTTGGGAAGTTGGCGGTACCAAGGCCACTGTAGTGAGGTAGTGTTAGAACCCAGCAGGGGTACCAATGTCCAATGTTAGTAGGTACCTGCGCAAGGTACTACCGGCCCTCGAGGGCTCACATCGTTGCCAACGACCGTAATGAGGCCATATCGACCCTTTTGTTGATACTTTTTGATGTGTTTGTTACTGTTGAAAGCTCCCACTAAGAGAATCTCGGAAGACTTGCAGGTAGGAGTGCTCGCCGGAGAAATGCGGCGGCATGAGGAACTTTGTCGTCCAAGTAGTGACGGGGCATGAGCCCACTATGTGTGGCCACTCTGGGCCAGTTTTCCTTCACGAAATGCACAATTCGTAACACAAACCTCAATCTCAGCCATCACAAGTTTGAAACGAGTTGTACAGGACAAGCACGTATCAAGCTGCCTCGATTGCCATTCTCGTAACCATGGATTATTTCCGAAAAGGACCTGCCCGCGTGCTTGCAAACAAACTACACCTCTCCCCTGGTAAGTTAAGCTCGAAACGACGCGAATCCACTTTTGCCGTGCACTGTACACGCTGGTGATTGAACTCCCATTCCGAACAGGGAGGGCTGATGCACGATGGTAGAACAGAAACGGATCCAAGAAATCAGCCAGATGAGAAAGAAAGTTGAGCGAGAGCGCGCTGCTCGTTCGGAGGAAGTCTGGCCCTACTGCAATGGCAGAGGCAAGGCGAAGCCACGCGAATACGCTCCACAAAGCTCCACCACAGCTTCCTACCGATAGCGAACCCCCGATCGATCGCGCTGACAAGGGTGGAGTGCTTCATCATGACTCGATCACCTCTTCAGGAGATGGCGATGACCCCGAATGCGTCCAGCTCGCCGACATGACACGAAAGCACCCGACGCAAACAGTGGCCGACCACAATCGAACATCTCCTCTACATCGTCCCATAATAAGAAACCACCCTTGAATTTCGAGCTGCAGATTCCATGGTGATTGCTAAAGTTGGGCTTGAATTGGCTGTCTGGGCTGTCGACTCCCTCTCTCTCTGCCCACTCTCTGCAGCCAGGCTGACTTCTTGTATCATCCCATGGACTGTGGCGGTTTCTGGCGTGGCGAGGAGGGTATCGATAGGGGCATATTCATTCAATCGACTTGGTTTCCTTCTAATACTCCTCCTCCTGCTGTTGACCCATTACTATGCACTGATTCGAGAACAAATTCGCCAAGCAGGTTCCATTGCCCATGCATAACTTTGCCAGTCGTAGAGGATAGTTGGAGCAAGCTCCTCGGGTACTGGCACGGGCGGGCACGGCGAGCCGTATGGTCATTCCTTCTGACGATGGATGATCCCGTAATCCACATAGCATCAGCTACTGACAGTGAAAGCTTCAGGTCACTTAGGCCTAATCCTTGTCTGCCTGCTTGCTCAGTGCATCTATGGTCCCCTTGTAGGTAAGTGAAGTCGACATTTTGGCACTGTCTAACTTTTACGAAGTCAGTGTTGAAGAAGCTGTTGTAGGCATAGTTGACGGTTCCTCTTCGGGTGTGGGGAATCGACGATGCGCAACTGTGCCCAACGCCCACGTTCCAGAGTAGATGTTCTCAGCTTACTACTGAGTTTCATAGGCTAGTCCGACCGAGGATGATAGAGTGCTGATAGGCATAAGCTCACAGTTGAGTATACTGTCCATGCAACTCGACTGAACTTGCTGGCTGCCCAGTACCAACCAGTGCAGGTCGAGGTGCCATGGAATACCTGCCTCGGATGCCCGGGAGAAGAGCTTGAAGGACACTGTGCCTCGCTATTATGCGCGACGATGACAATGATCGCGTTCCTTTGATAGCTTTGGCGATGGAAAACGCCGAATACACAGAGTCCTAGGGATGACGATCTGGAGGCCCCGGGGGGAATATCGTGCACTGCACTTTTAAAACACTCCATCGTGATGAGGACCGCCGAGATGGTGCAATAACTGACCCAAGACGATACTATCTGCGCGCCGCCATGAGCCCGGGCGATGAGGTCGCGTCGAGAAACATGCAGACAGTCGATGCATGAGATGGTTTCTTTCCACAGCAAAGTGCAAGGCATCGAACGTCGCGATGCCTTATGGGCGATAGACAGCCCAACCATCAATGTAGACGAGGCTCGGCCTCAGAGGCAGTTCGTTTCGACCACTGGATCGGCGACATCGCGATGATGGAGGTGATGGATTTAATGGCAACAGAAAGAAAGAGAAGTTCATCGGCGATATTTGCAGTCGACGCTTCCAAGCGATCACCCAGCGCATTTGGTGTGCTGAGGGGCGAGCGTAGCTGTTCACCAGTATGCACCTTCACTTGAACGGATGGAAACGAGGAAACATAGCCCACAATATTTTGGGAAGGGATGGGTACTGGTGTAGGGTTTAGAAGGGTAGTAGTTAGTGTGTTCTGTTCAAATGTTGTTGGAGGAAAGGGGGGGAAAGCCATTCCTTGACTGGTGAATGGCCAAACAAGTAACGTGAGCTGTGGGTGATTGGAAATGTGAGACTGTGCGATTCAGTTCGGGTACCGTCTGTCTCAAAATGCGACGACGCCAGAGGCTTCGAGACTCATCCCCTATTTTTTGGGGGGTTACACTCAAGCATTATGATTAGTTGACCTGAGCATAAAGAAGAGCCCATGAGTAACCGATGTCTCTTTCACTCTCCACTGGGGGATACTGTGTCGGGCACTAGTGTGGGCTACTCTCTGAGTACTTCCCACAGGACAGGCGTCTGTTGCCAGTACGTTGCCCTCGAGCCAGCCGCTGCGCCCTCGTCTTTGTTCAAATCTGCACCTACGTTATTGTGTCCTCGGATTACATGTTGGTTCTCGTAGCAAAAACCGCATCAGACGAAACGATCTCGGGTTGGTATTGATGCCTCGGCAGGACAGGTTGGAAGGGGAAAGGCAAAGTTAGCAAATGCGCCCCAAACTTAGCCGGCCTTGTGCTCTGTCTGCCCAGACGCAGTAACTTGAGGAATGTTTTATTGTCCGCTTGGTCGAGATCAGCTGTAACCACTCATCTATGCTTACACCATGTTTAAAGTTGTAGGGAGTTGGTGTTGCAATTTGCGTGCCAGGGGGATGGATAGGAATGGCTTTTTGCTCGTACTCCTTCGACCTTGAAGCGGAATATTTTGGAAAGATGCTACAGAGATCTTGATGGCCTATCTTCTCTAGGATGATTACCATAGAACCAGTGGTGGCCCATATTATTTTTCCTCTTTCCGTTTCGTCGTAATCGTCATCGTTGTCGGCGTTGTCATAATCGTTCATGTTACGGTTGTTGTCGGTATGGTTAGGTGAGTGTATCTTGACCTACTTGCATGGTGGTGATGGCACGGTATCTGAACAGTCTGTTATAGATGAAGGCTTCGGGTATCTGTCTTGTTAGTAGGTCCATATTCAGTCACGGTCGATATCTGAAGCTAGGTTCTCCATGATCGTTTTCAAAGACTGGGAGGAGATTGTACGGGATCTACCTCATATAGCATTTGGGCAATGGCACCTAAGGTCAACAAATAACTAGTGAGTGCACGGCAGCATAGTACAAAGGACGGGTAGCAGGTCCGGAGAAACGAAGGCTTATCAGCTGGGTAACTTCTCGCAGGGTATAGTCGATAGGCATTTCCTAAGTTGGTCCTTGGATTGCTCGGTATCAACACTGTCAAGTCGGGCGAAGTGCTAGACACCGGGCTCGTCCAAGTTCGACATGGAAAATCAGTCACAAACGCACACGTATAGATCGTTGGATCAATCATGCAAATCAGATAAAATCATGTTATGACGGGGTCAGAGGTATGTATGTAATAGCAAGGGTGTATTGCCAGTTCTATTTCCGGGCCTATGCAGCCAGCAGATCCCCTGGTCTAAAGCTAGTGGCCAAGCGCGGATGACGCCGAATATCTGGATTTTTGAAGACACCCAACATACTTCAGGCCACCTGGGCACTCCCCTCTCTTCTAACACCTTGATCGCATCAATAAGCTCTCTGTGAGATGAAACATACAAAAGCAAATAGAGACGGCGCACGGTGTTGTTGCGCTGCACGTGCTACAACTGTACCCCTTATACGTGTGGGCTTGTTCTGGGTCACCGGGTGGAAGGATTATCTGCAAGAATCTACTACGTATGTGTCTTCGCATGTTAATCTTTGCATTGCTGCTGCTCTCGCTTGCGCTGGGATTTCCAAGACATTGGGGCCTAATGATGTGGCCATCAATCAATAAATCATTGAAGGAGACCCCCCACCCTATTGCAGTGAAATCGAGAACCCATGCTCGTTAATTTAACCCCCCTTGACCCACGTGAAGTGGATCACCAACTTACGCATGCATCCTTCCAATGGCTTCAAAATGCTGTGTAGTGTTTAACAACCCCTGTCGACTTGCGCATGCTATTTTGCGAGACACTACTGGCCCGACCCGAGGTGGCTCAGTTTTAGCGTTGTGACATCCACTGAGCCAGCGCCAATATGGTTGCTTCCAAAGATGGGGAAACCCACGGTAGAACAGTAACTTTCGAGGGAGGGGATCCTAACACCTTTAGATCCCTATCTTCCGATTAGGTCAATATTTAACTAGTTACTCTCCCACCGGAGCTCGTCTCAGCCAGCCAAGTGATACCCGAGCTGTGCTGCTCGTTCGAAAAATTGGTGTCGGCGATATTTATTCGTGGCATACCGAGCCATAAATCGAGTTAGTCTGCGCTGGGACAACGGAGCATGGCTCGAATCTGGCAGCTCTCTCTCCAGATTTGAGACCTTGTCATCGCCCATCAAGCCCGATGCAGACTGGCTTGCATTGAGAAAGACGGGGGGCAGCACGGATATGATACGAGCAGATACGTACGTATATACAAGCGGCGAATCTTTCGGCCCTGATTCGAGACGTTTTAGCTAGTGCGTGTTTTAAACCGGTATGCGACTCCGGGGATTGCCGAATGGTATGGTCAAGCTTACGGTTGGATGTTGACCCCTCACCAACTTCACAGCTTCACCAGTCGATTCGACACAGTGACAGCTCGTAAATACTTGTCAAGGGTGGTATTTGAGACTCACGAATATCAAAATCATTGGATCTATCGTGTTTTATTTGAGCTCAACGGGTACATACGTACGAGTGTGTGAAATTGATGCCACCAACATGTGACGAGAGCACCTTTAGAAATCCACACGCACCTCCCCCACGCTGCGGGCTTCGGATCTCCGTCATGCAAATACGTAAATGCGGCTGGAGAGCTTTGCAAGGGACATGGTCTTCGGGCCTTCGGGTCTTCACGGCTTTAATTCCGAAAAGTCAAATCTCTTGTTATCGTTTACAATAACGACGCAGTGTCGGAAATGATCATGATTGTTGTTTATAGCTGTTATACTACCTATACTTATCTGCAGTCGATGCAGGAGGGGGTTACGGACACAGAGTTTCGACTGTAGGCGCAGGAAACGCGGGAGTCCGATGAATCTATCAGGACAAGGATCATCACCTTTCGCGGGCCGAGTTTATTTGTCTGGTAGTGGATGAACAAAGATGGTGGTGCCATAGCTACCCACACACCTCTCAGTCAATGCCACTACAAGCATGGATTTGCTTTCTTAGGTGGATGCACGCCACGCCTGAGTAACTACCGAAGCAGTGACTAACAGAAGCAAAAGTGGCTGCTACGTGCTGTCAACTTACAGCTGAGTGCTGTCAGCCCGCAATTTCAATTTGTGATGATAGAGGACATGAATGGCTAGTTTTTGTCTGTCTGTGGTCTAGCTTTTCTGGCAACAGAAGTCATTTTGATAGCTTCTTTGCTCGGTATTGTCGATGGGATCTCTATTCAAGGTGTACCTAACTGGCCATGAACTTAGGTGCTGTGCGGTAGTCAGCGACTTCCTTGACACTGCGCACTTGACTTGGTTTGCAGGTCCAGAATCGGAACTGCGGATAGCTTGCAGCAGCATATGGGCACGAAACATTAATCAAGCCGCTAGGCTCTTTGATAATACTTCCCAAGTTGAAAGAGTTCAAGACTGGATGCCGATGTCCATTGCCGCGTGTGGAAGTTTATGACGTGATCACTAGTCAGAAACTGCTGCTCCAGTGATAGGGTGTCCACCGATTCATGCATTAATGGATGGATGATAGCTTAAAATCATCACAACACCACCCGATTCTTATAAGTTGCTCATTAACTCTAAACTTCGAAGGGACTCAAACTGCACACTTAGCTTGGATTTAGGTAGCAGGACAATATATCTTCTGAGTAAAAGCTGGACTCCCGCTTGACTTAAGGAGTGTGTGTTCCCGCCCTTGTCGATATATTCAACTGTCTGCAAGGAACGCGTAAACTGTGCTACATCAAAACTGTTCAAGCCGCTTGTGTTATGCAGACAGAAGATTGACATCTCAAATCCATCATATACTCCGATGGCATAATGGTAACGCCTCCACGGTTATTGGATCTCCTTCGAACGCCTTCAGAAACCTTTTAAATACAATCATTTAACCTTCTACGGTAGGTACTACTGCCCAGACTTTACAGTCACCTCTGTCAATAACTCTTCTTCTTGAGCTGCTTTGCGTTCGTATGTAACGTAGCTAGACAATATGGCCTGGTCAACGCCTGTTTAAAGAAAGTCACGAGCTCGTTTCACCTACATTTTAGAATATGGAAGACACTCGGGATCTCGCAGCTCAGCCTGCACGTTTCTTATTAAGGTTTCGATATCTTCTGGGGTGTACCCTGCGGAACGCAGTAGCTTCCATCCAGCGCCGCGCAGACCATCGTAGGCATTTTTCAGGTTGTAGAGTCCCACCTCCTTCAACCTTGGCTCTTTGGGCCACGGGCTGAAAGGGAAAATGTATTTCTTCTCTACCACATCCACAACTATCGTAATGGTGTATTGTCAGCCTGTGTTGCTTTATTTTCTCTGCCCGAGTAAGACTTCCAAAGGACATTATCAAGAGATCGGGAATATACATACATCCAGCTTCCTCGAGCCAAGACTTATATTTTGAGGCCTTCGTAACGTCTTGACCAATCGCTGCGGCGCCTTTTGCACAATCCCGCCCAAGACGATAAAATGCATCCGCTATTTGATGCACTCGAGTCAGTTACATGTTAAAGAGTTTGATAAATAACGGGATTTGAATCATGCTCTTCGGGTCTGAATCGGGGTTCTGACTTTTGTATTCTGGATTCGCTTGCTGGAAATCAAAACTTGAGTCCTGGAACTCTATCAAACCGTTTGGATTCATATTTGCATAAGCATATGAAATGACTTTTTGTGTATCATTAAAACAGCTCACAACCATGCGTAGATGAACATAATCAAACTTGATGAAGTGTTCACATATTTGATCTGGCGCACAAGTCGAGCGGTCAGGGTTTGCATCCGGGAGTACCCAGCTGTCTTCAGCATCAGCCTTCACGAAGGCACAGTTTGGAAATCGCGGATGCGGCTCTATCGCGCTCAAATCCGTTCCAATGACCAAAGAATCCGGATTTTGCTCGGCTATAGAAAAGTAATGAGAGATTAATGGTAAGTAACACGTGTCGCAACTGTCGGGACATCTACGTGCACATACAAACGCAAGGGTGCTAGGGGCTCTGTGTATGAGAAAAAGAAGACCGGGGATATCCAAGCATATCTTACCAAAATCGTGTACCATCCACCAGTTCCTGTGCCAATATCTAGTACAAACTTAGGGCTTGTTGTCAGCGGAGCGAGAGCCATCCATCCGTCGAAAAGCATTCGGAAGACTTCATGCTGAAGATCTAACCGGTCTTGCTCGGCCTGGAAAATTGTATCAGAGACTTTAGCACCTATGCTCCAAAGTGCGGGATTTGAACTATTGTGATTATACCTACGGCATCATTGGGTAGATAGTAGGTCCCTTCTTTGTAACCATGGTAGAGTCGTCCAGACTCACCAAGCACGGAGTCTGGCTCCAAGACCGAGGCCCCAGATGGTTCTTGTCCCAGTAGCTCACTGATCAGCGCATTTGCAACCTCAGCAAAATGAGTATCTCGGGGCGCAATAGAAGGAACTGGGTAGAACCCAGATTTTCCGACAGGGCAAGAAGGGGCCAACTCTCGGGCAGCGGTATGGTGGTCTGAAGGCGAGGCTGCCGGAGGGGAAATTCTGGCGTACGAGTCTAATATCTGCGACGGGAGACTCGGACCAGGCGGGGAGTGTCAAATACCCTATACCGCGTATAGAGATCTTGTAGCCATTGTTTACTGCTAAAAGTGTCCTCCCGAAGTTGATTTCGGGGTCCTCCACCGGCGTTTGCGTCAGGGGTCGGTTGAGACATCGCGTGAAAGGGTACGGGTGAGGGAGAAATAGACCACGAATGAGAAGATCACAGTACGCGTTCATTCGAATGTGAGAATGAAACCACAATATGATGGCAATTTATTATGTCTTCGTGCGGCCGGGGAAACCCGAGAGGCTGGTTTACTCTCTTGTTATTAGTCGCTCACTTAATGTAAGCAAAGCTATTGGCCCGCTTCAATGCCCTTGACTAGACCAAGAGTAGAACCAGAAACTATAGGTGTGGTTTTTGGGCTTCCCATACAAGATAATGTAGTTGAATTAGAAAAAGTAAAATGAGTTTCATCTTAGTTTCCAGCTCTTTGTAATGGCCTAGGAGCGCTAAGTTATACTCATTTATCAGTGTGGGCTCGGTTTCCAGAGCATACATGCCCACGCAGCTAACGCCAGATTGAAGTACTATGTATCCATATCAGCCTTTACCATTCGGATACAACGAGACCATCAGTCTTATACACTATGGCAATTTCTATTGGCCATATGCCCCGTGTCGTCAAAGACAACTGGCTGCTCTGCTTTGAGCTCAGATTGCCTAAATTGTCGTCTATTGTGTAATATTATCCGTAGATATAGAAGCAACGAAACGTATACAATCCCCAACGATTGTCACTTCGAATGCTCCGTGGATATGGCCAATATTCATTCGGTGGAAGTTGATTTCGTCTACTTTAAGTTCACAACAGCTCTCAAACTCTAATAATCTCTGAGCGAAGGCTTAAAAGAACTGCGTTTGGGCAGATTGAATCGAGATCGTACAATGAGTGGTTCGAGCCCTTATTTCATTAGTGACAACCTATACAGTTAATAAAAGTTCTGCTCATTATAAAGTACGTCTCGTAGAGCCCTGGAGGACCTGGGAATGACAAATCACGGAACGTTGTGGTTCACCATATCCATTAATTAGTGGATCCTGGTCTGTAGTTTTGCCCATATTCACTCTAGACACTGTTCATGAGGCCCCTGGTCGCGCATTGCAAGTTTGCAATTGCTCAGTAGCGGGTGTATATATTCTTGACTAGCCAGAACTAAGCTAAAATTTCTCGCAGGTCATCAACACTAAACGTAAGTTTGCTGGGAAATTGGAATTTATTTCATAGTAGCACAGCATGCCCCTCGGGCATCAGCTTCGACGCAGCATGCCGCAATTGACCTTGAACAACCAACAATTCCTAAACGGGGAAATATGCCGCTGTATTGTACAGGGATCTTCACGCACTTACGCACTTAGCATGACGTTCCTATACTACCATAGAATCCCTCGCCTGTTTCTTATTCGCCGGGCAAAATCCTACGGGATGCAGTACGCTTCCTTATCGTTACCTAAACATGGATGAAGCATTGAGAACGGTGGGTCATACCCCACGCAAGCAAAAGACGATACACAACTGGGTCGTCCGGGTTTCCCTCTTTATTGCTGTGCATCACAGCTTTTGTGTTGTATTATCTCTGGAATCTTGAGTCTTGAATAACCTAGAGCTAGATTCGCCATGGTAAACGGAATCATTTCTCAGCCATTTACCTTCAACAGTGGTCTAACGGTGCCAAATAGGCTCGTTAAAGCTGCCCTGGCGGAGGGTTTGTCAGACAACAAACAACTACCTAGTCCAGAGCTTGAGAATCTCTATTCGAAATGGGGGGCGGGCGGTTGGGGGATGATCTTTACAGGTAACTCGCCACTCTGAAGGTTTTCCTCATTTTGTGTGTTTTACCCTGGGGCATTTACGTTCAAAATTCTGGCTGGTCACCTAACGACGTATCGCTAATATGCCTTGTTTTATTTTCCCCCTTTTTACAGGTAACGTCCAAGTGGACACACTCCATCTAGGAGGCCCAAATGACGTAGCATTCAACCGCTCAGTTCCCTACGAGGAGCAACTGGGAAAGTGGAAGTCCTGGGCGCAGACGTGCAAGAGGAACGGCACGCCGACCCTAGTGCAGGTCAACCACCCAGGTCGACAGTCCCCGGCCGTTTCGGGCAAGCGCGGCTTCTGGGAGAAGAGCATGGCCCCCAGCTCCGTTCCGCTGGATTTCGGCTCCGGCGTGGTAGCGCGGCTGATGGTCTGGCTCATGTTCGGCAGCCCGCGCCCGATGACGCGCGATGATATTGCCCAGGTTGTCGACCAGTTCGTCGAAACGGCCCTCTTGTCGCTCAGGGCCGGATTCGATGGTATCGTGCTGCACGCCGCCCACGGGTATCTGCTGGCGCAGTTCCTGTCGCCCGTGATCAACTGCCGCACCGACGAGTACGGCGGGTCGCCGGCGAACCGGGCCCGCATCGTCATCCAGATCATCAAGGCTATTCGCGCCGCTGTCCCCGCTGGCTTTACCGTTGGTATCAAGATCAACTCGGCTGATCACCAGGATAGCGCTAGGGAAAGAGTCGAGGTTGTTGAACAGATCAAACTGATTACAGCTTCTGGTAGCGATCTAGACTTTTTGGAGATCAGCGGTGGAACGTACGAAAATCCTACGGTAAACGATCCCAACCCCTTTTCGTATGGTCAGCAGTTTTAATGGTTACATTACCAACTTTTCACATCGTTTCGCTGCAGATGAACGGACCAGAGCCAGATGAAGCTCCCAAGTCAGAGAGCACCAAGAAGAGAGAGGCCTTCTTTCTCGAGTTTGCCGAGATCATCCGTCGCGAACTGCCCCAACTGCCGCTGATGGTCACGGGCGGATTCCGCACACGCGCGGGCATGGAGGCAACTCTCAGCCAGGGGAGTTGCGACCTTGTCGGCCTTGGTCGCCCTGCAGTCATCGAGCCCGCCCTTCCCAAGCTTGTGGTGTTTAACCCTAAGATTAAAGACGCCGAGGCTCGCTTGCAGGCGCCGTATGCAATGCGCCTGTGGTGGTGGAGTAAGTTGCTGGGTATGAAGATCGTAGGTGCTGGCGGAGAGAATGTGAGTCGCGTGTGGATATTTCCTGTTTTTCTTTCTCCCATCCTATATAACTACGTATATCTCGCCTTCCTTGATGGTAGCTCATATTAACGATGTCTTGCAGTTATGGTACCAAAGTCTCTTACAGAACATGGCCAAGGAATAAGCATGGATGAAAATCCACTTTGAACTTGAGCACAAATTATTAAAACATCCTGCAAACAGATATGTCAATGACTTTCCTTGGACATATCATTGCAGGACTCGTGAAAGCCCCTGACAAGGCAAAGCCGCATATCCAATGCTAGTGATAGTGGATTCTTCTAGCATTGTTACCCTACCTGTCTCGTGGTTCTAGCATTGTTACCCTACCTGTCTCGTGGTTCTAGCATTGTTACCCTACCTGTCTCGTGGTGTGATATTGTATTGAGTTCGGCAAAGGCTGTTCGTTCCGCAATACGCTGCCCCAATTACTTTGGTACAAAAGAATCGATGAATAATGCAGCTTAATAACTCTGCTCATGATGTTAAAATGACCACCCTATACATCAGATATGAAAGTTCGTGCGTTTTAATTCGAAATCTGTAGTTAGGTATACAGATTCCTGTGATGCGGAGTATCCCGCGTTGTGCGTAATTATATTTTCTAACACAATATTGCCCAGCCTGGTCCATTACTTATTGGGGTGCCTCTCGTAGTATTGGCGCCAAACACATTCTTTTTAATGGACTCATCCCTTTATAACTGTTACATTCCAAGCGCAGATACCTCGACTACAGATTCCTCAAGCACAGGCACCTTGACTACCATGACTGCCACAACCACCACGTCTCAACACACTTGTATTGTGAATGGCGGTATATCGTCTTAATCTTCTAGATACCACTTTTAACTAACCCTGTGACCCACTAGGCCTCTGCACCCTCTCAGACAGTTGCTGCGAGGACAACTCTACCTGCTCCGGGGGCGTTTGTTCAATAATATGCATACCTGTGGGACGACCCCTGCGTATTTGAACAGCCAGAAGATTGCTGCACTTAAACTTGCGCCTGCATCGGTGGCAACTGCAATTGCTGCTAGTTTCCATAGCCACATCCTCTATCTATCCGACCAAATTTCAAAGGAAACAGTTTAATCTCGAGTATGTCAACCGACGGTGGTCGACCTAGAATGTACCCAGACGATTCACACGTAGCAATGATTATGTTATCATATTCAAGTTTCATGATGTATATAATGCGATGCTAGTATAAGCTCTATACAAAGGTTCCCCGTCCATCCTTCCCACCAAAAGAAAAACCTCCCAAAATTTCAATTCGTAATGTGATTTAGTTAACTCTTTAGTTTGAGTCCTCCCGTCTCCAAGTCTTGGTGACTTTTCCGTTCAAAAATATGGGTGTGATGTCAGTGATATTGGCCAAGTCGGCGAAGACCGACTGAACTGCCGGTCCGCCTTGTTCTCGCTCAAAAGCCTCAACGCTCTCCCACTCCATGATGTTGGCGATGAAGTATGGCTGGGTCTCATCTTCTATATAGTCCACGACGGTGATTGACTGCATGCCAAGAGGAGTGAAAGTCTTGGCTGCCAGTGGGATGTGGACATTGAAGTAGTGGTCCATGTTGAAGTTGGGTTTACCCTCGCTGGGACGGGGAAACAGGACGGTGATGATATGAGGCATGGTGGAGATAGTAATATTTTACTGAGTAACCGCTGATGAATGGTATTTATAGAAGTGTGTATAATTTAATCGGTTATAGTTTGTTGTAGTCGTAGATGGTTGTGTAGAGGAGAATGAGGGATGATGGAGGACTAGAGAAATCGAGCGTGAACTTGTGCGGTCTAATATACTTGTGTGAGAAGACCATTCTAACCCAAAAGCGAAACCGCATTCACCTGGTCATATCCAATGGCCGTTCGATTGCTCCACCGTTATTCCTCGATTGACCTCGAATTCTCGCGTTCATAGGGGTGAAATCCTTCAACATCGAACTCCGGTAGCGGGTTCCCACCGAATCCCGCGGGAATCGCCGACGCTTGAAATCCGGGGAAATTGGACGGGGCTCCAACCTTCACAACCCGGGGGATTGGGCCCGTGCGCCAGCCAAATGCCGTTATTCCCAGAATCTACCACAATTACCGGATTTCCGTATTGGAACACCTCACTCCACCTGTTTATCCTTGGCGTAATATCACAACGATCCTGTAGGAACTGAATGTTTTAAATTAGTACACTTCTTGTCGATACTAATGCATACCAATTGAGTAGATAGCAAGTTTCCAAGCCTGCTATCCACACTATCTGCATACTGTCACAGTCGATATTTCTATAATGGCAATCGCATAACACCGGAGAGGTTTGCTGTACAACACGAGTCCAGCCACGGGTAGCAGGGTTCATTGTGTCATATCGACACTATATCAATATGGGCTAATTGAAAATGATACTGGAGTGCCTGGAGACAAAATAGAGGCACAGGTAGGCTTCGTTTCGTAGCTGGCTATGCGTTTCAAGATAAGGTACTACAATTTTGGCCAAGGAGGTGAAAGGTGATTGGATCACTTACAGTTGATGGTTTTGGCGCCTGACTGCTGCATTCAATGGTCTGTTGCAGAATGTTCAGTTGTTGTGAGAAAGCGACTGAGATCTGATGAGTGGATGGGAGGAATGGGAGCCCCTGAGTCACGAAACTTAAAGTAAACCACACCGCTACACTGTCCTTACTGTAATTGCAACTGCCTATGCAGCAGCTTACGAATAGCTTCTCGGTTTTTTTTTCGTATTCTAATAACATTTTTAGCCATCGTTGTTTCCATTCCAGATTCTTCTGGATTGTTCTTCTAAGACGGGGAATACCCTCATCTAGTTAAGAATAAGAAGAAAGGAAAGAATTCCATTTCGTGACCGCACAGCGACCAGCCTTGCTCGCACGCAATTCCAGGTCGAGGACTTGGATCTGTAGACCGGCGCAATACCTCATCATGGAGAGGGGTGTGACCGCGACTTGCAGATTACAAATCATGTTTCTTTCCTGCGGCCCACGTGTTGTGTTCTGCGTAATAAGCGTAAGCTGTGACTTGTGGTATCACAATTGAGCCACTATATCCATCATTGCATTTGCCTACCATGGCACCTTTTGGTACTCTGTATACTTTGAAAGACCGAGTGCACTCAAGAGCACGGAAGGCAAAGAACAACAATTAGAGTCTGGAAGTCGAGATCAATGGAACTGATTATCAAGTAGATCTTCGCTGTCGCGGCGCTGAGCGAATTGGAGCTAGAAGTATTCCCCGATTTCAAGCCCGGCATCACCATAGGGACGAAGGAGTTTCTTGAGAAATTCCCTCTAGGCAAGATACCTACTCTCGAAACAGCGTCCGGTTTCACCCTGATCGAGAGCTCGGCTATCGCGTCATACATTGCAAACTCAGGGCCTCGCCGAGAGCAGTTGGTGGGCGCAACGGCTGAGGAGCGTGCTCCAAACCAACAATGGGTACTCTTTAACGATCTGCAGGTAGAGACGACGCTGTCGGAACTGACCGGTTGGCGCTGGAGTATTGAGGATTTCAGTGAGCAGAAGGAGGCTAAGGCCGCCGCTAAGTTGACCCGATGGCTGGATTTCTACGAGAACCATCTCCGCAGTCGAGTGTGGTTTGTGAATTCTGACAATGCTGGGCCGAGCTTGGCTGATCTGACCGTGGGGGCCACATTGTTCCTATCCTTCTCCCACTACGTTGATGCAGAGTTGCGAAGAAAATAACCAAACATACTGGAATTCTTTGGACGGTTGAAGAGTATTACCGAAATAGAGAATTTGTATATTGGTCCGATGATCGAAAAGAGGAAGCAGCCGGAACTTTAGCATAATAGTGTTGCAGAGACTATACTACCAGCAATAGCCACACTACAGAATCAGCGGATATCATCATTTTGCGTGCGCAAGGCAAATAACGAGCGACTACTGGGTAGTCCATTCTTTTATTTATAATACAAATAAGACATTTCTCTACTAATGTTCAAAACATCACAATGATGGCAGAAACAATACTGCTTGATGGGTTGTCTCAATCATATATCTGTACCAAGCCGCAACACTAGTGTTGCCCCATCCACAGTCAATTGAAACGGGTGTGGACGGCCTTTGATGTGATTATTTCCTATATCATAATAATTTCCGTTAATAACTGTTGCACAATCCAATGAATGTGCTAACCTGACAAAAGTGAAGCTCCATTCTTCGTTATCACCGATTGTGGGTTATGTATTCATGTATGACAATAATATACGCCCACCTTGGAAATTTACAGTAGACTTGATTTCAAGTTGCTGAGATTACTACCTACTCACGCGAATCAATACCTGTAAAATTGTGACACACAAAGAACGTCGGTAGCTACGCTGATTATACAAGAAACCCAGTTTATAGTTCGGTTTAAAATAGTAGTTATTCGGTAGGAGTTGCCTACAGAGCCAGTACCATGATCATGTACTTTTTTGAGATAATTATAATTAGATATTTCGGTCCCAATCCACCCAGCAGAACCATTAGAATGCAAACCAGAAGGCAGCCAATCCTCCGATAGCGGGCAGAATACCGATCACGGCATTCTTTCCAGCACCCGCAGTGACGGTTGCGGACGACGCCGACTTGGTTGAGCTGCTGGTTGAAGTAGACGAGGACGTGGTGGCGTGAGCACTGCTCGATGAGCTTGAGCTGCTGGATTCAGTGAAGGTAGGTATCGCTTCAGTGCTGGTAGATGTAGGATTGGTGTCGGTGAAAGAGAAAATGTCGGAAGTGGTAGTCGCGACGGTAGTCTCTGCGGGAGCGCTCTCTGTAGCAGTGGTCTGCGGAGGGGCAATTGTGGTCAAGGTGACGCTGGCGCCGCACTCCTCGAGGGTCAGGCTGTTGTCGCAGCAGCCTGCATCAGTGCAATAGTATCCGGCAGGGCAGTAGTCTAGAAGGTCCAATGTTAATCACTCCCGCCCTTGTCAAGGTGGCGGCATGCAGACAAACTTACCTCCGTTCGAGCAGCACGTCTCTCCCGCACTGGGGTTGTAGCAGGTGGGCCAAGAAACACACTCGATATTTCCAGGACCGCACGACCTCTCGCAGGTGTAAGGCGGGGGAATGGACTGGCAGATTTGGACTTGCCGCTCCATCACAGACTTGAGCGCAAAGTAGGCACTTCTGCTGCCGGTCAGCTGCGTGGCCGAGGCCACCGCAGCGAGGCAGATGGTAGCTAGCAATTGCATCTTGAAACAAGTAGACCACGGCTTCAAAGTGGAAAGAGTGGGAAGGTATATCAAGGTATCAAGCGAGCGTGTGTAGGTGCGTTCGAAATCCCAATAGAAAGTTGGAGCCACGCTGAGCCTCGCGAGACATAGAGGGGCGTCTAACATCTACTTATATAGAATTTGTACCGTACCTGGGCCCAGGTAACAACCGTTAGGCGGTCTATGATACCGCATCTGCTTTCGGACATATGAAAGCAGCCGCACTATCACAGTCCAATCAACGGTCGTTACCCCAGGTTCAAATGCAGCACCGCCCCTGATGTGTTCGAACTAGTGGCTCTCGGTGACCCGATTACCAATTTGTGTACGCTTGGCAAACCGGCTCTTTGGACAACGTGCTGTGGCTCGGGTACTCAAGGCAGCGACGGTAGTTGCTACCTATTGTTTGGGCAAGCAAGCACAACAGCCCCATGTGCCAAGACAGAGCTGAGGCTATCCTAAATATAGTCATCCATGCAAATGGGACAAAGTTGCAAGATCCGGGTACGGTAGCCTGATCTTGAGGTGAGGCTGTGCAGAGGGATTGGCCAATAAGAATATAAATCGGCCGAATATTCCTGCCGTATCACGGGCCTAGATTGTAAGGTGCAAGCCTCTTACAACATAGGGCGTAACTAGTTGCAATACTTGTAGTGTGTAAAAAGGAAATCCAATTCAGGGGTAAATCTCGATGCGACTCTATTCTATAAAGAGTGAATTAATACACAACCTGGTGAAGGAAAAGCCCAAGCAAACCCCCTTTGAGATGTAGAGAACTTTGTTGAAATTGAGTAGGGTTGCTCAAGACGAAGTATACTACAGCTCTCGGTCACTGACCATATATTCCAGTGAAAAGAACATCCAGGTACTTGAAATCTCAAGATTCGAAGTGGCTCTGAGAAGCTCTCAGAAACGCTGCTGGGCCGTCTGGGTGAAACATGTTCTCCTTTATAAAGTGTCCAGCCGCGATCGAGTCCTTGCCGCGAGCGAACATGGCTTCCTCATACTCCTGAACCGCGCGGTCCATACCCCCATCGCCGCAAGCAGCGATCTTAGAGGCAAGCTCCACGGCATCTGTCAGCGCAATGTTCACACCCTCACCGTTGGGCAGGGCGAGATGAGCTGCATCCCCGATCGCGGTAACGCCCGGGACGGGACTCCAGCCTTGCGAGTCCGCGGGCAGGCTGTATAGCGGCCAGCTGCGGAAGCAATCTGCGCTGCGGATAATGTCCTTCAGATCCTCAGCCCACCCTGCGTAGAAATCAGTAGAAAGGAAAATGCGGCGCGCTGCTTCGACATCGGAGAGGTTGACAGTTGTTCGTGTGAAGTCTTCGGGTACCAGCGCGCTGAGGTAGACTCGGTAGGAGCGATCTCCCTGCCGCATTATGAGAAACCCTTTGCAGTCTCCGAGAAGAGCTGCCATCCCGTGCCCATACTTCTCTGACACAGACTCATATAAAGGGTGACCTGGGTGTATCCAAATTTCGATGTAGTGTTGCCCCGAGTACTCAGGGGTAGCTGGAGTGAGCTTTGAATTGTAATCAGTATGCAGGTTAGGGATAACCTCCTTCGAGTATCACTAGCAACGATAGTTGAACATACCAAATGGCGAATCCTACTCCATGCTCCGTCCGCACCGACTACCAGATCGAACCCCGAGGCGCTAGAGCCGTCTGTAAACTCGAGCACCGCCTCGCCATTCTCTCTCATCACTGCAGCTTTGAGGATGGCACCCCAGCGGATCTTGTCCTTCGGAATTCCGCTTAGCAGGACCTGGCGCAGTGACAGGCGGTCAATCTCCGGGTGGCCTCCGGATTTGGCTTCGCCTTCTGACGGCTCGGCATCAGGACCACCCTCAAACTGCCACACCCTCTTCCCGTCCTTGCCGTAGAGCTTGAACACATCATCCTCCCACCTGGCGTGCTCTTGGAACTGGTCCATTAGCCCCGCCTCTTGGAGCGCGCTCTGCCCGCCTCTGTGTATATCCAGTGAGCCCCCGCCGCGTGCCCCAGCCTCTGATTCGTCTCGCTCGTAAATGATGTAATCGATGCCTTTGCGCTCGAGGATGCATCCGAGCATCAAACCTCCTGGGCCAGCCCCAACAATAGCAATAAACGGAGCCATTCTTGCTTTTTTTTTTTTATCAACTAGCAACGCGTGGTCTTGAGGCTGCTGATTTGAGTGCTGTACGAAGACTCTTTGTGGTCGTATGTGCTAGCTTGTTGAAGCGTCAAGAGGCCAGGCTTATATACTATCATCAGTCATTTGTATTCTGCGAGTGTTCGCCCATCTTGGTACGCCCAAACATCATAGCATTCCTTCAAAAGACTCATTGTGCACTATTAAACTCATCAGCAGAGCTGAAATCAACTCTTCCGATTGGGCCGGCCGATTAGTGGATGTGCGAAGGACGGAGGGTTACACTTGCCGGACGGTCGGACGGTCGGACAATTATTGGTCCCTTTCTGCGGCGCACGATGGATGCGACGATATCTTTGTTAAACATCTGAACGTATACGCATCGGCTTGATCAAACTTTTACGTCTAAAGAAAGGTCAGTAGATCGTCCAACGAGCATAAGTGCCCCAAAAAAATAAGAAGAAAAAAAGAGTCGATGCACGGTAAGGAAGAATTGCCCAGCGTCAATCCGCTCGGTCTTCTCTCGGGAAGTTTGTAGTGCGTTCAATACCCCCAGCGCCGATATAAGCGAGGTCGCTCATTAGGTGGGATCACCTTAGCTGTCTGCCGTATCGAATGCTGTTAACAGCATTCCGCAGAGTCATCGAGGATATACACGGCAGCCGATCCGAGCATCCCACTTTCTTTAATATGCCCTCTTCGGCTTGGAAAATTTGCCTATCATACCCATAGGGCTGTCTTGAAGCCAATGAAAGAAAAATAGGCGACATATATTACCTGATGTCAATTGTTTGCAGTCATCCCATCCAGACCTCAACCATCCAATGATTCGCTGCGCAGCATTGCTGATGAAATGCCTAGGCAATATATAAAATGCCGTTACCGAGTGTCTTGGAGAAGTTCCTATGTGCTCTTCTTGTCTAATCTCTTTAATAATCCTTTCCGGCAAACGGGACAGTGCGCATGTATCCGCGAAACCCAATCCTCAAGACATTGCCGATGAAACACATGATGGCATGTCAGGTCATGAACTTCGGACGTGTCGGTAAGAACCTCGAGGCATATAGCACTTATGAATAAACTGTCAGCCGTTTCATCCCAAAGTTTCTGATAATTAAAGCCTGAAACTGTTCTGTGTAGAGAAAAGGTGCTGGCCATACCATACAGGGCTTCGGAAGTCGAGGGCAGGATGTGCCTCAGTGTGCTGCGATGCCCATGCGCTAAACTGTTTGACCGGAGCTCGTTCGTTGAGCCTCTCTAGGTTCCTGTCGCCAGAGAGCGTGCTATCATCATCTCTTCTATTGGCTTCATTCACGGCAGTTCTGTAGGCCCAACCTATAATGACGATGCTGAGCAGAGTCAGCAGTCGTTGCCTAACTGAGTCGGGCCAGGACAGAGAGGAGAACTTGAAATGCTTACACTAGGATGAAGATGAAAAACAGGGAACTTATGGTAGCAATGACCTGAGCTTTGTTCGAAGATCCGGGGCTGGAGTCCGAGCGATTCATGATCGGATTCAAGCGTGGTTGTGAATATTTTAGCGCAGCCATTGTGTGCTCGTCTCTGCTGTTCGTTCGGCGAAAGGAGAAATGGGGTGACTAGACCTATGTAGGACGGATGGTCGAGCTTATGTATTCAAGCAATAGGATACCCGGCACAGCCATTCAATCACTCACTATCTAATATACTCTTTCTCAATCATGGAACTGATAAAATCAGGATGCGCAGAGCGTTCTCATTTGTCAGATGACGGTTTCAATCACGCGAGAAAGTTCCATCCGCTTATCGGAACTCCCACGAAGCTAGAAATCGGCTCCAGCCGCATCTCCTGATCACCGCAGACAAGGGATTGGTGGGCTGATATTTCGGTGCTCTCCATCCAACTGAATGCAAACCACTTGGTACCTATGTATCAGCTCAGGTCCTATTCGCCCATTACCCCAACCCCACCTGAGGGCATGAGACCTGTCACCAGCCTGGGGTGTGCAAGTTCCGCCAACTCGCGGCCGGTGCCGCCTCATTGCCGGGATCCTCCCCGCGACATTAGGTTTGTTAGTCTCCAAAAGTACCGTGTTGAGTGGAGGTGCTCGGCAATGCGCTGTAGACGTTTGGTACAGATGCAGTCACTAGGGTTACCTGTTCCCGCCCTTCCTCGCCCAGCCAGATGTTCACTGGTTGAAGAGTCTGCCAACGTGTTTTCCATAACCCCGGCGAGAAATAACAGCCGAACTCGCCCGAGATCAAACTAGAGACCAAGTGACTTTCCTTCTCAATATTCATGAACTTACACTTAATGTCAATATCGCCATCCGCATTGACGACCAATTCCCAATATGCTGACGCAAAACCTATTTCCATTATTCCATTGCAATTTCGTCGCTACAAGCGTTTTATGGATTGCTATCCTGTATGCCACGAGGTCTTTTAATGTTTCAGGAGAACAACAAACGTGCCGTCGTCATAAACTCGGTATGCCTACTGTTTGCCCACGTGATATTGTTATATTCGAGATTCTAGAACATCAATAAGGCGAAAGCTTTTGCCCTCTTTTACATAATCAGCCCACTTGGCATCAACTTGAACACCCATCCGCTCGCAATTGTAGATTCGGCGTCGAGAAAGTCAATTTTGAGGTATTCAGCCTGCTGTTCGGTCCATTCTGGCCACAAGGATCGCATAGACTCTGCATAGACCTTTCGCAACTGTGTCTGCTCAAACTCCATACGGTGAATCCAATACAACTCGTTCTTTCCCTCATTATCTAAATCATCTTGCCCGCAGCCGGGGCTTGCATCGCTGTACTGGTTGCGATAAGGTTCCTCTTCGCGTGTTGTTCCACTCAAGAAGTTGGGAAATTGTCCAGCCACCCACAGTAGCATGGTAGACACAAACTCCCAGTCTATTACTGCTGTTATTCTGCCGTTTGCATCGACGAGTATGTTGTGCAGGTTCAAATCATCATGCCAGAGAACTGTTCGTTCAGATTCAGTCTCTTGAGTGAATAAGATCGGGAGGAGGTCTTCCAGTCGTTTCGTCATCTTCAAATCATTTTCCGCATCCTCTCTATCTTCGTCGTCTTCCGCATTTGCCATGGCATCTTGCTGAGACCGAATGATAACGTCCAAATAAGCCCTCAGCCAGTTGTAGGTGCAAGAGAATGGCCCACGGGGGACAGGGTAGTTGTAGTTATCGCCGGTGCAGAATAGTTGAGAGACAAGAGGTCCAATTACAGCGGTTCCCTTATCGCAGGCGGCGCCGAGTGTCCCGATTCCCCGAAAAGATTCTTCCGGGATTGATGGAGTGCAACCAAGAAGCTGCGCCTGGAAGCCCGCTACTTCCTTTACCAAGGTCTCTTTCTGCTCCATGGACATCTGACGCCAGTGTTCGTGGACTGGGCGACCTAGCATCAACTCCATAAGAATCCATTCATACTCGATCTCGTTGGTTGAGGAATCATCATATGCAATGACTTCGGGGACCGGAAGTGTTGTCTTGTCTGTGACAAGTTGCAGTGTCGCCACCTCACCGCGGGTTTTCCTGCCTGGGTCAACGGGCAGGGTTACTCGCATTATCCATGATCCGCCATCTTGGCACGAAACTGTGTATGTCTTGTTGTCCAACGCGCAACTTGCCCTCAATTGCACCCAATCGCATCCAGTTCCCCTGTCACCTCTCGCCGCTTTACTCAGGCGCTACTCAGGCGCTACTCAGGGCCTGCTCAGGGCTGCTCAGGGGATACTCAGGGCCTGCTCAGGTTCTGCTCAGGAGAGCCCCTGAGAATGGTTTAGTTGAAACGGGCTGTACTTTACGGATTAGTGGTACACTTTTAAAAAAAAAAAAACGTCAAGTCTTCCCGAATCCTTTTATAAGGAATAGAATCTGGCCACCTGGATCCGAAAACAGACATTATATAAAAACTATTCCACAGTCCCTTAATTACTTTTAAACTTATTTTTTTCAATTTTTTTCGATTAATAAACAACCATATGATTTTTACGATTACAAACTGGTTGTTTATTGACCATTTAGATATTAAAACTACCATTAACTACGATTGGTTTACCCCCTCCTTTATTTTCTCTCTTTATCGGATATAACCTTTCTCCCAATCTTCTCCAAAATTATATAAACCAGAATACCCCTAAAACGAACACCGGAGGAAAAACGAAGGCGTCGTGAACAAAACGGCTATAATGATAACGAGGATATTATCGACGATAAACCTGTTTTTAGACAGGTATTAAAATATATTAACGGAAAATATAATATATAAATAGAGTTATGGGTTAAATGAATTGATATTAAAAATATTGTTTCGGTTATATACTAACTCGTAACCAGGTTCGAAACAGGTTTTATAAAAAACCCACAAAACTTGAAGACTCTGAAAAAGTTTACCGAATATATAGATATAGGTACGTCAATTAAAGGAATACTCGATAAAGACGAAAACCCGACGGTCCAGACGGTACGAAATTATTTTCAGTGTTTTATCTTAAGATGGAATCTAAACAACCTAATAAACCAGATTTCACAGTCCGTAGTATGATGCATGGCTGTTACCGCGGCGCCAGGCAGCCGCATCTACATAGTCCACAGGTTCCGAACAGTCCATCTTTGGAAACAAGGGGTGCTTGTCGTGAAGGTATCTCCGCACAGAAAGTTACACTGGTAGGGACTCAATGCTCGCCGCTGCGCTAACACTTGATTCATTATTGCTACGAGCCTGTACCAAAGCTGGAACTATGGCGCATTCACTACTTCTGAGATTTCTGCAGCCCGAGTTTGGGTTTTCTTTTTTGCAGAGTCGGGCAGTGTTCGCCGCTCCATCGTCCAGCTCAAAATACAAGCGAGGGATGGAGTAGCGAGGGCAACCCAGAACACATTTCTCAACGCAGAACTAATTAAGAGTACGGTTCCCAGATTTGGTGTAAGGGCTGTTTTAGGGTTGATCAAATCCAATACCAGGTTTGGTAGTCGGAGCCTAAGGTTTGAGAGAGTTGTGTAGATGGTGGTCGGGGCCCGATCGGAGTCTGGACGGAGTCCAGAATCCGGGCCGTGACATTAGTTAAACTGAATATTCTTTTTCCCTTCCGATCCTCCTCCGTACTGGACTATATCCTCTACTTCATTTTTTACCTACTCTTCTTTAAGGTTAGGCAGGTGGGTGTTATTACCGTCGCCTGCCCTGCCCTTTAAATATTCTGGGGATAACGTTAAGAATACTTAGTGCATCCGATTACTTTAACAGTTACGCCCGGTATATCTATTTCTTTACCCGTTCCGGAATTCTTACCCGTATATAAATTGGGTTTAGTTTCCTGTTATTACCGGAATATCCTTTATAGAGATCTCATAAATTCTATACGGTTATATTTTTATTACATATTTCAATTCCTAAACATATACGTTGTTTATAATAAAACCAAAAAGGATCATAGCAAACAAACAGGACGGCAGGTTATGATACTCTATAGAATGGTCGTATAAGGAACATATAAAGTAATACATAGAACTAAATATTAAATTTATTTGAGACTCGCCATGATAAAACGTATTATATATAGATAGATACTTTATAAAAGGCAATGTTAAAAGTAGTATAAAAAAGGTTAAAGAGGAGGGAACGGAAGATTAGTTACTCGGTAGCTATTAAAATAACCGTATTTTGGGTTCTTTAAAAGACTCGGCTGCCACTTTATTCTAATTATAACTCTTAAGGTAACTTATAGCTTAATCTAATCTACACATAACTAAGTCACGTAAATTTCTTTTTAATTATAAAGAGTTTATGACGAGGCATTTTATCAAATATCTCGGGTTAATACGTATTACCTTAACTAAAATTAATCCGAATTACTTTTAATATTAGTATAGAAATAGAAATGTCACCAAAAAAAAAACCCAATCTTCCCTTTCTGGTAATTCTATTTTCGGTAGATGGTAACTTTAGCCGGAGTGTCCATAAACGTATCCCTGGAGGTAAGGCCTACACTTTACTTAGTATCCACCTGCTTATGCGCAGCTCATTTGCGACTCACTAGGGCTCACCCACGGCTCACCCACGGCTCACCCACGGCTCAGGTTAAAGCAGCGACAGCTCAGGGCCACCCATGAGAAAGGGAATTGCTCAGGGCAAATTGTGCGTTGGATATAGATCTGTTGTACGCCCCAGCAGCATGGAATGACACAGTGCAGCAGCTTTTGCTCAGAGCGCGGCAGCAGACTCGTTGGATCGCTGGTATTGACGGGTCTTTGGCCCAGGCAGGTTTGGGGATGCCGATGCTATCGGTCCACAATAATCCTACTCGCTCCTTGGGGTTCATGATTGGTGAAAAAAAAAAATGGTTGGCAGCGCTGCAAGTAGTCTGTGAGAAGGGGTGAGAAGGAAAAGACAAGATGGATAATCGGATGTCAAGGATTTAAATGGTAGTGAGTAACTTTGGTGGATTCTGCAATATTATTTGTTTTAAAACATCGACAAGCCATCAGCGGTCACGGGTTCCACGATTAGCACCCAAAGACAGCCTAACTTATCATAGTTATACCTTGTCCCATTTCATATGTTACAAAAGGACAGCCAAAACAACTCCTTTTTCTTTACCAAGTTGCTCTATTAATACACGTTCAATAGTGGGTCGGATATTCTGCCTAAAAAAAAGTGACACTACTACATATGACACTAATTTATCTTCCAATTATCCGACAGAACAAGGTATCAAGCGTGTGCCAGCGATGCAACGTATCAAAAAACGAGGAACTAATCACCCAATACTGCCCTATTTCCTTATGTACAAGGTGGAATTGTAGCAGGCCCTTGGATGAAACCCTTCAAGAACGCTTCCTCTACGCCCTCGTACCACTTCTTGGCCATTTTCGCATAGCCTGCATCGTTTGGGTGGGTTCCATCAACCAACTCGCCCACGTCAGGCCCGCCGGCGCTGTGCATGTCTACCAAGACTAACCTCTTGTTTTGCATCTCTTTCTGACGCGCCACATCCTCGAACTGCGCATTCGACTGCAGCACTCGCTCCTCTGTTGCCTTGGCGAGGTTGGGTAGGAGGGTCGACAAGAGGATAGTCGACCCGGGAGAGGTTTCCCAGATGTATTCTAGCATCCCACCGATGCGTTGGCCGATATATCCTAGCTCAAGGTCCTGGAGGCAGTCGTTGGAGCCAGCATTCAGGAGCACGAGATTGGGCAAGAACACGGGGATGGATCTGCACGCCTGTCTTCTAATCTGATCAATGGTAAACCCCCGCCATCCTTCATTCTGATTGTTGGGCATTGTGCCAGATCTTCGCGATCCTACCATTTCAACCACATAGCCGTGAGAAGTAAGCATATTGTGAAGGACTTCTCGATAGCCGTTTTTATCTGAAGAGCCGATACCATAGGTAATTGAGCCGCCGAGCGGCATCAGACGCAGTGATGGGCGGTTTGCTATATGATGGTTATCTACACCAGATGGCAGAGCACCAGGTAAAGTTAATACATTACAGCATCGTAGTTAAATAAAGTCTGCATGTAGTCGTTATAAGCATACTTATTAAAGGGGTTTCGCCTGTCTTGACCGCGTTTGAACGCGCCACGTCTTGGTGGAACAAGCAGCACCGGCTCGGCAGGCGAGAATTAACCCGTACGCCTGGTGTCCGTACCGTAGGTTGTGGACATAAGAAAGAAGGTAAGAGCGGTTGTGATAAAATCCGACGAGACATGGGATATCAATAGCTGGCAAACGCAAGCACTTAACGAATATAAAACGATGGCCGATACTACTGCAGCATTAAAATTGCAGTTCACCTTCCGAGCCTTGAGTCATCGTGTGGTGGAACTTTTTAAAGTGCCTGTCGAGAGCACAAGCCACACATTAAAACTAGCACAAAATCCACTAATAAGGTTACCGGTCGCAAGGGGGGTTTATGGGAATGGATGGCCCGGGCTCTAGTTTAACATTGGGCTTCCACACTTGTACCTTGCCTATGTACCAAGTAGTGGCTTCTGAAGAATCAATCGGGAATCTCCCGGAAAATCACGAAAATGGCTTATTAACAAAGGATTATCAAAAGAGTAGAATTGAAGATGGATAGAGAGAAAACTAGCTAATTCTCTCTTTCTGAATAAAAGCAAATTTAGCGGGGTGCTAAAGCTAAATTTTGGCTAATTGGCCACACTGCCACCACAAGGTAGGTATTACTCCGGCACACTGGTTCCCATGCACATTTTTGGGGGGGAAGGGAGTACGCCGGTCAGTTGGGATATGGCCCAGCTGCGGGAGCTAAACCCGTCGATTCAGTATACCCTCGCTGTTCCTCTACACTTGTTCCCGGGTTCCTGCTTGCCGCATCGCTGCGAGTTTTACCGGGTCCTTAGGCAAGTTGCAGCAGCACGGCCTATTTCCAGCCTCGCAGGATTGATTATCTTTTACCCCGCTTGCTTACCCCCTCTCCCAGTGATAAGTTATTTACGCTTATTGTAGAGAAAATTTAGTGACTAAACCCGCGCTCTGATCTTGCAAACGTCCATGTGAGCGGCTGCTGTCGATCATGATATTGCTGAAACGTGGCAGCAATGGCGAATACACCTGGAGACGCTTCTATGGTGGCAATATCCCACCATATGCCATCCTCTCCCACACGTGGAGACCAGAGAGCGAAGAGCCAACCTTCCAGGACATCATAGCAGGTAGAGCCAAAGACAAGGCTGGTTACGACAAGCTCGTCTTCTGCGGGAATCAGGCGGAGAAGGACAACCTTTCTTACTTTTGGGTCGACACATGCTGCATTGACAAGACGAATAATACCGAACTATCGGAGGCATTAAACTCCATGTTTGCGTGGTATAAGCAGGCCGCAAGATGCTATGTATACCTGTCTGATGTGCCACCGAGCGGTGGTGAAGACACTCTAGAAAGTACAGGCACGTCCTGGAAGCTCTCTTTCATGCAAAGCAAGTGGTTCACTCGGGGCTGGACGCTGCAGGAGCTTCTCGCACCCCCTTCGGTCGAGTTCTTCTCCAGAACTGGGCGGCTGCTGGGCAGCAAAGAGACAATGGAGCAGGAGATACACGACATCACGGGGATCCAGATTCGTGCGTTGAAAGGGGAATCACTAGCTGGGTTCACCACCGACGAGAAAATGGCATGGGCCGAAGGACGCCACACCACGCGAGAAGAGGATGCAGCCTACTGCATGCAAGGCATCTTTGACGTATACATGCTTCCGATATATGGAGAGGGGCGGGTGAACGCGCTTCGGCGGCTTAACAGGGAGATAGCCGGGACAGGGCCGTGCGAGGTGAACCTGTTCGATGCCATCCGCCGGGCCCGCTTAGATCTGGTCATCGACTATCTCTCGCATAGCTCCTTTATCGACTACGCAACGGCGGACGACGATGCTGAGAACCCCTTACATGTAGCAATCCGCATCGGCCACGACGGCATCCTCGAGCAACTGCTGAAGCGGCAGCCGCATGTAGATTATTTCTCAGGGACGGGCATGACTCCCCTGATGCTGGCGGCTTACTGTGGGAACGCAAAGGCCATCCAGAGACTACTAGACGCCGATTGTTCGCCGGAGCTCCGCCTCAAGGGCAAGAGAGACGTACCCATGGACGGGGTTGACATAGAGGGTCGGATCACTACTGGCAGCACGGCCCTCTTCCTCGCAGCCCAAAACGGCCATGCCGATGCGGTGAGAATCCTTCTAGAGCGAGGTGCGAACGTCAACCCGACGACAAATGAGAAGTTCTCGCCTCTGATCATAGCTTCGCAAAATGGGCACACTGCCTGCGTGAAGGTTCTGCTCGAGCACGGCGCAGATACGGAGCTCAAGACCAACCAGGGGTTCACCGCCTTGGTATACTGCGGCAACCGAGGGCAGACCGCCATCGCGACTCTGCTCCTAGACGCCGATGCGGATATCGAGGCCGAGAAGGGCGGCAAGATGACCGCTCTGCTAGAGGCTACCTGGTGCGGGATGGTCCGGTTTGTCGAGTTCATCGCTGGCAAGGGCGCCAACCTCGATGCCGGCTGCGATATCCGCAGGGACTACCCCAGCGCGACCGCGCTGCACCTCGCCGTCTTGCGGGATAACAGGCGCATGGTCGAGGCGCTGCTTCGCTGCGGTGCGAACCCCGAGACCGAGGATGGTCTGGGTAGGACCCCGGCGCAGCTCGCGGAGGATCTTGGCCGCCGATCGATCTCCAAAGTGTTCGCTGCAAACCTTGACACTGTTTGATACAGTTCTACGATGCTTGGCAAAGGATATTTGATCATGATAAAAGTGGCTACGGAGTTATTCAAATAGACAGCACGCAAGTATTTCAAAATTAGAAATGATACATGTGACAAATGATTTCCTCCCACGGCCACCCTGATGGATCAGGCAAATAAATATGCCATACAATAATCTACTTCGTTGTCTATTTAGAAGTTAAGAGTACGCTCCGAGACCTGTATTTTAAACAGTTCTGCTCCCAACCTCCAGAAATCTGACAAACGCCAACATCTCTTAGCGCTACGGCTTATTCGTTTATGACGTGACCACCCCTCACAACAGGCCGAGCAGCAACCAACACTTTGCAGGTGGGCGAGAGCTCAAAATATGATTTTCATATAGGTGCCCGGCAGCTGACTATTAAGTTTGAATAGTGCGCCCTGAGACGGCGCTTCCTGCTTATCAACTGCCGGACCTAAACCATTTGGTTGCCATAGCTCGATGGTAGCGCAGAGCTTGCATTCCAAAGTTTTGACATGCCGGTACAGGCGTCAATTTTTGCATCCGTAAACGGATTTTATTAAAGCGAATGGGTAGTATCCCGTGCTTTATCCTTGATGACAGCATATCCATTGCATGCCTAATCCGGCAGGTGTGCTGATATCACCCTGCACCTCAACGGGTAAATAGGCGGGATCTGCGGGCAAGGTCTTGGAAGTAAGTAAAAGTGCCGTAGTGTTCTTTTGCTTCCCTTCAAGACTTCAATCTTCGTGACGGCTGCAAATAGCTTCACGGCTTGATAGCTTCGACCGGCAATATGCAGATCCTTTCGGCACTGACCTGTTTGTCATACGCGGCTGCTTTTGCTTCGGCATTGTCTTTCGGTTTGTATAAGCACCGGCGCGTGTGCATTGGAAACAGTCATTGCTAACTGTTGGTAGAGGACCATGCCGTCCATGAAGAACGCCAAACTCTCAGTAGGTCAATACTAACAAGCTGATCCGACAGCGACGGTAGCAGTAATTATTAATAAAGCCACAGGTGCTCGTTGGAATAAGCGGGACCGAGTTCTCCCACACAAGCGTCTCCCGGTGAGGATCGGACTCGCCCAGTCCAACCTTGACAAGGCCGAGGACTTTATTCTTGACATTTCCCACCCCAAGTCACCAAATTATGGAAGGCACTGGACGGCGGATGAAGTGATCGAGGCCTTCAAGCCAAGTGACAAGTCGGTCGAGGCAGTTCGGGAATGGCTCGCAAGTCACGACATCCTCCACGTGACACATTCAGACAACAAGGGCTGGCTTGCCTTTGATGCGCCAGCCTCCAAGGTCGAATCTCTGCTGCGTACGGAGTTCTATGAGCACGAGGATAAGGAGACCGGAGGCATCATTCCAGCCACAGACAAATACCACGTCCCGCAGTCCATCCAGGAGCACATCGATTATATAACACCGGGCACGAAGCTGATGGCCCCCATGACTGCCGATGGAGAACTGAAGATGAAGCGAAGAGGGACTCACAGTCGACGAGGAGAGTGAGTTCATCTGCGCCTCTTGGTTGTTGCTAGAGCTATTTTAATGTATTAACGAGCTGTAGTCGTCTCAAGATGCCTGCCAAGACAGATATGTCCGGGAATGTCTTTCTCTCCATCAATGCCACTGACTTGAGCACCTGCGATATTGCCATCACGCCTGCATGCGTCAGGGCGTTGTACAACATCACTGAAGGAACCCTCGCTAACCCAAACAACTCCATGGGCATATTCGAATCGGAGCTTCAGTATTGGGACCAGATTGACCTCAACATGTTCTTTACGAACTTTACCTCGGGGCAAATTCCCATCGGCACTCACCCAATTAATGAAGAGATTGATGGTGGCGTGGCAGAGACCACCTATCCAGCCTTTGCGGGCGGCGAGGCGATGCTGGACTTGTTGCTCGCTTATCCCATCGTCTATCCTCAAAACATCACAGTGTTGAACGTGGACGACCTGCACTACCAGACCTGGGCAAATGACACATACACCGTAAGTTGAGGCTTGAACATTACGGTACAGCAATGTTCGTGGTGGTGGTGAGAAGATCTTACATCTAACTAACTATGTTCTCGTAGTGGGGATTCAACACACTGCTTGATGCCATAGATGGTTCGTACTGCACTTACTCGGCATACAACGAGACGGGTAACGCGCCGGGGATAGACCCTACCTACCCGGACCCTGCCGCAAATGGCTACAAGGGCCAGCTGCAGTGCGGTGTCTATGAGCCTCCGAACGTCATCTCCCTGTCGTACGGTGGCCAGGAGGCCGACGTGCCCATCGCGTACCAGAAGCGACAGTGCAACGAGTACCTAAAGTTGGGACTGCAGGGCGTCACCTTCGCCTTCGCATCGGGCGACTCTGGGGTGAGCAACTACCCGGCGCCGTTTGGCTTCGACGGTCCTACGGGGTGCCTGGGACCCAACCTCGACATCTTCAACCCCACGTGGCCCAACAACTGCCCGTGGGTCACCAACGTGGGCGCCACCAAGGTGTACCCGGGCAAGACCGTGTACGAGCCCGAGAGCGCCGTCTTCGACCCGGCCGAGGGCGGCCAGTACTCGGTCAACTACTCGTCGGGCGGCGGGTTCAGCAACGTCTACGGCGTGCCCTCGTACCAGCAGGCCGCCGTGGCGACCTTCTTCGCCGACCACGAGCCCCCTTACCCATACTATAGCGCGCTGGCACCGGACGCCAACAACCCTGCGCTGCCGGACATCGCCGCCCTCGCCGGCAGCACTGGAGGCATCTACAACCGCATCGGCCGCGGCATTCCCGACGTGGCTGCTAATGGCGATAACATCGCCGTCTACGTGGGCCGCCAGTTTGGCCTAAGCGGAGGCACCTCGGCGAGCACCCCAATATTCGCGGCAGTTGTACGTCATCCTCTTTGCCCCACAAAACTCCAATCCTTTGCCGCCCCCCCCCCCCCCCCCCCCCCCCTAGAAAAGAAAAGAGAAAAGAAAAAAGAAAAAAAAAAATGGATGCAGAAACAAGTCCAGTAGTTTTTTTGGTGCCCAGCTTTTGTGTGGGATTGCTGACAAGAAGCTGGTGCTATCCATAGATTAACCGAATCAACGAAGAGCGTATTGCTGTGGGCAAGACCCCTGTGGGCTTCGTAAACCCGGTGCTCTACGAGCATCCCGAGGTTCTCAACGACAGTAAGATCTTCTTCTTTCCTGCTGCTTTCCCCTTGGCAATGAATGGTCCAAGCGTATCATCCCTCCCCTTTCCTCTCCCCCGTCTCCTTCATTTCCGTATATCGGTCCTTTGTTTCTAAGAACTCACCTGAATATAATTACAGTCACCAACGGCACCAACCCAGGATGCGACACTCTGGGTTTTAGTGCGGTACCCGGCTGGGATCCAGTCACAGGATTGGGGACGCCGAACTACCCTAAGATGCTGGAGCTGTTCTTGTCTCTTCCTTAGGCAAGCTGGCTGGAAAGCTGCCGCGAGCGTTTATATGCAGGTATAGGGAGATAGTTCGATGATGTATGTATCTAGACGCACATAGCCAGTATAGAGCGCACATGGTGGCCGCTTCTCTGTTTTCTCTCGAGCGTCAAGCACCGCACTGTGGTTTGTCCACCGCATAATGTGCGATTCCGGTTGCTAACCAGTGGGCTGCCCGATATCCGGTGTATCAGCTCCGGATTCACCAATGGATGCCCGGCGGCTGAAAAGCACGGGGAGCCCAGATTGGTCCGTCAGATATAATAGTTCGCAGCAGGGCCCTTGAAAACGCCCCATCGGCTCATACTTCGTACGACGGGGTGCCAAAATTGTGGGCACCTGTCTGCCAAGCCAGACACTGGATCTGGTATAACTTCATCGGGCTCGCTTGCGATCTATGGGGACGCTAGAGGCCGACCCTCATTTCCGGCGCATGCCCTAAAACGCTAAAGCGGGCACTCCAGCCGAATTTAGCATAAAACGGTGCAGCAAAACGGCCCGGCCCCAGTAAAAGAAGCACCCAACCAGCTGGCTCCCTTACAGTATTGCTCTCCCAGCTGCTGCCCGATGCGAGACCCAGCCCGTTCGCTTCCCCCCAGGTTCGCTAGGCGAGACGTTTGTTCAACGCTCGGCTGCGAAGGGTCTTAATCCTCCCAACGGCTTAAGTAGGATTTACCTCATCTGAGCCTATACTCGGGACACCTCCTGATTGGACCCGGGCGGCGGTGCATAGGGGTTCTACTGGATCGGATCGACGGTGTCATGTGTGTGTGCCGGTAGCAGATCAACAGACAGGCAACGCAATAAGATGACGACCATGGCAATTATGAAAGGAAAGGCACAAGGGAAGGGAGATGGGGGCAGGGGAGAGAGGGAGGGGAGACTGACCCGATGCCCTCCAATGCCCTCCATGCTCCTCCGTGCCCTCCCACGCTCCGTGCCCAAGTGTCTTGTGTGTGTGGTGTCTGCTGTGTTTTGTGGTGCCGGGCCAGCATCACATTTTCTGACCATCGGGTCCCCGCGCCCCCGCATACCTAAATGCTTAGCTCTGTTTTCCCACGAACTACACACCATCTTGGGCATGCAAATCGCAATCGACAGCCGAGGAGAATCTTATCGCTTAAACCGAAGTGCTATCGGCCAACCCGCCCTTGTGACAGACAGCCTTAATGTATGTAGAAATTGATGCCGCGATGCCCACATGAAAATAATTAAAAAGAAGTGAGAGTGAGGAAGGCGGGAAAAAAATGGAGAAGAAGGCTTTTTCAATTTCTTGCTTCTTCTTCTCCTTCTTTTGGTTTCTCGCAATTGGCTTCCGCCACGGCCTCTATTATGAGCCTCGTCGATACCTTGCCAGGATGGACCCTCATGGATTTGTTTCGTTTTGTGGCAGGCACTGTGGTGTTGTTAATAGGCGGGCACGTGGCTGCGTTCTTATACGAGGGGATTCAAGTTCGTAGACGATTCAGGCAGATGAAGGCCCAAGGCATCGTAAGTTGAATGCGAATACTCTCTTTTGTGCCTCCACTATAATGTTCTCCAGAGCGATGCAACTGCGCGTGAACACTCGTTCTTTGGCTTCTTGCTGGGAAGGCCCTCCTCCATGCCCCTCAACTAATTCACTTCAATACTGACTGCCTCGGGCGCCTTTTGCGCTTTCTGTGCTACGTGCAGCCCCTCCTAGAACATTCAGCTCTTCTCGGCCACATTCACATTATGGGAAGGATAGCGAGCCTGTATCCAAATGATGCACACAGAACGTATGGTTTGATACACCTCGCGCAGCATTGGCGCGAGTTCTTCCCCAACGAAAAGGAGTGCCCGGGAATCATCTACTTGGATATATGGCCACTGCAAGAGCCGATGGCCATGGTCGTGGACCCAGCAATGTGTCAAGACCTCGTGGTAGATAGAAATCAGGATCGTCACTTCCAGGGCAAGTTTCTCATCAAGGCGATAGCTGGCACGCGTAATCTGAGCTTCTGGGACGGTGCAGAGCACCGACTGTGGCGGTCTCGTCTGAACCCGGGCTTCTCACTGCGAAACATCCAATCTCATATGCCCGCTATTATCGACGAGGTAGTGACTTTTGTCGATAACTTAAAAGCAACTGCATCGGATGATGGATCTTGGGGAAAGGTGTTCCCAATTCTACCCCGAGCGATCGATCTGACCTTTGATATTATCGGTCGCGTTGTTTTGTAAGTGTGCTAGCAACCCCCAGCACCTACTCCGGATTTCTCCACGACCTAGAGTCTAGCATCTAACAAAGTAATTAAACAAAAACCAGAGATCTGCACCTCGACGAACAAAATAACGGCCCTACGGAGCTCCAGAGTGCCCTGCGTAAGCTCGGCCGGCACGTCATCTTCAAGAACATGTTGAACTTCCCCAAACGCATGTCCCCGCGGTATCAGTTCGAAGAATGGAGCTGCAACCGCAAGATGCGCAAGATCCTGATGCCGCATATCAAGTCGCAGATCGGCGGCGAGCAGTCTGCAACGCAGAAGACGGTGGTCCAGCTAGCAATGAAAGAGTACGCCAACGAGACCCAGAACGACAGAGGCAGCGGCAGCAGCGGCAGGAGCAAGAAGGCATCCAGCTCGGAATTCATCGAGGACGTGCTGGGCCTGGTGAAGCAGTTCCTCTTCGCGGGCCACGACACCACCGCCATCGCCATCAGCTGGTGCTTCCACCACCTGTCGCGGGACCCGGCGGCGCTCGCCCGGCTCCGCGCCGAGCACGACGAGGTATTCGGGGCGGACCCCGGGGTGACGGCCGCGGCGCTGCGGGAATCGCCGCAGCTCCTCAACTCGCTGCCCTACACCCTCGCCGTGGTGAAGGAGGTGCTGCGCATGAGCCCCATCGCGGCGACCCTGCGGAAAGGCAGCCGAGGCTTCAGCCTCGCGGACGCGAGGGGGAGGCAGTACCCCACCGACGGGTTCGCCGTGGTCACGGGCACCGCGGCCATGCACTACCACCCGGACCTGTGGCCGCGCGCGTCCGAGTTCTGGCCGGAGCGCTGGCTGGGTCCCCAGGACGGCTTCGTGCCGGGCCAGTGGCGCCCCTTCGAGCACGGCCCGCTCAACTGCATCGGCCAGGAGCTGGCGCTCACGGAGCTCAAGATGGTGCTCGTCTTCACGGCGCGCGAGATCGACGTCATGCCCGCCTGGGACGAGTGGGATGCGCTACAGTAAGCCTTTTCCTATTAGAACCTTCACGTTTTATCCTGACAAGAAAAACACTGTACTTGTTTGTATTGAGGACGGGCACGAGAGAGTTGATGACTAACATATTCCATGAGCAACAGGGGAAACGTAGAAGGACCTAAACCGACGGTAAACGGTGTTCGAGCGTATCGCACCGTTAGAGGGCTTGCGCCGCCCAAAGACGGGCTTCCCGTCCGCGTAAGACTGAGATCACCCAAAGTGGTCGCGAAATAGCTGGACAACATTGGATATTTCTGATGGCTCGCAACGTCTTGTATATGATAGTTGGACTTTTCTCGAGAAGCTTTGGCGCTTGTGGCGTTTTGGGGCATTTTGTCAGTTGCGAGCATACCATTACGGACATGGCATTTGCTGGCACAATGTGCTTGTACATATATGTTGTTATATGTGCCTATAACTAATGAGATATGACCAAGCGAAATCTATATTATCTACTCTGGATCCATTTTATTGTAGATGATCCGCTTTTCTATGCACCTGCTAGGATCAGTCCTCTGGCGTTCAGAAGATTTGCTTGATTGCCTTGAGAGTCTTGCAATCCGCCTTATGCCCAGATTCATTCCAACCTTTAATTTGACAGTCCTAAAGCAATGTCAGTCTTTCCGGCACCTAAGTCCGTCATGTTGACGGGAATGTCATTGAAAAATGCACCTACCTTGCCACAATATGCAACGCTTTCGCACCCAGTACACTTCGATATGCTCTCCTCCGCCTTGCCGCACTCTGCACATTTTTGCGCACTGGAAGCATCATCTAACAGTGGCCCCAGCTCGAGAACTCTGTCCAGTTTTGCTGGAATAGCCTGATTTCATCTGTTAGCTCTGCACATCCCCCAAGCAGCGCCAGCTGAGATGAGCAAAAGGCAACAACATCGGCGCAAATTCAAGAACAGATAAACTCACCGCCACGCTGGCTCCCTTCTGGATCACCACGACATCGTTCTTCCCTTCCCCTTTGGCCGTCCTCCGCGCGCGCGGGACCACCATGGTGTTGCCCTTCTTGAGCCCGCGGCCCTTGAGGTCGAACTCGCGGTCCTCCTCGAACGTTACCGCGAACTCGACGCCCCGCCGGTCCGTGACGATGAGCGTCGGCTTCATGATGGTCATGTTGTTCTTGATCTGAGCTAGGAGGTACCAGTCAGGGTCCTCCCCGCCACCCGACGCGGCCGTCGCCGTGACCGGTGGGAGGGAAGCAAAGTCCCGGAAGACGGCGGCATCTCCGAAAGATGGCGCCATTTTCCTTTCTCTTTTCTGGAGCCCAAAAAAGACACAGTCACACTTCTAATAAGTCTTGAAGTTCTTTTGCTTTATCCTCCACTTTGCCCGTCCTCTTTTTCCGTGACCCTTTCCCGACTCCTCCGAGGATGCTGCGATCTTCAAGGTCCAGCCCTCGCCGTGAGTTGTGCGGAATCAATCCCTCCTCGGCCCCACTTTAGGAAGCCCTCTCGGCGCGCCGAACGGTTATGGCCAGGGGGAGCGAACTGACTGAGGTGGCTATTTTTGGGTGGACAGCAAAAACTCGGTTTGCAAGGTTTTGCTCTGGCACTTTCCCCGGATCAGACACTGTAGCAATGGAGAGGATGTCTGGTCAGATTGGAGGAAAATTTTGCCTCAAATCCATACAAGGAGGAAGATCAATTGACAAGCCTGGCCTTTTTCATGCCTTGCTGAAACACTCTTGTTTAGACGACAGGTCGGTCGTCCGATCCCAGGGGGGGTGCGTGCTGCAAGCGTTTCCCTTTGGTGGGGTTGGAGGAGGGACCGAGCGGGCGCGACATCGCGACGTCATTGGTCAGGTAGCCTGAACATTGCAGTTACAAAGTTGATTTAGCGCCTTCAGCATTGAATCGATGGCCCATCAAGATGCGGTAGACAGAACAGAAAACATAGAACAAACATGCTGATTCTCCATGGCGCACCCATTCCACCTGTTTCTCCGGGTAGACTTGCTGAGAGACATCACTGTTGGAGATTCACACTGGGTATGAACAACGTTCAGGGCGACTAACAGCATGCAGGCATCGCTGTCACTGTGCACACTCGGATTTATATTAAGGGGTGAAATCTGCACCAAGCGAGTGAATCCTGTGACTACCATTGCATCTAAGAGCAATAAGTCTACAACATGTCTTTGACAGGCATGCCTCCGTGAGTCCTGCAGGTAGAATTGGGATAATTGCCATATATAGTGGCATGGTTGGCGGTTTCATTCATTGTGGCAGAAATGCAACAAGTCACCACGCAAGCAATCATGAGAAAGTGGTGGGTGAAGTACGCATTGTGAACCTCGATTAGGTCCATGTGTTCATTTCGCGTCTCTATTGAATTCAGAGTTGGTGAAAAGTTTGGTACATTAGCAATGGTGAATAAACACGCTGCGTGTTCTGAATAGTTCCTTATACAGAGCTGCAAATAAATAAACAAAAACGCCTGATGAGCCATGCTGCTTTCCTGCCCGCAGACTCAACGAGAAACATATAAAAAGGGACCATTGTTCTTCTCCCTATCCTGGACGCCAAACCCTAGATTTTCGCCGATGCGGCACGAATTAATAGGCCGCCAGCATGAAATAGTTTACGGGAGGTAAAACCATATTACAATGCAGAAAGTGTTCCCGCCCCACTCAATATACGTGTCGAGCTTTAGATACCCAAGCTCATCCATCCGAACGTGCCAGCCGCAGAAGCCAGAATCAGAATGGTCAAGATGCTCGCTCCAGCCCGATCGCCCGTCGTAATCGGTAATGGGGTGTCAGCAAACGTGTCGCTGTCCTGTCCCGCATTGGCGTTACCGATACTGGTTCCTCCGGTCAAGTTGGTGACGGGTGCCTTAGCGGAACCGATGAGCAGTGACGACACGGCGCCGAGGACGTTCATCGTCTGACCAGCACCGACGCTGCCGTCAAACGTTCCACTCGACCAGCCGAAGCCGCAGGTCCGCCCGTTGTCGCCTCCAGTGCATTGGTTGATGGCTGCTGTCGCAGAGTCCTTCAATACCGGGAGGACCGTAGTGGCCGTGAACGGGGCAATTTGCGTCATGGTCGACAACCACCGGTGCAGGTAAGTCTTGAAACTCAGCATATCGGTTGTGCAAGTCATTTGTGTTTCGCAGGCAATTTCATACGCGATGTTGTTGGGGAAGAACGTCTTCAGAGTGGCATCCAGAAGACCGTTGATTCTATCCTCCCACACGGAATCTCCATTAGTCTGCAACATGGTTAGTGTATTTTGTTCCAATATGATCCAAGATGGCACAGCGACATATGGGGTGAGGATGGGGGATGGTGACGTACGTAATTGAACATGTAAGCAGCGCCAAGAAGGTACACGGCGTTGTTGTAAGAGAACTGCGCCTTATTGATATCAGTGCAGTTTGTCTCCACGTGCGCACCATCGTAGATGGCATAGTTGCCGCTCATGAAGCCGATCTGAGTAACCCAGTCCCAGGTATCCTCAGCCCACTTGGCGTACGTTTCGTTTTGCGTGTAGCGGGCAAGGCGGGCGCCGAGGTTGAAGAAGCAGCCATTTGCGATGCTGTTCTTGTAGTCGTACCCGTTGTTGGAAAAGGGAATCTGCCATCGTAAACCTCCTCCACAAGTGTTGTCGTGTCGGTCGGGGTCGGCCTGGGTATTGAAGACGGCCTGAGCCAATGCGAGCCACTGAGGCTGATCCGACGGAGGATCCGGGAAGTTCTCCTCGGCGGCGAGCATGGCCGTCATTCCCCAGAAGCCCTGGTCATCGTTTCCGAGCGATGCGGTGACATTAGGAGGCATATAGTCCTGGTTGGGCCCGACTTGCCATAGTAGCGCTTGCGAAATCACGTCGTTGTATGTGGTGTCGCCCGTCAAGTGCCAATAATCTATCATGGTTCCCCAAAGTGCGCCGCCTTCCCACCAGTAGTAGTCCCCTGCCGGAGGTGGACCTGGAAGGATTCCAGGAGTCTGACCAGATTGGTTACCCTTGTAATAAGTCATTAAATCGTATGCAAGTGTGCGACTTGTTTCCAGGATGGCATCTGGAAGGAGTGCGTCTTGTTAGCAATATGCATTTACCATTGTGGATTTGGTTCATTTTCGGCTCGTGGAAATCTATGAGTGTTGCGAACTGTTGGTTATATCGGTCGGGGCGTCAAATATCAATTAACAAACATACCAGTAGAATCGATGGAGTACGGTCCAGCAGATGCGACTGAGCTACTCAATAGCAGCGCCGCGCCGATGCGGCGAACGAAGGATGCCATGTTTACGGGTGGTAACGTAGTGGCTTGGCGACGAAATTGGCTTTGTAGAAAAAGAAACAAAGCGCGCAGAGCAGAGCGAGCGACGTCTAAGGGAGAAAATTGTCGTTGAAAGAGAGACGGAAACTAAACGATCCAAGGAGACCGCAAGCTGGGCAGCGATCAATCTTTGTCAATCATGAGAAGTGGTGGATTCTCAGGTTTGGTTGGTAGTGTGGGTGAATGAATCGTGCTCGGGTGAAGGTTGAAGGTTACGGGCGTGACGTGACGTGGGCGAGGAGAGGTTGGCAAGTGAATGGTGTGTGGTGAAGAGGGAAAAGAGAGCGATTGACAAAGGGGCTTCTCTAGAGAAACCGGATTGCTAGGCCAAGTGCAGGTTATGACGCTACCTGCCCAGTGGCCATTCCAAAAGGGAATGTAAATGCACGAGGAAAACAGGCCGTCCTATTGGAGGTGTGTGGCTCTCAAATTTTGCTTTATTGGGTGGTACCTTGTTTTTTGCCCTGCTCCGGGATGGGGTGGCGCTCCCCCCAGCCCAAGGATACGGGCATTGCAGCTGGCCGTGGCATGCTGTTGAATCACCATTTGGCGCCTGTTCATCTGAGATTGATCTTCTGAACCAGTGGCTTCGGTCCAGCCGTGCTCTACGACATGCCTTTTTTCTATTTTAATAAACCAGCCTATTTCCTGCCCGCACCCACGCCCACGCCCACGCCCGCGGTTTTACTGCAGAAGACGGCTCGTACGCCTCGCTCCTCTCCATACTACCCCTCCCGCTCTCCGGAAAAGCTTGTCGCATGGGCTGTCAAGCTTAATACGTTAAGTTAAAATCGCAACCGCGCTACGCAAGGACCTTTATGGAGCGATGGGGCAGATGGGGGATCCTCCCTGGCTAGTTACCCCGGACCAGTGCGTGCTGCCAGGGCCGTCTGTAGTGGAGGGTACGTAGATCGAGGCCTAAGGTGGTGGATACGAAGATGGGGCAGTGCACGCACAGTTCACGAGCTTAAGCTTATTACTCCCTGCCCTCTCTGTCCGTCAGTAGTGGGTGGTGGGTGGCGAGTCCAGAAGCGCGTATTTTAGTCGCCCAGCTACGCGCGCGTTGTGTGTGACTTGAGGCCAGTAGGAGACCACACAATACGAGCATCATTGTTGACCGGGTCATCTGAGCGCCATCCACAATGTGTGCAGTGGATGCAGAAGCACCCCCATTGAGCACACAGTGAGAACCTTGCTCGCTTCAGCCCTCGGAGCACGACTCCTCCTGCTTCCATTACGGTATTCTAATTTTCCAGCTACCACTTTGGCGACGCTAGTGCCTCCTCCTCCAGGGTTGTTTATGCAAAACCAACAAATATCACGTGCTTGTAATTTGCTGGGTCATCATGTGACTTGGTTAGGCCTGGCGGTTCTGTGCTCTAGTATTCAGGCTCATGGTAGCATGGCATCGTCAGCATGGGAATAGTTTTGCATTCAATGTTTACCAGAGTCAAAGGAAAAGACGAAACTCATGATGACGAGTCCCTGAGAAGCGCAATCAGAGCTAAAAACGGCTTGATTCATTGTCCGGCCTCTGCTGGGCAAGCCCCCTCCCCCTTCCGTCATGGTGGGTCTCAATCCCTCTGGCGGCTTGGTGATCCACCAGCACTCACTGGGGGGTCAGCCCCAAGCCCATCATCGTACTCTTGAAATATCTTATGTAAACAGCCGTCTATTGTTTGTTCAATTGGTTCAAATGCTTATTTGGTATTGATATATTAGTGGCTGGTGGAATTGAGATGCACTCAATAGATACAAGGATCGCAGCCGTCGACAAACACATCCACTTCATATTCCGGGGATTTACAAGACAGAATGCACTGAACAAGCCTTAATTTATGCACGGCTTCCTGCCTATATGCAGCAGAAGATGTGCATACATACCTGTTTTCTTCACCTTGAAACAACTGACATTACCCAAAAACTCTATCCGCGTAGAACTTATACTTTATCGCCCTTTAGTAGATGAGTCGTGTGCACAAGCTCATAAGTTGTTGCTAATATGGAATATCCAATTCGGAGTCTTTTGAGATGCTCGAATGTGAGAGGTTAGAATTGCGGCATCTTGCGTGTACATCCTCGATACCGCAGATGACTCAGCGTCCGACATCGCCGAGACCGTAAGACACTTAAGCACCGTTTGCACACACGGAATAGTTCTACCACGTAGCTTTTCTTGTGTGTTGTCTAGCAGAGACCTAACCTCTCGACCGTTCGCGCGAGGGTTTTCCCACAGCATCATAATCCGAGCCGTCTTATCGGCCCAGCCCACTGATAACCACCAGCGGGGTTCGTCTCCACGGTTCGTTACGCAATCAAGAGTTTTGCTCGGGTATCAGGTAAATTGTCAGAGCACGCCGAGGCTACCTACGGAGAGATGGCATCGTTCAAGGCACTTGAGTTCGCTATTGATAACACCCCTATCATCGATAATCATTGCCACCCGCTGCTCAAGGCTGAGTACACGAGCAAGCATGCTCTCGCACACATCTGCACTGAAGCCCATGGCGAGGCAATGAAGGATTCCTGGTCCAGCCTGGCACATATTCGCGCCACGAATCAGCTCTCTCGCGTTCTTGGGTGCGCCGCTACGTGGGAAACTGTGGAATCCAGCGCCGCGAAGCGGCGTGCAGATGCTCCGGACGACTGGGTCAGCAAGTGCTTGAACGGCATCGAGACCTTGCTCGTGGATGATGGACTCGACGATAGTGGGCAGGTTCATGAGTATTCATGGCATGATAACTTCGTGAAAAGCAAATGCAAGCGCATTGTCAGAATCGAGGCCGTGGCTTACAGCATCTATCGGGGCCTTCTTGCAGCAGCCGGCCCAGGGGCTGCCACGGCGGATCTGTTCGACAAGCTAGTCAAGGATTTCACTGCAGAGATCGAGAGATCACTGTCGGATCCAGAGGTGGCTGGATTCAAGTCCGTCATCTGTTACCGCGGTGGTTTGGACATCCCTCTCAGAGAAGACACGAGCTACTCTGAGTGTAAGGCAGCCTTCAAAACCATCACGGAAGCATGCGGCAAGGATGAAAATCCATTCAGAAGACCGGGGCAGCTTCCAGTCAACCATCTTCTCGTTCATATCACGGTCAGCCTGATCAGGGATAGCCAGGCCATGCACAAAAAGCCCATACAGTTTCACACCGGCCTCGGTGATAATGACATCACTCTAACAAAGTCGTCTCCCTCCCACATGCAGCCCTTCATCTGCCAGTATCCAACCGTCCCCATTGTCATTCTGCATTCTAGCTACCCGTGGACGAAGGAAGCTGGGTATCTAGCAGCCATGTACCCTAATGTTTATGCTGATATTGGAGAAGTCTTCCCGTGCGTCAACAGAGACGGCCAAGAGACGATTCTGAGGGAGATACTCGAAATCTGCCCCTGGTCAAAGATACTCTGGAGTACGGATGGACACTCCTTTCCAGAGATGTACCTGCTCGCTGTAACGCAGATCAGAGCCGGTTTGAAAGCGGTAAGCCACCATCTAGATATCCATGCAGTAGCGTCTAATTCCTGCCGCAGGTTCTCACTTCCAGCGTTGTTAAAGGCGACCTGAGTGAGGTACAGGCCATACAGCTTGTTCGGGACATCCTGTTTGCGAATTCCAACAAGCTCTACGACCTCCGTCTGGACAGTCACCTTCCTGCTGCTCCGGCAACACTTGCATCACCAACAATCCAATATCAACCCTTCACCTCTCTGGGATCTCAGCATGATCTGTTGGAAAGGTTGCGAGCCATGAACTGCAAGTGGCTGAGAGTCGTCTGGCTTGACTACACCGGCAGCACCCGGCTCCGGCTGATTCCCATGAAGCGTGTCATATCTCTCCTCGAGAAGGGAAAGCCGGTTTCCATTTCTATAACCAAGGCGAGCATGGGGCTCCTACAGGTGGACATGATGATCCCCCAGATTAACGCTTCGGGCATGTACACGGCGGAGATCGACTGGTCCTCCCTCCGGCTCGGACCGGCACCGGGGCACGCCAGCGTCTTCTGTGAGTTCAAGGAGCCGGACGGCTCGGCGTCAGGGCTCTGCCCGCGCACGCAGCTCCGCAAGGTTCTGTCCCGGTCTTCCGACCACGGCCTCGAGTTCCTCGTAGGCTTCGAGCTGGAGTTCCTCGTGGTCGAGCGCAACCCGAACTATCACCCGGTGTTGGACCCGGAGCAGTACCGCACGCTGCGCAACGACGGCCACGCGTGGTCCATGGCGCGGGCGATCGCGGATACCGGGCGGCCCGGTAGCTTCAACAGCGCCGCCGACGAGATCCTCGACGGGCTCGAGGCAGCGGGCATCGAGATCGAGCAGTTCCACCCGGAGAGCGCCCCGGGCCAGTACGAGATCGTGCTGCCCCCGCTGCCGCCCCTGCAGGCCTGCGACGCGCTGCTGCACGCGAGGCAGATCGTCGAGGCGACGGCCGCGCGCAACGGGTTCCGCGTGACGCTGCACCCCAAGCCGTTCGCCACCGGCTGCGGATCGGCCTCGCACGCGCACGTGTCGGTGTCTTCGGGCGGCGGCGACAGCCCCGGTGTCTACGAGCACTTCTACGCCGGGGTCCTGCGGCACCTACCGGGGCTCATCGCGATTGCCTACAGCAACCCAGTCAGCTACGAGCGCATGGTCGACTCGTTCTGGGCAGGCGGGCGCTGGGTGTGCTGGGGCACGGAGAACAAGGAGGCGCCCCTGCGCAAGTGCGAGGCGAGCCACTGGGAGATCAAGACCCTCGACGGCATCGCCAACCCTTACTTCTTCATCGCCGCCATGCTGGCTGTAGGTACCCGTGGCGTGGTGGACCGCGAGCCCATGGTCTGGGGCGATTGCCTGGAAGATCCTGCCAAGTTGTCCACCGCGGAGCGGAAGGCGTTAGGCATAGACACCATGCTACCCAAAGATCTGAAGGATGCCCTCAGCGTACTCCACAAGGATGAGGAGCTGCGGACCATGCTTGGTAGCGAGTTCGTCGAGAGGTATATTCACGTGAAGAACGCCGAGATAGAGTTCCTCAATCCCATGAGCAGCGAGGAGCGCAGACGTTGGATACTGGAAAGATATTAGACATGAATCTTCACAGTATGGGCACAAAATCCCAAGTAAAGGTTTCGACGACCAAACCAAAATCATCCTTGTAGACAGACACACACGGAATAAAGCCTGCTATTGGGAAAGGGGGATGCGAGGGAGGAAGAAAAGGATTAAATAGAACCATTTCTGTTGAGATACTTATTTAGAGAAACTTGATAAGAAAACAGGACGAAATTCTCAACAGCGAGTAGAAATACGAAGTTTATTGGTATGAACATTAATCATGGTTTTAGTCGAAAGTGGTCTTCTTGCCCTGAGATTTGACAACGGCGCCGGTAAGATACGTAGCAGTTTGAGCATCACCGTATTGTGGCTCTTTCGGCTTGGAGTAAGCCGGCCGCGCTGGCCGCGCCGGCCTGGCATTCTCATTCTCGCCGCCAGCACCCTCCTCTCCCGCGGCCCTCGGCGGCGGCCTTTCTCTCCTAGCGGGTGCATCCTTTCCGAACCGCTTCTTGTACCTGACCTGATCGTCCTCGGCGAACTCGATCTTGAGCGGCCTTCCTTGCAGGCGGTTGACCCACCACTTGCGCATCTTGAACTTCTTCTCCTCGGGCTCCTCGCCGTCTTCACCCTCGGCCTTGCCGTCCTTGAAGTCGTCCTCGGTCTCGATCTCCTCCTTGATCTTGACGAAGCCCTTCGCGGCGGCCTCGGCCGACTCCACCTCCTTGAACTTGACCCAGCCGTAGCCCTTGCACTTGCCCGTATCCTCGAAGGTGGCAACCTTGACCCACTCGATCTCACCGCACTTGTCGAAGTGCGCCCGCAGGTCATCCTCCGACGTCTGGAAGCCCAGGTTGCCAACGTAGATCTTCCTGCTCGCGTCCTTGTTCTTGACCGCCGCCGCGCCCGCTCCGTTGGCATCTTGCGCGCCAGCGGCTCCGGCAGCCTCCTTCTGCGGCCTGCCCTCGAACGACGAAGAATTCTTGATCAGAACGTTACGCCCGCGGAGGTCCGTCTCGGTGAGCGACATGGCGGCGATGGCGGCGCCCTCGGTGTCAAAATCGACGTAGGCGAAGCCCTTGTTCCAGCGCTGGGGCTTTTCGTCCCCGGCGCGACCGTGCAGCGGTTCCCTGGGAGGGAGCTTGCTGGCTGGCAGGTTCACCCTCGTGATGTTCTCCTCCTTTATAACGCCGCCCGATGACTCTACGAACCATTTGAAGAGCTCAACTCTGGTCAGGTTGAAGGGCAGGTTGCCGATCCAGATGCCGTACTCGGAGCGCTTCGATTTCTTGTCCTTTGGATCCTTTCCGGAGGGTATGTTCAGGCCGTCATTGTCCTCGGCTTCGTCGTCGCTAGCGGGCTTCACTGGGAGCGGCTTGCCTTTCTTCAGCAGTCGCTTCGCCTTCTTGGAAGGAGGCTCGGGAAGGTTGAGGTCGACTTCGATCTCGTCGATTTGGGACTTGCGCTTCTTGGAAGAGTCCGCCTCGGCCGCAGGCTTAGGGGATTCTGACCTCCCCGATTCTGAAGACGACATTTTGATCTCGAGTGATAACACAATTGAGAAGTCAAAATATCAGAATAAAATAAAAAGTTGTCAATGCCGTATAATGTAGGTGCTACAATTGGAATTTTTTGGGAATTTTTCTGGGGCGCGATAAGATAGTGCAGTATACAGTATATGCAACTAACCCAAATAACCGCACTTTAATAGATCCGCATCTCAATGAATTCCCCCATCTTTCACTTCCTCCCTTTAGAATTTTGAGGATATTTTCTGGATGAAGTATTCGAAAGGTCTAAAAGACATCAAAGCTCGTATTTCATCGTTGCAATTGTGGGTTTGAGCGTGTGGGAATACCAGCTAACTGCAATACCTGTCGTCTGAGACGTAGCACACTCATTTCCATTCATCATCCTCCTTACTTGTTATCGTGTCGTCAACATTGACCTTGTTCTCTATAATCTGCTTCCCGTTCACTAGATCATTTTCATCGGCTCTACGTGCCGCATCTTCTTCATTCTTAGCGATACCAGCTAGCACATGTCTCTTGATGAGCCTCTTCCTTGCTACGTCAAAGTCAACGTTGACTAACACCTGAATCAGCAAGGTTCGATCGGAGCATTTCCGTAAGTGATGATCAAGATATTTTGGGCTCAGCGTAGCATATGGGTAGATTTAAGGTTCAAGCACTAGAGAAACTTACCAAACCACCGGAGATCCATCAACTGTGCTGCAGTCCGCCACGGTTCCTTGTCCAAGGTCAGGTACAGACCTTCGAACACGAGAATCCGCTGGTCAGGTCGGATCTCGATATCGTTCTCCTTGGGATCCTTGACCGCGTGGTCGAAGGACGGGGCATACACGGAGGCCCCCGTTAATTGAGAAATTGGAATGCGTAATGATTGGATTAGCTTAAGGTATGAAGGTCCGTCAAAGGTGAACTCAGCGCCGCGGCGCGCATGTGCATTCTCGGGATCGGGCATTGCGGACAAATACGCCCTTGTGTAGTGATACCCATCCATGGGAACAGATGCCGCGATTGGTGCTGACCCTGGATTTTCCGCGGCATGCAACGCATTTAAGCGGTCCGTCACTTTTTTAGTGAGTGTTGTCTTGCCTGTCGTATTGGCTTGCATCAATAACTTCTCCCGGGAGTATCATCCGAAGTCACTTACCTGAGCCAGGGATTCCGGCAATAGCTATCACTGTAGCAGGTCAGACTCTCAGTTCCCTTTCCGGTTATAATGCTGATAATTGGAGATATACTAGAATAGAACCAGAGCATTCACTATATGCCTCTTCTCTATGCTAACCCCATGCTCGCTGGGCATCCACAGGCGACTTACTAAACCGGTGGTCATCGGAGGTATTTCGGAACTGCCCCCATGCCGCACTGACGAGCCTGTTGACCTGGTCCTCCATGTAGGCGATAGTCTGGGTTTCTCTGAATAACTTGGTGGGTAATATGAGGAATTATTGTCTTAAGTATGTTACAATCTACAAGCAGCAATGAAAAAAGTGCATCTGCATCATCAAGTGCAGGTAGTTGTTAAGTGATATCCAGTATCTAGACAGCCAAACGGGGCCGACGCTCTCTAGTTAAGGCCCCCCCTTAGTAATTACCCCACTAGTTAGCCGCACAATTTCAGCTGCACACTGATGTCAATCTTTGGCGTGCGCGCATCGCAGCAAACTGACCCGAAGCGATAAACTTTTCGGGCGCCCTGTTACACATCACACGGCCAGTCCTCCAAACTCAACCTCCAGCTATGGATATCGACTCGGGTCTCTTCAATATCGCCATCTCCGATGAGGAGGACAGCGCACCCGAGGCTGCAGAGCCGAAGACCCCAGGACGAGCCAGGGTTGCGCAGACAGAAGAGGACTTCCAGGCGATAAGGCAAGCATACACGGTCAAGGTCGAGAACGGCGATGTAAGTTGCGCGTAACCACCACCTCCCCCTTTTCGAATTAAATTCTCTACAGGAGATGTTCACCGCTGCCCACCTCGTTATTTCTGCCCCCCTTTTTCTCTTGCGTGCTTGATTTGGTATTTTGTAAACAAATGCATCTTCCCCTCGTGAGTCACGTTTGGTAACGCAAGGGACCCCTGGCGGTTGCACGTCATGCAGATATGGAAAACAATACAGCTACCGCTGAACGGCGGTGGCCAGTCGGCGGTCAAGCAAGAGGTGCAGGGGCTCCTGCACGCCGTGGAGGAATTATACTTCTTTAAGAGGTATTCTGAGGCCGTCGAGTTCGTTCAGCGAGTGCTGGCAGTGGAGGGCGACGGGGGCACCCTGGACGAAGATACGAAGAAGCTATTGAGATACTACGAGAGTAAATGCGCCGCCAAGGTCTAGTGTTTTGTTTATCATCTTGAGAGCAGGCGAATGGATCACGAGGATCATGTCAATATGTTCTTTATTCATGGTCACATGTATCAGTTCTTCACAGCAAGTCGGGGTCAACACTTGGTGTTTAGGTAACGGAGAGAGAAGATTGTTATTACCACAAAGATCTCTGCATCTCGAAGCTCTAAATTCTATATGCTCTAATTCTCCCTTAAAAAGCCCGAGTCTCTCTCGGGAACAGGGCTAAGCAGGCCATTAAAAAAAAACAAATATCTATAAGCCACTTTTGGTGGGGTATTCCTGAACGCCAAACTTTTATCTTTGTTGAAAGGACATCGATGCCGTGTCGCTCAAACGCCGTCGCAAATGCTCGTAATCGTTGTATGTAGTAACCAGAAAAACGCGCGCTGGTCTCCCATGTGGGTAACGTTCAAGGCAAAAAATTTTGTTTTCTTTCTCCTTTAGATGGCCAAAGCCTCCTTCTCACGCTCCTCAGCGAAGGCCCTGCGGCTCATGGCAAGAACGCACTCAAAGCCCTCCTTGCCCTTGAGGGCGTTCTCGCGGAAGCGGGTGACCAGCGTGTCCTCGATGCTGTTCTTGATCTTCTGCCAGCCTCCACAGAGGGCAGTTACCCGGGCGTCCTGGACGAACTGCGTCTGGTGGTCGTTCAGGGGCTTGTAGACGACAGTCTCCTCGACGTTGACCAGATTCGCCCAGGTGAGGTTCTGCGAGACCATGGTGACGGTCTTCTCGGCTGGGTTGATGTAGCTGGTTTCGTAGACCTGGCTTGTCTCGGTGCAGCCCATGAGCGACTTGAGCCACTCAGGTGCTGCTTGCTTGCATGTGATTAAACGCTCGGTGCGAAGAATGCCAGTCTTAGGATCGACCTCGCGGTTCAGCGTGTCGACGGCGATGACGTGAGCGGACTTGTCGTTCCATGGACCGTATTTTTGCCAGTTGGCGATGGAGACCTCCTCCCACGAGTAGTTGAAGGTCACCTTGTTCGAAAAAACCTTCATGGTTGTGATGATCTTTTTTTTTCTCTAGTGTAGATATGTGAAGAAACGAAATCTAACGATGAATCGAATCTATCGCTGGTATTTGCTTGCGAGTAAAGCAGAAATACGAGGTGATATCGGGAGGGAACTGATCCGGCAGGAGGACACGACCCGTTTGTTTTAACCGGAGTTCCGGCTCACGATATCAACGGGGAAGGACTCCCTGGCTCTCAAGCAGGGGGTAACGATGATAACAAACAGTAGAGATGGTAAATCAATGCTCGCGCAATGTAGTGTATGGCAACAGATGACTCAGAGAGAGAATGGAGTCGCTGTTGATATAATGAAGGTCGTTATTAATGGACGATGGGGAAGCGGCAAAAAGGGCTGACTGACGGGGATGCGCGCTTTTATTAATTAGAGGCGATACGGGTGAGCGAGCACGAAAATTTCTTGAGATAGCCAAGGCCACCCTTATCGGGAATTCGAGACCCGTGGCTCCGATCGGCCGCGGCGCCCCTTGTGGTTGCTGCGCTAGTCTTGATTCCGCCTAGCGCCAGCCCTCTGAGAAAATTCATCGGAAACAATATTTGCATTTCTGCGTCCGGCTATTGGCTGGCCTGCCACATCCCGAGCTTCTTCCAGCGAGCCCAGACACGTCCATGACGAAATTCCGGGGATCGGGCAAATGTCGAAATCTGGAGAAGCTTCTGATGCACATCTTTTTTGTGGTTTGTTTTGCCGCTGACCCAGTTTAAGATGCTCATCCCGTATGGGGAAGGGACTTGCATTTCCCCTCGGCTTTTGACAATCCAGTGGTCCCTGATCTTCGCGGTCCAGCCACTACCGGATCCCAAGCTGCCAAGTGGAATCAACTAGCTCGCCAGCTCGCCTCTCACTTCTCTCGCCCCCCGGAAATTCTTGGGATCAGGGCTAAGCGGCTGAGCCCACCTAAGCAGGCCATCGCAGGGGGCGCAAGTGGTGTAACACAGTAATTCTAAGCTGCAGGTCCATCCTACCTGCATCTTATTTCGGTGATACAGATACAGCACTGTTGAAAGCGAATAATCACGTTATCAACGTCAGCTGGAAAGCATGTCAGTTTGATGTAGAGTAGGTTTTCTTTTGCTCGTGTATGCTCGCGTGTGTGCTCGCGTGCTCCCTAACGAAGATAGCCTAAGATTTAGCTGCCGTTAGTCGTGGTGTTTTTATTCTCTTCATCCGCCTTGGGACATCCTTCGAGTCAGTCATTTAACTTCCATTTCCTTCGTACCATCTGGCTGGTACGTTAGCCTACCAGCAGACTGGTAAGCCGTTTCTTCACTGTAACCAATGTGGGAGAAAAACTATATTGCCATGACCGTGCCAGTAGTCTGTCTACACATCAGTTATGTGATAATCACACATGTCTCTCTTCCAGCCAGCATGTACACTCTCGGCATCTCTTATCCATGGTACTTCATCGCAATCAAACATTGCTAGTGGGTACCTTATAAATATTCTTCAATCCAATAGACGGTGCTATTGTCCTTGCGTCCACTGTAGGACATATTATATTTGCTATGTGGAGTATACTTGGCCATGCTCGCTCACGAGGAATATATTTAACTACAGCAGCATGTATCCGTTGGATACAAATATATCACAGCCCATAATGTTGATTCTTTCTTGATGACTACTTGCTTTAATATTCAGATGCAACTCTTTTAACTAAAAAGTCGTGGTGACCATTTAAAACTACTCATGTCGCTCCACCAGCATACTTCAAATGCAACCAGCAACAATAAGAAGGCCCATTTTATATTTTGGTTAGAAGGCCTGATCTCAGTCATACTGCCCACAGAATATTTTTGTTTTGTTTTTTTCTTTCTCTTTCTCGCCAATGCTTCTCATCCTCCTGAATTCAGTCAGCTTCAATTGCGGAGACCGCCATTTCTTGGCTCATTAGAGTGTCTTCTGCCGGATATGTCGGACGTAATCTCCCGGCCTCCTTTATTTCTTCTTCGAACCACGAAGCTGTTCTACCACAGTACAATCAACCCCAAAATCTCAACGAAGAAGAATACCCACCTAGGATCTCAGCACATCTGCTACCTCAAGCAAACATGAGCTCCCCATCGATTAGCAACAATTTGGAAGACCCTGTGCACCCGTACTACCCTCTCGGCGTGATCATTGCAGGCTATGTTCCGAGGACCCTTACCACCCCAGAGATCTTGTCCATCTTCACCGTAACGTGCCTAAGCGTTCTCGGCCCAACATGTATATACATCCGCAACAGACGACCAGACCTCAGCGTCACTGAGATCTCCACTGCCATGTGGTTCGTCCTCTGCGGCTGCATTCATTTAGGTTTGGAAGGTGCGTAACACCATATATGACCAGTATATAATATAGCTGCAATCACTTTCATTCTTTTTCATACTCTAACTCTGGGGTGACGCGACGGAGCAGGCTATTTCGCGTTCTACGCGCAAGACCTCGCCAGCCGGTCTACCGTGCTAGCGCAGCTCTGGAAGGAGTACTCGCTCTCGGACTCGCGGTACCTGACCGCCGACACCTTCGTGGTGTGCATGGAGACCATCACCGCCGTCTTCTGGGGCCCGCTGTCCTTCGTCTGCGCCTGGTTCATCGTCGCCGACCACCCGCTGCGCCACCCGCTGCAATCCATCGTGAGCCTGGGCCAGCTCTACGGCGACGTCCTGTACTACGCCACCTGCGCGTTCGAGTTCGCGGTCCGGGGCGTCGAGTACTCGCGCCCAGAGGCTGCTTACTACTGGGGTTACTTCGTCTTCCTCAACGCGTTCTGGATCATCATCCCCATCTGCCTGCTTGTTTCCAGTGCGCGAGAGACTGCCAGGGTGTTTGCGAGTGTGAAGAAGACCACCTGAGATAGCAGGTGGCGGTGGAAAATTATATTTTACATGCTTGCCTCCTTAATACTTTATACTGAATAAGGGCAAACTAGTTAGGCGCTACTTCGCTGTGTAGGGGTCCCCATCCCGAGGAGTGTTTGGTCAGGCAATATCATCAATTAATATTGGCAAACTCTATAGACTACATGGGTTCAAATTATTCATTGTAGTAATGGTAGTTTGATGAAAACTCAAGCCTTCATAGCTCATCTCTGATGATAAAGGCAATCGTCATTCGCTTTTGCGGCTGAGGACTTCTGAAGCAAGTAGATCTCCCAAAAGCTTCTTCGCAGCACCTATGCCCACTGCAGCGATATTGTCCGCGCCCTCGTAAACAGGGTCGAAGGAGGCCAGCGTCAGTGAAATGGGGCGTGTATGCGCCATGATAGCATCCAGGCACCCGTGCAGGTCTTTCTCAGACAAGCCTCCGGGAACCGCGAACTGATTTGCCCGTCCCACCGACACATCCAGGCAATCCAAGTCCACGTGCACCATGGTATCCCCAAGAGCCCTCTCGCACAGCTTGCCGTCTAGCTGCTCTGCGAAGTCGACCTGATCGTTTGGGTCTCCCCAGACGACGCCGAAGCCCCCGTCAAGGACCCTCTTCCGCTCCAGCTCGTTCACGTCCCTCATAGCGACGTGGACCAGCTTGTCCCTCACGTCGACGGGCGAGTGTCCCGGCACCGTGCCCATCAGGGCCTGCCAGCACTCGCCCGCCATCATCGCGATGCCCTGGGAGTCGAAGTAGCCGCTCAGCACGGTGTCAGGCGTGTTGTAGTCGTCGTGAGCGTCGAACCACACGCAGCCCAGTTTCCCGCTGAACCCGCGCGGACTCTGTAATTTGGGCTGTTGGCCGGTGCTGCTGCTGCTGCTGCTGCTGCTGCTGCTGCTGCTGCTGCTTCCATGGTAGCCGGCGGCCACGCCGACGCCAGCGTTGCAGTTGCCTGACAGCACGATAGGGAAGGACCCGGCACCGTGCGCCTGCGAGACGAGCGTAGACACGCGCCGGATCACCTCGAAGCTGCGGCCGATCTCTCCGACGAAGTCATCAACGGGTTCCACCTCCGCGGTGTGAACGGCCACGCCTAGCTCTCTCAGCGACTCCAAGAGGCCGCGCTCTAGGAGGAATCCCGGGCCAGCTCCCGGGCCATGATCTCGGCAGCCGACGTGGTACGGCACGGAGATGACTGTGACAGATTGAAGCGGAGGAGAGGCCATCTCTGTTGGGTTAATAAACTCAATGAGCGTGGCTGCCTTGGGAAAATAACACTTCAATACCTCCAAATTGTAGGTTTGGCTGAGTATAGAAATTGTAGGACGTCGTAATAAGGTTGTTTCAGAGGACGATCTTTCTTATAGCCACCTATCACAGGAAAGTAATCACTGCATTTCAAATGGCCGACTCCGGCTCATATGACTGCATATCTACGTCAGGGACAATAGGCTCGCCAGTGCTGGAAAAAGGGTGCTTGCGAATGACACACAGGGCGCGCAGTTAGCGCGTTCGACCCCCCCGGGGTTGGAGATTGAAAACCTTTCGAGTATATTAGATATTTCTATGACTCTCTGGTCCCCACTTACTCCGGTAGTAGCGCACGATAGCCGGCAGATAACATACAGAGTTTCTGTCGAGAACAAGTACTTGGGCAGAATTGTAGGATACCACCCTCAACCCCTTTATCCTTCAACACCATCCTCGAAAAAACAGGTTCAAAGGCATTTCAACTTATTCACCTCCTACCCATCGTACCCAATTTCTGATCTATTCTCGCTCTGTGTGATAGGCGTAGTATCAGCGGGAGCGACGACATTGGCAGTGCTCCGAATTCTATAGTGCAGAATCGCCGATTGAGACAATAATGCACTCTTATAATCACGAATACTGTGGCCAGCGCAGATCATCCCATAATGCCGTGTACAGAGTTTACCTGATTGGGGAGGTTACCTAGCACTGGGGGTGGGAGCCCGTGAAGGAATCGTCTGTCGTGATTGGCTGATACCGGGGTGGGTTCCCTTGGGGCCTTTGCGTCAACAAACCCCTGACGAGGCAATCCAATCCGATAAGGGCCCAGACAGAAAAACAACCGCCTTTCCCCCAAGGCAGCTTTCCCATGTCATGTTTAATTCAGTAGTTATTATTATCATCCCTCCCTCTCCCCGCTTTCCGTCTTGATCCATCGGACGAGAGCTTCTTCCCTCTGCTCCCTCTGTTCAGCGGCATATCTAGAGTCTTCTGCCTTCTCTGTATTGCTTTTACGGAGGATTACTGTTTACTTGGTCCGCGTCCTTGGTCAAAGTCGATTGATTTCTTGCCTGCGTTTCGTTTGACTGCGCCGTGACCGCTCAACTGGAAAAAATAAAATAAAACCCCCCACCGCCATGTCTCGGGGATTGAGGATCGTCACGGTTGTGACCTTTGTCCCTGCATTCCCGCTCTGCATCGCCCACGGCGTGCTCTCGGCGAGCCCCGTCCCCGCCGTCGGCCTTGTGCCGCTCGCCTTCTCCGCGGGCACCAGCCTCTTCCTGCTCGTGCGCCAGGCCAAGGCGAAGAAGTCATACACGGCGCCGCTGCTGCACCAGGAGGGGCCGACCGATGATGAAGAGCAGGGTGGGGGTGCTGCGGCGGCGCAGGCGGGCGGCGCATCTACCGAGGAGGGCGAGCCTGCTGCGTATGGAGTGGCGCACCCCATTCTGGTCTTTGCCGTGGATACGATCCTCGCTGCGGCACTGATGGTCGTCTTGGTCTTCACGTGGATCCGGGCCAGCGGGCGCGCAGAGGTAGTCATGCTGGCTGCGTATGCGACAATCCCACTTCTGATTAACTTGTAAGCGAAACCCCCAAACTACAGAATAAACTCGTCGACACACACGAGGGTCCGGTAATACAGAGGCTAACAGCAGGATGGCATTGGGGGGGAAACACTCAACTCTTTCCCCCTTCGCCTTGTTCCCTTTTGCGCTACAGTTTCATTCATCTTTATCTTGCGGTACGCGAATTCTCCCGCGGTCTCGCGCTCCCTGGTCTGATACAATGGGTCGCATGGCAGGCTGTCCCGCCCGACTGTCCCGACTGCGGCCACCGGCTGCGCCCCGAGTCGACGCCCCCGATCCCGTGGTACGAGTCGATCCCGCCGCTGAGCGCGCCCGCGCTGCCCGCCTGGAAGCTGCCGCAGGTCAAGGTGCCCGCCTGGAAGGCCCCGGCGCTTAAGGTCCCCGCGTGGTTCAAGGGCAACGGCGACGGCCAGCAGGGGCTCGAGGACGACGAGGACGGCGAGGACTACACCTACGATGGGGACCGCCAGCCTTACAGGGATGATCCCGGTACTGCTACTGCCGGGGAGTCGTCGGCACCCGTCGCTGCCGTTGCGGCGGAGCCCGAAGCGGTTGAGGTCGTGAGCAAGAAGAGCAAGAAGGGCAAGAACAACACGGTCTTGGGAGATGAGTCTAGCCCCTGGGATACCTAGACTCTTTCCAACCTTGTTTTCTCGTCTGGAAAAGATGGAGGGGGGGTTCCCAAGGGAGGTCGAGGATCTGTGATGCTGCGATGTTTTCTTGTTTTTTCATGCTGTTCTTTGATATCCCTTCCATTACGTGATGTTATGAAGATACCCTCTGTTTCTTTCGAAGCTGCCTTTAAAACAATGGCCTAGGTCTGTTGGTAGTTCGAACTATTTGTTGGATTTGCATCGCTTGTATATATGCGTAGTCCGCGTTGACCTTGTTCATCGATGCTTAATATTGCATGCACAAAGCCCTTGGACTTTTTGCAACTTGTTCCTGGTCGTTGTGTTGCTTACAAATTTGTCTCAGTGCCGCTCTTACATGCACAATACTTGGTCACGCATCACCAACATAAACTACCCAAGTTCTCCCCCATTCTGACAAGGTGGAAAGAAATGTAATCAAATCAATTCAATCATGCATTCATTCATTGTTAATCTCGTCTCCTCCCACAGTGTAATGATCGGGCCGGTTACGGTCTCCCAAAGCGATATCCCCATCAACCTCATGTCCCGAGACCAAAGTAAGCTCCCCGTATCAACCCCAAACTGACCGAGAAAGCTGCTCAAGATCGTTCCATAAGATTCGCAGTTGATCCACTCCACTACTTGTATCTCAAGAACATATTTCAAACTCGAGAACTTAGTAGTCATCACCACGGCTGATGACCTCCTTTACGGTAGGTCGCAGCAAGATCGTCTAGAAAGTCGAGTTAGTGAGCGCCATATATTTCTTGAGGTGGTACATGTTTTCTTACATGTTCGAACTGGGCTGTGTAAGAACCCTTCTTGTCGACTAGAGGCGGGTAGTCCTCAACGATACCCGTCTTCACAAGTTGGTTCAACTAGAGATCGTGTAAGTTTCTCGTTCAAAATTTCTCAAAGTAGTTGCATTTGTTTTCTTACTCCGAGCAGATACTTCTCCTGGCCGATGCGGTCAAGGTATCGTCGGCACCAGGGAAGGGTGCCAAAGTTCTTCTTAATGACGTTAAGAAGAGACTTGGCAGAAGCCACTCGCAGATCGACAGTGGGGGCGTCGCTGCGAAGAGCGTAATGGGAGACCTCTCCTTCATCCCAGACCCTGCCGGTACCTGTGGTACCGAAGGTTTCAATGGCAAAAACATCGCCTTCCTCCATCTTGGTGTTGTCCGAAGTCTTCACGATGGGAACGCTCTTGGTGCCATGGATGCTGTAGGGCAGGATGGTGTGCCCGCTGAGGTTACGGATAGACTTGATGGGGTAGGTCGTGCCGTTAATCTCACACTCGTAGCTCTCCATGGCCTCCTGGATGTAGCCGCCGAGCTCTCCCAGGCGGACGTCGATGCCAGCCTCCTTGACACCGGTGTTGGTGGCATCCTTCACGGCCGCCAGCAAGTTGTCATACATGGGGTCGAACGACATGGTAAAGGCGCTGTCAACAATTCTTCCGTTGACGTGGACACCAATATCAACCTTCATAACGTTGCTTTGCTGTAGGACCGTCTTATTACCGGCATTGGGGCTGTAATGCGCGGCAATGTGGTCCAAGTTCAGGCCGGTAGGGAAACCCATACCGGCAGTGATTGCATCACCCTCGGTGAGACCATCGTGCCCAACCAGGCGGCGGACGCTGTCTTCGATTCCGTTCGCAATCTCGGTCAAAGTCTGGCCGGGCTTGATATTCTTCTGAGCCCACTGGCGAACCTGACGGTGCGTCTCGGCGGCGTGGCGGTAATCGATTAAGAAATCAGGGTCGAGGTTATCCAGATGTCTCTTCTCCTCGTTCGTAGTACGGTAGCTGTTCTCGTTCACGTATTCGACCTCCTCGCCCTTGGGGTAGCTGTTGTTGGGGAACAGCTGCGACATCAAGACGCTGGGCGGGTCGGTCTGGGCGGTGGGTGCCTTCTTCTTCTTCTTGGGCTTTCTCTTCTTCTTCTTCTTCTTGGCACCCTCGCCCGCAGCGGGTGCCGCGCCGTCCTCGGCGTCGTCATCGGACTCGTCGCCGGAGTGCTCGGCGAGGTTGCCATTGGCAGCAGCATTCGCGTTGGGCTTGCCGTTGGCGCTACCGTTCTCGGTGACTGTGCGCAAGCAAGGGAGGATGAGATTAGACAAATGAGCGTCATGGGGGATCTCGTGACAAGGCGGGGCTTACCAGTGAGCTTCTCGAGCTCTTCTGCTGGAACTTTGGCCGCCATCTTGGTGTTCTTGGCTGGCAAGCGAGATTGTGTCTAGGTAGTAGTATCCCGCTCCATCAACCCCGCCATGGAACTTTTTTTTTTAAAAGAAAGTTGTTTCCGGCGTCAGCCACCGGACTGGTCGGGAGCAGGGCGCACCCTAACCCGATCCGGCCAAGGGTTTCTTCCCCACTGATTTCCACTTACGAAGTAACTCAACCTAGTTACTTGTGTATTAGCTTTATATTGGTCATGTTGATCACATTCGAGATTGGTTGAGCAAGAACATGTGTATACACTTGAGTCAATATTCCATCTTTTAGAACTATCAATAGGGTAAAACAGTAAAACACTCCCCAACTTTACAAGAGAAGAAGAACAAGGAGGAGGAGGAGGAGGAGCAGAAGAAGAAGATGACAAGAACTGATCACGATCCTCCTTACAGTCCTTTCTTCAAGCCCACTCTTTCTTGAATTTTTCGTCAAATTCCTCCCCCAATGCCTGGAACGCCTGATATACCGTCGCCAAGGACCCTCGCCCCTGGTTACACCAGCTAGGCGTAATCTTCACATTGCCATCGCTGTCGAAACCTGTATAACTTCCTCCGTCCGTTCGCAGACTTGAACCTTGTTCTGATTCATCCGCGCTCTGAGTGTCGGAGACCGCGTCCTCCCAGGAGTCGATTAAGGTATCTTTCTTTGGCTTCCTATTTCTATGTCGTGGTGCAGAAGAAGGACCCTCAAGAGCCTCGTCATCAACAGCTACCATTGTGCTGATATTTTCAACGGGAATATCACCGTCCACAGAGGCAGTTTCCGCCATGATATCCCCTATATCTTGTATATCTAGCATGGCAGCATCATCCGACCCGCCGTCAGCGGTCATGAAGTTGTGCAGGCTGGTCACTATGGTGGCTAGTATCATAGAGAAGTCCTTGAGGCGGAACCAGACATCCCCACGTTTGATCCCGTTGTCGCGAACGAGCGCGTGCATATCACCATGTTTGAAGAAGTCGTAGATGTAGGCGTTCCACTTCTCACCTTCCGTCTCTTTACCAGAGATCCGAATGTATGGTATGGAGGTTTCATCCAAGAACACACCGGAACGCACTGAACTGCACAGCTCTCTAATGGACTCGAATTCGTCGGTGAAGCCAGATAAGGCCGCAAACTGTGAACGTACCACTGGCTCTGGTTGGTGATCCAACAATGGGTCCATCTGTTCAGTATCGGCCTGATCTACCTTGTGTTTGGTGAATGGTAGTTTATTGTCCTTTACTCCACTGAGGTGCTGAGAAACGTATGTTTGAACATAGCCTTGGAACAGCAGTAGTGTGTCTCGGTTGTGGGTAGCGAGGATTGTCGACGCCGGCTCCGGTAGATCAGGCAAGATAACCACCGAGGGGGAAGGCTGGCGGGCGCCACCTTTCGAACCCACTTTTTCACCGCTATGGTAGGGTATACGGCAAAATAGATGGCAAAGTGTGATAACCAGCTTTAGCAGGATTTCTGGGCGCCGGGCTGGGGACGTGTTGAAATCCGAGCACAGCTCATGGAAGTAACCTCCCATAAGAAGAGAGTGAAACGCGAACACTGCATTCTCCGTAAAATATAGGTGCCCAACCAGTCCAGAAAAGTTGAGCGGTACCCCATTTTCCGAGAGCAGCAGCTGGCGCCGCAGGTATTCGATGGAAAATCGGAGGTGGTGCTGAATTGCCATCTCTTCCTCTGGGCCCCCGAGATATAGTCTGCTCTGGGTCAATAAAGACTCAATGGCTTTAGTCGCGTATTCAGTATTTCCTGTAGCGTGTAGCAACGTAAACAATCGCAATACCAATGTCGCAGAATAAGGGAACTGTCCACGCAGATCGGGCAATCTTGTCGACATGATCTCAAGGGCTCTATGAGGAGGGATGCCGTGAAAGACTACATTTCCTAGAATATCAAACCCTCGACGTCCAGCACGACCTGATGCCTGTCGGTAGTTGAGGGCTGACAGAAACACCGAGTCTCCTGCAAAGACTACTGTCTTGCAGGGCATGTTGATACCCAATGCCAGAGTACCTGTGGCGACGACGACCGTCAAATATCCACGACGAAAGAGCATTTCGACTCTGGAGACCTGTCAGCACTTCTCATTCTATGAACCAGAACCGGCAGGTGGAGAGACAACGAGATGGCTGAAATTCCTGCCCTTACATTTGACGGTACTGACGGTTCATCCCTGCATGATGCACCCCAAGACCTCGTTTAAGGGCATCTAGAAACGTCGGGCGGACCTTCAGACACTTCAAATATCCAATGTGCTGCTCTACTTCTTCCGCGGACGTTTTAGTAGTATCGGCAAAGCTATACTCTGCTAGCGGCATCTCGGGCTTGAAGCTCTCCCATTCACTGGCCTCTTCGCTGGCTTTGTCACGAGCGCGGTCCAGCTTGCTAACGCCATCCTCGGGGCGGTTAGATGAGCTGTCTTTGACCCTCTTCTTGTATTTTGTCCGTAGTTTCTTCCACTCTTCAAACCTTTCCACTTTTTTTGTCCAAGCTGGGGACTCTTTGTAACATCTTTCAGTGGTCCTTAAAATGACCAGCCAGCCACCTAATATCTTCTCGCAGCCATCTCGGTCGTAGTTGAAGACAATCGCAGGTAGCGCACCATTGGAGCGGAGGTCCAAGAGCAGGGAGAAATCGGACTTGGCACTAGACTTGTTAGCTTTATTGTCGAATCCAAGACTCTCGGCTCCATTCTCAAAAGAAGCCTTCCATTCCGTGTACTCGCTTCCTCGTAGCTCCTCTCTCACTGCGTCGAATGGTGAACGAACATCAGTCAACCACTTTTCGAGTTGACCTTTGAGTGCTTCGCCCCACAGAATGGTGTCCGATTTTCTGGTCAACTTATTCAGGAAACGCGAAGGTTCCAGGGTTCCGCCCAGAGGAAACGACTTGTTTTGGTGCTTTGCCATACTGTGCCAGAGCATCAGACAATCCCGAGGCTCGAGGGCAACATCACGCAGTGTCTCTTTCGACCTGTAACCATGAGTCAACACAAGCTGATGTGAGACAGCTTCTGTGTTGGGTGTAACTTACCTTCCGATCATGGCTCCGATGGGATGCATACATATAAATCGTTTCTTACCAATCTCGGTGCAGTCCAATCCTGGGTAAGGCAATCGCTCCACTGGAGCCAGCCCATCGAAGCAGAAAGATTTCGGTGGCCGATATATGAACTTTCTCAAATCTGAGTAGCGACTCTCATGTACTATTGTCTCTAACTCAAACCCTTTTGAATCTTGTATCTCGCTCAGCCATGATGTGAATTCAGAAGGGTTTCCCACAGTTGCAGACAGGGCAATGATCGGACAAGGGGCAAGAAGCAAGAGCTGCTCCCAGATAACTCCGTCTTCGGATTGTCCTATACAGTGAACTTCATCAAATATTATCCGCCGCACTCTTCGAGAGAATGAGTTTGGATCCCGAGCATTTGACGGGGACAGGAGCATGATCTGGAGGATGTGCGGCACGGTGACCAGGATCTGACATCTTTGAGGGTCATTGATGCGATAGTCGCGCGTGTGGATACACCAAACGGTCCTGTTCCCTTGGCTCTCGCCGTGGTAGGTCTTGGTGAATCTGCCTTGGACTTCAGCAGCAATCTGGTTCACTAGAGCCTTCGTGGGCGCCACGTAGACGAGGACGCCGTCGTTGTCTGCCTGCAGGATCTTCTTCATGGCGTAAAAGGATATGAATGTTTTCCCAGAAGACGTGGGTGCTACCACGAAAAGACTCTTGTCGGAATCGATAGCATCGAGGACTTTTCGCTGCCAAGCATCGGGATTGAACGAAACGCGTGGGTCGGGTGCAGCATCGAAGCCTCTCTCCAGGTAAGGACCACAGTGGTTCAACTGAAACTCGAGAGGTTGCTTAAGTCGGAACAGCATTTTTGGCGTGTGCCCAAAAGAGCTGTTGAACGGCAGAGATCGCCTCAATGGAAGGGTTTGTGATAGATTTGGCGAGATGCCCAACGCCTCTGAAAGACATGCAAGTTGCCTGGCCGCCTCTTGAGTTAACGTGTGGCTTCGCATCTCTACCACCTTTGACCACAGCATGGCACGGGTGCTTTCATCTATTGATCACGTTAGCGAGACTCCCTCACTTTTGGTAGCAAGCAAGAGGAATAAGAACTTCAACATACCATTCATTGATATATCCTGATTGGACGCCTGAGCCAGGACTAAGATATGACAGAGATAGAGGTAAACTTCGGCGCAGACCGAAGAATGATCGACAGGAATACTTTGAAGATATTTCTCGGCTTTGATATATCTCTTCACCAAAGAACTTTCAGTTTCGAGTTCGGTACAGTAGCGTGACCAATACGAAACGATGTCTGTTGACTTCTTGTCGATCTTATCCTGCTTGAGAGATCTGGCCGCCTGCAATGCTTCCTTTCTCCCTCCAGGTAATTGTTTTTGTTTGCCTGTAGCAGCCCTGGAGCCTCCTCCAATTGCGTTGTGGTTGGATGCTGTTTTCTTAGATCCCTTAGACTCAGTGAGACCACAGATGATAATCGGTTCAGGGCTGATGATTTTCCCATTCGCACCTGTCAGGCTGGCCGAATATGCAATCATATCTGCCATCCGCTTTTGGTGCAGTTTCCTCGCTCGAAACCCAGGGAGAGCATGTCTGAATTTTGGATCGATGGGCCTTTTAGCGTTATGCCAATGTGTAAGTTCTTGACATATTTTTGATGCTGTGGGTAACTCCAGCGTATAATTTGTCTCAAGTTGAACCTTGTACAAGTACTTATCAATTATAGGATGGCTAAATGGAAGGACCGTCGATGTGGCCAAATTGGAATTTTCCATTCCATGGGATACGATATCTGTGGGAGGAGCATTTGGTTCGTATAACCGGAGGGTCGGATAATCGGTTGAAACGTCAAAATCTTGCAAAGACCGAAACACAGCAACAAGTCTTGCAAAATCAACACAAAAGCCATCTGCCAACTTTGTTTTGAGTCGTCCATTCCGAATCTGGGCGAACATTCTCCCATCCAAAAGATCGTAAGCGTCCCAAACCGCTAACTTAAGCCCTTCACCATCCCAGTACTCGAGTACACACTGCGCAGCAAGGGAAACCTGAGCCAGAAATTCTTCGTCTTCCGGAGCCAAAAGCGAAAAAGCTTCGGAAAAGGATCTCTGTGAGATTGTTGAGATGCCCAGTATGGCAATGTGTGCTAAGAAATCCGCAACCTGTTGCTTTCTACGAGCTATGTCTGTAGATGTATCGACCGAGACCACCATAGCCACAGCACACAGCGTGACACCTTCACGAGCGGTGAGTGCTTTGTCCTGACTCAAGCACTTCAGCTGCTTCATATATTGCTTCCAATCAGTGTTGACTTTGAGCCTGTGAAGATCAGAGTTCTGGAAGACTGGGAGTTCCTTTGAACCTCCAGATTTTGGTGGTATAGATGGAGCCACAGTTCGAACATAGACCTAGGACGGGAGGGTTTGTAAGTATTATCCCAAAGTCCCCAAATTCGTTTATGAGAGGCTTACCTTGGAGCTATCAAACTCAAGGTCGTCTAGGAACCCAACACAATAACCGCGAACAGCCATGTAATGGCCCACATGCAGATATACAAGCGCGTTAACATCGGATTTCCGATAGCTAGTGTTGTCGCCAGAGCACAAGATACACTGCGGTGAAGCTTGCACCAGATATGCGGAAAACTCCCCGGATTCGAGCGATGCAAATCTGTAGCTACACACACCTCCACTCGACTTGACGCTCGTCTCATGCGCAAGATGCCAGATGAGAACCACACGAAGGAGTTGATACTTGTACCATATAGTTTTGGGAGCTTTGAGAGGAATACAGAGTTGGGTAAGGTTATCAAACCAGACAATGTGAAAATTGCATCCTCTATGCTTCAACTTGGCTAAGAACGTCTCCACGGCATGAACTGCGTGTAAGAGTTGAAAGCCACCTTGAAGAATAACATGTATCAGTAAGGTCGCACACATATCATTTCCAAGGGCAGGTAACCAGTTGGAGCTTACCTTGAAAATCGACCTTAGCATTCTGAACACAATAGGCGAGGGCAGCCTCGCCATGGATGATAAAACACTCCTTGCCAATGAAGTCACCAACAAGATCTACTCTTAATGGCTTGAGCTGCTTAAACCACTTCAGGACATCCTTTGGATCCCACAGAGTATTGCGGGCGGTATCCATCATTGAGCTGCGTGGAAAGAGGTTAATCCGGCATTTGAGATCTCTCGCACTGTAAGCCTTTCAATGCTTTGTCTGTCCCAGGGAATCAAGATCAGTCAAACATGTGTGTTGGACTTGAGTTCTCTGTAGTAGTAGAAGTCTACAGTATCAGAGAATGGGGTATTTCTTTCAGTGATTTAACCTGTGCTCCCCATCCATTTTATATAAACCTTTCCAGGTAAATAAAACAATCACCTTTTGCGATTTCAAAATGCGAATTCTTAATCATGCAGGCGGCAGCCTGCATATGACGACCTAAAATTGAGCCCCCGCAGCTGGAGCCTAGGCAATTTTTATCACAATATGATACCGGGCACAATCAGCTTTGCTGTTTCATGCGGGAGGCCCATGAAATCCGATCACCCCAACAAGCGGTGTCTCGATTCTGTAGCAGGAAGGATGCGTATTGCCGACATACCATCACAGAATTAGGTGAGTGGTGCATAGACTAAAAAGCCTTCCCGGTTATTGTTGCCGGAACCACGTTCGTAAATGCTGCATGTTCATGATTCGCGTGGGATGTGGAAGCAAAGACGAGGCTATTGAGCGCCCAACGATGCGCCACAATTCACAGCTGTATGGTCCGACGAAGAAAGTCTCATGACATAACAAACCAAGACACACTCGCACCACAAGTAGATTAGATGCTTTTTGTAATTTCCTACCAAGATTGCTCCTTTGTTGACCGGGAAAGCTTGATTATGACGTCTGACCTATCCTCTGAGGAACCGAGTTCCGAATAATATCTTACTAGTCCTTTCAAGGTCCAAATACTTCATTCCCGTGTTAGTATACACGGTCTATGCGTTTGGATGTGATTCAGAGACGACTTTGTGGCTTGTCTCATAAGAACCCATCAGTATAACGAATCACTTAGCCCAAGCATATAAGTCTGTTGCCCTCTTAAATCTACCTTGACAAGTATTATATTTGCAATTTGGAACTAGGCATATTGAAAACACGTACCATAAGATGTTTGCCTGTCTCTGAATACATGTCTTTTGTGTGAGTTGATCAGCCCATCAATCCACAAAATGAGCCTAACATTTCGAATTTATATGAAATAAATGCGCATGGCATGAGACACAGCTTGCTCGTTATGTCGTCTTCATATGTCACCTTCATCCCACACTTTATCATCTAACTGTCAGTGCCAGATGTGTCATTAGCAATTACCATGGCAAATCTTCTCCATCGTATCGTCCACCTACACCACCCCCGTTTTCCCATCCTTTGACAAGAATGTTTCGGTGTCTTCCTGTGTCACCCGGCCCAGCTGAATGAGCGATCCGCAAGACTTCCATTGCGCCGACCTCCACTGGGAGATCAGCCTTGTCACCTCCTGCCAATTCCGTCTTCAAGTTCCCCGGGCTCTGCATGTATACGCAGAAGCCCTCATCTTTCAGGCGATTTGACCACAGAGCTGTCAGCATATGCGTCCCTGCCTTGCTGATTTTGTAAGCTGGATACGGCACATTGTACAGGGAGGGATCTGTCTGCGCGGTAGTTATAGCACCTAGAGTGGAAGAGAAGTTCACAATCTTCTTGTCCGCACCCTGGCGCAGTAGTGGGAGAAATCCACTGATCACTTCGTGTGTTCCCGTAACGTTGGTATCAAGGGCTTCCCTCAAGAAACTCATGTCCTCAATGTAAGTAGTCCTAACGGGTTCTCGAACCGCTGCATTATTGAACAGGTAGTCGAGGCCGTTGCCGTCAAGTGACTGGGCAATCTGAGCTGCTGCCACCTTGATACTGTCTGAATCGTCTACGATGAGCTGAACGTGCTTAACCCTGTTGTTGGAGTATGAAATGGTCTCAGCCAGTTCATGGCTCGGCTTGCTTGATCTGGTCGCCGCAAAGACCAACTTTACCGTATCTGGTGGCAATGCAGCCAATTGTTGTACCAACCCCAAACCGAGGCCACGAGCTGTTCCTGTGATGAGATACGAAGCCATGCCTGAGTTGTAAGTAGTAGTTGTTTGGTAGCGGGTACCGAGATCAAAAAGACTTAATTGTTAAACATCAACCAAAGGGGGAGGTCATCTTTGGCAAAATATCCTACATGACCAGATATAGACAGACACTTAGAAAGTCAGCGTATAAATACTAATGTATAGCCAATTCGATGTTTACCTCGCTGCAGGAGTTAACGTTATTGGCATCGCGCATAACTTTTATTTTTATCTCCGGTTCAGCACGAGCTGCAATAGACTACTAGCAACGTTGCGTCAGTCCATATGCAGAACCCCTAGACTAGGCGAACTACGCCGGCGTCACCAAAGACGGCTAAAAATATGTGCATGGGTAAGTTAAAGCATCCAACGTGTCTCGTAAACTAGGGTCTCAATCCTTTCTTCGCATTGCACGGTTCGATTGCCTTGCACACCCATAAGAGCTGCCCGTAAACAGTGGGAAAAAACAACAAGACGTCTGTTTAACGAGATACCATTTGAACCCGCCAGCGCAGCCACGGTCTGTGAGCTGCCCCTCCCTTAAGGGCTACGCTGAAGGACAAAACAAACAAAATCCAACCATGTCGTCGCTCATTGGCCTCGTGCACCGCAATTGTCAAGCAATCTTCCCGCCGCAGGTGGCCAAGGCAGACAAGCCGCTCAAATTTGGTATCCTCGGTGCAGCGAACATCGCGTGTGTAGCAAACCCAAGCCCCGTACTTCTTCTACATCGCGCACGGCAGTAGCGTTGTTCAGTTCCTTGGCTAACAAAAGGGCGCACTTTCCCTGGCTCTCGTTCCCGCAGTCCCAATGCCTTAATCAACCCTGCTAAGACTCATCCCGACGTAGTGGTGCAGGTCGTCGCCGCGCGGGACCAGGCCAAGGCGAAGGAGTATGCCCGGAAGCATGGGATACCAGATGTCAAGGCATCCTACCAAGGTCAGTTTGCTATGGAAGGTCACATGACGGACCATTGGAGAGATATAGCCATAGATTTGTATCACGGATGGATGTCAAACTCCTTATTGCTACTATCCTCTCTTCTATCTTCGTGCCCAAGCCTTTTTTCGAGCCTGCTACTGATAACCTTTCGCCGTAGATATCCTTGATGACCCCGAGATAGACTGTGTGTACATCCCGCTCCCGAATGGGCTGCACTTTGAATGGGCAATGCGGGCCCTCAAGGCCGGGAAGCACGTCCTCCTAGAAAAGCCATCGACGAATAACGCCTCGGACACGGAGCGCTTGTTCCGGAGCTCGCTGCTCTCCTCAGGCCCGAAAGGGGCCCCGGTGCTGCTAGAAGCCTCGCACCACATCTTCCACCCGGCTTGGGCACTTTTCATGAGCCTCATCAGCCCGGCGGACGTGCGCCACGTCCGCAGCGAGATGAATGTACCGAAATCCGTGATCGCGGATGACGACATCCGGTTCCGGTACGACCTGGGCGGCGGCGCCATCCTGGACGGGGGTTTCTACACCGCCAGCGTGCTGCTGCACGCGTTCGGCGGCGCGCTGCCCGAGGCCTGCGAGCGCTGCGAAGTCCAGCCCGGCGCCCTGGACGACAAGTGCGACAGGACCTTCCGGGCGACGTACCGCTTCCCCGGCGGCGGCACCGGCGAGATGCTCGGCAACCTCCAGGCCCCGCTGTCCAAGGTCCTGCCCGTAGCTTGCGTCCAGCACCGCCCCGTGGTTGTCCCCGCCGCCGAGGGAGGAAGCACGGCGGCCGCCGCCGCGCTGAAGGAGGGCCAGGAGCTTGTGCGCACGCGGACGGTGAAGTTCACCAACTACATCATCCCCACCTACTTCCACTCTATCAAGATCTCGGACGAGTTCGTCATTAGGAAAGCCGGCGGCAGTGACGACAGCGCCGTCGTGAAGCGGTGGACCAAGACCAAGACCGTCAAGGCCTACACGTGGGCCGACGCCGGCATTCAGCAAGCCGGCGAGCCTCACTGGCTGACGTACCGCTACCAGCTGGAGCAGTTCGTCCACAAGGTGCGCGGCCGCGAGGCTACGCAGTGGCTGGAGGCCGACGACAGCATCAAGATCGCGCAGATGCTGGACATGGCGTACAATGCTACAAATATGGGCTTACGGCCTGCGAGTGAGTACAGCTAGCGGGTGATTTCTTCCCAAAATAGCCAGCTTTCGCAGTTCTTGTTTCTTTCACCTTCGCACGCCTAGTGCGGAAGGGGGATGTGACAAACTTAGTATTGTTGCATTCTGATTTCTATTCGAGAGCGATAGCCTGCTTAAATAAATAATTCTCTTTTCTCGACTAAAATGTGTAACAAATAGTTAGTGTGACAACTTTCTAATGATGTCTTCTATCTAATCCACGTGGCGATCGAGTGTTGTACGAGAGTTTCACATTATCGTATATTCTTTTCATTCGCTACCTACGATCTATGCTACGGTATGGTATCAGCTTCCTCCAAGTCGAAGCCGACTCAAAACACGAAACAAAAAAAACTGTACAATGGCCCCATTTTCCTAATACGCCCTATTTAAGTAGCCTGTAAGCATCTCCCATGGGAAGATGATGGGCGTTGTCATGCGAATGCACTTCCATTTCCATCGCTGAACCGCCTCCAACTATTCCCATCCCCAGCAAGATTATCGAATTGGAAATCACCCATGCGGAGATCCAATGTCATATACCCGGTCCCCAAGCTGTACCATTCCAGATGCAGAGGTCTGGAAAGCAGGACCAGACTGGCGCAACTTGTCCAGAACGCTGAAGCTCTACCGGGAACCCCCACTGCTGTTCTGCTAATTTACCTCTTCTTGACATTAGGTCGGGGCTTGCATTCATCGCCCTGAATAGGGTGGAGCATGACCTTATTGGGGTAGTTTTGTTGGTTACCCTGGTGTCCCTTGCTCCAGTCGTAGCCGACAGCATACGCAAAAATGTTGCCATTGGCGTTAAAGGTGGTGGCGGTGATGCTGCCACCAACGTTCGGGTATCCCTTGAGACGATGCTTGGCGTCTTTGTCCCAGAAGTGAAAGGTGCCGTCACTACCGGCGGTGCTGAAGGTTCCATGCTGGGGGTGGAAGGAGATATCGTTCACAGAGTAGACACTAGTGACGTTGTTTACCGGAGGGTCTCGGTGGCACTTGAACGAGAAGTTGGAGCTCGAATCCTTCTCCTCCACATACTGGATAGCACAGCGACCCTCAATGCTGCCAACGGCAAATCCTGACGCGTCGGTAAAGCAGCTGACAACACGGGTCTGCCACTTAAGGGGACTTTGGAGAGTCTTGTAAAACTTGAGCGGGTCGTTCAGGTTGATGACATTGATGTAGCGGTCGGCAGTGCCCACGACGAGCAAGTTGTTTCGCACGTCCATGGTGTACACTCTTTCTTGGGCAGTAATAGAGCCCACCGGGGCGCTGCTTCGCAGATCCCAGTACTTGATAGTCTTGTCCCAGGATCCAGTCACGGCCATGGTGCTGTTGGACTGAGGGGACTCGAAGAAGCGGGCGCACTTGATTGGTTGGTCGTGGGCCGCTACCTGTTGCTTCTGGCCAGTGTTCAAGTCGCAAATTTCGGCCTTCTTGTCGGCACCGGCAGAGAGGATCTTTGTGCCATCCTATAGATAGTATTGTTAGCTACGGAGCTGAGATAGCAATTGGGGTGGTTCCCAATCAGTATTGGCAGGAGCGTACCTTGGACCAGTCCACACTGAAAACCGGAGCCTCATGCTCGTACATGTGCTTTCCCTGACTCTGACCCTGGCTGTTGATTTCGTAAATGCGGACCTTCTTGTCCCAGCTGGACACTGCCAGAAAGTCGGCGGCGCTGGAGAAGGCGAGGTCAGAAACGGTATCCTCGGGCGGGCTGGCGACCTCGACATCTTTGGCGAGATCGCCCTGGGTGCTCTGAGCAGTCTGCGCCGCTGTAGCGCTGCCGCCGAAAAGACCCGACATGTTGGAGAATTGGCTTTGCGCGCAAGTTCGCGAATGGGTTGGGGGGAAGGTCGGTTCTTGATAGTGCTAGCTCGACAAGACTGAATGCAGATTGTGATTAGGAGCTTGTCGGCATGGCGAAGCGTCACACGCCTTTTCCCTTCCAAGATAGTGACGATTCAGGAGATCGCCTTGCTCGAGATCCCGAGATTCGCTCGCACGCGCTGTGGTGTTGTGGCGGGACGGGCGGGCTGTGGTTGTGTGGAGTGGCTGGCCTCAGTTGATCCCCAGGCGCGCCTAAGTTTCGATCTTTGAAGTTTCTCGTGTCCAAGCTCCCAGTGCAAAAGACAGCTCGGAAATATTCCGGCAGCTGCAAAGGTACCTGGGCGCCTGGCACTGGCCAGTGAAAACCTTAGCCCCACTTCTAGCTCCAGTCTCCATTGAAATGAAAAATAAAATAAAAAAGCCTTTCTCAATCTTGGTCCTGGTTCTTTTTCTTCCTTTCTTTCTTCACAGAACCCCCCTCGCCCAATAAATCGTGGTCGAAGCTACAAACAGAGATGGTTTCACTCCGGTGCAATCATCTCGCTCCTTCAGCTTTGGGAGAAAGTCCCCGGACACGCTCTTCTCTTGTAGAAGGGACATAGCGGAAACGCGCCGCCATAAAAGCACTGCGGCTTATGCTCTCTCCTTCCGTCATTCTTCTTTCCTAACTGCCCCGGGTGGTCGCTACATCTACGTGCCCGCTCACACTTTTGTCTCTTTGCCTCGTTCGTTTCAGGGTGGCACCATGGACGAAGATATGAGTCCGTTGCTCTGGCGGGGACTTGGCGGAGGGCCTGTGATGGCGCGTGCGATGACCATCTGGTCGTTGTGTTGGGGAGGAGTTGATATTTAGGATGTGGGTTGGGTACATTTTGTCGAGATTCATAGTTATGCGATTGCTCAGTCTCCAGGGTAATACTTGGGTCTGGGTTACTCGATGGGGCTTATTCTTGGTGCGAGGGGGGTTCTGTCACGACTCGCTGGGATTCTACCAGACGGGTTGCACCTTTTACACTCTGGACTTCGCTGGAAGTCTCACCCTTTTGCATACCCGTCTGGTATTCTCCTCAGCGAGGCGAGGGCATATAAACATAACGTTCAGGTGATGATATACGATATTAGAGTCAAGCACTGAGGCGCGCCTACGGGTTAGCCCTATGATGACCTAAAATGCGTTATGGTATCTGATGAACAATTCCAACATTCAGCTTAGAGAGTCCTAATAGACTCTCAGCTTCACGTATGCTCTGTACATATTCCAGGACGGCCCATGACAAGTGTCAAGGCCTTTCGCACCTAGTATTTATTTGTAGCTCAAAGAAACTATTACTTTGATATTGATTCTTGCCGCTTTGTCTTGCCGCTTTGACAAGCTTCTTCCAGACCTGTCTATAGATAAAATGTGATATTCAAACGCGATGCTTGCCGCCAAAGCCTTGATACCTCCAGCCGTGACGCACCATCCGGTGCACATGGCCTCTCCCAATTCTCATTAAAACATCAAAAAGCCCGGCTAGGACACCGATGATAAGATTTACAAAACGATAGATCATTCCATCATCACATCACCCGCTCTGCGTGATGCAATTTCATTACATTAAGCCGCCCAGGACGACCTTGCCAAGAGAGCCCACCTCTTGCTTCAACCCCGCCCTGCTCGTATCCTCGAACTCTTTGACGATCCCCTGGATGATGATCTTCCGCACGCGACCGTCAACCTTTGTGAATAACTCGGCGATAAGCGGTGTACACTCCCGAGCCGACGGCAGCAGGTTCATGAGACGTGTGTAGCAGTCAATGAGCATGTCGCACAATGTCGCAAAGGTCTCAAAGAAGTCTGGATCGAACGGTAGGCTGGGGGTCAAGAGGTGCGTGTACTCTTCGCCTGGCAGGAGGTCGCTCCCTTCGCCGCCCAGGCCAAAGGAGATGACCGATGTGGGGGTTTGATTGGCTCCGCCGTTGTTCATGTTCTGGTTCACGCCCATGTCGTGGAGGAGATCACCCGCACCGCTCGTGCGGCGCCCCTTACCACCGGGGCGGCGGAACATCTGGGGCAGGCGGGCGCGCGAAAGGGAGGACGCGTTCACGCCATTCTCGGTGTGTATTTGTTGGTAGGATTCGAACTCGGTGAGGAGGGTATTCAGGGAGCGGAGAAATTCCAGCGGCGTGCTGGAGTTGAGGTCAATGACCATGGGGAGGGAGAGGCCAAGGAGAAGATAGTTGGTCGCGCGACGAGCAAGCTTGCGCGCGTCGAAATAATGCATGCGGGCTAAATCTGGTTTGTCGAAGAGCAACGTGTTGAACCAATAAACGCGACCTTCGTGGCTGCACACACAGGATTCGTTAGTATCTATTCATCGAAAGCACAAAAAGTGTGGAACAGATGCGGCCTGAGATATCCGCAAGGGCGCCTGCTTGGGTGGGCGAGGATACGCAGATCCCACATGATACGTACGTTTTCCGTAAATAATCTAATGTCGATATCCGCTTGTTTGCGACCTCTTGGATATGTTGATATATGATATTTGATTCCACAAGGCCCGCCGCCGCAGCCCCCTGTGAGATTGGTGGCGTTGTAGCCGGTCCATATACCATGATGGGAGTCGACATATGTGCGGTGCTTCGGGCCAGTCTCCTTCGTGGAGATTCTGGCGACTGTGCTGCTCCGTCGGATGTCTGTCGCGCAAGCTTACTGGCAGCGCCAATCGCTGCTGCGAAATCAGGTAGCGCTGGGGGAGTCGAGGCGTCCGTCACAAACTGATCCGGTCCCCCATTTGCTGCCGAACTGGCTCGACGCCGTTTGCCCTTGGAGGGTGAAGAGACTGAGGAGCGCCTGGATCCGAACGAGTTCTTGCGCCGGTCTGGTTCCTTGGTGAGGCCGCCAGAGAGCCTGTCCGATAATAAAAGTTTACTGCTCGAGGTTTCGTCGATGCTGCTGCCGTGGCTGGTGCTTGGCCTCGATCTCCCGCTCGGTTCTCTCGCTGGTGAGCTGCTGTTGCCAGAAGTCCAAATATTGGTGTTGAAGAAAGGGGTGGAGGCCGACGAATTCGATATCCTCTGCATTGCGTCTCCAGTGAGTCCCCAAGGGCCGCGGCCAGGGGTTAGCGCCTTACGTGCCTGCTGGGAACTTTAATTGGACCAAGGGCGGATTGACCAATTCGGGAGGGGGGATCGACTCAAAGCAAGCATATGGGATACGTAGGGTTGCAATCTGGATGCAGAGCGACGTTCGTGGGCGGCAGGGGGAAAATTCTCGATTTATTAGGGATTCAAAATTAATAAACGAACGGAACGGAATATAAAGCGGGATTTCAACTGGAAAGATTGCTAGGAGGAGAAAAGAAGAAAGCACTATGGCATTCGGACATTATAATAGGCGAAACAGATCCCAGCAGCCAGCGGGAGAGGGCTCGTGTTGATACCTGAAGCTAGACAGACTAAAGCCTCGTTTCGGCTCTAGTTCAGCAGCAAAGCAAAGTGCAAACACCACATAGCACACAGCACCCCCAGAATGGTGCAACCAAGTGGGTGGTTCTCATTCCGCTCAATCAGGGCGACGTTTGAGGAGAACTTGCCCTGCTATGACTGGCGACGCCTCGCTCCATTCGCTCGAATGAACTCAACTGGGATAGCTTGTGTGTACAACCACGCAAGGGCAACAATGCTCTAAGGGTTGCGGCTGTTCCGAGCGGTGATCAAACAGCCGGCGAGCCATTCGTTCCTCGCATGGAGTACCCTAAGGCGCATAGTGGTGCGCCACTTCTTCCCCAGAACAGATGCAAATGCAGCGTGGGCGAGATGTGAAGATATGAGGCTGTAAGCAGACGGTCTAAAAGGTTGACTGAGTGATTGCCTACGTTAATGGTCTGACCTTGGCCCGTCTATGGCGAGTTAGAACGGTTTGACGTTCGCCGACTGGCGAAGTCCAGGGAATTACTAACTAATTGATGGTGCGTGATCAGAGCATGGATGCTAATAAGCTAGCCCGAGGTGAAGCGTTTTGACAGCTTGATACCCAGTACCTGTTTGAGCCCCAGGACCCTTATTTTTTTTCCTTCCCCCCTTCCATGCCCCCTCGTCCTCTGATTAGCCTTACGAACTGGGGCCTAGGGCTGGATAATACACATCACTACCGAAATACACTAATAACAGGATACTTGCTTCGTATCGAATCCGGGGCGACGGGACTGGGGATAATGATTTTCGCAATATCATTTTGCACCTGAAATTACAAAAGGACTCCCTGGACATAAGGGGCCGCCGCAAGGTCGCCTCATAAAGCTCGCGATGCTGTTCATGCCTGCGGTCATATGCAAACTCAAGCGCCACAGTGGTGCCTGAACTATGCTGCTTTGAGCATGATCTTGGCTTGAGTTGTACACATATGGCCACATCCCATCACGAAAGCAGAGCGTGCATTGAGATGCGCACAAATATTTTGAACGAGACAGCCCAGCTTTGCATTTAGGGGTCCCTACAGAAACAGACCCTTTGTTTCATTGCCATATAGTAATAATTAACACATTGTACGAAAGCATGAAAGTGAATGATTTGTCAGGCTTTTGCTCTTGCCGCAGTCTAAGACTCGCATCTGTGCAGGTTAAGCCCGGGGCCATGGCTGTACATCTTGCACAGCCGGGTTGGAACTTCAATGCTCTTCCATTGCTCAGTGTAAATGATCCCATTATGTATTATGTAGAGCTATTAGTATGTGGATGGCGATATATACCAGCAGCACAAGGAGCAGTTGAAGACGATTCTCGCATTGTGGTACCTTGCTTTAAACCCCAGTACCCGATGCTGAGCCCCAGAAACGCCACGCCAGATATGCTCCTCCGCCTGCAACGGAGATGGCGCCCGCCCACATCATCAACAGCTTAGCGACGACGCCATTAACGACTGCTTCTGCGGCTTCGGCGTCGTTGACCCGTGGAAACGGCTCGGCAGGAACTGGTTTGCCCAAGAACTTGCACAGAGGCTCCCACCCGTCCTCGATACGCATCTCCAGGAGCCGGTCCTTGGGCACAACCTGCCGAACAATGTCGTTATGGGTCTCGATGATGACTAACAATTATTAGCATTAGAGTTTCACGACATAATTCAATTACCAGCCACATATATTATTTTCATTGCATGGAGACTTACACGGCCCATAATCCCCGGGGGTATGTCCAGCTTCTTGCAACGAGCTGTCGGTGAGGATCTTCCACTCCTTCACGAAAGGTGGAATGCGGCTCAGTGCTGGCGATATGGCAGTTAACAGAGGCAAGTACCTAACATTCGGTGTATGGTACGTTAGCAGGGCACGCATGGGGCTGGCTTTTCATGAGATCATGCAGGGTTTGATGTCCATACCAAGCGTCGCCGTTCTCCAAGACAACGGCATCGAAGCTCTTCCACCACTTCTCTGGCTCACGGGTTACCAGGACCACTTTGGCTTCCGGATATGCCTCGATCAACTCGGCAACGAAGTTAATGGCTGGCAGGTCAACGCAGCCCACAAAGCCGTCCGTCACCTGGTGTACGAGCTTGACACATCTCTGACGGTCTCCCCGTCTCTTGGCAACGTATGCATCATACCATGTTTTCATGAACCCTATTTCACCGCTGCTACGTCAGCCGTGCCCATCTGAGGCAACAAGACATTTCAAGAAGGTCTGGAATATCCGACAGCACCCTCCGTTCATTACATACAGCTTTCCCGAAACAGAGCATGAGTGCCGCCATGGAGAACAGGGCCATCAAGCAGCTTTTCTAGTGCGAGCTATGTTGAATAATCACACTCGCGATCTGATTAACAACCGTGATTCTCACAAGTTGGACCGGTCCACAGGGCGGGTTTCCTTGAGAGGCGTTCGACTTGCTTACCTGGATTGAGACAGTACCTGTCCGTGAGTAACCCGCTCCGATGACAAGCATGGTCTTGGATCGGTCCGGCTTAGACGGTAGACCTCCCATGATCGCGATGGTGTTATATTGTTATTTATCTTGTTGTCCTTCGCTGGTCTCAGCCTTTCAGCAGGATGAAGTGGAATTGAAATCCACAGTCCAGCAGAAGCTTCTTATCGTCGGAAGCGTTCCCCAGGACCTGAGAAACTAGATGTTCAGGGACTGGGATACTATGGATTTGGTCTTTGGTTATCGGTACCCAACCGTCATGGTAACTTTGGTTCGCTTTGACGTCGTTTGCAGGTACTGTATACACCCTTCAGCTGATGGTCCACTTTACCAAGCAGTGACTATTGTTTCCCCCCTGCAACAACCAATAGAGCGAAGTCCCAACCATATGATTTTGTGTAGCACTGCAGGATCGGACATGTTCCCCGGATAATTAGTGCTGCGGGAAAGGAAAGGACTGAAACTCGGTGGTAGTCGGCAAGGAGGGATATACAATACTACACCCGAAACAGTGCGCAAATAATTGACAACGACCTAGGATTGTCGCAAGCGGGGGTTTTTTACGCGAACTCATCGTACATATAGCGCTAATCTGAGGGTTGACGAAAGGGAAAGCAGAGGGACGGCGGGAGGCATGATGGGTTCATGACTATTACATAGTAGATAGGACAGCCCGATTTGGTCTTCAATAGCACATTTCAGGCACATTGACATTGACATCATGTCGGATGACATTCTAGGATTCAAACTGGGTCGGCATGTGCTCCAGATCGATCCCGATATCATCAAAGATAGAGGCGAGGGCGTGACGGACATCTACTACTTCGAAGACAATGGCAGGACTTATCACGGCTGGATGGCCGGAGGTGCGTAAGCCAGAGCCCACCGCATCCTCTTCTACAGCGCAACGAACCCACTAACCTTTCCAGCAGAATACTCGCTTCCAAACGATGTCGAGGAGCAGGCGCGCCAGGACTTCCAGCACATAATCTACAAGGAGCTCCGAGACGGTGAGCTAGGCGCAGCACCCGTTGAGAACCCTGAGCACGTACTGGATATCGGTACAGGAACGGGGATCTGGGCGACCGAGTTTGCCGAGAACAACCCTAACTCGCACGTGGTCGGCACGGACCTGTCACTGATCCAGCCGGCGCCGGCGACGCCGAACTGCGAGTTTCTGCTGCAGAATGCTGAGACTGAAGAGTGGACTTTCCCGTACCGCTTCGACTACGTGCACCTGCGCAGCATGGGGCCCTGCTTCGCCGATATGGCAACGACGCTACGCCGAAGCTACAACCACATGAGCGCGGGCGGCTGGATCGAGCTGCAGGACAGTGACTGGACGTCGTACGAGTGTCCGGACGGCAGCGATGAGGGGGCGTCGGTGGAGCGCTGGATGAGTACCCTCGTCAAGGGTGGCGCCGCCGCGGGTCGCGACATGACTAAAGTTCGCTCCTACCGCAAACTCCTGGCGCAGGCTGGCTTCGTGGACATCATCGAGGAGCCGCACCCGGTCGCCGGGAGCCCGTGGATGCGGGATCCCCAGCAGAAGCGCATCGCCGCAATGATGGGCACTGCACTGCACGCAGCCGTAGACGCCTACCGTCCGTTCTACGCATTTGCGGGGCTGTCCCCAGGCGAGGTCGATGAGTTGGTAACATCTGTGAAGAGAGATCTGAAGAGAATCGATATCCATTGGGTAGGAAGAGCGTAAGTACTGCCTCTAATCTCCCGATAACCTCTTACACAACTGGATATGTGCTGATTCGTACTCTAGGTATTTTGTATATGGCCGGAAGCCATATGCTGGCGAGACATAGAACTTGGCGGCTTCAAGGTAATGAGTAATGATCAACATGAGGATGAACATACTTTCGGTTATTAAAATTAGGAGGGACCTCCCGAGTACGTGTTAGTGCTTAAAATGAAGCCTGAGCCCCCTGTGACAGATATAAAGGTGCTCGTACTCCATTGTAATGTCATGTCTGCAGGAGGAGGCCGGGGTGACTCTCGTAACAAATAGATGGGGCATTTTGCAATGCTTCTAATACACCTGGTCCTGCAAATGAGCAACAGCAGCCCGCACCTCCGGATTGACTCGAGAGGAGATGGAAAGCCTCAGTTACAGCTGTTTTAATAATACTAAGGCAAAATATGCTGACCTGTGCTGTGAGAAAATGCATCAACGCAGTTCTTGTTCTGGCATCATGATGACTGCATAGCTGCACAAACCGATGCATTAAAAGCATGCTTCTTTCTAACTTCTCGAGGCATCAGGCTGAAATATTTGATCTCTAGCGAAAGGCGCACTGTCACGCAATGTGGCTGTTTGGCCGAATTGAGATAACCAAGAACGTCCATACGCGTGTGTGAGGGAGGTGAAATGCAGTTGGCTTTGCAGGCGTTGATGGGTGCTGAAGATGCTCGTCAAACCCCCCTGGGCATAACCAGGCCCAAGGTGCAGTGGGAGCGGCCAGCACTGTGCAAGGGGATGTCGGACCGGCACTGGGAGGAAAGCGTCTTGAACCCCGCCATGCCAACCCAAATCCAGAACGCGCTTCGCGTAAAGCTCCCGCACGATAAGATAAATCAAAGTCAATAATCTTTGAGTGCGAATGCTTGCGCTGCGCTGCGCGTTTGATTATCTTCTCGCCTTGGCGCTACGGACTTCCACCAGACGGATTTGATTCACCTGTTACCCGACTACTGCTGCCGTGATGCCTAGGTACGCATCTTTTCCAGTCAGTAAACTGTCGTACGTGCTTGTTCTGATACCCAACTCGCAGAGAAATCATCACGATTCAGGCCGGGCAGTGCGGCAACAGCAGTAAGTTGACCCCGCAACCAGATCAACACCCTTCTGCCCTCGGGAGCTCGCTATATGCTAACGATGGGATACTTCGCTACTTGTAGTTGGTAGTCAGTTCTGGCAGCAGCTGTGTCAAGAGCACGGAATCAACCAAGATGGAAACCTAGAGGACTTTGCGACCGAAGGTGGTGACCGGAAGGATGTGTTCTATTACCAGAGTGACGACACGAGATACATTCCGAGAGCAGTTCTGATCGACCTCGAGCCACGCGTTCTCAACAGCATCCAGACCGGACCCTACAAGAACATATACAACCCTGAAAACTTCTTCATTGGCAAGAGCGGCATAGGAGCCGGCAACAACTGGGGTGATGGCTACCAAACGGGCGAATCTGTGCACGAAGAGATCATGGAGATGATCGACAGAGAAGCAGACGGGAGCGATTCGCTAGAGGTACGGTGACCCGAACTCATATCCCCCTTTATCCCAAGAACCACGGCAAACATAACTGACGCTGCGAGCAGGGCTTCATGCTGCTTCATTCCATAGCCGGCGGAACAGGATCTGGTCTCGGCTCATTCCTACTCGAAAGAATGAACGACCGGTTCCCCAAGAAGATTATTCAAACATATTCAGTTTTCCCTGACGCTATCAACTCGGGCGATGTCGTTGTGCATCCGTACAACAGTCTCCTCTCTATGAGGAGGTTGACTCAGAATGCCGACTCTGTGGTCGTCCTCGACAATGGTGCGCTGTCGTCTATTGCAGCCGACCGACTTCACGTTCAAGAACCGTCATTCCAGCAGACCAACCAGCTTGTCTCGACCGTCATGTCCGCGAGTACTACGACACTGAGATACCCAGGCTATATGCACAACGACCTAGTCAGCATCCTCGCATCCCTGATCCCAACACCTCGATGCCACTTCCTGATGACGGCCTACACACCTTTTACTGGTGACCAAGTAGAACAAGCAAAAACAGTTCGGAAGACTACGGTGCTGGATGTGATGAGGAGACTCTTGCAACCAAAGAACCGCATGGTGTCCACAGTACCAGGAAAGAAGAGCTGCTACATTTCGATTCTTAACGTAATTCAGGGCGAGGTCGATCCGACCGACGTACACAAGAGTTTATTGCGTATCAGAGAACGCAGATTGGCAACCTTTATACCATGGGGTCCTGCCAGCATTCAGGTTGCTCTAACAAAGCGTAGCCCATATATCCCCATGAGCCACCGTGTGAGCGGCCTGATGCTGGCCAACCACACTAGTATTGCCACGGTAAGTGCACTATGCAGAAGATCCTGGTTTTTCCAGTCCCTTTGATTCACGTGGGGCACTTTCCCTCTTTCTTTCTGCTGACAGATCATGTGCACTCTAGCTCTTCAAGCGCATTGTTAGGCAGTACGACGGTATGCGGAAACGAAATGCATTCATGGAGGCTTATAAAAAGACTGCACCTTTCTCGGACAATCTCAACGAGTTTGACGAGTCCAGAGAGGTTGTTACAGACTTGATTGCCGAGTATGAGGCTGCGGAGAATGCCAACTATCTGAACCCGGATGAGCCCGCTACATCCGCCGAAACGGATAAGAGGGTCGGCTGAATATAGCGCCTTAAAGCCACTACCTCTCGTGCAATGCGTCTTTGGAAAGTTTTGGCGTTTGATGGTGTCACGGATATGGATGGTTTTGGTTGAATGCTATCCTACATAGTCTGCTAAAGTAATGAAATGCCCAATGAAACCAATGCACACAAAGCTTTCCTCCTCATCTCCACCTTAACACAGCGCTGGATCCGCCCCAATGATCTAATGTCAAGCTTCCAGCAGGTTCGAATTTGCAAATGTTACGTCTTCGGGCTGATCTACGATTGTCTAATCGCATTTGGCGCCAAGAGTTGGCTTCTGTCCCTGCATCTGGACCGGACACACCAGGCATCGCTTGAGGCCCGCAATATTTGACGTCAACCAGTCCCTCCTTGTGACGTCAAGACAAAAAGAGGTACCGGGGCGAAAGCTCCAGGTACCACAAATCTCAGTATATTAAAGGATATAACTTTCCATCCAATTCGGATTTTTTTTATCTTCAAGTTCATCAATTCAAAATAATTTATAACTGGAGTGGTCTTGCTAAAATTCAACCGTCAACAACGATTTATTTCAACTCAAAATATCCACAAAGTAAGTCAGATCACCAGCATTAACCCTCTGAAGTGCGATCACGACACCATTACGACCGTAATATTAGAGGGTACAGCCAGTTGCAAGTCCCCTACAACAGGGAGTACCTTCGTCGTTGCTGCGAAGTATATGCCTACAGCCAGGAGGAAACCAGCCTGTGCCACTATCGCTAGAACAAGCCCTCCCAATACCCAACACCCAACCAACCAGCCAGTTGCACAAGCGCTGATGTACTGACCAGCATCACAGTATTCACCATGACTCAGCAATCCAAGGCTAGCAAGATCGAGGAGGTTCGCACCAACCTTCCCCTCCCCGAACAGCCTCCAGTCGCCTCCGACTGGAACTCTGCCGATGCCCGTAACGTCAATGTAGGCTCGGGTGGTCTCTCAAGCGATATCTCCACTGGTGCGGGTTCTAGTTCCGGGCTTCGCGAACCAGCTAGCCAGAGAGATGCCGATTTGAGCGGTGTAGGACGACAAGGAAAGGACAACCTATCTGGACCGCCAAAGGATGCCAGCGCATGAGGCAGTTGTACAGCTATAAAATAAAATGCAATGTTACCAACTCAATCCTCAGTTCCTATATGCTCAATCAACTTCTATAACAGGTGGTCGACATAGATAGCCCCTGTATTTGCCAAGGTCTATCTGGCTAACCTCGTCGTACCTAAGTGACCCTGGAGATCGAGTTTTGCTGTGATTACTTACAAGTCAAGATGTGTTCCAACAGATTCTTTTAAAAATAAAAATAACAAATTGAACGTACTTGCAATTGGTAATATCACGAGATGTGTGCCAATTGTATGGGCTGTAAGAATAGATGATGTTCTCAGTAGCTTAACTGTATGGAGGATGGGGTTTCTGGATTTTTTACCTACTTCGTCATACCTCCCAACCCGTACAGGAGAAATAGACTCTACCAGTCTTTTACGCATAATCAACACCATTAACAGTTGGCACGCCAAATTCGGTATTCGTTCAGATCACTTGATGAAACTTAGCCAGGAAGTTGAGAGGTTATAGCCTACAGAACATGCGACACGACCTAGATCTCCCCAATAATTCCCTCTTATGTCTCACATAAAGACTCTTCCAAGTAGGGTAGATAATCTCAGCAATGCAATCGACTTCTGCAAACGATCCCCAGGTCAATAGGATATGGAGATGACAGTAGAAGTAGAAGTACGGAAACAGACGACAAAGAAATTGTAAAAAGGAAGAAAACCAACCCTGTTATAATATATTTATCGTTAGGTAAACATCATTGCAGTATTTATGCCATTGAAACCAGAAACCAAAGCAATAAATGCATCTCCATTTACTTGTCACACCTACGTCCTGTATAGAAACTTCAAGATGTTCTCAACTGAGATTTCACTCCCATGTTCATTCACTTGCAGTACCTATCCACCCACCTTTCATCAAGCTGAAGCAATGCACACCTTCAGACAACCATAGACCAGACTAGTGTCCATATGAGAAAAATATGTGATTTTGAACCTCACAGGACAGTTCTTTCTAAATGTGTGGGATTGTATGTGAATAGTTCAGACATCGTCATCTTATGGTGAAGATAAAAGGGTTGGACAGACATTAGTAGGTATATTTGGTACTCATAACATACGTAGGTACCTATTTTTCAAATATTCTTTTGATATGGACGAATTATGAACTTTCCTTGGAACCAATTACATAAGTAATCTGTGCACTAAATGGGCAAGAGGGAAGTGCTTTTTCTTCGTCCTCCCTCCTTCCATCATCAAGATTAGATCGCCAACAAATCACCCGCTCACCTGTCGAGGGGACAGATGGAATGATTTACGCCCATATTTTCAATCTTCAAGGTTCCAGAACAAAGATAAAAGACACACTTAACTGCTCATAGTAGTTTGTGATTTTCCCGTTACTCTCCGGCTCTCTTCCTTCTGGTGCTTCTTCCTGGTGCAAACGGACACTCGAGCAGCCCTAACTCAGCAGCGCAAAACCGAACCACTGCTCAGCACCGGTCAAATTCACTTTTGATCCTTCCTAAATGCATGCCTCTTAAAAAAGAACTAAATCTTCTTTATTAATGCAGCTAGCTATCTCAAGAGGTATTCGAAATTCCTAATACACACAGGTCTTTCCTCCTTGGATTACTGCAATCAGCGACCTGGACCACAGGGAACCCCTGATAGAGAGACTCAGTCTTGTACTTTCTATCCAAGGGAAACGACTTTTTTTTTTTCTACACAAAATAGTCGATTGCGGGTATTCAGAAGGCTCAAGATGGAGGATAAAGTGAGAGCTGCAATGATGAATGACCTCGGTATTGGTCGCCTGGAAGATCTAGCGAGAGATGACGAAGGTGACCGCCAACACCGCGACTTTCGTCAGCTCGGGGACGCACGTATCTCGCCTTCTACCGCTACTCAAACACCAGCCAATGTTGTCGCAAATCCTTGGATGAGTAAGTTTGACGTAGTTCTACCATATTCCGAAACTAACAGTATTATAGGTGCGGTGGCGGCTGGTGCGTTTAATGATGATGACGCACATGGTGTTGCCGGCCTTGATTCTATCGCCAACGGCAGACTTCATGCACAACGTCGAGACTGGCCAGCCGCCAAGAATCTTGTTTATTCTACTTGGAAGCCAAGTGGTGGTATATACAATCATATGTTAGTTCTCGTGACTTGATGGTTGTCTTAGTGTTCAGCAAAACTAATACATCCCAGAAATCCGGAAGCAAGTAATCATAGCAGCAAAACAAAGACATTAGATAAACGGGATGTCATTTCTTCACAACGGCAAACCCTTAATACAGGAGGCAAAGCAACGTTGGCTACGAAGCATGGAATCGATGAAAGAACTCTGTCAAAGCCTATTGAAACCCCACTTCCGCCTCATCTACGTCTTATGTCTTCTGGACATACTCCTATGGGTAAATTGGGTCTGCCAGAAAGTGTTAGGGCTGCCGTCGAGCATCCCCGGACACTTACTCTTGAGGAGGACGAGCTAGGACGTATGATTTGTGAGGTAAACCAAGGAGTGAACCTCGGCCTGGTCAAACCAAAAGACAAATCAACACATAATACCACCCAGGAAAAGTCCTTAGGCAGCAACAACCTCGCACTTGGAGGCCGCTCAAGGTCCCCGACTGCACAAACGGGAGTTCCGCTCGAACATACGACTGTGCCGTCTATCCAACTAATAGATCTGAGCTTTGGACAACCGGAAGTAGAACCAGGTTCCAGTTTTGATGATCTCCAGGGGCTGGTCTGCGAACCAACTGTTATTTCCGACATTGGCCAATCACTGGGCCCTTCTTCTCAGCCAGATAACAGCACCTTATCTCTGGGAATTTCCTCTGCAATTGTAACAGAAAAGGTCAAGGAAACAGTAGCTGGTAAGATCCTCGAACAGATCCAAGTAGGCGTTGATTTGTCCCGCGAGTGTCTTGTACTACTCTCCAAGCTCAAACTATGGAACTACCAGGACATATGTGCGGCCTACGACGAGATGTTCTGCTGGGTTGATGCTACTGGTCTACATACAGACATATGCCTCTCAGACTTCAGTGCAGTTCTTGTGGTGTTGATTCATCTAGGTCGGCACACTTCCTTCAAGAGCTTGGATAAGAGCGATCAAGTCAAATCGGCAGCTGTCGTATTGGCCAATCTGCGACGCTTGAAGATGAGGGATACTATAAGATACGACGCGGCCTTTATTCTTCAACTTAAAAAGTATGCAACTCCTCGCCCTCCAGTGGCAGATTTGTTGAAAGATCTCGTCCTTCTTGGAAAATACCTAGCCGTTGCCGAGCAGTCATCACGATCTCCCAGCCGGCACCGTATTATAGACAACCACCAAGAGATCAAAGCCAACAAAGGTAGCTATAGATGGATTCTACTGTGGATCAGTCTTTTGCTAACGAAATAACAGCTTCGCTGGCAGACAGTGCAGCGACCCAAAACAAAGCGAATTATACAGCGAGTGGCTTTGCTACAGACAACCTCAAGAACACTATGAAAAATTCGCAGTTAGTTCCCTCAACAGCCCTCGTTAGCCCACCTCCGCTCGTTCTCAGCGACCGCACAAATCAGTCGGAGACGCTACCTCGTGCTCATGACCCCAGGCAAGGCCTGGGAAAGCTTGGGCTCAGTGGCTCACGCTGGGCTAACTGATGGGGTTCACCCTCATCAAACGGTGGACTACAGTGCATCACTTTAGTGCCAAGCAGTTCCACTTATCCTTGTTTTCTTGCCATCTTCGTGATATAGAAGTCATGGCCAGGGCGAGAGTCAACAGACCAACTTAGACCTCTTGGCTGAAGCCCTCAGCAATTGGAATGTCGGAAATTAGATTGCTCCAGGTAGGTAACTACAAGCCACCGAATGACTCTCGTGGTCAAAGCTTTTAAGAGCATACCCAGGCCTTTCCCAGTCCAGTTGGCAATTCTGACAATGGTAATTTACAGGAACAATCAACTTGTACGAGCAAGCAACTTCCCCCACCTCACAGGCCCCGATCGGAATATGAGATGTATGCTCCTTCTAATGCAGGAGATATCAAGCAGACTGGAGTGACCATTAATAGAAAGGGAGTGTTTGTGTTTGGATGTGAAAGGGGCGACCTGGAGGTGGGAATCTACTGTTAGCTTATTGGCTGAAGAGAAGAGAAAATCCCACAAAGCGCCACAACTAAAGGGGAAGTTAATCGCCCCGCGCGGACGCTGCCGTTTTAGAGGGGCTAATGCCACATGGTTTGTCGACGACGCCCCACACACTCAGCGATGGTGCAGGAAGCGCAGTTGGTGGACTTGAAGCTGAGATCAGCTGAGGACGGAGAGGCGTGGCCAAGTGTGACTGAATGTACGTCGCCTAGTGTAGCACTAATTAAGCTGACCATACCAAACCCGAAAAACTCAACCACCAGCCTAATAACTAGCCCCCCAGCTCGCCCACTCACCCACTCACTCACGTGCAGTTCGGTTGTCGGTACGCTGACTCGGTGGCTGCACCCTCAACAGGAAGCAGGCTGGCAGCACCGGCAGGTTGGTAGGGCAAAACCATACCCACGAGGTTGTATTGAGAGTGCGTGGAATACTCCGCCAGTCCATACGGTTACCTAAAGATTTGCCAATCAACGTCGCCTGCGATCGCAATGCACCGTGAAGGGCAAGGCATCGTGATGATCGCCCGTAGAATTTGAGACCTTTCTGCCCCCCAGTGTCTCTCGGTAGGTTTATTAATATCCGCTTTGATCACTCAAGGTCGGCTGGCTGACCGGGGGGGTTTGCCCATCTCTACGTCTCTACGTTGCGCCCCGAGGCATCTGATTGGGAGGTCTCGCAAGCCCAGAAGTGTGACCTGTCTCGACTAAAACTGAGCCTATCGATGTGGGAATGGCCCCCTACGTACAAGTACTCCATCTCTCTCTCTCTCACACTCTATCCCTCTCTTATTTTCTTGGTGCATGCCCCTGGTACATAGCATCATGCGCACGAAAAGAGGGACCCCCTCCCCAACCCAACCCAACCCCACCCCCGGCTATTGATGCCAGCACACCCGTGGGAGGCTTGTTTGGCACCACTTCATTGCATGCTGTGCTCACCAGTCAGGGCAGAGAAACAACGCCTCTAGTGTTACAACCCCATGGCGACTATCTGAGCGGCCACAAGAGGAGGGTGCGACATTTCACGAGTAACGGTGACGGTAGTAGCAACAGGCCTGGAGGTAGTAAATCAATCAGATATAGATACGTGGATCTGTGTGGTACCACCATCTGTGCTATGTACATGCGTCCACAAATGGGGACGGAAGGGTGTACGTACAGATTACACATGTTAAACTTAAAAAAGCTGCCCTGGTAATCAGTTGCATGATTACTTACCTCCTATGGCTTGTTATGTAGTTACCAAGTAGGAGCACTAATTGGCTGCACATGTAGTGAGTGGTGAGTGGGGGGTGGTCCTGCCCTCCTCCGGGGCACTGCCGGGTGGGAATCCGAATGTCGTTGACCGCCTTTGTCGCAATTAATTCGTAGGTTACGAGACATGGGAAATGGTCACCAATCCATCCCATCTGTTTTAGACTGGGAGAGGCAAAGGGCGCCAAGGGAGGGGAGGGGGGATCCATCACTAACTGGCTCGCCGCCAACCTGCCCAAAATTGCAGGCGCTCTGCAGCAATCTCCATCCATGGAGGCTACGTGCTCTATTGATCGTATCTATGCCTTTTCTCCAGAGGTGCGCAGCCGGCTTTCGAATTAAATTAATCTAGGTTGATTGTGCGTGAAAAAGTTGTGTAATCTGTATGTAATTATATCCTAACTAGTTAGGCGAACTATATGCGGCGTAAGCGTCTCCCTCATCCCGAGGTACTGGTCTGACGTGACGACGACGAAGTCGTTGGGATGGGTGGCTGGATGAATGAATGAATTAATGGGCCCGGTGGTGTAGTGGATGGTGGATGGATACGGCTACGGGCGCAGTACGTAGAGGGACTGGGGGAGCAAAGAGCGAAAGGAATCCAATTAGCAAATGGGTGAACCGACCGAAGCGGGATCGATTGATTGATGGATTGAGGTGTGCTGGAAGCTAAGCTGTCTGCCACAGATTTCCCTCTACTCGAGAGATCCCATAGGTGAGGTTGAGAGCCACTCCCATGGATCCCTGGGCGGCCTTGACTGGCTGTAGCCTGGCCTGAGCCTTGTAATTCGACGGCCTTGTGCGTGCAGCCTGGGCGGGAACCACCAAGCAACCACTCACAAGCCGCAGGGGTGACGAAAAACAACCAAGCCTGGAGAAGCCCAAATGTTTGGTCTCATTCAGGCGAGGGGTGAGTAACGGAGGAAAGAGCCAAAAAAAAAAAAAAAAAAAAAAAAAAAAAAAAAAAAAAAGAGCTCACTCACCCTCGAGCCTAATCATTTTGCTTCTTGCTTCTTGCATTTCTTTTTCCTCTTTCTACTATCTCTTGGAAATTGGTCAGAGGATACTTTCTCTCCCATCATCAGGCAGAACCAGAGGCAAGGGGTGGAATAAATAAATAAACCCATCAACACAAGCTGCCCCCGGCGCCGCACCACTCTCCGTTGCCAAGGACCTTTCTCGAGACCCGCCCGGCCGGATTAGTACCTAATCGCCCCTCACGATTTCTGGATCCACCCACTCACTTCTTTTTCCTCTGCTCCCTTTCCTCAGTTGCTCATCTTCCCATCGTCAAACCCCCCCAACGACGACACACTGTCCTGCTCCCGCGAGCAGGAATCTCGAATCAACGGAAGCCTATATACCGCATCAGAATTGTATAGATACGGAAAACCTTTATCGGGCACGCACTGCAGGGTCTCGGATTGTCCGCTAGGCGTAGGAAGTTTGGACGACAACCTAACGAACTCTTGCCATCTCCACCGGTTTCACTGTTGCAACCGCCAAACCCACAAAAACCCGAACTGATTTTGGGGAGCACCATGAACGTGCTGCTATCGCCACAACCTTCATTCTTCCCCCATCAACACGACCCGTCCCGTCGCTCGCCATCTCGCTCCAGTAAGTCTTTATACCATACTCCATCTGTCATGTGGTGTCTGTCTGGCTTGGCAGTTGTGCGCCGCCAAGATCCCTCCCCCTCAGCTCAGACAAACAAATGGCGGCCTCCGACATCTGGATACTGATGATTGACAAATTAGTCTCACCCTTTCACAACATGGCGAGCAACCGAAAGCGAAAGGCCGACGATGATGGGGATGCGATGTCCGTCTCCCCATCTACCTCTCCTGCCCTCCAGAACCGGCAACTCGCACCGCGGCCATCGAAAAAGGTCCGCTCGAATGACATCGCTGGACGTCCACTCTCCCTCCCCCGACTTCTCGAAACTCTCGATGCTGCCTCGTTACGGAGTGTACTCCAACAGATTTGCGAGCGTCAGCCTGAGATCGGAGAAGAAGTCGTCAAGAGTGCACCGAGACCTTCCGTAGAGTCTGCGTTTCAGGTCCTTCAAGATTACCAGGATAAGCTAAGGGCTGCGTTTCCCTACGGAGAGTCAAGTTCGGATTACACCTATTACCGAGTGAAGGCGCCCTTGATGGCTCTACTCGAGGCCCTCGCCGACTTCACTCCGCAATACCTGCCTCCCAACGAGACGCAAGCCAACATCTCACTCCAATACCTCGACGGGGCAACCAAGGTCATCCACAGTCTACCGGACTGGGAGAGCCAGAACTATCGCCACCACAAGGAGAACGCCTACGATGAGATCTCGAGAGCCTGGGCACTGGTAATCAACGAGGCGGCGAAGAGAGGAGGCGGCTTTGTTCTCCATACTGGGAGCTGGGACCAAACTCTCACGAAACACCACCAGCAGTCCGGAGGTCGACTTGGCTCAGCTATGAGTGCCATGGCCGCAAATGTCGGCTGGGTTGGCGGGCCCAACGGCTCAGGTGCTCCGGAACAATCACAACCCTCTATTCTTGACGAGTTGATTTCTGGAACCTACGGCGCCCCCGTAAGGGTTGGCCCTTGGTAGTGGATTGCCCTAAATCCGGCTATGGATTTGCGATTTGCAAGAGTAATCAGCGTTGGAATATTTGTTGGGTCTTTCTCTTTTTTTTTTTTTTTTTTTTCTCTTGCTTGTGTTCTCTCGCAGACAACCGAACGAAACAAGTGATTCAGCAGCAGACGATGGGATCTGTGGTTACGAGTGCATTCTTCTTCACCAGCATCATGTCGGCCCGACGCCGGCCCACTCAACCTACTTTCACGACACTATAATGAGGCACCTTTCTTTTACCTATTTCTATTTGTTTTGATTGTTGTCCTTCCCGCATTGCAACTGGCATAGATTATGGGGTTATCGGGTTTTTTTTTTTTTTTTTGTTGATTTGCTGTTTATCCGGCGTTTGTTCACGAATATCGTACTTGGCAACAACGGAGGAATTCTGCTCTTTTTGATATCCTATCTCTTCAGATACCGGACTTTCTCGAGCATCCCGGTCTGCTCGCTGGTTACCGACAAGTCTAGAATCGACGCATGTTAGTGGCTAATGAAATCGGAGAAAGAAACTTGGAAAAGACCCTCGTCTGGCGGTACCATACCATCGCCTCGAGGCGTAGTAAATGATGTGAAGGCACAATGTTGTTCAGACATTCAAGGACAGGAGAGGAATGAGCTGTAGATAGTCATAGTCACTAGCGACCTAATGGAAGTGCGTCAACGCGATATACCATGACCTTTTTTTCCTTCTTTTCCCTGTTCCTCATGTCACGACTATTTCATGATACGCTCCATAGCGTTAGCCAGGTGTCGCAATTGTACTCAGCAGGGGAAAGGGGGTCTTCCAACTGCTAGCGAGGGATTCTCCCTGCCATTTTTCAACCAAGCCTGCGATCATGAACGTTGTCGATATACACAGAGAGAAATCGGCCACGCCAATCGCTCTTCTTGCAAGCTGTTCTTTTTTTTTTTTTCTTCATTTTCTTTTTTTTCCTTCTCTCGCTCTCTCCATCTTTCCTGGGTCAAGACCGAATTCCATACCCCCACCCCCCTCTTGGTGGATATATATCTCCCCTCTCAGGCCCGAACTCTCATTGTATTACAATGATAAGTGATACACAATTGCGGTTTGGAAAGTGTCACAGCCCACGGAGCTTCCCGGTCTTCTCAGACGAGAAAGAAGAGATCGAAGGAAGAAAAGAGAAAGACATAAAGGAATAGCAAAAGAACAAAAAAAAAAAGGTTGGCAGACAGAAAGCATAGGAGCAGTGGAGGTTCGTGGCCAGGGTTTCGGAGCTCAGCAACACATCATGTCATGTCGCCTTGCTAATGATGATGACCAATAGTTTTTCCCCTCTTCCACTTGACTCTCAATATCTATGATTGCCAATTCAGCGAGCTAAAATAAATCTGATGCCCTCTTCCATGATTCTTTTGAGTTTGCTGCACAAGCAGCGAATTCTTCTAACACGATATATCTTGTATTATCTAGATAGATAATTACATGAACCTGGGTAGGGCTCGTTATGAACGATTATGATGCATGTTGTATTACACGCCCTCCACCCTTGCGGTGAAGAGACGATCCACGTAACTAGCTCCTCTTATATGGAGTTTTCTTTTTTTCCTTCTCCTTTCTTTCTTTCTCACTCGTCCTTACCGTCGACGATATGTACAAGGCTGCCTTGGCTAAGATTTCCCACATCTCCTTTCTTCTTATCTATCCGTCATAACCCCGTCCATGCTAGAAGTCGTCGAGCTCGGTCAACCGCGGCATAGGCGTAGGGGACCTCTTTGTCGGCGGGCCCTTCCCGCCGCCAGGGGGACCGCCGCCGCCCAGGGTGACGTTCAGGATCTCGCAGCCGGTGGTCACGTAGCCCGTGTTGAGGACGAGGCGCATCCAGTCGACGGCGCTGCCCTCGCCGCTGGGCTGCTCCGACTCGTGGTTGCCCACGGTGTTGCGCTCGTAGAGGATGGGCACGCCGGCGGCACAGTACTGGGCCACGAGGGCGTCGGTCTCGTTGATGGGGCTCACCTCGTCGCCGATGGCCTTGTAGATGAAGATGGGGCCCGACGGGGTCCCGTGGTTGCCCATGATGCCCAGGTCGTCCATGACGGCGACGACGTCCGGGTCGTCGAACGTGGCGGCGCCGTCGACGAAGTAGCTGAAGATGTCCTCGTTGAAGAAGAGCTGGATGGTGTCGTCGATGGTCAGGTTGTACGCGCTCAGGAACTTCCTCTTGGTCGCCGGCACGAGCTGCCCGAAGATGTAGTCCTGCACCGTCGGGTTGCCCTGGGTCTGGCCGATGATGCCCGGAGGAATCAGGCCGGCCTGCGGGCTGCCCGTCACGTTCCTGAAGACCGAGAAGGTGTTGGGAGTCGTGCCACCTAGGGCGGTGGCCGCGATCTCAATGTCCGCGGCGTACAGGGGCTGCAGCTCGGCAGCGAACTCCGTTGCGTACGCTCCGCCCGAGTATCCCCACATACCGAGCCTGGCATCGGGGATGCCAGGCAAACCCAAGTCGGTGGACAGCGAAGAACGGAGCGCATCAATGACCATGTGCCCGTTTCCAATTCCAGCAATGACTTTGACGTGTTGGTCAGCTTTTTTCTCGGCTTCCTCGCTTCACAATAAAATCACATGGCATTCTTTCCGCTCCGGCTCCCAACCCCCCACTACTTGTTACACAAAGGATTCGCCCTGCTCTTTCTACCAGACTCTTTTCACTGAGAGCCAGTGGATGGGAAAGACATATCGCTAGAAGAAGAAGATAAAATGGGGCCAAGTTGAATCCAGGACTTACATGCTGCGAGAGGACCTTCATAGTCGGGCACGGTGACATACCACCCTTCAGTGAGCAGATCTCCCATCTCATCGAGGTTGTTGGGCGGGATGTTTCCGTACGCGGCGAACTTGGACAGGGTGTAGCTGGGCCCGGTGTTGACGTCGCACGAGTCGTAGGCGATCTGGTACGAGACCAAGACGTTCTGGTCCGGGTTCACGACCTCGGGCTCGATCAACGTAGTCACGGCCCACGCGGGCTGGTAGTAGCTGTCCGAGGTGGCGTAGAGGATGTTCCACGCGCGGCCAAAGTAAGGGACCGTCAGGCCCAGGGCGCCCTGCGCGGGCCGCACCTTGAGCACGGTGCCCGGCGACGCCTCCTCCCAGCCGTCGGGCGGTGCGTACCACGAGTCCCGGCTGGGGGGGATGGGGATGATGTGCAGCTCCGAAGAGGAGGAGGCCACAGCGGCGGTGCCGACGCTGGTGGCAGTAGCAACATCCGTTGTGGCAGTGGTGGTGGTGGTGGTGGTGGCGTCGACGGCCGGGACGGCCGCCGCGGCTGCAAGGCCAGGCAAGAGCACAGCGGCGACGCTGGAGATGTAAACGAGCGACAGCATGGTGGGCAGGCAAACAAAGGGCACAGCAGAAGCAGCTAAATGCAAAAATGAGTGAAAATGGCCACGCCGGCCGGGATGCCCATACAGCGGAGCTTTCTCAGCGAGTGCTTCCGGAAGGGAAGGGACCGTAGTTATCTACCTGTGACGACTCCGTTCCGCCTCTTGCCAAGGATCGGAGTCGTGGGTGGGGTGGTAGTTAGGACGAGGAAGGGAAGAAGATTCGGATTTGGGTAGAGGCGTCGTAAGCATGCTCACCGCACGCCATTCGCTTAGGGTCGATATTGGTGAGCATGGTAGTATTTTCCCCATACGCAACAAAGTGGTATATAGCAAGCACCCCTGGTAGAGCCCCCGCCGATGGTGGGCGTGGGAATGATCAATGGATTCCAGTTCTAGATGAGGTTACCTGGTTAGGGTGACATCGAGAGGCTCAGTAGCGTTCCATGCCGACAGACAACGTTGAATGGCTGGCTGACGAAGCTCTGTTATCGTTTATTGTTGCTATTGCTACTTGCTTCCTGCTCCCCGCTGCTACGAAGAAAGAAGAAGAAAGCAACGCTATGCGCGTACCTCGATTCCGGGTGTGTTATTGCCGCGGCCAGGCCCGGCAAGTCAGCAGGATCAGTGTCCCTCGTGCCGGACACAACTAGTGGGCGTGAGGAAGGTATGATGGGCTGGGCCAAGTGAATAGTAGCAGGCAGAGCGAATATAGAAACATCACCTACCGGTTTGGGGCTAGGGCGCCGCATCAGAAGCCCCAAAAGGGGATTCCCAGCTAGGCGGCCAATCAGAGGCCGGACTTTGCAAGACAAGCTTTTATTTTTATTTTCATAATATCTGATTTTATTTTTTTTTCTCCCATTCTATAGATATTATGGCTCGCTCAAGAAGCTTTGGGTCGGCATGTGAAGCTGCTCTCTTCTCACGAGTGGAGATAACATTAGAAACCACTTGCATCTTCAGCACGCACGTGGGACGGCACGTGTCCGGGTTGAACACCAATTGCCAGGCTGCGGTAGATGATGACCCGTCGCTTCTCGGAGAAAAGTTTAGAGTATCACCAACGCACTCCCTCTTCCAAAGAAGTGGAGCGTCGATACCTATAAAGTGAGGTCTTGGTCACGAGGAAATACCGGGTTGGGCAACCGTAAATTAGACACCAGTATTAAGCACGTCTGGATGGATAATGTAGCATCGTAACACACGCGCCTTTCAGTGCAATGGATGGCTTCCATTTCTTTCTTGTCCCCATCCGCTCCGTCGCAATATTGAAATCAGGTGGTACTACCACCGATGATCGTGGCATGGCATGCTATGAGCCGACGCCCTCGTTGGTTAGCTCCCGCTCCTAGAAGGTCCCGATGAGATTCAATATCCGAACCATTCGGATCTTGTACTCTCTATTCCCATCCACCCAGACGATCTGTTACGCTGTAACGGCCGAGGTTATTTGACTTATCTTACCTTTCCCACGCGTCGTGCATATATTTTCTACCCCTAAAGTGATATTGTACTGTATCCTGGGATCTGCCTATTGCCTGGCACATCAATTGTGGAATTTTCCATTTCTGCCGCCTTCAATGAGAAATATTCTTTCCCAAGTTTTCTCTTCTACCTGCTTCGAGCTTACCCACCATGCTTGGCAAAATTTTTCTGAGTCTGATATTTCGCTTACCTATATTGCCTCTTTAGTCTTCTGCTTTGCTCGACGCTGGGATTGGTCCAGGGCCCCTGGTCACACCGACGGCCGAACCCCGTATACAACCCTCTCTGTTTACAAACACTCAAATAAGCGAAGGCGAGAACTCGGTAAATTTGTCGGGTTTGAAGCTCGAAGAAGACAGTACCAACCCTGGAGTAATTGTCGATCCATATGGCAAAAATCGTATCCACTTTGCGAGTTGCTTTGCCTCCTGCTCGCTTGTTTCCACCTACTGCCGCGTTGATCCCGATGCCGTAGCCGCTTCTATGCAGTTGCCTCTTTTTCCATATATCCACCGTAGTGAACTGTTTTGTTTGCAAGTGTCGACATGCTCCACAATATTAAATATCTGCAGACAATAACCAGCTGTATCACATAATTGATTTGGATTGGGCGAAGCAAAATAGTGAGAAGATGTGTTAGGTGCTACACACAAAGGAAAAAAAAGACGTACACGTACAGAATCAAGGTGATCCTGTATCCACCCTCGTAAAGGCAAGGGATGCCGGAAGCCGATCATAATACTACCATAGTGCTGTGCTGTCTTTCGCCCACTCCGCTCACTCCACCTTTTGTGTTCCAAAAAGGGTTCACGGGTAGCTTGGGTTTCGTGACGAGATATTGTATTCCACAATGTATGACACATATAATTGCCTGCAGGTGCAGAGCGAGATCCCGATCCACCCGGTTGTTTCTTTGGATGCTGCACATTGTATAAAGTCCTGCCGAGAGGCTCCGCTGCCTTTCAGGCCGCGACTATCCGAAGATATTTGCTCAGGTGATAGTAGAAGAGCATCTCGGTTTGCTGTAGCTGTGCATGGTCTCTTGTTCCTCGGCTCGCATTCTCGTGAAGAAAAATGGGAAGATCTGCTCTCTTTTGTTTACTGGCACGACATTACATGGAAGCCTGTTTCCTTGTCGTCTCTGTTCAGGTAGCTGCACAATGTCTTCCCGACAAATCTCATCAGCTCCTTTCCGTTCATCCCATATAATCGTTGCGGACACATCCAGTCTTTGATTGTGATTTCAGGTATATCATGCTCTGTTATGTCACTCACTCCACTCTTCTCCATCACAAGCAGTGTCACCGTTGAGGCTTTTTGTACACCAAATGTTTGGATAAAAACGTACATACATGTACAGATATATATGCGCTGCATTATGTTTTCCCTCCTTTAGAGGTACTAGTTATGTCTAAAATGAACGTTTAATGGTTATTACACGATGCTTGGTTGGTGCTAGTGAAACCCCTTTCCCCTTTCCACTTCCACTTTGATCACTGATGGTCGAGCTCCGCTCCCCCAGAACAGCATCCTCGCATCAAGAGAAGGATTGTTGGCCTCCCTCATTACCACTCCCTCTTTTTCGTATTAAAAGTCGCTTCTCTTTATTCTTATTTTTTTTTAGAGAGCGCTCACAACGCAGTTCTCCACGGTGGCGGTGAAGTTGGCGGCGCCGGTGTAGTGCTGGCTAACCGATGCGCCGTCGTTCTGGACGGTGAGCTCGCTGGCGGCGATGGAGTGGCAGTAGGTGATGTTGCTGCGGCTGTTGAAGGGGTAGCCGATGGAGAAGTCCAGGCCGCCGCTGCTCGTGCTCGTGATGGTCCACGTGTACGCGACGTTGTCCGGGCAGGACCCGTCCGTCACGTTGGGGAGCAGGTTGCTGTTGGACGCCAGGAAGGCGCCGCAGTGGCTGGCGGGCAACGAAGGGTCGTCGACAACGGTGAAGTTGTAACTGAAAAGGAAAAAGGAAGGCAAGTGTTAGAGTCTGCTAATAGGGGGTGGGGGGAAGGGGAGAACCAATGGAGATGAGGTAGGGAAAGGCTTACGAGCAGAGGGTGCTGTGAGGAATGCAGTCGGCGTCGAAAGTACCGATGGCAAGGCTGGTGCTCTGCCTCTTGAGGTGGGCAGCTGAAGCTGAGGCGGCGAGGAGGACGACGGGAGTGAACTTCATTTTTGCGAGTGGTGGTTTTTGAGAAATGGGGCGGATAATTGGTGAGAAAGCGATTGATGTTTTGGAGGTGGGTGAGAAGAGATGATTGCTGCTTAACGAGATGGTTGTTCTACTCGGCCAGACATCTCATCGAGACGAGCGCACCATGCTTTATATGCCCGTTGTTGCATTGAGTCTATGATGATATCTCTACCATCGCGAGCCAAGCCGAGCCCTCTTGGCGGCCCACTCGTCACCCCTTTCCGAGCTCTCAATAACGAGAATTGCGGAGACATGGTTATCCTTACCTTATTTTTATCATATTTCTATACGATCCCTTGATCAGTCCCCATTCCCATTTTACTCGCCTCCTCTCCTCCCCACCCCAACGTCACAACGGCACAGCCCTCGGTGTGGCCAAGGAGCACACCTTCGCGGCTACTATACAGTTCAAGAAGCTAGCCAAGCATCGGGATGTGGGACCCCCCAGTGCACCAGGTAGACAGTGTGATAATGTCTGATATGCCTGATATCAACCGGCCGATCCGAAAGTCGGTATATCGCCGTCAATGGATGTGGAAGAGAAGTGAGAATGAGGCGCAAGCGCTCGCTACACAGCCCTACTCGAATATACCTGAGCGAGCACGGGGGAAAAACAATTGCCGTGTTCAGCGGCAGCGACGGTTATCTGCCATTGCCATTCTAGAAGGTTGGGTGGGATTCCTGGCGCTTCAGATAGAGTGAGGCGATCCCTTGGGGGTTCCGGCAAGGCTGTGCAGTGCGCACCCTTGCCGTTTTGGTTGGTAGATTTTGGGGCCGTTATAGACTTAACTCGACGTTATGTCATGTTTAAAGTTTAAATCCGGTAGTTGGGAACTACTCGGCCCTCCCACCTCTTGCCTTACCGAGCCATCCACCCCTGCAAACCCTGTAAAGTCTCGTGCACTTCGCATGAGAACTGCGCAGATTGGCATTCAAAGCAATTACCAAAGAACTTCGTAGTCCCGTCGAGCGAACCTCGTATTCACTGGCGCCGTAACGTTAACTAGATTAGCTCAGGGCATGAGAGAACCCCACGCGCCGGCAGGGGGGGGGGGTCCAACAACTTGGCCCTCAAATATGACGTACCTACAGACCTACCGAACATACATCCTTCGATAATTCTCAATACGTACCGTACCCTACTATATCCATTGCCGCCGCTTCTGAAATATATATCCATTCTTCGTACTATATAAGGTTAACCTAACAGTACTATGACAAATCGCTGGGCGCACCGTTGTTTGCATCTAGCTTTTTGGGGGGGCCGAGTTGTTGCGGGAGTGGTGGGAGTGTAGTAGTGGTGGAGAGCAGCCCTTATTAGATAGACCTCGCCGGCAGTTGAGGGAGGCATATAAGCTCCAAGTCACTATCTATGCACCACCCACTCCGTGCATGGTTCTGGTGACCCCTATGATTGCCCCAAACCGGAAAGAGATCTGCTTGCGCATTTTGCCGTGAAACATGCAAACCTTGTCCGTACCAACTCTTCACCGCGGGGCTTGCGAGATGAGACGAGACGATCTAAACTTGCCGCGAATTACTAATGACTAAGTTAGCTGCGTAGCGCCCGAGCGCCGGGCGAGCCCTGGGCACCGTTGCAAGCAAGCAAAGCAAAGCCAGCTAACTTAACGTTAGCCGTTGTTACACCCGGGCCAAGTCGGGTGGATCAGTTAACTTTATTACGGGATCTTTTGAAGGTCAACACCCCTGCTTGTTGTTTGAGTTGTTGCCACCCAAGCAAGGAGGCCCCCATTCGCTCACAGCACCACATCAGACACGGTTTGTTTTGTTATTGTTATATATCAGTAAATGCAACAGTAACAACAACAGCAAGCACGGGAGCAGAAGGTTTATATATAATCAAGGCTAATTCGCATTCATTCAAGCAGCCATGAGTATCGTAGTGTAACCAGCATTTCCTGCCCTATTCTAAACATACAAAAGTGCATTGACATGATAATTCCTATCTGGCCATCCCTCTCCCATTCCACACAGGTACTACTCGGTTTCCACCGGTTGTAGTTTTTGGGTTTTTTCTTCTTCCGTCTTCTTGGCCTTGTCGTGTCTCCTGATTATTTTTGAATATCTTTCAAGTGAAGTAGCATGAAGGATATGTTGTGGTATCAGTTGGGTTGCCATGTGGTAGGCAGATAATCGTTAAGAAATCAATAGTGCAGGTGCAAGGTAGTCAAATAACTTGCGCGTAGAGATGGATGCATGTTCGTCCACAACTGGCACCCTCCCCGCAGACTACGGGGAGGGGAGTCTTGTGTGTAATCCAGAGAGCGGCGAATAAAGCAAAAATGAGATAGAAACAAAAAAAGAGGAGGTGATATCCAAAGTTGTATGAAAAAAGGGACACTATTGAAGTTGGAGATCCAAAGGCATATATGTACAAGAAGTGTGTTTGTGGAAGCAAAGGTGGCGGATTTAATAGACACTGGACTTCTTACGGCGATCGAACACTCGCGAAAGACCATTAGACTTTTCTGCAGGCGGCGGCGGTAACGATGCCATGGCTGACGGCGGAGGCTCCGAATCACGCAAGAACAGGGCTAGATCCCCTGTCCGGCTCGTGCCGGATGAGGCCTCCCGAGGTTCAAACTTCTTCATGGGCACGCGAGGCGCCGAGGTGTTGGCTACTCGCGGCTCCGGAGAAAAGCTAGCGCCAGTGGGAATGTTGACATTGATGGGGGTGTAGCCTCTCGACTTGGCGGGCTGTGCGGTGGGTTTGGTGTCAGGCACACCGTTTCCACTCCGGCTACCGCCAGACACCGATGCTCCCCCGGGCCTAAACCGCGTGATTAGATTTGGCGCGCTGCTCTTCTTCTTCGGTGCAGGTTGCGGCGCTCGGGAGATGGCAAATGGCTGAGGAGGTGTAGGGTTGCTGGGAGGTTCGTAGTTGTTGAGGAAGTCAATCAGGCTCTCTTCTTTACGTGGCTTTGGCTTAGGAATAATATCCAGGTCGTCATCCTCTTCGTCACTAAAATCGATTGCGTATGGATCGCGAACCCTCCGCTGCTTCCTCTGGGGCATCATGTCATCCTCATCGAAGTTATTGGAGTACTGAGCTGGCTTCTTCGCTTTGCTCAACAGTGCGCTCTGCGAGTTGACTGACGATGGGATGGAGGAAGCCTGGCTGTGCCTAATATCAGGAATGATTGCATCGACAGCTTTGCCTCCAGTGGCGGCAGACATCTGCAGCTGATCCGAATCCATCGTAGACCGGAAGGGGGCCACATTACGAGGGATACGGGGGTTGTTGCCGGTGCTGGGCGGGCCTCTGCGGATGAAGTCAATCAGCTCCGAGCTATCGTTAGATGCGCTGACGGCGGCATCCCGGGCCTGGAGTCGAGGCCGGTTGGAAGTAGAGCTCTGGTATTGGGATGTAACAGGCGGACCGCTCACAGTGCGCGACTGCGACGTGCTGCCGCCAACGGCTCGGCTTTTAGGTGGCTGCCCACGCTCGGCACCTGATGGGCCTGTTGAGCGGATGAAGTCGGCAAAGTCCGAAACCGACTCCCGTGGGATTCGTGCATCTCTGGCTAGGCCTCCCGAAACTGTGCGAGTGTAGTTGGCCATAGAGACGGGAGGTGCTCGCGGAACAGGACCCGAGAGTTTCGGGTTCTGCCTGCTACTGGCTTGGTGATCAACTGGATGTGAGGACAGTCCATTGGATTTTGACAAGGACAGGGATCTCTTCAAGGACGAAGAACGAGAGCGCTCAGTATGTTTGACATCCTCACTCTTTCGAGGCTTATGCTGAAGCACCGGGCTGGTCTCGTGCACAGATCTGTTGGACTGCTGGCTTGTTAGTGCAAGATCAGAACGCGGAGGATAGGGGGTACCAACGTCAATATTTCGCATGTTTTCTGGAGTAAGAGTGTATTGGATAGTTTGGTTGTTCTGTAGCAATTCCTCAAAGTTTCGTGCAACATCTTGGGACCGAAAGGTGCCGCTGTCTTCAGAGCTCCGCATAGGCTTGTACTTGGAAGACGACGAGGACGGCGAACCATTTGGTTTGGAGCGAACGGTCTTGGGTGATTCTGGAGAACCACGAACATTGCTTTGGGTTCTATCAACAGACGGGATGCCAATGGGCGCTGCACTTTGAGCTGGCGATTGTCTGGGGCTTCCGGCTTCAGGGACAGAAGCCATCGTCGGTTCTCTGTACCGCCCAGGAGCCTTCTCAGGTGCTTCCGGTTTTGTGTCCAAGTCCAAGAACGAGTGACCGGGGCCACGGGGAGCGGCTGGAGGCGGAGGTGTGCTCGCAGGCGGTCTTACCGGTGCATTATTCAAAATAGTCACTTTTGTGACATTGGGTCCAGCCACAGGGGCATTGAATTGTTGAGAGAGCTTAGAGACGTTGGTGACAATGGAAGGTGATTGCAAAAGCGTACTCCGTGGGTCGCGTGACTCACTAGGGGAAGACACGATGGAAGCATTGCGGTTGGATGATTTCGTAGCTGTGACTTCGGCATCTCCCTCTTCCACAATCGGTGGTGTGGCGATGCTGCCCTCGCGAGACAAACTGGGCGTTAGACGGGCGCTTGATGTTGTGTCTTGAATATCAAAGGAGCCGTTTCTGGATCGTAGGCTGGGGCTCCTGGCTCCTTGAACATCGATAACCCGAATGGAGTGCACGCTATTGGACCGAGTGGGCAACATCGATACCGGCCGCACCGCCTCGCCACTCGATCCAGTGCTTGCGCCGCTGATGGAAACTCGGGCGGATGTGAGAATCTGCGCCTCCTCAAATTCCTCTTCTATGGGAGAGGGTTCTCCTCTCGTAGCAGACCTCTTGGGAACCATAGGAGCTTCGGAAGATAGCGCCGTTGCAACTGTTAGAGGGGCAGGAACTGGCTTGGAACGAGGTGATTTGACAGCTGGTGCTTCTTGTACGGCTTGCCTCTCTGATCCTGCAGAAGGGAGATCTTCATCTTGCTTCTCATCAGCGACGTTCGCTTCAATCTCATCACTTGCACCTCCAGCAACTGCAGCCCCATGGCTGTCGGGAGACGCCTCGGCCTCAGGTTCGACAGCCTCAGCGGCCTCCTCTTCAGTCAAGGCAAATCTCCATCGAGGTCGTACAGGGTGGGGAGCTGAGTTAGAACGCTTCCGGACAGTAGCAGTAACTGGTTCAAGCTCTGAGGATGGCGAAGGCTCCTCCAGAACAAAGGGGACGCCCTGGAAGAGACCAAAACTCTTGGGTCGCACAGGGAGGCTCTCTTCTTCTTCGTCACTATCTTCGTTGTCGCTGTATGAAGCAAGACCGGGGACTTCTATTTCTTCAACATCATTGTCGCCGAGGGGTAGCGGTACGCTGTGGGGTTCTGTCTCAGCCTTGGGCTCGCCGCTCGAAGCTGCCTCATCACCGATCATAGGTTCCGCGATCACTTCAGGAGGGGTTACAGGGTGAGCAGTGTCCGTAGCAACACTGCCGTGCCTGCTGTGTGCTGTGCTCCGGGAGAAGGGGCGGGAAAAGTTAGGCTCCACGGGTGATCGTATTCTCTTCTTCCATGATCGCCAAAGTCGTCCCAAGGTCCTGTCAAGAGCTACTCGCTCAATATCGAGTTCTTCAACAACGATCCGGTCTGAAACGTCTCCGTGAGCGCGCGTGCCGTCTTTGAGCTCCTTCTCATATTTACTTCGTAGACGGTTGAAGGCAGCCTGACCAGCAACAACCAGTACTTGCTCACCCATATATTCGAGGATCGAAGTGAGGAAAATAGCCACTGCGGGGGAGACTGCTTCGGATAGGGCATCATCGTCATCTCCTCCAAGATGTTCCTGTTCCATATAATAATCTTCATCTTCCTCTTCCATATCTCCTAGCGAAGAATATACCATACAGCGCAGGCGAGTACGCTTCCAAACCAATTCCAAGTCCCAGTCACGTGGGTTTAATGTTGTGGGAGACTGGGCGAGATCTTCTATCTCACCACCTCCGAGGTACTCCCGCAGTTCTTCATCAGCTTGGCTGATGGCCTCCTTCGCCAGCTTTGGCTTCAAGACATCGGCGACGGCAGGGCGGAGTGCTCCCAAAGCAGTTGACCTGGCCACTGCGATTATGTTGTACAAAAGCTGATCCATGAAGTTGTTGGCTAGTTGCAGAGCACCCACAGACACAAGAGCGGTCTCATCTGCGGGTTCAACTCCTGCCTGGTCGTACCAAGTACCCGCATGGCTGTCATGGTCGTTCGTGACGATTTGCGAAGCAGCGGAAGCAGCGATGAATGCTGCTTCCGGAGAAACAGACAAAGGGGGCGTCATGAGACTGTATGCAGTAGTCGACGGGCGGTCGCTCGATATGCTCTGGGTCCTGGAGCGGACATGTCGTGGACTGATTATAAAACCCGAATGTTGGGAATTAGATATGTTGGTGTCGACGCTCGTCGAGGGCGTTATGGGAGGCATGATTGGTGGTTCTGACGGGCTGACCTGGGATAGGCCTGCCGAACTTCAGGGGTAGGGATGGGACGGCAAACTGCACAATGCCAAGGTCAAACAATCCTATTAGCTGCTCATGATCGTCAGTTCATTGCTTCGGGGTGGCTTCAAATGAGATCAATTAAAGAAAGAAAAAAAACGAAGGCGTTCCGAGCTGCTCTTTGGAGATTCTCGGGGGCTATTTGCCAACGCGTTAATGATTAAGAGAATAAGAAAACGGAGTGGTTGACCCCGGCAGCTGAAACACTTGACATCAACTAGGAATGTTCCGTCACCGCGCGAGGACCAAGTCAGAAAAAAAAAAAGGGACGGCTCCCCAAGAAAGATCGTGTGGGGGTTAATTATGCGGAGGATAAAAGCACCCAGCAGCTTCCGTCTTCTCTGTGTGCCGTTGGTCACCAATAGCGCTAGAGTTCCGCCTGCCAGTGAATCCCTTCGGATCAGACCAAGACCAATCCTTGCGCGATGGTACACAGATCGCATCCAATGTGGAATTGGGTCTAGACGATTGCGCGGGAAGGCAGGGAACGAGATGCCACGATAGCCTAGATACAGTGGTGGTTTGTCGTCATGACCACGGATTCGCCTCCAAAGGCTTTTTTCGTTGATTGAGATCCTCGTTGCTGGCAAGGTCGTCGGCGTGTACCTAAGCTATCGGCGACCAAATGGCAATAGTCTCGCAGTCTTGCCGCCCAGGCACGGCATTGTTCAACGAATATGCAGAACCCAAGAGGCTGGCAAGCAAGCCAGCCCAGTAGCGATCTCAACTCGAAATGGAACTCCAAACATAAGCAAATATAGTAGGCACTCACCCTGTAACCTCGATGATCCGAAGACCAACACGTGGAGAAAGAAGAAAAAAAAATCCGAAAAAAGATGCACCAACCCCCAGGAGAGGGAATTGATTGTCAGATGCGCACCCGCAGGTTAAGCCAGACCTGGCGGATGGAGGAGGTTGTCGCGCGGTGAGGAAGGACACCAGAAACAAAGCTCGCGGGCCTTGTCGTCGGTTGCTCAAGAGAAAGAGCGACGACGTTGGGATGGAGTCGCAGAAAGATCATACGGTTAAGCTAGCAGTCGGTAATCCATCGCCCCCTTTCGCATTGGAGAGGGTTCAATCAATATCTTTTGCCCACGATTGAGGAGCGCGCAGATGGGGGCACTAGTAGAATATGGAGCTGGCCATCCTGGCTCTTTGACCCCTGGACCAGGGTGGTTATGCAGACTCTTGTGGGGCCTCCCTTACCCATACCCATCCATCCCATCTCTTCCAGTGCCCCTAGAACCCGACCTAGCACCAGGGAGGTTTACTAGCTCTAGCCCGCCTTGGGAACCCAGTAAACCCATGTACACTGCTTGCAGCGGGACTAGGCCCGGCCAGGCAAGGTTGCGGTAGGTACTGTACCCCGTACAGCAATTACCTCTACTTCGTACTTCCATACCCACCACCAGGGCCTAGTTGCCAGTGCGCATGTGCTTAGTGGATCGATGTACTATGTAACTCAGCCGAGAAAGTCGAGCGTTGGTGGGGTCCTCGAGTCTGGTGGCCAGCAAACGGAACACAGTGCAGACGGGGACTCCTTTCTATCTACTGTGACTTGCGTTGCGTATCTTAGGCTGTCACCCGTTCCGGGACACACATTGCTGTAGAGTCAATCACCTCTACACATCACTTTTATTCCTCCTCGCCATCCCTGTGGTGGTACGACCAAGCAGAGGAACGATAGTGTCAAGAAAGGGAGGGGGAGGCCAAGGGGGATTACTAGGGGCAACCTTGGAACTTGGTAGTACGTAGAACGGGCCACGAGATGCAGACCCCATGGTAAGCAAAGAGAAAGAAAAACAAAGTTTAAGCATCACACACACTCTCTCGCTCTTCTCGGCTCTATCCTAAGAAAAGGTTCGCTCGTGTTATGATTGTTACTATTTTATTATTACCATCATTCTTATTATTTTATTTCAGGTCGTCGTTTCGGGGATCTCCAACCAGGTCTGCCGGAAACTCCTAATGATGACTTGGAACCCCTGTTGAAACAACCACTCCATGCAGGCTCGAGGATTTATCCTTCCCAGTGCAACGTGCTCTGCGCTGCACGTACGGCTATGTTTACCAACTAGATTTCAGTTTAAAAGGATTCCTGTGGGGTCCCAAATCCAAGCCGTGTACACTAGTACTGTGCGGGTGCAGAAATCGCTAGCGTTGCAATGGTAACACTGAAATGGGGATGGACCGGGTATAGCGAATGCATCGACCAGCTAGTATGTAAGTTACTGTACTATTAGTTCCCACCGTCCATGATCTTAACCAAATCCTTCAGGCTCCCATCACCACATACAGGATCCCAGTAGCAGAGACAGGTCAATAGAGACTCAAGTCCTCTCTCTCTATCTACTGTATGTGGTCCTCGGGGTAGAGGCAAGCAGCAGGAGATGAACAAAAATTATTTCGGCTTTTATCACGCGGCAATACATACTGGCGTGCTGGGATCTGCTGCCGCTAATTAATCCCTGCAAGCCATCCCCTATATACATAGTAGTTGGCGCGACCACACGATCGATGCGGCTCTTTGTCCCTGATTGTTGCTTCAAGCGTCGATAGGACCGAACCCTCGCAGACTTGGCATGCGATAATATATATCAGAGCTAACTGGGCCAATACAACGTTGGGCTTTTCGTGGAATATAGATCACGTAGATTCGGTGTCTCTCGAAGGTACACTTTCGGAACCTCGGCAGAAGCCAAATAGATCCACTGCAAATATTTCTTGGGAAGTTTCACAGATAGATTTGCTAGATATCAAAACGTTGGAGGGTCTAGTGTCGCAGATACGGGCAATAATCACGGTAGTACGCACCGCCAGTCAGCCTCTTCCGCATGCCCATGAGCGTTCCGCTTCTTGTATGATGACATACGTCTCCAGCTACGCGGTGTTAATTTCTTCCTCATTCGACCGCAGCCAACCAGAGTTCTCGGGCAGGCACAGCTCCTTGGGAGGCCTATCGACTAGCACACTGGGCAGTCTTAGCTTTGGGTTAGATCTCTACAGTCGTCTCCATAATGTAATTTGCCCTTGCCCAGATGGACACGCAGGGCCGCGAAGGATAAGCCTCGAAGCCTCCGTTGGCAATTGGTCGCCAGCGGCGCGAACTCTACAAGGATTCTCGAAGGTCGAGGGAGTTAGCAGGAGGGACCACTTCCCACATGGCAATTCCGTAGTGCCGCTCCACTTGGTGAGGCGAAAGTGCAGCGGCGAGTCACGGTTCCTTAGGGAACTCAGGTTCTGCTAAAGCACCAGGCCCGGCGATGGTTCCTTAGGGGTTCATTCGCCGCCCGCTATTTTGATTTGCCGATCGCACTGGACCGGGCACATCGAACCATAAACGTGACGGGCGTGACTCGTGCTTCGTTATAATGACTGCACAAGTCGCTAGCTATCCTACCGCATGAAAATGGCTGAAGCTTTTCGGACTCCAGACAAAGCATCACTGAGACAACTCGATGTCTCGAAGCAGTGAACGGTAATGCAACTGCCCAGTATCCACTATCGTCTCTTTTTTTTAATCCTTCTCAATGTCCCACGCACTTTTCCACTAGCCGATACATTGTTTGAACCAGCTGCCTGTGTTTGTCTGGATGAGGAATCGATTTCGTTCCCGGCAGCCGCCCAATTGCATAATCTTAACTATAGACGCCATCGACGCCTCTAGGCCCAATTTTGATTTCGTCAACAGCCGCTAAAACCCGATAGGTGTGCTAAGAGTTGCGAATCATATCCCCAGATCTCCAGCTGCCATGGATATGACGATCTCCGAATAGGGGAAGATCCTGCTGCTCCTTCAGCGACTACTTCTGATTAGTTAGCTGGTCTTTCGATTTTTCTTCCTCAGCTCTCGCCTCTACTAGGTCTGACGAACTTGGTGGGCCACTATCCAAGGTCGCAACATCCGGGCCTAGGGTTGCTTGCTCACTAGTAGTGTGACCTACTTAGCACACATGGCCTGAATTAGTTGATAATGCTACTTTTACCTTCCCACACTCCGAAGGTAATCAGCAGAGCGGACATGATCTTGTTCTCTCCCGCGACCCCTGTCATTCCCTTGTGGACGTGTTTTTAACACCTTGAATAACCTGTCAATTTAAGCTCGAGTTATCTCCAACCAACGTGACTGACGTTCTTTTCTCTAACTTGACTATGATACAGAAGAATACTGCAACCACTTAAGGAGGATTGATACTCAACAGCACTGAATCCAAGAGAGTAGGCACGTACCGTTTCGTTACTTTCCACTCGGCAAAACCTGACCAACCAGATATTAGCGTGGCTTTCGCTGTAGTTCCGCCATGCTGCACATGCCAGCCGGCCCCAGATTTCGGGTGGCAGCTGGACAAAGGGCGATTACCTTCTAGCCACCATAGTTAGCCACACTGAAAATCATCCTCTCCGAAAGGGCCCCTTCCGCGGTTCTACGCGTCGCCCTTTCTTCCGGGGGCGGTACAGCAACGGCCGTATCTCGGCCTTTGCTCTTTTAAGAGAGGGAAAAAAAAAGTTGCTAAAAAAAATTCTCCCAGCTTGCCGGGTTGGCTTGTTGCGATCTAACTAAGATCGTGATCGGGGGACGGGCCACAAGCGACGACCCTTCGGGATCCCAGGAGGCTGAAGTCTCAGTTGATGTTTTCATGTGTTCAAGCCTGAACCCAATCTTAAGGGTCTTAAGACATTGTGACCAACCACCACCACCACCACTTCTCGTGACCCGTTGATTCTTATCACTTGCTATCACAACTGTAAAGCTGCTAGGTGGGCTGGCGGACGAAGAGAGACCACGGCGTCTAAGAGGTTGGCTCACCTGAGCACATGAGCTTCTAGGCCAGACTGGGAAAGCAACGAGGCAAAACGGTGACATCTAGCTAATGGCTACGCACCTATCCCTCTATGTTTCGCCGGAGTGACTCGAGCTAGCGCACTTGAGGACTTACATTTTTTTTTTTTTTTTTTTTGCTTTTCGAACCGATCGCTTCTTCGTCATCTCCCTCTGCCGAGATGCACCCAGGGCCATGCCGGCCACTATGGCAGGACGGGCAGCCAGGCCGATATGCAAGTAATTTCTCTGTGTGAGATCGTCTAAAGTGAGATCAATGCAACCCCCCTAGTCTCGCAGATTAATAGCTGTAAGTCCCAGCTTCATATTGGCCTATCGCTCTCAGCCCTTTATTGAGGCTGCATATATGCAGCCACTTTGCCGTGTATGACATCAACTCCATGAAGTCCTCCTACATCAAATTTTCTACATCATGCCACTTTTCACAGGTTGTAATTGCAATGATGTTAGGTTTGGGCCATTTCACAAGGATGTCGCGAGTTTGCGTCTGCGAGCATAATAATATCCTCTTAGTTAATTCTGTAGGCTGCGATCTGTAATACAGTGAGTGTTACAGTAGCATTAAATCGATACCTTTTCTTTTGAATCAAAAATCTGTCACTCTACACGCAGTGTCACATATAACTCACCAAGGCGGGAAGTCGATACGGAGCAGTGCAGAATTGTATCATTGTATTCATACAGTCATGGCGTCATTATGGCATTCCATATGGTCAAGATACTCCAGACTGATGTTGCAAACTTCTAACAATGATTTTGCTTTCCAGATGCTGCATCTGAAGGAGTGAAACAGACAGCTTGGCAAAAGACCATGCATACGGATTTCCTTCTTCTCATATCTAGGTCTCCAGTTAATTTTTTATTTATTCTTTTTCTATTAGTGTACTCACTATCCCAGATTTTCGGGACATCCAGCTAGCTCGGAGGTTGGCACTCCTTCTGCATGCCGGGGCATAACACAACCGGGGGGCCATGCTTAGTTCTCGAGTGTCCGGGAGTTTTGGTGCACTGAGGCTTGAATGGGAGGAAGGCCGCTAAGTTTGCCGGGGAGTTAGTGATGGGGTTGTCGTCCAGACGTGAGCCTGGTCGGCTCTTGCTATTCATTCGCCCAAGGGCTTCAAATAACAGGAGTTTTAGTAAACGTTGTGACAAAAGTAGAATATAATCTTCTGGGCATGCTGCTTTCAGGAGAATGAACTCAATACTGTTCCATATGCAATTGTGACCTTATAACACATTTGACACCACTGTAAGTCTCACACTCGCTACTGTACATCTCCTCCACTATCAAGCATAGGGCAACTTAGACAGTAAGTACATAGGTACTAAGCCCCACCTCTTTCTACAGGTAAGCCTCGTCCAAACTACCTAATGTTAAAAGTAAGATCTACTGAGGAAGAACAAGAGCAGGATGGGACCGATCTCATCGACCAGGGTAGCTGGTGGGTATTCACCGTTGTTGGGAGAACAGAAGTGGCCTTGCATCGATTGATGCAAGTACAGTACATGGCCCATGGACCGAAAGTACCATGGGATGTTATAAGGTGCTATGGGCACCGCTCCGGCATCTGGGGTCAGAGAGCTCTCGCTTGCAGGAAGCTTTTTCCCAAGGTGTTACCCCGCAACGGGGTCTCCCTCGCTCCCCTTATCCTTGCACGAGGCACTTCTTTTTTCCCATACCCATCTTTCTTCGCGGGACCGCCTCGAACTTTCCTTTCCGCTGCCCGCGTCTGCGCCCGCGCCCCGTGGAAATCTTGGCACGCTCGCCCTGCCAGTCCGTGGGGTCAAAGCGCACGCATACACTTGCTGCTTCGCTTTGCCCCATGGATGCAACTATACTTGCTGCTGCTACGACACCCACAGCATGCACATGCCTGCATGTGAGTGCTGTTTAGCTGCTGAAACTACTGTAGCTCGACGCTGTGGCCTTGTCTTAGTGGCCCAGTTAAGCTTCTTTCCCACCCTCCGCCTTCCTCACCTTCGATCGTAGCGGGCGATCAGAGACAAAAGCTTGTGCACTTGGTTAGAGGCCGCATACCAGCCCTGCATGTGTCAGCTGCAGTCGTATACATATATTTTGCCTAATCAGATGCAGTACGATCCACACACTGATCTGAGAGGCGACGATTAAAGAAGGTTCTTGAGTGGGTCATGAACAAACGTTTTGTTTCATGTCGGCCTGGTTTGGGAATCCCGTGCGCGCAACCATCATGAACAGCCGTCATCTGTCTTGGCATAGCTACCTCAACTGCCGCATGCAAGCTGTCAACTGAAAGTAATCTAAAGTGATAACCTCTGAGCGTCAGGCATCCCTGCTTCATGTCTGAAGATCTTCGTACGGAGCAACGAGTTGATGTTTGGGTAGCGCTAAACGCGGATTAACACAGCTCCAGCTTGTAGGTGCATTCTTACTGTTCAACGGAAGGACTTGTAAAACGAGTTATTGATAGTTCTTCTGCTATGACTGCAAACCTATGAACTGTGGATAAGAAGATGTTCCCATCTTAAAACCAACCTATAGTTGGTAATCGCAGCCCAGACTACGGACGCCCCAAGCCTTCAGTCCTAACTGCATGTCGGGTTGCAAGTGAAGCCATCATGTATGTTACTAATCCACCAGCCTCGCTATGTTCAGACCATCCCAGAGAGGCACCAGGAACGCGTCAAGCCTCCCGGACTCCTGAACCGCATCGTTAAACTCCCTGATCTTGCCGACGTCACCCCGTCGGTGGGCATCATCATTCTGGAGCTCGCCCTCTCCGTCATAGGCTACGAGACCATGGCGCAGGGCGTTGTCGCCGATTATGAGTCCGCCCTTGCGTAGCAGGCGCTTGTCCGCGCTGCCTGGTGGCGACCGCTCCAAGATCGTGCGCAGGTACGCTGGGTACCCAGACTTCTGAGCGTCGATGAAGACGATGTCGTAAGGCTCCTCGCGGGCCACGTCAAGCTCTGAGAGGGTGACCAGGCCATCTCCCACAACCACGGAGGCGTTCTTTATTCCTGCCGCTGCAAAGGTCGCTTGAGCGGATGCCGCGTACTCCGGGTCGTACTCGAGACCGGTGACAGTGCCGTCTGGGCCAACGGCGTGGGACCAGACCATGGAGGAGAAGCCCAAGTAGACACCAATCTCCAAAACTTTGAAAGAGAACAGTTCCCGAGTTAGCAGTGAATTTCAATCAAGAGTAATGCGTCAAGCCACTGTGAGACCGACGTAAGGATTTTAGGGTTACTTTACCTCGCTTGGCACCGATGAGGTGTGACAACCAGACGAGATACTGGGCCTGCAGAGTTGAAATCATGTAGTTGCTCTTTGGCGCCGTTGCTAAGACCTGAGCATGATAGTCTACAAAAAACTTTGGCAGCTGCGAGGAGTGTCCTGCTGCATACTCAGTAACGGCATCGGCCAGCGCGTCGTTCGCGTAAAGGACTGATCTGCTGGACTTCATGCTTGCTGTAGGTGCGCAAAAGCATCTGATCTGGGAGTGATGTTGAGTTGCGCGAGGAAACGGTGCAGTGGCAGTTATGATATCTCTTCTGCAAGTTGTGGCCGGGCCAGGTGGTACTGTGCTTCTCGAGGGCTTAATAATTGAACCCGGAGCAACGCCGAATCTGTGTAGATGAAGCTGCTGACTCCCGGCTGACCGCCAAAGCTTTATATGCATGTCGCCAGGATGCCGCACCTATATGTGAATCGATGTTTGTTGAGAGTGATCAAACTACGAGACCTGGATACAGTATCGCGTGTCGTCATTAATCACTTTGATAGCTCCGCTCGGCTCGGAGAGCCGCTATCGGATCTGGTTCACAGTGATCGATCACCGTGGAAGTAAACGTGAGGGGCTACTCAGCAAGGTCGCCGTAGGCGGTGAATGTAATTAGCCTTTGTGATTGAAAGTACAAAAGTATTTTGACACGCTCATCACCTGAAGTTGTAAAATCCCAGGTTTCCTAGCCTGCGAGTCTGCTCAGGTTCACACAGACACCGCACATCCCGGCAAGGTCGCCGCCGCGGATCCGGCAAAAATGGTGGGGAAGGACGTGTCGAAGAAGTGGGTAAATTACAGTACATAGTTGCCAGCTAGCATACCAGCCAGCTACGGTGCATCCAACACACCCGCCATGTCAAACATGATATATGCTTTCACAATTGCCCCAGTGCAATCACACAAGAGTTAGACGAACAGTAATTTTAGATCTACCTAATCCATAAACTTGATTAATAGCCTCACACACTCCCCTTCCCCAAACCCCCTTTTTGTCCTGACCCAAGTATCTCCCGGCCTGAAAGCTGTGAGCTCACTAATATTATCTCCCCGCAACAACACCACCAGGCATCTCCCATTAATTTGATTAATACCAATTATCACCGTAACGGCCTCTGGGTTGTATTAATTTCCAACCGGGGGCGTGCCTAGAACATGGCGACGGCAGCGCCAAGCAGGACAACGGCTCCGCCGCCGATGATGGCGTTTACGCTCGCCCCGGAGGAGGGAACAGTAGTCACCTGGGCGCTGGTGCTCGTGGGCTGGCTCTGTTTGGTAGTAGTACCATTGACCGACGGGTATGCAGCGCAAGAGGTGCAAGGAAACGAAGCGGTGATTGTGGCCGAGAGAGTGGGTACGGAGACGTACCCGGTGATCGTGGTGTTCTGAGCGACGTGGGTAGGGGTTGAGTAGATACTCCCCAATGATGTGGTGCAAGGCAGCGTCACGTTCTGGGCAACGGATTTGCTGACACTGATGCTGGTGCTGGTGCTGGTGGTGCAGTCTTTACTGGTACTGGTACTGGTGGTGCAATCTTCACTGGTGCTGGTACTGGTGGTGCAATCTTGGCTGGTGCTGGTGCTGGTGGTGCAGGGTAGGGAATGGGTATGGGATGAGGTAGGTTCCCAGTCATCATCATCATCATCGTGCCCATGAGCGGCAACCAAGCCAGAAGCCATGGCGGCGAACAGGATAGCTGCATTGAGCTTCATTTTGGTTGTTAAGCCTCTCGTCTGCTTCGAGTTGGTGTAGTAGGGGATATTGGGTGCTGATGAGCTTTCACGAGAACAGAGAAATATAGAAAATATCAGTAACAAGAGAGAATAAGGGACAAACCGGCCAGTGGTGTCCATGGATTCGTATTTATAGACATCTGAACACCCTTTTGAGATTAAGCATTGGCGAGGGAGTGGTCGAAAAGGTTTGCAAACCCAGAGACTATTTGTGCCTCCGGTCCGGATCTGCAATTTTATAGAGCCGTACTTGTCGTGAACTCAATACCAACTAAACAGACCGTGCATATAGCAAAAGAGCTCTTATTTACAGGGCCATGGCGGAGCAACAGAAGACGCTGGATCTCTGGGACCGGGCCTGAAAGGGTCGGAAACAAGGCTGGCAGCGCGCTTCCATACTACCACAACTTGCTCAAAATAACGGCGAACCACAAACCAAATCGACTAAACGACGAGCATGATAAGCGATCTGGTACAAACGGGACGAGCTTAATTTACGTTGTTCGTGGTAAAATTTTGCTGAGGCGGGTGGTTCAGTTAGATGCGCTGAACAAAGTAGTACGCTTCACGGAGCCCAGGAGGAGCCTATAATGCTTTTCAGAGAAGGGGAAAAATATGAAGGAGCAGGGAGCCCTGGAATCTTGTACTTGTTTCTGATGTTCTATGCTGTACAGTCGAATGCTGCCCCGTTGTCAACGCCGCCCCGATATCGCTTCTCTCGATTACCCCAATCTTGACTTTCTAACTTTTTTGTTAACCGAGAATATCTGATTACCGCCCAAAACGCCTAGTGAAACTTTTCTGCTCAGGAATGCACATTTCTCCTTGCCAAGTTCGCTTCGAACTCTCGCTCATGATTCCTCTTCGGGAATACCAGAGAACAGACCTACTCTCATACGGTGGCTCTGCGTCCATCAAAAACAGTCAGTCAAGAGAAACAAAACTAATTATTCAACCAGAATTCGCGGCGACTCACAAAGGGTAGCTTCGGGATTACGACACTTAACGTGGCGAGGAAGTTGATGGTAAAGTAAGTAAGATCGTAGTGGGTGTAGTGGGTGCTGAGCAAGAAAAGAACAATGGGCACGCTGAGTAAAAACTTCTTGGCAGGTGTGTATTGTGCCCCATCATCAATCTGCTCCCACATATTTAGGTTGTCGTAGGCACCATTGTTAAACTCGAATGGCGTGCCACGGACCCAGTGGAACATGATATACGAGCCAAACATGTATGAGATGTTCGTCAGAGTCCATGATGTCTCCTGCGAAACGCCAGGAATAACGTCGTAGAGAATCTTCAGTGCTGCAATGAGCACGAAGTGGATTGTCCATGCACCTACAGTTACAAGATTCGAGTTAGCACAATATTCTTCCCTCCATATAAACAGGCAAAGTATAGGTCACCGCTGGGCGTGGGATCGGGCAGTGTGATCTTGCATCGACAGGAATCGAGTGGTCGAGTCCAAGCAGGCACACACTGAAAACAACGAATAAAGAGCGAATCGTCTTCCAAACGATTCGGGGTATGTGTGCATTCCCACCAGCTTCCACAGCTTCGCCTGGGTGTAAATCGTCCAAACGTACCTTTTGCATTCACCCACTGTGCGTTCAGATTCGGTAGAGCTGACTGATCACTCAGTTGCTCGATAGGCTCCTGAGGTTCTTGGTAGATCTGTAGAATACTACTGGACCTCCGCCTCCTAGACGTCTTCTCCATGGTCTGAGATGTGTATGCGCCGCCTCGTCGGGGAGGATTGGCGCCCGCGTCGTAAGAGACGGTACGGGAGAGGACGATTGGGGAAGACAGTTTGGCGGTTGAGGGGGTTGTCAAGTCGGAATTGGGTCGGGTGTCCAACGTGTTCCTATACTGAGCCTGGGTGGGCTAATGAGAAGCTCGCGCAGCCTACAATCACGTCTTGCGGATACGAAGATGCCCCAAATAGCGTATAATGACCGATGACAAGAGAAAAGGGGTTGTGGTGATGTCACAAGGGCCTGCTCCAACGCTCGGACACTTTAAATAATCGGCAGACGGCGCTGGTCGTAAGGTAGCTTGTTCGAAGAACTGAGGATAATCCGATCTCGTGGTATTCAGCTGGAGGACTCGCACTGCGGGTAGAGAGGAAAGGATACTGGGTGGCTGTAAGAAGCGAAGATTCGAATAACGATAAATGTCGTAAATATACTGCCCCAGGATCCGGGATGGTGCAGTGGTGGGATTTGGTGGCCCCTGTAACGTAGCTGGATTCGTGCGGGAGACGCTAGACGGTGGGTGGTTTCAAGAGATTGTTTGTGGAGAGGAAAGGGAACCGAGGATTCAGGGTTTGCAGAAGAAGAATGAAAACAGAAGAGCAAAGTGCCCGAGTATCTCTGGACTGGAACCGAAAGTGAGACTGGAACCGGGGGCGGGAGGATAGGAGGAATGAGGTGAAGTCACGGGTGGGAGAGTGGTGGTAAAAGTTGGGGATGACCAGCGCGGCTCCTTTGCACTATACTCCCTCGTACTGTGCGGTGTCGGAAGCCGGCGCTGGATTTGCGCGGTGGACGCGCACCGTAGCACTGTAAATTAACACGAGCTGCCACTGTCCCGAGTCCCGAGAAGGGGTCCCGCAGTGGCCATCGACTGTCGCAGCGACCCGGCCAGCGGAGCACTGCTGCGCCCTGTGGGAGGGGCGGCCCCCCCTAAAAGACGTCAGTGGGAATTGCTCCCAACACGCAAATGAGCAGGGGAGGGGGCGTGGCCACGGGTCCACAGGGACCAGACCTAGACCGAGACGTTCTGGACAACTTGGCCCTCCATCAAACTGGGTACATATCAGAGACGGCCTAGCACCATTCCGGACTGGTAGGGGTAATTAGAGCTAGTAGCTAAGTTACCTAACTCTTGCGGACATGGGACACGAAAGCCGAGATACCTACTCAGCCAAAATAGGAAAGAAAAAAAAAGCCCAATCACATCTCGCACGATTCTCAGCGGCTTTTCCCTCCCCAGTTTGTTCCAGTGCTTGCCCAAAATCATTGGTGAGAACAGCTTACTACAGCTCGCGATTTTGCTTCCGGAGATGCTCAGTCACCGGGAAAGTGCCACGGTGAGTCCACGTGGAATGGTATGCCATGGCATGATACGAGATGTAGTAATGCAGCCTACCTTGGTATGTACTGTAGTTAAATCGGGAGCCCTAGCCCATCACTGCCAATGCCATCTCGGTGTGACATACGCGCAGCCGCCCCACCTTGCAGATTCGGGCTTCGGTTCTCGATCTACGGTTTTCGGAACACGAATTACAATTGAAATTGGGAGCTGCCAGAGTACGTACCTGCATACTTACGTAGCCGACGATACGCACTCGAGACTTGAGCCCCCCCAGAGCCCCTTCCCAGCCGTAGTTTACCCGGCGCAAATCGAAAAAGTTCACTATCAAACTCTCCACACGCGACGGGAGCGCGCCCAGCACAGCACGGGCAGACAGACATTGAAGAACCGGGTGAGCACTGGAGAAAGAGCGCCAAGTTATTTCAGCTATTTGGTAATTGATGCTGCTGTAATCCTGCGCATGGGGCTTTTCTGTTATTAAGACCCCTTTTGATCTGCCTACAAGAGGCGAGCCTCGGTCTTTGCACTGCCTGGACCCCCTGGTTTGGACGTTTCTAGCGCTTGTCCACCACTGGGCATCTTCATGCAGCTTTAAAAAGGAAACTAGCTGGGTAATCATACTGCCTATCTTCATTGATGGAGGCAAATCAGCAGGCCTCCTTGGATCAGAGCCCCAAGAGTGCATCCGGTCAAAAGCGTTCGCGTGACTATGGCGAGCTCTTGAAGGGGTTAACTCCCGATCCCGAAAGCGGCGGGGAGCAGACTCCGCCACAAAAAAGAACAAAGACGGCCCAAGACGCAGGCGAAGGTGACCACTCGGATGGCCTGGATGATGGCGAGATAGTGGAAGAGCTTGAACCGGGCCAACGAGCTGAGGAGCAACCTGCTCAGGCTACCCTGCATGCCAACAGGCAGCCGCCTCCGAGCGATCCGGCGCCTTTAGAAGCGGTTGCTAGTAAGATTAACAAGATTCCTGAGGCAGACGCAACCAAGGCTACAGGCTCTGTCGATGGCGCCGAAGGCACGGAGGTGCTCGGCGATGAAGCCGAAAGTCCTGCAGAGCCAGCTGCAAATGCTCCGGCGGGTTGGAATCGCGGGGTCGGCCTAGGTTTGCGAACGTCGTTTGGAAAGAGCGCCAAACAGACAAAGACCACCGAGTCACCTAAAACCCTTAAATTCACTGCTTTGGGTCGTACCTTGTCCATAAATACCACCAAGTTCGGGGAGGTCGACATACAGACTAAACCAGCTTTAGCACGCGTGGAAAATGCCACCTTCTGGAAGCAGTGGATTCGCTCCCACATCGACGAGATAATACAAACTCTTGCAGAGGACAACGACCTCTCTCTGGATGACATCACCAAGAAGGGAATGCACAGCGCTGTCAAGGCTCTCGCTAACTCCATCATGAAGGGATCACAGGAGCAAAAGCTGCTGGTCAAACCAGCCCTCGATACTGCCGTAACCAAATTCAACGGACCTAAGCACAAAGCTGCTATCGAGCGGGTCCGCAAGACTCTTGCAAAAGCTACTGTTGGGGGTTCATCCCAAGCTCAGTCCCCAGCAACACCTCACAGTGCTGCAGAGAAGAAGGATGATGCAACAGATGAGCAAAGCTACGAGCCGGACTCTGATGTAGGGAGCAACGCATCGCCGCTAGAGTCCCAGTCCGAAAGCCAGCCTTTAGCCCTTTCAGGCGAGGAATACCAGGACCGAACCCTTTACTTCCCAGGTTCTGAGCGGTTGCCAACTTTCTGCACTCACTGCGTCAGCGTCCGTCATGATTCTTCGGAATGTCCCCAGCTGAAGTGCCAGTTTTGTGAAAGCTCGACCCATTCACGGTTCGCTTGCCCTACAAAAGAGAGATGCTCCAAGTGTCAACAGCTCGGACACTCTAAAGCGACCTGCCAGGAAAAGCTTACCCTGGCCAAAGAAGAAATTGCGCCTTGTGTGTTCTGTGGAGCCGCCCACACTGAGGATGAGTGCACGGAGATATGGCGAAGCTTCAACCCTGCGGAGGTAGAGATCAAGAAGGTCAAGGCGATCCCGGCTTTCTGTTATACCTGCGGCCGCTCGGGTCACTACGGACCTGAGTGCGGACTACCTGGACGATCCTCTCAACCGAATGTGACCTCCAGAGTGTGGTCTGTTGCTGTGCGCGACATCTACGTCGACTCAGAAAGTGCTGATGTCGCTATTGCTTGGACCGGGCTAGATGCCGATGTTGCCCAGGCGCAATCAGACTTTCATATTCGGGGGAAGGCCACCAAGCAAACGCACGTTCAATACGTCTCTAGTGATGACTCAGATAACGTGTTCATCAAAGCGCCTGTGCAGAAGTCCCAGCCTCGCGGGGGTATCAGGATCAACACAGGAGGTAAGCAATCGCAGCCACCTCCTCCCAGCCGGCGCGGAGACCGAAACTCGCGACCCCAGCAGGGCCGCCGCCGTCAGGGAGAGCGCGAGTTTTCCGCCCCGCCCCCTCCCCCACCAGAACTGTACGGCGGCAGCGGCAACTGGCAGCCGCCGCTGCCGACCGGGCCCCCTCCCCCTCTTCCACAAAGTGCTTCCCGCGGGTACGGTGCGCCGCCCGCAAACCTGCCGCCTCGACCTAGCAATCATCAGAGCAACAGCGGTCCGCCTCGGAAAAGACGAGGACGGGGTAACAGAGGACGTGGAAACTAAGAGAAAGAAGGGAAAGAAAAAGAAGAAAAATTCTCTGGGTAGGGATTGCGTGTGGCGTGGCATACGAGGCTTTACGGGTATATGACAGAGCTGTGTATAAAAATAAGCATCTAAACGCGATATCTGGCTCGTGTTGGTATGCTTGGGGTGTTTGGTCAATCTAGTTATGACAATGGTCAGCATATGTTAGACTGAAGCACCATGAATACGAATAGAATTACCGAATACGTCACTTGCAAATTCCCTCCATCCCCATCCTCCCCCCTTTTCCTCTTTCCTCTTCTAACTAAGTATCTATTCACCTTTTTGCAGCATGCTACGCACAATGTAGCTATCACTTTACTCTGCATGGTCAGCCACATTTTATTTCTCCCTTGCAGTCACATTTTGAAGGTAGCAAGCGACAAGCAGCAAAATTTAGGCAAAATGCAGACTCGGTAGGTTTGTATTCCAGGTCCCTTCCTCCCGCACGCAACACGAAGTAACGAGGGTACCCGCATACAGGAATATGAACCTGCAGCTCTCCTTAGCTACATAGCTAGGTAGACATGGATGAAACGTGTACATAAATGCAATACACACACGAACACACAGCCCATAGATGTATATATAACTTTCCTCCTCCTCCTGCTCCTCCTCCTCCTCCTCTAAGCAAGATATCTTCAAAAACTCAAAGTGAACGTGTGAAAGCGAGCCCACGAGGACGAGGCCTGAGCGATAGCGTTAGAGCATTGTCGCCGGCCCCGCCTCGGCTGCAACACGCCGTCCCAAGCGATGGCGTAAGAGCACTGTCGCTGGCGAGTTTTGGCGAAGAACCTCGGATGACAGCGTATCCAAACACAAATGGGGTATCATATGCAAAAACTGACAAAACCGCAAACATAAAAAGAGAGAAACAGAGAGAGAGAAAAGGTTCCAACACGCAGCAGCCGTCCTCTTCTCTCTCCCACATTATCATCAAGCAAGCAAGCAACCTTCCAAAAAGTTTGCCTGCCGCTTGACCTCCTTCAAATAAGACCTTTTTTTTTCACTTCCCACGAGACGGGTCAAAAAGCAATAGCGTTTCAGCATTGTCGCCCTCCCGTCTCTTTACTCAGAAACGCCGGTCCCAGCGATGGCGTAGCAGCACTTTCGCTGTCGAGGTTCGGGAATTTCTGAACCATAACCCTGCAACGCCAAGCATGTGGCGGGTTCAGTGCCCTCCCCTCGTATGAATAGCATTCCTGATGCTTTGATGGGTTTTTAATTAAATTAGAAAATTGGGGTTTGATAAAAGTTTGTTGTAGAATCGAATTGTAATGGGTGACGGGGGTTAGGTTGAGCTCCCCAACAGCAAAAGAAAAATATAAGGCGAGCCGGCCCCAGCAAGGCCGTGGTTGAGCAAGGTCTCTCAAATGGCCGTCTCGGTTGCCAGGTTCAAGCCAGTGGCTTAGGAGCGACTGCTCCACCACATGCGCCCGAAGCCACGCTGCTGGAGCTCTCTTCGGGCGGCACCGTCCTGGAACTCATCGGCACCATCGGTAGTCGAGCTGCTGCTACTGGTGATCTTGCGACTGGGCTTGTTGCCCACAAGCTTCAAGGCAATGAACATGACGAAGCTGCTGATGATGCTTACGCACAGGATGCCGATCATGACGAGGTTGCTTCGGCGGTATTGGTGGGGCCCTTTGGCAGCATCAGCTGGCCATCCCGTGTACAGAGCATAGGTGGTTGTGATGCTTCCAAGGTTGCCCAGGCCGGAAACGAGGGCAGCAGCTGCAGCAACACCAACTTCACCGTGGCGGCGTTGGAAAATCTCGTTGGTCCAGGTCATGCAGATGGGGACAGTGGGACCAAGTCCGAAACCAACCATCAGCAGACCGCCGTACCTCGCCCAAGGGTGGTTGGTGGGGGCAAAAGTTGTCGTCAACAAGCCCGCAATCTGAATGCAGACCGCTGCCGAGAAGAAGAATGGCCGCAATTGGTGGAAACGGTCCGACACGGGGGTTACCAGCAAAATAGCAATAAGATCCATCTACCATGGTCAGTTCAAGGATCTGGATGAGTGACGTCGCAGAGATCAACTTACAATCCAGATAGGGGCAAATAACAAACTCAGCTGCACGCCAGTGAAGCTGGAGTTGATGCCCTGGATGATAACGGTACCGTAGAGCTGCGTGCCAATACCCACGCCAACCACACCAAAGTACATCAGTGTCAGTGGCCAGAGTCTCCAGTCGATGAGGACGTAGCCAAGATCCTTCAGAGTCCAAGGTCTGGGGTGGTATACCCTCTTGAGGTCCTCGTAATGGATAACAGCGTCCTCTCCCGTCAAGGCCTCGGGGGATGCCGGGAGCCACTTGAAGAGGCCAGTTCGAACGCGTTTCTCGCCCGGGGGCAGGGGCCGATCGGGAAGCCACCAAAGCAGCACAACACCGAGGATGATGGCCAGAAGGCCGTAGATGAGGAACATCCACTGGAAGCCAACTAGGCCGCCGAGCCCGTCCATGTACTGGAATCCGGCAGAAACCAGGCCGACCACAGCTGCGGAAACCTGAGCAGCGGTGAAGTACTGCCCGATCCTCTTTCCGGTTCGCGAAGGCGGGTAGAACAGTGTCAGGTAATAAGACATACCAGGCCACATACCCGCAATGACGACTCCTAGGAGGAAGCGCAGCAACTTGACACTCCAGGCAGCTCGGACGGCGGTGAAGCAGGTGCCGATGACGCCGACGGCGAAAACGATACGAGCCATCCATACTCTGGGTCCTAGCTTGCTCAGGATCAGGTTAGAGGGCATGTCAAAGACGACGTAGGAGACGTAGAAAAGAGCCAGCGCCGTGGAGATATCCTTGCTGGTGAGATGCAGGACGGTTCCCAAATCATGGCCCGAGCTCGCGTTCATTGTCTGAGCCAACCCAATGTTGGAACGAATCGCAGAGCAGAGAAAATAAAGGATCCAGAAAGCTAAAGTTCTCAGTCGTTAGTATTGTATTTCTCGGGACGAGACCAGCACTCCCCAGGGCGCCATGGGTTTAGGGGAGAAGGGGGCGGTTGGGGGGGTTAGGAGGTTAGGAGGGGGGGGGGGGGGGGGTTACCTGGGATGATGCGGCGGTCGAGCTTCTTGTAAACCCTCTCAATCCTAGCCACATCGTACTCGACGGGACGCGGGTTGCCATCGCCGAAGCCAGGTTGATCTCTGGCAGCAATGGAAGTCTCCTGCGGGAGCTTGTTGTCGTCCGGGTGGACGGACTCTGGAAGATTGGTGGCCATACTTTGACCCCGAAGTAATGGAGGTGCGTACAACTAGTCTTTTCAGGCACAACCCAATATTTTGCAAGTCTCTCTCGTCAAGATTCTGACCAAGTCTGCCAGCCGGGTTACTCTGCGACTGCAACTGAGGCGAGCGCGGTGTTTTTTTTATATAACAGCGTGAGAGGAGAGGAAGGAAAAAGAAAAGAGTCACCAGCTGATGAAAGCCGAGGAAAGATTTTGACAGGGCTATCCCGAGTCCCGATGGGGGTTATAGGTTGTGGTTTAGCCGCGTTGGGGGGGCGGGATTCAAGCCCTGGCCCCACGCTAGCACAAAAGGGTGCAAAGTCGGCGTGCCCACCCCCAACACGCTGGATACTTGTGGAGTAGCAGCGGCGGCAGATTTTTAGGCGTGAATCGAGAGGCGAGATGCGGCATCGGGGGTGCTCCGTGCCCAGACCGAACTCCATCGGCAGGGCTAAAGTTACTGCTTAATTATGGATGAGTCTTTCCCGCTCCTGACGGCCACAGTTTAACACCCGAGCCTCGTCATCCATGTCACCAGTGCAACGTCGGGTTTCCTCGTTGTAATCCGCTTCGGTGGTCGAGGAAGTCTGCAGCGGCTGTTGCGGTAGTTCCAAGTGGTTAGACATGGCTGGATAATGCCTCATGGCACGCCGAAGCCCACCGAGCTCGCGCGCTCTGCGTAAGGCCTGCCAAGCACGCCAGCTTCGTTAGTTGCTGAAGCTGAGGTGCAAGCCCCCCAGAGTGCCAAGTCACATCTCGAGTCGCACCTGTATCACCATTGCGAAGACTACTATTAGCCCTACTGGTCATAGCACTATCTCCATTGGGTGGTTGGGATTTTGATACATCTAGGCCGCGCTACAGGATGTGTGCATGCAAGGCAAGGATGATGGTTACTAGCCCTTGTGTTCTTGGTGGCGCCATCTTTCTATATTTACCCAGAGCTTACACAATTCACTTGCTCAAGCCACCTCGAATGTAGGAGGTAACTAGGCAAGAAAGCCATGGTGCACGAGTACGACGGCTGCTCCTGCTCTCCTACAGGCTGTTACTATGGGCTGAATACCGTGATTATGATAAACGTTGTTGCAACTAATCGGTCTTTTTCGCCTCCCTCGGAGTTCTATTTATTAAGGAAGAACAAGGCGAGTTAAGAAGTAGTTTGTATTGTATTCGAGACGTCAAGGGAACAACACAAGCATCAGCACTTAAGTTAGGTCACGCACAGGCAAATGGGAAAAGTGCATTCCTTGGACTATATAAAAATTTCAATAAAAATTTTTTTTGAATCAGTCCCCTGGCATTCCTACCGAGGATGTTATAGTTCGTTGAATATAATATGACCTAGAAGATTTGTAAGACATAGCATGTCAAAATTTTCAAACCCCAAACTTATTGGCCAACTCCCCTGCTTCAAGATGCTGGAGTCCAAATAGGGTGAATTATAAATTAGCGAATGCTACCCTATATTATAATAATTCTTTACTAAAATAATTCCCTGAGATTATTTTCACTTGATGATCTCAGAGATTCCTTTTGAGGAATTATAATAGTTATCCTACAATAGGACTATAGTGGGATGTGGCTTTTCGTAAGTTGTGCTGAGAGTAATATGACTTAAATTTAGATGTGACGAAGAATGAACATCTACCACTCTTGTCTGGTCTAGTCCTGCTTACACTCTTCCTCACATCTAGGGTTTCGTAACCACATCGAGAAGTAAAGCTGCACACACAAATTCAATAAATCCACAGTGGATTGAAGGTTCTTTATCTCAAAAGGAAATATGTATGGGTGATCGACGGTGCTCTTTTCTCCGAAATGAGAATATCGAAATGGGTCGGCCCAATGGCATCATTGCTATTCGGCACGTTTTGCACGTTTTGTCTAGCCCTAGCCTCAAAGGTGTAAACCCCAAAAAGGTAATTCAAGATGCGCATCTGTTTGGCTTGCAAACCTACTGCATTGATCCCCCTCATGTCATTAAAACCAAGATCAAACCCATATGTAAATGATGTTAATCCCCAGACTTCTTCCTTTCCAGTAAGGCTGTGCATTACCACATTGTCCGAGAACCTGACCAATATATGCATGGGAAATTTCCCAGTGGCCAATAATAAATTAGCTTGCAGAATATATTGACTGGGTGCATATTTCACCATTCGAACAGCCTTAGCCCACTACTGACATAATACTGGTTCGCGACCGCGTTGTCCATGTGCTAGATCGCTTCTAGAATATAGAGGGGCTTGATCAACACGGATCTCCATCCTGTATGCTGTCATCCAAGGTCGACAGAACCACCTGCACTGCATTCTTGGATTGCGAGGATAACGATTGACTTTCTGCTTTCGCCAGCTTTTATCATGGGTGGTCCCAATGCCGTTGGGCTCATCACCACGGTGGCATTCATGGCCTTGAAGGTTGTTGCCTCCTTTGACGGAAACATCAACTACCAAAGTCCATCGCGGCGCCATGATACTCTCGGCATCAACGTGCCTCACGTAGCTCGGCGCAGTATGAAGCGTGGCTCAGTTGCTTATACCCCGGACCAGTTAAACTTCACCCACGGTGTGGCCTCGGGAGACCCGCTCGAAGACAGCGTCATCTTGTGGACGCGTATTGCGCCCACTATGGCGTCCGACAACAGCAATATCACAGTCGAGGGAACGGCACCGCTGTACAACACCGACCGTGAGACTTACATCAAGGCGGATAAGAACCCTATCTGCGTCAACTGGGAGGTGTCCACGGTTGATTCGACCGATGTAGTGGTCTCGAAAGGCACGGCTTACACGACAAGTGATATTGACTACACAATCAAGGTAGATGACCAAAAGTAATAGATTTTGTCAATATTGTTCATCTATACTGATATTATTGTGTAGGTAGAAGCTACGGGCTTGGAGGCCTTCACTGAGTACACGTACAAATTCGCCGTTTGTGGCTCGAACAATACGAGCCCCATTGGGCGAACCAAGACATCTCCTGCGGCAGATGATGATACTTCAGAGATAAGCTTTGCCGTATTTTCCTGTGCAAACTTCCGTACGTGGTTTGGTTTCCCCAATACGCATTTCCTCCATCAATCATGAACAGAGTGTTGCTGATAGACTTTGCAAAGCGCTGGGATATTTCAACGTTTACGGGAATGCAGCAAGAAAAAATGAACATGACTATGTGGTGAGAGCAAAAATCACCGGTATACTGTGTTCGAGGCCCAATTTCTCACCAAGACTGCAGATCCATTTGGGCGACTACATCTACGAGTCGCATGGGGAGGGAGAGCGAGCTTCTGATCCCCAAAAATATTGCTTCAGTCTGCCAGACTACCGAACACGCCACAACCAGGTAATCTTAGTCAAACACCGCTACACACACATCTAGGTGGTAATAACTAAAGCTCTGCAGTACCGCACAGATTTGGATCTACAGCTCTTGTCGCAGAACTATGCCTGGTTGCCAACTTGGGACGACCACGGTATGGTGATACCTTTCTTCAGTGCATCTCGTCGAAAACTCTCAAAAGAAACTAATACTATGGTTCCCGGCTTTAGAGGTGGCGAACAATGTTTACAGAGACGGTATGAGCGCTCTCCTGAACACGGAGAACTCATTCCTCAGCAATGGTCAAGGCATTGCAGTTGATCAGCGCAAGGTGAACGCTGTCAGGGCATACTTTGAATGGATGCCTATTCGGTATGACCAAACTCGCAGCTACCTGATGTTTTATATTTAAGCTAACATTGGCTGAAAATCAATAGTCATGTAGATTTGGACGACAACTTACGCATCTGGAGATCTTTCCAGATGGGCAATTTGTTGGACCTCATCGTTCTCGACACCCGGAATTACGATCGCAGCATCACTGATCTTGGTTCGTTCGAGAGTTTCCTAGACGTGCTGAACAATGAGTGTAGGCTCACCGTGTTCATTCAGGGAGTACTTTTACGGAGTACATAGATACAACGAAAGACGAGGCCGGAAGAACACTAATGGGCTCCCGACAGGAGAAGTGGTTCTATCGATCGCTCTCTGATTCCGCAAATAGGGGTGCTACGTGGCGGATCGTTGCTAACCAGGTTATCTTCTCAAGACTGGCTACCCCTACTGATGGTTTTTTGGATTCGTGGAATGTAGGTTCTGCTGGATTACTCATTAAAATTTTACTTGCGATGTCAAAATGCTCAAAAAATGTTTCTAGGGCTATGCGGCGAACCGGAATAGAACGCTGAAGCATCTCTATGATAATAACATTGGGAATAATATTTTCCTTGCGGGGGACAGTCATGAAAACTGGGTATTTAGTTTCAGTTTCCTCTATTAAATTGGAACCTTTCCACTTGAGATCCAGTTATCCTAATCAAAGAGTAGGTTTCCGATCTTGTTTGGAGGGGAGAGAAACCATACGATTCGACCACGGGAAATGGCTCTGTCGGCGCTGAGTTTGCAGGCACCGCAGTGACCAACGCTGGAGCTGGCGGCTACGGATCCATTGCTACCATCCAAAACCAGTCTAAGGACAATGTTGATTTGAGTCCAGAGCTACAGTGGCAGGAAGGGTACTATAGAGGCTACTTCCTCCTCTCAGTATCGCAGAAACAAGTGACCGCACGTTACTATGGTAGGACCTGCATCGTATTCCCTTCTGAAGTAGCAACGCCATCGATGTAGCTAATGGCGAGTTAGGATCTCCCACCGTGGCTAGCCGCAATGGCTGGGATCTCCCACTGGCCAACTTTACCGTTGAAGCCGGTGCCAACCATCTCTCGCGCCCAATCGCCGGAGGCAAGGTCGAAGCGGGCACCGTGCGAGGCGGCGTCACTGATGCAACTAACCTCACTTTAGATACTGACACGGGTGAGTGGGCTTTTATCGGATTCGACACCATGTACCTAGATTTCAGTTGAAACAGGTTTACAATTTTATTACAAATTGAAATAAGTACCCGACACAATGGGACCTTCTGCACTGGCGCCAAGAGTTCATGATAACGATGGCATCAATACCCCATTTCCCCATTTTCCCGCTTCAAAACTCGAAGTGGCCAAGGTCGCCTCAATCCTGTGTATGCCTTCGTAGCGTGGCGGCGGCAACTCCAGTAGACTCACATGATTGGGTCTGTGAAATGTAATAAGTCCCTCCTGGCCCTATCAGACTTGTTCGTTGGTTCGCATAGTCGACAATCCTTGGGGTTCCCCCACGCCCCCAATGCAGCTGTGATTGCATTACGAGAGGATTGACTAGACGGTGTAGACATGGTATACGTATGCGTGAGTTGCCCGAGTTGAAAATTTCGGACCAGGTTCACCGGCCTTCGTGAGGGATGCCTGCACGCTAGGATTTGCAAAGCATCGCAACTGAAGTCGGCGGACTTGGAATCCGGGCCGTGGTCGTTTCCATGCACCCGGCAGGTTTTGGTAAGCGAATGGCCCGGATGAATTCCATACCCCATGCTGCTACTGCGCCCAATGAGCGACAACGTCGGACCCCCCTAAAAGCGGAATTATTCTTGCACATGATAGAATATTAGTCACCAGCGGAATTGACTCTGAGGAAGGAGTTTGCGAACCATCTGACATGTCCTGAGAACTGGCGCCATGGCATGCCCAGCCCCTCGACTCAGCTGCAGTACTGCGGGAATAACAACAATAATAATAATCTTCTGCCTGCGCACAATTCCCAGTCGAGCAGCGTGAGTTGCAGGATGCTCACCGCCGCTATGTCGCCTCCTTGGATGTGCTTGGATTGTGCATCATGAATAGTCTGAGTCATTTCGTTTGAGCGCCCCTGGTCTTTACTACGCCGTAGAAGTCTCCAAAACCTACCGACCAGCGCCCAAATTTGCTCCTCGCAGGACAAGCCAACACTTAACACGGAAATCCAGTTTCATGCACGGTTCTTTCAGTAGAGAAATAAAAAGAATTTAAAATATCCACCTCTATTCTAGGTCTCTGACGTGAGACCACAGTGTCGGGAAGACTCTAGCCCTGCTGACTACTCGTATAGCGGTGGATGCGGCGAAGACGCTGGGAGAGGCACATGCGATTCTTTTTGGGCGCATTCTGCAGGAGATAAGAAGCTGCTCGCTACCGAGACAATTCGGTTCTAAGATTTCCATGCACCACAACGTATATAATATCATATCAAGACCGTAGACCTGAATCGCATTTCCATCTTTAGACGGCGCACCGACCGGTTTTAAGAGTAAAAAGCATCATTCTGCATTAGACTGCTGCGCGGACCGGCCATCCACGATGGAGTTTATCCACCTCGATACGACGCTGGCGGATCTCTACCGTGACAATGGCATCCAAGGCCCCTTCATCGTCACCATGTACTGCGTATTTGGCCGGATGGACCTGCACCCATCGTTCCCACGCGAGCTGCTGTACCCGGAGGACGAGGAGCCCGTGCCCTTTTCCGACGACGAGGGCGAGCAGAGCAGGCTGAGGAAGGTCATCCTGGGCTTAAAACCGCTGCGGCGGGCGTTCGGCCTGGGGAACATGGACGTGATCTTCTTCAGCCCTAACGCCACACCCCAGGGCATGTATCGTGCATTGTCGCAGCTGGCCCCCAGCCAGAGGCACCGGCCGCGGTTCCTCGAGCTCGACCAAGGCGGCAGCGTCTTACAGCAGCTGCAGGCGGCCTGTTCGGGAAGGAAGCTCCTCTTCTGGCGCCCGCAGTGCTGGATGAGGAACCACGACTGCCTCAACGACCCGGAAGAGGCCTACAACATCAACTCGAAGGCCTTCTTGATCGAGGCAGGGATGCGCACGCCCGCGTCTACCCAGATCAACCTGCAGGAGATTGCGGTCGACGACCCGGCTGTCGAATTTAACGCGCGCCCGCTGCCGTTCGTGGTCAAGCTGTGCCGTGCAGGATGTGGGTTTGGGACTTATATTGTGACAAGCGAAGCTCGGCGGGGCGCCATGCTAGAGGCGATGCGGACATACCGCGGCAGGGGTGTCGGCAACGTGCTGGTGTCGGACTATGTGGATCTGGTGCAAGACCTGAGCGTGCACTTTCTCATTGGCGCCGCAGAAAGCGAGCATAATCATGACAACCCGCTGATCGTCGGGGTTACCGTGCAGACGCTCACCGAGGATGGCAAGTGGACGGGCGGCCACATTGACTATAGCGCCCAGAAGGAGCTCGCAGACCTCGTGCGGGACACCGTGCGCGATACCACTAGACGCATGCCGAGAAGCTTCGTTGGCTGGGCTGGGGTGGATATCGTCGTCGACAGGGATGGCGGCCAATGGGTCGTGGACCTCAACGCGAGGTTTACCGGCTCCATGCCCATCTGCCTCACGTCTCAGCACTTCTGGAAGCAGAGGAACCTCCCGCTCGCCCAGTTCGGCGCCTTCGTCTATCGAGGCGACGTCGACGACATCTACGCTCGCCTGCAGCCTCTCGTCGACAAGGGCCAGGTTGTGATTACCGCCACCGCCGTCATAGAGAAGGGGGACAACATGGCGGACATCATCTGGGGGGGCAAGGATACAGAGGATCTAGACCGGGTTCAACGATGGATCAATACCAGTCTTTCATAGAGGAGCCCGAGACCCGCACTCTGCATGGAGGGAGGCATGAGGGAATAATTGTTCTATGATGGCTGCATGTTATAAATTACCTAATTTTAGTGCTCATCTACTACCATAGCAAAATACCATCCGTATAAAAATTGCAGGGATATGAGACCATTTCCTCCCCTCCCCTTTGCACAACGTTACTGTTTAGTGGCACAGACAAATGTCTAAATGGAGCTATCGACCGAGTGGGAGTATGGCATTGCATTTACCTAATGATGCGAAATCATCACTCATCCAGTCCTGCAGCTGCCCTCATCCTCGCTCGCTTAGCTTTGGACCTTGCCACGATGACATCTTCATCAAAGATGGAGGTGATGCTGGGGTGGCTAGAGACGGCAGCAGCCCACTTCTGAAAGTTGGGGGCCTTCTCCCCAATGAGCTGGTTCAGGCTGGGCGGGTATACACCGTGATTCGACAGGGTGATGGCTCGAATGACGAAGGGCCCCGTGATCACCTTGATTTGGCCCAGTTGGTGAGTGACCCGTGTTACGACTCCAACAATAGAGAGGAACGGTACATCGTGGAGATGCAGGGAGGGAGGGGAAAAGAGGAAGGAGCAAGGAGAGAAAGAAAGGAAAAGAAAAGAAAATGGGGGACACCAACCTCGGCTAAGGTAAGCTTGTCACTTCCACCAAAGAAAGGATTCGCATCCTCGAGTAGAGGCTCGACCTCATTGACCAGACCCCTCACGGCATCGTGGACTACCGCCTCCTCGTCTGCGGCGAGTGGTGCCTCGAAGAGTCGGAAGAGTATAGTGTGGAACTTGTTCCAATAGGCGTCCGTGAAGAAAGACATCCTAGCGCGGTGCAATGCACCCGCAGTCGAGGTCGGCAGTGGACACAGATGCGACGGGTAGACATCCGCCAAGAACTGGCAGATTATAGCCGACTCAATTATTATCTCGTCATTGAAAATCAGCACCGGGACCAATCCCCGGGGGTTGAGCTTCAGGAACTCGGGGGGTCTCTGCCCGTCCACGTTGATGAACCTCTCCTCAAAGGGTACCTTGAGTTCAGCCAGAGCCACATTAGCGCGGTTGGCCCCTAGAAGATGAAAAGTTAGCAATAGTTTGCGATCGACTCCGAATCCAGTTAGTCTACAGTACATGTGCATGTGTGGTTGGTGTATAGTATTAGCTTGTGTTCGGGGGAGCTCATTGTCAGTGGTATCTCGAGAAAGGACGTTTTTCTTTTGCTGCGGTTGATATAAGCACAGAAGCGGTATAACGGGATATGTTACAGGTGATAAATTCTCCAGGTCTTGTCTTCGCCTGGCTCTTCTTTATAGCACGTATAGCTTAGAGCTGACTCAGCTGGTACCCCCAAGGCTTTCCCCCGCCGTTTGAGGTCATCGTCAGATCCTTAAATCACGCCCTAGAGCCTTATTGGGTTCTCCGTGTCGGCCAAGCCGCCCGGGGAACCAGGCAGCCCGCTCGCTCTCAGTGGTCAGAAGCGATCGCGTCTTGTTTCCCTGCAACCATTGACCGAATTGCTGTGCCACCCTGGCATTCTGTTACGTTGAAAGTGGGCCGGAGCAGTGGACGGAAAGGGGCAAGTGGCTCGGGTCAGTGCCCGGGACCATCCCCGGGAGCTTGCGCAAGTATTTATCCCCATCACCAACATTGGATTGCCTAAAATGGAATATTTACATATGGCACGAGAATTCTGTCTATAGCAGAGTCGTATGGTGGTTAGCCATGATCATCGCCCCTCCCCCCCGCCATAATGATGTCGACATTGCGTCTCTTTTTAAGACGGCGGCTCCCGCAGCGTCGAGTTCCTCCTAGAGCCTCGATGTATGAGCTGCCCCATCTTGATACTCTATACTCCTCAAGAAACACTCGAACATGGACAGCGAAAAAGGACAAACAGTCGTGCAAGCCTCTATCGAAGGGGTTTTCGTGGCAGCTGCTCCGCCGCCAGCAGATTTCCCCCAATTAGACCGTGCTGCTCAGAGCAATGAAACGGTCAACTCCATCGTCAAGACCACCGTGCCAAAGGCTAGAGGGATCGCCGTTATAGTGACCCTAGCCGGAATAAATTTTCTCAACACAATGGGGTCTGGCATTCTCATCGCTGCCCTTCCACGGATTGCAAGCGATCTCAATCTTCCAGACGGTTTGATTCTATGGTAAGCGTTCCAAGTACAGAAGCTTCAACGTTTGTCCCGAACTACGCCCAGACTATAGGAGTGCACTAACTCCGACGGTCTATATGGATATGATGACTTCGTTTTTCTTTTCGTTTTGTGTATACCCTAGCTCGTGCTACTCTCACTAACACCCGATCTGGCAGGCCCGCTGCTGTCTACGCCCTCGCCGCCGGCTGTCTCCTGCACGTTTTTGGCTCTATCGCGGATGTGATTGGGCCAAAGCTCATGTGGGTTATCGGAAGCTTCCTTTTTGCTATTTTCACCATCGCGGCCGGGTTTTCAGCCTCAGGGCTGCAGATGATCTTGTTTCGAGTCTGCCTCGGCGTGGCCATGTCCATGTGCTTGCCCACAACGGTTTGTCTCATTGTCAACACGTTCCCAAAAGGCTCATGGCGCAATACGGCGTTCGCTATGAACGGAATGGCGCAGCCGCTGGGATATGCTTTGGGGCTTGTACTTGGGGGGATATTCACCGACACCATCGGCTGGCGGTGGTCATACTACATCATGGCCATGGTCAATATTTGCATTTCTGTCGTATCTATCTGGTCACTTCCAAACGTTCAACACAAATCAGATAAAACGTGGATAAAGAAGCTCCGCGAAGACGTAGATTGGGTTGTGAGTGCTCCTCCTTCGTCTATCTTGCTGCGTTCGCTTGACGCTCGAGATCGAACACCGTCATGTAGCTGCCAACTCCTATAATTGCTAACAAATCCAATATAGGGCGTTGTCACACTTAGTGTTGCGCTCGGCCTCTTACTATACGTACTAGCGATGCTGACGTCCGATTATCGATACATCTTTTCCCCATCTATTATCGCCGTCCTCGTGTTCTCTCTCTTCATGCTCGTCACTTTCCCCTTCTGGATGCACTACCAAGTCAAGAATGGCCGACCGGCTCTCATCCCCAATAAACTCTGGCGAAGATCGTCTTTTACATCGTCATGCCTTGCCGTCTTCTTCTGTTGGGCATCCCTGAATGGGATTGAATACTTCACAACGCTGTTGTAAGTCACATATAGCGGTGGGGTATAACTTGTTCAGAAACACTGAGACTGACTCGCGCATTACGCAGCTTCCAACAGGTACAGGGACTTTCGGCTCTTCAGTCATCTATCCGATATTTTTCGCAGATCGTGATGGGAACATCCACAAATGTGGTATTGATCTATTTGATGCCACGTGTCAGGGTACTAACGCTTACCGCGGTCTCCGCGTGCATCACGCTGGTTTCTCCGGCACTCATGGCCACTGTCAAAGTAGATACAAGTTACTGGCTGGTTCCATTTTGGGCACTGCTTCTCTGCCCAGTGAACCCGTGGGGTGAGTCAACAAATATGCATGATGGCTTGGTTGCCTGGAAGACACACGCTTACATGATCAATAGTCCTCTTCAGCGTCTCAAATCAGCTGATCTCAGATGCGTTCCCTCCAGAGGTTCAGTCCCTGGCTGGCAGTGTCTTCAACTGCGTTGCACAATTTGGAAACTCAGTTGGCTTGGCCATGACAGCCACCATAGCAGCTTCGGTGACTGAGCACTCGACCAACCCTGACAGCACCGAGGCGTTGATGGAGGGATTTCGTGCAGCCTTTTGGACCATATTTGCAAGTACGGCAACGGTCCTCACAGTTAGCTGCATCGGCCTCAGAAACACTGGAATCATTGGCAAGCATGAGGATGAGGACGAGAATGAGAATGACAAATCCAGCGTCCAGGAAACCAGCTAGGAATTCTACCAGTCGGATCCTGTGTAGCCTCTTGGAGTTCTTGTGCTGGCTGCAGCTCTCCAAAAAAGACTTTGGGCCAGTCTATGATACCGAACCCCCCCCCTTTCCAGATTTAAACGGTTTGCCAGTATATGCGAACCACATTTTCTATTTTATTTTCCAAGCTTGGGATATGGAATATGGGGAGCCTGGGGCTACTTAACTTAAGGAGGTGTGGATCCTTTCGGTGTCGCATTCTACGAAGCCTGAGGCATTCCGGTATCACTGGTAAAGTCTAAGCGTGAATAGCAAAACAAACATACAAGTCTTTCCTAAGCTTAGAAGAGGATTTTAAGGGTGTCATGAAATAATATTTATTGCATCTTTGGCGTTGTAGTGCGCATTGCGTCTGGGTTCAGTCACATATTAACCAAAGCATATAGTATATAGCATATAGCATGTAAAATGATGGTTGAGGGGACAATTAGACTTGTTAGTAGATGTGTCGGGCGTTATCTCGAATATTCAATGAAGGTACTGATTGGACCAGCTTGCGCATAACGAATTCTCTGTTGACTCACAAGGACCAAATCAAAGCCTTGGCATCTGCCAACCCTTTGGCACCAAAGGACTTCTGCAGAGCACGAGCTTGTAACACCCTAAACTATGGCTTGGAAGAACTTCCTCTGCAGGCGATCGAAGCTGAATCAAGCAGTCCGATGTTCCGAACCGTCGTCTATTCGTGGGTTGTTTCAGGCAACCAAAAAATAGGACCTTTGGCATTAGTGGGCGCTGCCTTTCCGGCATTGTACGAACTACTTTATAGTATGTACATATGATCGAACAGTCCCCAAAAGCTACCTTACGGACGTGGTGACCTCATATTGAAACGCAGACACCACGTCTATTCTACTTGAGCCTCATGGTTAAATGGTTGCCTAGTGTAAGAACCACTCAGGATAAGAAATGTTGGGAGATGCGGGAGAGTAGACTTGCCATTGGTGACGCTCCACTCGCACAAATGCATAAGACTTTTCTAGAAGCCCCATGATCGTCAACCGCGTACTCTGAGGATACCTGCTGTGCGTTGCTTCGTTACTCATTGAATTGTTTATCCAGTCTTGAAAACAATACGCCGGACACGATATTCAAATAGAATTCTTGGAACTTCTCCATGGCACTTTTACGGGATGTGACCAATAACATACTCAAGTCGGATCAGACAAGTGCCAGAACGATACTTCAAGCTTTGGCTTTTGGGGTTTCTATTAAGGGAGACCGATTTATTATGTCCTGCAGAGACTTCATGGGTATTATTGAGCAAGTTTCAGAAGAATGATGGCTTTGTACAACAACGCTCACACGAATCAATAGGTAATTATTGGTGAGCCAACCTCGGTGTTCAACAGAGGCCGAGAGGTGGTACAGCAGGCGGGAGATACGAGCCTGATTATGGGGCTGAAGCAAGCACACCAACTTGGTTACCTCACGGAACGTGACGATGGCTTCAACGGGAAGCAGGGGAGTAGTATCCGCGCCGATCAGTCATACCGTCCCCGAAAGGCACCATCCACTTCAGCTGCCCCCACAGTCACCACTCCTCAGTCCTAGGCTAAGAGCTCAGGCCCATGTAAAAGCAGCGTTAAGTCGATCACCTGACTCATTTGGTGTAATAGCTTTCGGTGGCGCGAACCAACTGTTAGAGAGTCCAGGGCGAGAAGACATATAGTTGGCATAGCTCTGCCTAACGAAAGCCCGGGGCTGCATTTCGAAGAGGAATAACACAATGGTGCCTGCGTATGCCTTGCCTGTATCAGCTGGGAGTAAGTGCCAAACAACACAGACCCATCGAAGGAGTCGCTGCCTCGATGAGATCGCGCCCTGGTCCTAGTCTTGGCCAGGACGACCAATGAGTCATCTGTTCAAGGTCGCCTCATCAGTGAATTAGGCCCCCCAGCCAGCCGTGCCGAGCAGTCATCCCTCTTTGGGATCCTCCTCTTCGGGGGAGGGGCCGGTGAGTGACTGGCTATTATTATTATAAAAGAGGCAATCCCTCGAGCTGCTGGATCTGGTGCAGCGAATGTGCAACACGACTAGACTTACGTAGCAGACGTGCGGCCTCCCAAATGAAAGTACGTGTACAACTCCTGTTTTATTCTGGCTGCCTAAGTCGGATTTGAGCCCCGTTGATTGGACATTGGCAACTGCGGAAGTCACGCGGGCCAACGTCGGCAGTCGCCCCCGAGCTGCCATTGGCTGGCTCTGTGTCGAGACCGAGTCCGCGCTACATGTGGCTGAGCAATAGGGCTGTGGCTCGCTTGGTCATTCGCCACGCCTTGCCGCTCCTGCCCGGCTTTTCAGGCATTAACTAAGCCTCTTCCCAGCCAGCCATTCCGCGGGTTCCGCAAACCCAAACACCTTGATTTGTAACCTCATTTTTCAGGCGCTGACTTATGCATCCCGACTTATAGTCGATCCGCACGCAAGATCATAGGCTTCAGCTAAAAGACGAGCTGAGAGAACAGAATATAACTGCCTGCCGAGCTCGACTTATACCTCCTCCGCTTCTCCCCCGTATCACGCGCTGGTCTACGCTGCCGCCCAGATTCCCCGACTGTGCCCATCTACGCGTCGACATCCTGCAACACTTAAACCCCGGTCGTTCTTATAACAGAGCGCTGCCCAACTACCGCTCCACGATGAGTGTCGTGTACGAACCTCGCCAGTTCCACCACGGCGACACCTACCCGGCAATCACGGACCTTGACGACCACGATGCCGGGGATCCTACCGACGTCCGCTTCAGCGACCACGATGTAAATGTCACCGACTTGACTTCCTACAATCCTCCTGCGCCGGGGTCTTTCCCTTCTCCCGAACCCCATCATCTCCCAGAGATCGCTCCGGCACCCGCTACTCCACAGGCACCGGTAACATTGCCAACTCCCAAAGACGACCATCACGAACTCCCCACGCCTCAGCGTAGCAAACCGATACCTAAGCCGGACAGGGATGTGAAGAAGAACGCGCAAGGGAAGTTCCTGTGCACGTACCCAGCATGCACGGAGGAGGTCAGGGAGTTTAATCGCAAATGCGAGTGGAGGTAAGATGATTCCCGTTTTTCTTTCTACCTTTCCGTTCTTTTTGTTGGTGCCTTCGTTGTGTAGCACACGCGCTAACTTAGACCTTTTACAGCAAGCATATGGACAAACACGACCGCCCTTACAAGTGCCCGGCTGATGGCTGCGAGAAGCTCCCCGGTTTCACGTACAGCGGTGGTCTTCTGCGCCACGAGAGGGAGGTCCATGGTAAACATGGCGGGCCGAAGAACCCGCTCAACTGTCCACACCACATGTGCAAGCGACATACCGGAAAGGGCTTCTCCCGCCAGGAAAACTTGAACGAGCACTTGCGCCGTGTCCACACCAACGGCAACAATTCCCTGCTGGGACCCCTGGATGACGGCACCCTGGATGACGCTCTGGTTGTTAATGTCTCCGTGACCGACTCCCCGCCTCCGCCCGTAATCATAGGCGAGAAGCGCAAGGCTGAAGACGACGATGACCTCCGCAGCGAGGTCAAGCGTCTTCACCAAGTCAACGAGTCTCTTTCCCAGCAGCTCGAGGCTCAAAAGCGGCAGAGCGTGGCCATGATGGCTGAGATTCAGAACATGCAGGCCACCATCAACGAACTCCACCAGCAGCAGCGAGCGGTTCAGGAGCAAACGCGTCTGCCCAGTGTTCCTCCGCTAGACGGCACCACATCACCTTTCTGACACGGCCCAAACCAACTCCCCTTTGGCTTTTTCTCCCCTTTGTTTCCTTAAAGAGATACCCCACTTTTTGCATTGGCCGCTTGATTCCCCCTCTGACGTTTAATATGCATGTATAAAGGCGTTCCCCGGTATGGTCCGATGGATGATGGGCAAGGTTGATTTCTCGTTGGCGGCAAGACACGATAATGGAGTTTTCGGAGCTCAGGGTCGCGGTGTTGCATCATAGCGCATTTTTATAAGGGGCTTTTTATGAGTGAGTGTATGGTGCATGGCTGTTCAGACGCATGCGGATTTTCGTGCTGGACATGTCGATCCACTCGGGAAGAGAATGAAAGAAATTCATCAGATAAATAGCCTTGTATAAAGCTTTAGAAATCAAATTAATGTAAACCGAACGAACGTCTTCGCCATAACTTCATACCTTGGTTACGTGTTCATGAGCGCGTCCGAACAGTAGGTTGCACAGAAAATGTGAGTTATGATTACTACTACCTCCGTATCCTCTCGAACCTATTTAAGTAGCTATATGTTTGGTTGAAAAAAGGGTGTCCCTCGAAAAAGAAGCTTATACACTCATCTCTTACACATTATTAATCCTCCTCACAGTCCTCTCCCCCACTCCCCCCCTTTTGAAAGTTTCCTGCCTACTGCATGATCCACACCTCGATGCTGAAGCCCGAGGGGCTGGGCATCACGTACCCGACGCCCACGGCGTAGTTGAGCGCCGCGTAGGCCGAGTCGTCCGCGGCCTCGAAGGTGACCTCGACGGTGGCGGAGTCCTGGTTGCTGGGGTGGGCGCCGCGGTGGTGCACCGCGATCAGGGGGCCGCTACCGCCGCCGTTGTTGCCATTTCCGTTGCCGTTTCCTCCGTTGCCGCCGTTTCCTCCGTTACCGCCGTTTCCTCCGTTGCCGCCGTGTCCGCCGTGGCCACCGTTGCCGTTATCACCGTCTGTGGGGTAGTCGCGGTTCTGGTGCTCCTTCTGCTGAGGGCTTCCATTGCCGTTGTTGCCGTTGTTGTTGCCGCCGCTGGGAGGCCTGTAGCCATCGGTGCCGCCCACCTGGATCAGGTATCGTGCGTCGGTGTGCGGGACGCCATCGGCATCACGGAAAGAGTCGTCTACGCCAGTGATGATGGAGCCTAGTAGGTTTTAAAAATACAGGTGAGCATTAAGTTTTGTTTTTTCTCCCCCATTGGGTTTCCCCCTTTGTCTCACGGCTCGGTGTGCAGAACAGGCAAGGAACAGGAGAGGAGGTAGTAGTAGTGGGTAGTAGATGCGATTGCAAGAAAAATACGAACCAGTAAGACCAGGTCCTGTGACTGAGCCCGGACCGTACGTGATGACCGTCAGGTTGCCCATGGGCGTGAGGCCGACATTGGCTGCGTGCGCGATGGAGACGCTTCCGCTGTAGAGGAATCGCAGTGTCGGAGCCGCCGGCGAGTTCGGACCTCTGTTGTCGCCGTTGCTGCTGGCGTCTGATGCGCTGTCTGCGCTAGCAAGGCCCAGAAGGGCGAGGGCAGAGGGGAGTGCTGAAGTCCACTTCATCTTGTATTATGTGTAGGTGTAAGACGTTGGAATGAAATATATAGAAGGAGTACGATAGTGGTAGCGGAGCTTCAGAAGCAAAGAGCAAACTATGTGTTTCTGGCTTTGGGGGATGTGTTTTGTTCTTGTATGATGGGATAGTGCGTATAAGTGTTTATTGTGCTTTGTCCTGTCAACTTGATATTTCCTTCAATATTGCCGGTCGTCAAGCCATCCTTATATACACATCGAGGACTATGGTGAAGTAGTATAACAACATGAGATTTTATTAAGCCTCATCCCCCTTGCCTTGACAGTATCTCCTTGATCAAACGCAATAATTCACTTCTTACCCTCCCCTTGTTGCCCCAATGAGGCATATCGTGAGGCTACGACACTTGGGTTGACGTTAAGATCAAAACTGGCTGAGACGTTGTTCCAAGTTTATTCGCCGGGTGAAGGGATAGGAAGTCCGGGAGAGGGGGCTCCCTCTGGAGAGCCGGACAAAGACCCCACGAGGCATCAGTCGGTCTCTTTGTTGGGGAGCCTCCTCCTGGGACCGAGAAGCGCCAAATTATCCGTTAGCAAGGGGCAACTTTAATTGCAGATCCGAATACCTTATTCTTACCATGCACTCGGCCCTACAGCACCCCCCTTATGTGTTCAAACCTGAGTTGTCTCAAACCGGAACTCTGGGATTCGCCCGAGCCTTCAACACAAGGGATCAAACTAGGGCAACTCGCAACATACGGATATTTATCGAGCTCGACAGCTTGCTGTCCTTGCTTGGCGCACCTCAGATGGGCTTCGCCCACACGTGGTCTCAAGACAATCGTGCATCATCAACTTAATATGAACAGCAGCGCTTCGGATGTATTATATTTTGCCTTCTCTCCCTCGCATAGCCATCGAGGGAGTGCGTAACCAAAAAAGACCATTGCAAACAAAGATCTGTGAATAATTGATTCTTGGCTCAACAGCCAAAACTATCATGACAAATGGAAATAACATGTGCGCAGTTCTGGCTGGTCTCGAGCCACCTCCCCGACTCCGAATTATAAAAAAAAATAAATGAGGAAGAAATATAATCATGCTATGTTCTCCAAACCCATGCCCGTAAATAACAAATGGAAAATGGCGGCTCACTGCCAACGCGGGTATCATACAGTCCGCTCTGAAAAGCTTATAAAACAGCATAGAAAACATGAATATTTTCCCGTTACAAACGCCATACTGCCAGCGTCTGACAGAAAATCAAAACCCCCAAGCGCCATTAGTGATGCAATTATGGCCTGTATCTATGACCAGTGTCTTGTTTAAATTCTTGAGTCTCAGGAGCTCATTACGATCCGCTGGGTGATTCGTTGAGGCCCTCTCTCAAGGCGTCTTGGTCAATCTGCTCAGGCAGTATTGTACCTGGACTTCTCTTCTGCCGAGCGGCCAAATACTGCTGGAAACCAGGGATATAGCCAGGTTGGTTAATCCCAGGCGAGCGTCCGTAATCACGCATGTAGTCCTTTTCTCGAGGTTTTGCTGGGGTGCTCGCTCCTCCAGAAGCGCCTCGCCATGGCCGCCAGCCTACCCAGGAGCCTCGTCCCGAGGCGCCAGATTGTGACGGCAAGCTGCCGACTGGCGAAGGTCCGTAGTGCTCACGTAGCAAAACACTACTCCGCTTGGATGGATCTATAGATAATAATGGTTGTGCAGTAACAGTACTACTGGCCGTGACCGAGGTAGCACTGCTCAGGGGCCGCAGGGTTAGTTGACTTGGGCGGGATTTCAAGGTATGAATATCGAGTCCACCTGACAGAGATACAATGGACTCGTGGGACAGCGCGCGTCGAAGTCGTGGTCGACCTTGATCGCTGACCATTTCATTGATATATATATCCAAGTCATCGCTCGCACCGGCTTGATCGCGAGATGAAGTGTCGTCATCCCCGGCTGATTCATCTGTCGTTATTCCTAGGTCCGGGATGTCTTCAGGTCCGTCACCTTCCTCCATTATGGTATGCGTATGTGATGGGATAGATTGGTCCAATGCGAAATTTTGAGGTACCTGGAAACTCCGCGCTGACATATTGGAAGGTTGCTTGCGGTGTGAACGCCAGGATGGGGACATTGGATCGACGCTTGTGACTGGTGATGTTGGCATGGAGCCCACAAAAGCTGTATCAAATAGCGAGTTGTGGTGGTTTGATTGTGGCGAGCTTGGTACTGAAGAAGGAGCGAATTCCGACGGCTGCTCGGATAGGACAGACCAGCGATTCGACATGCCGGACTCCCTTCCTGAGCGGATCTGAGGAGGAGTTCTCCAGGACGCGTTAGGTGGTGTTGAGGGGAGTGAAGGTGGGATAAAGATGCCAGCGCTAAGGACTTGTCGCTTCTTCTTCGGCTTCTTGGTCTCTGGTTTGGGCGTGACATGATAATGGTGATGTATATGGAGTTCTTGGGAGACTGTGGGGGTATGTCCTCGTGATATTGGAGACTGCTTGGATTCGAGTTCGGCTCTTAATGTCGATGCGTTCTCGTCTCCATCTGGTAGAGGCTGGTGATACAGAACCTGCTCCCTCAATGCTTGGATCTCATCATTAGAATTCATCAACATTTCCCTCAGCTCGGCAATGCCGTGCTGTAGGTTCGCATTGTCTTGCAGCAAGTCGCGAACAAAGTGCGACACAACATTGCTTCCGCTTGGTGTTCCTAACGATTTGGCCGCGGCGGCTCCTTTCAACCGTCCAGCAGCAGTATTTAACTCCCTGTCGACCGCGCGCTGCTTCTCCATGCGCCCAATCATTTCGGCGTGTCGGTCGCGTTCTCTCCGGGTCTCCTCCTCCATTCTCTCGAGCTGATCTTGTAGATTGAGGATACCCCTCTCCGCGCGCTGCCATCGTGCCATAGCGGTGCGCGCCTCTTCGTGCGTGGTTGCAAGGGTGTTTTGCAGGTCAATTTGTTCCTGTTCCAGGAAAGCGAGTTGTCTCTCGAGGGATTCAGCACGCGCAGTTTCTCCTTCAAGTCGGCGAATGATCTGCTGCGACGACAGCAGCGTCGCTTCCAGAGACCTGATGCGCCCATCGGAATCGGCCACGGAGCTGTTCAGAGCCTCCAGCTGGTTGAGTAAATCGCGATTCTCCTCGATTGTCTGCGCGTTCTTGGCTTCAAGCTCCTTGTTATCCATTTCCAGCTGCTCGATCCTGCTGGTGAGCTCAACGCGATCTCGCTCTGCATCGGCCATGTATGCTTCATGTCGAGCCAGAAGTGCCTGCAGGCTGAAGGTTAGATTCTCGAAAGCCCCCATCATCCGAACCAGAAAAAAAACAAGGGCAGGCAAGGAGAGACAAAAGGGTTGGTGCACTAAGGCAGGAATGTACGTGGCAACCGAAAGACGCGACTTCGAGATATTCAAGATGCGCAACGCACCCATGTCATCATATATTCTTTTTTTAACCCTTAGACCCTGATCAAAACGGGATGGACAACTTGATGTACAGAACTCGTTGAAGGCAGAGCCGTCCGGTAAGACATCAGATAACGGGGGATGGGCGAGCAACCCGGGTTGATTCCCTCATGTGTCTCTTTCTGAGCTCTCGCGCTGCATGTCTCATCGCTAGATCGGGCGGGAGCAGCCCCCGGACCAGGCTTTCAAGGCGACTTGAGATTCGCTGGTGACTTCACACAGATATGATGGGGAGAGGAGGGGCACGGGATAGAACAGCCCTTGCATTGCGCCGACAGAAAGGAAATAACTAGACATACCTGGCCCATGCGCGCCGCGGTGTGGACGTCCTTCTCTACGCTGTCGAGGACAGAGCAATTATGTCTCAAGTACAGGCACTCGACAGAACCACAACAGCATTTCAGAGGGGGGGTCTCCCGATTTGCTCCAAGGGACGGCGTGAGCTGAAGGGGATCTAGCTCGTCCATCTCGGGGGCAGGCGCCAGCGGTGGTGTGTAAGGATCAGCCATGGTGACGAAATGTGTATTGGCTCTCGCTGAGCGCGGCGTTGTGAGTGTGTCGTTGCTTTTCTCGTTTCGCAATGTGCATCACCATGCTGTAGGCGAGGAGGGGCGGCGCATGGCAGAGTCGAGCGGACACAGACAGTTATCTACACCGGGAGGTCTCTGTCTCGCACCACGCCAGCTCGCTGGGAAGAGCTGAAGAAGAAACAAAAGGCTGTTGAGTGGTGTTGACGAGAACTGTGTCTTTCCTCTGCGTGCGTGCCTTTGTTTGTGTCGTGGCTGGTAGCCTGGTTTCGAAGCGCCGCCCAAGCTTGAAGGTTCCAAACTTTGGAGACGCGCTGTTGACTCGGTGTGGCCGTTCCCAACACTAACCAAGCTAAAAGATTAAAAGCTCGCTTTCCAACCGTGTCTGCGGGGCGGGGCGGGAGTCCGTTCGGTGGTGGAGTCGTTCAAAAAAGTAAATTGACCACACGTTAATCCCAGAGCAGAGCAGAGCAGGATGGTGGGGGTGGGTGTGCTAGGGTGCGTGCGGTGTTCGTTTAGCAGGCTAACTTAGCACCTCTGGCGAGAGCACTGTCCTCTGGTTCCTGTCTTAGACAAGGGCCAAACCGAAACGATAGCACTGGAGCCAGAACGTTGCATCATCGCAATAGAAAGGGAATGGCAAGGTGAGTCGAGTGCGCAATGGTTCGATGAGACCCAGACCTCAGGGGACAAGCGATAAAAAAAAAAAACTGCTAAAAAAGTGAAGAGGCTGGTTGGTGTCCAGTATCCTGCTTTTCTGCTCCTTCCGCAGGTCAGATGACTGTGACGAAAACCCGCTGCAGGCCACGGGCACGGCGCGCAGTCACAGGACACAGGACGCAGGCCAGATTTCACCAACCTGCTACGCTGCACGTACGGGAGGAGGGCAAGCAGCAAAAGAGTGTGCTGCAGGGCTTGGCGCGGGAGAGAGGTGTTCGCATTTAATGACTTTTTCTCTGTAATTTCGCACACGCTGATGGATGCCGCCGATTGCGCAAGGTTACAACAGGCTCGACATATTGACCGGGATGTTGGGCTGCGATGCGTCATTGCTAGCCAGTTAGTTAATCCTGGCCCACCATCGATCGCGCAAGGGCACACCACGCTGCCCTATCACGCAACCCTGCCTGTTTGAGACCAGCCACCTGGACCGACTCTCAATCTCTCTCTGTCAGCCAGTCGATATCTGGCTGTCGTCACTGCTTGTAACGCGGCAAATCTGATTGACCTCCACGTTTGCCCAGCGGCGCGGGAAAAGCAGCCCGCGCCGCGAACAATTTAGAACCAGGCTGACACAAATTTAGTTCGCGCAGCACGGCACCTTAAAAAAATTCTCTTGGACCTGCATTTGAAAGCAAGGAGTATGCAAGGGCCACCCAGGGTTGATAAGGGTGGCACCGCGGGCTCTAGTCGCTGTCGAACTGCTCATAGCCCGCAAATAATATCCCCTGCACCAATAGTAGCGGATGCCTGTGAAGGGCGGCACCCAAGTACTCCTCGTCATTAAATGTATAATATATCAATATAATGCGGCCCTAATGTGAGTCGCGTTGTCAGCCTCATGAAAGAACTTTGTTTTTGATCCCCATCAATATCTTGAGAATATCACTCTGAACAAAAGGGCGGCCTCTCAACCTCGGTCAATTATGTTGTTTTTTAATGAAAGCCCTTCGTGATCTACGTACAGGATTGAGCTGGCAGCGATCAGGCATACCTGCATCTATACCATCACCCTCCGCGAACTACTGTACCTACGGAGGTAATATCGGACCCGCTGAAGGGTCCCTAGGCTCTTTGACCCGCTAAGACACGGTGATAAGCCCCGATATGATACCCAACCATTTGGACCCTCTTAAACAGCACTGTATGCATGTTTGTTCGTTTGGGGTGTAATCTAGAAAATTACCCAGACTGACGGATCAAAACATAAAATATTGCTTTCAGAAGTGACACGTGAATTCTTCATGTATTTGCGAACTAGTGCATAGACTACAATGAGTATCGCTCCAAACTGCAGGGTCGTTACTAATGTCTACTCCTAGAAACCTTATCTTTGCTCAACCAGACTTACTCTGGGGGCCCCAGGCTGAGGATGTCCACTCCACCCTGGACCTTGCTCTTGGGCGGGAAGTTGTCCCTCCTCATCAGCTCCGCCGCCTGTGCCATGATAGGGTCGCGGCCCATACTGGCTAACGCCACAATAGTCTCCCCCTTGCAGTAGTACGCCACAAAGTTGGCTTCTTCCGGCTTGCCGTCCAGTACCAAATCATCCCACCCGTTCTGCGTGTTGCCGCAGTATCGCAGCTGAGAGTTCAGAGCAGACCAGAAGATGGGTGTAAATCTTTCGGGCTTGAGACTCGAGTTGACAATGTGCCTCGAGACGATGCGGCCGGACTGCTGGGCCACGTTCCAGTGCTCTATGCGCACGTGCTTGCCGTCACCTCCAGGTCCATGATAGGGGAACGAGGCGATATCTCCAATGGCGTAGACATCCTTCAAGCCGATAACCGAATAACTCTCATCCGTCTTCAAAGATCCATCCTGTTCCAATCGGACAACACTGTTTTCTTTGAGATACTCCGTAGCAGGTGATACACCGATACCGAGAATAACCAGGTCTGCTTCCAATTGTGTGCCATCCTTGAGCCACACAGAGCCCACTTTTGATGGATCAGATGTGGAGGGCTCGGCTTTGTCCACGCTCGCGTCCAAGTAGAACTTCACCCCCTTAGCCTCCAAGCCCTTTTGCAGGCCGGCACCAACGTCTTTGCCAAGAACTCTCTCTAGAGGCACGCTTTCCATGCCGATCACGGTCACGGAGTTGTCAGCAGCGGTAGCGTTTGCCACTTCCATTCCGATGAAGCTGCTGCCAATGATGACAATCTTCTTTCCCTTGTCGCCGATTGCCGCAACGATGTCGGTAGTGTCCTTGATGGAGCGGAGTGGAAAGATGTTGCTCAGAACTTTAAAGCCCTGCAGAGGAAGACGGCGGGGCGTACCACCAGTGGCCAGAACCAATTTGTTGTATGGGATGCTGCCAGCACCCTTCGTAGCCACTGCCTTGGAGGAGAAATCGACACCAGTGACTTCGTCCTTGACGATGTCGACCGAGGCGGACTTGTACCAATCTTCGTCTCTCCACTGAAGCTTGGCAGGGTCTGTCAGGAGCGCTTTCGATAGCTTTGTTCGGTCGATCGGGAGTACACCTTCGTTGGTGACAACAGTGATGTGACCGCTGTATCCATTCTCTCGAAGCCCCTCTACCACGCCCAGCGCACCGCTGCCTCCACCCACCACCACGACTCTGTCTCCTTGTGCCTGGCCAGTGGCGCACTTGAAGTTGGGCTTTCTCCGGCCTGACTTGATGGTTGCTTCCTCGCCCTGAATGAACACAGCGCCGTCTTTTTCGAGCACCTTGAAAACGGGAAGAGCGTCTAGAGCAGGGGCGTCCTCGACATCGCCGGTTTTACCGCTAAAACATGCTACGTAGGAATCATGGTCAGACACAATAGTTGATGCATTTTCCTAACAAAGCATAGTAGAGCTGGGCCAGTCAAAATTGAAAATAAAATAAATATACCTCCGTGCCATGGACAGGTGATACGACCAGACTTGGTCATGACACCTTTGACAAGAGGGGCGCCATAGTGAGTGCACTTGGGGCCAATGGCCTGAATCTTGCCGGCTGCGTTGACGAGAAGGACTTTGGCGCCTTCGATGCCTTCGACATCCACCTCCTGCTTCTCGCCGGGCTTCAGCGAGAGGGAGGTGACATCTTTGAGCTTGTACTCGGACATGGCTCGGAACTGGAAGGTTGCAGGGACTCTTATGAGAGGAACACGGGAGATGGCTCTAGATAGCACCGCAGGACTCGGGGTTTGCAAGCAAAAGGTCCTGAATGGATTCATGAAGTGAGAGGGGGAGGAGAAGGAGAAGTAGAACGGAGCAGAGAGTGGAGTAGAAGGAGCCGCCGGGGACAAAGTACAGACACAGGCACGATGAGGGGGGGAGACTACGCATTGGCTGAAACGGTAACGGGACAAAACAGCAGCTGCAGAGTGTGTGAGTTTCCCCTCATCGCGCGATAAGCAGAAGCGGGCTAGGTTACTAATAAACTTATCCGCAGTCTCTGCGTGGGTTTAAAGGGCCGGGTAAGGCTGGAACGGGTTCCGAGCGAGCGAACGAAGTCTCTCTGGTCGCCTCCATCGAATGATACGCAGTATTGTACGTAGTTAATGCGTCTGTCCTGTCAAGCCGTGTGATCCTAATGGGCGACCTTCATCGCAATCAGTCGATAGTGGAGGATTGTTGCTTCATGTCGTAATCCATGCATCACTAGCCGGCCGGTTTGTTAATGCAGAGCTTCCCAATGGTTGGCTCGAGGACAGCTCCCCTCCACTAGCGTCACTGACATCATTCTAGTACCCTAGCACCACCCAGGATACCCCACTAAACATGCCGCCTAGTTAGAGCCCGGAGCTTCCCCACCTTTGCATCCCAATCTGCCAATCTACTGTCCTTCAATTGCCCAGCAAGGCGATTCGTGTTGGAAATCCGCTCGTTAGATTCGCCAACGATGAGCGATTGAATGTCTTGACGTAGCCCTGTCTATGGTTGATTAGCGACGATCCCAGCTAAGAAGAAATCCTGCGGTACCGGCCGGTTTGAGCTACTCAGTGGCACCGAGATAGCAAAGCTCCTCTGGTTTGCTGCTCCCCACTGACCCACAGCTAACGCCTCAAGGAGAGTCAGCCCACTAACGCATAGGATATGAGTTGCGAGCTCTTGCTCGGAGGTTCGGCGGTGGAACAGAACCAAATAGAAAGTGGATCTACAGAAAGTATAAAGTATACGTCTAAAAAAAATGCCTTATAATCCCATGGCCAATTAACGTGTATACTGCTTCTATACTATGTTATGGGCAAGAAGTGCAGAGACCACTTTTCGCCCGAGTTAGCCAGGCGATGGTAGACACAAAAATACGCCCGGAACTGCTAATGCCATAGTTTCGAATTGATTCGCTTAATATGAGATGTACGAAATACGGGTAGGTTAGTCGAGAGCGTGCTCCTTGCTCCGATGATCGATTCTGCCACCGGCTGAACGAACTACAACCCGAAATATGCACATCAAATGCTACTTCCTGATAGCGCCTACATCTTTATCAATGGTAAGCAATAATCGCTTCACGGGAACCTCGATCCCAAACGATTCCATCACGTCATCGACAAATTCCGCTCTAATACAATACTTTTCTGCTCCAATGGCTACATCGGCTTGTGTGTCCAAATCATCCACTTCTGGGCATTCGAGCCGAAGATCCCGCCATTTAACGGCACCAGCCTTGCTTCTTTCCTGGAAGATAAAGTGGATGATATTCTCATGTTTCTTCACATCAAGAAGGCGGCACTGCCACTGCCCCGTGGACCGGTCACAAAGAACACCAACTGTGACACTTTTCGCCTCAACAGGCACCTCGAGCTTGACCGCGCGAATTAAGTCCGTGTAGTCCCGAGAAAAGAAGCACTCAGTGCGATCCCATAGCATGTCAGGCACAGCATGTCGAATGCTGTCCGCGTATGGGATGAGGACACCGCCTGAGCGGAACCGGGCCAGCGTGGCATGGCTTGGTGGTTTCGGGGTAGCCATGAGGTAGAAAGTGGACGTCGGTGTTGTGGCACACGCAGCACGGGCTTCACTGCTCAAGATAACGCAGTCTCGTAATTGGCGAAGGAAGAGACCAGGTCCGACCTTTGTGAGGCGCACTCCCACGGCTTTGCCGTCATCACGCTCAAGTACACCGACAAGGAGTACGTATGAGAATTTAGGTTCTTGCCCACCTGAGACTTGGTCATATATATAGTAGAGATAATCCTCAATACGGAGCCCCTTATTTGTGAGAACATACTCAGGATTATAATGGTATATCTGCCACGGGACGACTGCGGCTCCACGGGAGAACACGGCGGGTGAGGGTGCGAGTAAATCGCAATGCTGCGTTTCCAGATCCACCTCCAGAGGATTCCAGGCGAAAACCGTCAGATCGTTGCTATGCTTGATGATCTCTTCTTGCAGTCGGCGGAAAGCCATGGAGCCTTCGCCGTATATCATCGGCATGTTCACCCCCAGAATACCCAAGAGGCAGTATGCTGTGTCTTCCACGCGGGTTGTCTGTCTCTGAGAAGCCCACGACATCCTTTGCGCTACGGAGTACGGGGCCATCTCTTGTTTCAGGAGAACCTCGATTGGAATTCGCGTGGCTTCGGATAGCTCTTCGCTATAACCATCCTTATCACCGCGGAAATTCCACTCTTTGTCGTAGAACAAGGCCTTTGATGGAGCGATGAGCTCTTGGAGCGTCCAGCCCCGCCGAACCCATCTGCATTTGCCTATGGAGCTACGAAAGTCTTGGTCGGGCTCCAGATCGGCTAAGTGCACGAAGCATACGGATGCACTTCTGTACCATTGATACATGGAGTTGATGCTTTCGGTCAGCTCTGCGCTGCTGCTCTTGTCGATACAGCAAGTGTCCACCCAGGCATAGTTAAAGTTCATTGCCAATGCCAAGCGGCAGGTCTCCTTTATCTTATGGTATCCTGCTTTCAAATGACTATTCGTCAGAGCCATGTCTTGAAAAGTAACCTCTTCGTCGCCCCACGTATGCGACAGAATTGCATATTGCTCCTGGTTTGCATCTGTAACATGGTGGAACTGTAGCGTTCTCGTGTTGATGAGCCGCATATTGTTAGATTGGCTTGCTGGCCGCCGCTTCAGCTGGCGTCCGTACCAGGACCCTCGAGTGAAATGACCTAAAAAGTATGTTTGTAGTCGGTACTCAATAAAACTTGTCAGGCGGTAAGACGTCTCTGCGCAGAGGAGCCATTTGTTTCTAGAAGCTTTCTGAGCCAATGCGTGGTCGCGCGCGCCAACAAGAAGATGGGGGGCTGCCCCACGGCGCCAAACCTCCAGCTGAAGCTGTTACCAAGCTTTCATGCAACGTGACTCAACTTAGAGAAGCTGAACTAGTTAGCTTAAGAAGCGTGGATTTATCGTGGACTCGTGTATCAATCGTATTTTTATGAAAGTCATCTTCGATTTAAAACGATAGGGTAGCCAATGGAGAACGATCCGGCGGACTTAATTATTTGCTCATGGTGACAGGCCGCTGCTTACAACTAGGTAAACATTATGCCAGGAAAGAGTCTCAATTATGATATGCTACATGAATATAACAGAACACAAAATGGGAGAGCCTTATTTGATTTGCAATGCTGTTTCCCCTTGTAACTACTACAGGGTCGCATTCAGCACGCTATCAAGCAGCTCCGCATCCTTCAGCAACTGCGCATCTCCTAGCCGAGGTCCTACAATCTGTAAAGCAACTGGCGCGCCCTTGAAAAGATCCGGATCATCTGGATTGAGTTCAGTAATGTGCTTCCGCAAAATTATCGTATACAATACTCACACTTAGCTTCATTCTTAGCGTCGTCCTCGTGAATAGGTTGAAAGTTGGCATCCTTGGGGTCTTTCACAGGGTCGACATGTGTGAAAGGCACGATGACAGCCGGGTACTAGATTTGGAGGTATTAGTTGAATATTCCTACGGCGGCCATCGTCCTGTTATAACCACTTACATCCACAGCGTTCCAAACGACAGTGTAAATATCGCTCGTCCATTCGCCCGGCTTCACGGCGCTATGCGGGCCAGCCGGCGCCAACACTAGGTCGCAGCCGACGCGTTGCCACTCGTCGAGCATCTGCTTCTGGATGCCAAGACGCTTCGTGTTGAGCGCCCAGGCTTCCTCCTGCGACTTGCGCGGTAGCTCCCAGAAGCCGATGTTCTTGACGCCCTGGACCACGGGCTCGCCGGCGCGGGCCAGCTCCTGCTTCGGGAAGGAGAGCGCGTCGAGCGTGAAGAGCTGCTCCGTGATCTTGCGGATCTCCAGGAAGTCCGGCGGGCTGAACTCCTTGACCTCGAAACCGGCTGCCTCAAGCTTCGCGACGGCCTCCTTCATGGCCCGGACCACGGGTGGGTGAGGAGTTAGGCCGGACTGGTAAATCACGCCGACGACCGGCTTCCGCGTAGACGTCCCAATCTCCATGATGTTTGGGATGACAGCGGGGTCTAACCGCCACGGCTCCGCATCTCTGACGACGCGGGTCCAGAGCGCGAGATCCCGGACGGAATGGCCCAAGGGCCCGGTGACGGCCGGGATGCCCGTGTTGCTTCCCGACCAGCCGGAAAGGGAGTAGCCCAACATCGGAATGATACCAAAGGTGGGCTTATAGCCGTAGACGCCGTTGGCCGCGGCGGGGATCCTGATGGAACCGCCGACGTCGGTCCCGACGCCTAGAGCGCTGGCCCTGAGCGCTTGCGTGACGCCCTCGCCGCCGCTACTGCCTCCAGACGTCAAGCGGTTGTTCACGGGGTTCTTAGCTCGCCCAAAGACATTGTTCTCGGAACAGGCGACGAGCATGGTCTGAGGAACGTTGGTCTTTGAAATGATCACCGCACCTGCCGACCTCAGTAGCGTCACTAACGGGGTCGTCGTGGTAGCCGGCTGGAACACCCTGGATAGGTACCCATTGGTCGAGTCGTAGCCCTCGATATGAAAGCATTCTTTAAACGTGATCGGAACGCCGTGCAGCGGCCCCACAACCTTGCCCGTCTGCTTGTAGACATCGTCCAGCTTCTGGGCCGCCGCGATGGCATCGACAAACATGATCTCTGTGAGCATGTTGCAGAGCTGGTGGCCTACCGCGGCCCGCTTGCAGAACGCTGTCACGACCTCGACGGCGCTGTACTTGCCTTCGGCGATGGCTGCTGCCAACGACGTAGCATCATAAGCGTCGCCGGTGATCTCCAGTTCCTTGGCAGATAGGATACCACAAGACTCTACGAATGGCCGAACGTCAACCATATCCTCAGAAGGGAGGTCGGATTCCTTCAGGAGCCATTCTTTGGGTATTCTCGACAGCTGCTCAGCTTTCTTCGCCGCTTGCAGGTCCTGCCATGATTTGACAGGGGTTGTGGAAGCCATTGTAGTATGTTTTTCTCCGAGCGTTTTCTAGTCCAGTAGAGAAGAACAGCAAGCAATGCGATCCGGGTATTAACAATGAGGAGCGTTTTACTATCTATAAACACCCCCGCTTGAGGATCTGATAAGCCGACGATCGTATGGCATTATCAAGAGCTCGGGCCGGAGCTCCGCACCAGATACCCGATCGCATCCAGATAAGTCCTGAGGTGCTTCTCCACCTTCGCACACCATCTCCGAGAAGGATCACGCCGCTTTACCCCGATATTTAGAGATTGTGGTCCTGGAAATCTTAGCCAGCGGCTGACTCTTGCATTTCTCTCTAACTTAAAAGTATGTATTTGAGATCAGGTATAATCTTCGGAATAACGCGGGTTAGTGAATCATGAAATAGGAACTTCAGCCTTACCGGCGCCGGAACGGAGCGGAGCCCCCGGGGAAGCTCTACATAACTGCGGTAAAAACAGCACCGTTTCTGGGTCTGACGCATGTTCTTGAGTGGAGAGGTTCACTAAAGAACGGAGACTAGTACAGTAATTGGGTGTTATTATGGGGTTTAACCTCCACCCCACCTTTCCCTTACGTGCGGTGAAATCCGTTATAATGTGGGCTCAAGGGTTGTCAAGGTGACAAACCCCGCGCGACCGGTTCCTAGCACTCCTCGATCATTGCCCAAGTGAAATCTGCCACTGGTCCGCAAAAATCACACGGTTGTTGGCATTGGTATTCATTTAAAAATTCAAACGATTGAAAAGGAAACAGGGGGGAGCCGTTTCTGGTGTGCGATAGGCAGCGCTAACCACTGACTGCATTGAATTATCTACATATAAATCGATCGACCTTGGCGAATACGGTCCGTAAAAGCTTCCCCAGATAACTAACTCAATTCGGGTTATATAGTTTTCTGCTTATACATATAGGAACCATGATCTATCTGAGGACAAGTATTGGATGACATAAATAAGACAGTATTGGCCCAAGGATAATCATTCAACTGCCAACCAACCAATAAAACTCTAATGCCTTTGTTCCAACGAAATGGGCTCGACTGCAGTGCTTTTGTTGTTTTCTAAGTTCCCAGAGTTACCGTTATCACAGCCTTTCAGGGTCGGTATGGACAACCCTAGCAGACTCCGAGCCGCTATCACCGGGAAAAGGGGGCGTTGCGGCACATCCCTTTAGATTAGACCACCAGCGGCAAACGCTGACTGGTTCCACACACCCTGGACCCTCACATTTAGCTTGCGATCATATGCTAGACACTAAGTTAAGCGATCGCCATACATCAGCCATTAACCTCGAGGAGCATCCACCCAGAGTGGAGTGCCGCATGACTGCTAGCTAATATGGGTTATCGTGAGAAACAAATATTGGATGGGTTGCGCAAGGCTTCTTCGATGCTATTATAATTGTGCTGTAGATGACGCTCTTTTATTGGGAGGGCTCGTGGGACCCAAACCACGGGGCTTGTCTGGGACGTGGCACGATTCTGCAAAGTCATTCTGCCCGTAGGGGAGACCTTGGGCCACATGCGAGAGAATGTCCATTGTGACTAGGCAGATGCGGTGCAACGTGCCAGCGACCTAAGAAGAGCATCCCAAAGAAGATACCGATGGTATTTTATTCATAGGAAGACATCACAGCTCAACTCGGCCCGTTTGTGCATGAAAGCAGGCAAGATTGGCGGGCTACATACACACTTCCTTCCTTCCTAATGTTACGTGCTGTAGGTTACAAAAAAAAAAAGGTAACACTGCAAAATCACCTGAGGACTTTACGCATGCAAATGCAAGCTGGGAAGTACCTACAGTGCCAGTGTGGGGAAGCCAGGTTTCCCCTGGCGAACTGCGCTGAGTGACGACTACTGCGCCATGCTTGCCAGGGGTGCAACCGAGATCTTGAACGCCAATTTCCGCACCATGCTGGCCACATCGAGCAATGCCGCCCGGGGATTGGCCCCTCTATTTCCACGTGCACCATCCCACGCACAGGATGGCCACCAAACACACTTAAAGCACACAGCCAACTACAGTGAGAGTGATCCTGTTCGCTCCCTGGTGTTATTGCTATTCTGAGGATTAACGCGGCTGGCTACCCTCCCAAGACCACGGCCGGACCAGGGTCTCAGCGATGTTGTCCTTCATGCGCAGCGCTCTCGCCAATTGAACGCTATGACTGTACCATCCATCCTCCCCTTTCCCTCCCAAGTGGGTTGTCCGGGGTGAGACCGACCAGAGGAATGTAACCAGACTTTCTTTCCGTTAACACTCCATCCTGCCACCATGGATTAGGCGGGACGGGGGGTTAAAGGCTCCCTCGCCAGATACTTAAAGGCACGAGCCAGTCACCACACCATACGCCCGAGGTTTGTCTAGCTGGGGCTTTCTACTTCACTCGACATTAGTTAAGCTTTTGCGTCGTCCAAGTAACCCACGAAGATAGTCTGCCACTCCATATTCACCATGCGAGTCTCTCTCTTGTCACTACTGCCCTTCGTGGCTAGCGCGCTGGCCATCAACTGCAACGGGTACGCGGAGCTTTGCGACCGTCGATACAGCAATGTCACCTTCATTGGTGCACATGACTCCCCCTTTGACGGCATCTTGCCAACGGAGAACCAGTACGACAGTGTCGCTAGCCAGCTTGGCAACGGCGTCCGCTTCTTGACTGCACAAACCCACAACGACGGTGGGACCATCCAGCTCTGCCACACCAGCTGCATAGAGCTCAATGCCGGAACTCTCCAAACTTTCCTGACCACAGTCAAGACGTTTCTGGACGCCAATGTTGATGAGGTGGTTACGCTGCTGATCACTAACGGAGATGGCATTGCCATCTCCGACTTTGGCGATGTTTTCGAGACTGTGGGGCTTAACACGTATGCGTATGCCCCCAGCGGTGATCTGACCATGGCAGAGTGGCCTACGCTGGGAACTTTGATTGCGGACGGCACGCGACTGGTTGTGTTCATGGGTAAGCAGATGGTGAAAGGGGTACCGGAAGTAATTCGTACCTGCTCAGCTAGCTGATGTCTGATTGTAGATTACGGTGCCGACACCAGTGAGGTTGCCTACATTCTCAATGAGTTCCAGTACTTCTTCGAGACGCCGTACGACACCACCGATGCTAGTTTCCCAGAGTGCACTCTGGATCGGCCGGCCGGGGCGTCTGCTAATGGCCTCATGATGATCGTCAACCACTTCCTTGACCTCGATATCCTGGGTATCCTGATCCCAGACACGCTGGCCATCGAGACCACCAACTCGCTATCCTCCATTCAGGCCCAGGGCTCGATCTGCTACTCTGACTACGGCAGAATTCCTAATGTTATTCTGGTAAGTTCTCAGAGAGATAATTGCATCCCAAAGAGGGACAGACGAAAAAAAAAAATCCCTTAGTGCAGCGTATCGTCGTGTGCGCCTAGGCTTGCAATATGAACAAGGACTAACACATCTTCCAGCTCGACTATGTCGATGTAGGCGAGGGCCTCGAGGCTCAGGATGACTACAACGGAGTTTAAGGCCTCCCGGGATGATGCAGTTGCCTGGCAAATAGTAAAACCTCATGCATAATCTATAATTGAAAGAATTCCAGCTCATGTGCTCTCTGTCGTCGGTGACCAATCAAGGAGGCTCCAGACCGACACGCTTTGGGCCAAAGGGGAGGGCTGCGCCACCCACCACCAGAGCGGTCAGGGCTGACCGACGCCCGTATCTAGTAACCACGCCAGCACCGAGCCCCATCCTGCCCCCAAATTGTGCTGCACTGTCCTATCGCATCCCATCTCTCGACGCCTAAAGCTGGGCAATCCATGCTGGGGGGAGGCTCATCATGAGATTTTGAGAGAATTATACCACTGCCTAGCAAGAGGCTTAAATGAGGGAAATACATATGTGCTAAGGGTGCCCGAGCTGTCGCGTGCTCCAGTTATTTCCTTTCTCCTCCTCCTTTCTTCTCTTTGTTTCTTATCAAAATCTTTGGATCTCGGCCTCTCACACCAATTTACACCCTACGCATACCCGGGCGACAACTTCTTACATGTATCCTCGTCGGGTAGTCTACCCGGGCACTTTTACCCCTTGCTCATGACAATTGCCCTCTTCAAGTCCTAGGCTGTCTGTGAGAAAATGGAGATGCCAATATTGCGGCAATGTGAGAAAGTTTCAGTAACGAGGACCATTCACACATCGCAGGATGGCGCCTGGCTGGCGGCGGATGGGATCTATCAAGACCATATTAACGCCCTGTGCGGCTCTGACCCGCGCCTCCGCCACCGGGACCCCAAATCTGATACGCAAAAGACGCCATGGGAGGATGCGGATGCGAGGGTAGTCGTGCTAGAACTAGAGGACAATGATCGCTTCGGCGACGCAGTCCAGTTTGTGAATCCTAACAAGCTCGATGCGTATCTGTCATATGATGAAATACATGATAGAGCAGCGGAAAACACAATAGCAAGCTCGTGGCCCCGAAGAAGAGTTATGATACTTGAGGGCCTGAATCCAAATTTCATCAGCGTTCTCGGGGAGCATTTCTCGCTGCATCCTTCGCTGTTCATCGAACATGAGAGAGTGGTGGTAATGAATCGAAAAGGTCTCGGTGAGAACGATGGGATGCCTCTACCTTCCGTTGCCGGCCGCCGGGATCACATGGTTATGAAATACTTTGAGCCGACTGTGTTCAGTGAACCGCCATCTGGCTTCAGGTTAGTCTGCGGGTCGACTGGAAGACACATAGGTGTCTCGCGGGAATACGGCGAGTTCTCGGAAGTGGGCATCGTGCGGCGCAAGTGCAGCGTGTGGACCAGAGAGAGTAAGGATGGAAGTTGGGATTGTAAGTTATCACTTCTCGCAAATGTAAAAAGTGCGGAGTTCTGAATTCCATACTAATAGCTCACATTTCTAGGTTTGATACTCTCCGATCCTCGGATAACTAAAGTGCGGACTGGATATGAGTACAAGGAGGTCTACGAGGTGATAACACAGCCTTACCAGGGCGGTTACATTGATTTCGTGCCCTACGGTCAAAGCATGATAGCGCCTGGTCCACCTAGGACGTCGCTCCTGGACGACATCGTGTATTACCTCCAAAGGCACTCCGCCTTGGTCGATCTCAGCCGGCCAGAGACGAGCGTCGCAGTCTTCCTCCGCAAGATCATCGCAAGTCATTACGTGAAGCACCTCGGGCACGTCCGGGCGACGCTATCCTACGTGCAGCGCGGCCTCAGCCGCAAGCAGGACCTCACGCGGCTCAAGATGGAGCAGGTCGAGGAGCTGTGGAGCGACATGCAGGCGTGGGAGCGGCGCATGGGCGAGTACTGCGAGGACCTCGAGGCCATCATGCTGCAGCTCGGCATGCCGCTGGAGCCGGCGGCGGGGACCAGCGGGGGCCGGCCGGCGAGCGCCGACTGGGCGGACAGCACGCTCGACTTCCAGTACCTGCGCATGAGCTTCCGCGAGCTGCGGCACCGCACCGAGGGCCTCAACTCGGCCATCACGGGGCTAGCCAGCATCGCGGGCAACCGGCAGGCCTTCCGCGAGCAGCAGCTCGCCGTGCGCGAGGCCAAGAGCACCAAGGCCGTCACGCTGCTCGGCCTGGTCTTCATCCCGCTGGCCTATACGAGCAGCCTGTTCAGCATGAGCGACCCGTTCCGGCCTGGGGACGACGGGTTCTGGATCTACTTCGCCGCCAGCATCCCGCTGATCCTCGTGGTCATGGGTGGGTACTACGTCCTAGACTGGGGTTATCGAGATGACGGCGGGGCGTGGTCGCCGCAGACGTTCTGGAAGACCTTCAAGGCGAAGATGCGCCCGAAGAAGAGGGCCGAGCCCGGCGGGAATAGCAGTATCGGAATGGAGGGCACAGGTGCCGGGTGAGACACCCCAGACCTAAAGGGAGGGGATAGTCCGCATTTGTTAGTGTAGTATGTATGGGGATTGGGGCTGTTGCAAGAGACTATAGAACCATGCATATATGTATATAAGCTAGTGCGTACATGAGAAGAAAGCACAATGATCGATGGGTATTCACCTCATTCGCCTCATTCGCCTCATGCTGCAGGGGTGCCAACGGTCGTTCCGTGTTTCATCGACAGACCTGCGCGCTTGTCCGTGGGGAGTGGACGTTCTCTGCAGGACCAGAACCTGTGCCTAAATTTGGCCCTGGCTGCCCACTGTTTTTTTAGCACTAAGGCAAGGAAGCACCTGGTGGAGTGACGGACAGGGGAGTTGGGAGTGCCGGCGGCTACTGGGTTTAGCGAGTGTGCGCTCGAGGCCAATCAGCTCCCCGAGGGACCTCGACACCATTACGCTGGCGGCCAATGGGAGCACAGCCGCTGTCCTCATGCGCTCTCTGCATCTGCGCCATAGAGCAATCCCGAGCGCTTGACGAGCACACCCGATGGGATTGTCCGTCTGGGAAAAGGGAAGCGATGTCAGAGTATGGCAAAAGGCGGAGCAAGAGTTTCTAACTTTGGAAAAGCCGCACGTGAAGGGCGACTGACATATAACGTCGGTCCCACTCGGTCTCTCGCATCTGCTCTTTTGAAAGTCCTCTCGACTCTCTACCTGCCCTGAATTAAAATATTGGACCCTTGGAGCTTGATGCTTCAATTTGTCCGCTAGCTTTCTTTTATTAATCATGCATTCTGTATTTTCTTCTTCTTCAAAGGCCCTGGTTTGGCTTACAAGTAAGTGCCCAACTACTAGCACAACCACCAAGATAGTCCCAATCCCACACATCAATAGTGCCGCCCGCCGTATTTGATTCGGGTTGAAGCAAAATCTGACAAAAAAATCCCAACGGGGTTTTGAATCACTTGATTTTCTCAAATGTAAAGACTAATCGAAGTTGTAGTATTTTTCTTTGCCGCCTGTTCCATAGCTCAGAGCAACAATGGCACCACCGACAGCAGCAACAGCACTCTCTCAACACTCTTCGTCAGCCCGACTATTGACCTAGCTTTCGCGCTCAATGTCCCCAGCGACTCATCGACAGACCTCTACTTCTCCATGATGATTCCTTCGGAGGTGTCGTGGGGTGCCGTGGGGCTTGGGTCCTCGCAGATGGCCGGCGCGCTAGTGCTGATGATGTACGCCTCCTCCTCGGGCAGTAACGTCACCATGTCGCCGCGGCTGGCTTCGCGGCACTCTGAGCCTGTCTACACGCCAGACATCAATATCCAGGCGCTCGCTGGGACGGGACTTCTGAACGAGTCGACGTACGTCTTCAACGGGCTGTGCTCCAACTGCCGGTCCTGGACCGGAGGCAGTATCGATGTCGCCAGCACGGCGCAGAGCTTCATCTACGCCACGGGGCCCAATGGTGACATCCGTTCGGATGATCCTGCGGCGGCCATCAAGATGCAGTAAGTAGTAACAACTTCCAATTTACAATACCTCTCGCTCTCTGGCAACGGCTCTACGTTGTCGTGTCAGGCAGGCTGTCAACTTTTCTTGTTGTACAGCCTCCTTTATAAGAGCAATGGGCTAACAAATACATCTTTTCTCACCACAGTCAGAACTACGGAAACTTCCAGATGAACTTAGTGGCAGCAACCGGCCCCGGTGCTATCCCCGACCTCGCCACACACAAGGGTACAGCCCTGATCGCCTCCTCGCAGGGCACTACCGTGACCAACATGTCGGATGTCGCAGCCATGATACATGCCGTGCTGATGGTCTTCTGCTTCGTCGGCTTATATCCCTTCGGTATCCTTATCATCCGTCTGGGTAACTGGGTCCGCTGGCATGCTGTCAACCAGGGGTTGGCCCTCATGGGCATCATCGCAGCCGTGGGCCTGGGCATCCACAGCAGCTCCTTTTACAACCGGGTAAGCCAATTCTTCTGCAAGAACCTCGAAAAGACGTGCCAAAAACATGAATTCCAATGCTGATATTTCAAAAGTCCAAAAACTTCAACAGCCCTCATCAGATTATCGGCTTGTTCATATTTATTTTCGTACTCGCACAATTTGTCCTTGGGTTCATGCATCACAGAATCTACAAAAAGACCGAGCAACCAACTAAACTCGCCCCAGTCCATGTATGGCTCGGAAGACTCATAGTGCTGCTCGCTGTGATCAATGCGTTCTTGTAAGTTGAAAACCTTTCTCTTCTCCGAACTTCGACGTCAGTCATGCCCGACTGCTAACTGTTGTTGTGAACTAGGGGTTTCCGCTTCGCCCTGAGCCCGCAATACAACTGGATACTAGCAGGCCTCGTCATCTTCATCTTCCCCGCCGTGGCCGTCATCGTGATCACCAAGAACTTCTTCATGAAGCGCCTCAACCGCGATAAGGAGGGGGATGCCTCGCAGGGTGGTTATGATATGGAGCCCTGGCGCCAGCCCGAGGCGACTCAGCCTCAGTACGAGCACCGCACGACGGTAACAGCCGGGCCTAATGGGCCGACCACGGTCCTCTCGGACACGCGGTCGTACGCAAACTACCACAACGGATCAGATAAGAGGGCCGACATGGGCCCTCAACATGCCGTGCAGGAGTATGTATAAGGAAGCACGTGAAGCCTATTTCATTACATGGAACAAAATATTGTTTGGGTTATGATTACTTTCGGTCGGCGCTGGGCGGTATAATTGTGAACTATTGCACTAGGGTTTGCGGGGATTCAATAGGGGCGTTTACATCATCGATGACCACATGTTACGAGAATTAAGAACAGCAATGAAAACTGAAATTCCATGCGTAGGAGACATTGCTTAACTTGTGCCTACCATCAGATCGGCTGTCCATTGCCGGCGATAAGACTGTTACATAGGTGTCATCGACTGCTGTTGATTTGGGTGTCGAAAGAACCACTCCTCAAGACTTGATTACTCCACGGCCTTGATTAACACCGGACATCGCAGCTAATGTTACGGCTAATGCTAACCGAACAGTTTCGCCTTCGATACGAAGCCCTTGGTAAGTGACCCCTTCTTCCGGCTTACTTGGTATCGTAGTGCGTATCATTGAAACCTTTCTCCACAGCTGCAATCTGCAGTGCGAGGACTTGCGAATACTGGCGAGACCACATAAAGTTGCCAGTCATATACCAAAACCCAGGCACTCCAGTTTCCCTCCAAAACTAGTAATTACATGTCAGTCAGTAAGGGGAAGTCACGCTTCTTCTTCTCGTAGTGTTTTGAAAAAAAAACTTACCCCCGATCTCTCCTGTTCATGGTCTAGTAGACCAAAATTTGGGATTTTCTCCAGCAGCTGACTGCCCACAATATCTCGTACTGTCTCGGATAACGGATCGAACCCCGTTGCGAGAACAATCACATCTGCCTCGACATTGGTGCCGTCTGCGAGTGTTATTCCATCCGCATGAAACTCCTTCAGACCCTCTGCGCACTGGCGCACTTTTATGTGACCGTCGATAATCAACCGGTTAGCGCCTTGGTCAATATAGAAGCGACCTCGTTTGACGATAACATGGTCGAGGAGAGAGGTGCCGTCCTCGCCCTTCTTCACCGCAAGCCCGGCCCTCTCCAAGCCGTCAATGGTGTCCTTATAGAGCGCGCACAACCTATGCGTCATACCGAGGTCTAGTCTCCGTGCCACCGCTGTAGGCAATGAACTGACAATAAGATCAGCCTCCTCCGTACTGAGTCCGGGTTTGTTGAATAGCGAAAACACCATCTCTGCGGATTCGGAGGATACTGAGAAGATGGGACTGCGCTGGATCATGGTGACCTTCGTCGCGCCGTGATCTATGAAATCCTTGGCTACATCGTGGGCTGTGCTGCCAGCCCCTAATACGACAATCTTCTTGTCGGGGAGGCCCGAGATCTCGCTGGCAGATTCGCGCGCGCTGGAGTGGTAGATCTCGCCTCCGAAGAGATCCTGGCCCGGTACATCTATTGCCCTGGGCTTGGTGCTCATGATTCCTGTTGCGAGGACGAGATGTCTAGGCGACAAAACGCGCGTGCCTTGCGGGCTCTGCACTTCGACCTGATACCTTTTTGCCGCCTCATCGTATTCTACCTTGGTGACTCTGGTGTTGAGCTGGACATCGAGCCCCATTATTTGGCTGTATTGCTCCATCCATGCGACGATGCTGTCGCGGCCCAGCCACCGCGGCCAGGTTTCTGGATACTTCAGAAACGGATAGTGGTCGGTATAAATAGGCGTGTGAAGCCTGACGGAATTGTATCTATTCCTCCACCCAGCACCCAATTGGGCACCCTGTTCGACCAACTGTGCACTAATACCCATATATTTCAGTTGCGCTCCAAGAGCAAGACCTGACTGTCCTAATATTTGCATTAACCTTTTGTCTTCGTTCCATAACCCTCACTTTCATAGTCCTGCGACTAGAATTTCTGCTCACCTGCACCCACTATCAGAACCTGAGGCTGTTGGTCATCGATATGGGAACCCTGCCCATTAGCAACAACTGGCTTTGTCATGATCTCAGTTGCGCCTGCTGCTGCAGAGCTCAAGTTCCTCGCCTCATTAAGCTCCTTTTGAAAATCGAATTGGTCGAGGCGGGAGAACATCGTCCAGGCTTTCCACTCCCCCGAGCTTCCCGTGCTAGTCAGGCGCACGAATCCCCTGCCATCACCGTGCGGGTGTCTGAAGTGAAAGCCAGCCTGCATCCAAGTTAGCGGCCCAGCATCGAATAATTGAGGCTGCAAGCCGGGAGACTGTGCGAGCCGAAAGCCGGTTGGGTAGTTGCGAGCTGTGGCGAGCCACTGACTTATAGGCTCGTGGCCGTGCTTGGTGGATATGTCCCAGTTGAGGCCGGCAAGATCTCGCCACCAACAATCTTCAATGAAGAGGTCCGGTATACGATCAAATTCATTCTGCTGGAAAAATTTCTCCAATTTTATGAGCCACTGGCTCACGATTTGAACAGCATCGATGCTGTCCCGGTCTACTCCCTCAGGAAGCGCAAGTTTGGGAAGATTAGCAGCAGGGAATTCGTCCATTGTAATGAGCGGTCAAGTCTAGAGAACGTAGCTTGTGAGCCTCCAGATAGCTATTTTGAGCTAAGTAAGGTGCTTTGAGGCTATTACAGGTTGCGACAACTGAAGTATGTCGAATAGCACACATTCGTCCCTCCACTAATCTGTTTGCATTGATGGCGAAACACGGTCCTTTATGCCCATATTTTCCCTGCCACAACTCCACCATAACGACCGCTTTTTTTTTTTTTTTTTTTTTTCAAGCAGCCTCTGTGAGCTTCGGTTAGCCATTAGCACCAGTCTGTAATGAACGGGTCTACAGCTGACCATGTCAATTCTAAGCTGCGGCTAGGATATGGGCCCACTACAATAACAATAACTTATTATAGAAGATCATATACTTCCGATCTTTGTACATTCATGACTAACCCAGGAAGGATAGTCGCCGCATAAGAGTTAGCAAATAGACTTGCTGCAGTAAGCTGACAGTAAGCTGTAATCGAAGCGGTTGGCCGACTTAGACCGAATCATGGGAAAACCCTGGTACCCTTAACCTGGCATCAACCCGTGTCACTGTCCGAGAGCGATTCGTTGACCTATCACGAGGGATTTTGTAAGCGAAGGATAGTGCTTTGAGCAGCGCTATAGCAGCGATGTCAGATCTGCTGCGATAAGCCACGGCATTGCTGGTATGCTTCCCCACTGTGTTAGTACATTCAGGCTTTCTATTGCGGATGGAGCAGTGCATATGATCAAGCTTTTAGGGCTCCGGAAACACCGGCAGCTGAGGCTCGTTTACAGTTCTGGTGCTGTGCTGACCCGGTAGGTAACTTTTAGCGTGACTGTTATAACCGAGTCAGATCTTGGGACTATGCAACTTGGAACCAGCCATGCCCAGAGCAATGGCGCCTGGATGGTTAATGATTACCGGAAGAGACGTTCGGCTGGCTATTTGCCGCGTCTAAGAGGAAGAGGAGAGACTCATATTGAGTGACCGGTCTCGCCCCTAAGATCAGGTAGGGGAGGACACTTCAGATACTTCCAACAGTCTTCACGTACAAATCTGATCTTGAGACCAAAGCTCAATTGCCACCGGACGGGCCGCGCCTCAGCTGTCCAATGGTGAATTCGTCATGCAAAATTCTCGGTTCTGGGCAATGGCGAGTTGAGCGCTGCCTAGATGCTGACAACACCTGCTATTTTGACCACAAGGAATGGGGTATACAGCCGCTGTCGTCCTTGAACAAGTGGCGGCAGCTGAGATTAAACTCTTGCAAACACGACCAGCCAGGTTCAGTGTTAATGTGATCCTAGTCTACATGTAAAAGAAAACGATCTCGGAGCGTATCCAGATCAGGCAAGACACCACAGCCCACAACCAACCTCTAGATCAAACTCACTATGGTTTTTCCAAAGCAACGACAATTCAAGCGCAGGGGGATTGTGGAAGAGGCTGAAACCGAATCTCCCGGGCCCAAATTAGCACTTGATAGTTAACATTTACTCGGCTCGTTCACCACAATTATAATTACAACCAGTTTCTTGTAATTTGAACCGGTTAAATAACTGTACTATAGGTTTTCACACATAATATGGCCTTAAAAGCTAAATCAATTAAGTGCTTGGTGATATGTAACACCCCCATTTATACCTCTGCTCTTTTAATTACATCCATATCCACCCATGCGAGAATACCCTTGTAATCTTACGTCAGCCTATTCCAAATCCAAATGCCGCCCCATCGCATCGTCAAGCATTCGCCAAGTGTGCTGATATCCACTCTGTCCAACCTCATCACCTCAACGTTCAATCCGCAGCCACTATCGCAATTCTGAGGCCATGGAGACTCAAGACCTGCACCGTCCAAAGACAGAGTGGGCCATCCAACCGTCCTCATGGGCGGCTCACAGAGATATTATAGAAGAGCTGTATCTGACCCGCGGCTACAAACTCAGACATGTCGTGGACATCATGAAGACGAAATATGGATTCTTTGCGACGTGAGTAAAAAGCCGCGGCCCATTTTGACCTAACGTTACGGCTTACCCGGGTAAGTGACATGGGTGCTAATCTCGATCCTCTTGCTGCAGGCCAAGGATGTACAAACTGCGATTCAAAGAGTGGGGCTGGCGGAAGAGCCCGAGAAGACGTCTAGCTAAGCAGCCCATTGACCAAGCGCCTGTGATTACGGATCCCGGGCTCAGCGGCAAGAGATCTGGGCGCAGGGCCATGGCCGCAAAGATCCGGGCCGCGCCCAGCTCTGAACTCAATGCTTACCCTTCTCCGGAGTTCGCCTTGCCCCCGCAGCTGGACGCTCCAGATACCCTGAGACACGAAGAGGGCAGCATGCGGGCCATCTTGCTGTACGCGCAAGATCGCTTGATCTCGAACGCGTGGGACTTGTCAGCCGCTGCCTATGATCAGAGCCTGGATTCCGGGTATGTCTGGTGGACCGATATGCAATGTGCGCTGATGATCCTCCCCGAGGATCCACCTCTGGCGTTCGATCTCATCAACACCTGCTTCGTAGGGCTTCCTCAAGTTATCACAGACTCCCACCCCGCCCTGGTAAAGGCCACCATCCTGCCGCTGATGCAGTTCTACCTGGCAGAGCCTCGACTGGGGACCTTGTTCCTCCGGTACGTCTCAGAGATGAGCGCCGTGAAGCTAGGAGGCACGCATCCCTACACTCGTCTGTTTGCTCATCTCGATCAGCTGGGCTTGCTCCAAGCTTGTCAGGCTGCTGCGAGCTTGATGCCTGTATTTCTGAAATTCATAAACGACACCGCAGCCCGCGGCAGCGACTTCTGGATCTCGTCTCACTTCGAAACCCTTCGACACCTTGTGACGAATTCGATGGTACAGGTGGAGCTCGCGAACCGCACAGCCATGGACATCACCATGGATGCGCTCAGCAGGCAGCCGAGCGCTGACAATCATGAGTTGATCGACTGGATGGCCATATACCGGATGAAAACGCTGATCGTCGGGGGCAAGTGCGAGCAAGGACTGAGCCTCTTGGATGCGTACACCCTCAACGTACATTCTGACGGGATGCGAGACTACCTGTGGGATTGCAAGGGGGCTGCACTCGAAGGGCTAGGACGGCACAAAGAAGCCACGACTTGGTTCGAGGGTTGTCTCATAAGGGACTACGAGCCCGGGCTGTGCCACATCGAAAGGCTCATCCGACTGCGCAATAACTACCGGCTGACACACAATAAAGGCTTGGCAGATGCCGTCCATATGAGAGCTACGAAAGCGTGGACTGCACTTGCCGACGAGATTAAAACAAGATATACACCCAAAGTGACAGAAAAACTCGACAGATGAATGTGCACTATTGGAGGTTGGTACGGGGACTGGCAAAGTTGCTTTAACACCCTAATTAATTGCCATCTTGCGGGACGAGATGGAGATAGTCTGCAGGCCGCTGCAGTAGACGAGGAAGTATTGAGACATTGAGACTACGGATCATGGGAAATAAATCATGAGACCACGGTAGAGAATCTTGATACGAGTTAATGACATCCAAATCATAAATTATATTCTATTAGTTACTTGGACGCCGTTTAGTGCGTAAGCCTAGGTTGTCCAATGTATCGAAGTCTACATTAGGTAGATAAAAGCCAGGCTCAAAAGGATCTCGCTGTTCCCCAAATCCCAGTCGCGGCATGTCCACGATACGATCATTTGCACCTATAGAAAAGGGATTCTCTCCGTCTCCATATATGAACGCATTTACCTCCTTCTCCACCCACATGACTCGATACAACTCATATCATTGTGGTGAGGGTACATATATAATTACTCGGGGCTTATTCTCGCCTGGGTTTCGTTGACGCCAGTTTAGTTTATTTCGCAGATCATCCACAAGAGCTCGGTGGTTGCCGCACCGGTTGAGGAAGATCAAGCACCCCAGCTCAACTGTCTCAAGCGTTGCGGGCAGCTCACCGAGAAAGCTTACTAGGTCGTCCTGCTTAACTAATACGTTAACCAGCGCCAAACCTTTTAGCTTTGGCCACCTGTCAATTGGCACCATGCTTCGTAAAGGGGTGAAGTGTTGTTCTACTTTGTCAGGGTAAATCTGAGCGTAGTCCAATTGTGTGTGGAAACGGAAATACTGCATATCGGATGCCTCAGCAATGCATTATGCAAGTTACCATTGCGGAAGGAGGCCCACGGCAAAGCAGCCTCGGGATCTACGGCTCCCCAATCCCTCCGGTATTGGCCATCGGCAAGGAGAGAGAGGTCAAGCCGTCTGAAGCCTGGGCGACGAAGTATAGTAACGAGATTATTATACTCATCACAGGGTTTAGCCAAAATCCGGCAATTGACCCCTGTATTCAACCCATTGACATCCATTACAAGCTCCACTATGCTGCTCGGGTATACAGAATTGTCGAACTCAGCCAGCTCGCGGAGTATGATCTGGAGACCCCGCCACCTGTCCTTCTCACGTTCATTCAGTTCATCCTAAGCTGGAACCTCGTATATACCAACATCTGGCTCCATGGTTGGCCAGGTCCGAGGAAGAGGGTACTGAAATCCTGGGGGGGATGAACGAATCATTGGCGTCTCGCATAGGGGAGTGAAGAGAATCCCATGGGCGGCAGGCGTAACAGTGATTTTTTGCAACGATGTAAAACGTGCCAAGCCGTATCGTAAAGCCTCAGTATCGGCATTAGAGATCAAAACCTCCTTTTCTTGCAGCAAAAGATCTTGATAATACTCCCAACAAGTTTCGAGCGGCAGACCTATAGCGCGTTGCTGTATACGTGCCGCAAGATCGGGGTGGGGGTTGTCCCATCGCTGTCGAGCTTCCTCTTCGCCGAGGCTCTTCCAGCATTCCCACACGAACCATAGGGGACAACGACCGGATGTCTCATCAAAATTTTCGTGTATCTCGTTTTCCGAGTCGTACTCGGAATCATCTTCATCTCCTCCAGTTTCGGCTGCAACCTGAAATCTGTCGTTGTACGTAGGATTTCACCTCCTCGAGCCTCTCTTGTAGGGCGGTGGCACTAGCCGAGCATCGAAAAGATCAAATAGCTAGATTGTTTAGACCGGTGCTGGAAATCAGTACCTTGACATGGAGGATTGAGGGGACCAATGATTCCCACTTTGGCCCTATTTGCTTTTCAACAATTTGAAACACGTGTACGAGTCTCCACAACCAAGACTTTTCGCCCAAAAAACAAGGGTGCACAACGTTAACATTTTTGCTTTTAATATTGACTTCAACCTAACTAAGCTATGCAAGATCGAGACAATACCTGTGCAGCCTACAAATAGAGAAAACATGCTCAGTTGATCGCCATGAACTGTGTAAATACTAGAAAAAGAAGAAGAACCGATCGCGAGAGAGGGAGAAGGTTCTGGATAAACTGTGAAGTATGTGGTACCAAACCAGGTAGTAGGCAGAAACCCCGTCGTATGCATCAAAAGCGAAGACCAGGCCAGTTAAAATGTCAAAGTGAACCGGACGATGGCTGAGATTACTGTACATAGCTCTTCAGAGCTCCATATGGACTGTATAACACAACACTTCCGTAAAATTACTCCACCAGTGATGCCAGGTCTACTAACTTAGATAAACTTGTCGTTGGAGTATTTATTTGCGAACATTCCCAAAGCCTTGATAACAAAATGAAACTTATAGTTGGGGTAGCTGATAACCGTACTCTTATTGAAAACACCTTCTACAGCTTCTTGTACCCATCGGCCGTCTGGTTGCTGCCGATCCATCAGCAGCTTCACACCGCGCTGTAGCGGTGTAGCATCAGGATACTCGGCTTTCATTAATCCGATAAGGGCCTCCGCCGTCATTTCCACTTGTGAGCCCGACGGATGCTCAACGTATTCATGGGTCTCACATGCCTGATCAAAAGGGTGTATAAATTAGCTCTTGTCCAAACATTAATAAGGTAACAGATGTCCAAAATAAACAAATATTACCCTGTAACTCTCGCCCCAACCGCCGTCTTTCCGCTGCTTCGATAATAAAAACTCGCAAGCGTGTCTGGAATTATCGCTGGTCGAGTATGTTTCTTTGACCGTAGCCAGTGCCTCCAAGGCGAACATGGTGCCATACGTAAAACAGATGCCCCAATTACCGTACCAGCCGCCGTGAGGATATTGAACCGACTTAATCCAACCAATGGCTTTGTTGGTCAAAGAACGGATGTCGTCTGCTCGATAGTCTGGCCAATGTCGGTGGAACAAATTCAACGCCGTGAGGACAGAAGTCGTACATTCTGGATAGTCATACTCAACCATGATGTTGTTGAAAATCTCAGCCGCGTTGAGGAACTCCACCCATTTAGGACCCCTTGTTCGCTCATAGGACGAACATCCACCGCTGGCATTCTGGAACGTCAGAAGCAGATCAACAGCATCGCGGATTCTTTGATCATCAAGCAGCTGCGAATATAGTGATGATGATGAATCCGCTTCCGTGGCTTCTTTCTGCAGCAATATGACGGCCTTGAGGCATTCAGACACGCAGTCACTGACTGGGTATCCCTGGAAGCGGTTACTGAAAGCCCATCCACCTTTGCGCGGATGCCTGATCCCGCGATATCGACGTGGTAAATCATCCTGCATTTGCTGCTTGTCCAAAAACTCGTGGGCTTTGACAAGCATGGGCCGCCACTTGTCATCTTGTGCTAGGCGCGCTTCAAAGACAGCCTTGATTGTAAGGGATGTGTCCCAACATTGGACACCATTGGTTCCGTTGCAAAGCATCCCTTCATTTTTCATCCACAAGTTCTCGTGGATTATTTTCTGGGATTGCCTGAACTCATAAGAGTTGGGTCCTTTGCTGACATACTGCACGATCATATTCATGGGGCCGTTAGCAGGCACGAGACCCAGGTTGTTGGTGTTCACGCTCTCCATGTCAATGAGCTCAGCTACCCACTGCTCAGCCTTTTTGGCAATAAAATTTTGGCCGAAGATACGGTTCCCAGACATTTTTCAGGCCCCAGTTCATGGTATTTAAGAACCAAGGCTTAGGGTGGTGATTATCGATGTCAGCAATGGTATCACGGTGGGCAGTCCAGTTGATTTGGTCGTAGGGTTGCACCAGCATTTCCTTGCGTAGCTCCAGGACAAGATCTGTTTCTTTCATAGTCCATCTCCTTGAATACAACCAAGACATGGATACGTATACTTCTCTGATATGAACCCACTACCGCCATGGATGAAACGGAAGAAACTCGGGAAGGAGCTCGGCCTCGGGTGGACACGGGTTTACTACATCCCAGTCCACAACTCCAAGCAAGGCCAGCCACCATTTTGTCCAGTGAGGTGCATTAGTTGCACCACCGAGCTTGAAAAGCGTACCACGCGCTTTGACCATCACTGGTTGGTCAGCATCGACTCCGAGAATGCGCAGGGCGACATAGTTGAAGGCAGTTCCTAGAGCGCTGCTCTCAGCCTCCGTATGCAGACCCCAACCGCCGTCAACAGGGTGGGCCCGAGCAAAGAGGTAATTTCTCATTTCGACACGGTAGGTCCAGGGAATAGGCGTCTCTGTCACGTACCACGTGATGGTGATGCCTCCAATCAGAAACATTGGTCCCCCATACTCGCAGGCCCAATGACCCGATGGCAGCTGGAGCTTCGAGAAGAAGCATAGACCAGCCTCAGCGGCTTCCAACGGCGTTTGCGGCAGTGGAACGTTTGGGAGGCCCTATAGAGCGAGCAAGCAAGCCGAGAATAAATCAGCACAAGTGCACTAGGGATCGTAAAAGATGCAATGGATAGCCAGGTCACCCACCGTTGGCATGCCCAGGTACCACTTTTCGGCATAGCTCTGCGGTAACCTTTTTGCAGCCTCCTCATCTTCTAAATAGTGCCATGTCTGGCGGCCTTCATCAGAATGTAACCGCCATCGACTCAAATCGGTTCGACTTTCCGAAACTGGAAGAATATAGAAAAGTTGGCTCGAAGTATCGACTCGAGTGGTCGGATGGCCGGTAATAAAAGAAGGCTGTTTAGTCATAGAGGGCATTGTCCGCGCCTTCAACATGCTGACAGTCTGCTTTTTCAGTCCGAGATGAATACAAAATAGTCCCTTTTCCAATGGATTTATCTCATATTTTTCTCAGGAAAGGAGTAAGTGGGGGTATTGTAGCTCGCTTACCGCTGCCTAACCCTCTTTCCGGTGCAGCAGCTTGGCTCGTAGAAGTCTCACGTCCAAATCCAAACCGCGGCACTGACTGCGCCGCACGGAGATGGAACCGGAAAACGCGAAACGGGCATGTCCAGGGTATGTGTCTAACCTGGTCAAAGAGAATGAAATTACACCTGTTAATTAATTAAAGCCAGCAAATAAGGTACCGTGATGACATTAACTTGGTACACCTGATTATGCTGGCTATATATATTGCTTGGCTGATCACTGTTAACCTCAGATATATCCTTCTCAATCGGGTTTCGATTGTCTTGGAATTCTTAGGGTCCATATTTCCAAATTCTGGGGTTGCCCCGGATATACATCTCGCCGCAGAACGAGTACGTACCACTAACCTTGGGCCTCAATACCACAGAAAATTCAAGCCGTTAGTCAGTAACTCAATAGAAAGGTTATGCGTTATATCACGAGGCTATCTCGGAGCCACACCCCCATTTGTGAAGGTGGGAGACCAGATATTGGCATTCTTTGGAGCACCGAACACCTTCGATTGAGGAACCACTCAGGCGGTTCGCCGCACGACAGTAGAGTGAAAACTTTTCAGCTTGTTGACTTCTGCTATATCGATAGTATTATGAAAGGGGCACCCAAAGGTTCCTCTCTTGAGCCGATTACTAACCGTTTACTTTGCGATCTCTCCTTCATCAAATTGTTAAAGCTATTAGTATTATGTAAAAAGACTCCCAGAGTCGGTAATTGCCAATCAGGGAGCCTGCGGCTTAACGTATAAACTTCTCATTTAAAGCTTCAAGGTCAATATATATATATATATATCCGTGCAGTCAGTTTATGTCGATTTTAGGTTATGGATGACCCGGTTTTCTTCTTTTAAATCAAGGAGTCGTGGCTGCACCTCTTTTGCTATACTCCCTTCCTAAGTGGCTAACGTGTGACATTCTTTGATCGCAAAGTCACACCTTTGCTTTGCTTATCAGTAATAATGGAACTTTGCCGACTGTTGGAATTGTGAGAAACTGGGCACACGAGTTCAACCAAGCAACCAATAACAAACTACAGCCTCCACTCTACCAATCATCTTATGATTGGTTGTAATTTGTGTGCATGATAACCACACAGGCGTCACCGACGATGAGCCATGTAGTGAGCTGTGTGCCTTTCTGTGATAAAAGTGATGCTTGCCAATTTCTGCAGCTATGCGCTGGCAAGGCGTTTTCGGGAATGCCTGCCAAGTCCATGTTCAGCTAGTCAGGTGTCACGTATCGCTGTCATAGGGAGTGGTAATTCTGCAGCTTGGCGAAAACGGTATTCCAGAAACCGCTCATTTATAAGATGAGATAGCGAGTTGATTATTCTAACATCAGGTAGCAGGAAAATCTCAACGTTGCCAGTACAACAAAATATGCTAAATGCGATGCCATCATATAAGCTGGGCAATTATGCCCGCATGACTAGCGTTGCGACACCTTGCGATGCCTGCTTAGAAATGTTCGTGGAGTTCAATTATGCTACATTCGTCTAAGGGCATATGCAGTCACTGTAAACTTATGGCGGATAGCCTCGGTGGATAACTCATCTGGCTGGCGTATTTCTGCCCAGTTTCCACTTACTGCTTTCCTCTCTGACGCTTGTTGAGTTGTAGCTTAGTGTAACATCAGATCAACTTTATCAAGTTCTATTTAAAAAAAATGAAACACAGAAACTGCTTCCTGATCATATAGTAGGGACCTTTTCAGATACTCGCCTCTTAAATTCAGGCCTCGAGATATGAGGATCCTGACCCTGAAGCCTAGGAATTCCACAAGCAACCTGTCTCTCGACATACATCATACAGCACTCTTGACTGAGAAACCGCCAGATTTCGAAGCATTGTCGTATGTATGGGGATCCATTTCACCACACCTATGAACCACAGCTAAACTTACCCCTCTCACCCCTGGACATCCAAGCCATTTACGCAAAAAAGCGCCACCCTGTTAGTGATTTATTAATTCTTCGGATTTCCAATGTTCACTATCTCAACTATCTCAGTCTGAGTGAGACCTGGTAGAATTCGTACTGTAGGAGACCAGCTCCTGACTATCTAGTCTCTGCTGGGTGTATTTCAAAATAGTCCTGAATCGCCCACGCCAAATCTACACCAGGGTTTCTGTCCTCTCAAATCCCCATTCTGATATTCTAAATGCCCTCCTCTGGGGCAATCCTCAGAAGTGATATCACAACATCTCCAGCAACTTCGAGCCGAATGTCCTGGTGCTCCGATGGAACTCCACCACCGATACCGACTAACGGGCAGAAGCAGATGGCCTAGAAGCTCCGTATTATGTGCTCAACTCTGTCAGCAAAATATTTTATACCGATTTTGACAAATGGAAGACAAACTAGGATGACATCATGCCGAGCCATTGTGCATCCTCCTGGTTAACAAAGTGTGTCTTCGTGTGCAGATGAATTTTTTTCTGGAGCTATCGATTTATAAAATTTACATACACGATTTGAATCCTCGTATTTTCATACTGCTGTATCAAAACACTGCCTTTCCGATCTATTCTATGCAAGGGTTGGCAGGTACCTATTCTACTTACCACTGGACCTATGATGTCTCATTAGACCAGGAGCAAGTGAACAATGGCACGAACACATTTAGCTGGCCGTCAAAGCCGCAATTAACTGTGGCCCCGCTCGCGGCGAAGCACTGCCGCCCGTCCTTGAACATGCCCGGGCACGCAAGTCTCCCGACGGCGCCAGTCGAAGCCTTGGTGTACGTGCACCCGTTCAATATACCTCCTGAAAAATCGAGTTCATGTGTAGTCTGGGCAGTATCAACGAAGACATAGTCGCCGCTGCCGTCGGGCGAGCAGATTAACGATGGAGATGGCGCTGATGCGCCTGGTTTGAGAAGGTAGGCAATGTAGCGATCGCTGCATCCGTCACACTGGGTGTTGTGGTATACCCACACGTCGCCCTCGATCGGAGCATTGTAAGCGTATAGGTTCTCGTAGTATGCGCTCCCGCACCTCTGTGTCGTGTTGCCTACGCATGGCTGGTAGCACTCGGCACCTGTAATAGTCGACATGCCGCCATTCTTGATCGCCTGTCCGCAGAAGCACTGATCGCCATCCTCGACACCCATGTACGCGTACCCGGCACAGTCCGCCGCGCACTCTTCTACGGTCATGGACGGGCTCTGAAACTCGACGTCACCAAGGGTGCGAGCCACTGAATCCGTGTAGCAGCCTTGGAAAGTCCAGTTTGGCACCGCTGCTCGTGTCGGGCTCGAACCGGGGGGGCTGCCCATACCAAGACTCATAAGCTCACTCGACATCATTGAGACTAGAGCAGATATTGACGCCCTTGGAGGAGCCGTGAGCGTCTCCACTACTTCATCGGTCATAATACCCGGGTAGGTAGTTATCCCATCCGTCGGCGTTGGCGAGCAATCTACCACGCTGCTGCAGGTGGTTGAGCATATCCCACCGCAGATGGTCGTGCACTCTGACGTAGTCGTTGTGGTGCATTCATCTTCGCCTTCACCGTCGTCACTGCCGATACCAAATGGAGGAGGAATTGGCCACACCCCACACAACGGGCAGCCCACAACCAGGGGCGGAATCAGCGGGGGTGGAAACCCGAAAATGGGCATACAAAAGGGGCAGAAGGGTAAACACCACCAGCATATAGAACCGCAGTCATGCGTGCATGTTGGAGAAGGCGGCTTTCCGGGCGCCACCGTTATGATAGGCATTGCTGGGTTTGAACTGCTCGTGCTCTGAGTAGGGAATGCTGGAGGTAGGACCGTCTCAATTGTAGGGGGCAGTGTTACTCCACCAATAATGGTTGTCTTTCCACCAAATGTAAGGGAAATTCCAGGTTCTATGGTGGTATCAGTTGGGTCAGGCCCGTTGACTACCGTGATGGCTGGCCACACCCTGACAGTAGCTCCGGTAATGCTTGTAGTCCCTCCGATCGTTCCTGATACCGTGACAACCACAGGCGACGGTTGGATGCTGGGTATGAGCTGCACTGTATAGGTCGCATTTGCTGTCGAGCTCACGGTTATCGCCCATGGGGGGATCGCGTCGGTGGTAACTATGGGTTTATAAGAATCAGCAGGGTCTATACAAAGAATTCCGCGATGGATGTCGCTGGGCACTCCTTTCTTTGTTTTGTTTATCTTCTTTCTTCACATACCTGGTGGAAGCGATATTACTGTCGGAATGGTCGCCACCTGGAATATGCTAGTCGGCGTTGTGCTGCCGTCCACTCCGACGGAGAGCGATGGGATCAGGGTAGATACGGTAAAGTATGTCGTCCAAGCTTCTAGCGAGATTGTTGTCATCGTTGACAGTGGCACAGGAGGCATAACAAGCACGCAGGGTGGGAAGCACGAGACTTCGTCAGCTGTACCGTTGTAGACTGATGGGTCGATATAGGTTATGCCACTTCCGGAGCCTATTATTCCGCTACTTCCGTACTGTGCCCCTCCATTTGCAAGTTCTGACCATACTGAAACTTCGGTGGTGTATCCCCTACGGTTTCGTTAGTATGAACCTGTAGAGCTAGGTATCTTAATACATAGCTCTGAGGGACTAACCTTTGATTATCATCTTGCTGAAATGTTGCTAGTAACCCACTATACGCTTGTCAGTAAGAGCTGAAGGGAAGCTTGAGTGTGGTGGATTCGATGATGATAAGCAGAGACCTAGCCGATCCGGAAAGACTCACCCCGCAGGACTGACAACTTCCACTGCACCTTTGGTAGCAAGGTTGTATATCCATAATCCATCTGAGTAGGAAGTTTGAACGAGCCGCCGCTGACACTGTTCAATGACATTGCAGCTCAAATCGTAGTTGGAGAAGAAAGAGTACAGTCCGGCACCATATATGACGATATCAGTAGAATCTACAACACGCAAGGCCCATGCTTCACTACAACTGGAATCCGAGCAGTCTTCGAACACTGGGTCATTTGGAAAGAGCCCAAGGGAAGACAACCACGGATCTGGGGCCGCTGGGACTGGTTGATAATAAGGTGTTTCGGTCTGAATCATGCCCATGAAAATGTTTGAAGCACCGGAGAGTTGATACTGATAAAGAGTATTGTGCTCCGCCGCGGAGCCGTAGAACCACGTAGGCCCTTGAGACTCTATCAAGATGCCACGAGCAGAGTAGATACTGATCTGAGTCTGCAAGGTGTCATTGCCTGCAAGTGAAACTGGTTGTTAGCGACTCTGGTTGTTGAAGCACGACTTCATGAAAGCAATACATACCTGTTATTGGAATATCCAGGTCATGATCGGATGTCCAAGCCCAGAGGTTCTCAAAGTAGCCCGAGGATGATGGCGTGAGATGGAGAAGCATTGAGGCTGCCATGCACTCCAGATTGACTCCGGTACTTAGCTTTGGGCATTCGCTAAACTGAAGATCACTTCCCGTAGCGCCTCCAACTAAGGTAGTTATTAGTTCACCACCTCTGATCAAGTTGGTGCAGCACACTTACTTCTAAAATGACAATCCCACATTGCGGCTGTGATGTGCTGTTATTAGTAAATGAATAATATGATCATTCTGAGCAAAAGCTTACCCGACCCTTGATAAATCTCATGGATATTCCACTCAACCAAAACTGCACCTCTGGTAGGACCCTGGACTGTAAAGAGAAGGTCCATCATCTCGATAATACCGCTATCTCCAGGCTCGCCGACCCTATTCAACACAGTTAGCAGACAGAACCTAAGTAAATATATATTTACTGTAGAAGTGTTTTCTTTGAGAGTTAAAAAAAGATTAATTTACCTGACAACGGGCTGTGGGTTAGATTCGTCACCGAAAAACTCTCCAGCTCCCATGATCTGTGGCCAAGCTTCACCGACAATCTTCGACCCAGCTGGAACAAAAATTGTATTCTTTACAACGTATACCCCTGCTGGGAACCATATGAGTTTGCCAATATTATTAGCCAGCATCGTATTGATCGCCCCGGATTGATCGCCGGTGCCGTCGTTGCTGATACCTTGCTCAGTCGCAACAATAAAGTTGCTTGCGCTGAGACCTTCGTACTGTAGCTTTGACTGGGTAAAGAATTTTCCTGAATTGACAGTCAGCTCTTATTGCTTCACGTTTGATATGACGGCTTACCTGTCGAATCCAGGAGACTACTGGGCTTATCTGGCGCCTCGAGGAAGCCCGCAATAGATGAACCGCTGCCGCTAACCGAGGTGTATCTTTTGCCCATCGCCCAGGAGCGGATAGTCAGGGGATCATCTCCAAAATCTATCCCCGGGAGCAGGGTTTCACCACCAGAGTATAGAACTACACTAAGCGTGTTACCGTCAATGAGTAGATTGTCAATGACAATGTTGGGAACCGCCGGGCCATTTCTACTCAGTGTAATTGCATAGGGAACAGCATAAAAATATGAGTCTGCGGATCAATGTTAATATACCTAGACTGCGACGGAGACTTAGGAGTGGGAGGAGGCCAGGAGAGGGAGCCTTTGTATCTTACCAACAACAGTAATGGACCCGACCCCTTGGCCGTCAACTCCACCCGGCTCAGTGCAATCAATAGCAATGTAACAGGCGTAAACCTTAATATTCTGCCACGTGAAGGACCAACTCCATATTTGCGATATTGCCGTGATGCATGACGTGAAAGTAATATCCCGGGCTGTGAACTGCTGCGATCCGACGCGCATCCCAATGTTACCGCCATAGAAGGTGAGATCGGACACAAAGCCGCCAGAGCCATTCTCCATGAACAAGCCAACAGCGGTGGTTCCTCCGCCCAGTGGCATGATAAAGTCCACAAACTGGATAGCCGTCGCTTTAGTGCAAGAGTTAGGATATTAGTCACGCGCTTAAGTCAGAAGATATCTCATACAGTTATGAGGGGGTTACACAAACCTTGCGAAACTTGCCAGTGGATTCCGGTTGGTACGTAAGACTGGTCTGCATCTTGATTCTTATTGGGCATGTCCGTAAGGTCGATTACTAGGTTTCGAATGCTTCGATAGAACTGATTCTGGTTGATATCTGTCGAGCTAGATTGAGTAAAGGTGTTCTTGGCACAAACGTGGGACTTTGCCATACTCACACCACTGCGATCCCGCACCTCCAGGAATATATCTGACCACATGCCACGCAATTAGCAAATAAGGCTGGAGAATTCTCTAGTAGATGATAGTAGCAACTCACGGATCCGTGTCTATAAGTGCAATTCCAGCGAAATTCACACTGCCTTTGATGACCGCCTTATTATTCGGATCGCCGATGAATGTCGTATAGTAGTACTGGACAATGGGCGAAGTGACGATGTATGTTCCGGGCTGCAGGAATATATTAGCTCTCATTTATCTTTTACCACCCACCAGAGGAAGAAATAGTATTCTGAAGTTACCGGAAAGAATACAAAAGCCCCTAATGTCGATGTTGAGCCACACCCATTACCGCAACGAGTACCGGATGGGTCTCCCTGGCTGATAGACCAAATTGCTCGGTTGATAGCATCTGTATCACTACAGCACAATGCCAAAGTTAATTAACCCTATGTTAAGAGGGAGCTGTTTTGCCAACATAGAAGCTGATAAGAGATGTATTTACTCAGTCACACCATCACCTTTTGCGCCAAAGTCTTGTACGTTGCGATAGAATTGATACCCAGACGGGGCAAAGGGCATCTGAGACAATTCATTAATACTGTAGTTGCTTTGCATATATGGACTGAGCGTGTTCGTACAATACCATGCGTAATGGCTGCCATCCAGTAGCTGTCGGAGTCTGCATCAACAACTTGAATATGTGAGATATTGAGAAAGGTTGGTGTGGTGCTATTCGCAATTGGTATGCTATGGGTCACGTTGGCTGGCTTCGACACATTTGGATGTAGCTCTTTTCCAGATCCTTTGTCCGGTGCAGCTTTGAACTGGTTGCCGCGATTATCAACCATATATGCCGGGGGTGGCTACTGAGGGATCAGTCTGTGGAATGATGACGTCTACCATATATGAAGCACGGGAAGTCTCATACCGTCGGTGTCCCAACAGGAAGAGCAGGAATAGAAGAAACACCTCGCGGGAATCTCTGCCTAGTTACTGCAGCGGAGGCCGTGCTTAGCGTGAGCACAGCAATGAGGAGAAGTCTCCTCATGATGATGGTTGTTTCTGGCCAGGTAAAGATAATGACAGAGAAATTGTGATCAGCGTGTTGGGTTATTATCTTTGAAGTATGCCTGCTTGCAGCATTGGATATAACGTATCCCTGCCGTACATTACCTTGGGCGATATTGCGATGATAGGCTATACTGTAGTCGAGCCTGAGATCATCGTAATCGTTTTCCGGGATTGTTTTCTGGGATAAGAATCGAGATAGTTATTATTATCACCTTAATAATCACAATCAATTCCTAGTATTCCAATATTGAATGGAATAGGCTAACTCGGTAATTAGATCTCTTGGCGTGGACACGATTCTTTTTTTTTTTTTTTTTTTTTTTTTTTTCGTTTTTCATTTAGCTCACAAGACGTCTGGGACTAGTTGGTCGGAACCACTATTTTAGGTGGGCAGGGATGTGTATTTTCACCCAGAAAAGTTCAACTTGATTGGTGCTTGGCGAGAATCTATTGATTCCTGCATAGCGGAATAGTCACCCTCGTTTATTTATCGTTTCAGCAATGCTTACGTTCAAGGAGCGGCAAGTAGCCGATGCCTGTCTACAGAGCCTTCAACGAGCCACTGTTATGTGTGATGTTTGGTAGGATCGAAGCGGTGTTATCAGCATCATATACCCTTATTCAAAGAATATTCAAGTTGATCATTTTCTTCCCTGGAAGATTTTGCGGCTCATCGCAGTCCATCGTCCTTATACCACACAGAAGGCAGAGTTTGCCTAAACATTGGAAAATGAGATACTTTACGAACAGCTCGTTGGCGGTCATGCTACTTCTTGTGATATATGCCAGAAATTCATTGGCCTACTTAGACTTGGAGGACATCTTTGCTGTTACGGCTGGCAGTGAATCCGGCCTAGGGGCGTGCGAGGATCCTGGGGCCTTGGATGAATGGTGGGATCAGGTTGGACTCATGGTGACTGCAGTCCAGAAATATCTCGACGACAACACATTGGATACAATAAACCCCAATATCGCGGACCTCCTCGTGTTATTCTGGCAGATCATCCCAGGTGATGCTAGTGGAGAAGATCGCCTAGCAGCAGTCAAGAGTAAGCTTAACCTTGCCCCATGCCGTTTGTTGCTTCTGCCAACCAACGACTTTGCGCGGACTTGAATCCAAAAGTTTATGCTCACAATTTTAACCTAGACAACTTCCAGATTATGGCAGATTTCCTCGATGGCAAGTCAAGCCCTTTCCTGAAGATTCATGAATTGCCTGATACCAAGCTGGTTCTTAAATGCGATGACGACTGGTTGGAGCCAAAAAGCTTGGATGACCCAGCATTGAGTGACGACGGCGAAACACAGATCGAGCCACCAATTACCATTCGGAACCTATTTTTGAAGGCAAACCCAGGAGCTCAAGCCCCAGCTTACGTTTTTTGGTCACCCGAGTTCAAGGCATATTATCGGAGCACCACGAGCACATTGACTTGTGACGACAAGGATGGCTACGCTTTCGTGACCATTTTGGACCGGTTTAATGCTCCATTTGGAACCTTGAACCAATATCAGAGCATCGTCACTCTCTGTCCGCGCTTACCCGACTGGAAAATGCCAGTGACCGAAACTCTTACTGATTGGGCATTCGGTGATATCGACTTTGCTACCCTGGATGATGAGAAGCCAATGATCGGCGACGATTTGTTAAAATGGCGGTCAGCATCTACGACAGTTCTTCATGAGTTATTTCATGTAGTCCTTGGTGGATTGAACACTATCAACTTCTCGGATGGAGCAGGTAAAACGGTGCGCGAATTATGTACGTCAAATCCCTTTGCCACATCAGAACGCTATATACAGTGGATAGCTTCATCATATGGGCCATTTAACACATTTTCTCTTGGAACCAAGCTAATATAATCTACTTGCAGACCATATTAATGGACCGATAGCTGCAAGACTTATTCGAGAGAGTGGAGCAGATGATTCTGACACAAACTTGATGCATCTTACAAAAAACCCAGATTCGCTGGCGCAGTTTGCTTCAGCTTGCTATTACTTCGAAAGATATAATATCAATTTTGGTACTTATCAGGCTGCGGCAGCAAAATAAATATCATTTCGACATGTGCGTCACATCACATGTCTACTAATGCACACTACTAAACTAAATCGACGAGGCATGGTCTAGGCTTGTGCATAGATACAATACTCCAATATTGCCTTGCGGTGTACAGTTCTGAAGCGGAATAGATGGGATGTATGGCAATAACGAGCTACGAAAGAGATAACTATTTTCAAAGTCAAGTTTAGCCGTTGACTTGTTAGCTATTCCTCGCCGATGTTTCCATTTAACTAAGAATTAAAATACTGGTATGCTTCTTGTATGATCTCAATTTATACATGGTTAGCAAAGACGCGATATAAATTTTGCTATAGTTAACAATGTATCCAAACTTGTTGCCTAACATGTTTGAAGATCGGGATGCAGAAGCATGACTATCAAAATCAGAATCCCGCGCCAATATCATACTAGACTAAGGAACCATGGGACAAATATGCTGATCATCTCCTAACTAACACAGAAAGCTTGTCAATAACGTTCTATTTTCGTAGATTCCCGTTAATTAGTAGCCTGAAATCTGATGGTCTGCACATGAAAGGTATGAGAGGGGTGCAGTTTGGCCCAGCAGAGTATTGCCCTCCAAAAGCTATCTTTACGAGGTCGTCGACGACAACTTAACCGAATCTGCATCTCATGGCCAGCGAATGAGGTAGCGTGACTCAGTCTATTATTGGAAAACAAGTATGCAGGTGCCAGGAGCCAATGGGAAGACGGTGCTATACCTAGAGAGCGGAAGAAGAATACCAATAAAGTTTTGGCCCCTGCATTCTCACTCAATTTTGCTGGGACGGTGGAGAGTGATTGGAGACCACGACCCCTGATGGATCCCGCCAAGCACGTGGACAATAGCCCATTCGATATGGCACAGGCACGCCGCCGCGTTGGTTCCGCGCCTGAAAACATCCCCACATTAGTGGATGTCGCTTAACCTTTAAGCTTAATTCAATGTTTGCTTACTCACTGCAACGAGGTGATACATATGCATTCCTTCTCGGATCGAACCATTTTTGTGATGTTACACTAAGGCCCTGCACATTTACTTATTGCCTTGCATCATACAGTATTAAGGGTATGGGAGAATCCTTGAATGAGGGCATCTATAGCCTATATGGATCCTGGGAATACCCGGTTCATCCCATGTACGACGTGATTAGCAATCAATCAATTACATTTCTCAAAAATAATGTCAATATCTTGTCCAAATTCAAAGTGGAAAAAGTCTGAAATCTCTAAATGTAGCGGACTTGATAGCCTTTCACGCCGAGAGACATTAGCCTAGCATTTCTCGGAGTTAGGATGTCAACCAGATGTCTTCAGTTACGAAGGCTCCGCACTACGTCCGTGCTGCAATAAATTCAATTGATTCTCCCAGCTTTTGGATTATATCATGGTTTCGTCGTTGCCTGTCCATCTATTGTAGATAAAACTTCTTCATCTCAAAATTGCACCTGTCAGTTTCTCATTAAAATTGACCAACGAGGTCGCTGATCATTTTACCATGAAGCACTTTATTCGCACTCTAAGCATTGCAGGTGCACTGCTTCTTCAACCTCTCGTTTGTGCTGAGATGAAGAGACCTTCTGACTATAGTAACGTCACTTATGTTCCTTTCGACGATGTTGCCATCAGCAGTGGCGACACTGTTGACAAGCGAACCGCTGGCGGCGTAAGTTCTTGTTCCTGGATTATTGCCCTAAACTAGCAGACTGTGTATAATGGCTAAAATTTCTTCATAAAAAACAGGTTTATATCTGTACTGACCCCGATTGGAAGGGTACATGTGGTTACAAAGTACAGCCATTGAACAATTACGTGGGAATTTCCGATTTCTGGGTCTGCGTCGTACTCACCTCGCCCTGGTACCATACCATCTCTGCTATGGGACCTGATCAAGGTGGATGGATCGGTGGCTACACGTATGTTAAAAACCTCCGTATTGCCCCATGGCAACAACAAAGCGAATAACTATCATGATCTTACGTGAAAGATTTGATCCTAACTTGCAAAATTTAGCGACAACTGTTGCGGCTGTACGTGCCAGAGCAATAACTGTGAGCTGCTGGCAATGCAGCTTCACTATCCGGGAACTGGCGATCTGAGTACTAAACCCAATCTTCTTGGTGGAACTTGGGATAATGCCCTAGGGTCCTTCTTTGTTTTTGCCGAGTAGCGGGCTTCAAGTATATAGATCCCAGGTCTTGCACATTTCGTGCGTTTCTGATTCAGGCTGTATGCAGCTTTCAATCGTTATCCTACCTTGCTAGTCAATACAATTGTCAGGACTAACATCTCCAATGGGATATTCATTGTCTTCGGAACGATAGCCTTCCAACCGTGTGTCTTTTCAAATAGGGGTTTCGGTTGGACTTTGGCATAATATACACTCTTTTACATTATAATAAATACGATTATTTGTTAATTCATCTGAAGTTGTTCTTCTAGTTCTCCCGAAAATTTATATAGTATTAGGGACTGCCAATGTGCTTCCACGTAGGAAACCCGTATATATGCCAAACCTTCATTAACAAGCTATGTGTTTCTGTCATTTTCCTCTGTTTTCTGTAGAATGTATGTTTAAACAATGGCTTGATAGAATAACAATGTAATGATATTCGGAAACATCCTTTTGTGTGGTACGATTTCGAATGTTTTCTTCCGGTAGACTTCCCCGGAGGGATTCATGCATATCCACTACCCAGATGCTCATGGAATTGGATGCTATTAATGACTGACTAACATTCGAAATCATTGGTCGGATGACCGAGCTGATAGCCTACTAGTCGACCCATTTTATCGCTACCGGCTATTCTAATTCGACGCTTGAACGAAATTGGAGTGCTCGTATATTTCGTACTCTGACAATCTATAAATATATCGGGTAGAAATATTTCCAAACCCCCATTTTCTTCCCCTTCCAAAAAAACAAAGAATTCGCTGAACCATCCTCCTAGTCAGAAACATAGTACAGTCACTTCCAGATAGAAACTCAACATGTCGAGATCTACACTCTTTGCCACAGTGATCGGACTTTTCACGGCGGGAGTGTTTTCTGTGCAATCCATTCACGCGGTAAACTGTCTTAGTCCTGATGGTGCAATTAGAGACTCATACTTCTTCGTAAGGAAAGTTATCTCCCTCAAATGTATAGATGCTGACGATACGAAAAGTACTATGCCGACGATTCTGTGGCAAACAATCGCGGTGGCCCCAGTGACACATGTGACTTGCATGGATTGAAATCCTGGACCAGCACCACGACGGGATGCAAATTCCAAGACACTGGTGTTACGTTCGCAATGACTCTTGGGCCGGCAACAGCTGAGTATACGAAGGCTGGGTAAGTCGATCCATTCCTTATTTATACTTTTCTTTTTTCTTTCCTTTTTTTTCTTTTCTTTGAAAAAGGGTTGAGACTACTTGAGACTGATATGGACACATTGCTACTAATTAGCACCGGATACAATGGCTACGTGGATTTCACTTGCTACACAGACAATTTGCACTACGTGCAATATCCAGGTGATGCGGGCATTCAGTACGATGGTGAATGTGAGAGCGCTTTCTACTGTCTAGCTGATTAAATATAGAACGAGTTCAAAGCACGCTATCAGCAATTCCGTATCTCTAGATAAAGCACTTTTGCGATTTGAAAAGCAATATGCTATAGGAGGCAAGGAAGACTGTAAAATTGCTTTGCTCTAGTTTTAGTTTCAATGAATATTTTGTTCATCTCATATCAGAGAAGATCCGAAAGACTTGTATACAAAAAGATAGTCTTGCAGCTAGCTACTATTTCACCATTTGCTACTATTCACCTTTTAAATATACTCCTCTGTGACAACTCAACGTTCGTATTCTTTGTGTAACAGTATAAAGAAGAGGGCCCGCAACGGGTGACCATCAATTCAGGAATACCTAACTCGTGGAGCCGTTGCCTATGGACACTCGAAGGCTATGACAGTGCTATTCACCTAGACCGTCGCATTCTCGCTGAATTTCACACAGACTTCTGCAGCTCCATATGTTGGGCGCATCAAGATTCGTGATATTTCGACAGGTGATTATACCACGACATTGAGAGGCCATGCTAATCGAGTCTCTTCCATTGCTTTTTCGCCAGACGAAAGCCTAATTGCCTCAGCCTCTAACGATGGAACTATCAAAATCTGGTATACACAAACCAGTAGCGGTCTTGAGACGTTTGGAAGCCATGATGATGGCCTTCGGACTATTTACCATCTCGCCAAAACGTACTTGGATAGCCTCGCAGTCCTCTAGAATTGTCAATATCTGGGATTTAGATGGTAATTGTATTACGACGTTTGACTGTTGCAGCGATTGGGAAGACCCCGTTGATTTCTCCGCGGACAGTGCAATGATCGTCTTGATCATACGTGATAGTACCATTAGGATTTGGGATATCCAAACTGGTGATTGTATCAAAATTTTCAAATGCTATGGCATAAAGGGATCAATCGTCTTTTCGCTAGAAGATACCCGGATCGCCTTTGACAGCCTTCAGGAGAATATTATTCCGGTTTGGGCTGTCCAAACTAGTCATTGTGTGGCGACGCTCGAAGGCTATATTGAACCAATGAAAACTACCGTCTGGCTTTCAAGATTCATTTCTCGTCATTGCCAATCATCTTGAGCTTATACGACACCACTTGGTGAATCCATCGAGTCTTTGCGACTCTATGTTGACCCATTACGGCCTGGCCCCAGAGTTCCCGTGTATATGTACTGGATTCGGAGCAAGGTTACTTTCAATCTTCAAAGAAAGCGAAGAAGAAAATACAGCAACGACGATTCATTGGTGTTTACCCACCCAACTGCCGGTTCGGCATTTCTTAGATAAGCGCTTCAAGCTGCAAGTTTGTGGTTGTGCAATTAGTTATGTAGCGAATGATAACATAATATAATGTAGGTAACCTAATTAGAACATAAATAGGTGCGGCTGATCCTTCGGGAAATGTCCCCAGCATGGGGTGGAAAAACACAGGGGGACCTGGTTTCGGAGTACTGGGGTCTGGATTTGTAGGCGCTGCAATAACCAACAGACGAAATTGGGATTGCCTGAGGGAAGGGCAAGGCGTCCCGAGTGAAACATGCGCGGCAAGTCGCGCATTTTAAGTCGTAACTATATCACACCTGTCGCCCGTGGGGTCCGAAAATCGTCTTCGCTTAATATGGATAACATCAAAATGTAAAGTTAAGGTTCTTCTTTCACTACTGACATAACATATACAGTAACTAGCTGTAGGTAATAGTTATCATCATACAAGTATTATCACCACGGTAGTGACATGGAAGGTAATCATAGAGGCATATGCATACTATCATGTAACTGTATCAATTTCATCGTGATTCCAACCGACCTACTTATGTGTAGTGTAATACTATTCTGGTCATGGAGCAATGCGCAAAGTGAGCATGAGCAGCTGATATTTGTTGGTAGAGTTCCAGCCTGCGCCTTGGACCCCACGCCAGAATCCTTGGCAACGTTGGTGATGTAGTCTGCTACGAAGAACAAAGCAATGTACGCTGGTTGGGGTCTTCATGGTCTGTGCCGCTGGTGTCATCCCTGTAATTTATTTATGTGGTTAGCATTGCAGCGCGCCTACTGCGAAACTGCGGCGTAGTAGGCATTCCTTTCTAAAAAAGAACTTCCATTTACTTTTAACAGTAGCCCACCCCTTTTTTAATCGACAGTCGCGTTGCCTACTATCTTGTGCAAAGTGCTGGGTCACAATCCCCAAGAAAGCTATGGGTAACCAAGGGTTTACGGCTCTATACCCGATGGACTCGGATAGAAGATATCATGACTTGGAATTCGAAGAACCGACGATCCATCAGTCTGGCGCTTCTAGATCTTTGTTGTCGAGGCTGGGCTCATATTGCATACACCTGTGGAAGAACTCGTGGGCCCTGGAATATATGGCACTGGCTTTGTCAATCATTGATTTCTTTGCAATCTTCGCCCTGCTAATGCACTTCAATGAGTTACTGACGGCTTCATGGTCCGCAAAACTGAGCATCAATACGGTGGCATCCATTCTTGCCACCGGATTAAAAGGAACCTCGCTGGTAGCTACTACTTCTGCCCTAGGCCAACTAAAGTGGGCATGGTATTCAAACTCTCCTCAGCCGTTACGGGATTTCGAGACGTTGGATTATGCATCTAGGGGTCCTCTGGGCGCCCTGCTCCTCTTCTGGCGCCTGCCATTGTCTATTCTCGCCTACATGGGGTCGCTGGTCATACTCATCGGACTCGTATCGGACGCCGCAATCCAAGAGTCCATCTCGCAGTCATTCCGAACATTAAACTCCTCCACGGCGTCCGTTCCGGTGGCAAGCAATTACAACACGACAGTTGGCGCCATTACAACAGACCCGCTCCTCATGACTGCTATGTATGCTGGCGTGTTCAATGCCGACATCCTCTCGGATAACAACAACTTAGGTCCTTACGGTACCGTGAGCACCCGCATCACCTCAAGTTATTCTGTTTACCCATCCTGCAACACGGGCAATTGCACCTTTGATACAATGCGTCTCTAGGTGTGCGATCTCATTGTTCGAATGTGACCAGTCAGCTTCAGTACATCGACGGTAGCAATACAACGCTCGAACAGATCATTTTACCGCTTACCGCAACATGGGCGACCTCTTCCGGCAAGACGCCAACGATGATGCTTCCTTTCAACACCACTCAGACAAATGGTACATTTTTTGGAAGTGGTCCAATAAACGACGACCAGTCTATCATAATGGCCATGTTTTCGCCCCAGCCAGATCTGAGCACAACCCCTCCCGCTCCAAAGACCAGCATAGAGTCCTTACCAATGGTTGAAAGCTTCACAACGGTTTTCACCGAGGGCATTCCCACTCCCACTGGCGCGCAAGCAAGGTTCGATGCTTATCACTGTTTTATCGAGTTTGGGATGCAGCTGCTTAACGGCTCTGTTAGTAACGGGGTTTTTACAGAGTCGCCACTTGACTGGATAACTGGCAATTGGACCTTCGAGTCAGATTCAGAAACCACTGCCGGTTCATACTGGTCACTTCATACGGAGGTGGCTGACATTGGTTATGAGGTTAATATTGACTACACCACATGGTCTCAGCTTGCCCTAGTGATGACTGGTTACTTTTACGGATCCTTCAACTTGATGGACAGTGGTGAGCAGGATATTCTAAATGCAATATTTACCGACTCTAAGACCAAATCACCAATTGGAGTGGATGCCATTTACGACGAAGTTGTCGGAAGTTTTAATCACTATTTCCGCACTGCAATGGGGCAAAGTGCCGGTGGTACCACGTTAGTTCTGGAGCCGTACTTCAAGGTCACATGGGAATGGTTGCTGGTACCGTTTGCCATGGTCCTGATGAACACCATTTTCGTCCTGGCCGTTCGTTGGAAAAGTCATCGGCTAGGTCTGCAAAGCTGGCGGAACAACCCACTTGCCTTCGTGTTGCATAATGTAGGACAGAATGCGACCGGGCCAAGCATGACGATGCAGCATGGTTACCATATGGTGCTTGGGCCGCACGAAGATCTGGATCACATCAGTGATCTAGAAAAGTGGGCGGACAAGGTGTCTGTAAGCTTGAGGAAGAACCCAGGGCGAAAAGGTGTCCCTTACACGGGCGATAATGATAGCCTCGAGCAAATACATGCGGAATAACTACAGTGGCAGTCATTCCTGTTTGTCTATATTAATGTTACTTACGTAGATCTAGTGTCCATATACCACATTTGAACAATTAAGATTCTGACATGGAAATAAAGGCTTTTATTTGTAAAACTAAATGAATGGAATTTGTTACGGGCTACAGTGGCATTCCAATAGTCTCGTCCAATCTTCCCCAAGCTCTGATGACAGCTGCATGTGTGTAATATCGGTTAATGCTGGCAATTGGGGTATGTACCCAGGCAGTCAACTCATTCAGGCCACTTTGCTGTGAGCTAGCGGATAATAATCAATCTGAATAAAAGCACCGGCAAAGCAATTCCCAATTATGACACGGGCCAATCGGTAGTCAGGTCAGTATGTAATCAGGGTGCCAACGAAAAACCTTGTCATTTGATAAAGACCCCCTCTGTACTTTATTCCGGGAGATTCCACTCTGGTTGCAATCTCCGAGGTATAAATCCTTTTGGTCTCCTTCGGGGATGCATCAGCCCCGCAATAATATCTATCAGAATATACAAGGGCGTATCCAAGCGTGTCCTACGTAACAATAGTCAGGTTCGACCAATGACCCCATTTCATTCTTTTTTTTTATTCCTTTTTGGGGGGAATGGGAATACAAATAAAAGCCCGTAACTAGTTCCATTGCTTACTTAGTTAGGGTAAATGAGATGAGGCACGTGCTGTTATCTACAAAGCTTTAATTAATTCTTTAACTTTAGCTTACTGAGTTAATCCATCTTTGTTACATCTCACTTCTCAAACCCCCGCCTCCGTTTCGGCCACTGCTGTAGATACAAATGCTGGGCTCCTCCACAACCTCCACTAGAGAAGATGCGTCTCTTTCATTCGAGTACCACGCGGCGGAGGCAGAAGCTTTGATCGGATCGGAGGAAATCCGAGAATCCGATGAAATTCGCGACGGTATCTTTGTCCTTGATGAGAATCCCACCGGGCTGGATTTGATCAGGCTGAAGCTGTCTACGTTCATCAGAGCATACTCTGTTTTGCTCCTTCAAGTCATTCTTGGGGTTTTCCTTGCATCCTGTCCAATTCCGCGATACTTCCTTATTTATCCCCTGCGGATTATCCTCATCACATTCAATGTAACTCTGATCATTTTCCCATTATCTCGACCTTATCGCCGCAGTGTTCATCGCAGAAATCAAATTATACGTACGCTTGTCGCATATTTCGGCTTTTACCTTTCGATTTACGCATTGATCGGTGCGTCGCAAGAGGTTCACATTGAACTTCGGTGGCAATCATTACTTTGGTACCGCAGTTCTACGAGCTATACTTTGGGATATCTTGGTAGATGTATTTTGACTCTGATGGGTTATTACATTCAAGTATCAGCCGGCCTTCATTCGAGAAGATGTATTCTAGGCTCATACCTATTAAGCATCGTGAGCGTATTTGCGGATATGCCCACCACTATATTTGATCTTGCTAGAGGAAGGCCAAGATGGTAGTGTGGAAATTTGGTTTAATTCCACAGAGAAGTGTTTCTGAGGATTAAGAGCCTTCCGAGATACCAGCTGAATTATCAGTGAGATTGCTTGTTTTGCGACCAAGAATTATGCACATAATGACGGGCACGGTGGTGTTTGGCCTTGTTTAATTCTGTCAGTGTGCTGTGCTGATTGATTGTCCAATCGATTTGCAGGCAATCTCATCCCCATGGCTTTCTGGAAGCGGGGCATTTGAGAAATAAACACTTTTCCCATATTCTCGCCCATGCTGGGGAGATAATCGCATAATAAGTCAACTTCACTCCGCTGTGCCCAATGACTCTGCAAATGAGATGGACGCGATCTCAGCCGCTAGTTCGGTCATTGGGATTGCCGGCTTCGGCCTCCAACTCTCCCAGATACTGTATCAGTTCAAATCACAAGTGGGATCTGCGCAAGAAGCCGTGCATGCAATTGCGGATTCGAATTGACGCGACAACAAAAGCCTTGAACGAGATTTACCGTTTTCTTGAGGCTGAAAAACTGAACCTCGAAGTTGGACGATCGCCGATTTTCTTCTCCGAGAAATCATTGCTTGACGTCAAGCAGCTCGCAGATCAATGTCTACTGATCTTTTGGAGGATCGAGGCTACAATTGCGAATAAATCAAACGATAAACTGGAGGCAGAACTTGCACAACGGCTGAAAGGCCTCGACAAAAAGATCCGAGAACAGTCCTCGGTAGAACCAACTCAATTCAAACTCTCGCTGACGTCGCGGTCGTTACGACTTATTGATAAACTTCGGTTTCCTTATATTCAACCAAAGCTTGATACATATAGCAGACAACTTCAAGACTTTAAAATTAACTTGGTTATTATGTTTCAGGTGGTATCACTTGGACGCCTCCGTCACACATCACGTGTCGTCTCCTGGCGCCTCGGTTACAGAGGATCATGGCAACCACGTGGAAGGCGTGGAACCTCTAAGTAAACAGTCAAATAACAGGACGTACTTTTGTTGTATCATAGTCAACGGTCACGTGGAAGTACTGCCGCGGCCAGTTGAGCTCGGTTTGAGGGAAAGGTTTCTAGAGACCTTGGACTGGTGGCCCTCCAAGAAAGCACTAACCAAAGGGATGGCCCTTTTGAGCGACGTCGAGAGAAGTCAAATCCTGCTCATTTTGAAGAAAGATCCCGACTTGGAGCTTGTACGATTGAGTCAGATAAAAGCGTCATTTCGGGCGCTGTGGAAAAGTCAAGAAGTAAGGATGGTTGCTCTATTTGAAGATGGACTCGGACGAATCACCCTGGCAATCACCCTCCCTGATTCATCAGTGGATGTGCCTGAATCGGTAGAGCTTTTGAAGTCTCTGAGTGGACAGCCTTCGCCGAACGGCCTATATCAAGAAGTTTTGCCTCATTTAGATCGCATGCGTCCCTATTACAACAGAAACGAGCCACCATATGCTGCAGCCGTATATGTTCGAGATCTTGAATCAAGTTCAACGCCCCGCGATGAATATTTGAAAAGGTTGACCAACCACAGAGTGTGGTCTATCCAGCCACATGAGAAGACCGAGACCGGAACCGGCAATTGGGCAAGATGCATCATCTCGGAGGAATTCCCCAGCAACTCTGAGCTCCTGCACAGACTTGAGGTGCTCGGCAGAGACAAATCAAGCGTTACTGAAAGGAAGTTGGCACTGGACCATAAACTCCAGGCACAGATATCTCATTTGGTGAAATCGGTCCAGGAAAGTGAAGCGGATCCTAACTATAGCTGGAGTCTTAACCAGCTTGCAATGGTGCAGACAAAAAACAAAATATTTAGAGACACACAACGACTATCGGCGATAATAGTGTATTTGTGCCGAGCACCACTGAACCACCTGGATCTCATGGTCTTGTACGAAAAGGAAACGGCACACCAGGACTTCTTGGGGCCACGCACCCCAGTACAGGTAGCTCTAGATGCAATTACAGGGCTTCCAGCTGCCCAGGGTGTAGGACTCGCAGGCCATGGCTCATCGGACTCTTACTCCAGCGAGGCAGCTGCAAGTTCCGATGCCAATGAGGACAGCAGCAGCGACGAACTGTATGGTCGAGAGGGTATCGATGGGCACGGAGATTACCAGCCTAGATATCCAGTCTCCCCCATCCTTCCTATACCATCCACGGAGAATTCGGGATACCAGGGCCTCTCGGTCGAAAGCTACGACATCATTGAGCGCCTGATTCTCCAATGGACACCCTCCAATGACAAAGGTGATCCTGATAAGGAAGATTAATTACCGGATATCGGCGTTCCCGAATGAGCTATAGGTTGAAGCGGGCCGCCAATAGACGTATATCATGATCAGCAGGAATCATAACTGAAATTAGATATAATTATACTCTTTTCATTGCTTTTCATCTTGTGAAGTCTTCGTATGAACAACTGAAAGTCTCCTTCTTCGGATGTCTATTTTCTATTTCTATTCTATGACCTGAGCATGGCCGCTTTAACTTGAGCGGTAGTTGAGCCAGGTTGAGCAACAGTTGAAGCCGATCTGAGCATACCTGATCCAGTACCATATACTAAAAGAAACAGATAAGCTGGGATAGAAAATTTTGCATTTCAAAAAGAATTTTACTCGAAACACTTTAATAGATGAAGTTATAACTAACCAGGTTTAATTTATGCTAAATAAAGATTTGGTATGAAATAAAACATTGGAAAAAACTGAGAAAATGGAAATAAATGCTTGTGACTTGTTAAGTATGTTAGGAACATTACAACTAATCAATGTTTATTTATACACCGTCTTGAATAGATGAATATAGCTGCTATTTCTCCCCATATCTTCGGGTTTAGAGCACGTTACTACTTACCGCTTTTACTTCTATTCTATTATTTTGTATAGAGGAATATAATACTTCGTAATGTTGTATAATCAAGTATATAATACTTTAAGTTAGACATTAGGAAACAATTAACTGAATTTCTTAAATTCCCCTTAACTCTGTTACGTCTAAACTCCGCAGCCTCCATTTCCCGTTCCAAATGGCACATTACAAAGCAGGATTGATTGTTGGCTATTATGTAAGTATAGTACCTTTGATAGGGTTATTCCACCGGAAAACTTATATCAAGTAAGTTTGAAACCAACAGTGAAACCTGCCCTGTGCTGTAGGTATTGTTATCACCCATGCTTACGCAGAAGAAGTCTTGGGTCTTCCACGTTGCGCAGCATAGAGCTTCGCGAATGCCCCGTCAACCCTCGCCAATAGCTCCTCTGGCTCACCATACTCAAGTAACACGCCCCCATCTAGAACAACAACCTTATCAAATCTACGGACACCAGTGAGACTGTGCGTTGCCATGATGACAGTGCTAGTCGCGAACTCCGACTCGACGATGGCTTCTATGTAAGATTCGGTGCTGGCGTCAACACTGTGAATTATGAGTGATACTTAGTGTCAGCTTTCATACTGCATCATAATATCTTTTTTCCAGATATGAATGCAAGGAGAGGGAGGGGTCTGTTACTTACCCGCTGCTCGGCTCATCTAAAACCAGGACCGGGCTCTTGCGCAAAAGCGCACGGCCGAGGCAGAAAAGCTTTCTTTGCCCTTGGGACAAGAAGTCCTCTTCCATCTTCATATCAAGTATGGAGAATTCTAGAGGGTGAGAGGTCTCTGTGCTCTCCTTTGAACGGAAGATATCCCATAGCCCAACCTTCTGCAGGGCAGAGATGATATCAGAATCTGTAGCCTCGCCATGCGGATCTGCATTCAGTCTGACACTCCCGCCAAACAAGAAAGGGTCTTGTGTGAGACATGTGAGCTTCTGACGGGTGACATCTTTAGGTACTAATACAAGATCGACATCGTCTAAGACAATCCTCCCGGTAGACTCCTCGACCATGCCGAGCAGGGATAAGAGAAGTGAGGTTTTGCCACTTGTGGCACTTTGGTTAGCAAGTTTCTCGTCATAACGCTTGTGGAATGATTTATGCTTGTGACTCTTACCTTCCTGTCCTGCCGCATATGGCAACTTTCTCCCCGGCCTGAATCGAAATGTCGATGTTGCGAAGCACGGGGTGACTGTAGTATCATGTTAGCTACTGCCTAAGACTGGTACAAAACTCCAGAAAGTATAAAGTCAGATATAGATACCCATTATAGTGAGCCGACCAATTTTCAATGACCACCGATCCTTGAGACGGCCAGCCAGCGAGAATTCTTGTATCCACAATCTCGCGAGGTTTCTCGGTCGGGGTATCCTCGGAGAAAGTCTTCACGCGCGAAATGGCACCCAAGGACGTCTCAAGCAAGGTCCAAAAGGTGATAAGGGCAGCCAAGGTATGGCCAAGATTCATCATGCTGACAAGGGCAACGCCGAGGAAACCGGCGTCCAGTCTGCTGCGGAGCGTGACGCCTAGGGTGGTGAGCAGTATCGCGAGCCCAGCGACCGTCAGTCCCATTACAAGAGTCAGCCATCGTTGAATGCAGAGGAGCAAGTAATAAGGCTTCTGGGCCCTGTCGAGGAGGGCGAGATTATTGGCGACGTGGTTGCTCGTCCAGCCATATGCTCGGATAGTGGCGATGCCCTGGAGAGACTCCAGAACGTGAGAATAGAGAGGTGCTTTCGCTTCCAGGCTAAGCCAGCATTAGTACTACATATCGTTTGCAAGGTGACAGTAGACATTACTCTAGTAGTCGAAGCTGCCGAGATGTCCTTAGATAAAAGCGCTGGAGGAAGAAGAGAGCGCAGGCGATGAAGGGCAGTACAGCTGCGAAGTAGGAAACAGCGACAATGGCCAACGCTGCAACTGCGAAACACGCAGCAAGCTCTACGATTCTCAAATTAGCGACCAGCTTCCTAGAGGATTGCGTTAAAGTTGCTACGGACGAAAGCTAGTATTCACGAGTGCCGCGGGTAGGGTCATGTCGACCAATTGCATGTCTTGACTGAATCTGCCATGGGGAAGAAATACTTATGGGTTAGTTCATACTCTTGTTGTCTTATGCGAAAGTCATGACATACCTGTTAACCAACACCCCATTGTCGGTCTTGGCGAGAAAGGACATTGGAGCTCTGTCATTACCGTAAGAACATGAACAAGCCACTCGCAACAAGAATTTGGCGATCTTACCGTATAACTGCCCGAAGCACAGTCAAGTGGAGAGACTGTGCAGACTTAGGTACGATCACCACGTACATGTAGCTGGGTATAATCATTAACATAAGAACCTCAAGCAGCATGCTTGGTGGGCCTCCAGGCTTTGATAAGTCAGGTTCGACACCGTAGGAGAAGAACTCACTAGACCGCAGAAATAAGACCGGCCGCAGTAAAAACACCAAAAAGTGCATAAAACCCAAGCCAGTAGCCAAGCCGTGATGCTTGCGATCCGTCGCTGCTTTGGGCCCACAGTGTGATCCATGCATCTGTACTCACCCACATCAGCTTCGAGCCCGACTTACTGCGGCTGAGTGGCACTACACCAGCACTAATAAAAAGGGGCGGATCTGATGAAAGAAGTATGCTTACATTGCAAGGTGCTGAATGCCAAGTTTGAAGCTACGAAGATACCGAACAAGGCGAAGCTGAGCCATCCCAAAGACGAGAAGTAGTATAGAAAGATGGAAAAATCTCCCACCTGTCTCTTGTCATCTCGTGTCGTGCTTGAGTCCTGAGTTTCACCAGCTGAAATTTTGGGAGGTGGGCTATTTCCTGAGCTCGCCGAAGAGCCATCGTCTCCGGCTAGCTGTGGCGCAAGAGAAGCCATATTCTCAGGTGAGCTCTGCTGAATGATTTGTCCTTGGCCGTTAAGTATGATAGTTTGGTCCGCGATGGCGCATAGGCTCACTGAGTGGAGTCGTTAGTAGCAACGACACGTTTTCCTAAACGCTACATGAGCTATTCAAAACTCATTGTTACTCACCAGAATGCGTGGCCAAAATGGCCGCCATACCCAGCTTCCGGATCAGTCCATCAGCTCCGAAGACACGCGTGGTGACGATGTCGTGGGTGACGGCATCCAGGCCGCTCAGTACATCGTCCAGGACAGCGATAGGCTTGCGCGCATAAAGTGCCCGAGCTAATGTCTGTCTCATCTCAGTATGCAATACAATAGTCAGGCGCTGAGGCAGTTCTTACAAGGCGTTGCTTCTGCCCACCGCTGAGCGAAACCCCTTTGCTCCCGACATTTGTCGCGTCACCGTCCGATAACTGCAGCAGATCCACTTGTAAAGCGCAAGCGTGAATGACAGTATTGTACCAAGCAGCGTCGAAGTCAGTTCCCGAGACAATGTTTTCTCGGACGGAGCCGTTCAAAACCCACGGGCTCTGGTCGCAATAGGCTAGCTCCTTGCTACTGATCCAGACAGAGCCGCTGAATATGGTGGCTTCACCAAGAATGGCCTTTAGGATTGTAGACTTGCCACAGCCGACTGGTCCCAAAATGACTGTGAGATGATGATTTTGGCCAATGCGCAGTGACATGTCTTTGATTACAGGGCTGGAGCCTCGCCAGCCAACGGTAGCATTATGGATGATCACATGGTCAGAGTTGAAGATCGTACGAGGAAGAGGCTCTTTTGGTGTTGATTGTGGACGTTGAATCATTTCCACATGGTTATAGCCCGAGGGCGTCTGAATCGTGTCTGGATTATCGTGGCTCTCCAGATTCGTTGTTTCTAGTGGGTATTCAGGCAGTCGTTTGTCGTCCCAGGATTCGCTAGCAAGAAAGTCCTGGATTCTCTGAAAGCAACCCAGGGCAGCATATGCCTGAGGAATCACCACTAACAACTTGCCTAGAGGCTCCATGAGGATGGAGAGAATGGACAGGGCTGTAACTGCCTGCGACACTGTCACGAAGCTGTTACCCTGAACTTTGGCGGCGATTGCAAAGGTCGCAAATGTGAAGAACTGGGAGAATAGCGAGGGTAAGTTTACTGCGATTCATTAGTGCCTGCGCTGGATCAACTTCGAGGTGCGTTTCAGCTTACCAAGGCAGACATTGAAGCTGGACAAGCGCCTGAACCTCTTGGAGAGGTCCAGTTCAGTAACACGCATACCCTGTATGAGAGATTCAAATTTGTTGCTAAGGCCCAACATCTTGACACTTCTCATCGAGCCTAGGGTATGTGCGGTAAAGTTAATCCTCGCTTGAATCGCCTCGAGCCAGACCTTCTGGCGGGCGGTCACAAACCCAGCCGCTCTGACTGACAAGGCGGTCGCCACTACCAAGTCGTACAGTTAGCAACATAAACCAGTGAATAAAGCAATTCTAAGCCCAATCGATATGAGTACATTGACTTACCCAACGCAACAATGACTGGAGTGACACAAACGGGACCGATTTGCATCTGTAAGAACCACACAGCAAAAGCAAGCTGAATGACACTCGCCCAACTTTCGGCGACCACAAGATGCCACGTCTCGCAGATTCGTTCGACGTCTGTACCAATCAAGGTCATCGCAGCAGAGTCGCCGACTTGCGTCGACGGCGATTGCACAATCTTCTCATAGATCAGGGAAATGAGGCCGCCCCTGACCATAGCCATGAGTCGAAAGGAAAGGTGCTGATAAAAGCCTGTCGCAATCTTGTAACACACATATCTGATCAGCAGTAACCCGGGCGGGAGGAAGGAAGTTGACCTTACGGGTATCCCTGTATAGACTAAAGTTACAGCACCGATCAGGCCATATCCTTGGTTCAAAGTTTGCTGACTGACGGGAGCCGATATAGTCTCTACGATCTGGTGGATGAGGAAAGGCTGTGCAAGGCTAAGTGCAACCAGACAAAGACGAGGAAGCGCAATCTTGGCAAGATCCAACCGCCAGGCCGAAAGCGTAGCCAGAGCTAAGGCGTGCTTGTGCCGATTGTGGTCTACTTTCTCTGATGCGCGAGGCTAGGTCAGAGTACTAGACTACAATCTCGGTGCAAGAGGGCTCAAATAGTTCTCACTTTTATTCATCCATCCAACCTGTAGCTCACTCGAAAGCTTGGAAGATCTAAGCTTTTCATTGATGGACTCGAGATCTTCAACGGCCAAGATGCGCCGGTATCCATCAGAAAGCAAGTGTCTCAACCACCAAAAAAGCCCACGACTGAGGAGGCCACTTGTTGCCTCGCGTGAGAGGCTGCGATACGCACCAGCCAGGATTTTCCTCTTGTTCTTGGTCTCTAGGACAAGAATCAAAACCTGGACGGCTAGAGCAGCGGTGAGAATAGCTGGTATGAGATATTTATCCGATGCCAGGAGCCAGGCGGTTCGGACACGCACGCCGTTCAGGGGTAGTGAAATTATGAGATAACCAGTGATTATGAAAGATGGCCGTGGGCTTTTGCCATGTTGAACTTGGGACAGGACAGCGAGGGCGAGAGCGGCGCAGAGGCTTAACACGGATGAGACCAGGGTTGCGCGAGTGGTGAATCCATGTCCCGAAGCCCATAAGATCAGCAAGGCTAAGTTAAGTCCGGCATAAACAAGAGTCGATACCTGCCAGCCTATATTAATGACATGAACTTGCTGATAATTACAAAATAGTGTAATAACAAGGGTGACCGAGAAATACGAACGAGTTTGAACATCGATAGAAGTAGTGATGGCCCCACAGCCGAAACGGCTTTGAAGATACGGGCCACCTGAATAGGGGCAATCAGGAGAAATCCAGCCGACAGCGGGATAGCCAGGACGCTTTCTTCGAATAGCACTATGGAAAGATCATGTCAGTGACTAGCCGCAAAGTATCGCATTATCATTCAAGGGCTGTGTACCTGTGAAGTCGAACCCGCCTCGACAAGACTCCGTGGCGACGGCTGGCCCGAAAAGCTCATCGTGGCAGACATTTGACACATTATTCATGCTGGGTCACAGAATATTGGGTGAAGCCTAGCGAATTATTGAAGGCTTCGTTGGTAAAAGGGGGTGATTGTATGGCCAGGAAAGGATTTGGGTCCTCACGGTACTGGTTCGGCTTTGAGCGAACACAAGGGCACAAATGACAGTGAAGCTTCCCGAATCTCGTAAGGTGAGGAATGAAGAAAGGCACCGTGTAATCCTTTGAACCAACGCGGGTACGTGCGTAAGCAATGATCTGCAACAAAGAGCCCCTCACGGCTTCATCCCAGAATGGCAGGTCCGCTTGTGCGTTATCTTACGGCACTGTCTGTACAGTACACAGCTCTCACAGCACATGCACCGTTCAATGGCAATGGATTCACACAAGAAAATAACAGTTATATCATTTGAAATTCAAAATAAGTGTTCTGGTCACTCCTCGACAGCGGAGTAATACTTTAAAGGGAGTTTTCTACCAGTTAATCCAAGTCCTTCACCGACGACGGACCACCTAGGTATTCGGAGTCTAGCATGAAGAAGGGGTAAATTTTCCCAACGACGACTCCCGACTTTGGAGAACAACACTTGGCCATGAAATACTCCTTCGCCTGGGAAGGCAGCAACAACCTGCAAAAATTGGTCTGATCGATTAAATCGATTAATTACGGGATTCTACACCTGATTTTGAGTATTGCACTCTTTTTCCGGATGTTTTAAGCCCATGGGAAGCCATTCGGCGTTGCGACGCGCTTTTTGATGCGCGCGTAGCGTTTCTAAGCGTTGCAATCAGGCGTGAAACACCAGGACAGCGAAGAGCTCTGGGACTGAGAAAGTAGGAATCAGAGAGAGCAGTTCTGGCAGGCCGAATGCTACGCAGCCAGCATCTGACGGGTCCCGAGCTGGTATTAGCCGCTGCGGGACGGGGGTGGGACTAGGTGACAGCTCGTTGACCGTCGCCCGTCTGTCCCTCCTCTTCAGGGTATGCGCCCCTATCAGACGACGTCGGGTGGTACATCACTTGAGACTGGATGCAGGGAAACGCACCTTAAACCACAGTATATGTTATAAGGGATGAGCTCTGTGTGGTTTGAGTGGGCGGGTCCGGGTGGGTCCTGGGGGATATGGGAGTTACATTATACCTACTGTGGGCTGAAGATACCTGAGATAAGACACACCCACGGTGAAATAAGCACCGCTATATCTAACATTAACAGGTGCTAAATAGAGCCTAAATAAGGAGAGCATAAGATGCTACAGGGTGCCATAAAGACCGCTGTGCAAACATAAATTATCCAGCCCCCCCCCTCCTTTAGGCCCTTTATAGCCATATACCCTACTATGGTGAGGAACGAAACCAGTAAAGGAGGCCGTTATATGATAAAGTGACTTATGAGGTAATTTACCTTATTCCAGAATAGGTACCATATTTTTTAAAGACCGGACAGAAGGACAGCCGAGATGAAACTATTCATACAGTTAAGGTAATGGTGAGATTCGATAAGCATACGTAGTCAAATCATAATTCCAGGTTTCGAAAACGACTTTTTTTAAAATATAGTGTTATTTAATATATGAAAAGAATAAATTAATCTAGAAAAACTAAAAACAGAAGAAGTAAAGATGATGTTTGTTTATCTAAGTACAATATGCGGTGCAATCTGCTATCCCCAAACCCCCAACTAGGAGAAGCTAGATCCCAACTATGCTACGGAACTTGAAGCTTTATTTTAACAAAATGATAAAGGTACAAGTTAATTATTTATAATTGTATAAGGTTAAAAACGATCTTTGAGTACTATATTAATATATATAAGATACCTTTTGTTTATATCCATTCGGACAACGAGGCTAATGAATTAAACGAGACCTAACATTCGGTTTATGCTCGGCTCAGGTATCGTTCAGTCGTGCTCAGGCGTTGCTCAGTCCGGCTCAACTAGTTAAAACGGCCACTGCTCACTCCATTCTAGGATAGAAGCTGTACTACCCGTGCTGCCACCAGTGATCATCGATTGCAGGGCATCCACGTATGCCGCTCCGCTCCATTTCTGGTGCTTGACAATATCCAACTGCAGATCTGTCTCAGGCTCTTGTATGAGCTCGCTGTACGCGCGCATGCCACGCCGGCGGAACGCCTTGGCAAATTGGTCACTCATCAAGGCGGTGGTATGCAATCCTGCTAGTGTGATGAACTGCCAACAGTATCCTACTCGAGCAAGCCTTTTGACGAAGGTCTCCTGGTCTTCTGCAGACATAGCTCGCTTCCAGTTGGAGGAAGGCGAGAGATTGTAGGCTAGCCTAGTAGTTTTGCGTTAGCGGAGGTTGCAAGAATTTCTTTTCTTTATTTTTCTTTAGGAAAAAAGGATGCCGGTTGGGAAACATGAGGCGGAAAGCGTAGAACTTGATCATAGGCATTTGCTAACGTACTTCATCCCCGGGATCGCAGCATGCACGCTGTGTGCAAACTCCTCGGCCAGATCAATGTCAGGCTGCGCGCTTTCCATCCAGAGCATATCGCAGTAGGGTGCGTATGCAATGGCTCGGTTCACGGTGGCCTCACAGCCATTGCGGACACGGCAATAGCCCTCACTAGTTCGCGGAGCATCCCAATCAAACATGATGTCCAGGTTAGTCACCTGCTTTGCAAGACGTCTGGACTCAGCGAGGCTCTTGCCCCTCGCTGCGTAAGCATATCGGCTCGCGATTTCCTGCCTGTCCTTTTCTGGAAGGATTTCGTTGATCTTACTGATGACGGCCTCGTCGAAGCTCATCACCCCCGCCTCCTCTGACCACTTATCCTCTATCCGCTGTAGCTCGTCTTCGGATATACCCGACTTGCGAGCCTCAGCTAGGATGTTAACTAGCGGCTCGATTTCGCGTGTCGCTCCGAGAATGAAACCGTGATCTCGCGGGTCTATCGTACTGGTGATGAGCGTAGCTGCTTCGGCATCAGTCCGAGCGACAATCACGAGGTCAACACCTGTAATAATTGGTTGTAAGCAGCTGCAGTCCCCATAAGAAAAGTAAGTTTAATTAACAGTACCCATGATATCAGCCTGCGCCCTTGCAGCAAACAGCCGGTTGATATGCTCGCTTATAGGGACTAGAACCTTCCCACCCATGTGGCCACATTTCTTGGTTCCGGCCGACTGATCCTCAAGATGTATGCCTGCAGCACCCTTCTCAATGAAGAGCTTGGTAATCTTCATCACGGCTGTGAGCCCTCCATGACCAGTGTCCGCATCGGCAATTATAGGTCTTAGGTAGTCAATTCTGGGAGGAAGCTGCGCTTTTGCAGCCTCGCTGGCGGTCAGACGTTCGTGGCGCTGCTTTCTATCATGAAAGAGCTGGGTCTTGAATAGTTGGCCAACTTTGTTCGGGACCGTTGTCTGCCTCATCCTCGTCAGGTCCACTTCATCAACATTTCATCAATGAATTTGCATTTGAAGATGGAAAGTACTCACGTATGGGTAGTCCGCCAAGTCAGGGCCCGGCTCGTCGGATGCTGAAGACGTGGAAGACGCTTGCCACCCGGAAGCATATACAGTATCCAAGTGCTTTACCATCTGCGTGAGCATTGTCGGCTCGAGACACCCGTATGTTATGCTGGCCTCATGCGTCTGCACATCACAATCAGTCGTGTAAGCTTTCAATTTGGTGCTTTTGTAAGCAAATCTTGTAACGATCCTCCAAGATGCTCCATAGCTTTTTGGCCATGATCCCACTGGAATAGTCGACATTGATAGATCCTCTTTTAGAGACTATCTGTGCTGCACTGAAGGGCCGCTTCGTGCTTCTCCATCGTTGGCTTTGCCACCACTTCTTCATGTCCTCGACCTCGCGAGAAAATAGTGCCTGATCCTGGAGATCGTAGGAGTCTGACGACGGTGTTTCTGTGGCGCTTGTAGTAACCATTGTTGAACTTTGGCTGTCTGAAAAGCTTTTGGTTATGAAGTGATGGTTGCTATGACGTGACGAGTCTGGCGTTGAGTCGATAATTTCTCGACTTTTTCGACCACAAAGATAATTTTCCTAGAGATATCTGGGGTGGCTCTTAGTCCCTGAGAAAACACAACGTCTGAAGCTCTGCGTCAAGACCAGCTCCGCAGGATCCGCGAGCTGTGTCTGCTGGGGTGACTTGCAACCTGGGGAGAAATGCTTAGACGTGGGGGTATAGCAAGCAAATCGCCTCTGAAATATAGTTTCTTTTAGTCAATCATTGCCTGAAGGAGCATGCGGGATATAAAGTTTCTGGCGTGACTATGGGACTATCTTAAACAAGTATGTTTGGCCCACCCAGCAGATGTGCCATTAGACTGCATTCTGCGAGTGGCGGCTATGTAACAAAATTTTGATCCCCAAAGTACAAGATAACAAGTACAAGGCGGTTCTTCTATATCTATTGGCATGGCAGGTGGGGGAGAGGGGGGAGTGAGCGTATATGCGAACTGTTTCATCACCGTATACACACTATAGCACCAAGTCAGAGTCACATTCGGCCCCACACCGTTCAGTCCAATCAGATGTTCTGTACCCCAACTGAGATATTTCGCAAGGTCTAGGACGCATATGCATGGTGGTATCAATATTAAACCGGACAGCCTGCTGATAACCTAATCAAAGCTGTGTAACAACTCTAGGCAGTACAGTTTCTCTCGCCAATGCAGTGCAGTGATGCTGATTAAGCTAGTATACACCATTTGTTTTGCATTCTGCTTCGTCCGGGTGCTAGGAAGCCACTAAGCTCCTCTTTTCCCTAGAAGTAATAGGATCAGGAGTACAGCGGCATATTCTGCTCATTAGTTATCCCTTACTATTCATTAGGATCCACTCTGTTGAATGAGGACATCAACGGCAGTACCTAAGCCCGCTGTGGCTAAAACCTGACGCATTAGCATTGCGGGCAAATGATGTCTCCTGTAGCCAGAGAATGTAATTTCAAGAAGTCTGAATTGTTGTTTCCGAAATTGCGAAGATTCTTTTGTATTTCTTATCCAGGCGTTTAATGCTATTTACAACTTATCAAATTCTGCCTCCTGCAAGCGTTTCATTGATATCTGACCGCTGCTTATTTTGCCCTTAATATACTCGTAAACAGTGAATGTTACTGCTTGGCCAGGCGCAACTCTCATAAGCCTAGGAGTTAAACCTTTATAGAAAGCACGGATCCCCTCCTGTCTGTTGCGTGTCAGTATTAAGAAAACAAGGAAAGCACTTTCTTCTCGAGTAGTACAGGGAAAAAAACCCGGACTTACCTATATATATCTCTCGCAAAACCTATGACGCCCTTGTCGTTGCCTCCGCCCCTCATCGCTGTCTGGATCCTCGTTTTCAGCGTGTCAACAGGCGCGTTCAGTAACGGTCCTATTGTGCCGGCTGTGAGCCCAACAAGGGTTGTCTGCCAGAATGACACCGGTTCCTGAGGTTCAATGTTCTGCGACTGTAGCACTACGACGTTCAAGTATGTATACGCAGAGAAACATGCGGCCTGGTTGCTCCCTTGCCGCAGAGCCGTGAGCCCGGCGCCACGATACAGAGTCGCAAATCCCTCGTCGCGAATGATCGTTGCAAACGCCAAAGCTGCATTCCGATATCGCGGGGCGGTATTCGTGGCGTTTTGAGCCTGTAGTCGGATCTTGACCACTTCCATTGGCGTAACTACGGTGACGGCTTCTGTGACACCTGCAGCTAGCCCCTATAAGGTTCGTAATGGTGCATGTTCGTGGTGCATTGGGGCTACTATTCTTTGGTGGCATATCGCCGGTAGGGTTATACAACTAGGACCAACGGTGACAAAGTCTAGAGGATCAAAACTGAGCCACCTCTTATGTGATCTTGATACAGCTGAGTGACAAGAAAAGGTCGTGGTACCAATAAAAAAGGATGGTAGCTCTTCTCAAAAATCTCACACATGAAGACGATAAGCTAAAGGCACCTATGCGTCCGAGTAGGAGATGAAGTTACAGGTCAAGTCTCATCCTCCTTCTCATGTCGACTCGCCACTTTTGCTGCAACGAGTATCAAGCCGCCCAAGACCAAACACGACCCGCCCCACGTTTGTGCCCCAATGTAGTTGCCCCCCGCGGCCTGGATCAGGCGCCCAGCCAAGGGTGGGCCCGTTAAACATGCAGTGCTGACGATGGTGAACACCATTCCGATCCGGGTGCCGTTCTTACTGGGATCGCTTGTAAGCCCCGCCAGTGAGGACGGAAACATGCCCTGTATACCAGCCCCGAAGAGCCCAAAGAAGACAACCCACACGTAGTCCTCGGTAAGATTATGAACTGTGGCCCATAGATAGAGGCATACGGCACAGAGAAAGATGGTGGGTATGAGCACGTTGAGAGTTCCAAAGTAGCGATCTGCGAGATACGCGGGCACGAGACGGCCGGGAATGCCTACACCATTGACAATCAAGAGGATTGTGAAAGATGTAGAATCGGATACCCCGGGAATGTTACCGGCATAAGGCCGAACCTATTCGAGCTGATGTGAGCTATTGGCTATAGTGAGAGGGGGGAAACTCTCATCTAAGGACATGTAACGACAATGACAACGACAGGATGTATAACATACGTAGTAATAGGCGAAGTACGTAGCCCAGAGCGTGAAGAACATGCTGATGGAGAAGAGGAGATAGGGCAACTCCTTGAAGGCGGCTAGCTCGACGAAAGGCCCGCTCTTGCGTGGCTCGAGGCGCACCTTCATGACGACCAGGATGATGACAACATTGGCCAAGACCACAAAGCCCATGATGCGCATGGTCCAACCAAACCCAATGCGAGGCAGCAGTTGCTGCGCAATCAGGGGAAAGACAACTCCACCCGTAGCCGCGCCGCTAGCGGCAGTTGAGATGGCCAGCGAACGTCTTCGCGAGAAATACGTCGCCACATGAGCGACGGTGGGTGCGAAGATGAGGCCATTTCCCAGCCCTTGGCACAAGCCCTGCGCAAGGAATAGCTGCCAATAGGTCGACGAGATGCTTGTCATGAAGATGCTCAGAAGCTGCAGGCTGCTGCCAGCCATCAGTAGGGGTAAGTAGTAACCAGCATCGAAGGCGCGGCCGGAGAAGGTACCCATGGCAAAGATGCAGAAGACCTGCATGCTACCAATCCAGGAGATGGTGGACGGCGGCAGCGACAACGATGAGGCATAGTACGACTGGAAGATTCCAAAGCTGTTCGTGTAGCCCCAGACATTGAAGACCACCAGGTGGCCACCGACGACCTGGAGCCAGGCTGTCAATCCTCCATCAGGCGCACCCTCAACTATGGGCGTCACAGCCGGTACGGGCAACTTCTCTGCGTTCTGGGGCCTGGTGTCTGTTTCCGCTACTGTACCACTCGCACGCTGACCTGCATATTGCTCGACGCGTGTTTCTATACCCATCTCCAGGTGGGCAGCTGCCGGATCCATCATTACGCGTCAGAGTGCGGTCTGCCGGTGGTGTCAGGACCTCGAAATTCCCAGAGTCTAGACCGGACAAGATGTGTGCGAGACGTGCAGACCGCAACTGTGATGCCGCAATCCGATCGCCGAAACTGCTTTTATAGCTTTAACTAACTACAGTACGCAGGAGTTCAACGCCCCTTACCTGCCTGAATACCAGTGCAGGCGGCCAATCACATGCGCAGGCTAAGCTTTGACACACATCGCGGGCTGCTTAAATGTTGCGCAGGTAAAAGCTCAAACCGGAAAGCTGCTTAAAAAGACTCCGGAGGGATAGTTGGACTCCCAGCCACGTGACTGCGCTCATTGGTTGTTGCTTATTGCAGCTTCGGGATTTGCTTTCCAGCCCACCTGCATGCTGGAGAATTGCTAAGCAGATCAAAGGAGACCTAAGAGGGTCTATAGGTGCGGGTTAAAACGGTGCGCCGTTGCCATACCCTGCCTTGCCTGCCTTTCCTGCCTTTCCTGCACGCCACGAGAGCCGGGTGGTATTCCGCCGTTGTTATACCCCGGCATTGCCTGCACGAGACTGACTGGAGCGGGCGCGGGTGGTGGGGCGCAAGAGGGTGCTCCCGCTGTCCTACTGTGACATTCCTGCATGAGATACTGCTTAGATCAGGAACACTGCCTATACGTGTGATGCGTCCTGCAAAGTAGCCCTCTTTGTTAGCCGCTAACTGCGTAAGCATCGTCGACGGGATGGCACAATTTGGTCCCCGTCGGGACTGACGGCAGACTCATCACAATTGCCATCTCGACCCTTTCGAGCCACCGGAGAGGGCTGGTGCGAACCATGGACTTATTCTCTTAAATGAGTCTCATCCCCGTATGGCTGGCTGACTCTCCTCGCTACCTTCCAAGCTTTAGCTAGCAAACATGGACTTCAGCAAATCAGTCTTCCTCTAATTTTAGGAGCAGCTTGTCGATGAGATCGAAAAGAGAAGAGACGGGCCTGTATTGCCCTCTCTGAACGAGTTGAAACACGCACTCGCCTCATTCCCCCAGTCACTGCCTGACCAGGGCAGCGGGCTAGATGCGGTCGCTTCGCACCTCATCGCAGATATTTTGCCGGCGCTCTCTCTGTCCAGCCTTTCACCGCGCTACTACGGCTTCATTACGGGCGGTTGCACACCGGCTACTCTCCTCGCCGACAATTTGGTCTCTGCACTCGACCAGAATGTCCAGGTTCACCTGCCTGAAGAGACGCTGGCTACAGATGTCGAGCTTAAGGCGATGGACATGCTCCGTCACCTCGTCAACCTCGACGACAACTGGTCGGGAACCTTCACATCTGGGTCCTCAGTGAGCAATCTCATGCGGTTGGCCTGCGGCCGAGAATGGATCCTGGCACAGCTCGGCGCTTCCATAGGCACCGATGGGCTGCTAAAGTCGATGGAAGTCGCCGGAATCCGTGACATACAGATTCTTGTAACATGTCATCACCCGTCGATAGTGAAAAGCGCTGCCGTCCTTGGCCTGGGTCGCCGCAGCATCAAGCAAGTAGGTTACCTCTTGGGTCCTGCTTGATCGCGGATACCATGTTACCATATTGTCCAAAGAGTGGGCAACATGGGGCAAAGACCAACGTCTCACGTCCCAGATTGCCGGGGCGCTCTGGGAATTCCCACCCGCAGTTTGCGGCCAGCATACCGATAGGATCTCTTTGAGTAACTCAAAACGCTGGTGCATGGTGGCATATGACATATGGGATACTATTGCGACTGACCCGGAAGCCTCAACGGCTTCCGGAGTTAAGATGAAGCCGTCTCACTTCTTCTTCCCCGTTCCCATCGAGGAGGACGCGATGCAGCTGTCTAAGATGAAAGAGATTCAGCGCTCGGCGATCCGCGGTTTCATCCGGGACCGTTCCGTCACCAACGCAACCGGCGTCAACCCTGACTATGGTGCCGTCGACTCTTACCAACATCTCAAACCTATCATCGACACTGACAAAGCCAGAAGTGGCTTATGGACTTGGTGAAAAGCAAAGGCGCCGAGTTGGCCACTGAGACTATCAAGGGGGATCTGTTTGCTCAGGAAGACGAGCTTCTACGTCGCTTCAAAGTGGACGTCATCGTCAACGCGACAGGTCTCGCCGGTGCAGACCTAGCCCAGGATAAGTCGTGATACCCGATCCGGGGCGCGCTCATTCGCGTCATCAACGACGGCACCGACTTCCCGCAGCTCCGCCGCGCGATGACAATCACGGCGGATGCGGTCCACAACGCCGCAGAGATCGTCTTCATCGTGCCGCGGAACGACAACGTCCTTCTGCTGGGCGGCATCGCCGAGAGCCACAAGTGGGATCTGAACCTGACGCTGGGCTCTCCCATCGTCAAGCGCATGCGCCAGCGCTGCGAGGCCTTCTTCCCCGCGCTCAAGAACGCCCGCCTCGATCCTGAATATCCGCTCGCTCAGGGCCTAAGGCCGTTCCGGGGAACCAACGTGCGCGTCGAGCGCGAGCTTAGAAGGAAGAGGGTTGCCTGGAATGGTGACCTCTCCAAGCTGGTGCCCTCCCGCATTGGACATTCTTACGGTCAAGGTGGCGCTGGATGGAGTTTGGCATTTGGCTGTGCGGCCGACGTCGCGGATCTGGTAGCTGAGTCCTTGACTGGAGTCGTGGCTCGGCCAATGGCCATGGATGAGGCCAACAATATCGACCTAAGTGAAGAACAGTCTGGTTCCCCAGCGACTTATGAGTCAATCCAGGCAAGGCTTTAGTTTAGTAGATCGAGTTATGCAGTGTATCCCAAGCTTCCAACTTCGCAGTAGGTAGCATAATAAATGACAACTGTGCTGAAAATACAGGTAGTAGACCCGACACCAGAGAGAGAGCCAGCAAAAGCTAGAACCCTGTTTAATACAAAGATGTTGCTTGATTCAACTGTCGAAACTAGGTAATCTTTGGTTCCAATTTGGAGTTGTCCGCATAATCTGAAGAGATGCAATGGCATTGACCAGGTAGGTTTAAACCCCATATCGTCCATGTAGCTACCATGATGAACGATCGAAATATTTTGACTCTAGAAAGCGAACGGTAGAGCCTTGATCAGTCTCCTTGTAGTGTTGCAACCACGCTCCATGGACGGGGAGGGAAAGAAGACGTTTCGGCATATCGAATAGCATCCATAGCTGCGTCGTACAAACGGCAGTTCAGTAGCATTGGTCACGGTCCTTGTTCCATCAAACATTGGGTGAAGAAGAGAATATGCAAGTTTCAGAATACCTGTGAACAACTGTTGGCTATCCGAACCCTTGGCAAAGCCCGAAGAGGATGGGTGACGGCCGCACAACAGGTTCAATGCACCCCCTCACCCAACCCCCACACCACAACCAGCAGGCAACGACAAATGCAAAATGTCGCACGCCATCCGGGTCGCCTTTTAACAGTCGATTCCACCTCCAATTATCCAAACGAGCAGTTTTGGAACGCATTACCATTTATCACATCGCCAAATTATTAGTCTAGGATACTGCATCACAAAATGGCAGCCGCTCCTCCATCCTTTCGTTTTTCAAACGGCCAAATTACCACCGCTGATGCTGTCAAAGACTTTCCATGGGAGGCACCCGTACCGGTGAACCGGTTCTGGGACAGTTTCGATTACTGTAATGCCAGAAATTTCTTGGTCCATTTCTCCGATGAGGATTTGAAGCAGCTTCCGATCAACCAGGAGAGTTCAGACGACCATCGTGAAAAAAGTGCAGCTTCTCTTGAAACTACTGAGAGACAAATTAGCCGAAGAGGAGGCTGCCACGTCACCACCGCAGTCATTGTATAAAACCAACTACAAGCGGTGGTACGGGCTCTGGCAAGGTATCTATACTTACCAGGACCAACTTAATCTGCCCGAGGCCGAGGACACGGTCCGTATGCTTGTGAGGACTAGGCCGGACGAGTCGAACGTGGTCCCACCGCATATGCTCGCCGCTCACTTCGTCAAGATAGGGAACTTCGAGGAAGCTGAAGAGACGGAAAGGCCCGTACTTAAGTGGATGGACGAACGACCATCTCTGGGGAAAGAGTTGCCGCAGGCCATTAACGCGCGGAGAATCATCGAGCAGGCCTTGTGGTTCCAGGGACCGTCGAGGCGACACGAGGCTGAGACCTTAGTGGCCGAGATACACACCATCACTGATGGTATGGGCGAAGGAAAGTTTGGTATCTATCAGGAGGAGGAGAAGCAACTGAATCAAGAAATGGTGTCTAAATTGGTATGATTGGAAGTGGAGCGTCATGGACTTTTATGCTAGCTAGTACTCCTCTACCTGGGCCAATGTCAGCCCAGCACTTCGGTGAAGGCGAGTCAGTGAGCTTTCTGTGTATTTATTAATAGAATAAAATAGGTGGTGTTACCCATTATGGCCTGTCGCAGTCGCTCTATGCATTGATATGCTCTCCCCCAGACCTCTGGGTCACCGCCAATAATACGATCCCACTGGGTAAATGACGACTAAAGCACCAGCCGACCTCACAGAGGAAGTCCTAGCAGTCTAGCTGTATTAGAATACTCGTGCAAGGCGAGAACCGAGGCATCATCGTGTGGATTGCTAACCAAGGCCGGATTGTCAGTAGATACAGATACATAGTTAGGTCCTTTGTAAAACTCTAATGGCCACTTCAACGGAGAGACACACTAATTTGAGGCAAGGTGGTAGATGACATACTGTATTAAAAGTCGAGGCAATGGAGAGGACGGTCATTGGGTAAACAAGAGCCACGAAAGTTTTCGTCTCTCATTGAAACGCTCGAGGAACTTAAAGAGATTACGTAAGTTTGTGGCTCAGGCTGAAGCGATGATGCTCGGTTTTTTAAATCAGAGGTGGTGATCGGCACCGTTTTTAGAGTGTTGCTATATCTGTCATATAACGTTGCCAGCACCAATTCCGCTTTTTGGAAGTTCGATAGATCCACTTGAGGTTTTTTTTTTCAAATTTTAATTGGTGTGACATATCTAGTGTGCGTTGGAGCTTTGTAGATGAATAAATATGATACTTTTTACAAAGAAATAATGATTCATTGGATAGGTTGGACGCTATGGAAATCGTGTGCGGTAAAAGACGGTACTAAAGTCTACCAACAATAATCAAAGAGCGCGTCGGATCCTTAACGACCGTACATTTCTAGCCTTCAGCCGTCCGTCACCCTTGCAGGCGACAAGGCGCTTTCCAGCTTATCACGGGATATCCATGGGAGAGCGGACGGGACGCCGGATTCTCTGAGAGGCATGATCGTATGTGCTAGTTATATCCGAGCCGACATAGCTCATTGTATACCACCGCGGGTGATCGCCCGACCACTTCCTGTTCTGGCCGACCCCCATCACCAGCGCGCTAGGCCGCCGGGGACGCAACGGGGAGGCGAAGAAAGAAGCTTAGGGCTTGCTGGCGAATCAGCCCCCGGCCAGTGGGGATGGCGCTCTACTTCCCAGCGCCGTGGTTCGCCCATCGTCCAGACGCCAGCGGCCAGCCCGCCACTAAGCTGCGACTTTCGCCATGCAGGTCGTTATCACCTCATGGGGATGATGACCGATCGGCTTTGACCTCGCTCGCTGCGTCGGGTATCGGCAACAGCGCGGCCATGGGCGCGCGCGGTGTGGGTGAGCAAAAAAAAGGCCTTACCAGTCACCGAGAGTACCTGTTTTTTTTTTTTACCTTTGCCCACATCAACCTAGATCTCAATAAACTTAACAATCCTTTCCTCAGGCACCAAAAGCTTTGAGTGGACATACATAGTCAGCCAAGAAAACCTACATACTTGGTAACCCCACTATTCTAAGACTATAGCATCCCATACTCCCACAACATAAACCAACCAGGATTCTACAACCTTAAAAGTGAGACACGCCCGCGTGTACTTCGCTCTTCTCTATTAATCGAGCTTCTCCACCACCAGCGTCCAGCGCCGCCGCCCTTCCACTGCAAGGCATCCCCCACCGATGCCCGGTAGAACCTATGATGCGGTTCCACAGGACCTCGACGCCGAGTTGAGCGCCGTAGAAATCCCCGCCGCCGCCCCAACGGCGCCCTCAAGCGGTAGCAGCAGTAGTGACGGCAACGAGGACGATGATGACCATTTCGGTGATGGTAGCCGTGCGGCGTCCCAGAATGTCCGCCCCGGTGCTGGCGGTGAGGCGGACGAAGCTGCGGAGCCTCTGACCTTGTCCACCCAGGAGCGCCGGCGCCGGGAGAGCAACGCCACCCTGCAGAAGAGCAAGAAGAAGAAGAAGCAGGTCGCATCCTGGAGCGAGCTGCCGAAGAAGAAACAGCTCGCCGTCATTACCATGACCCGGTTGAGCGAGCCGCTAGTCCAGACATCATTGCAGGTAAGTGGCTTCTACCCCCCAATATTCATTTTCGGTCTTCTCAATATACAGTTTCGGGTCCGGCCGTGCGCTAATTAATATCTTGACGTAAAAGTCATACATGTTTTACCAGCTCAAGTGGTTTGATTCAAGCCTGCCGGACTCGGTCATCTCCAGACAGGCCGGAATCCTGCATGCGAGCTTCACTGCCGCACAACTTTTCACCGCGATGATGTGGGGCCGGATAGCAGATTCCAAGTTCGCAGGCCGGAAAAAGGTCGTGATGATTGGCCTGATCGGAACCAGTATGTGTTAACCATTTCCTTTCTTTTCGAGTTGGATTTGCTAACCCGCTGGATTGAAGTGATATCATGCTTGGGCTTCGGTTTTGCTACCACCTGGGAACAAGCTTTGTTTCTCCGATGCTTAGGAGGGGCCATGAACGGAAATGTTGGGGTCATGCGAACGATGTAGGTGGCTGCTATGCTTAACCCCCCGTGATCAAGCATACTAAAACACAATGTGATTACAGGATTAGCGAAATCGTTCAGGAGAAGAAGTAAGCCAAGATATCCACCCCCTCCCGCAATGTATACTCTGGACTAACTCTTGGCCAAGATACCAGTCTAGAGCGTTTCTCCTTTTGCCAATGACATTCAATGTGAGCCTGACCGATGAAGTGTTGCGAGCGCACTCCCTGTCGTCCCGAAATACAGTATAGAACGATCACTAACCAGAGCAGATCGGCGTCATTGTTGGCCCCATACTGGGTGGTGTTCTCTCAGATCCAGCTGGGTCGTATCCCGACCTATTCGGCAACGTTGCATTCTTCCAACGGTTTCCCTATGCGCTACCTAATCTCGTCAGCGCGGGTTTCCTGTCGATTGCCTTCTTGGGCGTCTGGCTCTTCCTAGAAGAGGTACGTTAAAGTCGCGACCCAGAGCCCCCACCCCCGGGTCTCTCTCCTAAGGATGCCACCCATCGTCTTGCATGTATCCGTTCTGGCTGACTGACTTATATTTGCAGACCCATGATGCCCTCAGAGACAAGACCGACTTCGGGCGAGTTCTCGCCTCGAAGATCGGTGCGCTATTCCGCAGCAGGAGCCAGAAGATAAAGTACACCCGCCTGCACTCGCGGGATCCCAGCGCCGACCTCGACATACCAGATCCGGAGAGCCCCGTGCTGGAGATGCGGGGCGGCGCCCCCGCGAAGCCGGCGCACCGCCGCCGCTACACTCAGACCTTGCCGTTCTGGCGAATCTTCACCCGCAACGTGTGCCTCACCTTCCTGGCGCACTTCTTCCTTGCGTTCCACCTGGGGACCTTCAACTCGCTCTGGTTCGTGTTCCTGTCCACGCCCGTCTACGACCCGGCGCACCCCAACCCGCCAGACTTCGTGCCGTCCCCGCCGTTCCGCTTCACGGGGGGTCTGGGACTGCCCCCGCGGAACGTGGGCATGGCTATGGCCATGCTCGGTAGCATCGGCATCACGATGCAGCTGTTCCTGTACCCGCGCCTGTCGTCGCGCTTCGGCAACATCCGCATGTGGCGGGTGTGCCTGTTCCTGTTCCCGCTCGCCTACACCCTGATTCCGTTCCTCTCGCTCGTGCCGTCCACCACGGCCCCGCCGAGCCAGAAGACCGGCCCCGCCGTCTGGGCCGCCCTGGCCGGCGTCCTGCTCATCCAGGTCACCGGCCGCACCTTCGCCCTGCCCGCCCAAACCATCCTCGTGAACAACTGCACGCCCCACCCCAGCGTCCTGGGCAGCGTGCACGGGATGGGCCAGAGCGTGAGCAGCCTGGCGCGCACCATCGGCCCCGTCACCGGAGGCTTGCTGTACGGTCTCGGCCTGAGCCACGGGCTGGTCGGAGGCGTCTACTGGGGTCTAGCCTGCGTCGCCATCTGCGGGCTGCTTGCCAGCTTCTTCGTGAGGGAGGGCAACGGTCATGAGATCTGGTTGGAGGGCGATAATGAAGAAGAGGAGGATGAGGAACAGAAATGAAAACAACAATTTATAGACTATAGAGAAAGCTTTGGTATACAATAGCTCAAAAGATGACCTTTGTTCCAGCCTTGTGTATCGAAAAGTGATGTCAACATAATAGTTTCGAGTGCTTCCTGAACAAAGATATCACCTTTCGTAACGTGACCTCTGAATCTTCAAAATTTACATATGACGTACGAAACTCAGAAGGGGGTCCGGTGGTCTCGCAGCAACCAGACACTACGACATTCTGGCCCCATTACAACAAGACTGGGAGATGTGAGTCCTTTATTTTCCTCTCTAGCGAATTTTGCTATGTTACAACTTGAGTACTCTAATCGTTGGTCTGTTTCCTAGTCAGGAAGACCGGTCGTCTGAGAAAGCAGTGAAATGCGCTTCTTGCTTGCTTTGCTTGCTAGTATGCAGGCGGATCAACTCACGCAAAATCTATAAACCCCTCAATACACCGTTATTCCTCTGGTCTACCGGCACATATCTCTCGGCCAGGGCCTCCTCGACGCTCTGGCTCGGGGCGCTCTGCTTCTCGTAGCGCTGCTGTAACGCCTGCTCCACGGGCGACAGCTTTTTCTCGACCCTCTGCTCCGCGCTGGCGACCTTATCCTTGGCGAGGCCAATGGCCTCCTTGCCCTTCTGAATGCCCTTGCTGACGGCGCTCAGCACCGAACCCTTGGCCTCCTCGGCCTTCTGCTCGCCCTTGCTCACGGCGGCGGCCCCAGCGCTCTTCGCCTCCTCGGCGGCGCTCTTGACGCTCTCGCCGGTGGTTGCGGTGGCGGTGGCGGCAGCGCTACCGCTCCATAGCCGGCCCAGAGCCGTCTCGACGCCCTCGCGCACCTCGACCCAGTCTGTCTCCTGGACCTTCCGCACGGCGCCCTCGATCTCGGCGTTCCACTTGTCCTTGGCGGTCTCGACGAAGTGGGCACGTTGAACGGCGGCGATCTCGGAGCGCGTCGGCGGTACCACGGGCGGTAGGGGATCCGTCAATCCGGATACCACGTAGTTGTTGGCGCGCAGGATCCCGGACTGGCGTTCCCGGTTACGCTGGTGGGCGAGGACGGTCAGGTAGGCGATCGAGAGGGTTAGGGTGACGCCCCCGGTCTATAAGTTTGTTGCCGACGCATGTGTTAGCATAAGTAAGTCTGAGAAGTGCGGTTATCTCAGGAAGCCATGAGGGAATCGGCAAGGCGGGAATGGCTGCGATGCACGTACGAAGCCAGTTGTGAAACCCATGGTGGAACTGTAAAGCTATGCGAAGCGCACGAGGGCGCAAATAGCAGAGTGTAAGGCCCCAATTGAGGATCTGGCGAGATAGCTGAACAAATTCGAAGCTGGAACGGCAGTTGGTAATCACCAATGTCGCATGCTCGGGAGGTTTCCGCCGGGTGGTGTCCAGCAGTAGTGCTGTGACGTTTGAGTGGGAAATGACGCTACTACTTGAAGTGCCACTGACGACGAGCCTGGGATCGAAGTCAATTGCTACACCACCTAATAACCCTTGGGAAGTTAACGAGCTAGTTAAGCAGCGGCTCCCCTCAAGGCCTGTTTCCCCCATTCCAGCCAATCCGGTGCTCGCTCTGGGTCTGCACCCTCTAGCAGAGTCCCGCCAAGCCCCAAACGATGCTAGCGGGAAACTTTTCTTGTCTGTCGGACGGCTCTGGGCTGTTGCGCCAGGGTTTTCCCGATGGGATTATTGAGATCGATTATTGCTGAAGCATCCGTCCTGACCACACCTCGAGCTCTACAGCAAGCGACTCTACGTAGCCAATTGATCCTCCATCCCCACAGCCACCGAGGGAGGGCATCCGACAGAGCACAATTGGGTCATGGCGGGCGGTCTCGTCAAGTATCGGCACCTGAGCCGCAACTCAGCCCATCGCCAAGCTCTGCTGCGCAACCTCGTCACCTCGCTCGTCAAGCACGAGAGCATCCGCACCACATATGCCAAGGCGAAGGAGACCCAGCGGATTGCCGACAAGCTCATCACCCTAGCAAAGAGGAACAACGAGACGGCAAGGAGGAAAGCCCAGGGAATCTTATTCGTACGTGATATATCTCCCTTGCCCCCCAGGAAAGAGGGACGGACACACAGGATAAATCAGAAGTCAAGAAAGAGATATCGAAAAGAGAAAGATATTCCTCACAGAGAGATTCATGAATAATGTTGGGTGGGCCTCGCTGACACTTCCCCCTTTCCTCACAGACACCCCATGAGCTCCTCCCCAAGCTCTTCACCACCCTCCGCCAGCGATACCAGGAGCGCCCCGGCGGCTACACGCGGGTCCTGCGGACGGAGCCCAAGTCGACGTACGACCAGGCGCCCTCGGCAATCCTCGAGTTCGTGGACGGGCCCAAGGACATGCGCTTCCACATGACCGCCGCCGCGGTCGCCCGCGACGAGAAGCTCGGGCTCTCGCCCACGCGGCTTACCATGCTGAACCGCCGTAAGGTCACCCAGTTTCGCGAGAACGGCGCCCAGGCCTTCGAGGACATGGTCGGCCAGATGAAGACCATGGGCTTCGGCGCCTCCGAGGGCGAGAAGGCCCAGCGCCGCGAGGAGCGCATCGCCCAGCTCAAGAGCACCGGCGGCAAGAAGGGCAGGAAAGCGGCTGCAGCGCGCCCTGCGGTCGAGGAGGCTGGTCTTGAGGAGCAGGAGGTGGTGGCCAAGAAGGATGTCTCGGTTCTGTCGTAGATGTCGCAAAATAAAAGAGGAAGACAGACATTTAACGGAAAGTAAAATAGCACGGCAGAGGGCAAGGGGACGGGCGAGCAGCAGCAGCAGCAAGCAGCAAGCAGACGATGTACTATTATCACCGCATGGATGGGCATATATAACTGGAAAGTCGGTCAGGTGGATTATGTTCAGGCGTGTTTGTACGAGAAGTATATGTACAATTCTACTACAATCAGCTCAGCATCGTACGTGGCTGATGTTAGCTGTATCAAATATCTATAAAAATAAAAGGATCTAGACAAAATCAAACGTATCACCACGCTCACGAATCATCTTGCCCACCCTGTTGGATCCCACGATTCTCTCCAGCTTCAGCAGATCATACTTGGAAAAGAGCACCCTAACCGTACCCATGCCGGGTTCGAGCTTGAGGTCACGCTCACTCTTTGCTAGGTAGCCACCCGCAATCTCTTTGTAGAAGATGGCATTGTCGGGCAACCCGTACATGATAACCCGCTGCACTCCAGCGAACAGGTAGCGCCGGAAGTGATGCGCACGTTCTGTATAGAGCAGGATCTTGTGCCGGCCGTTGATGAAGTGCGAGCGCGCGCGGGATGCCTCAGGGACGCTGGAGTATTCGGAGATAACACCAAATGTCAGGTCCTGTGCTGCCGGTGATGTGGCAAAATAGTTGCGGACGCGGACAAAATCAAGGTACGACGGCACGAAGATCAAGGTGCCGCTGACATCCTTGGCTCGCTTGGCTAGAGTTGGTATAATGGTGCTCGTGAAGTATTCGAATCTGGCATCGGGCTCTGCGGCAATGGACTTCGCGTCGAAGCGTGAGAAGGTCTGCTTGGCCTTGATGCCCAGCTCCTGGATCGACCCTTGATATTCAGGCTGCACACGGACACGACCCGCCCAATTCTGGCACTGGCGATGAAGCTCCGAAAGCTCAGGGGTGTTGAAGGCAGAGAATATGAGCGTCTGGCGGTAATTCTGGCCCTGTTTCTCCAGATACCACTCACGAACTCGGCTAAAGTCACACCCATGCGCCTCACGAGGCTGGAGATTTAGGTGCTCGAAGATGAACTCCACGTGCTCCCAGTTCTGCATCAGCAGCGCGTCTGCCTGATCTACGATCACCACCTCAATGGAACTCAGGAAATCATAATCCTTCTTGTGCTTTTTGTCCTTGTTCTCTTCTGATCCAATAGCCATGCGGAGACCGAGGGGACTTGCTACCAAGATGTCCGAATTGTAGAACTGAGCGAAGTATTTGATGGTCTTCCGGGTAAACTTGACACCGAGGCGAAACATATCGTCGTCGTTCCCGCCAAATAGCTCCCGGAAATCATCTGGACGATCGGATGAGAACTTCTCTTCCTTATCGACATAAGAGTCGTCGAAACGTTTCCTGTTTTCTTGTTGGTCGGGTTCGACAATCGAGCATATCGTGTTAACGACATTGACAGCAGACTGGCGCGTGGGAAGCAGCATGAGGACCTTGGGCCGAGTGAAGCCTTGGTCTCGTGGTTCAAATTCGGAATCTTCACCCTCCTTGGACAGCTTGGCGTTGTTCTTGAGAACCCGGTCACGCGTCTTGTATACGTGGTTGACTGCGTGGAGGCATGCCATACGTCGCATGCTCTCCGCATTCTTGGGGGTCCTCGAGCAGAACATGACGTCGTTGTATCCAAAGGTAAGAGGGTAAAGAACCTGTTCCAATTTGTCAAAAGACGAGCGTTTGGCAGTCGTCTCAACCAGCTTCTGCTTGAGCTTCAAGTCTGAAGAAGATGACAATGTTGACATGGAGCGGACGGTATCCTGTCCTGGGACAGATCTGGTAAGTCGCCAGCCATTGAGCTCGGATTGCGTTGTGGAATAGTTCTTGGCCTCGGCAGCTGCTATCCTTTTAGCTACTTCGGCTGAATCGGGCTGTGCGAAATGCGTCTCGAAGGGGTCAGACTGATCTGGCTCCTCGTCATCTGAATCCTGTGCCTCGTCGATAGCTTCAGCTGCCGGATCCTCCTCTGGCTCTTCCACCAGGTCCAGGTCTGCACCCTCTTCGCTCTGATCATCATCTGAGTCCTGTACGACACCACGCTCATTGCTCTTGGGGGCATCTTCCAGCTTCCTCCGTTTTGCCTGCAGTGCCTGATTCTTTGAAAAGCTCTGCATCAAGGCCAGGTATGGCTTGCTGGAGGCAGCTTGGTCTTCATCCTCTGATGCATCTTCCTCCTCCTCACTGAGCTCTGATGCAACATCAGACTGATCCACCTCACCATCCGAGTCTTCACTTCCAGATGCCCTGCTTAACTGGTCAGATTCGGTAAATCATATAGAGGATAGGTGGGCGCATCACTACTGCGAAGGCACTTACTCTACGTCTGCAAGTCTGCTATTCGCAAACTTGGGGCCGTAATTCCTCCTCTTGTTGGTCGGGGCACCTTTTCCCCCGGGCGGCCCACGCCGCTTGACACCTCTGGGGCCTCCTTTGGGGGGCATTTTCAAGATAAAGAGCTTCGAAATACTAGGTTTATTTCGAATCAAATTACTGATATCTTTACCAGAGGCTCGCTCGCTCAATTACACGGCTTATACAGAGTGCGAGCCAAAGATATAAAAAAGAAATATAGAAATAAATAAATAAATAAAAAAAAGTTATTACTTAAACGCAGCCTTGCGCTTTGGAAATCCACCCACCCCCACTTCTTTTTTTTCCTCCCTTCAAGCCAAATCAAAGCCGTTCAGCCTTGCCCAAACAGCAGGACCCGCCTTTGCAATCCCTCCTGCCCGCTCAGCCCGCCCCAGTCGCTATCTTATCTTAGCGCGCACAACCCCTCCGTTTGGCCCAAGGAAAGCGGGCGAGAAAGTTGCAAAATTCGTGGGAAATTTCCCAGCCGGTACCTCCTCAGCGACTTGCCAGCCAGCCAAGCAAGAAAGGCCGAAAAACCGGGTCTCGACAGGCAAAGCGACGAGCCCATCAGAAAGCGCACTTTCTCCTCTGGCCCAAATTCAAGACCACAGCGGACAGCCAGCTTCACCCCTTGGACATCACCACCCAACATGGCTGTCGATCAAGAGTCCTTCCTTCACCTGTCGCGGCCTCTGGCGCCCGCCGTCAACTTGCAGAGCAGTATAGCCCCGCTCTCCGTCAACATCCAGCCCCAGGTGCGTCGCTCTATAGGGTTTTCCCATATCGCCATTCATGCTCTCCCAACCCGCCCCTCCCTCGCTCTGCCCGGCTAGAGATGGAAACATATATGTATATGTATACACACACACACACACATATATATATACACATTGTGATGTGCTCAATATATACATGACGTCTCTATCCGCCGGCGCGGAGCTCTCCTGCTGTTCCCCCCCACGCCCAACCGTGATCAGACCTTTAACAAATTTTAGGCTATCCTGTCCATCCTCGACCATGCCGTCCGTCGTGATGCCCCCGCTACCCCGACCACATCGTCCCGCGTCATCGGTGCCTTGATAGGATCTCGCTCGGAAGATGGAAGCGAGGTCTACGTGTCATCCTCTTTCGCCATTCCCCACACTGAGAACGAGGACCAGGTGGAGGTCGATGTCGAGTACCAGAAGAACATGCTGTCCCTGCACCTCAAGGCATCGCCGCGCGAGACCCTGCTGGGATGGTACACGACGTCGCTCGAGCTGAACTCCTTCAGTGCCCTGATCCAGAACTTCTTCGCCAGTCCCGAGACCGGCACCTTCCCCCACCCAGCTGTCCACTTGACCGTGTCCACCGACCCCGGCGCCGATGTTCAGCTGAGGGCCTACATCTCGGCCCCCGTCGCCGTCAACGCTGAGCGTGCTGCTGAGAGCTGCTTGTTCATCCAGGTGCCCCACAAGGTCTCGTACTCGGATGCTGAGCGATCCGCCCTCGAGCTCTTCTCCTCCGCCAAGGACACCGAGTCGCGGACGTCGACCCTTCCTTCGGATGTCGAGGGCCTGGCCCGTTCGATGGAGACCACCATCGACCTCCTCGAGCGCGTCTCCGGCTGGATCGGCGAGATCCTGGACGAGGAGCGCGAGCCCAACAACGCTCTGGGCCAGTACTTGATGTCCGCCCTGTCTCTTGCACCCAAGGTTGACGCCGCGAGCATCGAGCATGACTTCAACAACCACATCCAGGACGTCCTCATGGTCTCCTACTTGGCAAACAGCATCCGCACGCAGATTGACCTCAGCCAGCGGTTAGCAACCGCCGTGCTCAGCGACGAGAAGGCTGACAAGGAGGAGGGCAAGGGCGACAAGGGCGAGCGTGGCGACAAGCGAGGCAACCGCGGCGGCAGAGGCGGCAGAGGCGGTGGCCGGGGCGGTAGGGAGCAGAGGGAGCCTAGAGAGCCGCGGGAGCCGAGGGAGCCCGCGGAGTGAAGTGCTACTTGGGTCGGAGTCCACTCGGGAAAATAATGAGCATCAGAGGGTATACGATCACGGTTCACGTAATCCACCGGAACCTGGGAACGGTATGTTCGGAAAACCACTGGCTAAGTGTCGTTGCCCACCCTACCTGGTCAAAGTGACGTGGGAGGGTGCATCGATGTCTACAATTACTGGTTTTCTGATATCATGGTTGAGATTGCATGGCGAGGAGCAAGGGCTACACAAAAAAAAGAAAGAAAGAAAATCCATGCTACATCGTTGTCAAACGTATACTAGGCGTTTTTTTGTCCGGTCCACGGTTAGATCTCTTGTACAGGCCAGTGGATTTTATTGATACAGTCACATCCCATCATCGACCTTGACGGTGACGATTCTTATATGCATCGGTGACTGATGCTTATTGTGATATGTTGCAATCGACGCATAAACATCGTCTTATGAAGTAATAACCTGCCAGACGTTCCTAGCAGACTTGGTCCTCTGCATATATACTATTTTGACATCATCACCCGGTATCAATCACGCACCAAGACCAACAGCTAGGGCTTTCAAAGTCGTATCAAAGCTTACACTAGACATGTCTGCAGAAGCAACAAGGCTGAAGCAAGCCACCAGGCTTTGTTTAATCACAATGCCGCAGCAGGCCACCCATGATCCAAATGATGTGTAGCACAATGGCTTGCCCGACACTTTTCATGCGGGAGGCCCACCACGGTCGCAGCCGCGACCCAACTGCAAAATGAAGCCAGAAAACGCTCCGTGTGTAAGGCTCTGCATCCGCAGCCAACCAAGTGTGCAGGCCGGGCGTGGACTGTTTTACTCGCAGGAAGAGGGGGGTGACATCTCCTCGATATCTCACCAGGAATAACTGACCTTTGCCCACTTTGACGCCCAGAAGATGAGCACCCCTATATCACCAATTTCAACTCCACGCGTTAACAGCCCTATGTCTCTGTAGATAGCGTCATACGTTTTGTTACTGTTCGTCTTTTTCTCAAGAATTATTACGGGATTTGACCGCACGTATTCCCAGTGTCAACAAAAACACCCAATGGCCCCGATAGTCTGGAGTCTAGACATCCCAAACCGCGGCGGTATCGCCAGCGCGATCTCGTTCGTCTGGCTCTCTGGCCTCGATGCGGCCGGGTGGCTTCGCAATTTGGGTGACCGGTGCATGACTTGGTTGTCACAGCCTCGTGAGTGAACTTAAAAAGAACAAATACCATGATGATGTGGAGGGGGAGAAGAAAAAAAGGGGGAGAAGAAGAATTGGGAAAGAGATCTCGTGTGCCCTGCTGAACCCATGTATTGCTCATAGACGTATACTCAGCTCTGATCGCCTGGGCGGTGACCTTCACCCTCCTATACACTCTTCTCCTCTCGCTCGGATTCGGTCCCATAGGCATTGTCGCAGGTAACGTTTCTTGAAAGCTTTTCAGAAGAAAGAAAAACAAAACCCCTTCCCACACACTCTCCCTCCCTCCCTCCCCTCCCCTCCTCTCCATTTTCTACGACTCCATCGTCAGGTGAAAAAGGGGTGTTTCCCTTCAACTTCTTGACTTAGATCATCGCTCGATCTTCTGGTGTTAGCTAACTTCTCACCTCATTCAGGCTCCTTTGCCGCGGCGTTCCAGTCGTACATGTACGGCGGTTTCACGCCCGCTGGCGGTCTCTTCGCAACAATCACTAGCTTGGCGATGTTGGGCACGCTGCTCCCCCTGGGTGCTTTATTCTCGGCTGTCATAGCTACAGTGGTAGCAACATTAGTGTGGAGACTTCAATCATGAAGCAGATGGGCCAATGTTTCAAGGACTCCTCGCCGTCGTTCTTCAAATTGCCCGGGAGGCTGGTGCTGTCAGCTAAGTGGTACCAGTTTTCCAGCATTGGTCTTGTGGCGAGCAAGAGTCTTAAGAGAGTGTGCCCTGTTGATAGCCTCTCATGGCCTCCATGGCCTCCAAGCATAATGTAAAGTGACCGTCGGCGTTCGAGATGGGGGATTATATAGGTCTCAACATGCAGACAAAACCAATATCGAAAATACAGAGAATGAGAGCCATAGAATACGTTACACGTTACACTTACTACGCCTCTTTAGGTCCGATTACTTGATGGTTTAATATTTTCAATAAGGCACCCTATTCCTACCTGGGCAGAAACACGACGCCAATCGTATGTACGCTTCTGCCTGTCAGCTTACCCTCCAACATATCTACCCTTGAGCATCCATGATAGCAAAGCAATCTTGCGTTGGCGGTCTCTTCTCCATTTCCACCTTCTTCTGTCATGCGTGCGACTAGTATGCCATCTAGGATATCATATGACCATTCGTCTCGCCTTGCCCGATTCTGCTGGTTCATTGCAATATGCAGATTCTCATTTTGTAAAGTAAAATGAAAGAAATTCCTGTATCTTCCACCCTGAACGCCTCTCTGCACCATGTGAATGCCTAAAATATCGGAAATCCCTTAATGTACGCCTTTCATGTCTCTTGAAGTTTCTCACACCATTGCTATGCACCACCCATCCGAGAGGAACTCTCAATAGGACCAATGTGGGAAAACACCGTGTAGATGCTCGTCATGCTTGGCAGATGGCTGACCATGACCTGTCACCTATTCACCTCTAAATGCCGGTAGGTGGCTTTTGGGGTAACGTGGCCGGGTTACCGTAGTTCGGCAAGGATGAAAATTGGGGGTGAGGGTGCCCATTGTTCATGGGGGGTGGCCCCTGTATCCCTCCCTTACTCTGCATCGGGTGGCTCATCTGGTGAGGCATCTGGGGCATCTGAGGCATCTGGGGTAGGTGTGCCCCGGGGTGCTGCGGAAGATGCTGGGGTGGAGTTCCCTGGGGGTGGTACGTCGGTAGGGAACTATTGGAGCCCTGCCTCGTCATTCCATATCCCGGTGGCATGTATGACTGCGGAGGAGCGCCGGGAGCATAGCCGGCATATGCAGGATGCGGGGAAGAGCTGACCTGAGGGCTGCCGTGGGGTGCACCCATGGTGTAAGCGGCCATGGGTGGCTGAACAGGGCTCATGCCGCTCCCAGGAACGAACGATTGAGTCTTTGGGTTAAACGCATGGCGGTTATAGCTACCAGGGATAGGGTGTTGACTCTTAGGATCGTTAGGATTGGCATTGGCCGGAAGCTGTCCAAAGGCATAGGGAATACCCTGCTGCGTCTGGGGGCCTCGAGCGAGCTGCTGAAAAGGAGGCGGAACGGGCGAAGGCGACTGGCTATAACCTGGTTGAGACCATGGCTGTCCCGGAGGAGCAGCCGGTATAGGAGCCCCATAACCGGGCATGGGGGCTCCAGCCGCTGGTGGATAGCGCGGTTGCTGCGGCATGGGTGGCTGTGTAGGCTGAGGAGGATACTGCTACCATCGTAAGTTAATCGCACTTGAAGGAAAACTTTGCTGTAAAACGGATTGCTTACCGATGGCATCGGTCCGTACTGCGGATATCCAGCCATTTGCCCCTGGGGTATCATCTGCGGGTAGGATGGGGCAACTTGTGGATAGGACTGTGGCATTGCATTTGTATAGGGCTGCTGAACCTGGCCACTAAACTGGTTATTGCCGATTGGCACGTACTGCGGAACCCAGTTGGGCGATTGGGATACGCTGTAGTGATGGCCGTAGTAGGCCGTATATTTGGAGCGGGAGTCGAAACTTTCGGAGTCGTCTCTACGCTGCTTGCCTGTCTTGCCCCTCTTGCCGATGTTTGATTTATCCCTACCAGAGACTGAGCTAGCACGCGACGTACCGTTCGCTTCATCATGCTCTGCATCCCTTGTAAGCCGATATATTCAAATAAATTTGGAAATTTTGAACAAGAAAAATTACCTGAGGTGCCTTCTCCCATCTTCTCCGAGTTTCCGAAGATACGTTCCCTGGCCTTGATGTAAAGCTCCTCACGTTGCTCACGTGTCATCCTAAATCTGTCAGCAACACTACATCACAAAAAGAAACGGGAAAGAGTGGCTGCTTACTTCTCCTTTGAAGTAGATGATTTCTCTTTTCCATCGCTGCCGACCTCAGAAGTGGCTTTAGAAGCAGAAGTGCTAGGTTGGCCAGATCCGCCATCCTCGCCACGGCGCATGATCTTCCTTGGCAAGACTGCAGGTGGGTTGGAGCTGGTTTCGGGAGTGTTATTGCCTACAATGCTCGCCAACGACGGTGGCACTCTGCAGAAAGGGGTCCTATAAATGCGCACAGCACCTTGGACAGCCTCGAAAGAATGGGTCATATGGTAGTAGTCGGCCAGCTTGTGCGTTAGCATTCTGCAGAATGAGTTGCTGGGGGGTAAATCCATATAAGGTTCCCTATATCGACTTGTCAGAACCTACACGAGGACTTTGCCAGAACCAAGGTAACTTACTTGGACGATTGAACGAAATTGATGACCTCTTGCTCAAGCCGCAGCAAAAATATGCGGTCCTTCGGCGAGTTCATGGCTTCAAGCAGTTTTTCATCTGGGTTCTGAGCATACATTGTGCTGAAGGCATCTGGAGTTCCAGTCACATTAACCAGGCCTTGAGAGTTGTCCACTGGAGGCGGCGGTCCAGAAGAGCTGCTTTGAGGTGTCGCCACGCCCTGATCATGATTTTCGGGGAGGATTTGGACTATACGGCGCTCAGGCATATCACCAATGCGCAGGCGATGGACACGAGCAACCTCCGAGCCCATTCTAGAGTTGGCCATCTGGGAGCCTCTCACGGAGAAGGATTCATCATCCTCGGCCGCCGCCTTGACGCTAGCACTGTCATCAGGTCGCAGCGACTCTTTCTCGTCCAGAGCGAAGGTAGTACCGGAGGTGATGCTCTTCCCGTCCAGACTGGGGGCCTTAGTTCCAATCTCAGAGCTCGAGTCAGCTCTCTGAGAGGCATCATCTGAAATGGCAGTTGCGCTTTCCTGCTTGCTTTGTAGCTCGCCCGCAGCAGACGAGGATCCGTTCACAACCAAGCTCGGTGCGACCGGTTTGGCACGATCAGAAGATAGGCTAAGATTCTTCATATCTTGGGAGATCTTGGCATCAGCCGGGGTGGCCGGCTTTTGCTTCGTTGAGCGGTCTTTGCTGACAGTAGCTTGCGCTTGTACGGGAGTCTTCGCAGTCGCTTGAGGACTGCTGGATTTAGCTGGAGCTGATGCGGCGGTGTTCTTCGCGGCAGGCACAGCGACATTCGCGGGAGGACCACGGCGATGGTCCTGGGTGGGTACTGCGACACGTGGAGGCATATTCTCTCGAGTGCCGGATGCTGCGACCTATGGGGCTTGGATTAGAAGACGTTTACACCAAGTAAGCCACACACGCCATGTGCACGGCAAAGACTAAGAGCTAGGAGCACTAGAAGAACTATACCTTTGCGAAAGATAACTTTGCTGGGCCAGCAGGCACAGGCGTGGGAGCTGTGGCCATGACGGGTAATAATGATTACAATGAGGACCTCGGAGACGTCCTCGAGGTTGAAATGAATAGCAAACTAAATATTGGACAATGAGCCAATACTCGGGGAAGAAGCGCGCTCGATTTTATCCCCTTTCAATGCGTCTGTATGGTCGTGGGGAGCACCTCGGCGGCGTAGGCTTGCGGCAACTCCAAACTGGGCAGGACTATAAGATGCGACGCTGAGGACGAGGAAAAATCAGAAAATAAAATCAATCATCGCAGCGTTCGAGAGTGACAGGCTGTGGTTGATCATGGTCGTTTCGTAGAGCGTATACCGGGTCATGCAGTTTTTTTTGGAGGTCTGGGGAGGCCGTGGTCGCGGCTGGGTATCGTGATATTTCCGGAAAAGATATGGTGATGTGGGGGGGATTTCCTGTTTGGTTCCTGGACCGCTGCGATCAAAGGGCCGTAGGCGGAATAAGGGAGGGGGGGCGAAAGAAGGCAGACAGGGCTGCAGTCAGCGCTCGTGGGCGGAGGACGGCCGTGAGTGGGTGAGAAGGCGGATGGGTGAATCAAAGTAAGAAGACGGGAATGGGGGTTTTTTTTTGGAGGTCGTACGAAGAGACTTCCTGTCAATCGCAACCAGGTGGAAAAGCCCCAGCACAACCTGAGCCTATGCGCACAGGCTGGTGGTTTGAAGTGCTGAGTGCGAACTTTGTAACAGCGCACCCGACAATCCTGACCTCTGCCGGGGGTCCTCTTGGCAAGTATAGAGTTGGGTTGCGGGAGCGGATGGGGGAATGGGAGAAGGTCGAAGGTTGGAGTTGGGATGACGTTCCCAGGATTAATGGTCGGATTGAGTTCGGCAACAGGCTCAGAGGTGGATTTTTTAGAACGCCAGATAGGCGACCAGGTACGGTACGCTATGTCCGTCCGTCCTATGGAGAAGGCCCAAAGCTTGGAGCACGCTATCATTTTCCCCTATAGCTCCAGCACTGGCAGCAGCCTGGACAACTGGGTTTTCTTGCACCGGGATAAAAAGAGGTGGTCACTTTACAACACCCACCTGTATATATACACACACAATGTGTGGCTATCTATATGTAGTTATGTACTGATAAGTTGGCAGGCCGTTTTCATGCGGTGCGGCATCACCTAACGGCAAGTAGAATCACGAAATCCTGAGACAGCAAACTTGGAGGCAGCCCCCGGCAAGCAAACATCCCAGAGCTGACTGTCGGATTTTAGTTCTGTACCCTATGCAATCCAGTGCCTTCTTACGCCCGGGAGGCCAAGCTGAATGAGCTAGATAGGGCGCTAGAAGCCAAATGATCTAGCGCTCTATATGAGCCTTCTGGTTTGTGGTTGGCCCTCAGACCCCAGTGCTGGCTGAGCCTCCCTTCTTGTCCTAACGTTAGGGACATTATTGCTTTACTATCGGCAGGCGCCGCCATGGTGCCTGGGTTCGGGGTGGTGTGGTGTGGTCGTGTGAACTCCGTACGGTGCAATTGATCCCAGCAAGCAATTTCTGGAGTAATCCAGCCCGCCCGAGGGACTAAGACCAAAGTGGGGTAGCGAACTTTACTAAATCCCCAAGGCCCTTTTTTTTTTTTTTTTTTTTTTTTTTTGGTTGGTCTCTAGCGGACAACATCTCTCTCTGCTTCTGCTTTTTGATGCTTTTGATGCACGGACCAAGTGCATGTCCCATATGTTGGTCTGCAACAAGATCACCTTTCGCTGCTTGAGCTGATCGCAAACTGATGCATCAAGTATTAGCCACGTGCAGTCTGAAGCACCACACCCTGGCATAAGGTAGTTCAGCTACCTGCATTTATGCATGTAGTCCTCGTAGGTACTATAGTTCACTCATGCAATCCCGATATCGGGCCATCATCCAGATTGTGTACCGACATTTCTATACACGCCGTGGCAAACATACCTAGGTAGTATTGTTAGAGACCTGGCTCACTTGGTTAGGGGCAAGCAAGTTCTTTAGGCAGCCTGTAACTTGCTGGGTAGCAATCATGTGAACTACCTACAGCCGTGGATGTTGCGGTGTATGTTCTTGATCTTCTATCCCGAATTTGAGTTGCCTTCAGTCGATGGAATCAAAGAGTCCGGTGGTCAGGCGTAGTCATTCCAAATGGGTATCATAAGTATCTTGTCACTAGGCTGTTTGGCTCTAGACTTGATAATAAATGCAGAACAAAATGTTGACCATTTTGTCCAAACGCCAACCATGCAGGTGCTCATTCCATTTCATGACACGAGATCAAGCAAACCCTCATCCCAGGCCACGAATATGTTCATACCGAAACATACGCAAGGTCCTCGTCTTCCTTTTCCCTCCTTTCCTCTTCCTCATCCTCTCGTTCACGTACCCTCATAGCCTCCACCAATGCCACTCCATCTAAGCCTACGGCTTCCGCTTCGCCTGCACCGGCTGTCACCTTCTGTATCTCAGCCTTCTTAGCCCCAGATATTCGTTCCCGGACGAGCCGTGCAATAGCATTGTCTGTCCGCACGTTGAGCACTTCCAGTTTCTTGTCCAAATCTCTCTTCAGGTCCCAGTTGGGCTTCTTGGGTTGTAGCTTGAACAGGTCGATGCCCTTGTCTGCTTCAGCCGCTTCCTCTATCGCCTTTCTATTCGCTTCTGCCTCCATCTCTGCAGCTTGCTCCTCCAAGGTTGGGCCAGATATAGCTAAATTGGGAGGCGCCTCAAATCCCAGCTTGGGGCCGCGCATTTCAGCATCATAGTTGCGACCTGACAGATGCAGCCTGGAAACCTCTTGCTCGACAGGCGGCGAGGGCGAGCGCGTCGACTCTGGCGGGGCAACTTCATCTTCGGGTTGTTTACGTTTGAGGTTCTTCAATTTAGCCAACCGTGCCTTGCGGTCATCCGCAGCATTGCTCAAAGATGCGATTGAAGACATTTTTCCGGCGCAAGCCAACAATAAAAGAGAATGCGCAGTATGGGGCAATAAACTTCAGCCCGATGTTGTCTTTTGTGGAGATAGTAGGCTACGGATATCGATAACGTATGATGACTACCAGACGGGGCCGATCGTTTCGACTGGGCAAGCGGGGAGGTGAGACGTTGACGTTGAAGATGTTGAGATGGGTTGTGAATTGCAAGCTCTCGGTTGCAGGTGGTCAGTAAACCAAATCGTCAATGGTCTAACTTAGTCCGATAAGGAAGGCTGAAGTCCCATGCGAGGCGATAAGAGCTTTTGGCGCATCAGGAGGGAAATTTCCCTAGCGGCAACCAGAAAGTTGCGCAGCCGGTCGAATCCCGGCGCATGAAGTTCACTCAATCCGACTTCAATCTCTGAGCTCATCGCGTTGCTCTCACTGTCTGGCGAGACCCGGCACATAAATTTCAACTTACCTATTTCATATCGTCATGGTTGTTATGTAGACTATTGGTTTACCTTCAGCACAGCGAACCCCGTCCTAACGACGTAATGCGCAACTCCTTTATATGCCGACAATGCCTGTCCCGACTTAGGCAGACCTCACTACTGCTACAACGACCCCTTCGCGCGCCATTTCATACAGAGGCCATAGAAGACAGCACGCCGCCACATCCATGGCAAAGGGCTCGTGATAACCACCCGCCTCTCTCGACGAGGCAGGGAGATCGACTGCTAGCCTCAGAGCGGTCCGAACAATCGACGAATTCGGGACGCCTCCAGAAACATGAGCTGAAGCGGCAGACAAGGCGGCGAAAACTTCCCTACGAAAATCCAGCAACTCAATTGAGGGCCGAAATACTTCGGTCAGATCGCGATTTGGTTCGTCTCAAGCCAGACATTGCCAAAGCATACGGCATCTCGTTGGCCGCCGCTGCAGAGACAGTACATCAGTTGCAAAGGCTTTTCCAGAGTTGCAAGCCAGAAGATGTTGGTACTGTTTTCGATGAGTATCAAGCATGGAAAGTAGAGTACTCGTCATTACTCGGAAAGTTGTCTGAGAGCTCACAGGGGGCACTCGTGCATGACCCTTCTAGCAGATCGGACGCTGCCAGTGATGACAACACCTCTATTTCGTCGATGAAAGCATCATGGCTGCAAATGGACCAAGCCAAGCGAGAGACTCTTTGGTCCCAAATGATCCTGTCCGGGTTTGCCGCAAACCCAAGCTTGCTTCCGGCTTTTCTGCAAGCCACGTACAGCACGGACTGGTCACCAAGTTTCGTGGTTGAGGACTCGGTACGGTTGCTTATCCAATGCCGGGAAAGATTCGAGCAGGATGAGATCCTTGATCTTGTTCTTTTTCTCTTAAAGGATACCCCTCCAGGACATCTCCTATTTGGCCAAGATGTCATTGGATCCTTGGCCTCCAGCGCGTCGCTGGCGAAGGTTGTTCAGCTCTTTGAATTTTTCCATGCTCGAGACATTCCCATCGGCCCTCAGACTTCGCTTCAGCTCGCAAGCCGTTTTGCGCAAAGCAAGAATCAAAAAGATCTAGCTGCAGAGATTCTCTGTTCAATGTCTGTTGAAAAGGGGTTCGATATCAACAGTCCAGCTGCTGCCAGCGTCTGTACCACTCTACTTAACCCCTCCGAGACGCTCGAAGACCAACCATCTCCGGACGAGCTTTTCAGGATGCTCCTGGAGGCTGGACTTCGGCCTAATCTAATTAATTCCACGGCTCTCCTGAAGAACTTCTGTATGCGTGGCTATTTGGACACGGCTTGGGCTGTATACGATCTCTTGCTTCGGTATAATATCGAGCCCGATCCAGTCGTCTATTCCACGCTGCTCAGGGCGTCAAAAAAGAATCTTGACACAGCCTCCATCAATCGGGTAATGTCAATTGTGCACAGCAAAAAGGTCTGGGATGCGCACATTGTGAACGAATTCCTGGACATCATACTTCGAGACAATGAAAACCAATCCGAGAAACGACGACGACAACGCAAAAGCAATAATGCATTCCGGCCCATGTTGCAGGTGTACGCCAAATTCTTCCATCTTGACCCGCTGCAAAAGCTATGCAGTTTCCCATTGGAACAATACCTGCTATGGCGCGGCCCAAGTCCTGGTAAATCAACGCACATTACCGAGATTGCCGCCGCGCTCATGCCCCAAGCGGAAAGCATGTTAATGAAGCCAGACACAGTCACATTAACGCTCATGCTTACCGCCACTATTCGCGCCTTGCCCAGACATGAAAAGCGCTATGGTACAAGACCATTGCTGCGGCACTATCAACATATTCAACAACTCCTGCAATCCCGTGATCCTTTGGTTCTGAGGATTGTGGAAAAACACGGGACCTTGATACACGACATTTTCTTGCGAAGCATGCTGCAATTTAAACATTGCCTGCAGCCAGCGGTTCATTTTGTAAAGAACATGCTTCGATTGGCAGCGGAAGAGGAGCAGATGTATGGCAGGGTCATTGCTCACCCCCGGCCCTCAGAGCATACATGGACGATTCTTGTCAACGGCTTTAGGAACCACCGCCAGCCAAGCAGCGCTGCCTCCATGATCAAAATGATGAGGGAAGAGGGCGGCCTTGAGCCCAACATTGTTACCTGGAACGTGCTGATTGCCGCGTTCGCGCGCAACAATAACGCTCGAGGAGCCGTCCAGGCGATGCGTCGCATGGAGCAGTCGGGTCTTGAACCGGATGAGCGCACCATGCAGGCACTTGGCTCGATGAATACGTACGCCAGAAAGCAGGCCTTGGCACTCATTGAAGCCTCGAAGGCACAGCCTGCTGCACCTCCTATCTCCACCACAGAGGCATCAGGGGACTCACACGCTTGAAGCAAGGGCATTAACTAGCACTCTTGGCCATGCACCAATCTGCTCGAAGCATCTCTCAACCTATCTGGCCCTTAATCTTAAACCGGCTGAGAGATACCACTACGGCCAGCCGGTTATATCCAATATTGTGTCCTGATACAGATAGGGTATGCTACATATCGATGCTAACCTACTGCTTCGCTGTCCAATTAGAACTCTAATATAGCCCTTAAATGAAACAACAACTCTACTTAGCATCCATCTTTGTATCCTTGTTGGCATGCATAAGTCTTGCCTATTATCAGGTAGAGCGCAGCTTAGCTTGATTCATTGGGTGCGTTGTGATACACATATTTCGGTGAAAAGTCTCATGTGATAAAAGGGTTGAAAGGCAGTTCAATTGCACGCTCACGGCGCTGTCCTTTAGTAGAGATAATAACTGGCTTTCCATCGAGCCTCTCTTTACCCCCCCTCCAATGTCATATATACACCTTAAAATTCCGTTCTTCCTTTCAGCCTGAAAGGAGCACGTTGCCAAGGGGGTATCTATTACAACTTCGACTGTCCGAGAACCTTCTGTAAAGGTGAGACCAAAACCAATGGGAACCAAACCCTCCAGGGTTTTTTTTTTTTAAGAAAAATGTTTTCTCTTCGTTGGTGATATATAAGCTTTTCTTTTTTTTTTGGCTATTTTTTTTTGGCTATTTTTTTTTGCTTTCTTGTGCCTTCCCATTAGATTGGTGCTTCAAGTAAATACTGGTCTATCATAGTCTAAATTTCAAGTTAGTTTAGTTGTGCAGCAGTGAATGCAAGTGTTAAAGATGGAAGGGAGACGGATGGTGTAAATAGTGTTAATCCTTACCCAATCATACTGTGCGATATCAAGAAGCACATTATCCCACGGTGCCCCATCCGAGAAGTCCAGCGAGAAGTCCATTACGCTTGCCAACTGGGTCTGGTCGAGGGGCGGCGTGGGCGTCAATGGCGGGAGCTGGTTGTCATTATTGAGCAAGCTGGCGAGCGACCCGTCCCGCACCTCCGGCTGCGAAGGCGGCGGTGGCGCCAATGCTTTCTTTGGTGGTTCCTGCGTGGACACCTTTCGCAGTATGGCGCCAATAACCCTCGTGGCATGTGCTGCATCGGAGGAGACATGTTTCTTCTCGGAGAATATCTTGTACGACGTGCCCAGTGTCCGCAACTTTCTCGACCGGTCTGCTTGGCTGTTGCATTGTAAGCACGAGGAGCCGTAGAAAAAGAAAACAAGAAGAGAAAAGGAAAAGCCATCCAACTTACTTGGTAGAAAGGTTTTCGGTCAGGTCGAGACACAAGACCATAGACGCGATCAAGTAGTCGTGAACAGTCATGCCCGCGAGCATACCCTTATCTTCATGAAGTCTGCCACCTGGCTTGCATTCCTGGTCATACTCAGCATGCAAGTCTAGGATCTTGATTGCCGCATCTGCGCAGACTCTTCTTGATAAGTCGTAACGAGGGTTGTCCTTCTCAGTGTTGAGATACTTGCGATGTAAGACACAAAGACTTTTCAAGTACATCATCTCCAGCAACAGTCGATGCACGATGTCGTGGGCTTGATCAGTGAAGCTATATGACCTGATGGGTCGGATTCGGAGTGGTAGTGGCACTTGGTCATGATAGAATTGCAACTCTTCATGGAGTCGCAGGATTTCCTCGTACGAGGGTGGTTGGATCATCATGGAGTACCGAATAACACGGCGAAGCATTCGGCACAATTTAGATTTCAGGCAGAGATACAGGGTATTCGTTGGCTCCGTCGCTGGCCGTGGGGGCGGCAGTACCATTGTGGTTTCGTCAAAATCCAAGTCGAACAAGTTCCCTGGTGACTCGGTGTCGCATTCGTCTTCGTGGACGGACGGTGGCATGCCTAGCTGGAATGAGAAGATGCAGTCAAACACCTCAATGAAGAACCACGCGCGGCGACGGAGTTCTCCCTCGAATGGCGTGATGTTCGGGAGATACTTCGGATCACGGTGGTATCCCATACGCTGAGCCAGGCGTACCAGCAGCCCAAATTTGGCCCAAATGTGGCCAGGGTTGCCTCTCTTTCTTTGAAGCTCGGAGTAGACCTGCATAAGTAATGCCTCGACAGAGTAGGGCTTCCCAGCAAGATAGTCGCCGGCAACCAAGCAGTCGACGGATAATGCTGCCAAGTTATCTGGATGTGCCGCCTCGCACTCCTTGCTCAAGTCCTCACCTTTATCCATCATGACGCTGGATGACATCCAGAGAATGGACGCAAGAATGCTCATCCAGAGGAGACTGACTGAATTTGGATCTCGCCAGAAGCCATCGTATTCTCTCTGAAATTTCGAGGCATGTATATACGGCGCAGCTGTGAACTTGTGTCTGAAGTAGAGGAGGACGAGTTGATCCGTTCTATTCCTTGGCGGGAGTCTTGCTATTGCCTCATCCATCGTGATGGGATTACGAGCGCCGTATAAGAAGTCGGTGTCCTGGGTATGTGACGGCGGAGGCGGAGGCGAGGGACTTGGCGGCTCTTCCGGCTCTGCGTCAAGAATACCTCTAATGTCATGAATGCTCTCTAGGATGGAGGACCAGTGTGTTGCACCAACATAGTGCGACTCGCCTAGGTTTACGAGGGCCGCACCTCCCAGACTACTCGGAGGGGTGCTGAGATCGGAGCGAGTCTCACCGTCGGTCCGCTGGTCAGAGCTTGAAGGGGTGTCCAACGTCGTCTCGCGCTGCGTTGTATGCACAAGACCGTTCACCAGCTGCTCTAACTTCTGGAGCCGAACCTGAAGTACCGGGCGGGAGAGGGCTTCAGCTTTGGGCCGGAAATCCGCCGACACGCGAGATGACTCGGTCCTGCTCTTGCGAGAAGCACGCGGTGCGTATTCGCAGAAAGACGCCTCGCCACTCTTCACACACCTCTCACAGGGCTGCTGCCGGTCGCATTTTACCTACTTGTAGTTTAGCAAGCTTGCGCGCGGTTATCCCCACCTATATGTGGTTAGGATAATGGAGAGGAGGAAACTTACCTTTCGAGTTCTGCATAGTAGACAAGATACAGGGGGCCGGTTGCGCTTCTGGATCTTTCGTTGTGCGCCCTCATTGGGTTGGGCGCGGAAGACGCTTTGATGGTATGCCGGAGCCTCCATCTTGGATAAGGCGGTCGATTCGGGGATAACCTCGGTCCTCATCTGCTTAGAGCAATCTTGCCCAAACCTGCAGGCCGATGCGCAGCGGATCCAGGGCAAAATGGCAGATGCTCTTCTGTTGCGCTCTTGACAAACCTGGGAGGTTTGATTCCGAGAATTCGGGGTTATCTAATACCTGGCAGGATTTGGGGAACTCGCGGCGGATGTTCACGACGGCATGACAGGCGCTCGTCGGGTTTGTCGGCATTTGCACCCTCGTAATTCTGGGTCGTCAAACTCCGCAGTGGGTGGGACGATGACAAACAGCCAATCTGTCGGCTGCCCTTAATTCCGCGCGCCGGCGTTAAACCCACACCCGATGGTCAGATCTCGTGATTGTGCAGATGGCTTGATCAAGCGCATTTGAAATCTGGGTACTGTTACGTACGGCGCCCCCCACTGCCGACGGGTAGCAGAGCCGGGCGATGCGTACAACTTGCACCAAATGGTGTTCTTCGAGGGTTCTTATCTGTCTGGCGCTGCTTCCTGCAGGTGACTCATGATGGCTGATGGGATGGATGGCTATATGCGAGCTGCTGCCTGTGTAACCTATCCCGCAAATGATTTTTTACTATGGGCTGTCCTGTGCCCAAGTTGCACAAAATGGGAGTACAGTACACTTTACCTCGGCCGGGCCAGTCTGACGCTACGCTGCCACTACGCATGGCAGCCCGGATTGGAGGGACTTTCCCCAAGTTGCGCCGCCGGAATCCCGGGAGCTAACAACCCAGCAGGGCTCGGAGTTTGCGTTTTCCGTAATGGGTCTCGCTCACTTAGCCTGCGCAGACCAACTACCTAGTTAGACTACCGTTGCATCAGTCTTGCCCACTGTAGCGTCCGCCGGCGAACGAGCATCGTTGGATTTGACGGTCTTGGCTACATGACTGCGGGTACAGCTTCCAGCGAATGTAGAGACAAAGGCAAGATATGCAGTCAAGGTGATCTCCAGCATCTCGCAGTTAAGTCCTTATCTGCGTATCTCTCTTTTCTTCGGTTTGTGATACAACGCAGCGCGATGTCAATCATGAACAGGAGTAAATCCGTCAGGGCCGGGCTGGAAATGAATATATAAAGAAATACAGATTTCTTGAAGACAACAGCAGTCAATAAACATAGCCACTGGTTTGCGTATGTGAAGCGCTATACAAGAACATATTTGAAGCGAAACAACAACAACATTGACCGCCCAGAAAAGAAAAACCAAAGATTGTCTGCAACAATGGCCACCTCTAAGTCCCTACTAGTCAACTCCATCTCATCTCCTCTGGATGTGACTCTAGAGAGCCGTCCTATTCCTCAAGCTGGACCTGGCGCTGCCGTGGTACAAGTCCTTTCTGCTATCATCGGCCCCAACTCCAAATTCTCCCTCGAGGTGCCCGTACCCAACTTTGAGTTCCCTGTGCCGAGCGTATATGGCCACAGCGCGATCGGCCGCATCGTCTCCGTCGGCCCAGACTCGACCACGCTCAAGGAGGGGCAGCTGGTCCTGGTGGAATCGTTCATCACCTCCCGGGATGATCCGGAGGCGGAGATTCTCCTTGGGCTGATGGACGGCGGCACCGAGAAGTCGAAGAAGCTGGCGAACAACGCGTGGCGAGATGGCTGCTGGACCAGCCACGCCGTCGTTCCGCTCGAGAACGCCACGCCCCTCGACGAGGACGCGCTCGTGAATAAGCTGGGTTACAGCATCGACGAGCTGTGCTATCTGAGCAGGTTCGCCGTGGCGTACGGGGCGGTTTCTGCCCTCGATATCAAAGCAGGCGAGACGGTCATCGTGGGCCCCGCCACCGGCCACTACGGCGGTGCTGCCGTCGAGGTGGCTGCGGCCCGCGGCGCTCGAGTCATCGCGTTTGGTCGGAACCGAGAGGCGTTGGCGAAGATCCAGTCTCACGTTCCCCGCGTCGAGATCGCTGTTCTCTCCGGTGACGTGGAGAAGGATGCAGCCGCATTGCAGGCATTCGGCCCCGCCGACGCATACATCGACTTTTCCCCATTCCAGGTGACCAATCCGACACACGTCTCCAGCGCCATTCGATCGCTCCGGCGACGTGGCAGGATGGTGTTGATGGGAGGTGTCTCTACTGATATCTCGATCCCCTACTGGTTAGTCATGCTTAACAGCATCGAAATCAGGGGCAAGTGGATGTACAGCCGGAAGGAATTGAGGGAAGTTATCAAGATGGTTGAGATAGGGGTTTTGAAAATCGGAAAGGCTGCAGGCCATGAACTATCTGGAACGTTCGCTCTGGAAGAATGGGAGAAGGCACTCGAAGCAGCAGTCGAAGCCAAGAGTTGGGGTCAGCTAGTTGCATTCAGTCCCTGACGGATGTTTTAGTTATCCTAGCATAGAGCTTCCAATCTCTCTCTCTAACATATTTCGTTGTATATCTACTTCATAGGGTGTGGACTGGTAAGATTACGATGAGCAAATAATAAACAGTATGATGTTCAACAGGAGTATTTGGTCATTCTATGAACCTCGATTACTCAGAGTAGCCGAACCATTGTGCCTGAAATAGGGTAGACTTCTAGGAATGGCTCAGCCTTCTGTCTCCCTGCTGTTAAGGTCAGCATGATCAACATAGGTAAAGATAGATGACATTTCGATTTTTTCAGTGATAGCAAGAGCTCCTTGATTGTAGGCTTATAGAATAGCTGTAAAGAGGAACTGATTGATTTTCCAATAACAAATGGCCAATTGCCTGAACTTGAGTTATATAAGCTACGTTCAGTCTGATTTTTGATAATTTCGCAGCTATTACAGATTCGTGTCATATTCTTGTTTCCATTTGGATCATTCTTTCAACAATTACGGTGAATACTGAGCGGATATACCTCTTGAAGCACTGTATGCTGCCATCTTGCTCGAGTTAGTGCTATGTCATCAAACTGACGAGTAGAAGAGAGTTATTTCTTTCCATAGAATATAACAATACAACCCACATTGTTAGGTCACATGTTATCCTGCCGCCACTGACATCTGTCACTTTAGGAGAAGCCTCTCAGGACCATAGTCCATCGTCAGCCGGGGGTATCACTGGCGAGCTTAGGATGCTCATATAGCGTACTTGAGATATAGTATCAGGCAGTAAAGATGTCAAACAGCAAGGGCTCGAGGGGAGAGACTTGTTGAACAAGTACCTCGTCGATCCCTTGCGTTGTTGCATACCCGCAGAGCGCAGGAAGCAGCCTTGCCAATCTAACCATCACAAAATCAGGATACTTGTCACATCCCCGGGCCGGCGCCAAAAGCAAAGGCAAGGAAACGGAAGGGTGGGGGGAGGCTCGGACAGCGAGGGTTTCCACGAGAATGGGATGGGAGTGGAGCGATTAAGCTTGTTCTCCGGCAGCTAATAATAGACTCACTGGCGAGCTATGCACATAGTAAGCTCAGCTTTCTACTTGTGCTCGCGGAACAGGGGAATTACTCCTTTTCGAGATGTGATCAAGCTGATGTTAGGCCTTGTGCTGAGGCTCATGCGGCGCGCTTAGAGGTCATGCCCTTGAGGGTAAGAAACACTCTGTTCACCTCCAGACCGGGATTGTGGATATGACAGAAACCTCATGTTTGGAGGCTTGTCGTTTCGATAAACACTCTGCTGCCGCTCTGCTGCAGGTTGCGGCTCCTCGATGGAAATTGGACATACCCTAAAAATAAACTTGTCACAGTTCCCTGACCCATCGGGATGAGATGCATGGGCATCTGCTGGAACTGATCATCAGGGTTCAAGGGAGGAGAGCGGGTAAAGGGGTCGCGGCCAAGGGGCCGCTGCCTCTGACGTCGTTGTTCATCGGAGCGGCTCTCCTGGGTCAGGGACACCAATGGCGAAGCGACGACCACGATGGGGACGCCCTGCATGATACATCCCGCAACCCACAGCGTGTTGTGCATCTCCAGAGCACCTGGGTTGAGCGGCGTATCGAGAGGTAGCACTAGGTCGTGTGCTGGTGCTTGACGATTATGTGATGCAGGTTCCAGGTACGAGAGGCGTCCTGCCAATGAGTAGCCGCTCGCACACACCGAAGCGCTCTCGGGGTAGCAGGCGAGGTGAAAGAGTTAGCGCCTACGGAGTCACGCAAGCTGATTGACGCCGTATGTGCATGATGAATATCCCGAGATAGACATGGCGCGCGCGCGCGTCATCATAGTGTCGGTAGGGCCCGCCGCGGGCAAGCACCACGCCCTTGGTTTCGCGCAGTAGCCATGGTGAACCACTTACCGCGTAAATAATTGTTGGCGTGCTCTCGATCTTAAACGCCCTCTACGCAGTCTGTGCTGTCGTGTAATGACGCGCGCACGCGTGGGCGCTCCTATAAGCTGGCCATCCAAACGCTGGAAACCTCTTCTAGAAAGCGTCAGTATGGAGTTGACACAATTTGGGGTACGTTTAGGCGCTAATGAATCTCATGGGCGCCTATTCGACGCGCTGGCTTACTATTGGTCGACAACGTTCCAGGGGGGGAGAGACCTGGTAGGCCTGGGAGGCCTGGGAGTATGCAAAGAACTGATCCTCGCATATCCTCGCATAAAGGTGGGTATTTTTAGTAGTACTGTTGTTTGAGATTCTGAGATCTCTTTCTCCCTGTTTTTTGGCGGGCGAAATTGGAGTCCTGTTGCCTTGGTTCTCGTGGCGGAGCACATGCAAGGTGTGAGTAGGGGTCCCAGCTTAGCGCACGGCATCTTCCCTGTATGGGATGTACATGGTCTTGTCTTCCTAGCAGCCAGTCCATTTGATTCCACACCCCAAAAGTGAAAAAAGGTGACAAGAAAAAGACCCGCTTCTCATTGCAACGCTGATAAACATTTATCGCTAGCCAAACTCAACACAACTTGGAGCCGCCGCAGACTTCGTATAGCAAGAAGAGGGGTTCTTGTTTTATTTCTACCCCTTGATCGCAATGCTAAGACATTGCGCGATACAGTGATGACAACATAGTTAGTCTGGTCCGACACCCCCCCCCCCCCCCTTCTTTCCCTTATGGTGATTGACACTCCCAGCTCAGCGGTTCGTTTCATCGGCGACTAAAGTAAATCCGGGGCGGGCGGCGGTTATTGAACAGCGGCCCCCCCTCCCTTCTCCTAGCCCCCCTTGCACTAGGAAAAGTCATTGCTCACTGACCACATAGCAGATTGCGCGGCGTTCGGCTCCAGCTTGAGCTAGTAACCGACAGCCTGGCTCTGGGAAAACAAGAACCATGTGCTCGGGACAGCCACTCGTACCTGAACAAATCAGAGCCGCGAGTTCCGCAAGGAGGGCAATCAAGGGCAGACTTGTCCAGGCATCAGAAGGGCAGTTTTTATCAAGACGTTGGTGCCCTCTTTCGACAGTTTTTGACCGTCATCACACCGAGTTTTTGCACAGGGAGCCGTGACGAGTTTCTCAACCTTGCCTTAGTGACCCCCCGCCCCCCCCCCCGGGCGAGGTACCGCGCTTGCACAAGGGACGGCTTGTAATTGCACCGTTCTCAAGCGCCCCGGGCGGTGCACTAAGCTCAGTTCATCCTAGCAGTCCAACCAAGTGTGCGGCGCGACTTCCGCTTCCACGCCACCAGCTGCAGGCCACTAAGCCAAAGCGGGGAATAGTTTGGATGTGATGGCAACATACCTTGTCCTCCTGGTGGTGCTACCCATGCACACCTCCAAATGGGTTTCACACGCTAACAACCGGCAACCACACAATCACAGAGCCTCTAAGACACTTGGTTCCCAAAACACCCGTTGCTCATGGCGTTTCGTTTTGATCCCCGGTCTCTGGTCTCTGGTCACGTCACCCTGGAGCTCGCCTTTGTTGTCTCGAGGTGATGGGCGCTCAGCATACGGCGACGTCGTGATAGGCGTGGTAACCTCCAGGTGCGGTTAAGTAACCGTACGTGATACATCCAGTACCGAGCGGGTTGGTACTGTAGCATGTGCTGTGCTGTGCGCTTCCGCTTGTGACGACGGCACGTACCCATGCTTGGAAAACCGTCAGCCAACAACAATCACTGCTGTGTTGCATTTTTTTTTTTACACATCGCGACCTGACCTCACCTAACTTGGGTCACTCAGCTGATGTAACGCAAGGTATCTTGTAGACTGTGAACCGGCAGGGTTTCTCGTGCCATTCTCCATTGATAAGGCTGGAAGGATGGGAGCTCTCAAGGCTCTGGGGGCCGGTTCTTTTTAATCCCTTGATCGCATTGATGAGTCCGCTACCCTATACCTTGATGGCTGCTCCTGCAGTATTCTGCCATTTCGACCAGGGGCAAAGTATGAACGCACAATGAGAAGACCTTGGGGAAATAGTCCTATGGTGTGTTCCCTAAGCGTTAATTTTGTGCAGAAGCGCAAACGGTCTTCTCTGGACACTTGCATCGTAACTATTCGTTGGCTTCTAGGGCCAATGGGAATTGAGCTGTCCGCCGGCTCAGCACATGGCTATTTGCTTGCTGGCGGCAGCGGGGGAAGAGGGGAGAGACGAGCACAAGCGATTTCCCCTGAGTTCTCGAGCTCTCAATAAGCGCTCATAGGCGTTTTTCGCCCCCATATATGACGCTGAGATGCAGCGTGGACAATTAAATCCTACGAAGCGGCTCGCGATGCCCGTATTAGCCGGAGCATGGTTCACTTGCGCTGTCGTATTCTATTATTATCACACGTAATCTCTTCTGGCAAGATGATCTTTCCATGTTGATTTCGCGGAAGGATGCAGAGATGCATAGAACTTCGGCTACATGATGTCTTTTTCTCAGCTGGTCAAGGTTCTGATGAGTCTGGGATACGGGGTGTGTTGCCTCTAGTAAGTGTATGAAAGCCAACCCAGCCAGGTAACCTGCCATTGGCACCTGCCCCCAGCTTCTTGCTCTCTCAGTTAGCTTTTCATTTTTATTTTGTTTTTAATTGTTTTTACCACATAGTATACGACCTAGCTTCCTACCCAGCACCTCCCACATCACGAAAGAGCGACCAGCCTCGGCGTGGTCGTCCATCCATGTCTGACTGCGACAAAGATCACATCTGTACAGATTACAAACAGAGAAAATGCAATGGCGATGTCCGTCATCGAACAGCGGCACTGGGGGGTAAAGGTACGATACATATCCGCTCTAGACTTATCCCAATTAGGTATTTCTTATGTTCTACATAGAGGGGCCTCGGGAGGGGGTGGGGCGTTTTGAATGGGAGGGTGAGTGGTGCAGTTGTCGTTCCAGGGAAAATAAAAAAACCTGAGGACACCAACCTTGACACTACATACATCACCAGGTACCTCTCGCGGCAACCGGATCTGTACGTTGGCGGCGCACCACTCGCACTTCAGAAAGGAAAAAAGCAAACAAAGCATGCATGAGACCCTGATATGTCCCTCATACTATCATGGATTGCACTTGAGCTCTCTTTGCTTACTAGCTCAAAATATATATACACACACCATATACACCCTCTTCAGTCGCACAAGAGACAAGTACGTATCCTCATCGAGCTTTTGCATCCCATCTTTGTGTGTAGTGCTACGAGAGATAGCCAAGTCAGCAGCTTGGAGCCTGCCGACATCCGCGCTGCCCACAAAGTCCCACTTCCACCTCACCTCGCCTCGGCCGCCACCGTCAGCTTCCTCAATAGCGGCTGCGGGTTGGGCTGGATGGGCTGCCGGTGGTGCTGGTGCTGCCTCCCTGTGCGCTAGTAGGTTATTAAGAGAAGCGTGCTGGTCTTGTACTTGCGTTCTTGGTCTCTGGTGCGGCAATACGAGACACTCGGATGCGACAAGGAGTGGCTCCGCTGTAATACCCGCGCTAGAACCAAAGTGTCATCTTGCTCCATTTAGACGCGGGCGGATGCTCCAATGTGCGTCGTGATGGTCTGTCGAGGATCTGAGCTTCCTACGCTCGCGTCAAATTGCACTGCGTCACATCCCTGCCCCTCCCTCCCATTGGCCGACCCGAACGGGCGACCGAAGTTTCCTGGTACCATGACTAGCACTAGCGACACCCATCGTCGGCAGTGCAGCGCACCAGCTGTTCTCGCCCAGCCCTTTCGTGCCCGCTATTTCACACGAATACGTCCACGCACTGCGACCATATGTACGCACACAGCTTCAAGTCAACTCGCGAGTCGCAAAGGGCGATCTGGTTCCGGACGGCACGCCTGAGTGGTCAGAACTGGAGGCCAATGTCACAGTCAGTAGCTTCTCCTCTGTTCTGGGCTGGATGCTGGTGGCGCCTCTGCGCAGCAAGTCCGAAACTCTCACGAACCCTTCCTTCCCCAATGACCACCAAGTCACATGCCCAGGATGCGATTCCTGGGCTCTTTTATTTCCCTGGAGCGCCGCCAGTTGCTATTATTGATCGTGCCAACGGCAATGATAATCAACCCATGGGCAACCAGGATGGATGATCTTACCGTCTTGGGCTCATCAGCACTTCCACGTCTCCTCGTTCGCTCCGGGGTCATCGTCCCTGGCGCGTTCGATACTCGTCCTACGGGCCGAAAGTGTTTGGCTAAGCCTATCACACTCTCATGCGCTTTGATACAGAATAGCAAATGGGAGAGAAGTATGATTAAACAATAAGATGTAACAATGTAACAATAGCAATTCGAAGGGTGGGGGGGTTTGGGGACTTTAGTAAAACTGGACACCTTTTGGTAAGACTAGATACGATCGGCAGTCCGTGTCGACTTCCCTCGCGTAAAGTACGGCCTCCCAAGATGAGAACCAAATTCACGAATTGCGGCCTTGAACCCTCCACGATGGCCGTGTACGGTAAGTTACATTACTCTGTGCAGTAGTAAATACGACCAAGCGTCTATCCAACCCAGATCTGGCCCCCAATATCTGGGCTACCCTCTTTGTAACCCCCCCCTTTTCCCTCAACTTCGCGCATGGTTCATAAAGGACTAAGTTACTACTTACCTTCAAGGCTTATTACCATTCCGTGTGGCCGGCGGCTGATTTCGGCCTTGCCCCCCCCCCCCCCCCCGGCAACTTTGCGTCGGAATAAGAAAAGAGAAGCAAGAAGAAGAATACGTAAATCCAAGCCAGACAAATAATAACATGATCGACCCAACTTCGCTTAAGTGGTTGTCCTTCGCCTATCAGCCGACAAGCCTAAAATCAGGCGCGAAGGAGGCAGAGAGGGTGGTGTCGTGGGAGGCAAGGGCTTGACAGATCAGAGGAAGCACCAATCTGAGTACAGCGCACAAGTGTATGGGATCGAGAAACAAGACGACGGGTGGAAGCAGGAGAAAACGATGGTGATGTGGGGGGCGGGGGTCTTTGCTTGTGCAACTGATGTGTACATACCGTACCATATCATACACGCACATTTACAGCTACATGCATGCGTAAATACATATCATACCTTGAAATTTCTCTCTTCATCCATCCATCCATCCATTAATCCATCCACCCACCTAGTCTGCGGCAAGCCCCAGAGAGCAAGAGAGGAGGAGGGAGAGCATTTATCAAAGCAACGGCGGACCAGAGGTGGGTCGGGCAATCCCTGCTCGCCACGGGTGGCTAACGATCCCACCCCCCCAAGAGAGGAGAGACGGGCAAGGCGACTGGGGATGGATGGATAGGAAGGATACTTTTTCCCACCGTACCTGACCCTGGTCGGTGCCCCTCCAGCCCGTCGCATTTCTGGAGGTACATGGCCCACAAGTACCGCCCAGGGCGTGCGAAGCGCCATGCAGCCAATATTGTGGGCTGCGTCCACGGGTTTGGCGATGGATCCGGTACAAAAGTATCGAGACACCCGCCGAGGCGCACATGTAATTCTGCGGTCGAATCGCATTTTATTGCTTGCCTAGCGAACCTGAAGAGGAGCCGCTGGTGCTCTCGCTGCCATTGCTGCTGCTGCTGCTGCTACTGCTACCGCTGCTGCTACTTTGCTGCTACTTTGCTGCGGCGTCTTACCTACCCTTACATCAAAGGCAATCGCCGACCGATCTAATTCCGAGGAGGGTCCATATCGTCGACTTCTTTTCTCCCCCCATCTCTGGCACACTCGGTTCCATGCTTCGCTTTCTACTTCACGTGGCATGATTTCATCTTGATAGTACGCAAATCTAGGTAGCGTGGGGTTTTACTATAATTACTTTGCTTTTGCACTCCAGTAAAGCCAACGCCAATACGAACCTTTTTTTTTTTTTACTCTTACAACTTTCGGTGGACGGCCAATTCGATAATCGCGCGTTAAGTTTCCCCAAGCGCCAGGTCGTCGCAAAGCAACGCTCTTGGGGGGCGCGAAAACTGTGGAGCATCAGACGGCGCTGAAGTGCGGGAGGTTCAACACGAGGGAAATTTTGGGAGAAAACCCTCGAATATCGTGGGCCGGATATCGCGGAGGAGTTGCCAATCGCTGCGCAATCTGGGCATCTGGGGACCTCGCTAGCAACAGTACGCTTCCGACGGCTTGATCGCTGCTTTCTGCCGCGAGGATTGTGAGGCGTGGGCTATTGCATCACACGGAGACAGTGGCAGAGAGCAAGAACGAGCGCATTCGCAAGTCTATTTCACGCACACAAGGCGCGCCGCAATATTTGACGACACTTTGCGGTGGCCCTGCTGACTGCTCTGGTGTTCTGAGCGCATACGGACAGGACCGCCCTGCCTGCCCGCCTATCTTGGACTGGCCATCCTGAATCCGCGCAACAGTGGAATCCGGCAGCAGCACTAACCCCTCCTGTGCCGCAATCGAGTTTTTGGACGGGAATTTCCCCCTCAGGACCTCCGCTGGCACCTTACATTCGAGGCCCAAACACAAGCAGCTCCAATCGGTTAGTAGATAAAGCTTGCCTGACGAAATTAACGTTCAATCAAAGTCCCCAAAGCTCTCCAAGTCCAAGTCCAAGTCGAGGCGTTTCAGTCACAGATCTTGCGCAGCATCATATCTTCTGGCCAACGTTTGACGAGGGGAAGGATTTCCCATGGCGTCCTTCACTGCATTGAATGGCACCGAACCCAAACCATCGGACAACTCGGTTCCTAGCCCAACATCCAAACGGCCAGGCTCAGAGGAGCGACCAGTGCCGGCCTTGACAACTCAAGAACATAGCACTGCCGGCGAGGTATCTTCAAATCACCGTGAGCATTGGTCAGCGGCTAGCGCTGAGCGGCCAGCTTACCAGACTACAACCTATCCGAATGTTGACAGTATTCACAAGCGGAAACGCTCCAATTCTATTGAAATCCAGAGAGAAGGACCTAGACCAACCGAGGAGAGACTACCTAACCACCATTCGCACCAAGAAGCACGCGAGTCTTATGAGAGTCAAATAGAGCGGGAAAGGGAACGTGAGCGGGAGAGGGAGCGGGAACGGGAGCGGGAGAGAGAACGTGAGCGGGAGCGGGAGCGAGAAAGGGAGCGTGAAAGGGAGCGTGAGCGTGAGCGGGAACGAGATCGTGATTACAGACCATATGGAGACGAGAGCTCCAAAGACGGTTGGTATTCTCAGCAGCAGCACAGGGATGACCGTTTGTATGAGCACCAGAACTCAGCGTCTTCTGCCTCGGTGCAGAACGACGAGCAGATAGGGGATGCATTGCGAAGAGCGACTGGACCCTTAGAGCCACACCAAGGCTATTCCCCGACAAGTCCAGATAACGAAGACTCGTATTATGGGAACTCCTTTTCTGGAGACCACCGGAGAGACGGGGCGGTGCAGTCAGATCCCAAAAAGAGGAAGCGTAACTTCAGCAACAGAACGAAGACGGGCTGCCTAACTTGCCGCAAGAGGAAGAAGAAGTGCGACGAGACAAAGCCTGAGTGTGAGTTTACCCAACCTTGCCTGCTCTCTTGAGTTTCGTCGTGCAATTACTAATCCTGATTCCCCTCTAGGCAACAATTGTCTTCGAGGCGGCTTTATTTGCCAAGGATATCCCAATCAGCGGGGCTACCAGAAGATGGAGAACAAGCCGACTGCTGTTCCACTAGAATCCAAAGATCCCAGCTACGTGCCACCAGGCGCGTACGGTATGCCTCAGCAATCCGCATACGGCAACCATATCCCACCACCTCCTCGACGGGACCCACCGCCTGCATATAGAGGCCAACCTTTGCGGATAGACCCGCCGCAAGGCAGGCTTTTGACGGACGATGACAGACAAACGGCGTCTACCATTCCCACAGCTTCAGTTACGAGTCCCGACAACAAACCCTCTGCCGTGTCCTCCTATGCTAGTGCTGCAACCATGTTCCCGACCCCTATCAGCGCAATAAGTTCGGCGACTCCGAACTTTGGAGAGCAGAGAGGTTTGCAGAAGGAGTATCAGAGGATACCCCCGCTGCACGACACAAGTCGGACGGAACCTGAGACGCCTCACCCGGGTTCGACGTTACCACAGATCAACATTCTCCACCCAACCCGAACAAGCAGCCCTGTGGCTCAACCGCCACCGACAACCAACGTTCAAGTCGCAGCTCAGCTGGCCTTGTCGCACAATCACTTCTCGGCAGCTAATAGGGGGCTCACTCAGAAGGAGCTGATGCTTCAAGGCAGCCCATACAAGCCCTTCGACAAGGAACTAGTTCTCGAACGTGAGAGGTGCAGTGCAGCCTGCTGGAGGTTCAACAACTCCACCAACCCCAACAACGGAGTGTCTTCTGCCGAGCGTGCACGACTGTTCCGCGAGATCCTCATGCCCAAGGAACCTATCAATATTTCCCCGCAGCAGCAGTCGCCCATGTCGAACATTGGACGGGTGGGTACGGAATGCGTAGTGGAAGCACCATTTACTTGCGACTACGGCTACAACATCTCCATCGGTCACAACGTCTTCATTGGCCGGAACTGCACTATTCTGGATCCGTGCTCCATCAAGATCGGGAATAACGTCTACATTGGCCCGAATGTCAGCATCTACGGTGCCACCTTGGATACGCACCCATCGAAGCGGCAGGGAAGCAAGAGCTCTCAGCGCGGTCTGACTATCTCGATCGAGGATGATGTGTGGATTGCCGGCGGTGTTACGATCTTGCCAGGCAAACGTGTTGGCAAGGGTGCCACAATTGCTGCTGGCTCCGTGGTCACATCAGTAAGTTGCAAACATATATATCAATGAAAACCCGCTCGTGTATACTAACGTGGTATGAATGATAGGATGTTCCTCCCTTCACCGTTGTTGGCGGTAATCCTGCCAGAGTTATGCGCGGCGTCATCGCCGAGACCCATCATAAGTAGGGTCTTCAGCGTTGGACGTTCTATTTCGTCACGTAGTCATTTTCTGTCATTAGTGATACCCAAGGTCGCCTCTGATGTATAAAAAGCCGGGTTTCCTTTATATTGTTGGTTGGATTCTAGGCTCCCTGTTCTTTTGCGCTTTTTCCTGTCACACTCTGCTATCCCAGAGCTGAGGGTATCCCCCCATCTTGTCTCACGTATTATGGATTTTCCGCATGTTGACTTGGAACACTGTTATCGGCGGGCGAGAGCTGGAAGCGAGGAGTTGTTTCTTGATTGTAACGTGGGATGAGTAGTGTTTTTTTTTTATATCTATTTCCCCTAACGTTCTCCTTTTAGGCGGTGGGTAGAAGGGCGCCAACTTGAGTGGCGGTGGAAAAAATATCTTGGGCATACAAAGGGTTGTTTTATACCTGGCTATATAACGCATCTTCTATCGGTAGTACTTGGAGCTCTGGAAGCTTAGATGGGCCGGGCTGGAGGACTTTTTCCTATAGGCATTATCACGCTCAATTATGGCACATAATTTGAGCAACGCAATCCCTCCTTTAAAGTTTGCAGTGTGATTCCCAAATTCTATGACTACGTACTGGAGTTGTACGCGATGCAGTCCCATCGATAGCGACATCAAAGAATACGTAGAACCCCCCTTTCAGGTCGTCCGGCGGTATCATTATCTGCAAACAGCAAGTGTCTGCCTACCCTACCGCTCCAAAATATACGGATAAATCAGGAAGGACTATTGGCACTCCAGTTTCTTGCAGGTGGCGCCGTCACTTCAGACGGGGATGGCTGTAGAGCTGCTATGCGATATACGGAACAGAGGTCCCACAGAAAAGATGTTGTGTATATTTAGAACACACCTGGTGACTAAGCAGTCTTGTCAACAGGGGAACGGATCCTCCCAGTCAAAAAAAACCAAAAGCAAAGAGCATGGATTTATCGGGGGCGAGACATACTGACGGGTAACCAGGATCTACCCGAGAACTTTTACGTCATTTGGGATTGTGGCAGTTTCATGAAGATGACACGGCGCAGCCAATAAAAGACACAAACAGGGTCGAGCAGCGGGAGGCTTCAGAGCAAGTAAGACGCAAATCTCTTCAATACAAAAGTACCAATACGCACGCCAATCTTGCCTGCCCAGCTGGCAAGAGGGACATTGGGAAACTCCCCGAAGCTTTGTCAGAAGAAGGTTGGAACAGACCCCCAGGGGCAATTTAGCTGTCCAGGAATCGAACCAATCAAACAGCCAACACCAGCCTATTTAAGTAATAAAAGTAGATCCTACAGAGGCTCTTGTTGTTCGAAGGCCTGAAAAATTACCTAGGTAGTTACACGTTGAAAAATATAAGCGAGAGATACTTCTGGGAAAATCATCAATCAGTATGAACAGCAGTGGTAAATTTGAGCCCTATCGCATGGAGGAAAGGAAGATCCTCGATCTGGTTCCATCCTGAAATTGGAAAAAAATAAATCCGAGAGCTCTGGTCTGGAGTCAAAAGTGACGGATATTTTATATCCAACCACTACTATTCCCACTAGACAAGCATGTAATGAATGGAAATCCTCCCATGGTAACGATCTCGTATGTCTGTCTCAACGAGGCTCACAATATCCCAGAGACATGTCCCGATTGAACCGTGATGTCTTGTCATCATTCCTTGCTTACTACGGCAAGCAGCATGAGACCCCCTTCCCCCTTATCCCCCTTATCCAGAGCAGTTAAAGAAAGATCCCGCCCAAGGTCCGCCCACCAAGATCTTCGAAGCAGTCGGAGGCACTCCATTGGTTCCGCATTACCTGCACGAGAATTGCCAAAAATACCAAGCCGCAGAATAACCATCCCGCCGCCGCACATGAGCAGCAGGCGGCTCTAAGCTGCGGCTTATCAGGCGGAGACAGGCCACTACTACTCCTCCTGTTTCTCTTCCTTCTGCTGCTACTGCTCCCGCTGCGGCTCCCGCTGCTACTGCTTCTGGCATCGCTGCCAGTAATATTGCGCCACTCCGTGGCCCCCAACGGCGGAGGAAAGGTCGTCGTCGGAGGGAAGTCACACCTGTCTGACGGATCCTCGTCCTCTTTCGGGGTGGTGACAGGGTTGATGCCCGCTGTTGCTGCTGGATCCTTGTGTTGGGCATAGGTTTGTCTAAGGGTAGAGCAAGGAGGTCTGCGTCTCAGCGCAGGCTGCCGAGCGGGGGTTGCGGCCTGGTCAAGCGACAGCAGCGACGGCGACACCGACGAAGGTGGTACAAGCGGAGGCGGAGGCGGCGGTGGTGGTGATGGTGGTGGTGGCAACGGAAGGAGCGTCCAGTCATGCAGAGCTAGGTCCTCTGCATCATCGGACAGGTCGAGACTGTCATGTCGGCTGGCCTCTTCCAGGGGTATAGCTTGGCTGGATGGTGTGCATACCTCACCCTGTCCGCACGGTAGTGCCAGGATGGTTGTCGTGGTGGCAGACTCCCCTGCTGTCGTCTTCGGCTTCCGCCCAAGGGCCCGGCGTAGCCTGCTCAGGGTACGTTTTCGGAGGGGCATTTCCTGTTGGGAAAGGCTTGGCTCTTCTTGCTATCGTGGAAACGTCGCGGCAGTGGCAGCCGTTATTGTAGTGGTGATAACTACTGGGCTAAGCTTCTTGACAAGCACATGTGTGAACGACCGGGAGCAGGATGAGTGTCCTCGTAGATCTTCCCAAGCATGACATTATTACCGGAGTATTTTATAGGCCACCTTCGTAATTCAAGTTGGATCTTAAAGATGTTAAACAAACACCGCAGCAGCCTTTATTGCTCGAGCAAAGAGGAACCCGGGGTTAATCTGATATGCATCCGACAATGCTCAGCATCTTTGTAAGATGAAGAGTCAACGCTCCAAAGACAAGAGAATGATAGTTTGAGCAAAGAAAGATTATTCTTAGGGCAGCTACACACTGTTCTTTGAAGTGAGTGGTGCTGAGCAAAGCCTTAGTTGGAGTGTCTGTAGTGCCCTCAACCATTGCAGCTGTTTATACAATTTGATACCTGCCGATTACCACAGTCTCTTTTCTTTCTATCCCCGTGAACGAACATAACTACTGAACCCAGGCTCATTCGGTTTGATCATCGACCATTTTGTCCGAGTAATGCAACCTTCCACGCATCCGGCCGTACTCAGCTTGCGTGATGGGAGAGTACCTGGGCGGGTTATTCATATCTGAGCATTGGGGAAGAACCTCAATAACGGAGTCAGGGTCCGGAGATATGAAGTATGGGATAGAATATCGTGCTTCAGCCAGAACCTGATGTCTCTGCATCGGTGGGGTGTTGACACGGTGCAGTGTCGACGTGAGGTAATCTAGGCAATGTTCGAGTTTCTCAGCTACGATTGCATTCGGGGAGCTAGGCAGCAGGAATGGATGATGAAATCGCTACAAGACTCACCATTGCTCCATCTCATTAACAGATCACCAACGTTCATGATGAGCGCGTCCTTGACTGGCGTGGCGTCCATGAAGCATCCATTTTGATTTGGATCTTCCACCTGCAAACCACCGCACTCGTCTTGAAATAAAATGGTGATGGTACCCCAGTCAGAGTGGGTTGGCATTCTTGCCAAAGTCTGGCTCGTTAATTTCTCGGTGTCAACTGGTGGATAGTGTAGGAGGCGCAGCTGATTGTTGAGTCCGCTGTGGAACCTCAAGAAGAAGTCGTCGTCATTCAGCCCGAGGCCAACGGCCAGAGCTCTCAACAGGTTCTTGGCAATATCAAAACAACGCCAATAGAACTCGGTGGTGAAGCTTCGAAAACCTGGGAGGATATCCTCAGGTAGCCAGACGTTCGGCTGCAGTTCAAACGCCTCGTTCCCAATCTCATAGCTTTCCTGGTAGAGAACGGATGAGCTAAGAATCTATTGTTCCGGCCGAGCTTCCAGTTGGTGCTCAAGGAATGGAGAATTCACTTCACCGCCTTACTTTGTAGTCCCCAATTTTGCGAAGCTCCGCTTCCTCTGCATCCGGGTCTTCGCCCTCCAAGTGGACACGCTGCGACACCTTCTCCAGCCCAGGCCAAGAATAGCCCCGGTGCACGCTTGGGCCTGGAGGATGAGGGGCCAACATCTTCTTCTCCTTGGGCAGGTCGAAAAGCCTCTTGGACCAGCTGAAAGCCTCATCGACAAGCTCGCGCGGCAGACCATGGTTGGTCACGTATACAAAGCCCACCTTTCGGCAGGCCTCCGTGAGCTCCCGCGCGATGTGCTGCGTGGCCTCGGGAGAGCCGCTCGACCACGCTCCGAAGTCGACGATGGGGATAGCATTGGTTTCGCAATCCATAATGACCAGCGTCCGAAGAATTAGAACGTTGTCCAGTAGTCAATGAATTGAAATTTGTCTGTTGATGTCTGCTTCGCTGCATTCGGATTGCTTTTGCGGAATGAACCAATTTCACAGGTCACGTTTCTGCGTATTCATCGTCATCACCGAGGACGGTCCGGAGAGCCGCTTTTGATGGGACGCACACCGGACCACCACTCGCAGGTCGGGGTTCGGACCGGCGAAAGGCTACCGTCAATTAGCATGCGTCCCTGGGCCATTCATTGTCCACTGCCAAGCGGCGACCTAGCCTTGTGTTCCCCATAAACCAAGGCACATTTCATGCTATTCGGAACTTCAAGTTAAAAAGAAAGAAATAATAAATATTTGAACGACTGGATGATCTTGGTACGGCCACACTGCCGCCGGCGAATCTTTTTGGCAGTAACCATCAGTTGCATAACGCATAGTACGGATTTGGAGCCGATCAACAATCCCTAGAGCTAGTCCTATTAATAGACAACTACCACGGTTGGCACCTGGAATATAAGATGATTGCTACTTGCGCACAGGAAAGGGGCATGAATTCATCCGAAAGATGGTTATGCCATTTCTGGCGACTGAGACCAATCCTGTGATAGAAGCACCCTTAGCAGCGGTGCGGTGTCAGTGATGTTGTGCCATTCGCCCAGCGGATCATCATCTTGCCGTTTTAGACATGACATTCTTGTATTCTTTCCAATTGCATTTCCGCTGCAGTCCTGCTTGCCGCCGAGAACTAGGTAGTTTACAAATGTCCATATAGTGGCCCTGTCTCGATCGAACCCCTCCGTTTCAGATCGAGTCTAAAACATACACCCTTAGCATTATTGAAGCCCCTTCTCAAGCATTTCAGTATGCTTCACGTGCTTACACGGTACTTCTCTTTTTTCATTCCCCCCCACCCCCCACCAATCAAGGAATTATCTGTTAGTTTATTAGCAGAGCCTGCCATGTGGTATTGCTCAATGCTATCTATTCACTGCAAATGCCTAGTTCGCTGATAGCATAAGCCATTAAACCCGATCAGGAGCGAGATGGGTAGTGTGTGCTGTGATCTTGCCACTCCACTAAGTCGCTAGGCTGTGGTGTAGGATAGCGGTATAATTAGAAACAACAAAACTCTAAATGCGAAAGAAGAATCCCATGGTATTGCTAAACAGGGAAGTGGGCAACCTTCCCGATAGAGATAGGAACGAACTGCTGGCCAAACACATCCTGGACCACCAAGCTTGCACATCAAAAGATAGCGGTTTCAAAAGCTGGTCGTTATTGGAGCTGCGGCTGTAAGTCAACTCTTGGCGTTTCCCCTGCCCTCCTGGCTGCCGTATTGTTTGCCGCAGGTACTTCTTGCCAATAGCATTAAGCTTATTCCCCCAATTCGACCTGGGTATCTGTTTGGCCTGAACGAGATCGCGCTATAAGGAGAATCGAGCCCCTCCCAAAGGAATACTGGATCGCTATTTGACTGCTAAATTAGGCACAAGTTACACATACGGGTAGAAATCGCCTTGACATAAGGAAGGGGGGAGGGGTTGTCTATAACATGCAGTTAATAAGCTCGTTTCCAAATATGCGGCTCAACTCTATTAGCATTTGACCGTGCCAAAGAATCACGGAGGATACCACTATCTCGTCATCTAACCCACCTTAAACTTTGCCAAGACACCAAGACACTGACCACATCGCGGCTGTATATCTGGTCTGCCTACCACGTGATAAGCCTTCACTGCAAGCCCACGATAAACGTGGCAGAAGCGCGGGGTTTGAAATTATCAACAGTAGGACATATATCTGGAATTATTATGTACTCTCATTGCCCACCAAAACGAAACACAGAACATGAAAAATGATATGGCTGATGGGGTACAATGGTGCAAATATGAGAAAATAACAGCGGGTTCCCCAGAGACGATCAATTGGGGAGGTATTGCTTTGTTTCTTTTCTCTGTTTTTTTCATAGATCTAAACGATGCCACAAAGCTCGTCGCTCTGAGGTGAAAGTCAATGAGCCTTAGTTTTTCGAATAGCCGATAGACGCTCTGGAAGCCCGACAATATGTACATGAGTAAAACAACGATAACCCGAATAGACCCGTCATATTCCATTTAAGGTAGTTTATGATTACATTGGTAAAGGAAGCCATCCAGTCGTGTCGTGAAGATGAAAGGTATGTTCGAAACTTGAATTCCTTCAGAATTGAGTCTCCTCCATTCGAGCCACTGCTTAACTACAAGTCGGCGTGGTTGTGGGGGTTGACACCGCATTATCAGGGTTGGTTTGCGAGCACCCATCAATCACCCCTAACAAGGTGTCATCCACTGCTGCATCGTAGGCATTTCCACAGTTCGTGTCACTAAGTGGTTGATATTAGCATTTGCTAGCCATTGGAAAAAGCACTCAAGGGGCGGGTGGGATGTTCTCCCAAAACGAAAGGTTGAAGCTTACCTGGAGCCTCCACTGGCATTGTTGAACCACGAGCAGATGTCATGGGAGAAGCAATCCTGGGTGTAGGCATTGCCCACAGCAGCGCCTGTACATCCAGCACCACAGCGACCGTTGCACGAGTAGCTGTTAGACAGGTTACGGTTAGCCCATCCCAATGTCGCGATCCAAGTGGGGAACATATTATAAGACCTACTCTCCATCATTGACAGTGTTCGTTCCAAAGTTGCTACCAACAACACCCTTCCAAGTGCAGGTCACTCCTGCATCAGTTGTCCATGTGGCTGTCGCTGTCGCGCCGACTGTGAGGCAGGTGACGGATCTCTTTCCCAAGGCTGGCTCGCTGGGTGCAGCGAGAGCCAGGAGAGGGAGGGCGCTGAGGAGGATCAGAGAATACATGGCTTTCTTGTTCGTCTCTTTCAGGTCGGACTGGTAATGAGGAAATGAGAGAGAAGTGCTTTCTTCGGTCGTGCTACCCTGCTGCTGCTGGCCATCTGTCATATCGATCGGCGACGGGACGCACTTATAGTAGTAGAGAAAAGGCGGGCCTTGTGGGTTACGTACACCCACCCTGGCCCTCCTTTCATCAGTACCCGCTTGACACCCTGCACCATAATAAAGAATATAAAGGTCCGCGAGCTAATGTCCCGATCGGGAACTCTCCAGACCTCAGCCCGTAGTTTTGTATTGGTTTCCATGGATGCGTATTCTCGTCATCTAATTAAGGAAGCACGAACGAGCTCCAGTTCAGCAACCGGAGAAATTCCCGGAACCAGGTAGCCATTCAACTCCTAAGTATATTTGACCACCTGCGACAAGCTTTTTTATGCGGGGAAGGGAAACCCCTGGATTTTGAATTGACTTGTGACGGGCCACTTTAATGTCCAGACAGGCTCTCAGCGACTATTCCGAATCTTCGCACCCGTCCGATGCAGAGTTCGCGGCCAAGTTCACCAATTTGGTCGGGTTGGCTACGCGTGCTGCAAGGGCCCATCACAGAGTGGCTTTTACGGTTGGCATTGCTGCATCAATTACAACCTGTTGCCCTTACATACGCGGCAATCCGTGTGCATGCAGACGTTCCTGGGACCGCGTATTCGAGCTGGGTAAGCGGCTCCTCAAGGCGCCCCCTTCTACGCGATGCCCCACGGCATATACTGAGTCCACAACCAGCACTTGACAGTCTGATTGTACACTGAACTGATCCTGGCAGACTAAACACCATGGGTGCTTGTCACTTCCAATGTGTACAGGGTAGTCTGACCAAGAAATAATGTCATGATTGCTGGTTCACCACATCATTTCACCCAAAACTCGAGCAAGGCGCATCAAACGCAACGCCGTTGTTTTTCTCTTTTTCTTCCCACCACGTGCGTGCACCTCATCCAGGAGCATTATTGTGCAGGGGTCCACATTATACAGCTGGAATAGCTTGGCCCATTTGAGCTTTATGCCCCGGCCGACGCGTGGTTATGCGGCTTCTAAACCTCGACAACAGCCGGGCCGTAATTTACAGTAACAAGACTCATGCGTTCAAGAATGTCATTGTTTTGCAGCAATTTTGGTTTGTGGAGCGCCTCTTCATCATCTGAGCGCCTGGGCACCGGCATTGGGCTTCCCGCATATTTGGGGACAGCGCTATGGTACATATGCCCACCACGCAATGAGCGTAAGGTACGTAAACAGTCTCTTCTTTCGCCTTGGTAAATCCGGTAGAAACACGTTTCTCGGATCATAGCCCCGCCATAATATTATATAGCCCGCAGTGTTTAGCAGTCGGAACACGCTGCCCACCGGATAGCTCGTCGTCAGCGGTCGTGGTTCAGGATAAGGGGCATGATGGAAATAGTGGGCCAGTTGCCCGACTTACAAACATGCGATGAACACCACGAGCGATAATATCGGAAACCAGCCATTAAGGGTTTCGAGAAGCGTGCTCATATCCTTCGCATTGATGATAATGGGTAGTAGCCATATCGCCGTCATTACGATTTCCACACATAATGATGGAACGTATGAATTTAGCTTCGTCGAGGACAATAGGGCGCAGACCATGCACAAGGATAGCCACATCAGCCCGAAGTTTATCTTAGAGAGGATCGGTGTCAGCGTTTTAACATCAAAGGTTGGTCCGTCGCACGGTGTTGACAAGAGACCCCAGCTGAGTGTAGTGTAGTGAAGCTCACCGAAATAGGCACCACGATTCCAAGATTGCTCTGATAGCTAATCCAAGCGCACACGCCAGCCATGATCCCGAGAATCCACTGCGCAAGACCCAATCCGAACCACATCAAGAAAATGATGCGTCGCCTTCTCTGGCACTTTGGATGCATGTTCGTCGGGAGGGGTTTGCGCGTTACGTACGAGGTGACATGATGCGGCCAACCGCGGAGCTCGCAGACCACAATGATCCCTGAGATGCCGTCTACGCCGGTGAAGTACTTGTCGAATCGTCGCTCATACTCTATGAGACCACCTTTCATCCTCCAGCAATGGAAGCATTCTGACTGCCAAGGGTCGTCTAGACGGCCCTTGTTCTTGACAATGCGGCGGTCGCGGGGGATGGCTAGGCATATCGCACAGCATTCTTGGAGAGTAGGATCGGCCCTGTCGTCCTTGATGAATTGTTTCCGGAAAAAGTCCGCATCGAATAGCTCTCGGTACATTCGGCAGCACTGGCGCAGGGCTACCACATCGGCAACGTCAAGGTCCGCCATCACCATGAGCAAGAGCTCGGCTGGGAGCTCTGTGAGCGCGGCGCTCTGGTTTACTTCGTGGGTCTGCACTGCCGGCGGCTCATCTCGAGCGTAGCTTCCCACTTTCCAGGATTGTAGCTCATTGTTCTTGCCCTTTGACATTCTTCAGCATGTAGCTGTGTTTGTAAGTTATATCACTGATGCTCAACCAAGAATACCTGCGATTTCTAAGCGTAGGGTGTCATCTTCAATCAGCCGAGCGGTGCTGTTCCATAGCGTAGGCGGCGCACCCTAGCATGAACTCCAGGCAGCGTTTGATAATCGACCAGCTACTTTGAAAGAACTGGTGGTATTGCAATGGTATCGCAAAGTGCCACGGGCTCCCAAATTCATGCAAATATAAGTGACTGCTGGCTTGAAATTTTGTTGAAAACCGTGTGCTATGTCGAGAGCAGTAAATCTGCTCACAGCAGAGTGCTGCATGATAATCAAGCAACGAAGGTCCTGGATGATGGATGGGCAGATAACGCATTGAATGGTTATATCAGTTTGGGCAGGTCCAATAAGATGGTGTCAGAGCCGATAGCCCCGCTTTGGTGGTGTTCCTATACGGCGTGGCGAACCACAACAGCATGTTTTTGGCAACCCCTACATCCGAAATGGGCACAAAAGCTGCCAGGGTATGGGGTTTCTCTCGAGTCTCGCCCCTACCGCCGTCCCGGGAGCTCTGCGCGAGGTCGGCAAGTACGCGCAAGCACGCGCAAGCATGCGATTCTCCGTGCTCGACCTACATAGTGCGTGCTTTAACACCTAGCTGCGATGGTATCTAGTGATGGGGCGCCAGATGCCATTACGTGAAGCAAACGCAGCAGGAGCATTCCTGTAAAGCTCGGACGATCACATGGGCCTAGCGTAAGTGTATAAGCTTGTTCGTCTAGCTCATTGGTGCTGTAGTAGAGGAGGGTAGGAGAATAGCTCTTGCCAGAGAGAATCATATGATAAGACGGGTGTTTCTTTCATCCGACCTCGGTGTTGCGGCTAGTAGAGCAGCAACAGCTGAATCCGTATGCAAGTCGCAAGCATGATGAGGCTCATGCAGGAAAGGATTTGGGATTTGGGATTCCAGATGTGGCTTTCGGCATTTCTGCGAGAGCTCCACGGCTTTGCTCACCATAACTACTGTAAGTACAAGAGCTTATTTTTAGGAGAAGATATCTCCATAATTACTTGCTTGGTAGAATTAGCCTTCGTAGCGCCCAGTCAGCGAGATCGATTAGCTCCAGACGATATCATAACCTTGTCGGCTCGCGGATTACTATATTGCCAAAACCCAAGGCCAACACCAAATAGCAAGCTTTCTTTCCACTCATGGCAGAAATGTTTAAATCGTGTCCCATGCACGAGAGAGGGGTAACAGAATTGGCTCATTGATGCCCCGTAGACCCATTTTTGGGACAACTAATGTAGCTATTTTGAGTTGACTTTGTCTCGTCTCGAGAGAGTTGCGGGAAGTTTCATTGCCTTGTGGGGCCACAGGATCTCGACACCAAAAAAAAAAAAGTCTTACTAACTTACGTGCAATCTGTCGGCCTCTTGGGATTACGGTGCATGGGAATAGTTCTGGGTATTTCCATGCAAAGATGAAGTGGGTTGAGAATCCATGCGAAACCACAAAGTCGCAGAATCGGCGCTGAATCCATATGACTTCGCAGGCCAGCGGGCTAGTCCGACGAGGGCGGAAATGGTCTCGAAGCCATCCTACTGTGTAGTTGAAACCTAGCATATCAAAAACCGCGCTGTGCACTCACACGGGTCTTCCCCTTCTCTGGACCCGGTTTGTTGATTGCTCGGCGCGGCGCGGGCGAACCAGAGAGAGCCTAACACCCAACGTTCGTGTCCACCCACCCATATGCGGGAGTAGGCGCTAATGCCCCCTAGAAACCAACCATTGGGTCAGAATAGCGCCCGGCTTGTGCCTGGTCGGTGAGGCAGATCGTGTCAGGATTTGGCTACTCTAGCTGGGAATTTTTTACCGAACCCGCGAAGCCGTAATGGACGATCTGGCTCTAAATACTAAATACTAACTCAGAGAAGGCTTGTGTATGCTATGTACTGTCGTATATACATATCCCTAGTTCTTAAGTTTGGGAGGGATAGAAGCGTAATCTACGGTGCTAGCGTATCACGTAGGTTACAGTAGCAATGGTTCTGGGGAGACAATGTTACAGACCTGATAGCAGTTGTTGATGGTGTGCGTAACCTGACTACTTAAGAGGAACGACGGGGGTACGGGGGTGCTGAGTTCCCTAGTTAAGAGAATAATAGGCCCCATACGGAGTTGCGCTTCCCCTGTCTGCTCTGCGTCGAAGAACCATCCCTTCACTAAACCCGATCTAACCAGCCGGACAATTGACGATGGGAGATGCACCATGCAGGGATAGAACTGGCCCGCACAACTGCTACGGCGCTGCTCAGACAGTTAGCCGTGGACGGGCTCCTTGCCATCTGTACTTCGTAGGATTGGCTAGGATAGCACTCCGTAGTGCAGTAGTGACAAGCAAGTTGACGGATCGTCTGTAGATAATCCAAGCACGGAGGTCAGTTGGGGTCGGAGGGGCCGTTCTCTCTCATTTCCGGATCCCATCCAATCCCGCAGGTTACCCCTTAGGTAAGTGGCTACCTACGAATTTACGGGTTGCAGTGACCTGGGAGCCGGGCTGGTGATGGCAAAACCCATCACAGCGTAAATTACCTATGTTGTTAGCTGCGGCATGGTCCCTAGAAGAGAGGTTCTGGTTCGCTTCGATTGCGGGTCGTAATGTCGTATTTCGGAGCCTTTATGGCACCAAGGCAATCTCCCGTCCATTTCGTTTAACGTGAACGTTCACCTACGATACGATACAGTACCACCGTCATCGACTACCCAAAACATCGAGCGGTTTGGCAGGATGCATAAAGTGGAGATCATGTATTCACTGCGTGTGCTCACATTATTTGTTCAACTGCTGCTGCAACAGACGTGTAGGCGTATGTATGTGTTGTGCATATTTGGACGGCCAGACCGACCGCCCGCATCCAAAGGGTAAGAAGCTTGCGCCTCTCAGATAATATTTTGTCTGCAACTCGATCTCCCACCCCTTGTGGCGGTGGTGAGAAATATGTTTAATGGCGCAGAGAGACAAAAATGTTTTGCTTGCTTCTTCTACTTCTTCTTCCCATCTCGATGCAGGCAAGGGTGTGTCGATGGGAATCGACCTCGTCCAGTGCGATCGCATTAATTATACACACATATGCATGCCATGGGATACCAGAGAGTGTTTTTGTTGACGTCGGCTTGTCACAATAAAATCCACAACAAAAAACTCAAAGCCCATTTCGGCTACCGCGAGGTTGATCCGGGGCATTCAGTGGTTGGTTGGTGCCAGGCGAGGTACATGCGCAGCGGACCCTTTTTTGCCGCAATGCAAGGCACGCCGAGGTACCCTTTCCAAAATGAAGGGCTGGGGGTTCTAGGCCAATGCATCAATAATTGACAGGCTCACAATTGGTACGTAGCTGGCCCGAGGGGCGGAGGAAGAAACAAGCCAGCCTTTTCCGAATACCCAGGGCCTGCTCCCGCATATCCAAGATTGGCGGCCAAAATCCAATGGGTAGAGAACGCAAGAGTTCAATTGTAGAGAGGATCTTGGGTGATAATAATAGGTAGTGAGGTCCTCCAAGCCCGTAGCCAATCCTGCGATTTCTTCCTGACTCCGTCGCCCTTGATCCTTCTCTCAATTTTGCCCCATCGCGCGGCTTGGTCCCTCAGCGCCACGCCCCAACCTAGCTGTTTCCTGTTGCGGTCTAGTGTTCTTGGCGGGACTCGTGTGCACGCTCCAATTTTGGAGCTGGGATACCCACTGGACCTTGGGACTCTAGAACGCTTCAGCACACGGGGCAGTGCCTAACCCAGCCCAGTAATAGCGGCTTGTGACCGCCAATTGACCTCGCCTTGGCTTGTCCGTTCCATTTTCTTCCCCTTCGATCTTCCACCTTCAATCGGAAGTCAACCAGGAGCATAGTACTCAACCACCATCCACGGCACGAAGCGACGGACTCTTCTGGCGAGCCTTTTGCTCGCCTCTCGGACCGCTCACACGTCGCTGGCAGCGTTCTGTGCTCGCTTCTCATCATTGCGTGCACCCAGAAATGACAGTGAAGGTCTGGTAATTGTGAGCGTATCGCGGATACTCCTTTCACCAGCTGTCTCGACTGCCCATCCACTCACCACCATCCATTGCACCTTTGCCTACCTGTAGGCACTCGAAAGCTCCAACAGTCCGCTGCGAGTACCGTTACGACTTTAATCTTGACTGCATTGAAAATTCGTTAGCGAAATGGCGTCCTCCTCGTCCAACGTCGTCGGAGTCCACTACCGAGTGGGTAAGAAGATAGGAGAGGGATCTTTTGGTGTCATCTTTGAAGGCACCAACTTGTTGAACAATCAACAAGTTGCCATCAAATTTGTGAGTAGAGACCATTATTTGCTGTCCCATCTCCAATATACCTACCAGTTTGAGATGCTGGATTGAGAGCATTCCTCGAACGCCCAATTTCGTCCCATGTTTTCCCGCCGTGATGCTTCTGTACTAACCACGGGCCATTAGGAACCACGCAAGAGCGATGCACCTCAACTTCGTGATGAATACCGTACCTACAAGATCTTGGTTGGATGCCGTAGGTTACACCTCGATTTTTGCTATTCCTTTAAATCTCTCACTAACCACTAAAATAGCTGGCATTCCCAACGTCTACTACTTCGGCCAGGAGGGTCTGCACAACATCCTTGTCATAGATTTGTTGGGACCCTCTTTGGAGGATTTGTTTGATCACTGCAACCGCAGGTTCACCATCAAGACTGTGGTTATGGTGGCGAAGCAAATGGTAAGCCTCTCGAATCTTTGCCGCCGGAGATGTGTACTCTTGTTGGTGAGACTGGGTAACGGGTAACTGATATGATCAATAGCTATCGAGGGTTCAAACCATCCACGAAAAGAATCTCATTTACAGAGATATCAAGCCCGATAACTTCCTGATCGGAAGGCCAGGCACCAAGGCTTCCAATGTGATCCACGTCGTCGACTTTGGCATGGCAAAGCAGTACCGTGATCCCAAGACTAAACAGCACATCCCGTACCGCGAACGCAAGTCCCTCTCAGGAACTGCACGATACATGAGTATCAACACCCATCTGGGTCGTGAGCAGTCTCGCCGAGACGATCTGGAGGCTCTCGGCCACGTGTTTATGTATTTCTTGCGCGGTGGACTGCCATGGCAGGGCCTGAAGGCGGCTACCAACAAGCAGAAGTACGAGAAGATTGGTGAGAAGAAGCAGACAACTGCGATTAAGGATCTGTGTGAGGGTTTCCCTGAGGAATTTAGCAAGTACCTCACCTATGTGCGCAACCTCGGTTTCGAAGATACGCCCGATTATGACTACCTCCGCGACCTATTCACCCAAGCTCTAAAGAACACCGGCGAGGTTGAGGATGGAGAGTATGACTGGATGAAGATTGGCAAGGACCCCAGCAAGGGCTGGGATGCTGTTCAGAAGCACGGCGCCTATCACAACCCGAATGCCAGACCAGGCCCTTCGCAGATGGAGCTTCACGGTGCGTCCCGTGGCGGCGCCAGCACTCCTCACCTCACCCGCGATCGTTTAAACGCCGCGCAGCCCCCACCTCCATCGCCAGCGAAGATGGACAAGCGCCGGCCAAACGCGCCCGGCGCGCTCTCCGCGCCACGGGCGAACGCGGTGGGGGGTCTCCGTGACATGGCTACTCCCACAGGTTCCACGCAGGCACAGTTCCAAAACAGTAGCCAAAACCTTCCTCCGAGGATGGCTCCCCAAGCCAACATGGCACCGCAGGCTGTGCCTGGGGCTCGCCCTGCCGAACCCCAACAGCAGAGCGGCGTCAGCAAGTTCTTCAAGGCTCTTTGCTGCGGTTAGTACTCCTTTCCCGCCTTGAAATATATATATCCCGAGTCACCTAACTAATGGCAAAAACATAGGTTAAAAATTATTTGACTGCATATCATGACCGCAACTCCTTGTTATAGATCATACATAGAGGGCATTGGATTGAGAACCATGTGATTCGATGCTTTCTTCCGTACTACGTATTTTAATACTGCTCCTGGGCTGCGCCGCTCACCATTCTCGATATATTCTTACTTGCAACATGGACGTCTCGCCCCACATTGACGAATCTCACCATACTACACCCGCATCAGCGACTGGCTCATCCGATATTCGCACATCCTTCACGAAACATCTGCATCGAGCGTTTTGGCGAGGCTGGTGGACTTTTTCTCGAAACCTCCATGACGAAGGCGTATTGGCGTAATCTGGGCATGGGAATGATCTTGTCATCAAGATGATCCAGTATCAGTGACTTTTCCGGTTATTAGTACTTGATTAGACTTGAGGCCGGCAGGCCTGTAATCAAATTGTCCTTTCGTGTTTTTCCTAACCACTGTACCTATTCCTGACAGATGCTACCTCGGCTTGGGGCACGGATACTGCGCGGAGAGGAAAAGGGGAAGGGTTCCACGTATCTGGAGCGCAAAGAAAGAGAAAAAATTGGTTTTCATATGTATCCATGACACACTCGCTTTATACTAGAAATCTTCGGAAGACCGCAGACGCAGACGGAGGCGGTCCATATAGGACGAAGAAGAGAAGGAGGAAAGAAGAGGCAGAAGGGGAGAGTTTCTGTCTGTTTAATAGTCGATTGAGCGAGCGAAGCAGCCACGGCGCCATCGGAATTGCATTCTGGAGTTTTTTTTTTATCCCTTTCATTGTGTCTTCGAGGAAAGTGGTACACGCAGAGAGATAGTAGACAGAATAGCAAGGCCATCTTGTGTGTTTCCAGTGTGTGGGTCTACTAAACTACGTACTGATTGTTGTAAGAGAAGCACCCCGGGGCAGTTGATAGAGACCCTGGAAATGGTATTTCCATATATGTGAAGTATAGGTAGATGGAAACTTGTGGTGTGTTATTGTCATGAGTTCTCATAAATACATTCATAACCCTACCCTCTAAGCTAGTCACGATTGCAGGTTCGAAAGGTAAGGAGACAACCAAGCGACTTCATGATCGGATTCTAAAGGAAAACCCCCGAAAACTCTTGGGGACAAACAAGGCGTTGTGACGTATAAGCAAAGTGCAAATGACAATCATTTCGAATTTTTCATTGCTACCCTGAGTAACTCCACCAATTCCCGTCCGCTACATAAACCTCTTGAATTTGGGCGCCCCGGAAACCAGATCATACCGAAACAGAGGTACTCATTACAAGGGAAGAGAAGGTCAGAGCCAAATGCTGTATAGCATGAGCGTTTTATGCCTGTTCGTTCTCCATATTTGCTTTTACTGGTTCTATGTCCACTAATCATGGCGGCTGCGGCTTTCTCAAGACACAAACCGACCTTCCTTGATCATTTCACCGACCTCTCTTACAAAATCAAAAAACTGAGTATTGAAAGGCTTTAGGTAAGCTTCTGCTTGATGAAGAAGGACCGCAGATGAGAGAGCTGCCATGCGCAAGTAGCACCGAGGACAACAAGCTGGATGAACATCCAGCGGACGACACGGGCGTTGGTAGATTCGGATTGATCTCGGAATTCAGCCTCTCGTTCCTAGACCAAACTTGAGTTAGCAACCGCGGTAGGGAAACAGATTTTTTTTTTTTAAAAACACAATAGAGTTTGGCCCATCATCGCTGGCAAAACAGTGAAAGAACCATCAATAAACGTACCCTTTGGAAGACCTGTTCTCTCCTAATGTCCTGTAGCCTGGTGTTGAGGTCGCGAACACGCTGCGAAAGATCCTCCATCTTGCCCTTGTCGGCACTCTCGATCTCGCTGGACTCGCCGATGGCAAGGTCCAACGTCAGCTTGATACCGCCGTTGGGGTGGTGGACGCTCAGCCAGCCCTGACGGCCGCTGTTAGACGAGGGCGTGAAGCACATGCGGTGCTCGCCAGCGCCAGCAGCGTTGAAGGTGAAGCGGCCTGACGAGGAGCCGCGCTGGGAGACAACACGGTGGTCATTGTCGAAGACTTCCTATTACAGATTGGAAAAAAGACAGCGTTAGTTTTTATATTATATTTTTTTTTTGAGGGGGAGGGTTTATTGCAAAGTCAAGCCTTGGGACTGTTGCGACCACGAAGCTCGAGGACACGGGGCGTAGGGAACGTACCTCGACGGAGATGTATATGTTGAGGCCGTCGTGCTTGGACCACGACTGGGTGTTATCATCCCACTCTTGAGCTTCGTAGTGGCCCACGACGAGAGTGTCCTTGGGCAGGTCCTCGAAGAAACACTTGGGGGTCGTGCCGTCGAGGTAGAAGAACAGCGCGTGAGCAACGGGGCTCAGGAGCAGGAGGGGGAGGAACGCCCTCATGATTGGTATCGGAGGCACTCAATTAACTTGAATTCGTCTTGGTAGTGTACTGCCGGTCGTGTTCGATATGACCAGATCCACTGCCGATCGAGAGAATTGCCAAATGCAGCAGAGAGCCGTTTTGTGTGTGAGCGTGGTTGTTGGTTGATTGTCTGCTACAACTACGGCCAACAAAGCGAAGCTGCTCACAGGCCAAATTGTCCTAAACTCAGTCGACCTAAACTGGTTACGACCTTGCATGGGCGGAAAAAAATGGGCCAGGGGGTCAAGGTTAACCATTCATACTGGGCGAGCTAAATGGGTGGTTCGTGCGCCGGTTGTAGGATACGCTGGCCATAACTGGGACCTCTCACTTAAGACTTAACCTTTTACCAAAGCTCCCCCTGGGCCGCATCAATCAGGGGGGAGCACTGTGCCAATTGACAGTATTGGTCACGTGTGCTCACTGTTAGAAATTTGGATTTGCAGTCTAACAAAGAGTCGCAATCATCAACCTCGACGCCCGCCGCATCGATCGAAAAGAGAAAGAAAAAAAATACCCCCCATCAATCCCGACGCGTTAAAGGAGACTATTTTATCGTCACATCCCACCATACCGTGTATTGACATGCATACTTACGCGTAGACGAGTCTTTGTTCCGCCTTCCTGTCGATTACCCACGCGAGGCGACAGGGCCGATCAGATCATTGTCCATTTGGCGACTTCGTGGCCGCAGCTGGTAGTGAAGTTTTATTTCCAGCATCACCACTGGGTTTGCATCTTCGTTCCGGCTTCACAACCTTTTCGCGCTGCTCAAGATGGCTTCTCACGATGTGCGCGACGTATTGAACCTACCCACCGAGGGAGGTGGACCTCGACCCTCCAAGAAACAAAAGACAGCCGCCCCGCGACCGAATTTGAAGGGTTTGGCGCGAGAGGTGCAGAACCTGGGCGGTGATAACCCGATAGCCATCGTTCCCGAGATATCCTCCTTCAAGAAGCGACGGTTTGGCAGCCGAAAGCCTGCTGCTAGATGGGAGTTGCGAGCCTTCCAGAATTCTGCGCGCGACGAACATTCTCTGATTCTTAGGCACTGGAGGAGGAAAGACGAGGTCGCGTCAGCTCCCCAGCAGGCTGAGCAACCGCAGCAAGATGGGGACCAGGGCGAAGATAAGATGGATGTGGACAAGCAGTCCGGTGAGGTCGAGGACTCGGCCTTCTCGAAGTTCAACGTCAAGGTTCAGATCCCAGAATACAGCGATGACCAGTACAGCTCCACCCTAAATAGCAGCGACTGGACAAAGGAGGAAACAGATTATTTAATGGAGACGGTGCGGGATTTCGATTTGAGGTGGCCTGTGGTCTGGGACCGTTATGACTATCAGCCTAAACCTATTGAAACCGCAGATGGCGGCGATGGATCTGGCAGCGACACAAATCCCAGCACTGCTATGGTTCCCGCCCGTAAGCCACGCACCATGGAGGATCTTAAGGCTCGCTACTATGAAGTCGCGGCTAAGATGATGGCTGTTCAAAAGCCTGCCCAGTACATGAACTCGGCAGAGTACGGTCTGCACCAGATCATGCTAAACTTCAGCCCTGCGGAGGAGACCCGCAGAAAGAAGTTTGCTGAGAACCAGATGGGTCGCTCTAGAGAGGAGGCTCGCGAGGAAGAGTCACTTCTCCTCGAAGTGAGGCGGATATTGGCCCGGACAGAGAAGTTCAACCAAGATCGAAGGGAGCTGTACAACCGCTTAGACTACCCCCATGCCGAAACCACCCAGGATCTCAGCACCTTCAAGACGAGCAACGGTTTGCAGACCCTCCTCCAAAACCTCATGAGCGTCGACAAATCCAAGAAGCGCAAGTCTCTCATGGGTACAGATGGCCAAAACACCCCTGCTTCCGCTGGACCATCTGCTGCCCACCCTGGATCATCAACCCCCGTGTCTGAAACTCGACGGGAGAGTATTGCGGCTTCAGTGCCACCACCTGCTCATCGCGATTCTATCGGTGGTGCCGAGGGTCGCCCTGAAAAGCCTACCAAGAAAGGTAACCAGGCTCCCGAACGCCGGAAGCTTACTGAACAAGAAGAGCAAATATATGGTGTGCACACTACTAGCGACCGTCTATCCAGTGGACCTACCTTCCGCTATGAACGTATCAACAAGATACTCACCACCAAATCGAATGCTCAGCATCAACGCATAACCAATACCCTTGCCGAGCTTGACATACCCACCCGTCTCACCATGCCTACTAAGGAGGTTGTTTCACAGATGGAGGCACTACTTAGTAATATACAAATTCTTCTGGAGATGAGGAAGAATAACGACAAGCTTGAGAGCGAGGTCAAGCTGGAGTTGGCCAAGAAGGCAGAAAGGGACAAGCTAAACGCCCCGTCCCAGGTGGAGGATAAGAAGCAGTCTACTGATCCAGCAAAGACTGGCGAAGAGGAAAAAGCAGTAGCCACAGATTCAACGGCTGCGCCCGAGGCCCCTGATGCTGCTGGTGATGCCAGCGCTGAAAAGAGCGAGGTGCCACCCGAGACTAACGGCGAAGATGCGCCGAAACCTGAGGCAGCGACAGGCGACAAGTCTGCAGATAATACTACCAAGGTTAAACAAGAGGCTATCGAGGAAAAATCAACGCGGCCGGGAAGCAGTGGTGGAGCACACAAACGGAGCGCGAGTGTGCTGAGCACAGTCAGTGATAAGAGTGCAAAGAGACAAAAGAAATAGTTGATAATCGCCAACAATATAATATGAAACTGCTGCCAACTTTTGTGAAAGTTGGTGGTAATTGATCACTTGTACACTTACTGATGACAGATATTTCGTGAAATAATAACGAGAGTGATGTCGACTCAAACTGGTCGCCAATATCCCATACGACGAGATAACGAAGCTTCGTGTAACTACATCCGCCCTTGACCTTCCGTCATCTTTGCTGTCCAACCCACAACATGACATTTCTTGTGCCTTCGTGAAGTTTTAAATCGAAGGCTCTGCTAAGCCAAATGTCTCAATTGGTCAAATAAAATAGACGGCCGACCAGGAACGACCGTTATACGTCCTATAGTTACCTTCACGGTGCAGAAACGCCGGCGAAGTCGCGAAGCGCGAAGCGGATGCACCCGGACTTCTTATCGCCTTGGCCACTGGCGCATATTTTTGTAGGTACAGTAGCAATCGGCCCCCAAAGTCTGCGGCTCGCTTCACGGGCAGGCCGGGGCAGCCCATGTCAGCTACGACACCCACGCGCAGTTTTGATCTTACATTGTGGCACGTAGTTACGCAACATACCGGGTGGACAGAAACTTGGCTGGAGACTTAGGTAGCCAATAATGGCGGGCGCGTGAGCCGTAGCGGAACCCCCCTCCATACCTGCGTAATAAGCTGGCTGGCGACTCGCCCGTCTGACACAGCAGCTCATAAGCGCCCGAAAGGAGAGCTCGGCGGCTGCTGCGACTTTTGGTGTAAATGGGCTTTGGAGAAAGCAAACCGACTCCGCGTACGCGGCATATGATTGGGTGCGGGCGCCGGTGGCAGGTTATTCGGCGGCCAATGAGCTCGCAGTCGGTCGCTCGGCCCTTGCAAGGACCCAGAGCCGCCGAGAGTCCACGCAGGCTGTCAAGTGGTCCAGCACAGCCCCTCCCCTGCCCTACTATTCCCCCCAAGCCCGACGACGCATGTACGTAGAGGATGCATGCCCAGCTGGGTCGTTTTTGTGGGCTGCGGAGCTACTTAGCAGTGGGCTGTTCTGCGGGAAGAGGGAGAGCTACCCCCCCCCCCCCCCCCCCCCAGCCCAGGCCTGAAAAGCGGCCGCCTACCCGCCGTTGCAGGAAGCGTCACCGGGCGGGCTCGCCTCTGGTTCATCTGCTGCCACTTTTTGCTATATGCGGCCAGGTTCCGCCAGACTTTGGAGAAGCCGTTGCTCACTCTGCACAATTCAACTACCACGCACTCTCCCCTATCTACGTTCTACAGCAATTTCTTGCTGCCTCGGAAGAATCGAGCTCATTCAGTGACCTCATCTGCAAATTCCACGAGAATTAAACGAGAAGTAGACAGGCGCCGAGCTATCGTGTAAGTGCGGGGCTCTTGACGATCCAGCTTCCTTGGGGAAGTGGGCAAGACTCCAACGGACTGGGGGAGCTTACATTTATATTTATATATCTTTGTAGCCGACCCCTGCTATCTAATCATTTCTAATTCCTTCTTCCTAGCCCTGACACTCGTCCATTCAAGCTTTTACTCAGATCGAAAGCTTTAGGGAAAGCTCCCCCTTGCGCTCCTAGCTAAGGGTGACGATGTCGAATCAATACTATCCTCGTAAGCAGAACCCAATCGCCACCACTTGGAAACGAATCGCGCTGAGGCTAATGACGTGAAAAGCTCCGCCTGGTGCTGCCGGGTCAGCAGGTATGTGCAATGCTCTCTTACTCTGTCCCTGCTACCACACAATGCCTTGTGGGGAGCTCATGAAGGCGTCTGGTAGATGAGCACGAGGATGGGATGTGAAGGGGAAATTGGGCTCAAGAAACTGACAATAGGTACTTTGCTCAGGTTCACAAAAGGCATACCCTCCGCCGCCAACTTCACCACCTGCAAATCAGACCAAGTTCTACCCTCCACCGCCAGGGACCCCAAGCTTCGCGCCAGCTCAGGGACAGTCGTTCCCACCGCAGCAATCCTACCCGGCACCGCCTCAGCAGCAGCAGAACTATCCACCGCCACCACAGCACCTTACCACATCGCCGCCTCCCCAGTCAGTGAGCCCGGCAAACTACCCACCGCCCCCCTCAGGTGCCCAGCACGCCAGCTTACCGTTCCGCACCACCTCCCCGGCGGCCAGCAGCACCACTGGGCCGCCTGGCTACGACCAAGCGTCCCCCGGCGCGCCCGAGGGCTACCCGCAGGAGAAGGCAGCACGTAGTGGCGCGGAAGGGGGCGACGGCCCGGGTCCGGCCGCTGCGGCCGCCGCCCCTGCGCCGGGCCCCAACACGCACGCCGGCGGGCCCCCCGCGGCCGTCTTCCGCGGCGCCTACAGCACGACGACGGACGACGTGGGCACCTTCAACGGCGGATCGTACCGCATCAGCCACCGGGACTGCAACACCATCATCACGATCCAGTTAGCGATGGGCTGCCCGCTGGACGCCAAGCCGGGCGTGCTGATCGCCATGAGCCCCACGGTGACGCTCAAGGGCGAGTACAAGTTCAGCATGAAGAAGATGATCGCGGGCGGCGAGATCGGGCACTCCACCTTCATCGGTCCCGGGGAGCTACTGCTCGCGCCCTCGATGCTCGGCGACATCACCACCGTGCGCCTGACGGGGTCCGAGTCGTGGAGCGTGTCCAAGGACGCCTTCGTCGCCAGCACCCAGGGCGTCACGCGCGACTACAAGCGCCAGGGCCTCGGCAAGGCCATGTTCTCGGGCGAGGGCCTCTGGGTCCACAAGGTCGCGGGCGTCGGGCTCATGTGGATCACCAGCTTCGGCGCCATCATACGCAAGGATCTCGGCGACGGCGAGAAGTACATCGTCGACAACGGCCACCTCGTCGCCTGGAACGTAAAGTACATCATGGAGCGCGTCGCGTCCGGCGGCATCATCGCCGGCTTCGCTAGCGGCGAGGGTCTCGTGTGCAAGTTCACCGGACCGGGCACCGTCTTCCTGCAGACGAGGAATCCGGTGAGTTTACTACAATTTCTTTTTACCACTACTACTCTCGCGCGTTTGGCATCACTGCTTTTTGGTATGCTTTTTCTTCGTGCGGCTCCAAGGTGGGGAGAACAGGAATATAAGAGGGGGGTGGGGGCCGGGGGACTGCCCATTTCAAGAAGAAGGAGAAGATGAAGCAGAAGACAAATTAGTTTTGAGAAACACAGATCGCTGACAATTAGTTTGACAATAACAGAGAGCATTCGCTGCTTACATGGCAGGCAACTCTGCTCCAGCGTAAACGAACACTCGAAAATACCACAGCGCCGACCGCAACTCCCGACAGGACACATGACATTAGTGAAATTGGGCGAGAATCATTCCGGGGGGAAGAAGAAGACAGCGTGTGTAAGCAAGGCGTGCATTATCTTTATGGTTTATTTTATCCTTGTCCGTTTTGGTCTTCTATATATCTTGAGGGGAGTTTTTATGGGATATTAAGTGACGCAATGAATTCAAAACACGGAAGCCCTGCGGTTCCGATTATATTAACTCCAGCAAAAAGTCAAATTTGCAGATACGGTTAGATCCCGAAATCAAGGAAACGTGAGTGTTCTTGGCTGTATGATACTTTTCTTATGCATCTGCGTTTGGAAATACCACTGGGTGGTGGTAAAGCGTGAGCAAGACTTCGTAGTATTTTGCCTATTATATTAACGCCGACCAGCCATAATGCTTTGACTGACTGACAGTGGTACTTTGGCAGAAAATAGATGAACGTGTTCCTATGTCTTCCCACCCTCTCTCTCTCTCTCTCTCTCTCTCTCTCTCTCTCTCTCTCTCTCTCTCTCTCTCTCTCTCTCTCTCCCACTCCCTCTCCCTCTCCCTCTCCCTCTCTTTGCCGATATAACGCCAGCTGCGACAGAGCACGGGGTATCAAAAACACAAACTAACTTTTCAACACATGCAGATAGGCCACTGCAGCGAGTACCATGTCCATCCTTTGTATCCGCGAGGACTTTCCGCCCAGGAAATCTCGTCACCTTGCTTTAGACGCCGATGCAAATGCTTGTATGATACACAACCTCTATTCCAGCTTGAACTTGATGTACTCTACCCAAGCGCCGATATCTTCCGTGATTTCAAGCATGTCTGCCCACTGAGCCGGCTCGTATCGCTTCCCCTTGCCCTTGCTGGCAGATGCACCTTCCATCTCCTTGTCTCCATCTTCGTCCGTGCCAAAGACGTTGTCTGAGACGATGTGGACCTTCCCGCCTAGCTGAATCTCCAGCGTAATATTGGCCGTGCGGTCCCGGAAAGGGAAGACGATAACTAACCGGGGGACCGGATGTGCTGTTAGAGTGACATCTATGTCTAGATCCGGCCGGGACATGATATGCGAAACTGTGGTGGATGACGCGCCAGCCTGGCTCGGTGCAGCATCGTCACTACCCATAAATGATGCAAACTCATTAGCAGCCGTCTTGGTCACAGTGGACTTGGTTATTTCCGTTGACAGCTCCGGGAATCCTTCTTTAGGCTTGAAGCTCTTAGCAAGCAAGGTTGAGAGGAATGCGAACTGTCTCAGCATGGGGAGCATGTCCATCAGCTGTCGTGGGTGCTGCATGGGTACCTTGGTAAGGACCTGGCCGTACACAGGCTTGTATATACATAATGTATTCTTGTGGCTGCGGATGTGCTTTTCTTCCTCGCCAGGCTTTGCCCCATAAAAGCTAGAGACTGGTTGGAGGCGCGTGATGATGCGCGGCTCGCTTGGGTCGTAGATGCTGCCAGGGACGATCGGGAAGACCAGGGCATCGAAAGTAACGCTTGACTCGGGAACCGGAGTGCCAGCAATCCCGTGGATCTGAGCTGCTACAGCAGATGTAACTATAAGGGGAGGGTCGAATGTTGCCATGAAGAACACATCTGGAAGTTTAGGCCCTTCTGATACAGCGGTAGGATCTGATTCCACGGCCCCTGGCGGCTTACTACCAGCCTCAGATGGCAAGAGGATGTGATCGGGCTCCTGCCAGTCTAGGATCGGTCCAGCAGTCGACAACATTTCATCATTTGTGAGATTCTCTGTCTTCTCAATAGCATCTGAGATCCAATGCTCAGAAACGCGAACTGGTATGCCAACCATTTCGGGCATTATCGCCATATCGCTCTTCGGCGCGCATTCGATCATAATAGCCCACGTCTTGATTGCGTCCTTGTGCACAGTGGTTGAGGGCATCCTCTTGCGCTCTTTCCAGTAGTCGAAGCTCAGACCGATTCTATCGCGAGCGTGCATGAGTGGGCACCCGTGCCTGCTGCACAGAGCGGTAACCTTAATGTACTCATCTGGCTTGCCCTTCATCTTGGGATCTTCTCGAAGTTTCGCGACATCCCAATTGTGAATCTTGAGCAGACTCTCATAGATACCGGAGATAGCATCGTAGCAGTTCAGGCTTGGCAGTACACTTAGTCTGTCCAGAGTTGCCAGGCGTTCGAGATTTGGCTGAAACTTGTCCAGCGTCTTGGTCCACGTAGCCTGTCCCGGAGCAAGCTTGAGATCTCGCAGAAGGATGTCGGCAGCTTCGCCAACGTGCTGTTGGACACTCGAGGTGCATTCTGGAAAGGTGAGAGCCACATTCTCAACTATGTGGTTGTTGATGATAATCTCCAGAGTCAGACCATGCCCTGCAATGAACAGAGTCTTGGATTTAGGACCGCCACCAGGAGTGTCTTCCCAGAGACACTCCAGCCCAATAGACCGAGCGACTCTCTCGAGGCCCTCATTGCTAACTCGTCCTTTACCGCCAGCCTGAGGAAACATCAGCATTAGTAATCTAGGGATAAAAAAAACGATGCATATTCCATCGTATAGCACCAATATCAAGTTGGGTATACACACCTTTAGCATAGCGACCAAGGCTTCCATACGCTTCTTCCGGTCATCCTCGTCAGCTCTGCCAATGCCCAAGGAACCCATGCTCAGGTGGTCCAGCCCCAAATCGAGATTTCCGTGTATCCCCAGTGCGCCCAGAGCGGCTGTGGCCGAGGGGCTATCGAAATTAACGGCGGCGCCCCCATCGGGCATACCCTTGAGCGTCTGCGAGGTTGCTGGCGACTTCTTAATTGTCTGAGGCGATGTGCGCGAGCCTTGGGGCGGAGAGAAAGCAGCTTGTGTTTGTGGATTCGAGAACGGTGTAGAGACGGGGGGCGTCGGCGCTGCACCCATCATCTGAGATGGTGTGCGACCCTGCTGGGAAGGCCCGTGGCGCATCGGCGTCGACATGTTGGAAGCTTCGCGTTGAGATTCGACTGTCGATGAGGTTGCAGTGGTGGCAGAGACTGCTCGCGATTGCGCAGGCAATCAAACAATTGTCGAGCAGCGACAGTATTGGGGGTGGTTTGTATGGCCGATACTCGATAGCTCTCCCAACATTGACCTATCTCAATGCATACCTCGTGAAGTGGGAGCTGCTAAGTGTCTGGCGCTGAAGCGTGTTGAAGCTGGTTCGGATGGGGCAATAGTTCCAAACACCGACCTGGGTCGTTTATCCGACAAAGACAAAAAGCTTCTCAGTCGGCTAGTCCAGTGCTGCAAGCTGATTCCGCCCAATGGCTGATCTAAGCTTATGCACAGTCTCTCTGTTTATCTCCCTCTGTCGCTGGCAAATGTATGGGATGCGGAACAGTTCGAACTGTAGTGGGGTGAACGTTGAAATTATGGACAGACCTGATGCTCTGCTCAGGCCTCGAAGGCGGCAGGTTTCGTAAAAGTACGTACTACCTAAGCGGGTTCCCTGAGAGCTCTCGAGAGTTGGTTGATTGATTGGTGCGCCTGGCGCGACGACGCGCAGGGCCCCCAGAGCCCCCGACCACATGCAAAGTGCCCAAAGCCCCGTTAAACTCGGGAGAATCCACTCGTTAGCTTCCAAAGTCTAATAAGCCTCGCCCGGGGCTACGACATCCCGTCGCAGTTAAACTAAAACCAGCAAGCTTCTTGGGCCGCTTCTACATAGCAGTATGGGACAGTTGTAGCATTGGCAACCTCTTCAAACCACTTCGTACCGGTGGTATCACGCTCTCAAATGCATGCACGATTATATTCGAATTGTGGATCATCGTGCCCTTTATCACTACACATCTATGGCTCCTTAAAAATACTGACATTCGTGTTGGCCGAATACTGCTGCCGAAAGCCCAACCTTTGAGAGCTATCACTTTTGCTGCACCCAATCATTCAACAGCTTGTAACCACTAGCGGAGAAATCCAGATAACGGCAGCCACCATGTCCACCTAGATCATGCTGAGATACTGAGATACTGAGATCTGCAAGCGAATGGGGTGGTTGTATGGCCAGCCATAGACAACTACCTCTTGCAGATATTTAACTCTGGGCTTGCTTGTTCTATAATTCGTTTGACGTATGAGAAAGGCCAACCTATCTATAGGTGAACGTGCTCCAAGCTGAATATTCTCTCGCTGTTTTGTTGAACGCTCTGTCCTTCCTCGACGCTTAACGCATACTTATGTGACAAGTACACATAAACTCTATGAACTTGCTGGCTTCAAGATCATATTGATGCATTGAACTCTTCCCGCCTCCTCGTCCTTTGACTGTCTTGAGGGTGTTTAATCACCACCGCTGCGTTCGGGCCAGGAAGTTGGATCTAGCTCTTGAACAGGTCACGTCGCTGGCGGTCTGCTCGTTTGTTCTGCCGCTCTTTGCACTTTTGATGATATTTCGGATCTGTAGCCCGGCGGTGCTCAAGATATGCCTCGTATTCCTGTTGTTGTTTGGTCCAGGTTGGATCGCCCCATCGAGGCGGACCTCGTGGTTTGCTGACCGGTTTTGGACCAAACAGATCCCTATGGACATATACCGGCTCGGCAGCAGCATGAGGAAACACACCCTGTTCTTGAGGATGCAGTATAGGGTCCATCGTTTGAGGCTCGTAAGTGCTGAGGCGTTGAGAAGCTGTCATTGGCAGGGTATGGTATTTGGTTTTGATGTTGAGGTTGGGCAATAGGATATGCTGGTTTAGACAATTTCTTTCATTTCTGCCAAGTGGTTCTGCATTTTCATATGGCAGAAATGCACCTCCCATAGCAAAGTTCTGGGATGCATGAGTGGGCAGAGCCACTGGGGCTAAACAATTGCCTTGATCTGGAAGCCCATCAATCCGGATACCAGTAGGTCCGTGATGCCCTTGAGACCCATTGGCTCCGAGGGGAATTGTTAGATGCTGGGTTAAGGCCAATTTTTGAGCCTCCAAGAGCTGGAGTTGAACCTCGCCAATCTGCTTCATCTGAAGTTCCAATAAGGACATGCGTTCCTGGATCTCTCTTCCTCCTTCGCCAGCACCTCTGTTTGATGGAGCTGCAGATGTTTCCTCCAGGTTCCCAAAAAGGCTCATAACAGAGGCTCTATTGCCTTTGCCAGCCCTGGCACTGCTAGATTCGTCTGCTAAGGGGTTGTTTTTCAGTGAGCAGCAGAAGGCATTGGCCTTGGGATTCAGTGTAACTGAAGACCCAGAGCTCAATATTTTCGACCTGTCGACCCCTGGGCTTGCAGAATAGCAGCCCATTTGACTCCCATCGGATTGTTTTGGCGAAAGAGCGGTAAATACGTCCTTGATGATACTAGTCGTATGCGTGTCGCTGGCACCTCTCACTGGCAGACTTGGATCTTGATGGCGCTGCGTCGAGTTTTTGTTGAGTTTAGCAATAATACTATCAAATCCAAGCTGCTTCTCTCTCTTACTTTCATCTTTTTTTTCTGGTGGACTTTCGCTGGGAGAGTGGCTGTCCATGTGCACAATTCGATGGGTTGTGCTGTTCTGAGTGCTCTGAGAAGGAGAACAGTCATCATGGGCTTCCCCCTCTCTTTTGCTGCCTCTGTTATCAAAATCTGGTGTCTCTTCATCTTCAAACGGAGGTGGAAATGCATCAAATACAGCTTTCACCCTCTCATCAACGTGATTCCAGGACTTGGGCTCCAACTTTGAACTGTGTTTAATGAATTGAAGCTCTGCTATTGGGAAGGATTGACAAGCTGGGGTTCCTCCTGAGTCCTTAGAGGATTTCAGTGCTGCAACTGAAGCCAACATACTCGGCGAAGGGCGAACAACGGGGTTCGAAGGACGGTTGGGAGTTAAATCTTGACATAACGCATGGATATTCCTAAAATTCTCCCGAATTGTCGGTGTGAAGAGATTCAATCGGATAGAATGTTTTGGTCCCAAAGATAAATGACATGGCCTGGAGTCTGGGGTAGCTTTAAGCGTGAGCCTTTCGAGCAATTCAGAACTATCATATCCATCATCATCGGCAAAATGGTACTCTCCTTTCGTGGCAGGTGCTGATAAAATGAAATCTGGGTCAATTGGGGTGTCCTTTGAACTCCGAAATCGTCGGGCATCTGCTTGGTTGTTCGCCAAGACTGTGTTTATGCGAAGCTGCTTTTTGGACAATTTAGACTCGGTATTTGAGGACTTATATTTGACATCCACTGCAGGTTTCATTCGGAGCTCGTTAATGTCCGGACGCCATTTATGTCTCCAATCGTCATTAAGCAAGGCTCTACTTGACACCCGCCTGCGGGAACACTCAATTAGCACGAGGTCTTGCTTGCGCTTAGAAGATAGGCCTTGAGTTGAGATGTTGTGAGAGATTTCATCATTGGATGCTGACAAAACATCCGTCTTGATGGTCATGTCGTCAGATATTCCAGGTGGCTCAGCCACGGCAGTACTAGCAGGAAGGTGTTATGAATATCTTCAAGCAGGATTTCGGGATGAAGTCAGGTGAGTACTGGTGAGTTGGCCTTCGAACAACGGCCGAGCAGGACACGAAATTCTGCCTCAAAGTGTGAACGTTCCAAAGTTCTGCCAGTTATCAAAGATGCAAGAATTTTCTTGTCCATACGTCAATCGAGATATTGGGGAATGTTGTGTGGACGGACACCAAGGACTGGTGTTTGAACGGCGTCGTTGCACAGCAAAACTGATGACTGAAAACGACCGGGGCTATATTCGTTGGCTGTACTCAGGAGCTTCGCTATCCAATCTTCATTCAATTCACCTGGCCTCTTCTCAAAGTAGTTGAACAACAAAAGTTTGGAATGGGTGGGAAGCTATCGTCGAGCGTTCGCTTCTGAAATAAGGTCTCAGCCGTTTGATAAGGGGAATCCGGACGAGAAAGTGATATGTAGGCACGGCAGTTGATGTGACGATCGAAAGAAGACGAAGAATGAAATTTGATTTTTTGTTTTTGTTTTTCAATGCCGTATCCCAAGCCCGTGATCTAAAATCTAGAAAGTGAATCAGCGCGGCTAGCTTGGTGAATACCGTCGCTCTCGGGTCGGATGGTGAATGTACAAGAGATCCATCGGAATACCCGACAATCCAGTTTCTCGTGACTTTGGAAGAATTATCAATGTTGCAACTGCCTGGCAACTTTTTCTTCTGGGCAACTACTCATGCATAGATACACACAAATGTATGTACTGCCAAGCTGTTGCCTTACTAGCAGGAAGGCATTCAGAATCGCTCTTTCTAGCGGCGGTGAAACTCGATAAAGCCCTAACATTGTTCAAGGAAACACAAGGTGCTCGTGAGCCTGGGGTTCTCCGGTCACTTCCTCTTCTGGTATTCCTTCCTGTAAATCATTAAGCTCCAAGTGACCACCGTTTATTGTTATCCTTCTTCTTTGGCTCTTCGGCTACCTTCTGGAGCTGGATTTTCCTACGCAGCCATAATAGAAAAAGACAGTAGCAATTGACTTTAAGTTCGGGGAGTCAATATCGAACTTGAAGCTTTCGAATCTACATATCCTTATATGTGTCACGCGAGACCTTGTTAGCTTGTTTGTAATGCAATCAATGGAGTGGAGGTCAAATACATGATCAGTAATACACATATCCTACTCTACAGAATGCGCTATCCCCTCTCCCTCCCTCAGCTAGACTCTGAACTACTATGATTTGGGTGGTGGGAGGCGCTACATGGACACCAGGGTGCAACACATTAGTGACCTGCTTCAATCTCACAGGAGGAGCATATATCGGATTCACTCATTCTGGACAGTAAAAGCGGCGGTTATCTGAGCGGAGTCAGCCGCCTGCATTTGCGGGCTACACATGGGATACCGAACGGTAATCAACTTTGCAGGCGCCTTGCATATGCAAATTGAGACATATCCATAACGGGCGGCTGACCCATGGATCAGTTGCACCATTTATGCGTGGAAGTTTTGGGCTTAAACATGGACATGGCAATAGGGACGCGTACTGTGGTGCAAATACACCAAAGGAAAGCTTCGTCTCCAACAACCTTTACAGCTGCCCCATAATTGTTTCATCCATCTAAGGACCCTAAAAATTAGAACGATGACGCTGTTATATTGGTTTTATCTGAGCATCATGCCTCTATATTCAAGGGTGTCAGACTCTGGACTACATAAAAAAGAAAATGTGCGGGGACATAGCACCCAAATGCTGAGGTCGATCCATGGAAGTTTAAGGATATGTAAACTTTGAAAGTCAGCGACCAGTTATCACCCCTCGACAAGGCGGTCCATTTCGGTTGACATCTTCTGTGTAATTACTTCAAGAATCTACCTTCGGAGTGAAAGCGTTGCCGCTTACCAATAGTAATGTCTCGACTCCGGGAGCTGTTACTCAGCGTGCTTGGTTTCTATGCGCAGGGCTTAGCTGCGTTTCCGTCCCGCCAACATGCTGAGAATCCTGTCGGCAAGCATACCGCTCAAGAGGTAATTGCTCAGCTGAACCTGACCGCCAACATCGAGAAGGGCTACTACATTCAGACTTTCGAGGACCCCCACACCTGGCGACAACCGCTCTGCCAGCACCGCAATCTACTACCTCTTAGAGGGGTTGGTAGGTCCGTCGCACTGGCATCGCGTGGACGCGGTGGAGATCTGGCACTACTACGCGGGCGCTCCATTGGTTTTGTCCCTGTCTAATGACGATGGCAAGCCCGCGATGAAGAAAGTTCTTGGCCCTGACGTCTTCGATGGCCAGCACCCACAAGTTGTCATTAATAGTTGGCTGTGGCAGAGCGCGCAGAGCACTGGGGACTGGACCCTAGTTGGCACAACTGGTGAGTCATGAAGCGACAAGCGTACTGTATTCCTAGGACTGACGAATATGCTGCTCGTAGTGGCCCCCGGGTTCGTTGAAAGTGGTTACGAGGTGGCAGCACCTGATTGGGTGCCGAGTGGCGTATAATGGAACCAATTTAAAAAAGGATATCACCGTAATGTCTCACAGATATCATGATTAACGGTAGCCCAAAGGAAGAAGATTGATTGACCATATGAAAATAAGGATGCCGTACGCCTTAACCATGACCGCCTCAATAAACCGAAGATACACAAGCTAGTACCTTAAATGCACACCGCCCTTCCTGTTTTGTTGCCTGTTCATCATCGCCTGTCTTATCTTCATCAGTAGAATCGCTCTCGGACTCTGTATCGTCCACAACATCATCCAGGTACTCCCAATCCTCTGGAGGGTGCGTCTCTAGCTCTTCGTCATGATCCAACTCAGCTTCGTCTTGAGCTGACTCTGCTTCTGATTCATCATCGTCCGAGTCTATCTCATCCTGATCGGCTAAACGTGCTTCTGACAGCTGCTCAACCAATTCGAATGGATGATCATCTGCAATGTCCCATGCACCATCTTCGAGTTGCACTTCGTAGAATGTTTTCCCTTGACCTTTGAATACATCAACACCCTCGATTTTGTCTAACGGACCTGTACCTGCTCTAGGTGTTATGCGGTAATCAATGAAATATAAACATTTTAGATAAGGAAAACATGAGGGTTCTGTAAGTGTCTTGATGACATCAGCTAGGATGTCTGCCTCGTCGCACGTGATGCCATCGGGTTCATCTTGATCCCACCGGGGGTCAAACTCAAGAGCCAAATGACTCGTAGAAGCTTCGCTTAGAGCTTTTAATTCGGGGATCGCTAGGAGCTCCCGCCCATCATGATAGAATTTGATCTTGGAGAGATCCAAATTCAGGCACACGACATCCTCCTCCAAATTGAGGAGGAGCGGACGGGGTGGCCGTGATGGGGCGATAGGGCCATGGTGACCATAAGAGCAGTTACACGAGCTTGGGGCTTCGCCGGCCCAGTTAGGAAGTGCTTTGTAAGGCAGCTCACCCTCGGGGATGAAGTTGCGAGCTGCGAGTATAGAACCAAACATGTCCGCCGACTGCCATAGTTGCTCTAGTCGGTGACGGGATTCGCAACACGCATCCCAGACGCCGAGGCCGCTGAGGTACGAAGAGGGGTAGTGGCTCAGCAACCCTGGAGGACCGGTCTGGCGGGGCACCTCGAGATGGCATTGCGTCTCCCATCGCCCGTCGTTCTGCGTAGAAGTCGTCACCAGCTGGAAGAAGTGAATGCCCTGAGACGTGGGGAATGCGGCATATTCCCAGATCAGATCTCTCAATTCCTTCGGAAGAAACGGGAAGTAGAGAAAATCGCCCGCCGGCGGGCGCAGTTGCTGGATGTCACTCATGATGGAGTGAGTCCATAAGGGAGGCGGGAAATCCTATCAATAATCCAGCATGGTTGAGCGGCGCGGACCCGAGGGTTATGTATCTCGCGGATCAATGGCCCCCCCAGCTCGTGACGTCAAAGAGAGAGATAAAAAGAGCCCGAAGGCGAGCAGTCGGGAAGACGAAGCTGCGGTGTTTCGGTCAGTGGCGCCGGCGCTAAATCCCAGTGGTGGAGTTCTACTACGTAGCTAGATCTCAGGGTCTCAGCTCGTCAGCTCCAAAAGTCCGGAGAAGGACGTCTGCTAGAGCTCACCTCTCACCCCCTCCCCTGACGCAAGTCAGACGTGGCTCTGCTCCAAAAGCTTAAAATCGCGCAAAAAGTAGCTCTGTCGTTACATTCGAGCCACTGGCTAGTCGCGCGCACTTCAATTGGCCATTTTGCGCTCTCACCCCGAGCGCTGAGGCGTAGGCAAGACGAGGGACAACTCACAACTATCTACCTGAGTATCCACGCGGCCCTCTCTTTTGGGCCGCTTCCTCCAGTCCCAAGTAGGCCGGGAACCTACCCCAACCTAGGCACGATCCTTCCAGAACCAGCAGAAACGCAGCAGGTGTAGCCAGTCAGAATGAGCTCACCACATTAGGCAGGCGTATACCCAGTGGGTATTTTCGCTTAGCTCTTGCTGAAATCGCACAATAGGCATTGGCTCGGCCGGACCGGATCGGACGCTGGTGCGCAAACCACACGTCTGCTAGCCCTCTACCGTAAGTGGTTCCCCGCACTGCTTCGGAGCCCGACAAATGGCATGTTACAACTGGAGCCTCTGGTGTCCAAAAGCCTCTCCTCACAGCCCGCCCAAAACTGCTCAAGCACGCTCAATGGGCCGGTGCTACGTACATAGAAGACTAAAGACTACGGTGCTCTGCTTTCGAACCTTCGAACCAGGCAGTCATGCATCTGGGCTAGTTACGAGGATTATGCTGGCCCTGCTCAAGGAAACCAGTTCTGCCTCTTCCCGGTATTAATCCCTCTCCCAGAAACTGGGTCACAAACTGGGTCACAAGATGGCCTACTTGCGCAGGCCTTTCTCCGCAAACCCCACCTTTACCAAGGCTCGGCTCGGGAAAAAGGATGAGGGAAGGTTATGCCAAACGCATAACTCCAGGTTAATGAACATTCGATATCCCACCAAGGAGAGCAGGAATGGCCCGTAAGCACGGTTGGGTTGCATTCCCTGGGACGCCTGGGCCCGGCCATTCCGAGCTGTGAAACGCAGGGGACTATTCGCCGGAAAGCGGGGTATGTAAGCCTAGTTTGACTATGCAGGTGTTCAATAGTCGCTCCATCCAATAGGACATCTCCCAATATGTGTTATTGATTCCTTACTCGAACGAGCATGGGCATTCTAATCAGCCATCGCCTGTACCAATTGAGTTAAAAACATCGTCAGTCGAGAGAGTTCTATATCTTCGTGGCTGCGCCTAATTAACCCCATCCCTCAGCCCTTGTCCATTTCCCCGGATTTAATCCCTAATCCTTGAGTCCCCGATCCTTGGAATGGGTCTCCGCATTCGGCATAGGTAGAGTATAGGTGCGATTTTGTCTGAAGGGCTGGTTTGAACTCCGTGAAGTGTGTTGTTGCATCGAAACTTTGTATGGTTGACGCATGACCTCAAGACTGGAGCGAAAAAGTATTGCGTTTCTTTAAATTGGCCGCTAATGAAAATCCTGCTCCATCATAATGACGTCGTAGACTTTGTCACTGTGCAAATTCCGGATCAGCGGATTATCGAGAGTGCGAATGAGGAAGTATATCAATCTCTAAATGTCACTGGCATGATCCTTACTTGAGGATCGAATGTGAAGTATAATGTAAACACGTGATTTTTGTGTCGATATGGCCATGACAGAATGAAGCATCGTCACTAGAGTGGCACTGTTACACCAATCTTGAATACGGTGATACCAACACCCGTGTCTATTGCTTATTGTAGCTCTAGTTTCTCATGCTTTTATATGGTCTCTTATTGCCCTCAAAGTACATATTCCTTACGTCCTCTGTGCGGGGGTTTTGGCCATGGTAACAGGATCTTAAACCCATCATTAAGGCAACAGTTGGCTTGATGGATTCGAGAGGCTATCAAAACCCGAGTTCACCAAGCATGAAAGGAAGACAGCATGTTGCCAAACTTTAACTACGACGATCAAAGAAATAGAAGTGGCAGCAGACAATGTTCCAAGGTCGCTGAATATTCACCACTACCTGGTTGACAACAAAGAGTTGGTAAGGTGCCATGATTTACTAGTGGTAAATTTTGAGTTATACGGATTAATATGTGCATAAATCCAGACATACAGCCCCTTGTACAAAAAACTAGACTGATTTCGAGTGGACTATAAAGTATAGCGCGTTTACCAAAGAAGTAACTTATAAAAAGCCCAAAGACGGGCCACGGGGCCTGGAACAACCCTCCAGAAAACTAAGATCTCTATCTTCTCACAAGACCTAGTCGCTGACTCGTAGTTGGGTATAATATGACGTCTTGTTGCCTTTTAACTTTGAGTTATACGTGCTATCCATGGCTTCGCCGATCATCGTTGGCTTTGAGGAAATGTAAATTTCACCGTCAACCTATCTCTGAATGATATCTCCCTCGGCAAATCTGGCGTAGCAACCAATAATAGGATGAGCTAAGAGAAATCTTGATAGCAATACTATACATGTGAATGGAAATACACGTTGAGGGTAAGTTATTGTATTGGATTAAGGATTTACCCTCTAACTATAGACAGAGGGTGAGGAGGATATATAAACATATGCTTCGCCTAGAGGGTGTAGTATTGAGGTGGCGTTGCTTATAGCTTCCATACGTGAGGAAGGCTGGCATACCTCACTTTAACACCTTTGGGCTTGGTATTCTTACAAAGTCTAATGGTAAAGTTGATGAGGTACGGCTGTATTGTTTTTATCTGACCATTGGTATACTCATGAGTCTGTTTATATACATATGTATGTTTGTATGTTTTTGTAGCAACTAAGTGTGATTCTCTAGAAACATAACCTAGAGTGAATCATAGATCTGTCTTCAAGGTTTAGAGCTTAATATTGAAACCTCGCGTCCACGTTGCCAAACGTAGTTGCACCTGTGCCGTCTGAATTGCTATTACACATTTAATGATACCGTCTACTTTATTTATTAATAGTTTTCACTATTACAATTAAACAGGAATATAGGGATTACTAATGAGAAATCAATGTTTGACAAGACGTTTAACATCTCACCATGCTATTGAAGGTCAGCATCAATCTAGAGGTTTCACCAGTATGTCTAGACGACAGTCAAGATGAATGGGCTGCCCTTGTTAGCCTCTAGCACCACCACACCCCGTAGCCATGTTTATTTAGTTCAAAATACAAACAAAACAAACACGTAGACTTGGCGTGAACTCGTGGTCCCGAACATGAAACACATAAGAGGGGTCTCTAATCTGGAATATGAGCTCTCTTATAGGTAGTAGCAGCAATCTTCTCAAAGTATGGGTGGGTTAAGGGTAGGAACCCTAGTATAGAGCAGAGATCAACCCTGTGCGCAGACTCATCTAACTTATTACCTCGACTCGCGCAGGATTGAAGGAACAAAAACTACAAATCTACGAGCCGCGGGCTGGATGATGCCCAATGCGCAAGGCGTATGGAGAAAGCGGAGCACAGCCCAACCTCAGAACAGGGAAATCCTAGGCTCGAGGCATATCTCGATCTACTAGGGCAAGGGGCAATCATTCGGGGGTTAAGCTGACCGAATAAACTTTGCCAGCTTGCATCCGAAGATGGCTGACCCTTGAAACACAAACTTGCTAGCAGGACATCCCAGGTGCTTATACACCAGATTGCGAAATATTCGCCACTTTGAACTCCCTACGACCCTGAGGTCAGACGCAAGCACTCCGAGTTGCAGATCTGCGGGATCGGAACTACCAAGCGTTTAGTATGACGGAAAATGCAGATTTAGTTTCATGCAACGTCAATGCGTAGGCCACTTCGATATAGGTCTATGCCAGTTCAACACCATGCTAGTGTTTGATCTCAATATTTCCATGTGCGTATGGGATTGTGATCTGCAGGGTCTTTAATAAGCGCTATCGCCCCGAGATGCACGCAATACCGCGAAGTAGTGATCAGAAGGATTTCGATATGGAGCAGACTTCAACTGCCAACTGGCTAGTTGTCTGGGGTCGAACTAATACTGATGATAATCCCATCCGTCTCGGATCAACCGCAAAAGTGTCGGATTCCCGGCAGGACATGGGTGGAGATGAGCTCATGTCTTCATTTCGTTAACACGGTCATCGCCTCGTGAACCGATAACTATTGTTGTTGTTGCTGCTGCATACGGCCCGAAGTCCAAATATGGTAACTGCCATGAGGACAGAAGATACATCGATGGCAGCGCAGTTGTATATTGCTGAGATGGGAAAGAAAGCACATGCACCAATACTCCCCAGAAAGTGAAGTTACATGGCACTGATGGAATTAACGTTGATACCTACCCTTTCGTGCATGATAAAACTACGTGGTTCCGTCCGGCGACCACGCCATGGGCCATTTATCTACACACTGCTGCTGCATTCGACCATCCACCGAAATGAAGCCTCGGCGACTATGCGCCGACGACCGTTCCAAGATACCATATGCGGTTGATTGCTCTAGGATGTTTACGATGAGCCAGTGTCTACGGAGCGAATTTGCCCTGATACGGTTCAGAGTTTGGGCCACGTCGACGGTGACAATGACGCGCCACAAAATCCGCGGAAGTGAAGTACCGTTCATGTCGCTGCAAATCTCCGGTGCAATATCCTGGCTTGGCATGCATGCGAGCCGAGCGCAAACCAATATATGGACATCGGATGAAACGTTCTGGAATCTGCTAGGAAGGTTGAGATGCTCATGCCGTACGGAAACTCACGAGCCACGAATCCGATGACGGACTCGTTTTCGCTCTTCACTCCTTCTGCGCATGATAACTCGCAATGACAATGGCTTCTCTCCAACGCCATTAGGACTGGGCTACTACTAGTTGCTCGTGGGTGGACCGATGGACCACATGGTCCACGCTGGCCTGCCGCATTCTGATCCAAGCTTCTTCCCTCCACGTCCATTGTTTGGTGGAGCAAACGCGTCCAGAGGCAGACTAGGGCTCTTCCCTGCGCATGAATTTCATAACTTACCATAATGAAATGACATATTTGTGATTTAAATTACCTATCGTATTAACGGTATGACCGGATTTCCTCAACACATCCCAGGGCTGAGAATGATCACACGCCTCAAGACTAGTGTAGCTGGCCAGAAATAAGAGGCTGCTCGTCGATGACACCTGAGATACGAGACCATACACGTAGCACGAGCCCCCGGGTTTCCGGGTCTCAGGTTGACGGCTCGTGGAGGCGAGAAACCCTAGGGTTTGATAGATGGCGCGACAAGTTATGTTTCCCCTCCGCGCGCGCTCCCCCTCTTGTTCCCTGGGTCAGATCCTGGTCGATATGGAGTTGGAAGACATGCATCCACCACGTTTGGGTGGCTGCCCATCCAGTCAGAGTCTCCTACGGCACCCATGGGGCATGGCTTCACTGGTATATGACGCAGATCAGCCTTGAGGGGGATGGAGGATGGACCCAATATCTGTGGCGGCGGACTCCGGGTTGGCTTCACACTCACGTAGCCCTGGATAGCCCTGCCGTCGAGACCGGGTGGCGAACCAGGGTCAGGGGGGTGTCGCGTTGGGGGAGGCGTAGCTTGTTACTAAATCGGGCAAGATAGTAAACAACGCGACCATTGGAGCCAACGGCTCCGATGCACAGAAGCGTAAGCTTGCAAGTTCCACGCTCAGCTCACCAGAGCAGACAGGAAGCTGAGCATGGAAAGTGATGGGCGAAACGAAATGACAAGGTGTCATGCGAGAAGGTAAAAAAAGAAGCAGAGATACTCTGTGCCACAAGTTTGATCATGGCGAAGCAGCGGAAGGGACCGCCAGGACTCAACCTTACATGCATACTAGTATGGCATGGAACGTAAATAAAAATACACACACCGCTCGTGTAGTTCGTTCTTCCTGCAGCTAGATGGGCTTAATGGACACTGTGACTACTGTTAGGCCCATAAAACAAGACACAATGCAACCAACAACCGTTCTTTTTATGAGGCTGTGGCTTGGATTCTTCAGAGACCAGCCATTAGTTACGCCGACTTGGAAAAAAAAATTTATTAAAAAAGTTCGAGACCGCAGCATATACTAGAAAATAGTGCCTGCCTGTTAGGTACCTATTTAGGTGCCTACTTCATGTACAGATCAGCAACACTTTAGTTCCGCCAAAGGCTGACCCCCCTGGTTCGCAAAGGAAAAAAAAAAGAAGAACTAGAAAAGAAAGATGTCTTTGAAAGGAAATGAATGTCTGCAATGCAGCATATGCGCTACGTATTAAGGCTGTAGATGCGTACATACTAAGTTATGGGATGTTACCATGTGCTTGCGGAGTGGGAGGGTAATAGCTTACTCACTTTCACCTGCTTTTTTCCCCAGGTGATTTTAAAAACCAACCAAAGAACCAAAAAAAAAGAGGAGAAGAAAAAAGAAGAGCATTAGGCTTCTGGAAACCAACGAAACAAAGAGAATCTGTAAGCGAGCAAGCGAGATAAAAGATCGATAGGGACAAAGAGAATAGAGCTGGTACGGTACGTACATACATGGGATAGGATCATCTGGTGTTTGGGTTTGGGGGGGGAGCATCCCATCTGCATGCGCCTGCGGTTAGCCCCACAAGCTGCCGAATTGGACAAAGTAGGTGAAGCCGGCGAGAGGGCGCCCCATAATTGCCCCCCCTGAACGCCCCACCCAACGCGTCCTACGCGTTTTCTATTGTTTACTTTAAGTATGCGCATCCAACAGGGATTAGCCACCCACGAGCGAGCGCCAGAGAGTCGAGCGACACGGCGAGAAAGCCCACCACTGCCCACCTTTTCTGCTACGGCGCGCGCTGCCGTCCCGGTCTGGTCTGCATCCTAACTCTGCCTACCCCCAAGCCTAACGGCCGCTGATTTCCCAACGTGGTACCCCCTTTGGCGTGTCTCGTTTGGTTCCTGGTGCCTTTTTTCCTTTTTTCCATGTTTCGTGTCTCGCCACCTCCCCAAGACCTATCAACTATCTAGTTGGATGTCGGTTGCGCGATCGCCTCATACACCAAAACACTGACGTCCGTCGTCGACGATCACTGCGTGGATATCAGGGTCCTCTCTCCCGCGGACCTTTTGGCTACCCGTCATCCCGCGACTCTTTGCCTTGCCGCGGTGGCGAGAGTTTAGAGTCACCGTGTGACTGCACCACCCATTGCTTAGATCATGTCGACGTGATAGTCCGGTGGTTTGGATTTACTTCCTTTCTTTCTTTGTTCTCTTTAGCTGCGCGGCACCTCCCCATTCCCCCTCACCTCCCACACGGACCACGCGATCAAATCGACTGTTAAACCGGCCTGGCTTCACTTTGCGAATGTGCGCATCGCTTCCTGCTCATTTACACAACCTCTATACCCGAGAACGAATCCTGCATGCATTCCAGTTGTCGCCCCTGTTTCCCATTCCAGAAACACCCAAAATCACATTGTCGACAGTCAACACAGTACCACTTTCGGACCAACTGATATCCCACATTGCTCTGTTATTGTTTTGGGGGTTTGATTGATTTAAGTCACTGGCCCCCGCCGTCGTCTCAAAGGACCAGACATTCTTGTTTGGGTCGTTGGCGACTTCCCCTTTGCCCCCTCACGGCGCATTCCAACCGCCCCTATCACCATGTCTTTTGCGAACAGTAGCGGCGGCACCTTAACGCTGCCAAGCCCTACCCACCCAAACCACATCGACGTCCAAGCCGCTGTGCGGTCACTCAGACGGTCAATATCGCGGTCGCCATCCAAGTTCCACCTCTCTCGCACCGCCTCCCAGGGCTCGGATGTTTCTGTCGGTTCTTCGAATTCACATTCTCCTTCACCCGCATCACCCTCTCTGCGACGGATGGCCTCCCAGCAATTCAGCGCCTTTCAGTCGCCGAACAACAACGCGCCCACCACCCAGTCGCTTCTTTCGCAGTCGCCACTCTCCACCCCGTTCCGCCCGAGCACAAAGCTTTCTTTGCGCTCCGCAAAGTCTACAACAAAGCTGAACGCCTCTGTGGTAGGATCCAAGTCTGCCTCAAGGACTCGTACTTCGCCGCGATATTCACCCAAGAGCCCCACTAAACGCGCTCTGAATGTCGCCTCCTTCTCGGCAGGAAATTCGGCGCCATCCCCATCTTCTGCTGAGATCGACAACTCTGGCCAAGAGAATTGCAACCTCTTCCAAGCGCGCAGCCCGGCACCACGCAGAAGCTTTGAAAAGGCTAAGAACCGTCACAGTATGCACCTTGATATGTCGGGCGCATCCTGGCAAGCTCTATCTCGCTTGCCTGAACCCAGCACCACTCCGAGCTCAACAGCAAGCCCGCTGAAGAGGAGCGACGCCGCCATGAACTTCGACCAGGCCAGCTTTGGAAGCCCCAAGGCGAAGCGGAGGAGCTATGGTCCCTCGAGCTTAGGGGCCGATTTCAACGTTTTCGACCAGGGCCCGACCTCTCCCATCTTTGATATTCACGATGATGTCAGTCGCGAGTACGACTGGTCATTTTCTGGAAGCAGGACCTCTGGCGACCCCCTGGTATCCCCTACGCCTCTAGCTATGCCTCGACGTGCAGGTTCCTTGCGCAAGTCCACTCTTCAGCAGCGCCACTCTGGAGAGCGGACCTCGTGGGGGAGGCGTCACGCTGCTCAGCAGCTATCCCAGCTTTCTAATGAGGTCGCTACGCCTCCGCCTAAGAACCGGCCGCGTCTTTCCTTGGACCACTACCTGCCTCCTCCGCAGCGAGATAGTCCTTTCACAGCTCTTGGCCCCTTGCCGAACCCGTCTGTCCACGCGCTGAGCCAGCCAGCGCACCAACCTCACCCCCTTTCGAGGACTATCACCACATCGTCCTCGAATTCCAGCATTCCTGACGAGTCGCCCACGCACTTTCCTGTCATCAGTGAGCGACCGCGAGCTCCCATGAACTGGTCCAAGAGCTTGCCTCTTGGGGCTATCCGCCCCACGGCGGACAATGAAACGCCAAATGTGGGTAGCGTGTCTACTCCAGACTATAAAGCCGCCAAGCCATTCTTTGGTGCTTTTGCGTCAACTGGACTCGTGTCTAAGATGAACCGTCACCCAGAAATCGAACCCGTCGGGCGTGGTGGGGCGGCTGTTCCAGACACTCCTTGCAAGAGGCAAGTTAATGGGTTCGCAACATATCCGCCATTGCCGACGAGCTCCTCGAAACCTCGCGGCAAACACATTCGGCATACTTTTGGTGCTCCATCAACCCCTTTTAACCCGATTACAAGTCAACCGCAAGCTGCCAACAATACGTTTGGCGCGCCCGGCAACAGACCTGGGCTTTTCTCCGGATTCGGTGCTAAGCACTCTCGGAAAGGCAGTCTGCTGAGTTTGTACAGCGATGATGGCAGGAATTCGCTTGACTTCAATGGGGACAGTCAGATGACCATCGATGGAGATATCCCGCCTACACCTACCAAGCATCAGCTTCTCTCACAAGATTCTGGTGACATGGATTTCATCACCAATGATAGCCCAACAGCCAACCGCCAGATGCCTGCTCCGGTATCAGCTATTGGACTCGGGTCTTGGCACCCAGATGCACCTGCAAGTTGTAAGTACAGTTATTCCGGATCCCGAGCTGATGGGGAAGCCGAAGATGGTGCGTCGTCGACGAACGATACACTAGACTCAGTTTCACCCGTTGTCAAGGAATCTAACCTTAGTGCCATCTCCTTGCCATCATTCCATCGGACTCGAGCGAAGCGGGGCCTCTTTGTTGCGCCTGCACCGCTCGAGACGAGGGCAATGTGGAAGGCTGAAGAGTATTCATCAAAGCAAGTAGAGTATGCTAAAACAAACTCCGTGGTCGCAGCAAGTCCACTAGATAGGTTAGAGTTTGCCGAGAACCCTGCACCTGAGACGCCTTACGACGGCGATGCCGCCCCAGATGCAAGCCGACTGTCCATCTCGAACCCGAACGATAAGCTCCTTTTCCCTCCTGGCAGCGGAAGAAAGTCGCTATTCCCACCAGCTACGCCAACGACACGTCAGAACAACTTCTCACTATTCCAAGATCGCCGTGCCATCACTCCCACCAACGGCTTGGCCCCTCACCAAGTGGATGCATCATTACTCAGTCGCTTTGGAAAGGTCGAATATATCGGGCAAGGTGAATTCTCGGAAGTCTACAGAGTTGCTGAGGTCGCCCAGCCTGCCGTGATACCGCAGCCTATCTTCTTCAGTACACCTACACGCCGTACTCCGCCGTCACCAACGCCAAAGAAGGTCTATGCAGTGAAGAGGCTTCGCTTGCCGTTCAAGGGTACAGCTGATCGATCTCTTCGGTTGCGTGAGGTGGCTGCTCTGGAGGCTCTGCAAGGTCGTGACCACATCTTGCAGCTTATTGACAGCTGGGAAGAGACCAACAATCTCTACATTCAAACCGAATACTGCGAGGAAGGAAGCTTGGATGTTTTTCTGGCAGATGTCGGAGTCAAAGGCAGATTGGACGACTTCAGAATCTGGAAGATCATGTTGGAGCTGAGCCAAGTGAGTATATTGTGTTGTGTTTTAAAGTATGACTCGTAGAATGACGAACGCGCGGGCTAACAGTTGCTGCACAGGGCTTACAACATATCCACAATGCTGGCTTCGTTCACCTTGACCTGAAGCCTGCTAATATTCTCATCAATTTTGAGGGTACTCTCAAGATTGGTGACTTCGGCATGGCTGCCGCCCTCCCCGTTGAGAAAGGACCCGACTTTGAGGGCGATAGAGAATATCTCGCCCTTGAAGTTCTCCGCGGCGAGATTGACAAGCCAGCCGATGTCTTCTCACTCGGCCTTATTATGCTGGAGATTGCAGCCAACGTCAAGCTTCCCGACAACGGAGCCACCTGGACTGCTTTGAGAAAGGGAGACTTTAGCGAGGTTCCCCTCTTGACTCAAGACGCCGATGTTGTCTTGCGAGACGCTACTGGCATGCCAGTAGAGGAAACCGAGCGGAGCGTTGGTGGTATCTCGGATGAGAGCCAAGTTAGCAAGTCGGCTCGCCGCAATTACATATTCCGCGGAACTACCAGGCACTCTGGTGATATCTTTGGACTCTACAGGAAGAACGAACTTCAACATCCTCCTGATTTTATGAGCGACGCCACACACCCCTACTCCCTCGATAATGTAGTCAAGTGGATGCTCACGGCTGAGCCCGCATGCCGACCAGCAGTTTCTCAACTTCTTGACGTGGACGCACTGCACTGGGTCGCCTCCCGCCAGCGCGCGGCTGCTACCGTATTTGAAGGCAACTGGGGTCCTGCTGATGAGCCTATTGAGCCGGTCTCTCTTGATACCGAGATGACCGGTACTTGAAGCTGATTAGGGTCGAATCCTCCTCCAAAGTTGGGTTTCACTATATCACACACATACACCACACAGGCTTGCATCAGCAAGACCTGTTCACTCGTTCACACCAATTTCTTGCCAGCTTAGCTGGAAATCTTTGCCATTGGTCCAGATCTCTTCACGTCGCTCACTCTAACCTTTTGAGCCTCGGCTTCTTTTTAGCAGCCTGGAAGGCCATCTACCTACCATCTTGGAGATTGCCAGTACCATTAACGGCACGCTACATGTCCGCACTATAGCCGGCATGTTCAAGCAATCCCATCCAATATTTGAGATCACACTCGAACGAGCAACAAACCGAACAAAAAGAAAGTAAACAAAAAAAATTAACCCACGACCCATCACAATCATAATCTCTAACCTCGAATCCGCTCCGAAGACAAAGCCGAGATCAAGTTTTGTCTCAAATGTCACCCCACTCCCTCACGAGCCCTCACCCTTGCATACTCTCTCACCTAGCATGATGAGATGTACAACAGTATAGGAACACTATCCTTTGGCTGGTGTCGTTTTTTCGACTAGCAGCTTTAGGAAAAAACAAAACACCGGAGGAAATTGGTAATTGGACCTGGACATGCCTTCTTTCTAGAATCCTGTTAGCTTTGAGGCTGCAGCACATGTAGATATCACAGGAAGGCTACAGCCCTGAGGGATATTTGTATTTGAGCGATTTTGCCGGACTACATACATAGAAAAGGGGTACGATACATCGGAAGGCAGATGGACGGAATGGCGTCCATGTGGCAAAAAGGAACAGGGCGGATAGAGAAGTTACCGGGCGCCCTTCCCGTGTCTACGCGTTTACGACCCCGAAACGTATGAATGATGATATGATATGAACTTCTCATCAATACCTGCTCCAGTTCTTACTTTGCTGCCCATGTGATGATTTGCAATATTGCTATGCTTGTAAGTGATAACACTGCATTGTAAAGCGACCTGCTCCGACAGATCCAAGAGTTGTTTCCAACGCTTGCCCGCCGCTGCTATCTGGACGAACTTGGTATCCGCACGAGGAAGCAAATACCAAGTCGGTATTCTAGTTTAGCATAGTAGATCTTTGAAGTATTCATTCCACTCATGTCTTGTCCTGGTACTGCTAAAGGTCGCTTCTACTTAGACATTACGTAGTTAATAAAATTTTTCTTTTCGACAAATACCTGTTGTGCGCGTTCGTGCCCCTCCCTTCGCTCTCACGTTTTTCCCAGAATTGACGATCAACACACGAACCTCTCGTGCCTGGTATCACACCTTACCGCTCTTTGCCGTTGTGCCGCCCGCCTCGTTGCCGGCGCCCCTGGCTCCGGAGCTTTCTCCTTGCCCGGGCGTCGAGATACTAGCGCCCTTGGCAGACTTGCCGCGGCGGATCGGCTGGTAGACGTCGTTGAAGTTCATGGCGACGCCGAGGAAGCGCAGGTCGACGTCAGGCTGGTACGCGAGGTCACCGAGCAGGATCTGCAGCTTCGTGCGGAAGCGCTCGCCGAGGTGCTGCAGGCGCTCGCCGAGGGCCGGGAACTCGGAACGGGCGTCCTCCGGGTCGAGGGGCGGCGGACCTTGAGCGGCAGCGGCCGTGGCAAGGCCAAACTCCTGGCGCTGCGTGAAGTCGGAAACGGACCACGAGTAGAGTCCATCGACGCTGTCGCGATAGCTTAGCATGGTGCGGAGCAACTCGCCGAGCTGGACCATGTAGCTATTATCATCGTCGGCAGCTTCAGCACCGGCAAAGCGGCGCCTGCGTGCTCCTAGAAGGCCCTTGTGAGTGATGGCGTTGAGGTAGGCTGTGTGGGCTCGAATCATGTCATCCAGGGTGATGTCCTCCTTATTGAGCTTGTCTTGTAACTCCGTCCAGGAGCTCTCGATAACTTCGAAGAGAATATAGTACTGCAGCTGGCCGACAAAGTGAACCATCTCGGCGAGCACCACGCGCGTGTGCTTCCAGGTCTGCTGGACACTGCGATGACGTGTTTGCAATACACCGCGGGAGCCTGTCGTCACTTTGCGCCAGGTGGAGGCAAGAGCAAACTCGACACGTTTCACGCGCCAAAGGAAATTGAAGACCTTGAGATATTGCCTGTTACCCCAGTCGGAAACAACCACGTCGCAAGGTGCGTCAATCTTGTACTCGAGCGTGAAGCAGTCCCACCCGATATCGCCGTGACTTAGCTGTAGCATACGGGCGTCGAGCCGCCGAAGCACCTCTGACGAGTCGTACTGCGCGTTGGAGCCACGAATTGCGTGCTCAAGCTGTGCTGTTAGTGTATGACGATACTGGGCGCCAGCAGGTCGATCTAGGTTGCCTGCCAGAGATTCCATGAGTAGCTCAATGAAATCACCTTGGCCGAGGAGAATATAGGATTTAAGTGCCTGCAGGTGGTCAAAGAGGTGAAACTTTTCGGTCATTAGGTGAAGGAGTCGACGCATAGTAGCCTTGTATGCCTCGTCAATCCAGCTCTCAAGAGTTGCAGTGTCACCATACGCAAGCTCCTTGGAAGATTCCTTTGAATATGATTCAACCCATTGCGCATCGCCACACGAATGCCGTATAAAGTTGAGCGATTTGCCAATGAGAAAAACTTTCTCAGAAAACGCTTCACTTATGATTGAGGGGATCATAGATGAGGTGATAAGATATTTATCCTCCCAAACATTGGTGGAGCCCGACTTCCCCTTTGGCATCTGCTCGGGGGATTGCTCCTGGACGAAGAATTCTTTATATGGATCAGAAAGCTCTCCATCGTAGATCCAGTGTCGTAATATGTCGTAAAAGGGGCGTGTGACAGGGGTAAGCAGTCGTTCTGCAAATGCACCAACAATAGGATCTCCATGTAGCGATGAGAAGGAATGGATGAGAGTAATCAGTTGACCACCTCGCTTGGTTTTAGACTCCTCTGCGATCAGACTCATCAATCGCAAACCCATAGTTGCCTCGCGTGTCCAGATTATGCATCGCTTGAGAGTCACGCCCACCTTCCCAATGCCAGATCTCGGGGCACTGTCATCGATAGTTGTCAGAGCTACCCTAATCTGGCCTTCTAACGTCGCAATGAGGGTGAGATAGGCACGCAACTCATTGCTGATTGCAGCACGGAGACTCTGATCAAGGAGGCCTTTCCCGGGAGTCTTGACAAAGTCTTCGAGGGTGCGATAGAGCAGAGATGGCTCTGCCAGAGTATTGAGAATGGATAGTATAGGCGTTGGCAGCGTGCGAGGAAGCTTGAGAGTATAATCCTTGCCAAACGGAAGGGTTGCCGATGAGAGTCCTTGTAATGTATAAGGTAGATCACGTAACAAGTTAGGTTCGGACGGATCTATACTAGAGTAATTATCCGACAGCTGCTTGGACTTTAATGAGACGTCTCGCTGTTTACTCGGGCTAGTGGGAATCTTGTCCGACGTGGGCCTCCGCCTATGGTCTCCCATCCTTGAAGCTGGCCGAGATTCAGCTGTCAGAGACGCTGGGCCATCTGTTTCCGGATCGATCTCATCCTGCATTGCCCTTGCTCTGGAGCCAGTGTTTGCCCTCACACGTCGAATTATGTCGTCTTCAGGCTGGTTACTTTTTGGAAGCTGCTCTTCCGGAGTCCTTGCCGATTCCGGGGTGGATTGCCTCTCTTCGCCGCGCAGTTGTCGCTTTCGATCATACCTAGCAGAGCGTTCCTCTTGTACATACTCCTGGTACGCCGCAGGATCATCCTCGTTTGGGGTAGGCGAATCAGCCAGCTGATGTAGCAGGTATAGCATAGCCCACTTCTGATTCAGTACAGGCAGAGCTAGAAGTCTCGTGTAAAGATTTGAGAACCGAAGTGCCTGCGTAGGGCTGGTGGCAATAAGCTTCCTCTTGATGAGATCAGAGGCATGATTTACGTCGGAGGAAATTGCTGGTGAGGGAGAGCTACTATAGCCGGTGAAGGCATAACAAATGTCAGTCCTGATAATGTCGAGCATAATATGTGAAAAAGAAATTGCCCATGATGCTACTAACTCTTGAAATGAAGCTTTTATCTGCTCGGTATACCACTCTGTCCTTGTTTGCGCCTCATCTTCGGGGATATTGGCGGCAGGAGGGGCTATCTGGGAAATCAGGCGGTTGATGCTCAGGTTGATGCGCCGCTCTTTATCCTGGGACGAAGAGGCCGACATTGTGCATTTTTGGCACTTATGCTCATGTGGGGGATCGGTGAACTCGCGGCGAGAGGGTTTATCGACGGCTAGTTCTTGCGCGTGGGGTGTTCGTCGAGGGAGTACAGGTCGAAGTCGTCTATAAAGTTTTATTTCTTGAGTTGGGACGCGACGACCGCGATCTGGAGCCCGCGATTGGCCTATGCACTAATGGAGCGCAGCCCGCTCGCGGTGGTCGCAAGTAATGGGATCACCTATCAACAGGCCTCAAATTTTGGGCTCTGTTTGGGAAAGACTTGAGAAAAGAGCATGCGATGAGTTGGTTCCCTTCTCCTCCCTTTCCTCTTTTTTTTTCTTTCTTTTTCTGTTTCTCAGTCACCTAAACAGAATATATTCATTTCGTGTTGGACGTTGTCTCTCATGCTCTAGCGCGGCTCTGATGAAATACCAATTTAGGTACATAAATAAAGCAACAAGCACTTTGGTGCTCCCAAGCTGCCCCTCATTGTGGGCGGTTCCCGTGACACGCCGAGGGTATTCGGTACTCACACCAGCCAGCAAACTAATGCTAAAGTTACCGTACCCGATACATTACCCCAAGCCAGAGGCGGTCCTGTGAAACTACCTAACCTTGAGGCAAAGCTACCTGCTGTAACTCGCCCGGAGAGCAGTACCGGCCGCTGGAGTCACCCCTGGCCAAGTGTGTTGCGCATGGGAAACCAGCCGCCGAATTCAACCAACAGCCCAGAATTCTTCAATCACAACCTACCGGGCCGCGAAAACCACCACATCGTCGGATCACGAATCCATCGAATAATCACGCCCGCCATGGGGGTTTCATCCTAAAATTACCCGAATCGTGATCGCATCTCCGTTAAACACATGGTACACGCATTTGATGCCCGTTTTTCCATGGTGCGCTGCGTTGCTGCCTGTCTACCCTGCACGCGACTGGCGGAGGAATTCTAACCCAACCGTGGGCGGTTCGCTCCTCTTCGCGCGCGCATCGTGATATTACCTAATCCGATATCAGCAACCTCAACAACATCAAACCCCCAGCCATCAGCATCATCACAGTAAAAGCTCGGAATCATGCCCGACATAGATCCGGCGGCGTTGAGCCGGCCGTCGGTCAATCTCTCGACACCGATATTAAAATCCATCACCGTCTCCACGCCGAGTGCCCAAAAGCCCAAGACGTCCCAGATCATTCCTGCTCGCATTGACCTAGAACCGTTATATACCGCCTTGAAGTCCGCCATTGGCAGCGAGCAATGGACTATATACAAAGAATCAACAACCCAGTTTATGCTTGGTGCGTATTCCATCAACATGCCGAGCGTTTAATAGCATTTCTCGATGACCTGGTGATGGCTTGCTAATTCTACGTGCATGTTTATAATAGGCCGCTTAAATCAGGTCGAATACTCGGAACGCATCGATCCGATACTTGCGACACCCAATGGGGAAAAGGAGCATTTACATAACCAACTGATTGCTGCCATCTATGGAAACCTTACGAGAGAAATGCCAGACTCCGGTCTGGCACCATGGGTTTCCGCTAATGACAAGCCTACTACCGGTGTTGGCGCGAAGCCAGTGACAGGCGATGCTGCTGAGCGAAGGCTGAAGGGCGAGGTTATGCAGCTGCCCAGTAGAGACCGAAGGCGCATCAAGGAACTGGTTGTGAATGACGTGAGTATTGATTGTCCCTGCATACATATTTTCCCACTTCGCCTTTCCAGAAGATTCATTAGCTGACTCTCAACGTCCCTTAAGTTCGACCCTTACGAGTCCATGGCAAATATGTTCGTAGAGCATCACCGCGGGAAGTCAATACGAGCTCCGGAAGTACCTGCCAGTGCGGCAGGCGGAAGCCTCAACAAGATGAGTAGGTGTATCCAGAAACAAGTTTTGGTCTTCAAAGTATTAACATACAAACTAGATTGGGATCTGGAGATTCGAAAACGATTTGCACTCCCACTTGCAGTTGAATCTGGAGAATTTCCCGATACGTCTACTATAGAAGCTAGAATGCTACCATTCTGCTACGAAGCAGGTCTAGTCAACGGCCACTCGTCCGAGGCAGCCCAGCTCATGACGGTTGCAACCGAGACTTTCATAAAAGAGGTGCTTTCTGCAGTTTTCACTAGAACGCGAAGCAACGGCCCAGGCGACTCTGGCAGTACTGGATTTGGCTCAGGAGCCGCGTGGGTTCAAACCAAGAAGTACCACCAGCAATTGAGATGGGAGGAAGATGCACTACTACGCGGTGAGCTGTCCAGAGACAAAAGTGGTCTGCTGCCGGTCGAGGCCAAGGCCGCAAGCGAGAGGCAGCCGCTCGGCATGGCTGATCTACGGCTCGCCCTGGACTTGGGTGACTGTGGGCTTGGCTCGTTCCCAATCGTGACCAAATCCGTCGTCTACAACTACCGAGAGGGCGAACTCGAGAATTGGAACAACTATTCCTGGATTGAGGACCACGAACCTGCGGAGCCTATGGACCTCGATGTATCTGGCACCAAAGGCGGCACTGAAACCATTACCAATGGCGTTGTACACAGTGAGCCCATGGAGATTGATGATCAGTGGGGCTGGGAAGGAACAGATGAAGCTGATCTGAACGCACTCGACAATGTTTTGGACTCCTGCTTGGCAGTAGGGTCTTAAGAATCTCTCTACGAACGTAGCGGTAACTTGTGGGCGTGCGTTAATATTCTGTGCAAATTTGCATGGGATGGCTTTGCTGCTTGCGGCTTGCTCAAACAGTCGGGAAAGGTGCGAAACCTCTCTACATCTCGATTGCAAAAAAAAGCTGAGGGCAGGGCCACCCGGCGCACGATAGTCGAATATCCACATATGGGCTGAGCGGACATCAACATTGAAACAAACAGGTGGCAGACTAATGTCCGTCACCGTTACATCACTACAGAGCCGCGCCTAAAGGAGCTGCAGAACCCGCCCCAACGCGGAATCGTATGCCCTCTATATCAAAGACGAAAGAGACAACTTGCACTGTGACAACATATCACTCAGTGGTCTTGTCTCCGCGCCTGACAGATGATGTAGAATCTCGTAAGATTCACCTCATGCTTCTTCAGTGAAATGATGGAGGCGTTTTTGTTAACTCTGGATGGAATGACTTGGTTTATAGTCTCCATTTTGCATCTGGCACCGGCATTACTGGCGTAATTTTTATTTTATTTTTGAATTACTCGGGAAGGTGGCTGGTGATTCATATTTGACGTGTAAAAAAAAGTACAAGGACGGCGTGGAAGCACTCAAAGCTTTTTTGCAAGGCGTCAGGGGGAGAAGGAGGGAGGTGAGGCAAGGCGTGGACTTGTATTCAATTTTGCGATACCCCGAAAGCTTCGCTTCACCAGACGCGCAATGTATTTTTAAACCTGGAATAGATAGGAATATCATGCAATGCTCCAGCTTCCATCCAAACAGGGAATGCACGTTGAGTATGCCCTTGTGATGACTTTTACTTCCTGTCACGGTACTTCGAAGAATGGAGAGCCGTTTGCAATGGGTACCGGTGGGTTAAACATGCCGAGGTAGCCCATGGAGAACTTCAGAAACAGAACGCCTGCAAGCAAGACAAGCGTCATCAGGTTGATTCATCTCTCATATCTTGCTGAGTGTTCGCAACTTTGTTTTTTAATGCTTCGAATCAGGTGCCGGGGGCCGTGGAGCTCTGACCTCAAGCTCCAAAGTACCTCGATACATGGGTGGGCTAAATAGGCGCGGCGGAAGCCCCCCCACCCATTACAAAGAACGCGCTACCAACGCGACTTACACGGTCTGACCCGCGTCCACTTACACGAACGTTTTTAGCTGCTAACCTTTCAGAGCACACCACCTGCTTCCGCAAAGCAAAACCCTCTTGCAACCGACAGCAGAATTGTTTGTGTTCCTCTTGCGTACGATGCCTTTCTAGCTCCACGAAACTTCTCTCTGTACTAGCACACGCAGTGGATTAAGTGTTTTTGCCGTCATGGCGTCTCTCCGCTCGCCTTCGCCCGGGAGCGACGCGTCTGCGCCGTCGTCTCCCCAATTATCGCCCAGATCCAAGCTTCGAGCCGAGATGGCGGCTCTAGACGAGAGTTCAGATGAGGACTCTTCTCGACCGATTGATGCAAAGAAGTTATTTCAATCTATGGACCGAGCTCTTGCCTCGAGCAACGAGCAAGCTCGGCAGGACAGCGGGGATGACGACGAAAGTGACGACGATATTATCAGACCACGAGGACGACTAGCAGCACGAATGCAGGCGGACGATTCACACAAGGAGAAGATTCCGTCACCAAAACCAGCCAGGGCCATTTCTACCAAGGTTGGCCTGAGTAACGACAGCTCAAGGGACAGCAATCCCAACAAAAATGATGAGGCGGACGAAGAGGACGAGGATGAGGGGATAGCCGTGAACTCGCGCAGACGTCGTGTACCGCCGCATCGTAGTACGACCCCTGAAGCTACAGCTGAGAGGCTGAGCAGCCCAGCATCTCCTGGCCTTTTCGTCTCGCCAAGTACATCGCATCATCCTGCGATCGACATGGAGAGTGAGAACGACCTGCCTGAAGACCTGGGTAAAAACTCTCGTTTCCAGGCTCTAGTTGCCCGCAAACGTGCAGACCGTCTTGCCAGGGAGGCCGAGGAAGAGAAGAAGCGAGACGAGCGCATCGCGCGTATAGCTGAAGAGTTCTCTGACGAGGCTGATGACGACATCTCAGACATCAGTGATGATGATGGTGGCCGAAAACTTACTCAGGAAGTTACATCCCGACCGGCTGCTCGCAAAGCGAGCAAGAAGGCGCTCGAGGAGATGAACCGAGAAACACAGCGCCTGAGCCGGAGTTTGCAGCTAGCCCACGAGGTGAAGACCAAAAAGAAGATCTCCAAGTCGGCCCTCTTTGAAAAGTTCAATTTCAAGCCTGCCGGCGCACCAAGCCCCAACGAGGTCAACTTGAATAGTTCAAGTCGACCGACTACACCTATCTCGGCCTCACATACAGATGCTGAGATGGCTGATGCTGGAACGCCGCCCAGCTCCCCGCCAAGTGCTTCGAAGAAACTCCTCAATCTCGCCACTACTGTAGCTCCACCACCAGAGCAAGACATAATTCCAGACCACCCTGATCAGGAAACAAGCAAGTCAGACAAGGGCAAGGGCAAAGCATCTCTTGCTGATGAGCAGCCACCCCAGCCAAGAGTTGTCCCAGCCAAGCAGAAGCGTCAGATGCGTGTTAAGCTCTCACCCTTGCAGGCTAACATGTTGACGATAGACTCCGACGATGAGCTAGAAATCATGGACCCAAGGAAACAGAGCAAGATTGACGCAATCTTAAACCGCATGCCGGCGAAGCAAAGTAATGAATCACGCGCAATGCAGACGTTTCGTCAGTTAGCACACGTCTCTTCCCCACCTCAGAAAGCTCGTGGGCGCAGCAACCAGAAACCTTCCATCACGGTTGGCGAACTCCAGCTCAACCTCCAGCAACGCGCGCGTGCACAGGCAAAGCTTGAGCGCGAACGGCGGCTTGAGCTGCTGAAGGCGAAGGGCATTCACGTTCAAACGGAAGAGGAACGTGAAAAAGAACGGGAGGAAGTTGAGGACATCGTAGCTCGTGCACGTCAGGAGGTTGAAGAAATCATGGCCAGGGAACGGGAAGACGCGAAGAAAGCCAGGAAGGAGAGGAAAGAGAACGGCGAGGAAGATGGATTGGACTGGGAGGACAGCGACGATGACAGCTTTGCTGGCACGGAAGAGGATGAGGAACTTGCCGTTATTGAGCAAGGTGAGATTGAGTTCTCTGGTTCCGAGGACGAAGACGGCGATGAGGAGGGTGATGATAGCGAAACCCCTCTCAACCCACTGTTTGATGAACAAGCTGAAGACTCCGAGGAGGAAGAGGCTGGGCTCTCTGAGGATGACGAGACAGACCAAGTGCAACCGAGCAAAGCAAAAACTCGCCGTGGCAAAAAACACACCCAGGTCATTTCTGATGACGAGGAAGACGCTCAGGTGGAGGCTACGCCTAAGCCTCAGAGGACCTTGCCAAAATCACCTTCGGCGCCTAACACCGATTCACCCAACGCACCGACATCTGTACTTCGTTCGGCAACCAAGACTTTCATTCCCGGCCTTCCTATACCTGCCGCTGGTCCTGCGGGTCTGGGTCTAACCCAGATATTTGCCGGTACAATGGATGATAGCCAAGGTGGACTTGGCAGCGGTTCTCCTGTACAATTCTTGCCAAGTTTCAACAATTTCCCCGATTCCCAGTTCTCTGCAATGGTCGGTGCATCACAGCCAGCCGACGACATGGTCCTCGACAGCCAAGTTCAGACTCAAAACCTAACCCAGGGCGTCCAGCTCGAATTTCAGCAGAGCCAAGTCGACAGTTTTGATTCGCTGATGCAACAAATGGACAACACTCAGGCTTCTGACCAAGTGAACCCAACTCAAGATGCCGGCTTTGCTGCCTATACGCCTTTGAAGAGGCGGTTTATTGACGCGCCTCAAAGCACGGTAGACACGGTCCTCTTGCCGCAAAGCCCAGGAGACCAGATAGATTCGCCGCTTGTCCATAAGCGTGGCAAGCTTCGTCTCCGTGGCGAGGTCTCTTTTGCTCAATCCACCATGCCAGGTACCGATATTCCGGGTTCACCACCCAATCACGGCGCGAAGGATACTCCAGCCAACGATGCGGACGACGACGGTGTGTCGGCCTTCAGACTGATGGCCAAAGCAGCTCGCAAGAAGAAGCGTGCCCTAGAGAAATTCAACAAGAAGAAGAGTAAAGCGAATGCGATGGTCGAAGAACAAGCCGAAGAATCCGAAGACGAGTACGCTGGCCTGGGTGGTGCTGACGGTGAAGATTCAAGCGACGACGAAGGCCTTCAGGAGCTGCGAATGCAAATGATTGATGACAAGGAAGGCAATGATGGAGATGAAGATAAGCTGGCCGCCTTTTTCGCGTGAGTGTTTCCTTCCCTCCAATATATCCATGCTAGTATCGAGATTTCCTCGGCGGTAGCATACCAAAGCAGCATCATATTAACAAGCGAGACTGAACAGTGATCGTGAACGAGCGGAAGACTCGGCTCAAGTCGACAAGCTCTTCCGTGATATCACTACCGGCATGTTGCGTAAGCGACGCCGCGGCGGGGGCGGTAACGGAGATTTCGATTTGTCAGACTCGGATGACGGAGGTGAGGCTCGCCGCCGTATGAAACGTCGACAATTTGCAAAGATGCAGAAGGCACTTTTCGCAGATGAGCGCATCGGCAAGATTGCAGAAAATCCTCGCAATGCGGCGTTCATGAAAAGTATTGAGGATCGCGATAGCGATGAAGAGTGGACCATTGAAGAGAATATAGAGCTCGAAGTGATCGAAGAGAGCCAAGTGAGCCAAGCAGAAGGCGAAGACAGAATCCCTGATAGTCAGCCACAGGCCCAACAACCTGACGGCAATATGGGGAGGAAACGCAGCCGCTTCAATGACCATGCTGCTCGCCCCGACCCTCAGGTACGACGGGGTGGCGTTCGTCCCGCATCACTAGTGGATGTACGACGCTCATTATCCAGTCTTCTGGGAGAGCCGAACCTCTCAGCCGAGTCGGTCATTCCGGCTACAAACCCTGACGAGTCTGGGAGTGAAGGCGAGGATGAGCAGCCCGCGAATTCGGACAAAGAAAACCGCCGCCCAGCAGTTGTGGATCGGATTAGCCTCAAGCGCTCTGGTTCGTCCCATGTGAGCAACTCGCGACTTGCCTTTGCGGCGCCCGCAGCGACTTCGACATCCTCAGGCACGTTTAAGGTTCCCGCATTGTTGCGCCGAGCCACCACCAACTCCCTGATGTCGCAAGCTTCGTCCACCAGCACGTCAACTACTGGTTCTGCCACGACAACCACAGCATCCACAGCAGGGGGTCCGCATCGCAGTGCAGGCTTTGGGGACGAGGCTAAGCTCAAGAAGGGCGCCGGTAAGCGCAGTGGTATTAACTACTTTGCTCGTGAGAACGAGCGCCGCGAGAAGCTCAAGGAGAGCGAGAAGAGGCGCGAGGAGAAGAAGCTTAGGAGGGGCGTGCAGGGACGGGGCCAGGCCGTCAGTGGATTGTTTGGGGGGGGTGTCTTTGAATAAGTGGTCTTTGTGTATGAATGAGGGGGATCATGCGTTGTTTTCATCAAGGTCCGGCGAGTTTGACTTGCCAGTAGTGATCGGCTTGGAATTTTGGGACTTGCAGCAGAGACGGTGCACGGCGTTCCAAGGGAATTTCAATTCAGATGGTGGGTATGCACTTAATGATACAGTCTTTATATGGCGACTGCACTGGTCCTATTCACATCATCTATGCTTAACCAAGGTTCATGCGCTGTGTGTCTGTGGTGAACTGCGACTCTATGTGTATTGTATCATAAGATGGCCGTGGCTGTAGCTGTACCTGGGGACAACTGAAAGTTCCCACTTTGGCATTTTGTGGTAGCCCCGGGCGCTAACTTGATACGAATTAGGGATGCGTACATAAGTACCTAGGTAGGTAACTTGTCTTCTTAGATACATAGTTTGGCAAGCAACCGAACGTCCCACGTAGTACTAAGAAAAAACGCGGCTCCGCATTGCTGACTTTATAGCTAACGTTAATCTGCCTGTCACCTGCCTGAAGCGCAGCTCCACCTCTTCTCTATTATCTTAGTAAAGTTCGGTTCGCTCGTTTTCTAACTTGAAGTTCGAGATACCCTTAAATGCCCTCGAATGCCCTTACCAAGTGTTCTGTGCACAACAGACGTTCCGGAACGTTGCGCCTCAATGACGGATCAGCCAACTACTTGCGGTGCGAACTCTAAGAACTAGGCGCATGGACTGAATATCGCGGCATGCTGTGGATACAGATGGTGCCAGGCCATAGCCAGTGACAATGGCGCCGCCCCCATCCGTTTGTGCTTCATCATAACCAAGATCGCCAGGGCCCATGCTGACCAAATTCCTTAGACTCCGACACCTCATCGGTTCCTCGTTCCCAAGAGATCTGCAACCCAGAGGACCGATACGCCAAAGCCGCTCCCGGCCGGCCCGCAGCAGTTTCATGCTACTCCGCGCTTTTCACTCCACTCTACGCCCCGGGAGCCGGCGCCGTCACTTTCGTCGTCAACGCCGGTGCGACCGGCAGCATTCGTGCGCCAGAGTCGTGCTGAAGACATTGATGATGACGCTATTGATAGCTCGCCTCCAGTCCCAAGGGCCTCGCGCGGTCTCGATATCAGCGAGTCGATTGAGGCAGAATTTGGGCAAGGGTCGTCAGCTCTCGTACCGGAAAGCGACCAGCTCGACGAGAGCGACAGCGATCATGAAGCACGCGCCCCGTCACCCAAGAGGCGGCGATTATCTCTTCCGTCAGATCTGGATCACAAGTCACCAAGATCGTCTCCAGGTGTGGAAGGCCATGATATAGACCAAAGCTTCGGTTCTGATGATGAATCGGATCGCATGGAAACAGATGAGGATGAACCACCAGCAAAGGCGGGAGTGGTACCGCAACCGAGATTCCAGGCAGCCCCGCGGTTCAAAGCAGCGGAGCAGCAGGACGCGCAACATCACGAGCCGCTCCCAGAGGTGTTCTCCCCGCACCGAAAGGGCGCAAAATATGTCCCGGGTGGTCTCGCGGCCGAGCTACGGAATTGGCTAATAGATATCGAGGCAAGCACAGGGTACAAGAAGGACGGAGGCTTTGTTGCCAATGTATCCGTGGTTGAGGTGCGAGGAAATTCCAAGATGCAGCTGATCTTGGGCCAGATTCTCAACGAAGATAGCAGTGGGCCCCCCGCAAGCCCACAAAACATACGGGTCGTATTGGCGGGAGAGGGCCGCCTGCTTGGACTCGCGAGGAAGAACCATGTCGTTGTAGGTTCTCTGATTGGTATTGCCAAACCAGTCTGGGAAGTGGACCTGGGCATCGAGGGGCGTTGGTTAGTAGCATGTGACTGGGTGGTTCTTTGAGCCTATCTAGATCTCAAGGCCTCAGAAACTGTATAAGCTCGTATGTGGCCGATCAATTCGTGTATTTTGCGGCATCGCCTCAAATGATCCAATATGCCATGTTAAAGAGAAAAAAATTTGTTTACGAAAGAAACGAGGAAAAAAACCCCCCATATGATAATAACGAAACTCCCCAAATGCGCGCCAAAGTGCTTCCGCTTATTCCCCTTAGGTATCTCAAGTCATCTTTCATGCATCAGACGCAACCATGGTATAAAAGCCGCGAGGCCATATCAGAGAATTTTACAAGAATAGGATGTCATTCCAACACCGCTGCCAGCAGCAGCCACTTCTTTTTGCAACCGTCAATTCACAAGCATCTAGTCCCGCCACATGCCCCATGGCCCCGAGGTTTCGCGCACGTCCTGCACCTGAACATTGACGTCTGTGGTCTTGTATATTACGTTACCCATCGTGCTGGGGTGTCGGATGCTGCTTCCACGACTGGGATCCAGATCGTTCATCTCGAGATCGGTCGAGCCATTGGGGACCTTGTCCCTCGCGCTGTTACCACCGACGACAACCATCGCGCGGCCGCCACCGCCACCCATGACTGCACCACCACCGCCGGCGCCGGTCTCGGGGGAGGGCTCGTCCTTGTCGCTGAAGCTGACGTAGCCCTTTGACCGCGCGCTGTGGCTGGCGGTCCAGCGCGAGTGACTTCCCAGGTTGGTTCCGCCACCGCCGCCGCCGCCGCCCGTCGTCCGCGACTTCTTGTGCGTGCTGTGCAGGGTCGAGCGCAGGCCGAGCTTGTAGCTCGCGAGGCGGATCAGGGGCTGGAGGGCCGGGAAGCATGCGGTCCACAGGCCGATGTGGCCCTCGATATCCGTCCAGGGCGCAACGCGGGCCATCTTGTAGGTGCTACAGGCAAAAAGGAATCCACATGTTAGTAGTGTCACATTAAATAAAGTGGCCCACTCCCGCAGCTGATTGGAAGAGAGAGAGAGTTGCGGCGAGCAAAGAATGGGGGGAAGGGGGTAGGGCGAGAGAAGACATACGTATCGGTTGTGAAATCGGTGTTGATGTTGATGATGAGCCTGACTATACCCGTGATTATACCGAAGATGCCAACGCAGAAGACGAGAATAACCTGAATGGTCTTGGCGGAGAACTTCATCTTGGAGTAAATCACCCAGATGGGTAGAGCTACCAGGCATACATCAATGACTATGCCGACGGCTCCATGAGTCCACATCATGGGCGCCTCCTTGGATTTATCCAGGCACTGCCTTCCGGGCGCAGTGACATCCCATAGGTCCCTAGCCATCCATACCAATCAGAAAGACGCAGGGGCGCAACTCTCCTTGGGAAGTAAACTCACGGAATATGCTTGCATTCTGTCAATTCAAAGAAAAATGCTACCAAGGTTATGGTGATAATAAGAGAAACAACTGCATAAATGCATCGTAGGAATATTTCTAAAAAGCTGGTTAGGATAAAATGCATTTCTTGACAGTTGGAGGCGAGATTTAACGCACTGTCTTGGCTCAGGCGCGGGTAGAATGCAGCGATCGACAAGCGCACCGTACCGGTGCCCCAATAGTACAGGAGTTGAAGGGTGACCAGATACTGTTTGTCGCACGCGGTCAGTACGAGATTCTCGGATTGTCTCAGCTTGTCTAAATTGTCAACTGACAGAGAAGAACTGTGGTAACAGCTCTGGGGGAACCTCATCTAAATGCGTTCCCGATCCAACCCCTACTGCTAGGATCTCAAATGTTGATAACGTTGTCAGGATGATCTATCACCTATCTCAGCATGCCCGGTCTTCATTGCATCCGTGGCAGGGTTTGGAGCGTACAAAAGCAATGAGGGCGAGTAAGTCATCCCATCCTAGCGCCTTTACCATGAACGCGCGGACGAATAAGCGCGTAGACACGAGAGTTGTTGAGATTGCTATCAGGGCGATATTCAGATTGAGAAGTCTACCCCCCAAGGAGTCGGCAGGAAGGTTGAAGATCGAGAAGTCGATCGAATCTGTGGTGTCGTTGCTCATGATCGCGGTGCAGCACAGGAATAAGCAACACGTGGGCCAGGGGGGGGGGCAGAAAAGCCAAGCTGAATCTTATATACAGATCCCTGATTCGAGCAGGTCTACTCACGTCATAAGGTTTGCGGTAATTCTCTCTGGCAGTTGACCCACGGTCAAAGACAGTTCCACGGGCCTTTCCAGCTAGAAATCCAAAATCGGCCTGGCCCGGCTGCTAAAGTCTATTTGCACCCGCAGGTTCCGCTTCACAAACTCAAACCCCGCGAACGCATTCTTACACGACACTTGCCACAGACGGTGTACCGGCGGAGAGTAACTCTTCCATGCTTAGGGGCAACCAAGCGTCTCACCGAGTGCAGGGGCAATGCAAGCGACGGTACTAGATATTCTGCCATATGTACTATCAAACCCCCCGTCTGAATCCAGCCACTCATCTCTGGTTATCCTGAGCTAGAGTAAACAGTCCTGAAGCTAGCCGGTAATTTGGGTCGTATGTATCCAACGCTAGAATCATTGCTTCATGTTGCGTGTTACAGTCCAGAAGCCCCTGTCAAGATGTGACCATGCGTTGCAGGTGACATCTAGGTGACTATGGTACTTACGAAGACTTATTAAGATATGCGAGAGCTATACCTCAACTATAGCCCAATATTTAGGACACAATCGAAATTGAACCATCTTCTCCGAGAGCCACAGCCTTGGAATATTGGAAGAAAAGGGGCTCCTCTCACCCTTATCCAAGCGCAGAGTACGAGCAGTGATGAATGGTACTGTAATCAGGATCTATCTGGTTCTTATTGGCCAACCCTGCAGCTTCGCAAGCCACCCTCTCAGTGTACTCCCTCTCAGTTACGTCCCAAATCAATACAGATGGGCCAGATCCTAGAGTGAAACCATCCGGCCTTTCTCCCGGAGTTACATTGCTATGCTGACGCTTTTGGGAAGAGAAACAGCCCGAGGGCTAGACTTCCCGGAAATGGTAAATGGCTGGGTTAGTAAAGGTATCTCGGGGATCTCATCACAATGCAAATACGAAGTAGATGTCACCGTATCTAGTGCGATCTTATGTCAATTAACTATCTTTACCGAGCCTTTGGATAATAATTCAACTTCATGCTTCCAGGTAATGAGACGAATGCTTGTTTCAGGCAGTAGGGGCCAAGGGTTCACGCCAGAGTTCATCTAATAGTATATGCCTGCTTTGTGGTCCTGTGAGGTACTCGTAAGATGAATCTAACAAGTTGAGCATACCCAGGGAGGGGGGTCCCGGGTGCGTTCTGCTGCGTGGTAACGAAGGCGTCTATATCAGCTCCCGCGTTATGACAGGGTCTACGGAGCCCAAAGAATACCGAAGACGGAGATTTATACCATAAATTGGGGGTGTTTCCTCTCTGCCAAGCTGCATAGATCTATGCAAAGCATCCCACTTCTGGTCACAGCAACAGGGACAGGAACATGAACCCGCAACCAACCGGGAAAAGTATTCGGTTGCAGATGAGGGATGCCTGCTCTGCCAAGCCATCCAGAGCCGGTATGCCACTGGGAAACTCCCAATTCGTGGATGTCGAAAGAACGTGGTACTTCCCCCTGCTAGGGTTCCTGGAGCGCCACCACGGAACAAGACTCCCAATCAATACAGCGAGAGGACGCCCACCGAGCAAATGGTCAGCATGCATAGTCTAATCACCTTGCATACATAAATCCCCCGGCTTGGGTAGCTTCTGTAACAGATGTTTAGTGGCTTGGCAAGTCAAGTCCCTCTCAGGCGTAGGAGAGAGTCCCGTCTTGGGCACCATGAGGTTTTGGTTTGGGTGTGTGCCATTATGGTGTGTATTGCGCTTCCAGGCAGAGCAGTATATTGTGTATGCATATATTCTACGCAATACAACCGTACCTGCGGGGCCAACGGAGCGGGGGACAATACCGAGTCTGCAATGGCTTTTGACTTTCGTCCCAATTTTTCCGATCCACCGGGAGACGATGAGTCCTCGCTCGTTCCATCTCGGACCGGTGTTGTGACCATTGCGCTTTAGCCACTCACCCCGGCCCTAGACGCAACAGCTAATTCTATTTACTGGAGACCAGCCAGGCGGGTCAAGAGCCCGCGTTCGTTTACACAGTACTCTCTTGAACATCCGAGTCGGGGGTGGGATAAAACTTCCAGGGGTTGAGCATCCCCCGGGACACACACACACCCAGGCAAACGAACCCCTGCCCGGCAGGTTGTAACTGGCAGTGATCCGAACGTATCATCCCCACTCCGGGAAGTGGACCAGAGCATTGCCACCAGATGTTCATGGTTATCCACTTTATAAACAAACTACAATGTTCGGTAAACTCGCGGGGAATTTTACGGCCCTCCCCCAGCCCAGCATCCAAAACAACTCTGCAAGCTGCGTACCCACACCCAAGGAACGAATGGGACGGCAAACCCAAGTAATAAACGGAGCAGAAGTACCATAGTACTATAATAATAAGCTTGTACACCCGGCAAGTAATCTTAAGCCTGGTACCGGATTTTACTCCGCATCTTATACATACAGCGCACAGAAACCAGGGCTGTACCATGCAGGTCCATGGCCATAGCCTGGGCCCCAACTGGAATGCCACACTGCCATCCTTTAATATTTCGTGTTCCCTAGAATGGATAGAACTGCATCCGGAGGGCTGATCCGGATCGGCCGGTGGAGTTGTCGCAATACTCGGACCCACTGGAGCGCGAGTGTGTGTAAAAGCTTTGGAATGGAGGTAGTTATGTGCGAGAGTGGTCACCACCACACAATACAAGTTACAGCAGCTAAGAGATAAGGTTTCTGGTGCCTGGGTCTCCTCCATTCGACGATCTCGGTAGCTTTGCGGGGGAGGAGGGTTGCATTAATTATGTGAAGGGGTAGTGAATGTGTGTCGGGAGCCCGATGAGCCGATTTGGCAACGAAACGTATCATTGACGGCACCTTCATTACGTCCATGAAATGCACAAATTGTAAGTGGTTGCGAGTTATGTTGCGAGGCTGCACTAACCCTGCCAATAACCGACTCCCAGGGTCCCCCCCCCCCCCCCCCCCCCCCCCGTGCATGTCGCCGTCCTGATCTGATGCGCTCGGCGTAAAGCTCTCGGGGAGTCGGGGGTGGCTGGCAATGCCACTTAGCATAATTCTCACCCATGTCCTAGGTGAGTGAGTGTACGTACCAAGCATCTCCTTCTCAGGCACAACAAATAAACACGCCCAGCTTACTGGCGGATTATTATACACGTCTCATGCTATCCATGTCCTATGGTGCCGTCTCTCTCATCTTCACTTACACCTTATGGAGTCCCCCAAGGAGATTGTTATTGATATTGAGGAAAAAGAGAACCCCCACAGTCAGGGTTTAGTTAAGGCAGTTTTCTTTTGAAAAGGTCACAACATTCTTCTTCTTATTACTGCGCTTACTCGAAACGATCGTGATAAAGACCCATCTTAATGAATACCCGAACGATTAGCGACGCCGCTTTGAAAGGATTCTGATACAAATAGTCAGCCGTCAAATAGTTCCTAGAGCTCTGTTGATCCCTTGGGTATTTCCTTGGCGGCACACCCATGCTCATGCAGCTCGCGCCGAATCTAGCCTGGACATCCGGATGCCAACTATAGCTACAAAGGTACTGCGTACATAGGAGTCCTTGCTATCGCTAAAGAGAAAGCGCACGTAGTCCCATGCGTCTGTTCTCCCGGCTCATCGTCCGATAAACCCTGTCCATTTTTAAGTTTATCCTCAATACATGGCCTAGACAATTTAAATTCCTCTAGGCTTTGCGTGGTCCATCTCGGCTGGGGATTGGAGACTACGCAATATCTCCACCTCGCCGTAGTATCATGCTATAACAAGTAATCTCGTCAGTAACCATGTCCCTCTGCTCCAAGGGGGCCATGTGGAACCATCCTGTCAAGCAGTAAACCAATTTCTTTTTTCCCTTCTTGACGTCGGATTGTTAATAAAGGGAGATTCAGCCACCTCGTGAACGTTGTTGTAGTCTGCATACGCGTTGGTTCTGGAAGGGCACACTCTGACTTCTCAAACGCCAAGCTTGTCCCGTTCTGTCCAGGCCGCCCTCTTTACACCATCTGTCTCAAGAAACCAAGGTCGAGAACCATGCGCGTGCTAACTTCTGGGGTAACTGCCGTGCTTCTGGCACTGGCACAACTGGATCTAGCGGATGCTACCTGCAGCAATCCCCTTGTACGAAAGGAATGGTGAGAAGCCGTCACGCCTTATTTGTTCCCCCTCTTGCAGCTGAAGCTAACAGGCTATTCCCACTTGCCCAGGCGCGCGCTGAGCACCAAGGAGAAGCAAAGTTACATCTCCGCTGTCAAGTGCTTACAAAAGGTTCCTGCTCAGACCGGGTCGACCTACAACGGCGTCCGCTCGCGCTTCGATGATTTCCAGGCGGAGCATATCAACCAAACAGACTACATCCACTTTGTTGTAGGTAGACCTAAATTGTACAAGTTTGTTCGCTCTATACTTACCATATAATTCTTCCATTGCAGGGCTTCTTCCAACCGTGAGTCTCATGGATCCTCAACATACCAGAGGTGTATGTCCACTAAAGTTTAATTTCCACCTCCTAGATGGCACCGAACCTTCGTAGCTCGTTATGAGTCTGACCTAAGGTCTCTATGCGGCTACACTGGCGCTCAGCCGTAAGTCCTTATCTACTTATCACAGTGATTGATTGATCGGTGACACAAGCTAACACCTTAACCAGATACTGGGGTATGCTAATCCATCCGAGAATGATGAGGTTGATTGTCCTAACACTGCAGTAGACTGGTCTCTAGATGCTGTTTCGGAGACAGCATTCGCCAATGCCCCAGTGTTTGACGCTGTCAACGGCTTTGGTGGTAAGTACCAGTTTTACTTCCCTCTACGACGGCTCAACATGAACTTCGTGTTAACTTGGAAAAGGAAACGGCCCGTACATCAACTCTACGGATGATGCGAGTGTTAAACTTCACATTCCCGGTAAGACGGGTGGAGGTAAGTTTCTCCTGCAACTTCTCCTAGTATCAAGCACAAGCAGGCAACTGGTGGCTAATTAAAGATCTGTAGGCTGTGTCGAAAATGGCCCTTTCAAGAACATGTCCGTCAACATGGGACCCGGTAAGTGTATCTCCTCCGAAGTTCCTGCAAGCAATACAATGGCTGATGACCTACAGGATACAACACCACCTACGCTCCGCACTGTCTGACACGCGACCTTGCGCCCTCCTTTGCGGTTCAGAAATTGAATCACACCATAGTCCAATGGACTCTGGCAGCCAAAAACTACTTTGAGTTCGACATCCGAGTTGAAGGAGGCATCGACGTTCCGTCGATGACCTACCACGGAGGCGGCCACTTGGGTGTTGGCGGTGACCTAGGCGAGGTGAGTTTGCCTCCCCCTCCCAGCCACTACTACGAAACAGAAAAACTTGGGACAAGAAACCAGAGGAATTGAATACTGATCGTGCGTGTTCATAGATTGGAAACGTTTATTCCTCCCCCGGTGACCCGCTCTTCTACCTGCATCACGCCAACATGGACAGGCTGTGGAACACCTGGCAGAAAGCTGGTAAGTTTTTCTCTCACAAACTCTCTCTGCTCCTCTCTGCATTCTTGTTGTGAATACCCCATCTAACCAGCTGTCCTTGCTTCTCAGACTGGCCGGCGCGCAAGTACGACATTGCTGGCCCCGATACGCAGTTCGCATACCCGTTCGACTTCTTCGGAGAGATCCCTTACGAGAACGTGACCCTCAGCTATGTGATGGACTTCGGGCCCCTCATGCAGTCCAGAAACATCAGCGAAGTTATGGACATCCAAGCCGGTCCATTCTGTTACACTTATGCCTAGAGCAGGCAGAGAGTGTACTTCTTCTTATATTAAACCCGGGTGTTTTTAGATATTCTTCTTGATGCACAGAGGATGAGCCTATTACATTTGGAACCACACATTTTATTAGAACCTTTTACATAATCAATACGATTCTTCTTCTTTTTTTTGTTTGCTTATTTAGATTGCGGTCGGAAAAGAAGAGCGAATCCCGCCTTGATTTCGGTGCGATACATGAGGAGCAAATGCTTGGGCTTGTTCGCCAAAGTGCTCCGTACTGTCGGACGTTTCACATTTATGACTTCGGAGACAGGTCGATTTTGAGAAAGAATGGATCCACCACCGGCAGCCCGGAGTTCCTGTTTTTAATTCTCAACTAACAATACCATTCTAGAGTAGATACGATATACATACACATCAGTTGCCTGCAATCACTCCGTCCAATCGATGAAAGCGCTGTAGTTGCTGGGCTTGCTCAGTCAGTCTTCTGTAAAGCAGCGATAAACTGAACAGCGGTTCATCGACCTATTCGTAAAGACTGACAACTTCGGTTTTTGTGTAATGGTGAGGCTTCAACTCTTACGTGACTACAGTAGGATAGGTAGCTAACTCTTAAGACTGGCGGAGTGCTATGTTTCTACCACATATTACCAACTAACTACCTATACACGTACGGGACTCCTGCTTGCCGCGCATGATTAATATCGTTATTTTTCATCGAGTGTCATAATGCTCTGTTTAGTGGATGTGGGGATTATTCAAGGGGTTTCGAAGACTGCCAAAGCAAAGGTATGGTTCAAACATTTCCAGGCATACCTCGATATCTTTGTAATTGATTTCGTGCCGTTTCAGGAATCTTGCATGGCAGAGCCCGCTTCTCGTTATTACATCGTCAAGTATCGCGATCAAGAGCTACAAATCTATTTCGGACCACCTCACATACCCTTGCTTGGATGCCAGGTTAGCATAGGCACCGAAAAATATTATCACTCTGGAAATTAATTTTGTTTCTGCACGCAATATTCTTGAACTGCTTGAGAAAAAGCTCAAAGTTAGTAGTAAGTACATTCTCATGGAGAATGGAGCCTACACACCACTTAATATGCCTCAATAGCACAGTACTATGAGTATTTCGCGCCGGGGATTTCTACACAAGCCATTGACGGCGGAGAATGGCCGATGAGGCGAGGTCTGGGCAGCATCAAGGAACGTCGTCCATGACATCCACCACCGCTCGCTTGGCGATTCTGCATCTGAGAAAAGATCTTAGTCAAGATCAATCTAATCTCAAAACTCAATCACCGCCTCGCTGTCCTCGATAGGAACCAATTGACGCTGGTATGCGTAGGTGCGAAGGAGGGGGCAGGATATACCATGTACGACATTTACAATTTGTGGCACTCTTGAGTGCAGATTGCTTGGGCACTCAACCGTCCGTCGGTAAGTCGTGTCCTAGCTCACTATCCAGCAAAACCAAGATCGCGGCAGAGTACTACAGTGTCACTTTTCCGAGACGATGCTTCATGATGGTTGATAATCGAGCGTTGAACCTCGATATCCACAGATTCACATCCCAGGGTCCAACTCCAGAATATTCAGCTTGTAGCTGCCAGGGTACCTTCAGTTGGCGCTTCCGGAGAAGGAATGATAGCAGGTGGGACGGTTTATCGCCGTGTAAGTCGTGGTGTTTAGCCCTGGCTTGTAGGGGCGTAGTCGTAGCATAAGCTTGGGATGAATTTAGTACGCGAGGAATGAATTATTGTTCACACTGCATACGATAAAATCCGCGTGCGCGTCAGGCTGCGACAATTTCCTGGGCAGCTTTGGCATGGAGATATCCATTACAGCGTACGTTCCACCATAGTTGATCCCGAGTTCGCTAGTCTGCCGAAGGCCGATGGCCTGGGCTGCCGAATTGGGCAGTCGGAAAAGTGGGAGACGATGATGCATTTCTACAATTGTGGAGGACGATACACCTTTCTTGCCCAATACCCGAGCAAACTTGACGGGCCGCGGTGCAATGTCCCAATAGGGCTGCTATGGCTGCATCTTTAGGTTACCTATCGGCCGAGACATTCCCAACTTGTCATTCGTATGGTTTCTCGGATGGCAATGCGACGGGGCACATTCTTGTGAAAAGGAGATGCTCCATCCGTCTCTTGTGGGCGACTGACCGACCCAGTTGGGCGTACCAGAGCAAAAATCGGTCTCTCCTTCGTTCTTTTCTCATCTCTCGTCCTGCCTCGTGACAGCAAGTAACGAAGGGAACAAAATGGTCAAGCTATTACAACTAGCGCTCCAGCTTGCTGTCGCTGTCACGGCAGCCGGTGCCGCTGGCAGCAGTGATCTGGAAGGAGAGCTTGCGGCTAATACATCATTGTCAGCCGGGTGCGAAAGTCTGCTGAATCTCTTTCCCACGAAGCTTTTTCTGCCTGGCAGTGCTGTCTACAAGTATGAAGCGGCCAACTTCTGGTCCAACACCGAGCTGATGAACCCGGATTGTGTATTTCGTCCAGTGTCTGCGTCCGATGTGTCAGCCGCCGTACTATCAAGTCAATCCACGCAGTCTCCTTTTGCAGTCCGCGGAGGGGGTCATATGGGCATCACGGTAGGCCGCAATAACCAGCCCGAACTGATCACTAGAAACTCCATTACTAAATATCTTTTTAAATCACAAGGGGGCCAACAATATAAACAACGGAGTACTCATGGTCATGTCAAACCTCACTAGTATTGAACTCTCTACCGACAAGACCACCCTGACTCTCGGTCCAGGATTCCGCTGGATTGATGTCTACAACTTCCTGGAGCCGTACAATTTGGCAGTCAGTGGAGGCAGGCTCGCACCGGTGGGCGTTCCGGGGTTGCTACTCGCAGGAGGTGTTAACTTTTATGGCAACCAGTACGGCTGGTCAGCAGATACTGTCACCGAGTACGAGGTTGTTATCGCCAATGGTACAGTTGTGACGGCCACCAAGGATGTAAACCCAGATCTCTTCTGGGCACTCAAGGGCGGCAGCAGCAATTTTGGCATCGTTACGAGCTTCACTATGACTACACATTCCAGCACCAATATCTACGGAGGCACTTACACTGTGTTCGATGTCGATGCGTTTTTGGAGGCAGTCGCTAACTTCACGACTTACAACACGGATCCACGCGCCCACATCGTGCCAATGATCATCTATCCCTTCCCATCCATCAAAATAGCATCCGTGATCCTGTTCTACGACAGTCCCACTGACACGAAGCCGGCGTGCTTCGAGCCTTTCTTCAATATATTTGGCATCAATCTGGCAGGGCTCAAGACGCTCGCAGAATTTGCTGAGGAGAACGGCGCATTGGTATTCGAGGGTATCAACGACATGTTCATCGCAGGCACTGTTGTGGGAAAGACTTACGAGGCGGTGCTTAGGGGTCTTCAGATCACGGAGCAAGTGTACGCGAACGCCATCTCCGATCTATACAAGGCCGTGCCCCTAACGACCCTGCGGTTGGTTAGCCTGGACTGGCAGCCCATCACGTCGCTCTGGCAGGCTGGGTCCCAGAAGTCCAACCCAGTTGGCAGCCCGCTGAACGTGCTAGATCCGTCATCCAACGGCAATTACCTAGCCTACGCGCAGGTAGTGGAGTGGGCATCGGGCGAGTACGATGACGCCGTGCTGTCTTGGGTGCAGAACACCACCACCGCCATCACTGACGCCACTAAGGCCGCGGGGCTCTACAACCCTTTTCTCTACATGGGTGATGCGGCTGGCTTTGAGGATGTGTTCGCGGGATATGGCACAGAGAACCAGCAGAAGCTGCTGGACATATCGCGGAAATATGACCCGGATAGGGTGTTCCAGAAGTTGTTACCCGGTGGATTCAAAATAGGGGTTTAGGCCGAATTGGTGGTCCGAGTCAAAACACTTATTGAGAATGCCGAGGAGCAAAAATTGAAGAGATGAAAATGTATCAATAATCAGCTTCGTACGTATTCAGGACGTTGGTTGACGTACCGTGCCTATCAATGGCGAAGAGAGCCCTACCATGTTACCTCACGTCGACTCTAGATCTGCCTCATGCTTTCTTCTACCTCTTCTCCCAGTCCGCAAGCCGAAAGAGGATGGAAAATTATGTCTTTTCGGCTACAGTATGTACTTACAGTGCTGTACAAAGCGTGGGAAAATCTGAAAAGGGACAAAAACAATACATACAGTATTTACGAATAGTTCGATATGTCTATTCATTTATCAGGTGTTTTATAGAGGATTACCACGTGTGACAATCACCCAAGCGTAAGCACCGTTTTCCGTACACTGTAACATCCAGAAACCCATTTGTGAAGATTGCGCATAGCCACACCCATGTTCAGCCCCAGGCCGCCATATGGCTACACAAACCCCGCCTTAGTAGAGCCTCGCCTCTCTTCATTCCAGTCTCAACATAATCTATCTCATCATCCCTCGACCATATCCGTAATAGACCCTTTCGAACAAGATGCGTCTTCTTAGACGAGAAGAAGATGGCTGCATTGGCCTATCAGACTGGCCACATTCTAAGGCGCCCCCTTACGCGATACTATCGCACACCTGGGGACCACCGAAGGACGAGGTTACGTACGACGACATCCTAAAGGGAACGGCCAGTGGAAAGAAAGGGTATCAGAAGATTGAGTTCTGCGAGAAGCAGGCTGCATCTGATGGCCTTCAGTACTTTTGGGTGGATACTTGTTGTATTAACAAGCTGGATAGTGTGGAACTCGCCAAATCCATCAACTCTATGTTCCGTTGGTATCGCGATGCCGCCCGCTGTTATGTTTTTCTATCTGATGTGGAAAACATGGCAGATTTTCAGCAAAGCAGATGGTTTACTCGCGGTTGGACTCTACAAGAGCTTCTTGCTCCTAAAATCGTAGAGTTCTTTTCGTTGAGTGGCGAACGACTTGGCAATAAGACGACTCTAGAAGAGAAGATCGAGCAAGTTAGCAAGATCCAAGCCACAGCGCTCCAGGGACACCCGTTAACAGACTTTCCCGTCCAGGAACGGATGAATTGGGTGTGTGAGCGGCAGACCACAGAAGAAGAAGACATCGTGTACTGTCTACTAGGAATATTCGACGTATATTTACCTTTGATCTATGGAGAGGGAGAGGCACATGCTCGACTTCGGCTGATGAGGGAGATTAATCGGGGTTCAAGCACCTCGTCTAGTGTGCTAACGAAAGGTAAGGATGCTTACATCCGTTTCAATAGTTTGTCTTACTTACTCACATGCCAAAGAGAAATCCCGTTTTTTGGTCTCGTTTGGACAGAATGATGATTTCGTCGGAAGAGACAGTGACCTCCAACAGTTACTACAGATGATTCCGCCAAAGGCTAAGGTGAATGACTGTCAGAGAACGGCAATAGAAGGACTTGGCGGGATTGGGAAAACACAGATCGCACTCGAGGCTGCGTATCGTGTTCATCAGCAATTTCCGGAGTGTTCTGTGTTCTGGGTACCAGCTATTAGTCAAGCTGCCTTTGAAAATGCATATCGCGAGATTGGGCAAGCTCTCCAGGTGCCCGGTATCGATGACGACAAGGCCGATATTCGAACTTTAGTAAAGGCAGCGCTTAACAAAAGCGTAAACGAATGGCTTCTAGTTATTGACAACATCGACGACCTTAGCCTCTTCTCTGAGGAGATATCCTTACAACGTTACCTGCCATTTAGCCGCCACGGTTCCATTTTGTTCACCACCAGGAACCATGAAGTGACTAGCCGTTTGGATATTTCACATCGGAATATTATTAGGATAACAAAAATGAGCGAGGCCGAAGCATTATCCATGCTAAGTAATGGACTCCAAGAACGACAACTCCGTAACGAACAAAGTACAAGAATATTACTTCGACACTTGGCCTACCTGCCTCTTGCCATTAAACAAGCATCTGCATACATGGCTCAAACAGGATTCTCAACTACCAAATACCTCGAATATTACGGTGATACCGATCAAAAACAACTTGAATTCTTGAAGCAAGATTTTACAGATCGCGGGCGTTATCCAGATGTTCCAAACGCCGTCCTTACCACGTGGCTTGTTTCGTTTGAACACATCTCCCAATTTTCACCTTTAGCAGCAAAACTGTTAAAATTTATCTGTTTTCTCGCCGAAAAGGATATACCCAAATCAATTTTGCCACCAGGAGATACTAAAGACGAAATGGAAAAGGACCAAGCAATTGCGATCTTGGAAGGATACGCATTCATTAGCCCACGGAAGGATGAAAATTCTTTCGATATCCATCGCCTAGTACGGTTAGCTATGCGTAATACTTTGAAGGTGGAAGACCGAGTAGAAACAGTTACTAATGTGGTACGACACCTGTCAAAGGTATATCCATTTCCTCAGCACGAGAACCGAAACGTATGGATGGGGTACATGCCGCATATATTGACCGCCGTAGAGGTGGGTCAAGAGTCAGCAGATAAAGATGATACGTGGAGACTTTTATATAATGTCGCAGAAACATACAGAATAACCGCCAAGTACGCACAGGCGGAACAAATGTACCGACAGGTACTCGAGCTTCAAAAGGAGGTCTTAGGTCGAGACCATCCGGACACACTCAGTAGTATGAATCACCTGGCTACAGTACTTGATAATCAAGGGAAGTGTTTAGAAGCGGAACAGATACATCAGCAGGTACTCGAGCTTCGTAAGGCGGTACTAGGCCGGGACCATCTGTACACTCTCAGTAGTATGAATAACCTAGCTTTGGTACTTGATAGTCAAGGGAAGTGTTTAGAAGCGGAACAGATACATCGGCAGGTACTCGAGCTTCGTAAGGCGGTACTAGGCCGGGACCATCCGTACACACTCAGTAGTATGAATAACCTGGCTTTGGTACTTTATAGTCAAGGGAAGTGTTTAGAAGCGGAACAGATACATCGGCAGGTACTCGAGCTTCATAAGGCGGTACTAGGCCGGGACCATCCGTACACACTCAGTAGTATGAATAACCTAGCTTTGGTACTTGATAGTCAAGGGAAGTGTTTAGAAGCGGAGCAGATACAGCGGCAGGTACTCGAGCTTCAAAAGGAGGTACTAGGCCGGGACCATCCGGACACACTCAGTAGTATGAATAACCTGGCTTTGGTACTTGTTCGTCAAGGGAAGTATTTAGAAGCGGAACAGATACATCGGCAGGTACTCGAGCTTCGTAAGGCGGTACTGGGCCAAGACCATCCCGATACATTTGCAAGTATAAGCGGGTTAGCACTCGCGTTTACTGGCCAAGGAAAGAACGAGGAGTCAGAGAGACTACAAAGACGAGCACTGCAGGGATGTCAAAAAATCCTCGGTCCAAAACATCCTCAAACACTCGCGAGTATGGGTCATATAGCGTCTGTACTTCAAAAGCAAGGCCAATACGCGCAAGCAGAGACAATACACCAGCAGGTACTCACGCTCCGCGAAGAGATATTTGGCCCAGATCATCCTTTGACCGTACGGAGTAGAAATGAGTACGAGGCTTGTCTGACTCAAAACGAAGATGAAAGTGTCGGAGGGATTACTACCAAGGGCGGGTTGGAAGGGCCACAGAAAGAAGCCGTCTCGTTGAGATACAAAGAAGGGAGTAGTTCGGGAACGGTTCAACACGAAGCGGGTCCCTCGAAAAAGACAGGCTCGCGTTCATCTAGGTTGATTGGATCTAAGTGGCGTTTGGGCAAGCGTAGTTAATCATCATTCTGTATCCCTTACTTTCTAACCGCTCTCATACAAGAGTCGCTCAGCTGCGACGGTTTATCTGAGCCAATTATTCCTTGCTGTTCCTTGTGTATTACAGTATTTCGTAAAGGATGCTATGGACAACACAAATAGGCTGGTCACATGGAAAGTTTGCATGTATCTATAGCTCAGTGCCGCATACAGAATAATAACTAATTCTATTCTGCCTTACTCAGAATCGGAAGAAGATGTCTGGAGCGAGAGCATAATTGGAGGGCGGCCGGACACGGATGTTAACCGAGGATCACGGCCATACGTTAAAAACACTAAATAACCACTGTCGGTGGGGCCCAAGTTCACTTCACCATCACAACGAAGAAACAACTTATTAGTCACATTATAGCATCACATTTGGCAAAGCTCCACGGGAAGAATTATAGAATTCAATCAGCTTTACAGTTTGACAGTATAATACAGGAGTCTAAGCTCATTCGTATCTATTCGTACATTCGTAATAGTAGGCAGTCTCCATCATTTCGTCTTAGGGTATCATTCAGTCGCGTATACAATTATCCCTCCACCACATTGTTAAACAGGCTCTGATCGGTTTGTACATTGCTTAAAAGTAGCGGCGACGTCCGCTGCGATGGCTACCACGGCCATCGGTACCGTGCATGCGGCGGGTGCCAGCGGCCTGAAGAAAATGACCGGGTTAGCAAAAGTTTCGTATATTTGTGTGTATAGGTTATCGCAGATGTGTCAAATGACATACCTTTTCACCTGGGCGGTGGGTGAGGGTGCCCTTGAGCTTCAACATGGCTCCGGAAATCTTGTCGCCAAGCGTCGGCTTTCTCTTCTGGTGGTGGACCTTGTGGCCAAAGAGACCATGTCGGCGGGTAGTAGTGGTGGTGGTGCGTTGAGTGCGGTGGCCACCAAAGAGACCATGACGGCGGGTGGTAGTGCGGGTGTTGTAGTTATGGTGATGCATCTTGATGTTTTGGGGGAAAATGTAACAAGAGGTCTGTTGTAGGTTTTAGTATAGTTGTTATGTGATGGTCAACTTGACGAGTTTGTAAGATTTGTTTAAATTTGAATAATGATCTTAAAGCAATGGAATGAACGCGGATGAAGACTTCCTTATATGCTCAGATCGAGATATCCAAGCTGACAGCAAAACACCGTGATCTCGAGTGATGCAACCCAGACAACCGTCGCACAAACCATGACATAAGGCTACGTAGGACCCTGCATAACTAGTTAGTGGAACATTCTATCAGGAGCAGCAGTGCCACACGCAAACAAAAAAGTTGGCATTCCAAGATTCCCAATGTGGTTTTTTTAGGTTCTGTTCAGAGTCTCCCTACGTGCTTCAGGGATCGTCAACTTACCAGGCCAGCGATTGGCGGCACCTCCCCACGCCTTAGGCGAAACGACCCCGATGACGCCAAAGGCTTTCGGATCAGTGGGGCTGCCCGCTTTCCAGGGTCCAACAGAAGCGCCTGGCCCGCCCCTTCAGCCCCCCAGTCCCCCACCCAGCTCCTACAGCTTGTGGCGTACCCCAAACTGTGGGTGATGTCATGCAAGCGCCAAGCCACAACAGTCCCCCTGGTTTATACCAGATAACAAGAAACTTGGACACAAAGCTACATCGCGATGGGAATTGGTGACAGATCGGGCCAGATTATTGGTGGAAGCTGTTGGTTTCATCTTGTTGCAAATATCCGACCATGTCACGTAGCTGTGCTCGCCGGTGAGCTCATTTGTTACCCCTCAACACGCAAGCCAAGAGATACCAACAATCGCTAACCTGCCGATGAACTGTTATCATGAATGAGAGAAAAACTCGGCTCGGTGAGCTGAGGTTACCTAGGAGCAGCCACTGAGATCAAGAACATAGATTACACGATAATAGACATGGAGACTTGATTCTAATGGGCCCGTCTTTTCATCGTCATACTCTGAAATGAAAACTATTGGTGGCCTCTAAATCACCGTCTATTCTTTCTCTTTGTGTGCAGGAGTAATGACTACCTTCTAGCCCACCACGACCACGCTTCGCGAATTTAAAGAGATGTCGTCAGGTTGGCCTTGATCTTGCCTACGTCCTCTGGAGAGAATCCCAGCTTGTCGATGACGAACTGCTCGAAGCCCCCGTAATCTCGCTGGACCGCCTTGGTGAATGCTTCCCAGCTCGACTCCCGTAGGCTAGCTAAGTTATAAAAACCGGGTTGCTCTTGGCTTTCTGCATTTGTACCTGCCAGAGCGAACGATAGTAGCATAATACGGACAGGCTCGGTTCCCACGCGAGATAGCATGTAATCCAGAGTGATCGCCTCGGGCGACGCGCCGGCCAGCGCCAATAAAAGGCCAGAGATGACGCCAGTGCGGTCTCGTCCAGCTGTTTTTTTTTCGGATACAAATTAGTCACTCAGGGTAACACAAGGTCATTACTTGCGCGGTCGATGGTTGAAGGTCGCAGGGTCGGATAACGTACCTGTGCAATGCACTAGAACGGGCTCTTGGGGCCGATCCCTGATATGTTCGAGCACAAGCTTCCACGATGGCTGGTAGATATCAATCACCTCCAGATACATGTCTTCATAGCCCTCCTCCCCTCCGCCGGAGACAAATTTAGCCAGGTCGATCTGTGAGTCTGGCTTGGAGCTATTAACCCATGTGTTCTCGACGCCGGGGATCTCGGGGTCAGGGCCCCGCTCGCGCTCCTCTGGAGAGCGCAGGTCGAAGACGCGCTTGATTCCCAGCTTCCCCGACACCAGCGCCTTGCCGCTGTCTGTGAGGTGGCTGATGGCGCCGGACCGGTACACGAGCCCAGGTCGGATGGGGCTGTTAGGCACCAGACCCAAGTCGCGCGAGTTGAAGGTACCGTCGATGTAGACAAAAGGAGGGCTCATCAAAACGGGTCCATACTGCTCCTTGGGTATCTCCTGCGCAACATCCACCAAAGTGAGCTTGTGGAGATCTGCTATGTTGGCCATGGGTAGATAAGTGGATGTCTCTGCAGGAGATGTATGTTGTAAGTATGTACGAGCGCGTGCTTACTGCTGGTGGTAGCGTGAGGGGTCGATGCTTTGTTCTTCAGGGTCAAATTTCTCTCTATCCTTCTGTTGATAATAAAATGAAGAGATCTAGAAATCCTTTAATAGTCAATTGGTCTATTCCTAGAGCTCCGTCTCGTCGAAATGAAAACGACAAAACGAAAGTCAGCAACGTTTAGCTCAGCGCCATCGTGCCGTAGGCAGTGCAATGAACTGCCCCGCCCCCGCTTTGATCCTAGGGCCACTGCCTCGGGGGGCTCAGGCATAAGCTTCTTGAGAATTAAACGGCCGCTCGCTTCTGAAAGTCTCAAATCTTACATAACCTAGACCGGGAACACAAGGTGAAGTGTTTGTCAGAAGCTTACCCTAACGTATTTAGGCACCTTCACCACACCATTGGCTGGACACTCTTCGGCGCATATCAAATTTCAGTCTGTCCAAAGTCAAAATACAGGGCGCGCTTCTTAGTTGCTGGCACGTGGCTAGGCGTTTGCCTCACCCTCTGCCATTGTCAAGCTTCTCCCCACTACCTCCGGAGAATGGCATTTTGCAGATGAAGTTTAATGTTTGTACACTATACGCTCTGATACCCACGCTGAATTTGAGAACTTTAAAACCTAGCCATGGTTTTATTGCAACTAAATAAGGTAATAGGAAGTGTTTCCCCGCGAAATCAACGTGTGCGATGTTGCAAGACTATTGAGGCGCTGCTGTTGCACGCAACACATAAGAATAATACATCATATGGATGAGGTAGAATACAAAGCCTCGAAACCGACTTGGTATATTCAATCGTCCAATTCTTCTGCGGAAATGGGAAGTTACAGGCACCAAAACGTAAGATTGAAGTGATTTAATTCATGGCGAGTTCTCTTCACCGTCCATTTGAGACCCAAACTCTGGTGGTTAGCTGGTAAGAGCTCCGATAAGCGGGGCATCGATAGCTGTTTGTTATCAATCGGTCCGGAATGTCTCTGATTCTCTTCCGCCCCGTCTGTCCTGTGTTAACTGAGAGAACACTCTGCCTTTGCATATTTCTTCCCCTCTAATTGCTCTTTGCATGTTTCTGTTACCATTTCTATAGTTTGAAACCACTATTGAGAGCATAGGATTTCGAATCTGCTATTAGTCATGCACCAATTGCCGTATCAGTAATATCATAAGGTAAAGGTAAAGCACTGCTCTTGAAGCCTCACCGCCCATTGCAAGTCTTCCCTCTTACACCAAGACAGGCTTACTGTTAGACGGAGATGGAGGGGCTCCGATTATCTCGCTCTGGAATCGAGGGTTCCGTCTGGTTCTGGATCTCGGCCGCTCTAGTGGGTTTCGCTGGGCTATTCCAGCTCCGGGAGGGTGTTACCGACTTTTTGTTCACCGAGACGTACTGCTACCAGTCTGTGAGAACTCACTCGACCGCAGAGCCCTACGCGAATTGCTTCTCGGTATCGCCTTCCGGGTTGTTCACCAAGGTGTTTCAGACCTCAGCAGACTCCCCAGCTGCCACAAAGGCCGATCCCGGCTATGTGATCCCGGGCCTGTGGGACGGTCATGGTCACTTACTGCAATATGGCGAGTTCCTGAACTCAGTGGACCTCTTTGGCTCCAGTTCTTTCCAAGATATCAAAGATCGAATCGGCACATACCTCGCCGAGAATCCAGAGGCGGGTAGCCAAGATGAATGGGTTCGAGGTGTTGGGTGGGATCAAATGGCACTCGGCCGGATGCCGACTGCAGTAAGTCGATGGATTTTCTAACGTATCTATCTTCTTATCACCATAAACTAACTTAATCACAGGCGGATTTCACAGGCGACGAAAATCTAGAGGGTTTATATATCATGTTGGATCGAGTAGATGTGCACTGTATCTGGGTTTCTCAGGCCGTCCTCGACCTTCTCCCCGAGTCTTTACCTGATATACCCGGGGGAGAAATTGTCCGAGAGCCTGGCATGGGGGTTTTCTGCGACAACGCTATGGATATTATCATGGCACAGTGGCCGAAGCCTGGAAGCAGCAAGAAACAAAAATTTCTGAAGAGTGCAATGTCTAAACTGAACGAGGTTGGTTTGGTTGGCATGGCTGATGCCGGTGTCATGCCTGGGAACTTAGCATTGTTCAAGGACCTAGCTGGAACTAAAGACTGGACGTTCCGCGTGTATGCCATGGTTGAATGCGATGAGCGCAATACTTTCTGTCCTGATGAGGTCGAGAAATACACTCGTGACGACGGGTTTCTGAGCATCCAGAGTGTCAAACTCTTTGCCGGTAAGTCCCCTTGTTACAGGCGTACAAGAGCACCAACTTACATATCCTAGATGGCGCCCTTGGCAGCTGGGGCAGCGCCCTCATCGAACCATACTCGGATCGGCCTGACACTTCAGGGTCTCTCCTCGTTAATGCATCCCAACTGACGTCTATCGCCACGGCCTGGGCTGGGGCAGGGTTCCAGGTCAACATTCATGCCATAGGAGATCTGGCAAATAGAAACGCAATCGATGCCATGACGGCTGCCCTTCAAGTAGCTTGTCCAAACGACTCTCTGGCCCACTGCCAGGCACGGAAGCGCTTTCGTATCGAGCATGCTCAGATCATCCACCCCACTGATCAGGAGCGTATGCATGCGATAGGAATTATCCCTTCTATTCAACCCACTCACGCTACGTCTGACATGGCTTATGCCGAAAAGCGACTTGGCAGCGAGCGAACCGCGAGGGAAGCCTACCGGATGCATTCGTTCTTGGATATCCCTCCGATTTTGGGAAGTGACTTCCCCGTAGAGCCTCCTAATCCGTTCCAAGGGATATACGCCGCCGTGACGCGAAGGAACCCTCACACAGGGAGAGGGACAGACGATTACCCTGATGGCTGGTATACCGAGGAATCACTTACCCTTGGCCAAGCCCTTCGGGGCTTCACGGAGGGACCTACCTATGGAGCCTTCCTGAAGGATAAAGCAGGCGTCATAAAGACGGGTGCATTTGCCGATTGGGTAGTCTTGGACAAGCCACTAGAAGAAACCGACATCGAGGATTTCCGCTCCTTGAAGGTGCGAGAAACATGGGTCGCTGGGAAAAGGGTCTTCAAGCGAGATTAAAAGTCATACCGAACAACAAGCAAAGTAGAGATGGGGATTGGTTGGTTGTATTGGCAAAACAACCAGTTTTAGAGGTCTGGATACAGTTTATGGAGGTGTTTCGGAGGTGCTTACAAAGAATGATCGCGGCATATTTGGAGCAAAGGATACAGATTAGAGTAAGAAAATGGTAGATATATGCTCTTTCTAGTTCTAGAAAATCAATTCGTTTATGATTGAGCGCTCTCTTCCCTCTAAGGTCTAGTAAATGAAACCTGTGATGTGGTGCGTACATCGTTCTCGAATATTGGAGTAGTTAAAGCCAATGTGTTTATGAGTACGCATTTTGAGCTCAAGCCCCCCCCCCCCCCCCCCAAAAAAAAAAAAATTTCGAACACAAATTAGGAGGCAGAAACCATGTCAAGGCAGTGTGTAGCTGACTCTGCTCGTGCCCTTCGAGCGGCCAATCTTCTTGACTACAGTCTTGCCGCACAGTTTTGTCGTGTCCACGTGTGTACCTCCGCAAGGGTATACGTCCGCGCCAGCGATCTTGACGACGCGGAACTTCTCGTCGTCGGCCATGCCCATGGCCTTGCGGTCGGGGATGTAGCGCTCGAGGCCGGCGCGGCGGAAGTCCTCCTCGTCCCACCAGTCGACCTCGACCGGCAGGTCCTGTTCAATGAAGTCGTCGAGCTGCTTCTGCACGGGGTCCTTCCACTTGCCCTCGATGAGCCCGCCGAACTCGACGGCCGCCGAGTCCGGAAAGTGCGACGCCTTGAGCTCGCTGAAGCCGGGCACCGAGGCCGACACCGTCTCCCGCACCGCGGCGCCCAGCACGTGGCCCGCCGTGTGGTACCGCGAGTACAGCTCGCGCTTCTCTGAGTCGATCGTCATGGTCACCTTGTCGCCCGGCTGGAACGACGCGGACGCGGCGGTGCTGGCAGCGTTGGCGAAGCGCCCAAAGTGGAAGACCTGCCCCTCGGGCGTTATGCTTGTGCGCGCCGTCTCCACGTCGAAGACGAGCCCCGACTCGCTCTTGATGGTACCCACGTCCGAGGGCTGGCCGCCACCCTGGGGGTGGAAGATGGTAGCATCTGTGATTACCACGTGGTCGTCGTCCTTGGCCTGCTTGTAGAGGCTCCGATTGGCCTCCTCGAGGGATGCGACCGACCTCACCGCCGTGACCACGGCCTGGAGCGTGTGTAGGTGCGCATTGCGCTGGAATGCCAGGTAGGTTCGCTGCATTTGGCGCAGTGGTGATGGCGAGATGTTTCGCTGCAGATCAACCTCTTGTCAACCTCTTTTTGTATTCCTAATAAACCACGACTTCTGATGCCACACTCTCTATTTTCTAGAAATGAACGCTCAAGTAGAATGAGATGTAGCCAATCCTAAATGTATGCGAATGCCAATAACCTCAATGTGGACTAGCTTGAGTTAACGAGAAGTTGTTAAATCAAATAGAAGTATTGATTCCAATGGATTTTAGTGCTAGCCTTTCCTAACAACGTAGGCGATATAAAGCAAGTATTCGTAAATATAGTTAAATTCAAAAATGCTTACACTAGGTAATTTTATAATATACAACGTTAGGGTTCTTCCACGACAATCTAGAATCTTTCATCGCGTCAACCCGCCATTCCTTCATGTTGGCATGGTCGTAGTTGAGTCAGCTTTCATACGCCCTTCCGGTCGTGAAATGTCAAAAAAGAGCAGCAAAGACCCCCGGTATTTTCGGCGTGCGGCGCTACCGGCCGGTACGGTCCAGGCGCTGGGGTCATGCAATTAATAGGGGCCAGCCAGCCCGCCAGCCTTTGTGCAGAGATACCACTTTGCCACCCAGTGAGCAGAGTGGCAAGCCCGAGAATGTAGCTCGCGGTAACTAGATTGGAGTTACTTCCAACTTGTATAATATATTAATAAGTCGATATGTTCGTTATCTGCTTGAACGATCTCTGTGCAACACCGGAGCTCGTGCAATTGAACAAGTGCCTGAGCGATTAACATTGACATTAGGCAAGAACATAACCGGCAATGAACAAGATTGGCCAATATGGGGAAATCTTTCCTAGCAGGCCAGTTCATCAGGATATCACACCTTCACATCCTGTAATTCAGAATACGCTGGAATACGCTTCGCTTTTCCGTTTTTGTATATTAGGGAAACCCCACTTTGCGCCCGTGGAGTAGCAAGTTCTCTCTGACCCCGACCTCGGTCAGCTCCGGCATCTAGAAATCAGTATGTAGACCCAATCCTGAAGGGGCATTTCCGCGTCGGTCGGCTGCAGCTTATTACTCGGAAACATTGATACGTCCCAATTGAGATTGATTGTGTCCGAAGATCCTGTGTTGAATAGATCTGATGTGTTGGTTGGAGTTCCGATCGAGTTTTTTTTTTTGCCCTCTCGCGGGATGTCGGACCAGCCGACAGCGCTGTACATCCCAGAGTGCTTTTCAACCCCTGCAGTCTGATTGGTAGATGGGCCGATAAAATGTGCCGTCCGCAGTGCAGGTGCAGGTGATCGGGGGCGCAGGGGAGCCGAGGGGTCAGAAAACGATGTAAAAAAAGAACACAAAATAAGCACGAAACCTCGGAATCTTCTTACCGCTGGTCCTGGCTTCTACATAACTCACGAAACCTTCTGTCCTCCCCAGTTACTGATTTTTTCTTACCACTCTCTGCAGTCTCGTACGGTTTGTTACATATACGTACCTTTCGATCCTTAGGTCCCTTCCTTAGACCGAGTGCCCCGTCTTCGGCGTTCTTCGACAGTCGCAAGTCATACAACGTCCGTGCGTCCCGTCAGAACTCGGCCCATTGAGACAACTGAGTTTGAGAATAAGAAATCTGCTCACCACCTACCCGCCCGTGCAATTCTTTTCGTTTCGGCAAAGCTCACCGTCAAATTTGCCAACACGGTTTCGGGAAATAAACAAAGTTCTGCTTATGCAAAATGTCCTTCTCCAGCCTTGTCCAGGATCTCTCGATGCGCGACGGCAACACGCCACGCAACTCTCGGCCACGAGGTCCTGCGCCTTCAGTCTCGACCATTGACGATCGTGCTTCGCACATATCCAGAGCTATGTCCTACGCAAGCACTGCTGCAACTAGCGTGAGCATCGCCGGAGATATTGGCAGCCAGCTTCATGGTGGTTACCACCACCCTCTCGCCCGCTCGTGGCAAGCCGAGCGACAGCTGACTAAGGTACGTGGGTGACAAGTGTGTAGGAAGGACATAGAAGTGTTCATGCTCGGGTAATCTCGAGAAAGTGGACGAATATCGACTAACTAGCATTTATAGTCTATGCTCATCTACCCGCTATTCATTTCTGATATCGACGACGACGACACCCTTATCCCCTCCCTCCCCAACCAGTACCGCCGCGGTATCAACAAGCTGGTGCCACACCTCGAGCCTCTTGTTCACAAAGGCTTGCGATCCGTGATTCTTTTCGGTGTACCCCTGGCACCCGGAAGCAAGGACGCTCTCGGTACCTCTGCTGACGACCCGAAGGGCCCCGTCATCCGCGCCATTCGATTACTGAAGCAGCGTTTCCCCCAACTCTTCATCGTTGTTGATGTCTGCCTCTGCGAGTACACATCTCACGGCCACTGCGGTATTCTGCGCGACGACGGAACGCTCAACAACCAATTGTCTGTTGACCGTATCTCTGATGTCGCCATTGCCTACGCTCAGGCCGGCGCACACTGTGTTGCACCGTCCGACATGAACGACGGCCGCATCCGCGCCATCAAGCTCAAGCTCATTGAGGAGGGGATTGCGCATAAGACCCTGCTTATGTCATACGCCGCCAAGTTCTCCGGATGTCTGTATGGTCCATTCCGTGATGCGGCCTGCTCGGCACCATCGTTCGGTGACCGACGATGCTACCAGCTCCCCCCTGGCGGCCGTGGTCTTGCACGACGTGCCATCGTTCGAGACATCAACGAGGGCGCTGATATCATTATGGTGAAGCCTGCCAGCCAGTACCTCGACATTATCAGCGATGCAAAGGAGCTTGGCAAGGACCTTCCAGTCGCAGCCTACCATGTCAGTGGAGAGTTCGCTATGGTTCATGCAGCAGCCAAGGCTGGTGTATTTGACCTCAAGACAATGGCATTCGAAGTCACTGAGGGCATTCTCAGAGCCGGTGCAACCATCATCATCAGCTACTTCACCCCGGATTTCCTTGACTGGCTGGAGAACTAGACTAATGTGCATTTATACTCGTCGTGGTATATGATTTATTTTCGGTAGCAAAAATGCTTGGAGTTTTGCGCACGACATTGGAATGGCATGATTTTGATCAATGCAAGTTCTGCTCGAGAACGGGTTTGGATTGCGGCTGGAGAAGGGCCTGCGTGTACACTATTATGGGAAAGCTAGAATACTAATGACAATAATGATCATCTCATACAAAATCGCATGATCGCAAAAATAGCGTTTCCTGTCGGTTGATATTTGAAACACGACATCTTGAAGAGAACCAGTGCGTCAAGTTGGCAAAATTTGTGTACATGTGATTGCGTATATAGTTGAAACTACGTGGATGTCTACTGGGAATGGGGTGCATTTTTTTTTTCCACGAAGCACCTCACGTAATTCTTTACTAGACAAAAATTGGACGATAAACGTCGTCCGACTCATATATTGCTGGCCAAGAGATTTTGGTTGCATGTATATATATGTTGGAGTAAATTCGTTAGCAACGGGTCCGCACCTCCACTTTACCTGGAGCAGCATCTATAAGCGAGGGCCCTGCAAGTTAGATGGAAATAGCACCAGGGGATGTTGGCAACCTGGTGAGCTAATAATTTGGCGCGACGGTATGTTTAAAGACAGGAGGAATACTTCGTACTCGCATTGATGGGCCAGTTTATCTGTAGACTTGGGCACGGCATGTCTTGTTCTGGTTCCCTCTTCAATGCCAAACCGATATATACCACGATTCACATGCTACTTTGGATGACCTCGAAGTTCGGGCGAGTGAAAGCACAGCCATGCGCAGATAGTATTTTTCATCACTTCTTGATTTGATGCAATCAAGTCCTCAGGAGGGTAGCCTTCCAGCCTACTAGCTGCCAGCAAGAGCTTACTGTGGCGTGCTCGAAATAGACTGGCATCATGCCGTTTGGCGCGTGTTTAAAGGACAGATACTGTGCATGTGGATGGTCGAATCAGTCAGTGACATCCTACAAGATCCACATGCTCCACCGACCTGCAAGGGAATATCTTGGGTGGGAAGAGGATCGCGGGCCAGTTGCTGGCATGGAAGTAAAAACAATACGCCTATTGTTTCATGCTTCCTCCTGAAATTCCTAGAGCCACTAGGCTGCTTTAACAGGGGGCGTGGGTCGTGGATTTACCGCGCACCAGTTGAGACGACTTGCGGGGGCCCTGCAACCGGCTGTAGACCACCGCACCTAACTAGGGAGCTAGGGCGGGGGACTGGCGAAAAGCTGGACTCCAGGGCCCACGCCCCCCTGCAGATCATTCGCTGAGGCCGGGCGATCACTTTCGACGGGCAGCTCAGCCAAGGAACAGCCCTGCGACGCCCGTCACGGCCATTATGCTTATTAGCATCGACTGTTGCACCTGGGCCTTTATGCGTAACAGCCTTGTGCTGCCTTTCCTGGTTTCTCTGTGCTCAAGTTTTACAAGCGTGCCGTTCTTCCGAGTCGGGGGCGGGACGAGCCACGGTCGTACTCTCGATACTCCTGAGTCCTGATGCTCTCTCTCTCTCCTGAATCAACTGTTGGAGATGCCGCGAAGAACACGAGAGTTTTCAGCCCCAGGTAAGGGGCAATGTTGGATGGATGGGAGGCAGGGAGGGAAGCAGATTTCATATGGGATGTGATTACGACCCAAGCTCTGCATACACCATCTGCACCGCTATCAATGTTGCATAGTTGTTAACTGTGTTTGTAAGTTACGTAGCGATCGCTACTCAATTTATGACTTCACCGGGGCCGCCCAATATCATGCCCGTTTAGGAAGCTTGCCCACAGCTCCCACCTACCAATGTTTATTAGCACTATGTGGGGGTTACTCTATCACTCACTCCCGGTTCTCATTTCTTATTAACTATGAAGTACTTCTAAGTTGCTGATCCTGGCGCTACTCTAATGTCCTGAGGTTGTGCTTCTTTTCCCCTTCTCTCCTTCACTTCTCCTTCCCTTGTCCTGTTTTGTCCCGTCTTGTCCTTCGTTCAGAGAAAGGCATATCGTATCAGCTCTCCGCCTCTGGAGTCCGCTGTTTCGCTCGTTATTCATGTCACCGGGGGGGAATATTATTATTACATACCTTACCTTCTGAAGTGAAACCGCCAATTCTTCTGCATAGTTGGGACGGATTTAGCACTCAGCCTCAAACGGGAGACTTGTTATATTTGAGAAAACCGACCCACGTAAGGCAAAACGTAAGGCCCAAGCCGGCTTCCTTTTGATCTAGAATCCCTGGCGGCTGGGTCTGAACCTACCTGCTCTCGCTGCTGGCAGTTGCTCTCCACATCTTTATCTCGTGGTACCTCTCGATTTCTTTGGAGCAATTTCTCCATGCTTCTTCCCCGTCCTCCTCCCTGGAAATTGTAAAAAGAGTATTTAAAAAAAAAAAAAAAAGGACTCTGGGAGCTTGCTGGATCGACATTCTTTTTGTGCCAAGACCATCAACGACTTACACTTACACGGGGGGCTCCGTCTGCCCACACGGTTCGACCGATGAATGGGTTTGCTTCATCCAAGCCATCTATCTCTCACGGAGAGAAGATGTCGCTCATTGACGAGAAGTCATTGTCCGATATAGAGAGTGAGGGTGGTCGGGTAGACCTAGAATCACGTTTTCCACAATTCGGTCCTCAGCAATGGGCCGGGAGCGCAAGATCGTACTGGAGAGGGTTGCGGTTCTCCTCGTGGCCCTCCGTGATAATACGAATGGGCGCCTTCCTGCTGCCGAGCTTCTTACACCCTCACTACCGCGGCAAGGCAGAGCGGTTGGGCCCCACGGCCTACCTTGACGGCATGCGCGGCCTGGCAGCCTTCTTCGTCTTCTTCTGCCACTACTTTTACTCGTCATTCACGATAGCGGAAGGTTGGGGCCACAACCAGGAGAATTACGACATATGGAAGCTTCCGTTTATCCGCCTCCTATTTAGCGGACCCTCGATGGTCTGCCTTTTCTTTGTTATATCCGGATACGCTTTGTCTTACAAGCCCCTAAAGCAAATCCGCAACCGTTCCTTTGAGGGCTTCGCCACGACGATGTCGTCGTTCGTGTTCCGAAGGCTCTTCCGACTCTACATCCCCACTGCAGTGTCTACTTTTGGTGTCTTGCTGCTATTGCAAGCTGGCGTCTACGAGAAGACTAGGGAATTCGCCGAGGACACCTACTTCATCAGGAATGTTGTGGAGCATCACCCTGAGCTGAAGGATACCTTCTACGAGCAGTTCATGCACTGGGTATGGGAGATGTATGAATTCATCCACATTTGGGGATGGGAAAAGTTTGGTGGCACCACGGGGTACGATGTACACCTATGGACTATTCCTGTGGAGTTTCGGTGCTCCATGATGCTGTTCCTTGTCCTATTCGGAGTTGCGAGGCTCCGCACCGCCGTTCGATTCTTCTGCTTGGCCTGCATCGGTTGGTTCTGCCTCCGCAACGATCGCTGGGAGATGGTTTTATTCCTGTCTGGCATGGCCATCGCAGAGCTGGACATTATTCGCGGTGCGCACAACCCTCCGGCCCAAGCTGCGAGCGCGGGCGTTCTCCCGTTCGAGGAGAAGCCCACACCCAAGAGTAAAAAAACGAAGGGGGCTTTGTGGATCATACTATCCGTCGTCGCCATGTACTTGATGTCCGAACCAGACATCGGGCCCTACGACACGCCCGGCTGGGGATATTTGGGAGAGTGGATTCCGGAGTACTTCTCTGACAAGTACCGCTACTGGCAGATGTGGGGAGGCATCCTGTTCGTCTACTGCGTGGCGCGCTCACCCCCGTGGCAGCGCTTCTTCAACACGCCGGTCGTTCAGTACCTCGGCAAGATCAGCTACGCAATCTACCTCATGCACGGCCCCGTCATCCACACCGCCGGCTTCATGATCGAGGAGTGGGCGTGGAGCATCACGGGTGCCGAGGGCAGTGCCTACACCAACGGCTTCATCCTGGCGAGCATTTTCAACATTCCCCTGGTGATCTGGGCCGCTGACGTCTTCTGCCGCTTGGTCGACGTCCCCTCCGTCAAGTTTTCGAGATGGATTGAGGCTCGGTGCATAGCGAGAGAATAAACCGTCTGACGTCTAGGTCAACACATATCTTTTTCTTTTGAAGCCTTTACACTTTTTCCTTTTACCATTTACCAGATCTCAGTACACCAGTACTATTTTCCCTTGACCTCCTCTATAAAGGTCTATATGTTATCCAGTTCTCTGGCGACAAGCTAGAATGACAAGTACGGCCCGGATGTGGCAACTTGAACTGCGGCAGAGATACACCTAGGCAACTGGCGCTGGGAGTTGGGTCTCACTGGGAACTATTTTTTTTTCTTGCATATCTGTACTATTCATCTTCTCCGGCGCTACAGTAGGGTTTGGGGTAACAACATTCAACGGTGTTCGGAAGCATAAAGGGGCATATACAAGCCAAATTTTGGACGTTTTCTCAGATTCTAGTGATCAACCTTTTTCATAAAATGAAATACAACTAGGATTTAACAAGCTTCTTTTCGATTTACTTTTAAAATACCCTGAAATTCCCTTGCGATATGTAAAGTGAGCCCTTGTTTGTTTAGGTGCCCGGCCGCTTTTGGGTGAGGAGCGCCAGTGATATGTCACGCTGTGGTGCGCTGTAGTATTGTTGGGGGTATAGCTAACAATGATGGTCACACTGTGCCTAGGGCGAGACGGTGGTCAGTATCAGGCGCTGCTGCCATAGCTCATGTCATGCCCCGGTTTCACAATTGTTGGAAACCGAGTCGGAGCTGGAAACAAGATCATTAATAATCATCTGCTCTTTTTGGCAATGCTGTGTAGTATAACTACCTAGGTAAGTGGTTACTGTGCGGTGCGGTGCGGTGCAGTGCGGTTACGGTTACGGTTACGGGTTGAAGCAGAATCTGAAACCGGATGGCGCTCCCGACGTGACGCTCCCAATCCTTTTAAGCTTAAATGACCCGAGCGCACCAGGACGATACGCCTGGCCGAGGATTTTAACTTGTTTTTTTCCCCCCTTCATTCGGTAACTCACAGTTTGATCTCCCCGGTAGTGCAAACGCATATTTCATCCGATTAGATAACCGTAGTAGATACTGGGCATGGGTTCTAAAGGAAGAGGGGTTATGGAAAGTGCTTCAAAGCACGGCATGTAAGTGAGAAAATCGTTCGAAACAGGGGATCGCCATCGCTGGACTGGGGAGGTGACCAACTCTGTTTCCGGAAGGTCCGTGGGCAGATCTTTTCTCTGAGATCCGGATTCTAGTCAAGGCAAAACATGGAAGAGTTAAGTGCCGAGATGAGGCGAGCACAAGCATATATTACAGGCCAGGTTTGCGTGCTGGTGTACAAGCAATCCGTTCCGTCAAGGAAGTTCTCAATCACCCGATCCCCGTTCCGGCTCACATGTTCCCACGATATGTAGTGAGTGTCGACGCTGCCCGAGGACTAATTGCATTATCTTGGAGCTTGGCACGGCGGTAGAAGAGGTAGGTAATAAAGAGGGTAGCAAAGAAGCTAGAGTGGCGGGCCAACAGATAGTCTCAGCGCAACTACAGTACATCACACTGTAGCTGGATTGCATCGCAAATTGTCGGCACCGTCAATCTTCTCCTAGGGGGGAATATGAAGAGATACCTTCCTCGGTGCAAGCGATAACATCACTCGGTGATGCAGCAAATACGTTCACATAGTGCGCTGTGTGTAAATTGTGGGACACATTATGAGGGTAGGCCAAGTTGTCTAGTCTACTGCAATGACAAGAGCGAATTGCGCAAGCTTTGATGGTGAGCACGGGATCTAGGTTACGCGTAACCCAACCAGAGTCCCATTATCTCGTGGTAACCTTCTACTATAAGCCCGACCTATCACCATGCCTTTTAGGTGTGATGATAGCCCTGGATGATAAAATAACACCCTAACCAACTCTATACTTCATCCCACTCCCCTCCCTTGGGGTTAGAAAGGGTACATCTGAAAGACAAGTAGGAGAGAGAGCAAAAGTTTGATAAAAATGCACAACACGTGATCAAGAAGAGATTGATAAAACTACAAGCTATTGGTAGTGGCCAAGGTTAGTGAAAGATAGTTGACAATAGAGACAATGCGTTAGGTTTATGTTGGATAATTTGGGTTCTCTGGTGTTGCCTGTTTACACATTGAGACTTGTCCTAAATTATCATGGTTTTATCAGTATTTATGTACAAAGTAACGGATATAACAGTGATTGAGATTTAGTATTGAAGCGTTGTAGATTTGTTCAATGAAGCATTTTAAGAAAATATGCTTGAGATCTCCTACTATCAGCAAAACCTGACTAAATAGTGAAAACCCTCATGACGACTGATCGATATCGCTACGATGCTCTGTGTGTTCCGCAACTTACAAACATACAAAGCCATACATCGTACATCGTAGAATGTATTCACGAGCGGAGTCATCACGGTCAAGGAAGGTAGATAAATGCCTTTAGAGCGTTCCACATGAATGTATTCGCTCATATGCAAACAAGCTATGTACAGATCGCAGGGGATACAGTTCTAGATCCGCTGCGGACTCTTGGAGACCAAGAGCCACATAGTGTTTTGCGATAAGGATAAAAAAAAGGGGGGGTGGTCATCTGAAGTGAAGTAGTTCCAACAATATCCCTCCAAGATTCCTCTGTATAGCAAAATCAATAACACCAGTCCCGATGCAACCGATTAGAATGCCACCGATGAGATCAGGTGGCCGCGACAAGAACTCCCCTGATGAATGCTCCATCTCCTGTGCCATGCCATACCCAGCCCTACTGCGCCATGTCCTGCCGTGTCATGCTATACCATGCCGTGCTATGCAATCATTGCCCCTCCCCCTGAAAATGTCCTCCCCGAAAGCGGCGGAGCTGTAGCGTCTAGTTGCTCCTCTGGGTATCGAAAAGAGACCGCGTTTTGAAGGGACATAATCGCTCGTCATGCCGATGATAAGGATCACCAAAAGCTCATTCATATGCGTAAGATAATCAGCCGTTGCAGCGACTTCAAGCGTGTCGACTCCGTTTCCCACCGCCGTTGCCGCCAAATACATCCTTGCCACCGATGCTGCCTAGGTCGAAAATCTCAGCAATATTGATCTTTCGCTTCTGGCCTGCTCCCCTGCCCAGTTGATTTGACGTCCGCGATCTGGAAAGTGCTCTGTTGTTTCGTGATCGAATGGTGTGTGATGCGGGATGGTGCTGTGCAGAAGCCGTGGATCCCGTCCGTGTATCAGAGAGATTCAAATTTGCTATGCTTAGGTCCGAATCCTGAGGGTAGGTCATGGTCGACTGAAAGGTGAAGTTGTCTTGAGTAGGAACAGTTATCTGGTGTAACGGGGTCGCGGATGACACATCGCTCTGCTCCATGGGAACGGGGGTAGCATCCGTCTTCCCATCACTCTCAACTGGTTGTGAAGTGTTGCTGTTGTTGTTGTTTATTGTTGTTGTGCTTGATTGATGAATATCTGGGGACTGCGTTCCATCGTTCTTCTCGACCTCATCTTCGCTCTCGATAGACTGACCGATGCCGTCTTTACCATCAAACCGCTCAGTGGCCCAACGACGGATCTGCCACCCCTCGCCATCGCTCAGGCCGATGTTCTGCTTATCTAGGAACACCAGCAGATCTTCCAGACAATCTTGATAGCCATCGGAGCGGGCTTTGGACTGTGCCGCGGCGGAGGTTTTGTAGAGCTTGGTCACCGATAAGGCGGCAGCCCGGAAGGATTCGAGCAGCTGCTCGGGTGAGTCAACAGCGGTTGTGTTCTTGGCCGGAGAGGTTCCCCTGAGGCCGTCCATGATGGTGAGGTCTCTAGGCTGCGGCTGGAAATAGAAAATGGTGCTATCGCCACAATGTTGTAACCCGACTCGTGGGCTGTAGCAAAGATTTCACGCTCGGGAGCGGGGGATTGAGGTTGCTTGCAAATGCCGTCGGGCAGGCAAGTGGGATGTGTTTTCTGGGGTTTGCTGGGTTTGTTGGCTTGGTGGGGTTTGGTTAGATTCTTGATGGTTCTGTGGACAGTGCTGCGAGAACAAATAGTGGGCCGGTCTCTGCTTCGAGTGTAGTGGAGCGGAGGCGTCAAAGTGGCCACCTAGTGGATGATAATAACAGCAAAACAAGAGCCTGAGGGCCGGCGATGCGTAAATCCAAGGGTCGAAGGATGAAAATGGCTGATGCGAAAAGCAAGAGAGAGGGATGGCAAAGTGCAAACCAATTCGATTCCCGCGACGAGCGATTTAGGCGAAGACGGAGCAATCTGGGAAGCGCACATACAACGACGGTCAGCTGAGCCTCAGGAATGGCGGTTGTGTCAATTTGACGTCTTGGTCGATGGAATTGCTGCCACTGATAACACTGGGGATAAGCTGCCCCTAGCAAATCAGTCGGCTCAGAGCAGGCAAATCGCCCTAAAAAAGCAACCCTTAGCCACATCACATGTGGACATCGGACGCTAATATGAACTGGGCATGGTTTGTTTTCTGTCCCTCGTGGCCCGTGCCAAGAGTGGTGTCGTGTTGCCAGCGGGCAAAAAAAAAAAAAAACGTCACCGCCTGAGGGATGAATGGATGGGAAAGCCAGGGGTTTAGATTTAGCATTGCCGAGTGGGACCGTGCTCTGCAGAGGCTGCCCGAGTCTGCCCTCACCGAGCCCCCCTTTCCGAAATGTGCTTGTCGCCCATACCCCGGGGGCGCAGAGAAAAAAGCAATGGCAACGATAAATAATAAAGTCGGAGCTGAGGGAGGTCCATGCCTGCAGTGATTTAGATTGATAGTTCTTGCTAAGCTTTGCCGACCGACTTGCGTGGAGGATCATTGAACCCCTGGGGGCTTCCTTGCATATTGCTCAGTTGCGCGCAGGAAATCTACGGATGCGCCGCATCTACTTTATATTCTTCGGAGTTAGATGAGGAAGCTTGAGATATTCCTGGCAAACCTAGGTAAGCCGCTGTGTTACCATAGGATCAGTAAATTTGTGCGATGTGCATTTGTATCATGCTTATCGCGACAGAGAACTCTTTCGTTGTTCATGAGCTTACGCCGAGCACCTCGTAGGGAGTGGAGGGTGGTCCGGGAGTGGAGCCCCTCCCTAAGTAACTATAGTCTTTTGACAGCTCTGGCCCACTACCCAAGGCATTGGGGACTTTTGCCAACAGTGGATTTATGAGCACAAAAATACTGGTTTCAGCTCCAGGACACAGGGTATTCCTCTGCTATCATTCTTAAATATCCAGTTTGAAGCTGAATTCACTGCTCATAGTATCACTGTCTAGGCTTCCGGGGTTGTTGGGTTATTTCCCATTCGGGACACTTTTGGTGCTAGGCCGCCTGGGGGCCCCGTTCGCATGATGAGAGACGGAACACAGAATTGGTTCAGCACAACAAGCGGCTTTTCACTTGAATCTAATCTGTATCTGCAAACAACTGATCGTGACTATTCATTCCATTGCCGTGAAAGTCTTCTGAGCCTTGCATACCACCCAGCACCCTCCGTTTGACTATACATATACTCAAGAGTATACAACTGTGAGGTTGAACTAGGGTCGATATTCCTAAAACCACTTCCCGCCATTGTCAATCAGTAGCGAGGACCCTCGTAGTTGAGTCACTCTCGCGAGGATCAACTGCATTCAACTGCTCTGATGATACGGGCTTGTCGTGGGGTAAGCCTCGTCCTGTCTACGTGGGTGTTGACTTTGGTAGGGTCTATCCGATAGCTCGATTTGAGCAATCAGAGTTGCGGGAGAAAAGCTGCTCCGCGCCGACCAGCCAATTAAAGTTTCGCGTTCTTGATGGTACCGCGTTTGGGCTCTACACCTTTATTCAGAATCTGGTCTACCCACTTCTTCACACCTCTGCTTTTCTTCTCCCTCACGACCAGACAACCTAGCGCGTTGCCTCACCATCAACATCGCAATTTTCGTCCACTTTTCACTGATTTTAACCGCGTCCATCACGAGTTTTGCTCCGGGGTATCTTGGTATAATTTCTAGAGCGCGTTTCGACTCGACTTACACGTATCGCGCAAGCCTCGTCGCGTTCGAATATTTCACACCCACCCATATTGAGCTAACACGCTCCTTTTTTACCGCACTTACGCACCACAAACCCAACACATCTACACTATGGCGCCTCGATCGCGGCCCAGCGCCGTCGATACCGACGCGTCCATGTCAGACCCTCCGGAACCGGTTTCTCGTGCCGATGAAATGGTGAGTGGGGACCTCAATATGTAGAATTTTCGGAGAGCAGACGCGAGCACTCTACCCAGCATACTCTTCACAATTGCTCTTAGGCCTCGTTTGAGTTTATTTTCTTGGGACTGGGGACCCGTCCAACACTGGTTTTAATAGGCATACTAATTTTATATCGCTTCGCAGGAAGTTGATGAGACCCCCGATTACACCGACTCCGACACAAATCCCAACACCACGGCCAGCAGCGTTGTCGGCGAGCCGTTAGACGGACGTAAGAAGAGATCAGAAGCCAACCAACTCAGAAGAAGCATCTTTGGCAGGAAGCATGACGCGCTGGGCGAGTCAAAGGTATGCATTTGCTCCTGGAAGCTGTCGTGTAACTATGGCCCTAACTCTAGTGCTTTACAGGAAGATGATAGCATCCGAAGATTCCGATATCTGTTGGGCCTCACCGATCTTTTCCGACACTTCATCGAGACCAATCCCAATCCCAAGATTCGGGATATTATGGTTGAGATCGATCGCCAGAACGAGGAAGCCGAAAAATCGAAGAAGAAAGGAGTCCGACAGGGAGGCGCTGCCACTGGCCGTGTCCGCCGCACGGAAGCAGAAGAGGATGCAGAGCTCCTTAAGGATGAGCGCCACGGTGGTTCCGCCGAAACTGTTTTCCGAGAATCCCCTGCTTTCATCCAGGGAACCATGAGGGACTACCAAATCGCCGGACTCAACTGGATGATCTCATTACACGAGAATGGTATCTCGGGCATTCTTGCCGACGAGATGGGTCTCGGAAAGACCCTTCAGACCATTTCTTTCCTAGGCTATTTACGCCATATCATGGACACCAAGGGACCTCACTTGGTCATTGTTCCTAAGTCTACATTGGACAACTGGAAGCGCGAGTTTGCAAGGTGGACCCCCGAAGTTAATGTGCTAGTCCTCCAAGGTGCAAAGGAGGAGCGGCACAATTTGATCAACGAGCGTCTTATCGACGAGAAGTTCGATGTCTGCATTACGAGTTACGAAATGATCTTGCGCGAAAAGGCTCACTTGAAGAAGTTCGCATGGGAGTATATCATCATCGACGAGGCTCACCGTATCAAGAATGAAGAATCTTCCTTGTCACAGGTCATCCGAATGTTCAACTCCCGAAACCGACTGTTGATCACAGGAACACCTCTTCAAAACAACCTGCACGAGCTTTGGGCTCTGCTGAACTTCTTGCTTCCCGACGTTTTCGGCGATTCGGAGGCGTTCGATCAATGGTTCTCTGGGCAGGATCAAGATCAGGATACGGTCGTCCAGCAGCTCCACCGAGTCCTCCGACCTTTCTTGCTTCGTCGTGTCAAGGCAGACGTGGAAAAGAGCCTGCTTCCCAAGAAGGAGGTGAACTTGTACATTGGCATGTCCGAAATGCAGGTCAAGTGGTATAAGAAGATTCTTGAGAAGGATATAGATGCCGTCAATGGTGCCGGTGGCAAGCGTGAGAGCAAGACTCGCCTGCTTAACATTGTCATGCAACTCCGCAAGTGTTGCAACCACCCATACCTGTTTGAGGGAGCCGAACCCGGCCCGCCGTATACGACTGACGAACATCTTGTGTTCAACTCGGGCAAAATGGCGCTCATGGATAAACTGCTCGGCAGACTGCAGAAGCAAGGCAGTCGCGTTCTGATCTTCTCTCAGATGAGCCGTCTGCTGGATATCCTTGAGGACTACTGCGTCTTCAGAGACTTCAAGTACTGCCGAATTGATGGTAGCACAGCTCATGAGGATCGTATTGCCGCTATTGATGAATACAATAAGCCCGGTTCGGAAAAGTTCATTTTCTTGTTGACGACACGAGCTGGTGGATTGGGTATCAACCTCACGACTGCAGACATTGTCATTCTGTATGACAGTGACTGGAATCCTCAAGCTGATCTTCAAGCTATGGACCGAGCCCACAGAATTGGTCAGACCAAACAGGTCGTTGTATATCGGTTCGTTACTGAGAATGCTATTGAGGAGAAGGTTCTAGAGCGTGCTGCACAGAAGCTGCGCCTCGATCAACTGGTCATCCAACAAGGGCGTGCTCACCCGGGTGCTAAGGGACCTGCTGCTAAGGATGAGCTATTAAGCATGATCCAGCACGGTGCTCAGGATGTCTTCTCGACCAAAGGAGCAACTGGTTTGGCTGCCAAAGGGGCAGAGCTGAACGACGATGATATTGAGGCTGTCTTGGCGAAGGGTGAGACCCGTACGAAGGAGCTCAACTCGAAGTACGAGAAGCTCGGTCTTGATGATCTGCAGAAGTTTACTTCAGAATCTGCCTACGATTGGAATGGCGAGAGCTTTGGTGGAAAGAAGAAGGATGGCTTCCCCGAGTTCATCCACTTGGCCAAGCGTGAACGAAAGGACACATCTTATTCCGTCGACAAGTTTTATAGACAAGCCATATATGGAAACAGTGGCAAGGCTGAGGCCAAGCCGAAAGCTCCACGAGCTCCCAAGCAGGTTCCCGTTCACGACTACCAGTTCTATCCCTCTCGCCTCCGGGAACTACAGGATCGCGAGACGGCTTTCTACCGCAAGGAGATTGGATACAAGGTCCCACTTGCTGATGGCGATGATGAAAATCTGTCCGAGAGAGAGGCCGAGCGTGATTTGGACCAGCAAGAGATTGATAATGCAACTGCCTTGACCGAAGAGGAGCAAGAGGAGAAGGCGAAGCTGTCCCTTCAGGGCTTCGGCGACTGGAACCGCCGTGATTACCAACAGTTCATCAATGGTTCGGCCAAGTACGGTAAAACTAATTACGAAGGCATTGCAAATGAGGTTGATAGCAAAACGCCTGCCGAAATCAAGGCCTATGCCAAGATATTCTGGCAGAGACATACCGAGATTGCTGATTACACCAAGGCTTTGCAAGTCATCGAAACTGGAGAGGAGCGACGCAACAAGACCGAGCATCAACGCAAGATGCTGCGTAAGAAGATGCAGCAGTACCGGGTCCCGCTCCAGCAGATGAAGATCAACTACTCCGTCTCTACTACAAACAAGAAGATCTACAGTGAAGAGGAGGATCGCTTCCTGCTTGTCCTACTCGACAGATTTGGCCTCGACTCTGAGAATCTGTACGAGAAGATTCGTGACGAGATCCGAGAAAGCCCGTTATTCCGCTTTGACTGGTTCTTCCTTAGCCGCACGCCTATTGAACTTAGTCGTCGGTGCACAACCCTTCTCACCACCATTGTGAAGGAGTTTGAGGATGTCCATCCCACCAAAAACGGTGTGAATGGCAAGGGCAAGCGTGAACCAGACGATGAGGAGAATGATGAAGACAGCGTCCTCGGCATGGCGCCCGCGAAGAAGAAGACCAAGAATGGAGTAAAGGTATGTTACTCAATACTAAAACATCAACAATTCACTTTCCGATGCTAACATTTCCATTCAGAACAAAGCGCTGGACAACGTCAAGAGCAGCAAGACCAAATCTCCCTCGTCAAGGGCGTCGAGTGTAACTTCTACTGCCTCTGCTCCCGCACCCAAAAGCAAAGCCAAGGGGAAGAAGAAATAGGAGAATCGAACTCAATGATACAGCTTCTTTCATCAGTTCCCTTTTTCACTGTGAACGAGAAAGACCTGTTTTTAGCTTGAGCTGACCCCTTGCGTTTCCCAACAATGGAGGTTCTACCTCGGCCTGTTGAATATATGGCAATCGTTCTGCTGCAATCCGCAGTATGGTCAGGGTGGTTCGGGATGTTGATTGTTTACTGGAGAATAGATCATATGAGAAAAAATTGGCGTTATGAGTTTTGATTTACGGAGTACAATATCCCATATGATGAGAGCTTCGCTCCTGTACAGGGTTGGGGATAGAAGGGTAGGGTCAGCCAGCTCTAAGCCGTTCCAGACCAAGTATGTAGGCCAACGAGATTAGGGAATGGCCAAAGCCTTTTACTGTGCTAAGATAGGTGTCTGGAGGGGAGGGGGGTTTGTAGTAACTGGTGCCGAATATACATGAATGTCCATGAAATGAGTTTTTGACTTATTTGTGCACTTGTTCACAATGAGGGTCAATGGAAGAAGGCTTACTTACACAGCTGCCACTTGCATTGTTCACTCTGCTTGGAAGAAACGTAGACTTGCGAAGGGGCGTCTATATCACATTTGCATGTAAGAAACACCCCGATAGTGCAGAGACTGTGATCATTTCATCCTCTCATAATCAGGTATTCTCTATATTATCAGAGTAGTGCATTCATCTTCAATTGATGCCCTCCTCCTTCTTTCTTTTTTTTCTGGACGGGGGGAAACAAAAAAAAAGCAGTAAAAAATCCATCCCTTTTCAAAACGCCGAACCTGATGCATTACGTACACGTGGGACCAACGCCAGAATTCATCCATCCAGTCATCAAGGAGCCAGCCCCTGCTCCTCTCGGAACACCGCAGCACCCGGGTCTCTTACGCACCAATCTTGCGGGCATGCTCCCTCTCCACCTCGTACTGGAAGTCGAAGAAGTTCTTGTCGAAGTGGTGAACGCGTACGTAACCGTCCTCACCACCACTGGCGTAGCTCTTGCCGGTGGGGTCGGCGGCGACCGTGTTGAGGGGACCGAAGTGACCACGGACACGACCAATCTCGTCCTCGAAGATCTTGTGGTAGAAGCGAGCCTCGAACTTACCCTGGCGGGCAGCGGTCGTGGTGACATCCATGGCAGCCTGACCACCTCCCAAGATGACGAAGTCCTTCTTGGGCATGATGCAAGCGCTGTTGAGAGGGGTATCGGATGGGTACGTCTTAAGAATAGCGAGGTCACGGGCGGCGATAAGGCGGGCAGTCTTGTCCTTGGAGGCAGTGATGAAGTAGGTGCGGTCGGGCGACCACTGCAGGTCAGTGACTTGCATGTTGAGCTCGTGGACGGGAAGGCTATCAAGAAGCTCGCCGGTCTGGATAATACAGCGTTAGCAATGCTTGGTCCAAGCTTATACTTGTCATTTATTTTTTTGAAAGCTCTTGGTGTCTTACCTTGCCGTCGTATTGGCTGACACTGCCGTCCTCGTGTCCGGCGATGATGTACTTGCTCATGTAGCTCCATCCAGCAACGGTGGCCTTGCTCTCGTCGCAGACAATGGTGAGCTCCTTCTCGTCGCTCTGCTCAGCGTCGACATCGGGGGTGATGTTCAGAACTACGATGGTGCCGAGATGTCCCATACGCTTCTCGGTAACACCCAGCAGCTGCGTTCCATCAGGGCTGAACTCGACGCGCTTGACGGCGGTGGGGAAGTCCCAGGTCTTGAGGCACCTGCCGCTCTTGATTTCCCATAGGCGGATAGTGTTGTCGGCGCTACCGGAGGCGATGAAGGTGTTGGTAGGGTCGCAGTCGACGGTCCAGATGGCACCGACGTGGCCCTTGTAGGTGCCTAGGCGCTCGCCGTTGTGCGCGAACCAGACGCAGATGTTCTGATCCTTGGAGACGGAGAAGAGGAGATCGCCATCAGGGTTGAATCTACGTGATGAGAAGGGACATGGTTAGCATAGCGTTAACAAGGGTTGTGACCATCTCCCAGTGTGGTCATAATTTCATGGCGACGGTGACGATGGACGATGACAACGGTGGTGATGGTGGGGTTCGGACAAATATCGCGTACCTAATCTGGGTCAGGGCCCGTTCCTGCAGAGCGTTGTTAGTAATTTTCTTCGCTTTTGCTTTGAGAAGTCATATCTGCATGGACTCGAGGTACGTACGTGTCCGGAAAGGAGAATAGGTCTCATCTTTGCGGTTGGATATGGTGTAAACGGGGTTGATACTGACTGAGATGCTGCCACTATATCAGCCGTCACGCAAAACTTTTGGAGTTGAGTTTTGGTGCGGGCGAGGGGCAAGGACGTGGGGAGAATTGCCGAGGATGTTCCGGATTGCTCCCCCCTCCCGCAGCGCTCCACCAGCCAGACAACCCAAGGTCGCCGCCGCCTGTTTTTTTTTGGGGCTTGGAAGCAGCGCGAAACCTCTATAGCAATATCCTAGAACTTCCCCTGTGCCGCACTGCCTAGGATGGTCTTCGCATGACTCAGAAAATCCATTCTCGCCTGGGCTACATTTTTTTGACTCACTGAGTTCCAGTATATCCGATAGCATATACTCGATGGGCCAGTTATGCGATCGCCCACAAACCTCGCCGGCTTGTGGCACGCCTTTTCTTGATTGGCCTAGTAGGTATTATATGCAAAACCAAGGGTTGTCAATTTGCTATTACGCAACCAAAAATACCAATGGCTCTGTGCTCAGCGCAAATTACTGGATGTGACATCTCTTCGTTGTCTTTAATTTACTGTGAATATATCTATGACGCTTGTAAACTGCTGCTGTCTCACTTGTATTTGACGAACTCGTCTTGGAAACGGACATTTTGGCCGCACCGCCGTATAACAGGACTAGACCAATAAGCCTCCAAAGCGCGGCTGACTTTCAACAAGTTGGCATCTTGAAACTACAGATAAGGGCGATACAAAGCAGGTCTAACGGGGAAAGTCTCCAAGGGTACACGATATTCGACGCTATCTTTTGTTGAGTGTTGCTTTTTTGAACGGAAGTGGTTTCCGCGCGGTTAGCCCAGAAGGAAGCAAAGGAGCGCGGCAAGGATTTGCGAGTCAGAGATCGGTTCTGTGTGAGCGGACTGGCAGAGCGCGGTGTCGGAAGGTGCGAAAAATAAAAAATTGCTGGAAAGGGACTGACAGCTATTATGACCCTCACAACCAGCGCCCGGAAAGCAACATTGCCATCTCCAACCACGTTCAGCGCAAACCTGCGAATGACAAGGCAACGTCAATTGGTTTCGTCTGCAGGTCTGCGGCTCGTCGCACCAAGGGCTCGACACGTCGCTGCAAGAAGTTCTCGGGGTCACGTCCTCAGGTCTTCTTCTGCTGGGTCTTCTGCGTCCGCGCCAATTCCGGCCCAGCACCGCTTCTGCAGGCCCAGTCTGTCGGAGAAGGATTCGCACCACCAGCTTCCCCTGTGGGATCCCCTGTTTGCCGACCGCGCTTCTGTCACAAGCACGACTACTTCTCGGTCGGTTCCGACAGCAGCTTCACCTCTTCCCAACCTCTCACTCCCCATCGCGCAGTCAACGCCGGGTGCAGTTCGAGAGTATTCTTCTCTTATTTCTTCTTCTTGGTCTTCTTCCTCTCATTTAACTCGGCCCATCTCAAGTGTCTTCCCCTTCCAAGCCCGTGCCTGGCCGTACTCTACAAACCCTAGTGTCAACAAATTTTCAGAGTCGGTACCCCGCAGGGTCTTTTCCACCAGCTACCCCGCCATGGCTGCACAGAAGCTCGATGGCAACGCCATCGCGAAAGCGATTCGCGAGAAGCTCGCCGCTGAGATTGAGGAGAAGCAAAAGATCAACCCGAGATTCCAGCCTTCTCTCAAGATCATCCAAGGTAAGCCTTCTACTCTGCAGATATATACATGCGAATTAAGTTCATGAGCGCCTTGCTGACCCCTTTCCCTCCTGAGTAGTCGGTGATCGATCAGACTCGAGTATGTCACACCACTCCGGATGAAAGATCACATCCAGACTCTGGAACCCCCCCCCCCCCCCCCCCCCCCCCCCCGGCCCCCGATTTTTTTTTCTCTAACGCTTGCATCATTGTAGCTACGTATGTTCGTATGAAGCTGAAGGCTGCCGAGGATGTGAGTTTTCTAGTTTTCTTGAGATCGGAGTAGTCAATTACCTTACCCTTTCCACGAGGGCTAATCATTTGCATGTGAATGAAATTTAGGCCAAAATCAGCTGTGAGCTCCTGCACTTCCCTGAGTCCGCCACCGAGGCCGAGCTTGTCGCCAAGCTTCACCAGCTCAACAACGACCCCAGTGTCCACGGCATATTAGTGCAGCTTCCTCTGCCTAAGCACATCAATGAGTACGCTGTAACATCGGCCGTCTCTGATGAGAAGGATGTGGACGGCTTTGGAACCACCAACATTGGTGAGCTGGCCAAGAAAGGTGGCCACCCTCTGTTTGTTCCTTGCACGCCAAAGGGTGTCATGGTCTTGCTCAAGGAGGCCGGCATCGAACTCAAGGGCAAGAATGCCGTTGTCCTTGGTCGCAGCGACATTGTAGGCAGCCCTGTCAGCTATCTGCTGAAGAATGCCGATGCCACTGTTACCGTATGTCACTCTAAGACCACCGATCTTGAGGGCCACTTGAAGAAGGCGGATATCGTCGTTGCTGCTATTGGTCAGCCTCAGTTCGTTAAGGGCGAGTGGCTCAAGCCCGGCGCCGTGGTCATCGACGTCGGCACCAACTACATACCCGATGACACCAAGAAATCTGGCCAGAGACTTGTCGGCGATGTTGACTTTGAGACTGCATCCGAGGTCGCTTCCGTCATTACTCCCGTTCCTGGAGGTGTTGGCCCCATGACCGTTGCCATGCTTCTTCAGAATGTGGTAGAATCTACCACCAGATGCTTCGAGTTGCTGAAGCAAAGACGCATCGATCCGCTGCACTTGAAGCTTCTGAGCCCGGTGCCTTCTGATATTGATATTTCCAAGGCACAGGCCCCAAAGCCCATCACCAAAGTTGCTCAGGAGGTTGGCATTGGTGCTGATGAGCTCGAGCCCTACGGCTCTTACAAAGCCAAGGTGGATCTCAGCCTGCTGAAGCGACTAGAGCACCGCAGAAACGGTCGATATGTTGTTGTTACTGGTATCACCCCCACCCCTCTGGGAGAGGGAAAGTCCACCACTACTATTGGTCTCGCCCAGGCTTTGGGCGCCCATCTTGGTCGCCTGACCTTTGCCAATGTCAGACAGCCTAGCCAGGGCCCTACATTCGGTATTAAGGGTGGTGCCGCCGGTGGTGGCTACAGTCAGGTTATTCCCATGGATGAGTTCAATCTGCATTTGACGGGAGATATTCACGCTATCACCGCTGCCAACAACCTCTTGGCCGCCGCCATCGAAACCCGCATCTTCCACGAGAACACTCAGAAGGATGGCCCCCTCTACCGAAGACTCGTACCTGGCAAGGGACCTACCAGAAAGTTCGCACCGGTCATGTTCAAGCGCCTGAAGAAGCTGGGCATTGACAAGACCCACCCCGATGACCTGACAGAGGAGGAAATCAGCCGTTTCGCCAGGCTAGATATTGACCCAGAGACCATCACCTGGAGACGAGTGTTAGATGTTAACGACCGTCACCTTCGTGGCATCACCGTTGGAACCGCCCCAACTGAGAAGGGACAGACCCGGGAGACTGGGTTTGATATTTCGGTTGCCAGTGAGTGTATGGCTATCCTCGCTATGAGTACCTCTCTTGCCGATATGCGGGACCGTCTTGGCCGCATGGTGGTCGCCACCTCGAGAGCCGGAGATCCCGTCACCTGTGACGACATTGGTGCTGGCGGAGCTTTGACCGCACTCATGAAAGATGCTATCAAACCCAACTTGATGCAGACTCTGGAGGGAACTCCCGTATTTGTCCACGCCGGTCCCTTTGCAAACATCTCCATTGGCAACAGCTCAATTCTCGCCGATAAGATGGCGTTGAAGTTGGTTGGCACTGAGCCTGATGAGGATCATGATAGCAAGGCCGGTTTCGCTGTGACTGAGGCCGGTTTCGACTTCACCATGGGCGGTGAGCGTTTCTTCAACATCAAGTGCCGCGCGTCTGGCCTTGTGCCCGATGTCGTGGTCATTGTTGCGACCGTGCGTGCTCTCAAGGTGCACGGTGGTGGCCCTCCCATCGCTCCTGGCGCACCTCTTGATGCCGTCTACAAGCAGGAGAATGTTGAGATCCTCCGCGCAGGCTGTGTCAACTTGGCGAAGCACATCCAGAACGCCAAGGCTTATGGTTGCCCCGTCGTGGTGGCAGTCAACAAGTTTGCCACTGACACGGATGCTGAGATCGCTGTCATCCGAGAGGAGGCGGTCAAGGCAGGTGCTGAGGATGCTATCCTCGCCAACCACTGGGCCGAGGGAGGTGCTGGTGCAATTGATCTTGCCAAGGGCGTTGTGGCTGCCGCTGAGAAGGCTAAGGACTTCAAGCTGCTCTACGAGCTGGATGGCACCGTCCAGAGCCGCATGGAGGCTATTTGCCAGAAGATGTACGGCGCCGCAGCCGTCGAATTCTCTGAGCTGGCGCAGAAGAAGGTTGACACCTACACCAAGCAAGGTTTTGGAAATCTGCCGATTTGCGTCGCCAAGACCCAGTACTCACTTAGCCACAATCCTGATTTGAAGGGTGCTCCCTCAGGATTCACGGTCCCCATTCGTGATGTTAGGATGGCGGCTGGCGCTGGATACTTGTGAGTCACAACACTTGGCCGGAACATTTTGGAAACCCTTTGAAGCTAACATATAAATTACTAGGTACGCCCTGGCTGCCGATATTCAGACGATCCCAGGTTTGCCCACGGCACCTGGCTACTTGAATGTGGATGTGAACACCGAAACCGGTGAGATCTATGGACTTTTCTAAAGGAGATATTTAGTCCCCCACATGATGCGGAACATTTCGCGATTATCATGGTTTGAGAATTCCTATCGATTTTAGATGTGAAGGACCAAGAACTGGACGAAAATGAATATTGGACCAATTTTCTTTCTTCCCGATAATGCGTATCAGTGGTCGAAATAGGTATACTATGCTGTGGTAATCCGAAGTCTCTGGCAACAACTGGACTAAGAAGCTGCTTGGGCGAGGTTGTTTAGACATAGAAAAAAGTCGCTGGGAGTTCCTCCCCTTCAACGGGGTGAGCCTGAACGTTTTCAACACCCGGCGGTCTAATATATTAGGGAACGGAAAGAGGTGGGCAAAGAAAGCGTGTGCTACTACAGCTGTCATTTTTAGCTGTATATTATATCGATACCTTCAACGGCGACACATGGGGTTAGGCTAGGATACTCGGGTGCATCGGTTTGCACTTCATGGATGAAATCATAACTTTAAATAATTAAATACAAACCAATAGCTTAGCAAATGGTGCGAACATGTGAGCTTAACATACAGAGCACTTGTGTTAACCCAGAGCGTGCCTTATAGGGTCGACACTACAACGTAAAAGCGGACTGGACTTCGCTGGCTGTCTTTGAGTGCTAAGTTACTTAAGTAATTAAACCCCCACTCTTTTGCCGCCAGTTTCCCCAGGCAAAGTCGATCCCTACACTCCAATGAGTATTGGTCAAAATTAAATGGAAATAAGAATAAAAAGTCTGTTGTACTCAGCCATGACTATACTTTGCAAGACTTGGAGGAGGAATAGGGTTATTACCTAGTAAGGAATGACCCTCTAGCACGGGGGTTATAAGAGTTGGCCTATTCTCAAAACTCTTCCCAGACCAAGAAAGTTGGTGCGTTTGTTTGGTAACGAGGAAGAACAGAAAATGGCAGACTTCACAAGACTCCCTACCGAGACCTTCGTCTCCATCCTCTCACATCTGGAGGCCGTGGACCTGCGAACTTTTATAACGTCGCAGAGAGTAAGCACTCGCTTCCGCTCGGTGGTACAAGATATCCTCCGCCGTTCGTGGCTGTCCCCGCCGCCGCCATCGCCGTCATCTGCAAGGAATCACAGTCTTCCAAGCAGCAATCCTCCAGACGGTAACAACCTTATCCCTCCAAATGCTGCTCCCGTTACTCGGACACCTCCTCTCCACATCAAATCCTTTCTACAGTCCAGGTTCCATGGCCTTTTCCGGTCCGCGGACTGCTTCACACCTAAGGAGCGGGAGGGCAGCCTCTTCCTGACGCTAGACGGGGACCACACTCTCCCTTTCCGGCGGCTGCCGTGGTACGTAGGAGTTTTTAGTAGCAGCAACAGCAGCAGCAGAAGAGCCAGAGTCCGAAATGCCTATCTTCGCCCAGAAGCGAGCTGGCGCGCCCTGAGCATCACGGGCGCGGGCCAGCCGCCCGTGAGACACCTCGGCATCGTCCGGAGCTACACCGATGAGGACGACGAGACGGCTGAGTATCTAGAGATGGACCTGCCTCCTCCTCCTCCTCCTCCTCCTCCTCCTCCTCCTCCCACTCCCCCGCCGGCGGTGGCTGCAGCAGCAGGATCCTCGGCCACGGACCCCACCCGGTCCAGCAGGTCTGGCGGTGGCGGCGGTTGCGGCGGTGGCGGTGTCCTCACCCTGGGCATCCTCTACGACACTCTGCTCCGCGCTGACGTCCACTTCGGAGACGAGACGGGCGGCTGGGAGCTCACGCTGGGCTGCCGCCTGCGGAGTCACGACCTGCTCCGCGAGTACGGCTGCTTCATCCTCGATGACCCAGAACTGGTCGACCGCGGGCCCGGGGCCAGGGACTGCGCCATCCTCTACATCCAGGGCGCCGTAACCTGCGACGAGGCCGAGCCGGCCGAGCAAGAGTGGACACCTACGGTCATCGGGGAACACCAGCCGCGGCTCTTCCACTGGCAGGGAAACTGAAGGCTGTGGGAGTCGCTATTCGATGGCGCATACCTGCGCTCGGTAGATTGTAGTCACGCCACTACAACATTAATAAACATTGAAGATTTACCATAGTGGTAAGCCACGCATCGTTATCAAAGTCATTCATTGGTGATCATGGGCTTTGTTTACTAAAGCCATTGTGACATCTATCTTGAGCACGTAGCTCCGGTTCTACCTAATTTATACACATCGGTATGAATTGGGATTTTTCAGGAATATCTTGGAAATACCTGAATGCCTGCAAAAGTCTGTTCTTCTTCCCCTTCTTCCTGCTCGTACCAATTTCACCATACGCCAACAGAAAGGTATATAATGGTACCGTAGTCGGACACTTCATTTTATCTCTTCCTAAGACCTCTACTTGCCCCAATTCCATCACAAGGCACGTTTTGAAGATACCAGCGGTGGTTGAGATATAACTCTCAGCGTCGCATTTCTTCCTCAAGCGCCCGGAGACGCGCTTGTGAGGTTTAACCCCCCACTCACCCCCTCCGGGCTGCAGCGCCGTCGAACATGTATTATTGGCAAAACCCCTTGATAAGGAGTAGACAAAATTACCCGGGTCATTCATCGAGACAAACCTGGAGGCCTTCAGGTAGTAGGTGTGGATGTTGCAAGCTTCTTGGCCTCAGGCTGTTGGACACCTTCATTACCAGGTCCATGAACACTGTCAAGCGACCGCTTCTGGCCCATGATTTGCTCGATCGCCCCTGCACTAGGTGTAGTAGTGGGAGGCGGAGCAGGACTTGCAGTTTTCGTGATCGCGGGCTGCGACACCGAAGGGAGGGATGCGGGGCTAACCGTCTTTGCGATAGGGGCTACCTCCTGGTGATTGCTCGTACTACTACTGACATTTACTGAAGCAGCAACAGGAACAGCTGCAGGTGCTGGTGTCGAGGTAGAAACTGGAGTCGTGGCAGGCGGTTGAGAGGGAGAAGGGGCAGCAGCCTGAGGGGTCACAGTGGGACTGGGACCAGGCGCTGGCGTCGGAGTAGACGTGGAATTTTGACGGTTAACAGGTGGGCGAGCCACTGAAATCGCACCAGGGCGTGCTATACCTATTGACGAAGGACGAGCAATGGAGATACCTGGCCTAGGGACACCCGAAGGCTTGTTGCCAGAGGTAGGTGTAGCGCCTGTGGATATATTTGGCTGAGCTGGTGCTGCACTCGGGGTCGTCTGCGGCGGCGCAGCTACCGGAGCTGGCGTAGACGGCTGGTGGGTAGCTACTGGGGAGGCGGGCGGTGGTGCTTGCGGCGGATGACTTTGTTGAGAGGCTTGTGGTTGTGGGGGTTGCCCGGCAGCTAGAGTGGTCGCGGCTGGCTGCGCTGGGACGGTGTGGTTTTTCCGTACGTCGGCGATCATCTTGGTCACATTCTCGACCATCAAACGATCAGCTTGCTCCCAACCTTTGAAAGGACCAGGATTCGGTAGGCCGAGGGCTCGGTTGATAGCCGAGTCTACAATGGCCTCGGCCTGGTCGGTCTTGGTTTTCAGCGCCTTGACCATATTATCACGGAAGCCTCTAACCGTTTTCTGAATTGCCGTCTCAACTGAGGATGAAGGAGCCGGGCTCTGGGCAGGAGCGGGGGTTGGTTGCTTAGGAGGAGGAGGCGCTACTGTCGGCGTCACCGATGGCGCTGATGGCACCGGTGGTGCAGGAGACGCAGATGCAGCCTTCTGTCGCTTCTCGCGCATATCTTTGAGCATACCGTGTACGGCGTTGATGAGCGTATTCTCTACATTCTCAAAGCCCGGCAACGTAGCCTGCGTCGGCAACCCTAGGGCGCGGTTAACTGCTGTCTCCACAATCTGTCTGGCTTTATCGCTGCTCTTGGAGAGCACTCCGATCATGTTGTTCTTGAACATGGTGATCGACTTTTCTTCGTCTGGGTGTAAAGCCAGTTGAACCGCTCCAGCACTTGCAACGACAGCCCTCTGAGGTTGGGTTGAAGGAGGGTAGCTTGCAGGTTGCTGCAGTGAGGCAGTTGGAAGAGCCTGCGGGTTTGGAGCTGCAGCTTCCGCCTTGACCTGTGGATTGGCTGCAGGTGGTGGTCGAGCATATGGAGAGCTGTACGTAGTCTGTTGGGTACTGGTGGGCTGTCTGGCTAAGAGAGACGAACCCACCACTCCCCCTGCCGGTTGCTGCGCTGTAGCTTGAGCCTGGACTGGATATTGCGGAAGGCCAGCTGCTTGTGGTTGCGAACCAGCATAAGGTTGAACAGATTGTGCTATGGCTGGTTGCTGAGGTTGTTGTTGGTAGTTTTGATTCGCATAAGCGGCGCCTGGTAATCCATTTGCAAACTTGAGACTGCTTTGCTGCATATAGTTTCCCCCGTGGAAGTATGGCTGCTGAGCCATTTGGTGCGGCGGCACGGATCCGAGAGTGCGGTCTGGTGACGGCGCTTTTCGCTTCTTCCCGGCATCCAACTCGACGCCAGGAACTCGCATCCAATAGCCTGTCTCCTCATTCTTCTTAAATGCTTCATTGCCAATAAGATTGTGACGCACGCTACTTTCCCACCCCTTGGTCTCTGCCGAAAAGTAGAACCAGGGATACTTCTCGGTGATACGCTTATAAATCTGCTTAAGATGGAGACCCTCCGGAGGTCCATTAGTCAAGGCCTCATCCAAAAGGACACTATAGTTCTTGCTGGGCTTTTGAAGCTGTTCTTCCGTGTAGTCCTCCCTATTCAGGACCAATGGTGGTGTTTGCCGACCAGCTTTCTTCTTATCCTTCTTCTCCTTGGCGCGTCGTTCAGCCTCTGAGCCTTCTTCGCCATCCTCCTTTTTACGCTTATTATATTTGCGCTTCTCTGGCTTTTCGCCATTCTCCGGTAGTGGGTTCTTTCTAGGGCGGCCAACAGGACGCTTGATCTTTTCACTTGGGGGTTCTAGCGGCACCGTCTTCTTGGACGTTTCCTGCATCTGCTTTTGCAGCAGACGGCGTTCCCTCTTCGACATGATCCCATCCTTCGGCGGTCTTCCAGGTCCACGTCGTTTTGGTGGCATCTGACCTGGCATAAAGTCTGAGGGCATTTCCATTTCCACCGATTCCGCTAACTGCATAACCGGATCCATGGTTGTATCCATTGCTAGTTCTTGTGTGTCATCAATCAAGGGCTGAAGGCTTTCATCAATATCCTCCTGGTCCTCCATTTCGATATCCTCCGGCGCTGGTGACGGCGTTGCCATATTCTCAATATCGGACAAATCCTCACTAGTGTCATGGAACTTCTCATGGTCAGAGTGCTCAAAGTCAAAACTCATCTCCTTGCCGCCGACGGAACATCGTTTACTCGATGCCTCATCAACATCGTGGTACTCTTCGGCACCTGTTTTGCCCTTGTCCACACCGTTAATAACAAATGAGAATTCGACATCTTTGATCTGCAGCCGATCTCCACTTCGTATCGTGACAGGTTCATCTAAGCCGTAATGTATATCGTCGCAGAAGAAACCGTTTCTATGAAGCGATATTCCCTCAAACACCCCCTTTCTTTCATTGAATTGAATCTTAAGATGCTGTCGTGAAATACCACGAGTCCTGCTTGCGATGTTTGGTCCGGGAGAATGAATGCCGACAAATGGAACATGCGAGTGTGATGGTTGCAGAGTTCCAAGATCCACTGCCGCAGCCCCTTCTGTATGCGAAACGTACTGCCGGTTCGATTTGACGGGCTCACCCTGCTCATCTTCAGCGTCGCCTTGTTGTGATGGGGCTCCCGCCGAGCTTGGTGCACGACGCCTCCGAAGTGGTCGTGTGCTACTGTCCTCGCCGTCTGATTCAGGCCCGAGCATGCCTCCCTCCTCACTCACGTAGGATTTGCTAAATTTTCCTTTATCTCTGCCCAATGGCGTTGGAGGTGGTAACCCTTGCCTTTCATTCTCCTCGACAAGTTGCCTGTACCTTTCTTCCCGACGCTCGTCTTTCCGGGCTTGCTCCATTGCTCTCTGATCACGGCCAATAATCACGGCATAGGTCGTCATCTGAAACACACTGTCGGCAAATTCAATCCTAGCGAAGGACTCGAGCTTCTGGCTCGGCCCTGCGGCCACTGGCTCGATGGCTCCAGTGACTGCTTCACTCTCTTGACCTAATGAAGCTTGCAGCGAAATTTCCGAGGGGGCGACGGCAGTAGGATAGTCGCCTGCGAGCTGCGCAGAGCTTGCTTGGGCCAAAGATATCATGAAAGCATTGGGGTCGATGCTTCCCATGGAAGGCTGCCGTGATATCCTGCCCATATTCGCAGGATGCGGGCCGTAGGCAATGTCGTCGTCCGTTGTCGCAACGGCCGCGTAGCCTTGAGATTGCAGCCGCAGTTGTGTTTCATCGGGCAAGAAAGGCTCTTCCAAACCCGCTGTCGACCCAAGGTCCGGCGGGTTTGGGTGAGGGGCTGAGTTTTGATTAGATGCGGAGGCGGCAGCAGCCGTCAAATTTTCGTCGCTGAGCTTAGGAAGATCGTCATCCAGCGCGTTCTCACCGCTGATGCTGTGCATGCCCGTGGCCGCAGGCGTTGATAGTGACGACACGGTGGGCGGCGACGGCATGTACGGGTGTTGGGGGAAGTGCTCATTGCCGTAGGCGAGTGCAGCGTCCAAGTCTGCAAGGTGATTTGGGTCCTCGTTCTGGATCTGATTTTGCGCGTGCTCGGCCTGGGGCAGTTCGAAAGCGGCAATCGCATCTGTCGCATCCAAGCGAGGTTCTCCGTCCGTGCCTGCTTCAATCTTCATAATTGGATATCCATCCACGGCCGAGTCGACCGCAATTTCTGCATTATCCGTGGTCGTAAATGGCTCGCTGGGATTGGTGGCGTCCAGTTTGCTGCTGTCGATGTCCATTGTCGCGGTCGGCGGAGGCGGAGCAGCAGCAGCAACAACAGCAGCGGCGGCAGCAGCCGCACCGGGAGACGCGCTGCGGCCACTGGGCTCGGCCACGGCGGCGTTGGACGAAGTCATCGCTAGTCACAATCGACAAGCTCCTTCGTCGCGGGCGACCTTTGGAGGGGTTGGAGTTGGTGCGGGTTGCGGTTGCGGATGCGGTCGCGGTCGCGGTCGACGACTCTCGACTTTTTCGCCCAGGCGCTCATCAGAGAAAATGATCGGGGAAACGCTCTTGAGCCGGCCGACCGCCCGTAGTGAAGCAGAGTACCTAGAAAAGCGTCTGACACTTCACTTCGCGCCCGCCCAAATCCCTGCTCACTTTTTTTTTTCCCTTGCGTTGAGAGCCGACGGGTGCTCTGATTGGGCCGCCGCCCGTCTCCGCGGGTCTTTTTTCCTTTGCTTTTGGGAGCGGAGGGACGTGCTTGCGCCACCCTAGCGGCCTTAGTAGACTGCTAGTCTCACAGTTAGACGGCTCCACTGCTAACTGCCCAGGCGCCCGTCCTTCTCCAGTGCTGTTTGCTTGCTTGCCTACAAAGAGCAGGCTGTTAACAGGTAGAATGGGAGTCCCATCTATTGGGGTCGCTCCATAATACCCGGGTCTACATAAATCAAGTTGCCGAGGAGAGAGCAGACACGGAAGACAAGCAACCCAGGAACACTGTACTGTGTAGTTAAAAAATCGCTGCTTTTAAGGGTACAGCTCATGCTCGCTCCTTTTACGGCCGTTGATACCAGGGCCAAGTGTCGTTGAGCCTTCCAAAGCTATTCTCGAAGGGTGTTCATCATGGCTCACCCCACCCTCTAATTGTTCGATTCGGTCTAATCAAGTAGTCAACCTAGTTAGTTTGTTGTAGGGCATCAGACGAAGATGAGAAAAGAAAAGTTCGTATGCAAGTAGTTGGCCCCCTCTCCCAACGTATACGGCAGATTGCAGAGTGCAGCCATGGATCGATCAAAGGAGGCCTAAGCCGTGAACAGCAGCCTGACCTCTACCACTACACTTATGCATTACAGGGGGGGTTTGTTATGTTGGTAAATCTGAACAGTGGTTGGCATATGCTTAAGGTACTCGCTTCAAAAAATGTTGCTCGAAACGACGAAATGGTGTCTCGCCGCCATCACAGAGTTTGTCAGTCTCTTCGAGCCTTCACGATCGCACATGTGCACAAAGCTGCAGTATGTCTTACTTACTCTATGTCCCAAAGGCACCGAGCGCTATGGCCAGTTCACCACTAATCATAAGTTTTGTCTGTATAAGGGGAGGAGGCACCAAAAACTCAGATTTCATCGTGTTAAAGCTAGACCTAAGTTTTGGAAGAAGTCAAAGCCATTCAATCGGCATATATATTCTAGAATGACCCATAGTAGATACATTTGTGTTTGATCTGCTGCTGGTATCTTCCTACCCCAGAAAGCCTTACTGTTAGTAACCCGAGATATAATTCAATTGCATTGAGCATCAAGCGACCCCTATGTTTGGTAATACATGAGAGGCAAATAGTCTATTCCATGACTAGCGCAATGATGTAATTTACAATGAGTGCTGAAGGCACTGCCAAGGAGCAGGGGTAAAGGGTATCTTCGGATAGCAGCTGTATTGGAATGCGAGCAACAGGACCACCCAACCGCAGAATTGGAAGCTATAGGAGTTGTCATGTTTTCATAGAGGTGCTCATAATCTATCTCTAGGCATGCCTCGGTTGCGAGTGATGAGATACAAACTCGCGCTATCTGTTAAAGCATGGAGAACGAATGGTCAAGATTTCATGGGCACACATGAAGATGCTGACTTTGTATTAGGGGACATTACGCTTGGCTCTGCCTTCGCTTGCGATCAATGAAGTAAGTGGTGGTAGGATATCATCATTGGCACTCTTCGCGAAGGTCCTTAGCGATGCGCTATCAGAAGGGGGGAATGGGGCAACTCAATTCTAGTTTCGCTGTGAAAACGGTCCCTTAAAGGACTGCGAGACTACCACTATTACGCAGGTTTCCAAGAAATAGCCCACAAGGCGTTGGTGTGGAGAGGCATATTCTTACTGGCGGGCTGGAGAATTGGCTGAGCCAATTGCTGTGCTCAAGTCTGGCTTGCAGATTCCACGTCGTGGCAAATGGGGAACCCTGAAAACCCCCTGCTTAAGCTGCCAAAGGAGTTTAGATCGACACCCCGTCCTGATTCCTTGCTTAGGACCTCATCCCGCACCACGGGCATGAGCAAGACCACCGAGTTTCTCCCTGATAGGCTGGCTGCCCACTTCCCTTCCTGTCAAAGCATCAGATAAGGGTGCAGTGAGCGAGGAACAAGGGGTAAAAAACTGGTTTACTCGCCCAGCGGCTGGCGGATGGTTTGTGATGTCACAGCGAGGAGCGAATATAACATGGACGATCAGGAACGATTGGTCTCAAGATTATATAGTCCCACAATTTTCTTGCCTTACAAGCATCGTTACAGCTTTGACTATGCTACATATCTTTGTGAATCAAGAGATCTACTTGTAAACCGCTAATTGGAACGTGCTTGATTAACTGGAAGACTACAGCGACGCCATGGCTGGCACACAGATCAAACCCTCCGATGAACCCAGCGGGCCACAGCGGTCCCAGACTGGGGGGAAGCCTAAGCGGCAACCTTCCAATGCAAATACACTTCCAGGGACCCACGGCTTGAAGCAGCAAGAGGTGCGGCGCCAGATTTCTAATCCAGTGCAGCGCAGCGCCTCCCATGCGAATGATCAGTACAGCAAAGCCCGACCTATCAATACCAGCAGGCGAGGACCCGCACGCAATGCCTCGGTCAAGGAGCCAGGCAATCCTCGACCTGGCATCACTAGGGACAACAACAGCTTCCAATCTAGATACGTGGAAATGCTCTTGAACCTCGACACAATCCCCCGACTACACAATATTCTCGCCTCTTTCTTCAGCTGGATCCTGCTTGCGGGGTACGTCGTCTTCCCAGGCACCTTTACCAGCATCCAAGACTTGTCCAGCAACTCCCAAGTCCAGTCAAATGCGGCAGCCAGCGAGATCCTGGACCATGTCAAGAATGTGCCCTTGCTGGTTATCGCGGCTATTTGCTGTTGCATTGGTATCATAGGGATGGGGTGGTTGGCCATCCGCTGGCACCGAAACTACGTTTGGTTGCTGAACAGGCTATTCCTCCCGGGCATCATGAACGGATTTGCGGGCTTGATCAGCACGCTTGTGACAGTATACACCCAGCAAAGCGGTGATTGGAGCATCACGGCCAAAGTGAGCGCTATAGTGGAGGGTGGCTCCATGGGGGTGAGCATCATATTGTTTGTTCTTTTCAACAACCTGCTCCTGAGCAGGGTGAAGAAGCGTCACGGCGAGGCAGTTGCAAAAGCGCAGCAGGATGAAGGGTTCATGGAAAAGGCAGGGAGGAAACTACAAGAGCCCGCATTGGAACCAGGAAGTGTGGTATGAATGTGTGAAGAACTGGCGATTTTTACAATGGCGTACACGCTGGCCGTGTATAGAGATTTGTTAGCTCGGGTGAGGAGATGTAGCTTTAACTCACAAACTGGACTGATGTACCATTCCCTTAAGCCAGCGATATATACACGTACTCTATATATGACATATAGCTTCGCCTTCGAAAGACCGGATCGCAGTACCCCTACCCATTCATCTGCGCAATAACGGCGATCGTTCCTCGCTTGAACCTCTACGCAGTTCAAACCACTCTGCAATTCTGTAGGCCCAGTGACAGAACATGCCGGCCAGGAACCCTACGGCATCATTCTTAAATGCAAGGATGCCGGCTGTCGTCATGAGCATGACCGTCCACCTCTCAAGCCTCTCCTCATCCGTGATCTTCTTGTGGATTCGACTATGCTGCTCCACGCTGGACTCCCAGAGATCGGTGGCGCCGTGGTTTAGACTCTGACCCACCTTGGCCAACTCAAGACCAGCTGCAATAACCATGATTCCCAAGAGACTGTTGGGGAACGCCGTTAGTAGGCCAATAAGCGACTGCCCAAACAGCAACCCCAGGAGGATCTTGAATAATCCTAGCAAGATGATGCTGGCTCCGCTGCGCGCCCCAAAGCGGTATTGCGCCGCGAGGCCACCGGATCCATGGCATACTGGCATCGCTCCAAACCAGCAGCCGATAACGTTCATCAAGCCGACGCTGACTCCTAGCTCGGTGACGGTGGGGGCAGGGAGCTCCGGAAGAAGATCAGAGGCTAGGGCGCTCGCGGCAATGACCGAGTTCAGGGTGGTGAGAGGCAGCTGTGCTATTCCCATACCTATGGCGTCCGGGCTCCACCAAGGCACAATAACAAACGGATGCCAGATCCTGAACCAGGGAAGGTGGTAGTGGCCGCCGTAGCCCAAGTGGTCTGTGGCAAGTATAATGAACGCCAAGACGAGACCTGTGAGAAAGACAATCAAGGCATAAGGAAATCTTGACAACTTCTGTGTGGCCACCAAAGCAACAAATGCCAGGAATGCCCAAATAAGGTTGTCTAGAGGCGCCGGAAAAAACCACGGCAGGGGCTTCAGTAGCGAGGAACCAGCCGAGATGATGAGCTGGAGACCAGCACCGAACTGGATGCCTTTTATCACAGGCACAGGGATTATGCGTGTTACCCAGTGTAAAAGTCCTGTAACGCTGAGTATCAGGACTATAAAGCCGGTTACGCTGCCGGCGGCCACGGTCTCGCGCATGGACGTATGGGATGCTATGGCGGCTGCGGCGATGGCCTATGATAGAAGGTATGTGAGCTACACCGCATGGGCTAGACTATCTGGTTGCAGAAAATCCTTAGAGTTGTGACAGTGACTATACCTTCATCGGCTGCACAGGCAGAGGAATGCCGAAAATAATGCCGGTAAGAAGGTTATAGAGACCCGAAAACACCAACGTCGTTGATAGTGAAATAGACCCATTTACAGCCAGCGCAATCATGAGCGGGAGTAGGGTGCCAAGATCGCCAAGAGCACCTGAGATCTCGGACAGCGGTGACCGTCGCAAAGTTGTGACATTATGGCGGTGAAATCGTCCTAAGTTGGCAAGGAATGCCATGCTGGGCTGCTCAACTTTCGAATATTGAGTCGTCTTACCGAGATGAAAAAGAGAGACAAAAATGACCCTGTTTCCTGGAGAAAGCGATATTGTCGGAACGGCTGCCCCGCCCAAAGGCTTGCGTAGTTGGTGTGTAACTCCTCGGCCCCACCATGACCGGCTCGCATGCTGTCTTCAATCACGCGCCCTACTTTCTACGTAATAAAAAGCCGTTTACATGATCGGTGACCGGCTGCTCCCGGATGCGGCGCAGCCAGATGGCGGGGATACTCATGCTGACCAAGACGACAGGCCACCGATACATGAATATGCTCTTCATTCGCCGAGTGGCATTGTAACTACGTACTATGCAACGTACTACTAATCCAAATATCTACAATTATTTGCGTTAGATTGGCATAGGAGACGTCCAGTGGTTTGAGCAGCAAATGCGCATCTGCTGTAATACTACCCGAACCCACGGTGTGGCACACGGCCACCCTTATAATGTGATGGCTGCCACTGACGTAAGTTATGTGTTTATTGTGAAGCCACCAACCCTTTTGAGCGTCTCAATTTTGATCGTAAAGTACCTGGTCTATTCAGAACGGCATTGAGCCAGGCTTAGTAGATGCATACATAATCTACATGTAGCTATAACTAAATGCGCGTCAAACACACACATACACACATACTCACATATATATAAGGGTACAGGAACCTCCTCGCATGAAGGATACTAATTCTCGAAACCTACACATTCACACGAAAATTTCCGCGGTCAAATTCCAATGTCTTTTGCGCACTGCTTGAATCAGTTTCAGTTAGCTGGTTAGGACAGGTATGTGGTAGGAGAGTTGCACGAAGACCTTTTATTAGCAGACAAATATGGAAAACGCAACATGCCCTTCGTACTCATGTTTTCTGCAAATAGCTTACAAACAAACTCCGATAGGCTACTTTTCTTTTGGATATTGAGTAATATATACATATTACAGCTCGCACCATGCCCACGGCTCTACTACGGAGCTTTCATGGGCCCTTGCAGCCAACTCTGCGCCTGTGAACTTGTCGCTGCCGGCTCGCCTTAGTGTAGGAGCATGGCAAAGTGACCCGGCTTAGCTACATGTTAGGCTCTCGTACGATCTGACGAGCCGAGAGGCATGCACTTGGAATTCAAAGGGACTGGCCCCAGGTCACGAACAAGCGTCGACCTAGCCTTGTAGACAGGTGGTTAAGGTTACAGGAGACCGTCGCAATATGTTCCACCACAAGCCACTCCACGCTATGTCAAAAATGTCATTTTCCAGAACTGGAAAACCTCATTTCTAGGAGCCCGTCGGTGGACGTGAAAAATGCCGGGGCGGCCACTAGTAGGCAATCATGTTTGTTCTAACTTAGCAGCTTGCAGCCAACATTTTTTTTATGTGAATGGCCGATGCCACTAATAACAGAGCTTGGAACGCCATTTGAGCGCTACTCGCAGGCAAAATGCACCATCCTTGAACCCCCAGAGTCTGTCATGATGGCATACTTTCTTAGCGCACGGGAGTTACACCATCCGGGTGGGCCCAACCTGTGGCTGCTTCCCAGATCGCCGGTCTTTTGGAGGACGGGAATGCAACGTTTTACTGTAGGTAAGGGGTTAAATGGGAAAGAAAAGAAAAGGCTAGGACTGAGCCGCCGTCCTGGTGCGTTTCGTCGCTCGGACTGATTAAGTACAAAGCTCAGGGACCCATTCGACGTTCCTACACATCATGGATCTCTGAAACACAAAGCGCCGGCAACAGAGACACTAAAAAAGCTCAAAAGCAAAGATCTGAGGCGTATTGTGGAAGAATTGAATTCTTTCCCCTGCGAATTCTTCTGGATACTTTTCCATCCAAAAAAAGAAGAATATGGTGTCCTTTCTACTGCTAGTTTTCGGTGCAGTCGTCGCCTACTCGGTGTACAATGTGCTCTCCGGATGGGCACGTAACATCGCAAAGGCGAGGAAGACCGGCTTTAAATACTTGATCAGTCGTAAGTAGAGCCCCATTCGCCAGTAACTTCCACAGCTGAAGGAACTTGGACGAGAGGAAGATGTCATTACACTAACATATCATAATCTCGCAATTAGCTGTCAGTCCGACTAACAGAATCGGACAGCTCTTGAGCTTCATATGGCACCCAGTTTTTAAACTACTCCCACGAAAGTACTGGGAGGATGTGATGATGTGAGGACCGGCCCAAGCTGGGACAATAACTTTCCCGAGGATACTAATGCAAATAATTATACAGGATCTTGACACCGGACTGGCAGTACCGGCACAAGTATCAGATCTTTGAAAAGCTTGGTGAAGTTTTCCTTATTGCAACCCCCGGCGATGTGATTTTATATGCAGCAAATGCCGAGGTGGCCCATCAGATAACTTCCAAACGAGAGTCGTTTCCCAAAGACACCAGGTCGTACGGGGTGCTGGCCATGTACGGCCAGAATGTGGTGGTCACTGAGGGTCCAATGTGGCGCATGCATAGGAAGATTACGTCTTCATCGTTCAATGAGAAGAACACCGCCCTAGTTTTCGACGAATCTGTAAAGCAGACTAAAGGATTAATTTCTCTCTGGTTGGGACCCGACGGAAAGGGCAACAAGACCATCAAGACCATCGAGGAGGACACCATGTCCCTGATGCTCCACATCATCGGATACGTTGGCTTCGGTTTACGTTTACTGTGGCCCGGCCAAACGCTACCAGCGGAAACAGACCCCAAATGGGGAAAATATTCATCGTTTAAGCCTCCGGGAGGACACAGCTTGACGTTCAAAGAAGCACTCGGAGGTACTTTGCATTACATAATTGTGCTTCTCATAACGCCAAGATGGCTGTTAGGTACGTTAGTCACCTCTCATGATCCATATGCTTCTGCTTACTTTTACTCAGCCAAACTTCCATTTGACGTCTGCAAGAAGGCAAAATCATCTGAGGACAACTTTGTCAAGTACATGGATGAGTTCCTGCATGACAAGGTCGAAGATGTAAAGGAGGGGAAGCCCGAACAGGGTATGGATATAATGGGCATGCTGGTCCGAACAAGCTACGGGGCCCAGGGCGCGAACGGCAAGACACCACCGGAGAAGAACAACAAGGTGGTTTCCCTTCGTGATTCTGAAATCATCGGAAATGCGTTCATCATGATCGTTGCCGGCCATGAGACAACTGCCAACATGATGCACTTCACCCTGTTGCATCTGGCCGCCCTACCACTTGAGCAGAGGCTCATACAGCGAGATATCAACACAATCTTTGGCGAGACGGATCCTCAAACGTGGGACTATGATTCCAACGTGAACGCACTGCTCGCTTCCTACGTCGGGGCATGCATGAATGAGACACTCCGAGTGATGCCTCCAGTCGTTGCCGTTCCCAAGTCTGTGCCGACTGACCAGGACCAAATAGTGGTGATGGATGGCGAAAAGCACGTTCTCTCCCGAGGTATGCACATCGAGCTGACAGTCCCTGGGCTTCAAAACAATCCACGGTACTGGCCGGCGAAGCCGAGCAAGCTCACGGGTGCTGAGTCGGACGTAGAGGACTACGTCCCCGAACGCTGGTTCCGCACGCAAGCGTCATCCGGCGGCCAGAACAGCGAGGTCGTCGAAGGCGCGGACACGGAGGACTTTGGTGGGTTCGCGGGGCCCGACACCAGCGCGAGCATGTTCCGCCCGACGCGCGGGTCTTACATCCCCTTCTCAGATGGAGCACGCTCGTGCCTGGGGCGGCGCATCGCACAGGTAGAGATGATCGCCGCGCTGAGCGTGCTGTTCCAGAAGCACAGCGTCGAGCTGGCAGTAGACGAGTGGGCCAGCGACGACGAAGTCGAGCGCATGAGCCGCGAGGAGAAGCGTGCAGTCTATGCCAAAGCCCAGGCCAAGGCCCGGGAGACGCTCGCGAAGGCGACGAGTTTGATCACGCTCAAGTTGCACGGGAACTTGTTCGTTCCGATACGACTTGTGCCAAGAGGCCAGGAGAGGTTTGTGGACTGGGCGGAGTAAGGTCTATGGGCTGTGGGTATATATGCATTTAAATGATTCATGCAGGATAGATGGTTTAGAGCATGCAAGTGTCTACCAGGCATTTGGGAGAAAACTACAGATCGGCTCTAGCACAGCTGGGGAAACATGACCAGCTACGTGTCTGAAGTCTATACGACTAAGGGAGCTGGTCGGAGGCAAACAAACATCAACGCGAGAAGGTGACTTATTAATAATAGACACAATGCACATATGCTTACAAGTACCGTACGTCACGTTCACGTCTTTGTCCACTGGCTCAGCTCCCGAGTCATGGCTCAAATGAATTATTGATACCAGTACTTTGGACTTTTCTCTACTGGGCCTCTGCGAGCTCCCGCTGTTTCAATTTGTCACTCTGCTTCTCTTCAGACACTTGCAGGAGCCTGGAGCAGGTTTGTTTTCCCTCCTCGTTGCCCGTCACTTACCTAGGTAGGTATGCATAGAATCTGTTAGTCTGACCAATAATAATAAACTCATATATGGAAAAGGCTCCTCCCGCCCGTAGAGTCCAGACCTTGGGACGGCACTTCCCCAACCTCCTCCATTGTTTTATTGTACTGTGGTAGGTTTGGGGGCGAAAGTTTCATAACATCATCCCATCCATAAGAGTGGGAGCAAGGTGAATGTCAAATGATGCCAAATGCCAATAGTCCCGAAAAAGGGACGACGGTTTACCAGGTAGCTTCAGGCTGTCCCCTCTTTTTTTTTTTTTTGTTTTATTTCCCCCTTCCCAAAATTGAGTAGAGATCTTCAGCAGCCGCGAGCTCACTTTTCACAGCTCCCAGCCACCCATTTTCCAATTGATTGTGGGCACCTGAGCAATCCCCCATTTCCACCCCCGGTTTTTTTTTTTTTTTTTTTTTTTCTTCATCTCCTCTCCTCGTCGTCCCCTGTCACCCTTCGCAAGCTCTTTCGTGGCGCGCTCGTGCACAGAGATCAAGTCCAAACCATACCCTTCCCATACCATATTAGCTAGATTTTAGTACATACACAGGAGGACCCGCTTTCCAGTTACCCCCTCTCTCACTCTGTCACCCCCAGAACGCCGCACTTTAAAACCGCTGCTACGGGGTCCCTGGTCAAAACAACACGCTTGGAAAACGTAAACAACGCATCGCATCGCACCACCCGCCGCATTCCCGTCCCCCCTCTAACTCTACTCTGCTTGGATCCAAGGCGCACACACCCACGCCCCTCCTGCCCCCCAATCAGTCCAATCTAAACCACGCTTTTCCTCTACATATTGTCCTCCAGGTTGCAGGCATCTTGTCGCTTTTTCCCCGTCAACTAGCCAAAAACCCCCCGTCTACCACGGACCACTTTGAAGTTATACTCTTTGCAAACACATCGCATCTTGGTCGCATTGATAACGCGCACACTTTTGATACCCATTTCCCATACTTTATTACCCGCTACACGTCATTACAATGTCAGGCGCAAACAGCTGGCTGCAGAGGCAGCGAAAGACCGATTTGACTGAGCTCGCCCAACACACCGGGCTGAAGAAGTAAGTGCGGTGTCCCATTCGCGTGGTGTGGCGTCCAGATCTGCCCTTCCCCTTCCTATGCGCGTCAGTTGCTGCTCCAAACACTGGTTGCGATGTATACGTTTATTTGATCATCTTCGCGGCGCGCATGTCGTACTGCTGAAGCGACCGGTGCACTCTGTGTTTGCGCACTTGCAATGTTTATCGTGCATTATTTACTTTCGACCCGGAGTTGGGAACGCGGCCCGAGGCGTGAAGCGAACCAACGCGCAACCCGCCGTGGCAAACTCGGCGTCGACGGGCGGCACCCGGACGGGGATTGAGAGGGGGAAAAAAAAGACATTTTATCAGTCATGACATCACAAGACAACAGGGAAATATGTTTTTTGTATACTAACGGAATGATGCAGCTACGAATCGCTCAAGAAGCAGGAGCTCGAGGTCGCGCTCGATGAGTACCTCGCCGAGAACAGCTCGCAGTTCTCTGCCGATCCCAAGCTCGCATCTTACTATGCTAGCCGCGCCAGGACTGTCGGGTCTCCCGTCAAGAAGGACTACGAGGCACCCGCAGACAAGCTGAAGGTCTCCAAGCGTCGCATCGCCAAAGCTGCCGAGGATGCGCCTGCGCCTGAGTAAGTCTCTACTGCAAACGCGTCGTGGCCACATAAATCAGTTGGCCACGATGCGCGCACGCGTCACTCGATGCCATCACGCGTCCGTCGCCCGTTGCTAACAAGACTACCCAACACCGCAGATCTGAAGATGAGCCTGCTGCTACCAGCACGTCCACCGCGCTGGTGCAGACTCCCGGACGCGCTCTATCCCTCGCGAGCCGCATCCCTCTACCTGCCACCCCAGCTGACGTCGCTGAGGCAGTCGACCGCAGCACCATCGCGGTGAGAAACCGTGTAGCATCTATCTACAAGGAGTCCGGCATCACCGAGGCAACCCACGCCACGAGAGAGAGCCTGTCGACCGTGACTTCGATCCTCTTCGTCGTCTCCGTCTTTGAGCTGTATTTCCTGCGCCCCGAGGTTCTGCCTGACCGCTACGCCTTCACTATTCCCGCTATCAGCTTCCTGGGTACCAATGACTACCCCGTCCTTGTTCCGGATCTGTTCCTGCTGCTCACATCGTCATTCTGGTCCCCCACCCTGCTCTGGTTTTTCACCAGCACTGTTCTGCCAACTGCCGCCGGTTACTTCTTCAACCTCTCTATCGCTCACCAGACTGGTCGCCGCACTCGTACCCACAACTCTAACCCCGAGTTCGTCGTGGACCCGCTGACCTTCAGCATTGTCAAGGCGCTGATCTCCTTCGTCATCTATGGGCAGAAGGTCACTTTCGGTGGCTGGATCAACCCGGAGTCCATTGCGCGCATAAATGGGGCTGTTTACGGTGGCTACAAGGGCGTCCTCGTGGGCACGGCAATCACTGGCCTCGTCAGCTTCTACGACGCTGTCCTGAGGAAGTAAGCGCGCCGTCAGCTGGCCGACAGCCACGCCCTCCCAGACCTTCGAGGGTTTCTCACACTCCTGAGCATGCCTGCTTTTCACGTATCGAATACACATTTCACAACACAAGCCAAGTAAATCCTTTTAATATAGCGTGGCGCTCATAGCAAAGACGCGATGAGAAATGACCGCTTCATATCTTTCCCTCATGCACACTGATTGCGAAGACGGCGTTCACACGGTGTTCCTGGCGTTGGTCGTTTTCTTCTCCTTTCGCCTGATACCTGACCTGCCTTCTTGCTTTCTGATCGCATTGGTTTCCTCCCTTCTTCTTCCCCGCACCTTTTTTGTCGTCTCTTGGACTTGGATTTCGGTTTTACGAAGCGCGAGACGAAGCGGCTCAACAATGGTCATGGAATTCAAAAGACACCCCTGTGGTGATTGCGTTGCGGTAGATGATTCTGGAGATTCATGACTATTTGCATTAGCCTTTTTTTGTTTTATGAAAGGGGTTTAAGGGGAAGGTCAATCTGTTTCCAGGATAAGAGGGAGGTGGGTCGTCGAGGCAGTGAGCTTGAAAGAGAACGTGGCCTGGGACCTTTTCTGGAAAGGCTCGAGGGCTTCTCTCTCCAAACTTGTTTTCTGTGAACCGACGATTGTCTATAAGTTTTATTCGTTGAATTTCTTGCCTTTATTGTCATTTACTGGGAGGCGAAAGGTCAAAATAAGGGTGAGGGTGCTCGTAGATTCTGCTTGGTCTGGCTCCTCCACGTCCAACCCCTTTTCTCCCCGTCCACTTTGGGGATGGAACAGAGGTCCCAGCTCTCCTTCAGGATTCTAGTAGCATGCTTCAAATTGCACATGGCACGATGGGGTTAACGCAGCGATGCTTCGGGTGAAATGATGTGCAGGTTTATTATATTCCTCCGTTGCTTTGCTGCCAGGGAGCGGAGAGATAGTTTCTGGCTTTTTATGATTTTCCATCTTGATCATATTCTCCCTCTACAGCAATTGTGCTTTTCCCACCGTCGTAGGTAAACATGAATACCTGAGGCACGAACTCGGACGATTTCCACTCAACTGAACTTTTTTGAAACCCCTCCCATTTTTTCTTCAAAGCGAAAGAAGCGCAGTTGAATGTAATAACATGAAAGACGCACCATGCAGGGCTATTCGGATATGTGCAGCTCATCGCCAGATTTTGAAAAAATAGTAGCAGAAAATTTGAAGCTCTACTTATGTTCAATTTCCCATTTTTTGTTGGGTCGAGATTTTATCGAACTCCCAGATATGTACATGGGTATATACACACACACACCCCCCAAACTACCATCACACAAAACTCCACCGCTTCCGACAACGCGGCCGGGTCGATTTTCTATCAAATGTTTCAGTGTAACGACTGTCCATGTCTCTTAACTTCGCCCCTGAGAAAAGATCTGGCAATGTTCTATTGCCAGTAGTTATAAAAAAAAAGAAAAACAAGTCTATGAGAATTGAGTGGAGGTAAAAAGGCAGTAACTGCAGTGCGCAGTTGATGCTTTCCACCTTCCCGTTTATGCTTCCGATTGTGTATAATGGAAGTCCCTGAATATCATGACGCCGCCAGTACTCAGTACCGGAAAATGGGTAAAATTTGACCGAAGTGAACGCCCTCCATAATACAGCCACCCGGCTGTGTAGGGCCACTCGTAGTGGTTCTATGCAAATAGCCTCGACTTCTTGCAAGGCTAGAGGGATGGGATGCTCATGATTTTGATCCCCATAACAAAGGAAATAATTTTTTTCTGAAGAATGAGCCCAGGGACGTCCCCTAGTTATCCTCAGCTGGGTTCTCCCACTTGATAGGGTGTACCAGCATGCTCCGCAGACACAATCGTCCAGAACTGGTAGACTTGGACTCGTCGGCCTTGCCTCCGCGCATTCTGCCTTCCCCGGCACGGCCACCGTTCTTTCCACGACCGTCCATCTGGGCATAGCCAAGCCAGCGCCGCCACAGAAGACCCGCGAACTCGCTGTTGTAGTACCAGGTTGTTCCCTTGTGGTTATGTTCATTGTCAAGGTCGAACGGGCTTCCGTGTCCACTCGTCGTGTGGTCACGGCCGCCGTTGAAATTTTCTTCAATCTTCTCAACTGGCCAGGCGCGATCTAGGTAGACGGGATGAGGGGCGTAGACGGCCTTGAGACCATGGTGCAGTGCCATTGATGGAGGGAACATCTCACTAAACATACTGTGGTGCATCCGCCAGGTTTCTTCGTGCATCACATTCAGGAGGCGCCTAGACAGTCTTGATGCGGTCACGATAGCACATCGTCGAGGAGGTTCTGCGTACTGAAGATCATAGCCGGTAACATCGCTGGCGAAAACCCATCCAGATTTCTCGGTGTCAAAGATGGGGTTCAATGTGATGAGATCAGCGTCTTCGCCCACACCGCATTGACTCATGTCGGAGCCAGCAGCGCAGTTTCGGGGCAAGAAGCCTTCCTCAGTGCTCTGGAGGTTTTTCTTGCCGGAGAAGATCACGGGCCCCAAGATCGAGCGACGACCGGCGGCCTTTCTTTCACGCTCAACCAAACTGGTGAAGTTGTTCCAGTTACCATGGAGTCCAGGGATATAGTACTTGCTGGCACGTTCCCACATGCCTTGGCGCGTCTGTTCCGCTCCCCACTTGCCCAGGCGGTCGAAGAGCTCATAGTACGAACCAGTCCAGCGCATATCCATCTCCCAGTTCCAGAAATGGGCGTACTCGGGGTGTTGTTGGGCAAAGTGCTGCAGAGGCATATGAGCGCTGCGGTAGACACCGTGAATGTCACCGTTGCTAGGGTTTTCAAAGGTACTGCCAAAATCGCCCGGATAATACAATTCCATTTGAGGCTCAGACCACAAGGTACAAATGCTGTGGAATTCCTTGGGAACATTGTCGTCCAATATGCGTTGCACCGTGTCGGGGTCAGACCAGATGGGCTCATCGGGGTCACGCACGTGCAGCAAGAAGTGCACATCGTACTCCCCGCCAGACCGCAAAGAAAGTTCGGAGATCATGGCGCGGAAGTTCAGGATTGCATGCGCAGTCCATCGAAAGCCAACATAGGTGCGGATCACAACTGCAATACGATCAATCTTCTTGAGGGGCTTCTTGGCGTTCTCCTCATCGAGGGTGGTGTTGCCAGAGTTGAAACGCTCTTGGTTGGCCTTGCCGCATCGTTCTTGCGCATCACCCCAATCCATTCCATCCCAATCGATCTGGCCGGTCTTCTCCCAGATAGCTTCGCTTCCCTCTTTCTCTGTGTCGGTTCCCTCTCCAGTGCCTCCGTCTTGGACCGAGTACCCGAGACCATAGGCGCCATATCGACCAAACCTATCAAAGCAAACGTCTTCGCGTAAACCCAGCAGGTCATATGAGCCAATAGCTGGTTTGGCTTGTCCTTGAGGAACACCACTGTAGGCGAAAAGGTCTGGGACAGCCACATTTTTCTCTGCATCGAGGTAGCATGTCTGCACCTTGTAATACTTACTCTTGTACTCGCTGGAATCGTAGTTGGGATGAGCGTGATAGGGTGTAGGCGTAGGGAGTTGAGTGTTGTGAGCGACAGCAACTGATAAGGTCGGCTTTTTAGAGCCAGGAGCAACTGGGTATTCATGCTTGTATTCGGAAAATGGCACCAGAGCCCGCAATCCATTGAAATATCCGTCCAAACTAAATCATGCAAGTTAGCCACGAAACCAAGCCATATGCTTTCCAGTTGAGGTCGAGTTAACATACTGCTTGTACTTTAGCCAGTGAAGGCCATCTTTGTCCTTCTTGTTGTCTTTGTCACTATCCTCTTTATCGCTCTTATCGTCACTCTTGTCCGTGCTGCTATCACTTTCATCTGGTTCTCCGCTGGCCGAGGCAAATGGCGTCTTTTTTAAGTCTTGGATAACTTGTTCTAAGCGCTCTGGATCATCTTTGCCGTCCTGTGTTTGTATCTGTGTCTTATCAACCTCTCCCGGTTTGCTCGCTGATCCACTGGTCTTGCCTATTTGAACAATATCCAAGACGTTGCCAGTGCGACGGGTAAGGTCTGGGTGGAAAACCGTTATTGAGAGAAGGAATATCACGACAAGCGTCCATATTACCACTCTTCGGTATAAGCAATGGCCCAAGAGTGCTTTTACACGGAATGCGGGCTTCTTTTTTGACGATATGGGAAGATACACCTCTTGCTTCTTCAAGAGAGCGCTGGAGAAAGGTTCTGACTTCCTCAGGAAGTGTGATACCCGCTCCATGGTTGGCAGGGTGGTGTGTGATGTGGTGTGGTGTGGTGTGATCTGTCGTTGGTCGGTGTGCCAAGGGGATTGGGAAGGCTAACTAAATGCACAGCATCGAAGGTTCCTATTCTCCCCACGTTCGTAGAGAACGCTTGGGTGAAGCCCTCGTGGTTGTTGGTGGCGTCCTTTGTGCAGGTGCCTGTGACCGTTTGGCGAAGCAACGGCCAATATATTGAGAACAATGAAAGAAAAGACTGGGGTTTCCAGAATCCAGGTAAGTCTCACTGGCAGTACTCAACCAGATACTTCAGAACTTACGACAGGAATTCAGGACTGGTAGCAAGAATGGCTACTGCGGTGCAAGAACAACAGCCGCACCAAGTAAGAATGAACCTCGAAGTATTGATGAGAAGGGGTGAGGAAATCAAGCAATCTCCCACGCCTATCTCACAATATTGAGCTTTGAGTACAAAATTCCCAGACCCGTGGTCAGGATGACGTGAACCGGATCGAAAGAGAGTGGAGAGACGAAGGGAGGATCGAAGAAAGGGAAGAAGAGAGCGTGTACCTGTCCCTAGTTGCCTGTACCAGAAGAAAGAGTATGTCTGAGAAGATAGGAAGAGAATTATTTCTTGTCCAAGCAAGAAAGAACCTGAATAGCCAGATTCAGATCAACGTTGGTCCTAAAACGTGATGGGATGGGCAAGAGGAAAGATTAAAAGAATTGCTACTCTTTCTTTCTCCTGTTCTCAACCAGGGTGATAACTAAAACCTGCTGCTTCTTTCCCTGTACTTACGGGACCTACTTACTACCCACACACTCTCCCCACCTCTCCACCTTGACTCAAGCATCCATGGTTAATTCGATGCAATATACGTAGCTACGTACTACTGCTCCCTGGTGGGAAAGAAAGTACAGTGGGAAATAATAATATGGCCCCAGTGGGGATGCGCATCCCCTTTCTGGAACCCAAGCTGTTTCTCCCAAATCAGGAACTCCCTGCCATATCAGTGCGCATAGGTGTACCCTGCACTTAACCATGAAAGGAGCTACTTTAAGGTGTATCCAGGATCTACAAACGCAAATCTGCTTCTGGTAGGCAGTTTGTGTGGAACACACTGGGTGGAGCTACTGCGGGCGCTTGGCACCCTGGCCCGACCTGCTACGTTTGGTTAATTGGTCTGCGCAATCATGGTAGCCACTGGATGCTACCCCAGGCGGGAGCGCACGCCAAGTCGACGGGTGCCGTGGCTGGCTGCTAACGATGGGGGGCCGTAAACGGTACGCTTGTCCATAATCGCACTCAGCCCTGCTTACGGATTGGAAAAAGGGTGGGCGGCGAAAACGAATCAACCCAAGACCACGCTGTCTGCTATGGTGGTTAATCCGCAACTGCTTACTTGTAAACGACGCGTCCCCCATCGGCCCCCCCTGGTGGCACCACCAAAGCTAGCAAAATTGGAACATGAGAGTAAGAACCCTTGGAAAGCATGGACACCCCTCGCTGGGTAGTACTAGTCGGGCCTGCAGCATGAAACACAATTCACCAGTGTCTGGTACATATTTTTAACTTACCTGGGATTTTCAGGGGGCTCCCTAAATGCCCTGGGCCAGCCACTTGTTACAAACACGCAATGTTCTCCACTATTACACTTGAGCCTCCGCCTACGATTTCAGCGGATCTGCTACGATCTGCGAGGCACCATCTCGGTACTTTGGCAACCTTTTCTTGGCCTACATCCTACCAGACTACAGGGTGCAGGGGTAGTGCTTGGAGCATTCCAGCCAATCATCCCCATGGCGTGTCCTCTTTCTCAGCTACTGCAGCACGATGGGTGGCGTTCTAGGGCCGGTCGAGTCCAAGCCAACCGCAAGCCAACCGAAGCCGCGGGAAACAGCGACTTACGTGGACTCGCCTGCGCAAGAATGTTGAAACAATGACACGAGGCTTGGGGGGAACGAGAAACGGTGGGGGCAGCGTCTGGATCTCCCAAGGCCGGGAACAACCCTTCTCACCACGCTCGTCCTTAACGTTAGGTGGCAATTCATTTGCTCGTCAGGGTTTCTGCGGGATTGCCAGATCGCCAACAAGAATGGGCTAACGGAAGGAGGGAGCTCACAGGGATCCTGTCGACTTCGGACGATCGATGGCTCCCACCACCTACCAGCAGCCGACAACAGTAGTCCTAGTCCTTTGCGCTGCTGCACAGCATGAAAAGATAAAAAAGAAAATGAACCCTTGATCATGGCCCCTGCGAGTGCTATTGCGAGGTAACAGCCAATGGCACCAAACATTGTTTCAAGAACATTAACTGTGCTCCACTCACCAGAAGGATTGCGAGGCCCCAGCACGATTCTGCACTGAGCCACCTGGGGCCGATTTGCTACTCTGCAGTGCCTTGCCGCAAAGCAAACCTGCTAAAATAGGCTTCATGCTTATTGTGATCCTTCGGCGCAATAATTATGAAGAGCATCGTCAGGCTTTGGTGTTGCGCCGGACGGGCGGGTTCAGAGATTATCGCAATCACTCTCGCCCGTTTGGAGAGGCGCTTGGCCGCCCGCAGCGAGTCCTTCTTCCTTCGGGTCGGAGATTATCGTTACTTAGCGTTAGAGGCGGGTTGCGCTTCGGCTAATGGCGCGATGTTGGTATAGTAAGTATTGCATCCCATAGTAGTAGCAGCAACGACAATAAAAGTAAGTACCCTATGTCGTAACCCAACTCTAGTGGTTATCACGACATATCTGTCGACTTCACAGCAGCCAACAGCAAAGATAGGAGATGGCACCCCAAGGGATGGCTCCGTCTGGCCGATCGCCAACACCTTCGTACGGGGCATGCTACTCTTTGATGGCGATGATTCGGTGATATTACCGACATCTTTTTCCATGTCCTGTTGCGCCTGCTGCTTTCAGCTGGAGATCTCCCTATCGCCGAGATCGACAGAACTTTGTGTAAACCTTAGTACGCCGTTGCCCCATTAAATAAGTACGCATGTTTGTAGTGCAACTTGATTTATTAATGGATTTTATTGCCGTCATTTTGCAATTTTGGTCATCCACACTTCCCAACCCGATGTAGGAAAAACTTCCTAAGATGTGATTGTCCACTTTTCTCACTACATGCGACAGGATTTCATGCATCAGATGCGCCAGCCGTGTCCTTTCACGGCAGCCAGCACGATCAGTTCAGTTCTCCACTGTACTCATTGAGATCTGCTGGAGATTCTGAGTCCAGTAGTATCCACATGTTTGTTTTGTGAATTGGACGATTTGGAATAGGAGCCAAGTCTTCTCCAAACACCATCTTGAATCTCTAACACAGATTCTATCATATTTTTTTTTGGTAGTCTCGTGTGGCAAATTACCGTTTCCATATACACCCTTACACCATTCTACGGAGTGTCGTTGAGACAAACTGGCAAACAGCCGAGATTTTAAATTGTGCATTGAAGCTTGCAGATTCTTCCGTGCCTTGCCGCTCAAATGTGAAACAATCCGCGTAGAGCACCATCCCACACGTGGGAAAGTGAGCGCTGTATGGCAAGGCGGAGTCAGCAGATGAGGCTGAAGACGAGCTGGCTGGCACGAAGGGAGAAGTAATGGTATTGGACGCCTGCAAAATCGACACGCCTCGCATGGCTCTCTCATCTATATGACGTATGGATGGGCAGCTCTGTCCCCGGGAAACCCTTGGCCGCGAAGCAGGTCACGTAAGCATTCCCAACTGCATTTACTATACTTGGTGCTCCGGTAGAGTTACGGATCTCGAAAGGTGAATGCCCAGGATCTACGTACACAGCCGCGATTTTCGACTATGCATCGGACTGCGAGGGTCCGACGATCCCGAGAGTTTGTTGACGTGCTTATTGTATCGCGTAGTCTTGACATTTGATACCCACGCCTCTTTGGTGTTTGGAAGGCATGGCTGTCAGCATATACCATGAATTAATCAGCCGGATGCATCACCCACAAAAAAGATACTCGGTTACGGGACGAAAAATGCTCGAACTGCTGTGACCGGCACAGTACATGTTTGGATGATGGTCAGATGGTTTTAAAATATGCTCGGGTCCAATGCGGCAAGTCCCATGTCCCACTCTGTCCCCATTGGCTCGCAAATCCTTCTCAACGCTCCTCAGAGGCCAACCAATCCCGGCTGACTGCGTCCTGAAATGGATGTGTACGGACAGAGCAGTAGCCAAACCCCGGAGGGGATGAGCCCATGCGGGTCGGCTAAGCTTTGGTACCCGGTTGCTGATCTGTCAGAGGAATCCCAAGCGACACCACGTACAGTTTCACCCCCTGCTCTAACCTGGAGTGCATCAAACCATACCGGCGGGGTTTGCTGCACTACGTACTTACGTACTTACATACATCTGTACTTCTTCGTTTGGGCAAGCCCTACTCCGCGTAAAATCGAGAAGCCACGGAAGCTGAAGTAATTTAAATCAGGGCTACAAATTGCAGAAAGTCTTTGGATTTATGCAGATTGATTGCACACTGCAAGACATGTAACACGCGTAGGATATATATCTTTTTATCCGGTTTCTGTTAGGTTGATAATTCCCGGTCTTCAGCCCGTAGAGATTGCGGCATCAAGTTTCACACTTTCTCGTCCTGTTGCGGCGTCTGTATCGCCGCAGGTTGCATTTGTGTCACTTCCTCCCCACGGGCCCCGGCCTCGGCCCCGGCCGCGAATGCGGTCCCGCCTCTCTCTGACCTCTGGTTCAATTTCCGTGACCTGTTCTTCGCGTCGATCTTGTCTCGCCATTTCTTGCCCCATATGATGGAGGCTGTCGTACCCAAAGTTGCGAATATCATTATGAAGGAGCTGATGGTGGAGAACCACCCAATCCCTATGCTATTGATGGCCGGTAGCACGATTCCAATGGAGATGCAGGCCGCGAGGTATCGAATTACGTAGTTGGCGGCGACGACTTCGCCGGAGCGTCCTGGCATGACATCCAGACAGTAAGTGTTGAGAGAAGGGAAGCAGAAAAGCTGCGCAAAACCCTGCAGGAAAAGGATGACGACAGCTAGCGGAATCCCTCCGACGTCCTTATCCACAGCCCAACCATACACGAGCATACAAGCTGCGATGATCAGCATGAATGGGAGAGACGAATACAAGCGGTCCTCGGGGATGCGGACACCGCGCTTCTTGATGTATTTCTTCACCATGAAGTCGGCGTAGCGGCCTCCGAAGAATGTCCCGAGGAGATAACCCACACCAGGGGCAAGATAAAATAAACCACTCTGCAGTGGCGTCGTCAGGTTGAAGCGCGGATTCAGGACATACCGGATGGCAGCCAAGATCGAATACATATTCCATAGCAAGGCGGATGCGGAAATCCCTACGAGAAACAGGTTAGGGTAGCGATAGAGCCGTATCACACGCCATGGGTTGATCATGCTCCAAAGGACCTTGGTCTTTTCTTTGCCGCTATAACCCGCAAGATCGTCCATCTTCTTGTGATAAATGGTTTCCGGGAGGATGAAGTAGCTGCCGATGCACGCTACTCCGGCAAGTGCAGTCTGTAGCCAGAAGATGACACGCCACGAAGTGTAAGTCACGATAATGCCTCCGAGGAATGGCCCGAATGCTGGGCCCGTCAGTGTTCCAGACAAGAACCAACCCAGGGCCGTAGCTCGCTCGGTTGGACGGTACATATCTCTGTGGCACCGGGTCAGATTTTAAGAAATAATATTACAGAGTCAACGGGGGGCACATACCCTATCACTGCAGATCCAACAAGGATAAAGGAGGTACCTTCGAAAGCCGTCAGGATTCGGAAGACGATAAATGATGCCAGGTTTGGAGACAAAGCTGTCCCGATGGAGCAGCCCAAAAATGCCACAGCTGTCACCAAAGTCACCTGCAGGACTTGAATTAGTTTTGCGCTATCCCCCTGTAGATATATCTGAAGAGGGGCCTACCCAGCGTCGCCCGTACACTTGACTCAATGGACCCCAAAACATTGGGGAAATGCCCATAAATAACATATACATGGCATTAGATACGTTGATAATGTCACCAGTAGTGTTATACTCGGAGGCAACCTCAGGACTGGCGGCAAGGACCGAGGTACTGGATATCGGTGCCAAGAAGGAGCAGAATGAGAGAAGCAGTACAATAATAATCTTCCGATGCTTCGGGATGCGGTCGTAAACCTCATCCGGAATCTCGATTACCGAGTCTTGCGGTTCGACGGGTGCATCCGGACCCATAGACTGGTGGGTCGAGTATCGTTCCAAGGCGTCACCGTGGTTCGAGCCGTGGGAGGGCGAAGACGAATAGTGTGAAGTCACCGATTCTATGCTGGTTCGGGCAGCCGCCCGCTCCCGGCTCGGGGCAGCCAGATGGTTTTCACCCTCATCATTGCTCGCAGACATTAGGAATAGTAACTCTAGATTATGATAAAATTAAGCTTAATTAAAAGAGTGGCTGTACAACAAGTTTCATTGTACAGTAAAACCAGAGAGCTGCGGCCATGCGGAGTTTCGATATACCGGTTGACAACTAGAGTATCTTACACACGCGACAGCAGGAGACTTTGCATCCAAGTGAGTTGTGAACTAGGTGCAATTATGTTGAGTCTCGAATGAGCTGAATGGCTGTTGTCCGCACTTAGATCTTTAATCAAAGCCAAGAAATCCTCAGAAACCAGAGAAGAATTCTCCCTACCAATAATGGGAAACCGGGTTTATCTATAGGACGTTTCCTACTCGTTCGGCACTCAAAGTGCCGGATTCCCCACAGGATATCTGTGCAGAGGCCGAGTATCGGTCCTGCGGGCTTTTTTCCGAACAGGAACTTGACTTTAAAGGGAAGGGCGATACACTATGGCCCGGTTATAGCGTCAAAATGGAGCATCCCATGGTGGGCTCTGTTGGCGAGGTCGAAATGACTGGTAGCTGCTAACATGTTTGCATACGGCGGCTAGTGGCTCAACGTATGATTTACAGGCCCCGAAGGCTCATGTCTATCTTAATACCTGAGTAACCGATCAATTTTTGTTCTTTTGCTTACCATAAGACCAGCAAAGAAATTCAAACTTTATTCAGACATAACACGAGGGCGCGGTTACAGGACCCAAAAAAAAAAAAAAACCAGAAAGAAAGGAAGGTGTACACGGCTATTACAGCATAGGTTTATTCCCGGACAAGCCTGCAGTGAATAGCAGGTTCTTTCAACGCTGATTTGCCTTGACGAGTCACGGTAACATGACACACGTCCGACGCCGGCAGCGAAAGCGCTCCGAACTGTCACCCATGCCGGTAGTTGTGTGACGATTATCATCGCCGAAGTTGTGGAGTTTAGTAATAAGAAACCCGGGTATTAGACGCCGATACCTTCCGTAAATCCAATTGGTTCTATATTTTTCTTGACAAGGAATAAAAAATAAAAATAAAAACCTTTTTTCCTGGAGTGATGAAATATGCAGGTGTACATAGCCAGTTAACCGTATGGGAGGTCCTTATCGGTAATTTCTTGTTCTAATCGGAGTGGCGTTCGGAAAATCACTGTTGCTACTGGGGCTTTTCCGGCGGATTTTACCTGCTTCAGGTCGAGGTATCACTAAACAGCTTGAGAACTTCACGCTAGTGCTTTTGAGCTGCTCAAAAATGTCGAAGCAATACATAGCGCTCCAGTATTCTGCAACATATATGCTCCTATGGCTCACAGGAGAGAGAGCATAATTTGTTGCAGCCCTTCATCCAAGTTTATATTCTCCCATACCTTAGCGGTCTCATTAAATAGCAGCCAACCAAGATTCGTCCATAGGGCCGGCTATTATCGCTTGTCACACAATGTACAGTAGAACCGTCGGGCTTGATGCAATGGCTAATTCAAAGCTGGTTTGTGCTAATACGAAAAGGGCTGGAGGCTTTTGAGAGTGAGGGGTGATCGCAAGACAAAAGTGTGGAGCAATTGTGGCTGGTGGGTTATGGTATCGTGGCTTGCGTGCGTGCATTGATCCGAAATTTTGCCCTCAACCAGTGGCGCTCAGCCCTCCCACAAATCTGCCACAAGCGAAATCTCCAAATTTGTGTTGCAACTTTTGACCGAGTCTTGATTTCCTCAACACACCCAACGACCACCAACCAAATCCAGAACAGCAAACCCGGAAAAGCTGTCAAAATGGTAAGTTCGAAGATGCGATTCATTCATTCTGGAGGCACAAGACTTTGTTTCGATGGGAACTGTCGAATGGAATGGTTCGAGAGCTGGGATCTGGCTTGTCGACGGTGATGGAAAGACACAAGTGCCGACCGAACGCAAACCTTCCGATGAAGCACCCACGGCACGAAACCTCATTGGAACCGGTCGGAGGCGATTTCCAATGTCATTCAGCACGTGGATTGAGGATAGGCGCTGCAGGGGAGACTTTTATTCAAATATCAAAGCAAGAAGGCTAACCAGAGTCTTCCATTCAGGTCAACATTCCCAAGACCCGCAAGACCTTCTGCAAGGGCAAGGACTGCCGCAAGCACACCCAGCACAAGGTTACTCAGTACAAGGCTGGCAAGGTGAGCATCATCTCGACGCGATGTCACCTCTGTTGAGAACCGCGAGTTCGACGAGGTGACACGAGACACAATACTGTATATTCTAACATGTTCACCATTGCAGGCCTCGCTGTTCGCACAGGGAAAGCGCCGTTACGACCGCAAGCAGTCCGGTTACGGTGGTCAGACTAAGCCTGTCTTCCACAAGAAGGCTAAGACCACGAAGAAGGTTGTGTTGAGATTGGAGTGCGTCAACTGCAAGACCAAGGCACAGCTGGCATTGAAGCGATGCAAGCACTTCGAGCTTGGGTACGTTCAAAATATAATACTCAGAAACGACGGAGTGACACACGAGCTAACCGAATATTACAGTGGTGACAAGAAGACGAAGGGTGCGGCTCTGGTGTTCTAAATGTCTTGGTTCTCTCACGTTCTTCGTTCATGGCACATTGGCATCAGGGTGGTTTTTCATGACCGGGCACACTGGCGACAGGGAGTCTTGATTCTCGGTTGAAGGAGCCGATCATAGCAAGGCATAGGTTGAAAAAAAATAGAAACCCGCGACTTTGCTAACAGACAAGAACGGAAAGTCGTCTACAAGGTCTTGACGTGAATGCTTATGCAATGAGAATTGATCCCTTCGAATCCTCGCAGCCTCCCGATCTCAACATTTGGCACCATCTCTGTCCTCACCAGGAAACTTTTGTCTGGCTTAGCGACTTCTCTGCCGTTAACCGATTACAGTTTGCCAGGCATGATGCAGTCTTGAACTAGGTGCGCTTGTTTGTGACTCCAGGCACAGGAGACTATTGTCCCCGTCAACTTCGAACTGCGTCAACAATGCCTAAGATATGTGACAGTCGAAGAAGAAAAAAACTCTAGGAGAGCATTTTTACTATAGCAGGCCAACCGTGGCAACTTGCCTAGTTTGAACTTACTGTGGCCAAGCTATCGGAGCAGCAGGAAGAAAATAGTGGTGCCGATCAACCAAATGACAACCTCAAGAATATCCGGCTGGTATTGGCTAATCTTGCATTAATGGAGGATATGTTGGGATGGCATCACTCAGATCACCTGTATTACCATCCCCGACATGTATCCCTCCCCAACTCCGACGTCTTTTCATTCGCTTGAGAAGACGCCCGAGCAATGCTCAAAGTTATCTTCAAACCGGGGTTACTTAAGCCCAGGATGCATTGCTACCGCTTCCCTTTTCGGGATCGACCCGACGACGGTGCATCTAGCCAAGTCATCACAAGCATGCGAACCTCCGTAATGAGTGCACGTTTTTTCAATGTAAGCTTATCTTTTGAGTTTAATTGTCTCTTTGTATCATATGCCCCGGTTGTTCTCGCCGTCGCGTTTCATGATATATTGAGCCGGTGGACAAACAGTTGGCTGCAGGGGTTGTTTGGAAGATCGGCAGTTCAGCTCATTCACCTGCTACATTCGGCTGGGGTCTACCTTTCATATTTCCCACCATTTCGTACCCTATGATGATGCTATCAATTTTGATGTACTAGGCGTATTTTGGAAACAATACTTGTGATTATTGCGTGTAGCTGGGCTATACTCATGACACCGGGTGGCGTTTCTATCATGTTAATCTGAATCAAGGTTGACCAATGCTTTCACGTTGTGCCCCTCCCCCTCTCCCCATCACTCTCGGTGCATTATTTAGTGGGATAAATTCTTGTACTGGTACCTGTGGGATAAGTGAGCGGATTGATTGAATGGTCTGAGACGCGCAGAGTTAATTGAATTTGGCTTGGAACTTCCTTCAAGGTGTAAGACGTGGCTCCCGGGAGCTACACTCACTCTGCTTCGATCACAGTGTAAACAAGGTGTTCCTCTTCTCTATACTGTATCTAAGTCCTGTTTATGGGCGCGTGAGATAGACATAATCCATATCAGAATCCCTCGCCAAGAAGAACGGTACGACCACCCCCAAACCACAGGGTTCCAACTCTGACGTCCAGTCCCTTCTCTTGACCTACAACCCATTCTCCTATCAGGGGGCTTTCTAATTTCCCCCATACTTCGTTTTCCAACCATAAATTGATCTCGTCGATGGCTTCCACCCACTTCTTACGCTGCTCAGGTGTAGCGTGGTCGGCATCAACCAAGTACCGTCCGAGGGTGATGTGCGCGCTCGGGACGATATATCGAGAGTCAATGACAAGTCCTGCATCCTTTGAGATACTCCACAGGTCTCGCCGCAGGTGATGGTAGGTGTACCGGTCGTCCTGCTGGATCGTGCTGTTCTCCTCGGGTACCTGCAGCGGCGGCGAGACGTTGGGCTCCCCACAGGCGGGAAGGAAGGACACAGCAAAGGCAGTCAGGTCGTAAGACACCATGGGCTTGACGAGCCTGGCTCGGTGACTGTATGTGTAACTAGCTACAGATGGTATCACTGGCTCTAACATGTTCTTTATGGAGCGTATCTCTTCGGGTGTTCGTGAGAATGCTAGCTCTAGCGTTGTGATGTGCATATTGTATGTCGGCATCAACCAGATGTCTATTATTGACGTCAGCACATATTTTCGTGATAAAAGATGAGTTGGCTGTATGTTCTATCCGCTCCATGAATCTATTTCAAGCTCTTATCGCTTCACTCTGCGGTAGAGTTGTACATACTAGGTGCACAAGCCTTGAGTTTCTGCTGAATCGTCTCAACCAGTTCAATGATATGGATAGGTGGTCGGCCCCAGAACGTCATGCAGTTTCTCTCATCCTTGAACCCTGGATCTATTGTAGGATTTTCGATCCGTAGAAGATACGGATCAATAAGGAGTTCCTTGAACTCTGGTGACACAAATTTCTCCCTCTGCAGAGCATTGCGTTTGGTGCGGTGGGCAGAATATAGAGATTGGATTTGTTCCTATTTGGGCGATTAGCCTACCCCTATTATGAAAAAAGTAGGAAAAATTCAACAGTATCCAAGCACGTAGGCAAGCGAATACCCAAACCCGCAGTATAGAATTCAGATTTTGGGAGGAGGGAATGCCAGTCCTCCATTCCTCAGCAAGGTTTTGGATTGGGTGTTGGCTGTTAAAAACGAACAAGGTTGACGAGGTAAACCCACACAGTTTAACAACATACCGGGTCATCGTTGCACGCCTCTATGAGGGCGTTGTAGGGGTTCTCGCCAGGCCTGAGCACAACCCCTGACAAGTCTTCGAGCTTGTTTTTCAAGTCAACTGATTCGAGCGGCGGAGCCATGGCGGTAACAAGGAAATATTAAGAGTAAAAAGGGACTACCAGCGATAGTGAAAAACAATGCTATTTCACCTTGAGTCTGCTGAGCGGGATATTTGGAAATCGTCTCCCTCCAGGGCTGGGTGGATAAGGGATTCAGCGAATCAAGTCGACACACGCAACTCGTTTACGGCTGAACATTGCTAATCAATCCAATCCGTTAACTTACTAGGGCCATCGGTTTAGTTCTGTTTTAGTGAGTCACTGGCTGGTGACTGCGATGTAACAAACCCAAAGGATCTTTCATATCTCGCGTATTCAATCTGCCCACATTACTAGACTTCTTCCCACTCTCCGTATCCCCAACCTAACCTCTACAGTTCTGCTCAGAGAACGAGAACATTGAATGCGTTTCCAGAACGTCGCGTAGGTGCTCAGAGATGGTCTGTGCGGTGGTGCGTCTTAGTTGTGAGTTGTGGCCTGAAGCTTGGCGATTTTGTTGCAACTTCAGCAGATGACTGCGGATCTCCATTGCCGGGAAATCGACGCTAATTACGATGGCTGGTGGTCTTGACCTCTGTGAGAGATCTGCTACGAGTTTTGGTGATTTCTACATCCGCGAGAAACGCTGTGGACTTAACCGGCGTCCGCAGCTCCTTCCGAGCCAGTTGGAATAACCAGGAGCGTTTATACAGCTCTAATGTCTGATAATGCAACTGATCTCTCCCAGGAATTTCTTTCTCTCTATTTCTTGAAAACGATCTTTGGAATGGAGAAGATCTTGTCTATGGAGTTTAAGCATCGGAATAGCTATTCTCGCAACGATTATATATCCACTTATATTACGAGGACTAAGAGCACAAGTGTTGAACATACTCATATATACCACCAAGAAAGATTGAAAAAAAGAGTAGTTTGTGCTTCAAATGCTCACTAACTTGAGACTCACTCGTCACAGCTGCATCGCCTTTGTTACCGAGATGCCTTCATTTGCGGGTCCCAGGATGGTATTTCAGTGCGTCAAGCACTTATGTCTTGCGGGTAATGTAAATGGGCAGTACATTGAAATGGACCGAACAGAACCAGATCCAATAAACGTATCCTCTTTCCACTTAGACACAATGATCGTTCACCAAAGTAGTATAAATGGTTGTGGGGCTAATGGCTATTTGTGGTTCTTTGACTCCACACCCTGAATCTTTATGGAGGCTTTCTTTACATGAACAACAAGTTCGATCTCTATAGCTGTGATACGAACTATGATTCACAGCCGTTGAGGACTGTGGCTCTGAAGTACGCTGATACCTCATTAACGTGCCACTCAGGACTATCCATGCATAATTCCATTGTTACGATAGTTCAGATGCTGATAATTTCTAGTGGCTCACATGGGATTACTTGTTTGGATTATTGCTCGTTCAAAATCGTAGCGGCTACGGGGCACATCCATACAGTGACCTTTTTGTCGGCACAAGTCGATGATGACTCGTCTGATGGTTGCCCAGTGAACCAGTATCGTTCCATCGGCGCATCTTCCGGGATTACGGGTGATCGTCCGGCGCTTTCGGCTTGATTCCAGCAGTATGAGCCGGCACCGATGGACTTACACCGGGACGGTTCCTCTGCCACCGGTGCTCCGGTCTGCTCCGGCAACCATCACAGCCTTGATGAAACCCTCCTATTTGCCCTAATTTGAAGCATGAGGCACCCACGATCTTTCAAAACTCTGCCCTTTGTTGTTTGCTCGACCTTTTTGATATTTCCTTCATCATTACCTACTGCATTCACCCAAGACTGTTCTTCTTTCTCATGCTCCTTGACCACTTTGTTTTTGCACAACAAAAGTCTTGGCTCAAAACCACGACATTAGTTGAGTTACTACCAGGAGGAACTCTTTGAGACACTTAGTTGGTGTTCCCATTGCCTTCTCTTGATTTCTTTACCATCTTGGCTACAGTCATTGCGAGGCCTCGCTTGTAGTCTTCGCTGTCAGTCTCTGATTGATTCACCTTCCCACCTCCTTACTCACCGTCCATTCCATTGCTCCTTACCACATTCTGCTCTTTGGACTTGGATAGCAAACCATCACAAGGAGCTCTTTGACCCTTTCCCGAAGGGTTGCTGGGCCTCCTAGATCTCTTCCTGTCCTCACTTCTGTCCCTTACTTGCTCCCTAGTATCTAAATCATACAACGCTCTCTGCGCGCCAATGGATCCATCAGATAGCCCCATTGATGAAATGGATATTTCACCAGATGGCCCGATGGATTCAAGGCAGGACTCGGTCTCGCACCAGGAGATTAGAGTTGAAGCGAGTCTACACAACCACGACGCTGATGCGCGCGAAGCCCACGCTAATTCATCAAAGCGCAAAGCTGCAGCAGTAGATGAAGTGGTATCATACAGGCCTAGTGTTGGCGATTACGAACCCGACGAGCCTCCCAGAGTCCTTATGGCTAAAAATGGACTTGATACGACTTTGGAACCTATTACTTCAACCGAGGCAGCATTCTCCGACATGATAACAAATGCATATCGGCCTGATACGGTAACAGCTTGCACCTTAGAAGACCTTGTGCGCTCGGGAGGGTTTACTTTCAAGATTGGGACCATGTGTTCCGGTACTGAGGCACCCATTAAAGCTCTTCAATTGATTCAAGAAGTCCACTATTCCAAGGTTCAGGCTGAGCTCTTCAGATTCAAGCATGTATTCAGTGTCGAAATCGAGCCTTTCAAACAAGGATACATCAAACGCAACACAGATGCTGTTGTGTTCCGAGATGTTCGTGAGTTTACGGGTCCTCGAGGCTCCACCGCGTAAGTCTAAGTCTTAAGTCTATATCTGCTTTCGCATACCCACAAGTTTGATAGGTTTAAATCCATTGCTCTCTAACACCGCTTATAGAACCACAGCACTGGGATCTCTGGTAGAGATACCGACGGACATAGATGTACTGGTTGCGGGGACTTCTTGTCACGCCTTTTCAGCTCTCAATGCCAACCAAGTGGCCCAGTTTTTGCAGCAGAGGCCTGGAAAAGCAACCAGGCTGCACAAGAGAAATCGTAACAATGCACTGGCTCAACAGATGGTAGATGCTTGGAAAGGTGATGATGCCTCTGGCATGGATCCCGAAGACGTGATAAGCAAGCTTCAAGAACTTGAGGCAACCTTGTCTGACATGGGGGAGTCGGATGCAACCTTCTTCTCAATGCTGATATATATCTTCAACCACCGGCCTAGAATCGTCATACTCGAGAACGTGCAGAATGCACCATATGAAACTGCTAGAGACGTGTGGCTGAAAGCAGTCAACTACTCTAGCTATTTTATGGACGCTGATACGAAGAACTACTACCTTCCTCAAACTCGTCGAAGAAAATACTTGGTAGCTGTTTCCAATGATTCATTTACTGACGCTGCGGTGGTCGTCAGGCTCTGGTCAAGGATTCTCAAGTCTCTTGAGAGACGAGCGTCTTCATCTATTGAAGAGTTTCTTCACGAGAACACGGACAAGGAAGTTCGCTTGGGACTTCAGGAGCTCGAGTATTCGAGCCAGAACCGAACGATCCGCGAAGTCAACTGGTCTCGTAGTGAAGATCGCCACGAAGAGACTAGATTGCGAGAGAACATCGGCAGAGGAAATGAGATTTGCGGCCTAGATGATAAGAAGCCATACGACCGAGTAAACCGAATGATTTTGGGCTCGTTGCCACCCCGCCCAAAGGAAGTTCTTGATATCAACCAAGAGCGCGGCCTCACCAAGTACTGGCCCTATTCTGCCACCCACAAATGCAAAGTACAAGACATAAGCCAGAATGTTGATCGGAACTCAGGCTCTTCTCCCTTTGGATTGACCGGGTGCCTCACCCCAGCAGGTGGCGCGTGGCTCACATCACAATGTCGCTTCGTCACTGGCAACGAGATGCTTCGCTTGCAAGGCTTACCCCCGGGGATGACCGACATGTCCCGGGAAACCCACGATCAGCTCAAGGATTTGGCCGGAAACGCCATGACCGTTACCGTGGTGGGTGCGGCACTTCTATCTGCCTTTGTAGCGTGCTTCCAATCCCCAGACTTCCGTCGCAGCTCTTCTTTTCAACCGATCTCCGACTCCGAAACCCAGGGCTACATCCACCCATACTCTTCCGTTGCTAGCAACATCCAAGTGCTTAATCTCGATCTTGAGCCTGTGGGAGATTTTGGCACATGGAAATATCAGCAGGCATCGCTGGATACGGTTTTATTTGAAGGGCGAAAATTGCGAACTTACTGCTACTGCAACGGCACGACGCACTACAGCTCGCGCAAGCTGCTCAAGTGTACCGTCTGTGGTACAATCAGATGTACGAATTGTGCGGGCAACCCAAGGCACCATTTTGCGAGGTTTTCGGAGATGCCTCGCCCTGTTGGCCAGGAAGTAGCTGAGCACCGGATTCTTCAGTACTTTCCAAGCACCGTTTATGGGTTGTTCCCCTTTTCTTTAGCTATGGAGCTTACACAAGGTCTCGGACTGGAAGCGAGTTCCCAGGCTCTCAGCTCTGCGAAGTTCTACTTTGAGAATGTTCATTTCACGGAAACCATAACTCTCTCCTACGGTTCCCAAACGGGATTCCGTATCAAGGTTGCCATTTTTGAGGACCGAGTCGATTGGTATTTGCATCTTGATAGACACTCCGCATTAGGAGAGGCTGTCGCCAAGAATCCGATTCTTGGTGACTTTTTTCTGCGTCGAAGGCCTTTTGCGAAGGCTATTCTCACAGGAGGCACCCCCATCCCAAGTTGTCAGGACTAGAATTTCTGGAACTTTGAACGGCCAAGCCGAACAAAGGCAGACGGCAAGACCGTGTTCAATCTCCGGGTCCGCGTTACCAGAACTTCGGCTGAAATCAGGCTGCAGGAAATTCTGGAGTCTCAGAATCATTGTTCGCCAGCCATGCGATCCCTTGTCGGTACAATGTATGGAAGATACACCCACATGCCAAACTGTGATGCCCCGGAAAAGAGCCTTTTCGTCAAGGACTTGCGGAGCGAAAACCCCAAGTTCCTGTTCAAAGATCCCACCAAGTGTGGCGACCCGAGACTCGACACCTTTGTCATCTCGCCGGATCCTCGTCTTATTCACTCCCACGAGCACCGCGAGTTTTGGATTAGCTTTCTACCCCCTTCTATACCACACAAGCAACTTCACAAACTCAAGAGAGGCAAACCTGTCACACTGAAGTTCACCATGGATGGGTTCTGGGAGAAAGTCAGAGGCCCTCTGGAGATGTCACATCTTCGGGATCCCTCGCGTGGTATGGAGGTGCTATGCATGCCACGGGATGTGAATATTTCTCTTCTTGATTGCCACAGAGACAACCGTCCCATCGTGGAATTTCAAGTCTGGCGTACAGGCGTGATGCAGGACCGCGTTTTGAGAAAGCTTGCGTGGGGCCACAGTAACAGCGGCGATTGGGTCAACATTCCGAAGCACGATTTACGACCATTATCGCAAGCTCTCGCTTTTGCCAATGTCAAGATCGCAAATCACATGGAACGTCTGGAAATCTCCAGCAATAGCCCAAGGTTGTGCAAGGCATGCTCTCCGGAGGAGCCAACTACATATTGGATCAAAGATGGCGCAAACAACGTTCTGAAGCCGTATCAAAAGATCGCTGATATTGAACAATATGAACTTGCTCTCAAGACACAAGAGCCTATTTTCCAAATGCAGGCAAAAGTTTCTCGCTCTGATACTGAGGATGATGACTGGAACGTGCGGATTAGAGTGGTCATCAATCCTACCCGGCTTCTCCACCGAGTCGTTCGTCATTTACCGAAGATCGAGAAAACATTCTCGCAGGACCCTGCGGCGGTACGATTCGAAGCCTCAGCCGAACCTCATCATGCTGATTGTCTTCTTCCACATTTGGATCCATTCTCCACGGCAATCAGAGCATTGGACGCCAAAGGTAAGATGTGCGACCAGCCGCCATCCTTCTTTCTCACCGAAAACCGATTAGAGCCAGAGCAGCGGATAACCGTTGCATGGATGCAGTGCCGAGAGAATGACCCGATCCGGTTTCCCGAGTGTGAAACTGAGGAAGAGATTATTCCAGGGGTACAGATAAGACTTCTTGCCCGAGCCATGAGGGATGTGGTATGTGGTGGTGGAATTGTCGCCGATGATGTTGGCTTTGGTAAAACGGTTATGACTATTGCTATGCTGGATCTGCAACATCACCACGATGAGCGCGGCTATATTGAACGGAAGTCCCGCCAAGAAATCAGTGGTTCTTATGCTCTGAATGCTACCCTGATTATTGTACCGGAGCACATCATCCATCAGTGGAAATGCGAGATTATCAAGTTCATCGGATCTCAAGTGCGTATTCTAATCATCGAAAAGGATACCAACTTGAACAGATGCACGCTCGGGCAGCTTGAAGGCGCAAGTGTGGTTCTTGTGAGTAGTGTAATCTTCTCATCAAACTCCTACAGGAATAAACTCGCAACCTGGGCCGGAAGAGTCGAGTATGGTAGCAAGGAGCTTACCTCAGAGCGTACATATAACGCCTGGCACGACGACTGTCTCCACAGCATCCGCAGCAGTCTATGCTCCTTCTTGAAGAACGATGCACAAGAACAACGAGATAAATTGATAGAATCCATCAAAGAGCACAAGATGTCATCTGCAGAAACAAATCAACAGCTCCTGGAGGAGAGAGCAATAAAAAGGTCGGTCCAATCCGAAGCGGCGCCGTTGCTCCAACCAGCCACGGCTGATGAGGAACCTAAGATTAGCAAGAAAGCAGCCAAAACCTCATCAAAGCAAGAGATGCAAAGATCGAGAATGTTCTATGAACAGGATATCCTGTTTGAGTTCTTTAGCTGGTCAAGAATTGTTTGGGATGAGTTCAGTTACGAGAATGTTGCAGTTACCCAATATCTTTCCAGCGCCGCCACTCCACACAAGTGGTTGCTCTCTGCCACACCACCGAAGCAGAATCTCAAAAACATCGCCAATCTTTCAAAGGCTCTGGGTATCCACCTAGCACGTCCTGTTGACCTTCGTCTGGGTCTTCCTCGCGTGTGCGAAGGACCTGTGCAGTCGCCACAAACCGAAATGGAGGTGTTCCGATCGTACGGGAAAATGAAGTCCGATAAATTCGTCGAGGAGCGTCATCAGCAAGCACGGACTTTCCTGGAGAGCTTCTCTTGCTCCAACGAGGCTCCTCAGTTCACCAAGAAGATCTTCGAACAGGTTGTGGTCTGCCCCCCGACGCTCGTCGAGCGGGCGTATTACGAAGACCAGCAGCAGGCGTGGCGGAAGGCTCAGATGAAGAGTGACCAGCTGCCCACAGAGGTTCTCGCCAAGGTTCTCGAGAGTCTGGATAACGAAACTAGCGATATACCCGCAACGCGAGACCTGCTCGGGCCGGCGCTTATCCACGCAGCTTCGCTGCCGATGCTACAGGGCCAACAAATAGACTCCATCATTCCGCTGTGCATCGCTAAACGGCAGGCTCTGGAGGAGGCTAAAGCTTATCTGCGCCAACTACAGGAGAAGTTTATATATATCGGCCGACAAGTGCTGAAATGCCAGAAGATGGACAAAGACGCCCTCGAGAGAGTGACCCTGCGCATGCAAGACTACTTCAATGCCCTTCAAGATGGCAAGTTTGGAATATTTGGAGGGTTTGATGGTTACGTGCTTGCCCTAGAGTCCATTCTCCCAGACTTGCCATTCTCTAGAGCTGACATTTTGGGCCAGTTGAAACAAGGCTCTGGTATCAGCTTGGCTGGGCTGAGGGCTTCACAACTCTTGCCTAAGGTTCAGGGTCAAGATCTCCCAAGTTTGATGGAGGACTTATTCGTGTCGGGTGACTTTACTTGGGCGCACTTTTATGTTGTCGAACCAAACGATGTGGAAGAGCTGGACGAGGAAAATATTGTCAACTTACTTACAGACTACGCCCGTCTATTCCCACACGAGGAGGATGGAGAGGAACAAGCTGTGAAAGAGATAGCGGCGATGGACTTGGAAAAACTCAGGACCACACTATTGTACTTGGTTACTGAGCTCCAAGAGGCCAGAGAGGCTTCAAAACGTCCCGTCGAGCCCGGCTTTGAGACCGAACTCCGAAAGTGGAGCGATGCTGAGATCAAACGTGCCGGGAGATTGCGAGGCCTTCGATTTAAAAGCACCACGTCCAAGTCAGAACGAATCGACCTCATCTTGCAGGATGAGGTGGGGGGTGCGGGCCAGAGCTGCTATTCCGGTGCCTCTATAAGAGCGCTCAACCCGACAGAGATGGTGCCCCGTCTCCATACCATAATGCGTGCTCGTAACACCAAAGTCCCCGAGGCTAAGAACGAGTTTGACGAGACATACCACAAGCTCAAACATGCTGTCAAGAACCTCTTCACCCAGCAAAACCAGTTTCGTCGGGCACTCCGCTTCTCATACCTCCAGCATGGAAGTGCGCTGCAGTGTGATGAATGCGGTAGCACAGAACGGGAGGCTTTGAGCTTGATTTTCGAGTGTGGACATGTTCTTTGCCACAGGTGTCTGGATAGGAAGTCTACCTGCGGGACGGGTTCCACAGGTTGTCCCTCGATTCTCCGCTACAGTGAGGTTCCCATCGACACAATTGGACATACCAAGCGAGAGTTGAACCTTTTCGAAAGATTAAATGATCAAATTATGGACTCGTCATCTCGAAAGCTAAACCAGACTAGTATTGAGCAAACAGAGAGTTCCGCTGTCACCACTTGTACCAGCTCAAAGCTCCAGCTCATTATCAATATCGTCAAAAGAATCCCAGGAAACGCAAGCGTCGTGCTCTTTGCGCAGTACGACAAAATTATTGCAGCGATTATTCGGGCACTCCGCGAGAGTGGCATATTATGTGAAAGCACCACAGACCTTCGGGGCCGCCGCCCGAGCGCATCCAACCACTCGTCCTCCAGGGTGTTGTCTGAATTCAAAGAGCGAAAGTTCCGCGTTCTGGTCCAGAAGCTCACGTCTTCCGAGGCTGCTGGGAGCAATCTGACCCATGCAAACCACATCATCTTTGCCCACCCTCTGGTAGTCAAGTCGCAGGACCAGTACGACTCCAACATGAAGCAAGCCAAGGGCAGGTGCATCCGCCGCGGTCAGGAGAACGATGTTTATATATATCACTGCGTGGTGGAAGGCACCGTGGAGGTCGATATTCTTGAATCGCGCGAGAAGAAGCAGGTCCGAGTGCAACCCGGTCTGGCTGTCGGCGGCTTTGCCAGTCCGGGTACTTGTGAGGAGGACTTGACGATAAAGGCCTGGTATGACCATGGAAAGAGCGAGTCGGAGCTCGTGAACTCGGTGCTTACGCCGAGTGAGATTTGGCAAATTATGGATGAGAATGATTACCTCACCACGATTGGCATGGAGGAATTCTCATCAGTTTCTGCAGCGGCGGAGCTGTAGTGACGGAGAGCAGTAGTATGGAGACATAATAGAGTGTCTTGGTGTAGGAATAACAGGAAACTAATATCCATTGTTTTGTTGTAGAATTATACGGGAAGAAAAGTTGCTTCCTGGTTTGTTTCGATTAGGGTTTGCTTCCAGATGACAAAATTCCTATCATAGATACATAGGTAGGCAGTCAGGACTTGATGACGTTTACTGGCACTTTGGTAGCACATGCAGAAAACTGCAGATACACAATGAAAGAATTTGTTTTCAGGCTCGCGGCATCCGTAAAATCTCTGTTTCTTTTACTACAATTTTGACACCAAAGCCTGTTTCGGTACCCGGACTATAAGTTTGCCACCTTGCGAATCCTGAGTCTCTAACGTAACTTCCTGGCAATCTTCGATAGCAGTACCATTCGCAAACTGAACAACAACAAAATCGATACTTGTATCCCGGGGGCCCAGCACTACCATGGGGGCATGCCAGGTTCCGGCGCCATAGGTCACCGCTTGGTTTCCACTAGCAATGAACGCTTGCAGGCGGCTGAGGTCCGGCACACCGCGACCAGGCAGCTTCGGATTTTCTTCTCCCGTGCCTCTGGCTCCGCGAGGCACCGGGAGCCCCTTATCCAGGTCACTGGGCGGCAGGCTCGGCGCCACGATGACCATGTACCGCATGCCCGGACCCGGCGCAAGCGGGGTGAAGGTCTGGGTGGTAAAAGGGTGGCGCTCGAGGATCTTGACCTCGAAGCAATCGGCGGCGGGGCCGGCGAGCTCTCGGGCGCCGCACACGAACATGGTCATGCGCGGGGTGGCGGTCACGCCGCTGGGCGCCTCGGCGTAAAGGTTATGCACGGGCGCGATATCGCGGTACTGGATGGCGGAGCCCTGGTTCGCGGACAGCGCGCCGCACGGCAGCGCGCCGGCGGCAATGGACTCCGGACTGGTGTTGTGCGGCTGGGCCTCCGGCCTAGGGTTGGCTACCACGGTGCCAAAGGGAGCGAAACCGGCGCGGGTAAGCGGCGTAGGCGTGAGCACCTGCCGTGCGGCTTGCGGCGGGATGGGCACGGTCTGGACGATCATCCTTTAGGGGGAAAGACTGTAGTGGAATAACAGTGATGAATAGTCGCAAATGACGGAGGCGGCAAGGGAGATGCAGATTACCAGGACTGAGCGTTGACACATGTCTAGCTAGTGGACCTTGATACCGTTGACCACGGCCGGAACCGCAAAGAACCGGAAGCTAAGAAAATCGGGGGATGCCGACGCGCCGGGTGTAAAAAAGGGCGCGATAACCAAGTTCTGTTCTTGTAGATTGTCTTCTGGGCCTTGATAAGACATCCAATGGATTTGATGCTAGAAATACGCGGTATGGGCGAGCACCAGTTATGTCCTCAGAACAGATCTGGGACGCCTTTCGGCTCGCTCATCACTGTCTTCCAATTAAGCAGTGACTGTGATCGAATACGAATAGTGACTAAGTTACAGGCTGGTTAGGTAACCAGGGTATCCCACATCAGAAGCAAAGTGGATCCCACACCAGTTGCCATATGCATTCGCGCTTATTTAGCAGTTTCTGGAGGCTCCCCAACGCATCTACGCAGGCAGAAGCTTTCTTGCGGCGTGTGGGGCAGGCAACATGGGATGCGATCCTTACAGAATGTAATCGGGGCTGGAAAAACTGCACCGTTCAGCTCTCACCTCTGATTTTCTGGATTTATTCTATTCTTACCCCCGAGAGAGAAAGAGAGCGACAGAAATCATTCGAGTCGTACCTCTCACTAAAAATCCATCCCATACCACACCTACGAGCTGTACCTGGGGTTTAGCCCAGGGGCGACATACTGAAGTGTTTTTCGGCGCCTGTTTCCCATAACATCATCAGCCACTGTAGTGGAACGGGATATTAGCTCATAGCCAGCCCGCGCGATTTTCATCCCCCCCCCCCCCCCCCCCCCCCCCCCCAAAAAAAAAAAAAAAAAAAAAGAAGACGGTTGCCGCCAAACATGAGTTTCTGCTGTTGCCTTTCTCGAAAGAGGAGCCCTGCAAATCCATCACCAATGCCCGAAGGAGGAGACGGGCTCCGCGGCGTCGAGTTCTCGCCCAGGACATCTTATGCGAGCTCTATAGCTCCCCCGATGCCCGAAGGAGGAGACGGGCTCCGCGGCGTCGAGTTCTCGCCCAGGACGTCTTATGCGAGCTCTATAGCTCCCCCGATGCCCGGAGGAGGAGATGGGCCTCACGGCGTCGAGTTCTCGCCTAGAACATCCTATGCGAGCTCCGAGGCTTTCTCTTTAACCGGCACGTCTGGTGTTGATGTTGACAACCCGGAGCTGGCAGGATACTACGCGCCCGAGGGACCTGCTGCGCAATCCATTCCCAGTGCAGCACAAGAGCTGAGAGGCTTCTATGAGCCTCAGCCAATGGTTTCTGCCCCAGTTCGAAACCTGCCGCACAAAACGAGTTATGCCTGATTTTTATTTTCTTTTGAAGATTATCCACGACTGATGATTGGAGAATTGCTGGTGGATTGTTACATTATACCCAGATTACTTGTACTGTTGCCACTATTACGCTCAACTGGATAAGCATACTGTTGACCTCTATCTCATATAATACCAGATTTATATTATCATTCAAAGACCATAGTGCGAAACTCTAAGTTAGTCGTGTACGTCTGAGCAGCCAACTCGTCGAAATGGACCAAAAAATAGGATACAGCGCCACTGCGTTAACTCTATCATCTCAACCATTCGCATGCGTTTGTTTCACTTCAGCCATACCCAGATCCAGTTTCCGAACTGCTTGACGTTTTCCTTGATAAACAAGTTATCGGTGTCGACAAGCGCCAGTTGCCCTCGGCGGGGCATTGAAGTTGCTATCATGGGACGTGGAATCTGCAGCTCATTGGTCGCTCTCCGTTGCCATCTTAGAGGATTCCACCCCCAGAATTTAATCTGGTAGAATATGACGATCAGAGCAAAGAGCAGGAGCTGCATGGTTTGCGGCAAGTCAGTATATGCTGTAGAGAAATAAACAAAGAATAGAGCACTGACCGCGATATAACAGGCGATAAAATCGTTCACACTCATAGGCGGCACAAACGTTCGCCATCCATTGAACAGGACAAGCACGGTGCATCCAAAGAGAGCATAGCACGCGCGTATGTACTGGCCGTGCGATTTATACGGGTATTGGGGGTGCTCTCTATCGTATAATTGGCGCACCTCTGGAGAATCTTTGTTGTCGATGTTTTCGTCTAGACCCTCGGACGCAGCCTTGATGCTATTGTACTGTCAGCTACACTCTTCAAAGGGTGCAGGGCGCCTTTCTTTGTACGAACCTTCGGAAAAACGACAAGAAGCTAGCCGCCAGAAGTCCATAAGTGATCATTAAAGCCGTGACACAGCAACGCACCATTCGACCGAGAATCTGCGAGAAGCGAGCATCCAGTCAGCTCAAGTGGATCGATGGAGGATAAAGCTACCAACTTACTACTTGGGAGTCGTCATTAGCGGCTAGGAATCCGAGCATGCCAAAAGCAGCGCTCACGAATACTGCGGTGTGAGGTACGCCATAGCTTGTACGTTCGAGTCGCCGTCGAAAACCATGCACCGGACCATAGTCAGGCCAAACCTCCGGAATGCCAGCCAGGGCATGGAGGGTACGTGAAGCATTATACAGTCCGTTGGCACCCGCTGTCGTCGCCGAGAAGAGGATGAAGTCGTTGATGAATAGCGGCCAGTGCCGAAGCCTATTGAGAACCGCCGACACCACAAACACACAATTTTGGCCGTAACCGAAAGAAATGACCTTTGTGTCAACGATCTGCGGGTACGTGTATGGCACATTTAAACCTACGGTGAATGTGGCCAGCGTGTACAGAAGTATGATGCGCAAGGCAATCTTTCTGGTACCGATCTTGACAGTCTCTTCGGAACGAAGGTCACGATTCTCCGCTGCCGTGATGGCAATTGTTTCGAAGCCAATCAACCCAAACAGACAGGATGACATGGCATCCCACACCGCACCAAGTTGGGCGCCACCTCCAGTTGCCACATGACCATTAGGTAGTGTGATGTTACGCGATGCGAATGAGTAGGGTTCATTGTAGGTCCACATGGACTCGCGGCCTGTTGGTCGCTGGATTTGCAAGACTATGTTCAAGACGATCATCAAAATGATAAACAACATCTTAATGAGCCCGAACAAGTATTCAACCCGACCCAGCTGACGAACAGGAAGCATATTGATCAACAGCATGATCAGGAGGAAGCAGAAGACAAACACAGCCGGAGACACTCCAGGATCGAAGTCCAAGGTCGGCTCAGGGTACCCAGCCTCGGCGAGCAGGTTCGGGGGGTAGTGAAACCGAAAGATATGAGTAACGGCGACGAGTTCTGCGGAGATGAGGATGATCCAAGAGAACCTAGTGTTACACTTAGCTATCCAGTACGAAAAGGCCATCAGCACGCGGTGGTATCGTCTTACCAAGCCATCCAGCCAGCAGCATATCCCAACGACTCGTCGAGAAATCGGCGAGGAAATTCAATAATTGGCCCTTTAACAGGAAACAAAGCTGCCATTTCACCCAGACATGCCGCACAGGACCACAGAACGGTTCCTGCGAGAATGTAACAGATGGTAGCTAGGCCGGGTCCAACGAGATAGATCACTCGTCCAGTCTGGAGAAAGAGACCGATGCCGATACACTGGGAAAAGCTCATCATATTCACGTGCCTCTCGGAGAGCATTGGCCTTGAAGGACGTCAATACTCCGTCTCCACAACGACTATGGGTCGATTGCATACCTAAGCTGGTTAGGAGGCACTTTCGACATGCCATCCCGAAGCTCCATTGCGGAGGTGGGCCGGACGATGTCGTTCTTCTCGGGTTCCATTTCAACATCAGCCATGTTGATTTTCACCACGGAGGTGGGATATTCTGTGAGGATTGCTTGGAGTTTGTAGTTAGGATATTGGAAGGGATCAAAGTCTGGGTTCATAGGAACGCCAGAAGAAATTCAGCAGAAGTCTAGTTACATGTTCGTCCATCCATAAGAGGGCGCCATCCGACGAACAACCTGGGTATCGGGATCAGCCCTAAACGCCATTGCGCTGACGAACGGTTATTGGCTCTCCCCAATCGCTTAAGTCCTGTCGGTGGTGGTAAGACCAGCCCCCTTCTGATAGGCAACTTGGGGATACGGGCATGCAACTTGTGGAGATGGTTGGATGAACTATGGCCAACTCTACATCGCTCGCTATCCCGACAGCATAGTCCCCATTGATCAAACCCGATGCACATCCTGACCATATTTTTCGTCTCTCGCAGTAAACCTGCACCACCAGAATAGGAAAGCCCGCAGTTTCCGTATCTGCGTTTTATTTAAGTGGCTTTCCAGAAGTAGATTCGATGTGGTTAAATGCGGCCAGCCTGCTGAAAATCGTCTGCTCCCGATAGGCTAAGTTTCAAGGCCGGCGGCTGAGAAAGCACAAGTAACTGCAACTGCAAGCTCAGATCGCCTGCGATTGGCCCGGTAGACGTCAAAACAAAGTCTCATGCTTACTGATGGCCCCCCCTTAGTAGTCCCAAATAATGATGCACGGATCGTCTTCACGGGGGCGAAATTTCTCTAATACCCCAACTTTCGCCCCGACGGCTATAAACCCTCCAAGTACCTCCGCAATACTATTCCGTGTGGTGTTTCACGGACGATCCCTGCATGCTGTCAATGTAAGTGCATGCCGGGAGTGAGACCCTTCAGCTCGCTCCCCCGGTAGCCGCGTTGCTTTTTCTTTTGTCAGCTTATTGTATACTTCTGATAGGCCCTGCGCCTCTTCGAGGCGGAGTTCGTTCTGGCTTGTTCTGAGGGGATGCTCCAAGAAGCTACTCAATATTGCACTTTTTCACCAGAAGGTTGCATATGTTGCCGTAAATGTGTTGATACAATGCTGCCTTGTCTACCGTGGATGCAGTTGGTCGAGTTGATCCGCTGCGATAAGATCTCGCAACGAGTGCATCAGGAGACATCCCTTTCAACACACACAAATGCATTTTTCGCTCGGTCTCCGTGATGATCGATGATCCTTAGTGACTGTGGGGGGGCCATGTACTTCTTGCAAGCACCTACCGGCGATACTTTCGATGCGCAGCCAGAGCTAAGAGTAGGCTAGTTGCCAACATGGACTGCATTGGGTTGCCTGGTGTACACGGGATATGCATTGTGGCTTTACGGAGTAAGTGAGTGCCACCTCGGATGCTGACCATTTGCATCGGTCGTTCCAATTAGGAGTAGATGTTCACCTTCTCTGCGTCGTCTTTTCCCCTGGGGAATATGCGGTAGAGCCCAGAAGCCACAAGCATCGAGCCCACCCCCCCAAGAACCTCTGCGGTTTTTTTGCTGACAAAGTGTGCGATTGGGGCCTGGGACAAGAAACGAAGCTCCGACAAGGCGGGAGGAATACCATATGCCAACGCCAATAATCAGGGCGCCCCATCGGTGGGAGATTTGGAATCTAGCCAGAACCCAACCCTCTCTTGACAGGACATCGGTCTTCTAACATTGAGGGGTTCGCGAAATCTCATTTGTCGAAGTGAAACCTTGGCCCCAACAAGCTGTAGGCTATCCCGGCGAGTAGAAATCAAGTGCAGCAGACCTCTCAGCTCCCTCACCCGAGAAGCGCAGAACGCTGGCTTGCACCGGGCTTGTGATCTGTCGCATGGTCTCGTCCTCACCGCTACGAAAACCAGAAGGAGTTTGAATGACAATTAGCATCGCGTTTAATCCGCTACTCAACTCGAACTGAACATGTAACGGCACTATGAAGGAATCAGAAGAGAAGATTCCTGTCTTTACGCCTCCTCTCGAGGTGTACTTCGTCGTCGACTGTCCGAGTTTGCACATCATCCCGTACCATCGTCTTGGTGCAAGGCGACAGTCTGTTATACCCACTGTAAGTGTGACCGAGGGCTTGGCTTCAAAATTCCGAATTAGATGGTATGTTTTGCTGATTATATACAGACAGGGCTATGGGAATTTGAGAGAGCGCCTGTATACTGTCCAGCATGTGGCCAAGGCACCACAAAGACGAGACAAATCCCATCCCTGTGCCTGGGGCCGGAGGGCGCATCGAGTAGAAACAACATAACGCTCACGCCGCCGATGCCACTAGGCAGCATTTACTCACCCTCTCCTTCGCCGGATACGGTTCACTCAGGACTCGTACCTGGATATGAAACAACTCCGCCCGACAAGTTCTCTCATCTGCAAACCCCGCCTCCGATAGATGATGTGCCCCCACCCGATTTCCGCCCACAGAGCTCGTGCCTGCCGGAGCCTGTCAGCTTCATAGATATCATTGATCGTGATCTTGAGGATCCGCGACCGCAGAGGGTGGCCTCGACGGGAAAGCCAAAGGGAGGCGGTCTTTTCAGCTTGAAATGGCCAGGGTCTGCTAAAGGTCGCAATCGTCAAAACTCCAAGGATTCTACCAAGGCGAAATCGATCATCTCTCAAGAGAGTGGGGGCACTTCGTTACCCAAATTCCTCTCGTTCTCGTTCTCGCTAACAGGAAAAAACTTACTAATGTGGAAGAAAGACAGCGAGTCTCTAGTTAGGGCAGAGCTCGAGGTTAACGGAGGTCGTCTGATCAACCTCGGGGCCTTGCTGCCCAGTGGCACTGATGGAGACAAGTCAGTAAATATACGATTTGTAGTAGAAGGTGATGAATGGATAGCTGCCGTTTTATCTCATAATATATCATATAATAGGGTAAGCTTATCAGACGGGTCCCCTTCTCGGACTATTAACGGCAAGCTAACCATACCAGCGACTCTCGCTGTTGGTCCTCCACTCGAGCGGTCTCCCAGAGCATTCCGCTCTGCACCCTCTTGACGAACACGCGGAGCCACGATGCCTCGCCATCTCCCCAGATAATAGATATATTGCCATTGGCTTCGGCACCAAGGTCCTTCTTCTCCATTACCAACATGCAGAGCAGCAGTGGCAGCGAATCTTGCAAGTGCCTGAGTTCTCTGCCACTTCCGCGGTGCGATTCCAGGCTATGAGCTTCGCGGCAGATAGCTCGTGTTTGGTGGTTTCTACACAGAAAAGAGACATGGGTAGATCTGAGGATGATGACACGGTCTATAGTAGTGTTTGGCGGTGCGACCCGGGCGCAAACGCTCCTCTTAGGCTCTGGTCATGCAGGATGCCCACAGTAAGCTACACAGAACAAGATCGCCACGTTTGGCGCTCAAGAAGACAGAGTGAGAATACTGACTAGATCTCAGGATGGGCTCAGCCTCACATCGATACATTTCCACCCTAGCCTGTCTCTTGGTCTCATCACGGGATTAACACCTACGCCGTACTCACTATTCCTATCTCCAGCAAACCAACATCTTCCGGCAGTCCCAACAAATATACACGACTTCCGCATACGGTGCTGTTGCGCAAGTCCCAGCCCGAACAGCAACATTTTATACTTCCTGGACGCGCGCAACAAGATCTTCCGGGTCGATCTCCAGTCGCAGAGCTTTCGGCAGATCGCGGATCTCCACACCACCCGTGGTGCGCTCAAGCCGCAGGAGGAGCCAGCAGCCTTGAGTGTGACCGCGGACGGGCAGCTCCGAGTGTTTTGGAGGCAAGGGCCGGGGTTGTGGTGCGTGGACGTGCGGGAGAGGGTTGCGCCGCAGAAGAAGAACCTGAGGGAGATATGGCTTGAAGCCGTGGGCGACGGGTGACGAAGAGCGAGAAGAAAAGTGAGGAGAGACAGGCGACATATTTTGCGGTCATTTTTGGGGGGGCGTTTAAAGATCCGGTTGGGCCGGTCTGGCATGAGTTCGATACCATAAACACATGTACACGTATCCAAAAAGACGTTTTAATGAATATACTACGTTTTGGACTACCAAACTCATTGGATTTTAGTAACGAGAAAAAGAGTAATGCTTGCACTCATTGGATGAGCCTATTGTTGTGTAGTGAAGTGCCATTAAAACCCTTTGAGCTAACAACTGCTATGATTTGTGATCCAGTGAATAAAACAAACGAGAGCCACCTGGTTCGGCAAGCTGCTCAGGAACAACGGTGTCGTGTTGCCCGTCGCCACCGAACTGTCTTCCAGATCATTCTCAAGAACGTGAGTCCATTATTTCATCCCAACTCCTGCATCACAGTCCATCACGAAGACTGCAGGGATTAGACAAACGAATTGCTGCGAGGCCGTGATTAGGACAATCCGTCTGCTAGCCGTGCCTGTTTGATTCTTTGTTTATTTTTTTTCACTGTTGATTCATTTCCTGTAGTCAAGGTAAAGTTACCGGGGAAATGAATACACACAGCGAAGAAGCACCATCCCCAGCGAAAAAAGAATCTTCGGGTATGAAGCATATGGTCAAATCTCCACCGGGATTCGTCGCAACAGTTCACAACGAAGGTACACCTGAGGCAGATACCTCACAAGATCAACTTAAACACGCCCCAATTGACACAAACTCATCCGAGAAGGCACCTGACAACGAAGATAAAGCTGACACCGATCAAGCCAACCGCTCCGAGGAAGAGAAGGAACCTGAATTCTCCAAGTTTGCACCTGCTCACATTGGGGCTGCCACAAGTCCTGGTTACGGCTCGATGTCTGCTGAAAACAGCGACCAGCCAGCCATCACGGCTACCCCTGATTCAAACCCCGCGGGCAGCGTACACAGCTCTGAGACGACGGCTGTCCCCTCTTCAGCCCCATCAACAGCACCTCCTGGCGAAGGCAGCAACGGTGCTGGCGACCGCTCTGAGCCCATCGGAATTCGTGCCCGCCAGACCGGCCCTCGAAGCGTTGATTTGCATGTCCACTGGGCTGATGAGCAGGCAGCGTCTGCGGCCACTGGCCCAGCTCCTGCTGTCCCAATGCCAGCTCCTATCCCTCCACAGCCATCAAGTCAGCCGTTCGTCATCCCCCTGGGTGGTGCACGACCCAGCGGACCAGCAGCTGTTTCCATGAATTACTGCACACCTCCCCCCATCCACTATCAAGGTGCCTATCCGTTTCATGCTGTTAACAGCGCACCATTGGTGTATTCGTAAGTCATATTCACCCCGTCAAGTTCACTTCTCAGCTGGAAAAATAGAAACTGACAAGGAGCCCACAATCTGTACAGGCAACCTCCTCCATGTGCCGTTCATAACCAGCAATCGTACCTGTGGGTCAACCCAGGCTTGACGCCCCCAGTGATCCAAGCACCCGCGATTGGGACTGGCAGTTGGTGTATGATTTTTTTCTTGTTGAACCTCTTGTATGTATTCGCTAACCATCTATAGGCTACCCAAACTACAGACAGTCGCCCTTCTTCAACGGTACTGCGCACTACCGAACTAACCCCCCATGGCTTATCAACGGAGCCGCCTCAGGAGCTGCGCCCGTCTATATGGGCCACGGTCCAAGTTATGCGGTGATCTGGCAATGAGTGCAACCCAGTATCCAGGATTGTGGTTTGTTACAGGATGAAGTTCAAATCTTATGGAAAGGGAATTTTTTGTGGAGGTAATTATTATCGATGTTGCAGTATAAGGGAAGGAGGTTAACGGTTGGGGGGATATTTTCTCCATTCAAGGCTTATCGCTAGGCTCTGCTTAGAAAGTGCGCGACTGCCGATTTGTTCTTGTGCTTTTCCGATTTCTTAGATGGAGTCTCCGGGAAGATAGTGACAATAGCGATTAGTTGCAATCACCTAATTGGCCTCTCCCTCAACCGCAATCTAAGTGATCAAGTAGAAATGATTCGCATACGGAGCACATTTTGCCAATCGGCACTCACGCAGCACCAATACCTTGCGAGATGAGCTCCACGGCACCTTCTTTCAAGGTCTCCTGCGTTCTCCGCGTTCGCTCGCGCACCACCAGGCATGAAATCACAATCTCTTCGAGCTGACGGCTGGTCAGGCCGTCTCGCACGAGCTCGATGTATCCCGGCCCGCTCGTCTTCTTGGCGTTGCTCGCCGCCCGGAACCGTGCGATCACGCCGTCAGCGGCGACGGTGGTGGCGGGGGACGTGTCCTTGTCCTTGTCCTTGTCCTTGCCCTTGCTCTTCTTGTCCGCGATGGCGCGCATCTTCATGCTCTTGCCGCCGTCGCCCTCCCACTTGACCTTGCCCAGGCCCGTGACGCTGTCGAACTCCTTCCACACCTTGATCTTGCCGTCGCTGCTGACGCCGTCGCTCGCTGTCATATCCACCTCGGCCTTCAGCGTCGTCCAGCGGTGGAACCGCACCGTGGCCAGCCGCGGACCCAGGGCGTTGCCCCGCAGCGCGATCATGTCCGGGGATCCTTCTCCCAGCGCTTCTGCGCCGTAGGTCACGGTCAGCAGGGGCGTCCCGAACGCGTGCGGCTCTGCGCACACCATGAAGTGCCCGTGCACTCTCAGCTCGAGCGTTCTCGGTGACAGCGACGGTGACGGCGACGGCGATGGCATCAGATACGGCGACGGCATTGGCGACGGACTAGCAGAAGCAGCTGGGCTGATACCTCCCCCACCTGCGTTGGGGGCTAGTTGCGTCAGGACCGGTGCCGAAGCTGAGGCCGTCACAGCCGCGGGTCTCATTGGAAGCGGAGGCGGGGTGAGATGCTCGTCTACCCATACTTGTGGCCGTGGAGGTGGTGGTGGGTAGCCTGCTGCAAAGGGCTGCGGCCGTGGAGGCGGTAGAGGCGGTGCCGCCTCTGCCTCTGCCTCTGCCTCTACCTCTACCTGCGATGGTGGTGGATACGTCTGATATTGATATGGAGGTATGTTCTGGCTTGATTGACCGTAAACGTAGGACCCTCGTCCAGGTCCGTAGACCGACGGTTGATAGTAGGTTTCGCCCATCACGTCGTGTATGATCCGCACCAGCTTCTCCCGAATCTTGGGTTACGTGTTGCTAAGTTAGGTCGTAGACAACGAAAATGCGTGCTTTACGCGTTGACATAGGCGCGAAACCTTCTCGTCACCCAGCTGGTTGCGTAGAACACAACAGGTTAACAGATCGTTTCATTCTCCTGTCAATGCTTGGAAAGTTGTGGTGCGGTAAACACAACGTCATTGCAGGTATTATATGCGGTCTCTCTAGCTGTACCTGGGCGATGCAGCTATACCAGGTAAGCTGCAGCCAAGCAGACTGTGACAACAATGGCAAGATCACCCAATGCTTTATAACCGAAGGGGCCGATCCATTGTGGGCTTGGTCCGTTGCTTTGCAGCACGCAATTAGTCGGCGCCGCTTCCCCTCACTCCCCCTGGTAAGGCTGAAGGAAGCGGCGCAGCTATCTAGCACTAGGACTAAGACCAGAGACTGGTCATGGTGGCGAAACCGTCCTTATCGTCACTACTTTCAACTGTCTTGTACTCTTCCCCCCGTGGCATTCCCGGAGAATCGTAGCTTATTTTCAGTTCTACTGGCCAGCTAGCAGTGTCCGGGCCTTTACGACTACACCCCGAAAGGGGACTCTGCAGTCTTGGCCGGTGGTCCATTCAATACATTACGAGTATAACGCAATGCATCTTAAAAGTCTTTGGCGCTCAAGTACGCTCTGCTGATTGTGTGTGTGTATAGGTAATGCAGTCGATATGAATAGAATTATCATTACATCATTGTGGGTCGATGCAGTAAAGTTACCTAGTCGGCCTTTATGATACAAATATTTTAACCAACTGATTTCACGGCACGAATTGCCAGGAGAGAGATTGGCTTTTAAGATGGTGTCATTTTGGGTTTTTCTCCCTCTTCTAATACATAGTGGAATGCTAGAAAGGAGAAGGGAGTAGGTTTATATTATGATCCCAAAGAACCGCCTGCTGTTATACAAAGACGTGACTAACCTTATTGAGAGGCACATCATTGGTGCACGACTTCCGTCCGATCCGGTATATGTACAGAATTGCATCGTATCGACTATAAGATTTATTCTTATCGTTCCACAGCCGAGGAAAAGAACCAAAGATTGCCGCAGCGATATTTGGGATTTGGCCTTCAGTCTACATTTAGAACTCCCTCCCCCCCTCTTAATACCTGGTTGCAACGAATGAGTCTTCTCTGTGGCATTTCTTCGTCATGGTGCATGAGCTTCCGACTGCGCAGGCTATTGTAGGCATGTGTTCTGACTTGGGCTAGGTTGACAGGCCCAATACCGGCGGTACTTTTTGCACAGAAGAGCTACAGTACATAACTTGACCATGGGTACGATCGAGTTCACTTGGCTCGAAACAAGAGACAAAGAAAATTGGAGCAAGGCTGGGTGGAGTTTATTTTCTTGGTATGACTTTCTACATCATGACCCCGGAAAATCGCCCTGTCAGTCTGCTTTTCTTGCTTCTTCCCCAGATTTCGCCTGATATTGAGCAAGTCGGCCCTTTCGCGCCTCCTGAGATCGACTGGGTCAGTTCTGTGCTTCTAGTGGGGGAGACTCTCCGGCCTGGGCTCCATCTTCTTCTGGCTCCACCAGGCCGTAGAACTTTGGGGCCACCATCGCCCGTCTGGGCCCTGCTTGGGATGGCCCAGGCGGCGTTCCCCAAGTGCCAGGGCCTCAGCATCTTGACTTCGCCCGAGCGTAGCATCTTCCTCCATGCTGGTGCTAGGCATATGCGCCGTGTCGCTGCCCGCACAGTGCACGTTTTGCACAACCGTGGGCTACGGCGTGACCATCTACCACAAGCTCATCTTTTTCGCTCTGATTAGGAGCAAGGCACCCTCCCAGCCGCCTTGTCGCCTGCTCACCTTTTCAAAAGGGACTTCTTCACTATGATCGTCGTCGCAGCTGGCCTCCTCTCCGTGGTGCGGTTATATATGCCACTCTGCGCAGCAGGCACAGACTTCGCGCTCGCCCCCGAGGGTTTGCAGCAGACGATCACCTAGTGCACGCCCAAGTCGCGACGTCATGGGGTTCGACGCACTCTTCGCTGCTGGCATCGGGCCGATCTGGCAGACAATGTTGCCCGACTCCATCGCGGTCGCGGGGATAATGTAGCTAAACGTGAACTTCGACAACGTCACGGCAGATGTGGCCCGTGGCTCTGGGCCTTCTAGACCGTCTCGGATATGTGCCAGCTGCTGGTCAGGGTGTACTCAACCTATTCTCGAAGGCAGCCTGCTACGGGTTGGCGCAGCGGCTGTCTCTGCCGTCGCGGAAACCACCAGCCGCTGCCTTTACCTCATGCTGGCCGGCGGCGCCATATGCTTCGTTGCGACATGCAGCATGAAGTTTGAGGCTTCGAGGTTCAAGAGACCTCCGCCGAACCACCACCAAGCATGGCAGCCGATGAGATGGTCACATTTATGTGAGAAGGCATGGAGGAATCCAATAGTCAATGATCCCGAACCCAAATTGCAACCCAGCCACTTGCGGAGGGGAATTACAAAGATTTTTTTTTTTTTTTTTGGAAAAGAATTATGGGACGCGGCTACCCGTGTGTCGATATGGGTCGACCCATAGGCTTCCCCGAGGTCTAGATTCTCACCCCCCGTTTTACACGCAGGCGGCCGGAAAACGCATCTTCCACGAGTGGATGTTAATCTCTACTATTAGGCTGCTAAAGTAAATGATGCTCTTTCCCTGGGGCAGTGACCCCCCAGGACTGCTCACATCGGGTTCCAGCAAGCATGCCCTTTCCATCAATGTCTGTGACCGGCTAGGTACTTACAGCATCATGTCATTATTTGTTCAGGCGAAGCTGAAAGTCGCACTGATGTGCTTTATTTTGCATCTCACCGTAAGCGGTTAGTTTGATTCTCTCGTGAACAAAACACCCTAACGTTGGGTAACATTGCCTGTTCTACTATGTTATGTTTTCATAGTTCTGCCAGGGGTGGGATAAACCATGGGGGAAGGATCAATTCCCCCCTGTTTCCCGTATTTTGCTACCCGGTTTGCCGCGCTGAGAATGGACATTGAGCCATTCGACAATGACGACACCCTATCAAACGAAGCCCGCGGGTGTTGCTGGGAAAAGCCAAGCACCTTGGCATCATACGGGAACCAGGGCAAGCGGCATGTTCCAACGCCTGACCCGCAGAGCCGCGAACCGCTGCCGCTGGCATAGAATAGGTGGCTGACGACGAAGGCGCCAACGGCGCTACCACCCAGTAATGACAGAAAAAAACTTTTTTTCCCACTCTTCCTTCGTGTCATAATAGCGGTCGGGCTATAGGTTATAGAGTCCAAATTGGGAAGTGAAGCTACCGGGTGTTCTTTATTCCAAGTACGCTGTGCTTTGGCAGGATTGATTCCGGGGGTTTCTAGTTCTGGGGCCGAATCATTCCGCTTTCTCCGCAGAATGAGCATCTTCGGGCCTAGAAAGCCCGGCTACGAAAAAGAAAAGGGAGAGTAGAAGTCTGTCATGGCAAAGATTGCACTAGAAGCCCCCGGACTGGGGCATCATTAAGGTGCGCCAGAGATTAGTGCTACAGGTACGTAGATACGTACTTTCAGTGGGTTGTGGAGGTGTCATGGAGACGGCGTGAAGCTCCATAGCCCCGGAGAGCCCCACGGTGGGGGGGCACATACATTGTAAACCTTTAGATAGTTCATTTCCACATGGACATGCATTAGGCAGTGGGGGAAAGGGTGGGTGAGTGGGAGGCAGTAAGCCTAAACTGTTTGCCGTGCGTGTGTGTGAGAGTGTGTGTGGATAATAATAATAAGATGGGGGAAAGGGTCTTTTTGTTTGGGATGGAGGCCGAATGGAGCCAGTTATGCTCTTTTTCGAGGCCCCATCACCCACAAATTGATGAGGGCGACATGCATCTGGTAACTTTACACTCAATTTTTATGTGCCCCCACCGTCCCACTTGCAATTGCCGCTCGGGCTCATTACTGCAACTCAATGATTCAATCAATCTGGGCATCCTACGTGTATGCCTGCTTTCTTCCCGGGCGGTAAGCGAGCTCTTTATCTCGCGAAATGAGCCGGCGGCATTAGACAACAGAACAGGTTTTCCAGAGCTCTCTAGGGTAGAAGGTTGCTGTCTGCATGTTGATGAGAAGTGGTGCATGCATACCGTAGATCAATGCGCGAGTACGTAGTGGTTGTTACAGACAGATGGTAACTGCCATGCTATGCTGCCGTCGCGTTTCTTGTCATTAAAGGGAGACCCATTTGCTAAGCAGAAATACCGCCGAACAGATGGGAGCGGTATCAGATGGGTCGCAAAGATGACCAATGAGCTGTCGATTCCGGTTATTAGAAACACCAATACCTCCGCTCTTAGTGCAGCCAGAGCTCTCATCAACGGTCGATTGTTCGAGCAAGCGTCAGTATATTCGGCCCTACCTCTTGATTTCAGAGCAAGAGACCCATGAAGGATCTATTAGACACCCACTCGGCCCATTTTTGAGCGGGTGCAGCTTCGGCCACTACGCGAAATAGCCAGACGGCACTCCAGCTCTACTCATCCGGCAGGTGATGGCATACGAGGTGGCCAATTAGTATTCGTGCAGACCGACAGCACAAGAGAATCTGCAGTGAACTGGCATCACATGGCATGGGATGACATGGCAGGCTGCTGAGGGAGAGCCGGAGCAGCCGGATATGGAGGCAAGCATCGCATCGCCAGAAAAAAAAAAAGGGAGCACCAAAGAAAAAAGCAAAACTGAGCACCGACTGTATCCGGAAGGCTAGAAAATCTTGAGGGCATCGTGACAATGTGCTTGCTAATGGAACCACTGATGGATACAGTCATACCAGCTGAATGGTGCCAGAATGACAAATGAGCGGCACGATCCGGGCTCGGCCATGGCCTGATACGGTAAGCAGGATTGATCCAGGAACAGCCGAGCGTCTCGTTATAGGATCCAGTTCTTAGGTCAACCCGGGTGCTGTCGCGGCCTGCCCGTCACATGACTCCCGCTACAAAGACCGAAAATCCCTGCCGGATCAAGTGACGATGTCGGGTTTTCAGGCGATAATTAACCAATCAGAACCTGTTGTACGCTCCCGTAACATCTGGAGCAGCCTCTTGCCCGGTGTTTTTTGGGTTTTGTTTAGTGTTCCTGGGCACTTAATCAACGCTGCCTTGGTGTACGTACAGTACATACCCACAACCTTACTGCTGGTGCCGGAGCTTTTGCTTACTGACTGGTTTTCCGTCACAACTTGGTCACAATCATCAAAAGTACCATCAATTGTGCAAGCAGGATTGCACAGAAATTGCAGCTGCCATTCGGCTGTTAATTATTTTCCCGAGCAGCGACCGTGCCTCAAGTGCAGAAAATAGCCGTGTTTCCTTTTTCTGCTTCTTGTTCTCTTTCTGGGGATGCTGCGTCGCTGTTGCCCGCTGTTGGACCGATAGCGCCCCCCAGAAAAATGGGCCTGTCATGCCTTTTCTGGGAATTAGGCCGCGGGCTTCGCTCTCATACGGAGCTGGCGCCGCGGGCGCGAGTGCTCAGTACCACCGAGCGTTGGCCCGAATAACTCCATAATGAAGCCGAAGCCGCCGAGTCCATTACGACCGCGCTGTGGTGGGCGTCGCGTTATTCGAGCTCCACCGAGCCACGAGACGTTTGTGCATGGGACTTGCGCCCCATCCCATTCTCCATGCGTTGCTCGTCACGGGGTAAAGAATTGCCCCTGGGGTTTGTCAACGTTGTGGGATGATGGGGGCCCGGCGGTTTGGGGTGGATCTGGAGAACGATCTGGAGTGCTCGCTCATCAAAACAGGTACTCTGGTTCATGTGGAGGTGGGCCCCGGAGCCCCCAGGAGCCAGGGGGACGCTTACAATCGTTGTCTCCCGACTGACACGAGCACAGCAAGCAAAGAAAGAAATTTCTTTTGTATATATAAGTCCTGACGATACCCTCAGTTTCTGCTCAGCTTGTACTCTCATCCCATCCCATCAGTTCTACACTCCTCAGCCTGGCTCTTTGGCAATACCCATTATTATCGAGTCCTCCACTTTTAGTATACTCGGCACACAACACATACAGAGCATCCATCAACTTACACCGTTTAAAATGCCTGGTGGTGCAGTGCCCATGTCCTCCGGGGACGTCAACCGGGTCGAGGCCCCGGTCACCGTCAAGAGTTACTTGATGTGTGCTTTCGCTGCCTTCGGCGGTATCTTCTTCGGTTACGACTCTGGTTACATCTCCGGTGTCAATGGCATGTCCTACTTCATCCACCTGATTGATGGCCCCGAGGCCACCACCATGACCGCCTGGAAGCAGTCTCTCATCACCTCCATTCTGTCCGCTGGTACCTTTTTCGGTGCCATCATCGCTGGTGATCTTGCCGAGTGGATCGGTCGTCGCTTCACTGTCGTCGCTGGCTGTGCTATTTTCCTCGTTGGTGTTATCCTCCAGACTGCCTCCGCCGGCCTGGGCCTGATCGTTGCCGGCCGTCTTGTTGCCGGTTTCGGTGTCGGTTTCGTCTCTGCCATCCTAATCTTGTAAGTGAAGCCCATTGAACGGTTATACCCCGCGTTTGTTTTTATTTTCAAAGGCCTTAGTCCTAACATGTGTTCTCTCCAGGTACATGTCTGAGATCGCTCCCCGCAAGGTCCGTGGTGCCATTGTCTCCGGCTACCAGTTCTGCGTCACCATCGGTCTCCTCCTTGCCTCTGCTATCGACTACGGCACTCAGGACCGCACCGACTCCGGCTCTTACCGTATCCCCATTGCCCTCCAGATGCTCTGGGCCATCATCCTCGGTGTTGGTCTGCTCTTCCTTCCCGAGTCTCCTCGTTGGTTCGTCCGCAAGGGTGAGCTCGACCAGGCCGCTACTGCTCTGTCCAGACTCCGCAGCCAGCCCGTTGAGTCCGAATACATCCAGGATGAGCTCGCTGAGATCATCGCCAACCACGAGTACGAGATGTCGGTTATTCCCCAGAGCGGCTACATTGACAGCTGGATGAACTGCTTCCGTGGCTCAATCTGGAAGGCCAACAGCAACCTCCGCCGAACCATCCTGGGTACCTCCCTTCAGATGATGCAGCAGTGGACTGGTGTTAACTTCGTCTTCTACTTCGGCACCACCTTCTTCCAGAGCTTGGGTACCATCCAGAACGCCTTCCTGATCTCCCTTATCACCAACCTGGTTAACGTCTGCTCTACTCCCGTCTCCTTCTGGACCATCGAGAGGTTCGGTCGTCGTTCCATCCTCCTGTGGGGTGCTGCCGGTATGGTTATCTGTCAGTTCATCGTCGCCATCGCCGGAACCGTCAAGCCCGATGACAGCTCCGTCACCACCATGATGATTGCCTTCATCTGCATTTACATCTTCTTCTTCGCCTCCACCTGGGGTCCCGGCGCCTGGGTCGTCATCGGCGAGATCTTCCCTCTCCCTATTCGTGCCCGCGGTGTCGGTCTGTCCACCGCCTCCAACTGGCTCTGGAACTGCATCATTGCCGTCATTACCCCCTACATGGTCGGCACTGATGAGGGCAACCTGGGCGCCAAGGTCTTCTTCGTCTGGGGCTCTCTCTGCGCCACCTGCCTCGTCTACGCCTACTTCCTCATCCCCGAGACCAAGGGTCTTACCCTGGAGCAGGTTGACAAGATGCTTGAGGAGACTACTCCCCGCTCCTCGGCCAAGTGGGTTCCTACCACCACCTTCGCCGCTGATATGGGCTATGCCAACAAGGGCAACACCGAGCACATTGAAAAGGAGGAGACCGTCTAAATGACGAGACCAGACCACTCACAAAATAATAACCTCTCACAAACTTTGCATATATCGGGAGCAAAAAAGAAACAGAAAATCCTCGTATAAAAACGGAAGCGGCGCTTCCTCTACGTGCTATGATATGGATGGTTGGAGCGCGTTGCTATTACCTTAATGATACCACAACAGGAAAAGGGGAATGAAGCGGTATTGAACCGCAGAGAAAGTCCAGCAGTGTATATATAATGCAGAAAGTCCATGTTTTACAAATATTGGAAAATTGTTCAAAATCATTTTAAAAAGTTTTCAACCCATGGTGACATATAAACATGAGACTGGTACCAAGCTACAATAAAAAAGAAACATGATATGTGGAGGGATAGAAAGCGGGTCGTGAAAACCTTTCTAATTTTTGTTTCTTTCTCTTCCCCTTGGCTTTGCAAGCTGGAGGGCGGTTTCCGAACCGCCCTTCTCATTATCTACATTGAACGCTGTCATGTAGATGTGTTTATTAACGCAATTAATGCAAAAGCACCACCTTGTTCAACGCCTCCCCTATTCTCCTATGAGACATACCGATCAAAGTCACACCATGATCGACCATGCTTCAGTCGGTGCCAAGATCCAGCAATCTCATCGGGGGCAGTACGCCACCCCTCCCTCTCAGGGTGTCCTACGCCATTCATCAAAGCGCCTGGGGAACCCTCTCAGGTCTCCGTCCCCCGGTTCCTCATGTTTCCTCTTGGAGTGCGTGCCTTGGGCATCCAAAATGAAGGGCGAGTTTACGATTGGCTTGTTCCCGGCGGGGGTGGGGGAGGGAAGGGTGACTTTGATGACCCTGGAACTTTCAAGTGAGCATCACATCAACTGGCTTCACCAGAGGCGTCAAGTGACGGCAGCACTTCGCCTTCCCTACAGGTCTCCGTCGTCTCGCGCAGCAGATAGTCTCCACTCTCTTACTGTCTAGGTGCATATGAAGAAAAAAAGAACACATACAAGCGAAGCCGGGCGGGAGAGGGGGGGGGAAATCGATTCGTCAAATCAATGGGTGAATCATTCTTACCATGCGAAAGCATCAGCGCCCAGCTTTTCTTTGTGGGTTGGCTTTCCCCCCTATAACCGCCACTGAGACATGATATACGGACTAAGCCTCCACGCTCTCGGATCTCGATCCCCTTGGGCAAAAAAAAAACCCCACGCGTCAGGACACGGAGCTGTAGATGGAGATTCATTGGATCTGGGCGAGGATGGGCACACACACACACACACACACACACACACACACACATACACACCGCAAAATGCCGTGGGCAAATCTCAAAGGCTTGGTGGACAAGGTTTTATAAGTGACATTCATTACCACATATTATCTTCTTGGCAAGGAGTCAAGACAATAGCAGGATGGTTATGTCGGTGTGCGTAGAGCTTTTGGCTTTCACTCGCACAGCCATGTACGGGGTCCTTGCCGTCAATGTATCACTGCCGTCCCATCAGTCAGCGAGACACATTAGACATGCGAGAGATGATTGGTCTCTGTTACGTAGAGAGAGTGAGAAGGAAAATGGATCGCAGCAATTACAATGAGGAGGTTCTCTGCCTATCTCAGTCATTGGTGTTCGGATCCCCCTGGAGTTTGACTTCGCTTCCACCATCCCAAGCCGATATGGGGCCCGTCTAAACCAGCCGAATGCTCTACGTGGGGGATGATTACTGGAGCCCATCCCAACGCCACCGAGTCGCCAAGGGTTGGTAACATCATAGAACAGAGTCGTGGCATCAAGCCGATACAAGAGCGTGTAACATCACATCAAATTCAATCATTCAATCATCAAACTGGTGTCAAGGGTTACTGGGAGCTGTCATTTATTATTCATTTTCAACTGCTATCATGCTAGAAGTAAGACTGCCCCACACCAATGCTTTTCCAAGATCTCGCGAATATACAATAGTGGTGGTGTAGTTGGGGGTTGGACTGATATTCCCCATTCGAAGCCTCCAGGGCTTGCCGGGAAACTCAGGTTCCTTGCCAAGACACCCGGCAAAAGTGCAAGCTAACTATTTTGGAATATACCTCGCCAGCCGCTGGGGTCCCCGTGACCACAAAATCGATCGCATGGCGTGCACCAAAGCCCGCGATTAGCGAACCATTTGAACTTCATAATGTTCTACTATTGATGCATGCCAGCCGGCCTCTGCTGGAATCTACTAGAGTTCGGCGAGCCTCTGCGCCAAAATCATGCCACAGTTCTGTAAGCACCATTGGAAATAGCGGACAGAAGCTAAGCGAAGCTATCTGGAACCCGACTTTCCATTACTGCTCTTCCTTCACATCCTTCTTCTTCCCTTTGCCTTTACCTTTGCCCTGAATATTTAGCTTCTCTTGAAGTAATATGGCACCATGTAGTGCATTGTTGCTGGCAGCCCAGTCCTCGATGCCCATATTCAGGGCAGCAATCATCAACATGCTCTTGACGAAACGGCCATGTGGTGTGTCCCGAGCAGATGGCGCAATAGCTATCTCAATCCAGAGGAAGACTCCCATCAAAGACTTCCAAACTGTGAGAGGAACTCGCCATACAGCGCTCCAGATCTGGTAGAAATCATGCGTAGAGCATACTTTACTAAATGGCTTCCGCGATACTATTGCCCCTGTATACACGAGTGCTGCGAGGCGGATGGACTGATAGACGTAATCCGCTGTTGGAGTAAAATTGACAAGCATCGGCTTTGAGGAATCAGTCCCAGATGTCGTCGAGCTTCTTGAACTTGGCAAACTGGCTGGTGGTGACTGCGATTTCTTTGACGATGGCGGGTGATCTGAAGGCAAAGCTTGAATGCGCTCATGAATCCATAGCGCGGTTGACTCAAGCTTCTGAATCTCTTGGGGAGCCGGTGTGGCTGGCAGGGATATGGTTAGAGCGATCAAAAACCGCACATCATCTAGGATCGAGGCGGATGCTGGGTGCAATTCGTAAGCATCTGCACAGCTGGCGAATGTGACCGAAGATGGTGAGAGCGGTGTTTTATGCGCCAGTTTTACTGGCTCCGTAGTACGATCGTTCATCTCCATGTCGGTAATCTCTTGAAGGTAAGGGGGTGCCTCGAAGGTAACCGCGATGCCGAGGTCCGTTAACATAACCATCTTGCTGAGGAAACCATCCATACCGAGGTTTTGGAAGCCTCCACGAAGCCTGATCATCTCGCGCATGCCTCTCAGATGTGCCCTCAGGTCATGAGTTTCACCCCAGTACCACTCATCAACGATGAGCTGGCAGACCCCTGCAATAGCCTCATCGCTGCTTGCAAACTCTTCCGACCTAAGGCGATCGTTTAATAATCGTATTGCCTGTCCCTTGATACACATGGCAACGGTCTTATCTAAATGTTTCATCTCGTTGAGGAAGCATGATGCGGTATAGATAGCGACGTGCACTAGTAACGGGTTTTGTATGCAGAATGGGAGGTAGTCCTTGTGGTATGGGTTGTTGTAGTCCGGAATTCCGTCCAACGACGCTTTGAATCGCGAGATGAGTTTGACAACTAGTTGCAGTGAGGTGTCAGTAAACGTATTGAAAGCCAAATTTTATGCTTTATGTCGAAGGGAAAATGCAGCTCATAATAAACTTCTCATACCCCAAGAATAGCTGAGCAATTTTTGTGCCGTCTGTATATTGTGCTAAGAATGACCGGACACAGTCTCCCCAACATTTCTTTAGCAACTTCATTCACTTACATATTTGCAGCAATTGTGCATTCAAGTTTGTAGGAGCGATGGGCAGGCTGTGGAGTAACTCTATCGGGCTTGATAGAGTATACATGTCGCTGCTGCCCCCTACAGCCTTGACCCAGTCCACATCCTCATTGGGATTTTGAGGATCCCATGATGCCAGATAGTCATTGGATATCTTGACAGTATACTTCAAGAGTTTTACAGCGTCGTGAAGAGTATCGGAGTGAGCTGCACATCCTGGTTCGCAGTCAGGAAGGTTGCTGCTTGCGATAGCCCCCCATTGAGTAGAAATAACTTCATTGGAGAGGTTGGAGCCGGGGAATTTAGTTAGTATATCTATTCCAAACCACGACACGAGACTTGATGAATCTTCTCCATCTCTATTTATCGTTGGTAACGTGTCGGCTACTGGCAAGAAAGAGCGCTCAAAATCAGGAAGGCTTGTGTCGTCTCGACGCCCTTGAAGGCTCACAATGAAAGACGAGGTATTGGGAACAGGCTCTTCCCTCCTTCTAGATCCAAAGTTAGGTTACAAAGTCCAGACTGGGGGGATAATACCGAGGAAAAAGGAAAGGGTTACCTGTTTTCTCTATATTCGCAAGGAGGCTGAGGAAACCGTCGAGCACAATTGCTGCACGGATGCCCCTGGTTACACTACAGGGAAAGCATATATATTAGTAAGGATGTCTCCTGGGCACTGCATCCACCACTTGAGACCTGGGCCGAGGCAATGAACCAAGGGGTTTCGGCCCCATATTTCAACTTGATGCTCTCATGGCGAGGAGCCTCAAAAGCTTGAACAGCGCCAACTGACGTAGAAATCCATCATGAGTACCAAGCTCGCAAATCAAATGAACCACGTGCCTTTTGCTTCCTGCGGCGACACTCTGAGCAGGATGTAGTAACTCTCTCAGCACGAGGAGGCCTACTTGGGCGAATTTGCTGCATAGTTTCGGACTTTGTCGGGCTTGGAAACTTAAGACATTACGTCCGACGGCTACGAGAATGCCGCCCGCAGACGATATAAAGCTGATTACAGGGCTGCGAGGCTGTTGAATTCGTTGTATTGGACCAGGACGCTGGGAAAGCTTAAAGACCCAGCAGGCATGCAAGCATTCGGACTTATCTGAAAACAGGAAAGCTCGACGTCGGGAATAGGCCTATGGCGCCACCAAAACCTTCTTTCCCACTGGTGATCGTGTTGATCCTTGAGAACAGGTCGCATTGAGGTGTTGCGAAAAGCAGGCATAGGCCAGGCAATGAAGAAAGTATGTTCACGGTGATGACGGGTCGGCGGTGTATGGTGATATTAGTCATGGGATGGACCCTCGATCGCCCCTCCGCGGACGGGAATGCTCAGGTATAATATATGCCGCCCACAGCAGAGCTGCGTACACTAGCCCATACTCCAATCCCCATGCTCGGATTAGGAACCAGTGCTGAAGAGGCAGTGCACAAGGCATCATCAGATCCAAGAACAGTACCAAGCCGGAACAAGCCGTCAGACCTCGCTCAGGAGGGCAAGACAAAAGTTCCTTGGTGCAGTGGCATCTAAGAGCGACTCGCCATTTACCGGCATTGTGGCTTTCCAAGAGCCGGTACGAAGCAAATGAGAGTCGACGCAGCAGGAGGCTATCGAGATCGAGACCCGTCTGGTCGGAGCTACCGCCGAACAGCAAGGCCACAGCAGCCACCTACACCAAAGCAGAGCTAGCAAGCAAGAAAGAAAAATAAAAAAATATAAAGTAGGTGGTGCGACTGGGCAACTCACCCAAGGTCGCGGTCTTGGAACGCCAAGTCACTAAAAGAAAAGAAAGTGATAGATGAGGAGGGACAGAAGGGGGGGTTTCTGCTCCAACGAGGTGCCACACAGCTATTAGCGGGGATTTCTCAAGCAACCAAGCACACACCCTTGGGGGGGGCAGGGAAAGCCCCAATTTTCGAGTAAAAACGACGCGGTTCCCTCCTGTTGCCTTAACCTGACCAGTTGCGTGTTGGGCGAGAGACAAGAGGTCCCAATTTGCTAAGATGCGAGCTGCATTTTAGTCTGCATGCCGGACCACCCTTGGAATATCGCTAAGTGAGGGCGCCCCCCCCCCGGCTTCCGACGAATAGCCAGCACGATGCAATACACACCCCTCTTCCGTGACGGCTTGTTTAACGTTACGGCACGCCAGCCCTCCTTTCGCAAATAGGGCTGAGACTATCGAGGTCTGGCATCTGCAGCAGGGGACCAAGCTTTTACCGAGGCGCATGATGAGGTCCACCCAGCCAGCTGCGTGACGAGGTAGCTTTAGGTTTTGTGCCGCAACGGCAAAAGTAAATATACACAGTACACCACCAGTAGCGTAATGGTCTGGCGGTGTACCATCCGCCGCAGAGGCTGGCAAAGCAAAGTACCCTACGTACTTGCCCATCCACATTGGAGATGCATGCAGTCATCACAGAATGGAACCATTGACCCTGACAACGGGCCTGCGGACGAACAAGCCAGTCCGAGCCGGCATATCTCTGTCTTCGGTTGTGGTCGCTCCAAGCTTCCCGTGACCCATCAAAATGTTGGGGAAGGGATCGGCAGGGACACGTCCGGGCGCGACGGCAGCAGAAGGCCGCATCGTTTTGCCTGCCGCCCGGCTAGTGTACCCAGGTGCTTGCATAATCACCCTCTTACATTGGGCCCAAAACGCTGGGCTGGGTTTGATCTGTCTGCTTGACTATACATATGTATGTAACTTTACCTCCGTACGCAAGCGTTAAGTAGCCTATAACGTGTACTAGTGATCCTGGTATGAACTCGGGAATGAATCATGACTAACTGAATTCGGTCCACAATTACTATAAATGGTGTTTCATTGTGGTGGCAGTGAATTTGCGTATTGATCTCATTATCTACTTAGGTAAATAGCACCCGTTCTTTGTATCACCTTAGGTATCATCAGCTGCAATGGCTTGTTACATCAAATTCAATCGGTTCATTTGTAGATCAGAGGGGGAAAAATACCCCCATGTGCTGTAAATGGTATCCTTGCCATCTTAATGGTCATGAAAAATAGCCCCCAAAAACGCCCAGCTTCCCTTATGATGGTATATCCCGAAAATAGCAATGCGAAAAAAAAAAGTTGTACTTAGGATCCAGCTCTTATCATGCCTTCCACATCTATCTGCCGCGATAGTCAGGTTTTCTTGCCATATTAACTACCGGGGGAGGCTGCTCATCGTCCATCGGGTACGGTGGTGGCATCGCACCAGGACGGCGGCTGTGCTGCTTCGGATCCTCCCCAAGCGGCGTTTTTGGAGGAATGGGCGGTGCTAAAGGCTCAATGCGATGAGGTTGTTGCGGCAGAGGTTTTGCTATTGGCTGTACCTGCTGCCTACGCGGAAACTCATCTGCGCTGGTGATCATAATTTTATCCGCTCCAGAGCCATGGCGATACTGCGCCGGCGTAGGAGCATTGACGAGGAGTCGATCTGGGTCATCTACTGGTGGTTTTGCAGCAGATACAAGTGGACTCGCTGTTGCGGGCTGGTGTGGCCTTCCCAACGGCTGAGAAGGAGGCGAAGCATGGCTAGTCAGAGGCCGAATCCGCTCATTCGAGCTGCGAGGAGATGGTGTAGTTGCTGGATTAGAACCAGGAAGTGAGAGATGATCAATGCCGGAATCATACGACTGTCGGCTTGGAGGTGTGTTATGCGCCGGGAATGAACTAGGAAAATCACCAGGTAGCTCAACGGCCAGCGGCGAGCTGAGAGAGCTTGTAATAGGCGGTGAGACGATTTCCGGAACATTTGCGAGCCTGTCATAGCGCTGCTTTGCCCGGTAGATTTTGGCAAGCTTGGTAGAAGACTCCTGGACCATCCTTTGTTCATCTGCTCTGGCCATGTACCGTCGAGTCCCGGTGCTGATCTCAGACAACCGATGCCACTCGTTCATGCCAAACTCACCAACTCCTACCTCCACATTCAAGCGATAGTAGTTCTCAGCGTTTACGCCGCGCCTGGGAAGATACTCCTTCTTCATCTGTTCGTGGATGGCTTCGCAACCCTCGATTTTGGAGATGAGCTTCTTTCTTGCTTCGGCAAACTCCCCAAGAAATCCCTCGTACCAGACGTGCGAGTTCTGATCCGTGCCCTTCGGTCGCTTTCCGGTGCCAATGCTGACAAAAACACCAACTTCACGCCCAGGCCACTCATTCACCGTAGCCTCATCCAGTGCATAAGGGGAAGGATTGAATGTCCCACCCCCATCATCGTGGAATAAAGATTGTCCTACTTTGACGGGCTTGAAAGCCAAGCCGATCGCACACGTCGCACGACCAGCTTCCCATATCTTGCAATCGTATTCTGGGGCGGGTTCTTTTCTCGAGTCATATGAGCGGAGAAATGCTGGCTCTCCACCCCTCCCTGTCCCTTTGTATATGGCAGTGACCGCACTGGGGAGAAATATTAGCTTTTGCGCGGTAGGAAGCATGGGTGAAAAGAAACTTACGTTTTCGTTCTGTTTTCCCTCTCATCATAAAGGTGGGCATTCGGATCGCCGTACGCACCACGAAAGACTGGTCGTGCCATCTGCGCAGTCGGGCTCCGAGCGCTGAAGCTCACTACGCTGGCATTGCTCGAATGTCTTCTAACGGAAGAGGCGGCGCTGGATCTACCAGTCGCGGAAAGCGGGTTTGTGATGGGATGTGTACCGTCATTGCCCTCCGCTTCGAACACAGTGTGCTCTCTTACTGCCTCTTTGATGGCTTGCTCTAGCATGGATGCTTTGAATAATGTTGACCTGTAGGGAATGCCGGCAATCGTCTTATCCGTCTCAAAGACCCTCCGCGTCATTCGCACATACAGTTCCTTACACTGCTCCAAATCCAGCCTTAGCCGTCCTAGCATGATGGCGATAAGACCGCCAGTGCCGGTTCCAACAATCAAGTCGAAATGATCGCATGGTTTGGGTATTTGATCGCGTTTTGGCGCCTTGCCTTCGATTTCGACGTAGGTACGATGCATCAACTCCTGGAGTATGATGATCATAGAATAGCCGCGGACACCTCCTCCATCTAAATGTCGAGCCCGATCAATCGGTTAGTCAGCGACTTTATTCATGCACGATGGTGGCGATACATCTAAAATGTCTGAAACACAGGACGGTTCAACTTACCAAGTGACAAGATGCGCAGAGGCGGGCCTCTGGTCGTGTCTCTTCTCTTCAGGCCCACGTCTAAATCCATGGCTAGTGTCGGATGTTGCAAATAGATTGAAGTCAAAGGATGGAGGACGAGACAAATATCGGGACTTCAATTGCAAGGAGGAGCAGAAAGAAGATTGGATTAGGTGAAAATCCGGCCCAGCTGCGCCTCTAGGCTGCTGGATTCGGTAGCCCTTGGTTGGGCGGCGAAGACGAAAGATTCGCAGCGATCTTGTATTACGCAAAATGGCGGGCTCGGCGGACGGCTCGGCAACGCCAAGATGGCGGGGCGCCCGTTAGATTTGGACAGATGAGGTGAGATGCCCTTCTGTAAACGAGAAGTTTTTTCCCCGAGAGTTGTCAAACAGTTGTTACCAAGCGCGTGATAATAAGAACAGATGGAATGCTTTGTTTTCCTTGGGATGTGCAGTGAAGAGTTTGCTTGTGTCGCAGCAGATATTGGTTGATTTGTTTGTGCGAATTCATTCAATTGCAATCCAAGCATCATCCTGCCCATGGTGGGTTTAGCGACAGAAAGGCTATGAAGTAATCTAGCGGGGCGTACCTGGAGCTGCTTCGGTGTGGCTGTGATGATGGGCGCTAAATCTCGCCCAGATGGGCAATATTGAAATCCCATCCACCCACTTTCACACCCAAGTTGCCTCTTCTTGGTGAATCACTTTTTGGCCACTCCCCTGTCAAGTGATCTTATCGCTGACTGATAGTTCGGAAAGCGAGGCTACTACAACCCGCTTGATTCCAAAAAGGCGAGACGTCACTGTGCCCGAACAGCGAGGCCTCTGTCGGTAGGAGGCCGCCAGAGGAATACGGGGTCTTCGCGTCCTAGTTTGCCAGACCTTCGTCTATAAGCACTGTTGGATCATAACTCCCAGACGTTGTGTGTGGTCCGAATCCGAAACATAATTGGCTAGATACCGCTTCTCGAGCCCAAAACAAGTTTCTGTGGAGACCCGGTACGTGGGGTTTTCGGGTGCCGCGTGTGGCTGTGCTGAAGGTGGGTGTGTTTAGGCTTCATCATCGCAAGATAAACTGTTTCGCCACCCGAGCTCGGATTGGGTTTGTAAGCCCAGCCATTGAAATGGTTAAGCGAAATATCTAGAAGAAAACAGGAAACACACGGAGGGAGCCCTCCTCGGATAATCGGCCTGCTCAGTACTGGGCCAGCTTATTATGGTAGAAGGCAGCATTAACTAGCTCGTTGGCGTCAAAAGAACACTTGAACCCTATGTGCTTCTTGGTGTGGGGCTAGTGACAGGAACATGCAAGGCACAGCTTCTCGAACCACAACAGAACACTTGAGGAACAGCATGCCCTCAACAGCTTAACAGAACCTGGCTGAATGTGGACTTTTGTGTATCATAATTGTGTGTGTCTCCCTGATGAAAACCAAGAACGGCTCTCAGATATTTGATGCAATGGGTGGGGAGCTCCTGTGCTGCGAAGACCATGGCGCATTATACTAGTATGAGATACCTATACATATCCATCGCCAGGCTTGCCGAAGAACCCATTCACGAGCATATTGTAAGCGAAATATATTAGCGAGAATATCACTTACATACCAGAGGCCTAGTATTGTCGACGCAGCCTGAAGTCGGGCTCATGAAAGCTGCTCTATTTACCCACCACAATTGGATGGTTCTGCAAGTTTTCTTTCTCACAATCCTGCACCGTACATGGGTAATCAGTACACACTTTGATGAGACTCCTCCGTACTACCCCAAAGACCTGAAAACTAGCAGAAAATTGGGATTATTTTCGGCCCCGTTCAAGGTAAGGAGAGCAGTCAGGTAGGTGGAAGCACCAGGGTAGTGAGACTTTACAGCCGCGTGCGATAAAATTCCCATTATTCTGCGCAGAGTAAGCAGTCATCCTTCATGCTGGCCTACTGTACGGTGTACGACACAGTAGAAAATCGACGAAAGAAGACAAGGGCAAAAAACACCCCACCCTTGCGACCCCTGTCGGCTATTTATTACCAAGTCTGAAAACAAAACACTCTCGACGTCATCAATACCAGAATTGATGTCGACCACTCTAATAGCACGAGTGCGAGAGTTGTGCATCCTCCGGCTATCACGCCACGAAGACACACTCCTTGACCTCGCACTCACACATGTTTACGCTGGGTTTAGAAAAAGATTATCCAAGGGCTTAAAACACAGTTCGGATCAACGCTCTCTCATTAAATTGCACTTGTGATTTGCCTACTGGAGAGAGAAGGTTGGACTACCCCAAAGCTCCGATGGACTTGCGAGCCCGACCAACATGTCACGATTGATCCGTCACTTTCAAAGCCAAATTGCTGACTATAACCAAATTTCCTTTAAATCTAGTGATCACAAGGTGGTTACGGATGGAAGTGACTTCGGCGGGCTCCATAACTTCAGCAACGTTGCCAGCGTAGATTTAAATTGGACACTGGAGTAAATGCTAAAGTAAGACATGCCAGCCCGTGATCTATCTAAAGACCTATCGGCGCCGGCCGTTACAGAGATTGCTTACAGTTTGATGCGGGAGTATCTAAATCAATTTGGATGAGACTCGAGCAGACAATAACCTCTCATCTTTACCAATTGGAAATCTTAAAAGTTGCATATATACAGTCGTGGAAAGGCAATTACAGCGCATTATCTCATAATTGATGGAGCATGGAAATGGAAAGACGTGCACAATTGTTGATAATTATAATCTCTGTACGGGTGGGTAGTAGTTATTCCAACAAGCTTTCTTGGCCAACACCTCTCCGTGTAACTAAACCTTTGTTTTAGTTCGTATTTGTGCTCGTGATCTCCTACTTGGCAGTTTGCCTTTTTTTTATTCCCCCCAGGGGTTCACAGGCTAATAAGGGCGCGGTTGGCTACGCAGGGAAGCGATTCCTGGCATTCTGCAAATCAATTCACACTAGCATACCGGGCGTATCCCGTTTGCCCGGGTTCGAAACAATGCTGAAAACCGAGAGGTGGCGTTAACCAAAGCCAACAATTGGACTGCACGGCTGATTTATTCAATGTGGGACAGCAATTATATTCGGCATTGCATTGTGACTGACAAATGCCATATCATCGCCGAGCTTCGCCGACCGGGCGGGTAGGGAGAGACCTCCCATAGTTACAGACAAGCTTTCTGCTAGACTGTTGTATGATGGGAAATAACGACACCACGAGCTGTCACATGGCGTGGGGGAAGAGACCGACGCAACAGAAAAGGGAAGCTTCCAAGAAACCCTCCACCTTGAAGAGCAATGACGTGTGTGCAAGTTCTCCAGCAGGGGTCCGATTTTTTACGCAAGGAGCTCACGAGGGCTCTGTGGGGCAAGTACGCTGAACCTACAGGTTTGTATGCAACCTTAATGCCCATTCGGCCCGGTGGAGGGTGCTAGGGGTGTGCTAGTGTGCTTTCGAGACCCAAACACAACCTTAAATCCACCCCCATTACATCCCCTTCTCCGAGCGGCAGTTGACGCCACTGACGTGTGTATATAGCTCACTATCACGCTTCACGTGATACGGAGGTAAATCTGTCTTCTGGTTTTGCATCGGCTTAAGTCCCGTGAGACGGTAGTGGATCGAGTCGAGCTCGCGGGGCTACTTCCCCATGTAGACCGAAGATTCGCTGGCAAGTGGAGAGAATGGGGAACTGTGCCTACCTTGGAACATTTGAGCTAACAAGACTTTATTGTGGAGTTCCAAGTCACAAGAGCGCGATGGGATGGCTGTTTCGATTTTAGACGTAGCGCAGCATGGCATCGATGATCTCGCAATGTCAGATGAGAAGCTGTTCTCGCTACGTGGATACCTCTTACACTATCCCGCAAATGCCAAATCAGCTAGTCTCATTTTTCATGTGCCTCACAGGGTGTGTAAATGGTCAAGTTCGCTTGTGGCACTGAGACAACCCAGGATCGCACGTTCGTCGCGGCGTTATTATGGAGAATCCCCTCAAGCCATCTATTCGATTTTCTCCGTGGGGAATACCTATGGGTGCCAAGCATAGGGATCATCTCTTCTCCCCGGCCATTTGATTGCACGCTACAAGGATGCCTGTATGCTTCATGACGAAGTCTGTATCGCTTCGTTACAATGACCTCAGGCTGCTGCTTGGCGTCATTGGCCTAACCACTGGCAAGGATGGTAAATGTGAGCGTAAGACGCTGCCATCATCTCTCCTTCCCACTTTTCTTGCTGTGTGGAACTGGGGGCGTGTACCTCTGTTACCCCGTGCAGAATATTATTCCCGTACCTTACTCCGCCGCCTTAGAGCTCTTAAGTTGGGATCAGCCGCGTTCGACCAACCAGAGAAAAGAGGCTTTCGAGGTGGAACCTGATCTCGGGACTATACGCACACGCACGCCAAGGATGGAGTTTCCTTCTGACCCATATGCTGCCTTGGATCGTGTACTTAGCTTCTCTTCCCCGGACTCTCGGGGAGAACTGAGACGACTACAGGGCTAGACGTAACTTAAATAGCCTGTCTCTTGTATCCCTGGCAGTTGCTCGTACTCTTTTGACAGTTTTTCTTCTATTCAAATATCTGTCAGGTTTCTCACCCTAATTTTCTACATAAAGATCGGCGCGTTCCCCTTTATGCCTAGGTGTCTTTTGAGTCTATTCTTCCCATGTGCTCCTCCGCCTCCTAGGACCTAACAAAACCCCTACAACGCAAAGGTCTCAGACAACATGAAGAAAATCGGCAACATTTACTTTATCGCCGCCATCGCGGTTATCGGTAAGTCAAATGTGAAAAAATCTACATATGTTTTCGGTTCTTCCTTCTCGTAGATACAAATGCTCCGGGAAATTCAGCTCACTTACAACTGGTTATAGGCGGTGGGCTTTTCGGATTTGACATATCGTCGATGAGCGCCATCATATCAACTCAACCTTACCTCTGCCAATTCAATCCTCGCGGCATTGATCCCATCACTAAATTATGCCTGGGTGTGGACGATACCACGCAAGGTGGCATTACTGCCGCTATGCCTGGAGGCTCATGGTTGGGCTCCCTCATATCAGGCGTGATCACTGATCGTCTCGGTCGTAAAACCTCTATCCAAATCGGTTCCATCATCTGGTAAGCTGCTTTAAGACCTCAGTAACAATGATGAATACTCTCAGTGAGTGCTAACTAATTGTTCTAATAGGATTGTTGGCTCGATTCTCTGTTGCGCAGCGCAGGACATCCCGATGCTGATTGTCGGCCGCATCGTAAACGGAATTTGCGTCGGTATCTGCTCCGCCCAAGTTCCTGTCTACATCTCTGAACTTGCCCCTCCATCAAAGCGTGGACGTCTTGTGGGAATGCAGCAATGGGCCATTACCTGGGGAATTCTGATCATGTTTTTCATCTGCTATGGCTGCAGTTATCTGAACGGCACAGCCGCCTTCCGACTTCCCTGGGGTTTGCAAATGGTCCCGGCACTCCTGTTGCTCCTTGGATTGACATTTATGCCAGAGTCTCCACGATGGTTGGCTAAGAAGGACCGCTGGGAAGAGGCCAAGGATGTTCTCAACCTTGTACATGGCCACGGTGATCCCAACTCTCCGTGGGTTGCAAAGGAATTGAACGAAATCCGCGAGGTCGTTGAATTCGAACGTCGCAACGCCGATGTGACTTACCTTGAACTTGTAAAGCCCAAGATGATAAACCGAACTTTGATTGGTGAGTTTCTTTACCCAAATTCGTTCAAGATTGCAACTAACTTGTAAAACGTACAGGTTGTTTCACTCAGATTTGGTCACAGCTTACAGGCATGAACGTCATGATGTACTATATCACGTACGTCTTCACCATGGCCGGCCTTGGAGGTAACGTGCTGCTTCCCAGCAGCATCCAGTTCATCATCAACGTCTTACTTACCGTCCCTGCTCTCATTTGGATGGATTCTTGGGGTCGTCGCCCAACGCTGCTCGTTGGTGCATTCCTCATGTGCCTATTCATGTGCATCAATGCAGGTCTTTTTGCGGTATACTCGCGTCCTCCTGTGCCATCAGACAATTTTACTGCCTCATCGGAATCTATGGCAATTAGTGGCCCTGCGGCTAAGGCTGTGATTGCCTCAACCTACCTTTTCGTCGCTTCATATGCACCAACATGGGGACCCGTTAGTTGGACCTACCCCCCAGAGCTATATCCTCTTCGAGTTCGCGGAAAGGCTGTAGCTCTAGCTACATCCGCGAATTGGGCCTTCAACTTTGCACTCGCCTGGTTTGTCCCAGTGGCTTTTACTAACATCACTTGGAAAACCTATGTACTATTTGCCGTTTTCTTATTCGCCATGTTCTTTCACGTTTTCTTCTTCTTCCCGGAAACCGCCAACAAGCCGCTGGAAGAGGTCGAGTCAATCTTTGATGACACCCTCCCCGGAGCTAAGAGGTACATTGGTACTCCCGCCTGGAAGACACACAATGACCGCAGCATCATCCGACATGAGCGCAACCTGGTCAGCTCTGAGGAGAAACTTGATTCGGTGGAACACAAGGAAAGCAGGGAGGAAACCGTTTAGATGGCAAATCTTAGTTCCCTGGGGCTTTCCTCGGGTGCCTAGGTCGACTTAAAGATTGATGTGAAAGATGGGTGGAAATACGTGGTCCCACATACGTTAAATCGAGTATGTTTTTGGAAAAGATCAAAACCGTGAATAGATATGTGGGAAATTGTCACTCATTAGGACAACGAGAGATGAGAGAGATGTGGCTATTAGAGTCATCAAAGTAGAATTATACCCAACTGGATATATACCCACCCTGTAGCATTCATTCGTGTACCATTGCAATAAAGTAAATTTACAACTTACTCATGTGCCGAGATATCACAACCTAGTTGCTTTCCGCTGGGCAATATCATAATTTTATACTCTGGTACCCGATGCAATCGCACTGCGCGAAAACAAAGCTAGATGTTTGAGTGCACCACCGCCCCGAGTGCTTCCTGTCTTGCACTTTTCAGCTTGGGTAAGTTGCAGAGTGCGGTACTGGCTTGGTTACCCCTATATTTGAGACAACACAAGGTGGAACGAAGATGGAAAGAAGGGAGGCTAAACAAGGAATAAGGCTATTGTGATAAATTCACACCGTTTCGAATTTAATGGGCAATACAGGTTTTATTGTACTCTGATACGTAGTGTTAATATTGACAACCGCAATTTGCAATGCTTTCTGTTTGGCCTAGTTCGTAAGGTAGGTGGTGGTGTTGAAGCATTTTTGGTGGGTGCAAATATACACCATCTCAACGAAAGGTTTTCAGCCTGAGGTAGTAGACGCTGCAAGAACAGCTACGCCGCCTGCCTACACTTTGGCCGTCCCCAATCATCAATTCTGCCTTCTCTTGTTGCCACAGTCCTCCATTAGATAAGTAAGGAGTATTCTTTTAGAAACCAAGATTCAGAGGCATTATAGGAGTCTGCCTTGGTCTAAGTTTACGGTGTGGTTCTTCACAATCTCTTCACTAAAGTACTTGATGCCTTAAACATTACCGAAGCCTATGGTTTGTTTACTACGAGACATATAATATGGGCAGATCATATAATTCATGATGTATCTATATAAGCAAACTGGCCTTCTTAATATCAAGACCCTCCCCCCCACTTCAAATAGCACATACTTTTTTTTTTTTTTTTTCGTTCCAAATTGTCTATGGCACCTCTTTGTCGCCGGACCGAGGGCCGGGGCAAGGCACTGGACGACTGGGCTGAAAATGCCACAAGCCAATACAACCCATCTGCTGATCATCGTAACCATTTGCGCCTGGCAATTGGTTGAGAGCACTCTTGAGAAAAGGCTCGAATGCTCGCCCAGCTGGCATGATATTTAGGAAGCGTCCAATATCTTCACGAATGCAGTCAGATAGTGGAAACCTGCCAGATACTGGTACGGTTCTTTGACCATCTCGTAGATATGTTGCAAAGTTCAGTTTACGTTCCGTCATAATTTTAGTGGCTGGCAGCTGCCACTTCCTGATGCCCCTGTCAGCTACTTGTGTACGAGAACGCTTGCCAAGAGATCTGGATTAATCGTCGATAGTAAAATGGAAACCACAGATTCTCATCTTAGTAGCCTCATGATGGAAAAATACGGAAGCAGCCATCAATATATGCATGATAGCTGACATGATAATTCTTAAAGGTAAAACTTCTCTTACGGGCTCGTGAGATTTCTATAATACAAGTGGGATAGTCGAAGCCACTCAGGGTGAACCTGATACACCACGCTTCTACGTCTCAGATTCGCATATAGTATTGCTTTGCGGTAGGTTTTATCTCTTCCAGAAGCACCCCTTAATAGGTGCGGTATGACTTATTGCGCTTCATGTCAAGTTCCATATAATACTGTCATAAGTTTGCTTCTCAGCAGCTGCACTCAAACGGAAACAAATGGATTGGCTGACATCAGCTCTCTAAGATCATTGATCAATCTTAGCTAGGTACTTAAGTACCTTAGGTACCTAGGTATGTAACCTGCCTCGGGAAACTGCATCTCAGCTCTAGCGAGAGCAGAAGAAGGTAGGCCGAACGATGACAACCACAATTTAGGGGGAATATTTGCGTCACTAACTTGAATAGAACTACTCCAATCGTCATTGCTCAAGTTTGCAAAATATCGCACCGGCTTTGCCAACTCTACGATAGCCCCTCTTTTGCAGTGTCTGGAGAGCTTGGACATACAACTCTTATCTCCAAATCCTTGACTTAATAAACTTCTTTCATTCTCTACTTTTAGGATCTTTTGCTAAATGTAATCATTGATCCTATACTAGTTTGTGCTGCCATCAGTAGATCTTACCCGCCGTGACAGTGTGCCAATGATTAGATGATCGGTCTCAAGATAGTATATTGTTAATTTATACAACTTAGTCCCGAATCAGCCAAGACCTTGGTCAAGCTCAGCATTAAAGCAACGAGGACCAAGTACGATGCGGCACCTGCTTGTGAATGTATATTCTGTATTTGAGGCTATAGATTAACTGACGGGTTGCCTCACAACGAAGCCACCCCAGACGAAAACTTGGAGGGCTAATGAATTCCCGATAGACAGCTATTCCAGATAGTTGCATGATACTTGCAAGTAGAATATATATGCACAAAATTAGCTCCTTTCTGAAACCTAGGTACCCCACTATGCTAGGGCAGAACCTTTTTTCACCGCATTTATACCGCAAAAGAAAAGTACCATGGTATTGTGGCCTTTCAGCGCAACAGGCTACTACCCGGACCCCGCTGCTATCAAACTATCGCTTAAAGTGAAGCAGGACACGGCGATCATTTGACACTAATGGAATCCCGGTGTGGACAGCCCACAGCCTCGTCGCCCAAGCCTGTCGTAAGGCTGCTAACTTTCCGCTCTGGTTAACTTATAAGACCTTGTTAATCCTGCATCACGAATGCCTCTCGCCTCTTTCTCGTGACGGCTGTAGGCCTCTGAGCCATCGCGAATCCCACCTTGCGTCCCCCCTCGGCGTCCGCTGCCGTCGCTGTCTGAAATCGTGGATTTTCCGCGTTGAAATTGGACGCCTGATGGACCCCCCCGCGGCTAAGAAGAGGCGCCTTGCCCCCAAGGAGCCTCTGCAACCACAGCCTGCCTATGTTCACGAGCCGGTGTGTACCCTCAATGGGCTATAGATGATGAATGCTGATCCTCTGGGTGCTCAATAGGGGCCCCAAGTGCAGCATTACCAAGTACAAGAGGCAGCTCATGCCCCACCGCCTCCCGAGAGGCACGAGTTCGAATCGTTCGCGAGGCATCTGCAGGATGCGGCGATGCTGATCTACCATCAATCGCAAAAGTCTCCATACTCGAATGCTTCCGTTTTGATCCTGCGTTGGGAGGAGGATGACAGTGTCGACGAGGAGCTTACGGGTCTCGAGAAGGTCTTTCGCGAGAGGTATAATTATCGCACCGAACGGTGGAATATACCAAACGTGGCCAATGCGAGCGTCAAGTTGGGCGTTCGAATGACGAAATTTCTCGAAAGTTCCTCTCCAGACCATCTCTTGATTCTATACTATGCTGGCCACAGTTACCTGGGGCCTGGAAATCAGCTTGTTTGGGCAAGGTAAGGAGACGGCGTGAAGGCTCGAGCTCGACTTGGCGTTTTCTCGCGATTCCCCCTTAATTTTTGTTGCGTTCTGTCTGATTCTCTTCTTAGCAATTCGACAAAGACGGCTGCAGTATTGAAGTGGAGCGGCTTGCGTTGCTTATTCGAGGAATCTCAATCTGATATGCTTGTAATGCTAGACACTTACACCGCCAAAGAGGCATCGATCGCGGGCACGAGCACCGGTATCAAGCAAATTATGACTGCAGGTGTCTCAAGTAAACGCTCATCCTCCGACCACTCATTCACATCACTTGTCACAGATGCCCTTGTAAGGCTTGGCGCCGGGCGTCCATTCACTGCTGAGTACTTATATCAGGAAGTGGCTAGCCAGCGACATCAAGAATTATTACAGAATTCTGGACTGACAAATGGTGCGCCAAAGAGCGTATCCATTGTGGATAAGCTGCCCGTGCTTCAGACCCTCAATCCAAGCAAGGGTCGCGCCATATCTATATCTCCGCTGCCGTCGCGGTCAGCTGCTCTGTCGCAATCATCGACGACCGACGGAGAGTCAGCATCTAATCCAGGCGTATCGCAACACGACAATGCCATCAATCCATATGCGGTGGCAGATCTTGCATTCAATGAAGCCCGAGTTCTGGTCTGTACTACATTCGTTGGAGAGGCAAGCTCTGACATGTCATCCTTCCACCAATGGTTGCAAAATACCTCGGGTATAGAAGCTAAGGTTGTGGTCGAAGGCATGTTCCTCGGGCCGCCTACCATGCTTTTAATTTCTATGCCCCTCGCAGTCTGGAATGTTGTACAGCATGATAAGGTCTGCTGCTTCTTGGGCTACATCAACTCACATAACATGACTCATCTGTACAAAAGATTGGTGGGCTCCGCCGTCCTTGCGAAGGTTTCGGCCAAAGATATGGAAGACGGTCGCATACTTCTCGAAGCACGCGAAGCAGCTGCCACCACGCCTCTTGTGCACAGATATGAATATATCCAGAAACTACCGGAGACACCAGTACGTCCAGATGGCATAGCTCATGCCGATCCAGCAAGCTTAAGCCAGCCTTCAGTTTCCGGGTCTAACCTGTTTGCTGCGAACTCGACGCCACTGGTTGGGAAGCCCGAGGATGTGGAAGATTCAGCTGAGATGCAAGAGGCAGCGGAGCAGCTCAAGGCTTTGAGCCATGTTCGACATCTGAGCGATGAGGTTGGTGGGGTTTTGCAAACACAAGCTATGGACATGACGCCAGATATAAAACCTGACGATTCATCATCTCATGAGGCCAATGAGTCTGGAATCGAAGAAGCCCAGCTTAATACTCCTTCTGCTCGTCCTAAGCAGCGCCGTTCCCTACAGAAGGCAACACCAAAACAAGAGACACGTTGCGATCTCTGCAGCCACGCGCCATTCAAAGATTCGTCTTCACTACGCAAACATATCGCCGCCGCGCACACACGACCTTTCCCATGCGCCTTCGCATTCGCTGGTTGTACCAGTACCTTCGGGTCCAAGAATGAGTGGAAAAGGCATATTGCATCTCAACATCTATGCTTGCAATATTACAGGTGCTCAGCATGTCCTCAAAGTACGGTGGAAGGAAAAGGAAACGAATTCAACCGGAAGGATCTATTCACACAGCATCTTCGCCGGATGCATGCGCCGTTCGCCATTAAGAAGGCGATTGCAAAAGGTGATAGCAAACTACAGGTTGATTGGGAAACCCACGTCAAAGAGATGCAGACGTCTTGTCTGATTACACGCCGTCAGCCGCCGCAGCGATCCGCTTGCCCAAAGCCGGATTGCGCTAGCGTGTTTGAAGGGCCTACGTCTTGGGACGAGTGGACCGAACACGTTGGCCGCCACATGGAGAAAGGGGAAGCCGGCCGGCTCGGTGTGGACCGGTTGCTGGCGAAGTGGGCTTTGGATGAGAATATCATTGAACGGAAAGAGGATGGCGAGTATCGGCTCTGTAGTGGACCGGGCTCAGGTGAGAAAGAGGTCAGTAACGGCAATCCGGGGCACTTATCAGATGGAAATTTGCGGGAGACAGACGACAAAACTATTATTGCTGCGAGCACGATTGTGGATCGCATGGATGTTGACCCATAATGTTGTGTTAACCAGCGGCCCGAGCGCTATCATGCTTCGAGCATGGCGTTACTGGCTACGTTGTCTCTAATGACGGTTATCAACTCTCGAACTAGAATGGAATTCCGGCTCGGACCACACTCGCTGGGGCAAAAATATCAGGAAGAGCTGAGCTCTTGCCTCTCTCATGTGGGGTTGCAACAGTGGATGGATGTGAACATGACAAATGACAATGGGTTTCTTTCTATGTCCCTTATTATCTACACATCACACTATAGGCATGATGTATGACCAAAAACAATGAACACCTTACCAACATGTGTCTCATAATTCTGGATTGAACCCGTTGCAGACTGCTACATCAATTCTGCAAAGTGAAGTTGCATTTCCGTGCTCGGGAGCTCGCATCCGGGTAGTTGAGAAGGCGAGAATCTATGAAGGACTGTGCGAATAATTGCCGACGAGACATTTCCATCTTCACGTGCGAGAATGGAGTGGTTCGACCAATCGACGCATTCAAGGCAGGCAGTGCGTCCGTGAGTGTCTCCCTGGCATCCCTGTACCCCACAGATCCCCAGGTTAGCTGTGTCTATATAGGCACAACGGGACGTCAATGCAACATTACCAGCCATATCAAGAATCGTCATGCCGCTTACCGAAACATGGACACCCGTCACCTGTCGTCATTGGACCGCCGCAACTTGAGGGTCCGCATTTTTTTTGCTCCCGTGGTCTTGCAAAATGGAACATAGTATTTCCCCACGAATAGTTGAAAAGGGCTAACAACCTTGGCCTGCCCATGGCTCGGTCCGACACGGAGCGACGTTAATAACATAGCCCTCTGGTAGCTCCATGATGGTCGGGCACTTTCGCTATAAGTGGACGGCTGCTCAGAATGGCAGCAGAGCTGCTCCATCCAGGACGAAGGGCACGCCGCACTTCCTGTTGTGTTGTTACGATTGAATTCTTGACCAGATTCGTTACCGATCTCGACATCGCACTAGCAATTCGAATTGTTTAAGCCGACACAATGGGTTGGATGAAGTTGGGCTCCCTGCTGCTCTATGCGGCGAATGTCGTACAGGCGACACTCCAGATCGTGCCAGGAGCTACATGGACGGCCGTTCGTATGCCCTGAACGAATTGAACTGCTTCTCTGTTTTTGCAATTCTGTTCTGTTCTCTCTTTCCTCCCTTAACTTCGACGATCTCAGCAGCTGCTGACACGGTGAATCCAGTCAAACACCGGCGCGCACATACAAGCTCATGGTGCTGGTATCATCCAAGTCGGGTCAACGTACTACATGATTGGCGAGGACAAGACCAATGGCTCTCCCTTCCAGAACATCAACTGTTACTCATCCACCAACCTGGTGCAGTGGACCTACGTCGGTGCGCTTCTCTCGCAGACGTCAAGCGGCGACCTCGGCCCTAACAGGGTTGTCGAGCGTCCCAAGGTGATCTACAACGAAGGCACCGGCCAGTACGTGTTATGGATGCACATCGACGACTCGTCGTACGCTGAGGCCAAGGTAGGTGTTGCAACGAGCAGCTCGGTGTGCGGCAAGTACACCTACTTGGGCAGCTGGCAGCCTCTCGGCTACCAGAGCCGAGACATTGGGCTATTCCAGGATGATGATGGCAGTGCGTATCTGCTGACTGAAGATGTGAGTGTGCCTCTGTCTCGACGCTACCGAATTGGTAAACCTTGTGTGGTTTCACAAGAAATTCTAACGAAGATGCAATGCCGAAGCGTGTCAATGGCCTGCGCATTGACGCCCTTACCTCCAACTACCTCAACGTTTCCAGTTCTACATACCTGTATGATGTCGATCTAGAAGCACCGGCTATATTGAAGAAGAACGGATACTATTACATGTTTGCAAGCCATCTGTCAGGCTGGGCTCCCAATGACAATGTGAGTCGGTTTCCGGGAGACAATAGTCCCCACCCCTTGAGAACTCGACATATACCAAAAAGCAGCAACTTACGTAGCTACGCCATTTCCACAGGTCTACAGCTATGCAACTTCACTGTCCGGCCCTTGGTCGACATTCGAGACATTTGCTACCGTTGGTTCTGATACCTACGACAGCCAGACCAACTACATTCTGCCATTTGGTTCAGGGGCCATCTACATGGGCGACCGGTGGTTATCGACAAATTTAATGGCCTCGACCTACGTGTGGCTTCCGTTGACCTTCTCGGGCACCTCCGTCACCATGGCCAACTATGTCAACTGGGTCCCTAACGTGTCAGCAGGTACGTGGGCTGCAGGGCCGTCGGAGAACTGGCCCGAGGCCGAGGCTGCCACGCTGGGAGGCAGCGCCGTGGTGGTCTCGTGCACGGGTTGCAGCGGCAGCGAGGCCGTGGGATACATCGGGGGTCCCTCGGCGGGCACGGTGACCTTCTCGGACGTCGACAGCAGCGTGTCCACGGTCACGACCATCCGTGTCAAGTACGAGAACGGCGACTCGTCCCAGCGCTACGGCTACGTCACCGTCAACGGCGTCGCGCAGGCCGTCGCGTTCCTGCCTACCTCAGACGGTCAGACCCCCGGCAGCAGCGTCGTGCACGTCAGCCTCAGCGCCGGCGCGGCCAATACCGTCAAGATCGCGGGCAAGGGTGACGGGACCTACGGCCCTGATGTTGATCGCATCATGGTGCCAGTGAGCTAAAGGAAATGAGGGCAGGCCAAAACGAGGAGAGGAAGGGTGTGGTCAAGATCTGGTTCTTCTATTCTCATGCCATGTAAGAGCACACGCACGCACACATACACACGCGCGTTAGGAGAGGAAAGAGCTTGGTCGTTTCAATTCGTGGGAAGAAATTCTTATAACAGACAGCTCAGGCTCATCGTGGGTGTGGGCCAAAAGTCAGCTAGTGTACATGCGGCTGAGCAGATTGTAGCTTTTATTGTTTCGTTATTATTTATTAAATTAATCCCTACCTTGTAATCAGAAAAAGAAAACACAGGAATCACTTTCTCACTGCCGAGATGAACCCCGCCTTTATTTCCGTCATCTCTGGGTCCCGTAAGATGGTGTCACCCAGTTAGATTGCTTCACTTCTGGAGAAGTGCACCAACTCAGGTACCAGCCGTTGAGTTTATAATGTGGAGAGCAGAAACGCCTTGGCTGATCATCATGGCCCGGGCCTTTGTCACTAACATTAGGTGCCCACTATCTACCGACTTGGCGCGCTTGACACGACGGGAAGGCGTTTGCTCAGATCATATGGGAAAGCAATGGGTGTGTGGTCTGAACCTGACCGCTGGGACCTGACCTAGATAGATGACATGCAGCAATCATCCAATAGGAGGAGGAGTAGATGGGTTGGTTATCTTTCGGAGTTGCAACGAGATGCGAATGCCTGTCTCGCTCAATTCCAGATCGGCACCCTTCCTTGCCTATTAGGCCTCTGATGGCGGTCTCAAAATTCTGAAGGACTGACGTTGGTCGTGTCTCGGAATCATTACGTTCTTGATGGCCGGCTCCACGTATAATTTTTTTATGCCGAGCCCGCGAATTGCCCCTACAGTAACTAAGTATAGGTACGAACGTCATAATTGAGTCTCAAGCTGTCCCGCACCCCAGTCACACGCTGAAGGACTCAACAATCTAGCTTCCAAAGGGAATGCGGTGTGAATTGCTGTATGCAATCTATATATCCTCTCCAGTCGGTCTTGCTGGATACGTTCTTCGAGGCCCCGATTGAAAGTTTGACCTGAGGGGTCCATTACGTTAGAAATGGCATCCACGTAATCAATGGGATCCCCCCTGGGCTGGGTCTAACTTAGTGGGTTCCAATGTCGAACAGAATCCTGGATATAGTGCAGTGGACCTCTGAAAAGCACTGATGGCGTCTAACCCGAGCAGAGGTAATAAGTCATGTAGGAGAAATCCAAGCTCGGCGAAGACGAATGGAGCCCAATTTAGATGCAGAGTGGATGCACAAAGAGAAACAAAGCAGCAGGCTATGGGTGCAAGTGGAAGGGGATTGCGGATGGATTCGTTTTACATCGTCTTGGAAGGCTGCATTTTGACTCTTAACAAGCAGGTAGCAACAACAGTATGGGATTGTTTGTTGGAAGATGCTTGAGGATCCGACAAACGTGGGGGCAGCAAGTGTCCTTGTTTGCCACCTTGTCTGAGGGAGAGGCGGTGTTTGCTTATGAACCTATTCATATCAATTGCCTCGTAGTTAGAAGAGGTAAGTTTGCTGGAACAGTTCAAAACAAAGATTAACTTATTAGGCGGGCTTCTCGTATGTCTGACAGGAACAATCGGCAGGGCTGACGTGAAGTGTTCCGTAATGACAAGGACGACGCCCCCTCGAGCAAAGTATCCGCTTCCAGCCTGGGTACCTATGTAAGTATTGGTAGCTAGCAGCGGAACTAGGATAATCGGCACAGAGCAAGCATTGTGCAGGATCCATAGGATGGGTCCTCGCCCATGTAGAGTTTTGCTTTCTGCTTTCTGCAAGTCTAATAATTTGTTTTATTTTTCTTCTTCGCCAAAGGTGCCTTGCTTCAGACACACGTTACACATCCATTGCCTGGCGGCTCCAGGTGTGCCGAAGATCCTACTTAAGCATAGCAGGCAGACAGGCCGTGATGCTTGCTGCTGCTCTGGTCTAACGAGCTCTGGGCGGGGGCCGCGTCATGGTGTGCGGACCACCCAGCTCGATGTAAGTTGATTGGCGGACCAAATTCCCGCGGACTTTCCTTTTCGCCTACCCGCCAACCCATCCCTCTCGCGGGCCTCGCCCTCCCCATACTAGTCGCTAAACCCCTCCCCTGAGGCGAGCTAGTTTCAATCACGCACCCCCAAGGTCGGTGGCTTGCCCCGGTCTTTTCTCTCCCGCTCGCGTGTGCACTTGCTAAGCTTGGTAAAGGTAGGGGAGGGTCGGAGCTGCAAGTGATGAGTAGGTCAGGATTTTAAGTTACCTAGGCAGATGTGTATGTTTCCATGCACGTACGTAGTACGTGAGTAATTACATATGTAGTATCTAGCATCAAACGGAGGCCTTTCCACTGCCCACAAACATGATCCACATAATAAGAGCCGCCGCGTGTTCAAGGCACGCTGCTGAGCAGCAATTATTGACCAGTTCTTGCTAGCGACCGCAGGCCACGACAGCCTATGGGGCGTGGTTGCGATCAGACAGCAGGTGTACCGCAACTAGGTGGGCTGCAGCAGGAGCCGGCGACACAAATGACAAATAGTGCAGTTCAGTGCAAGGCAGGGAAGGGCAGGGAAGGGCAGGGCAAAGCAATACCTTGGGATCCCATCCCGGCGGAGCCACTTCCCCCGGTGATGCATTCGACCCACGTCGGGTTGGCACCCTCTCCCCCCCCCCCCCTCCCCCCTGAGCCCTTAGCTGCTGTGAATAGATGAATTGATGGATCGCCGTTTGCTGTATTTCATGCAGTTCCCCGGATTGCTTCTCGGCTCCTGAACTCTTGGCAGCTTGACTTCTCATCGGTTTCGAACCTCGATCTCATCTTCTGCAACACTAATAACTTGGGTGGAAAATGTCATGAACTGCACACACAAATATGGGTACTACAGCCCTCAGCAAGAAACAATCCTCACGCCTCCGGCAGTTGGCGACACTATGCTTCGCCTTCTTTGCTCTCTCTCTTTTATTATTGAGATCCCCCGAGCCGAGCACGGGCATACCATCTGAGATCGTCCTCGACCACCAACAACAGCCTGTATCGTCCCCAGCCAAGCCGGCCTCGGCTCCGTCAACTCCGGCATTGTCCGACGACACATTGAACAACCGTTTTCTGTCGGCTGAACAGTGTGCCTATTTTTTCCCCGGATTGACTAGTGACATAGACGATGTTGTAGCCAAGGGCCAGTTTACACTGAAGCACAAGGGATCACTGGGACCATTGATCGGCAGGATCCAAGATGGAAAAGTATAGCAACCCTTCTGCGGGCAATATCCTATCTTGATCACTTTGACCAACCGTCCTGCAAGAGATCGTCGTCCTACTGGCTCACTAACATGCCGTATAGCTATCAATTCTCCAGGCGGCTCCCGTCTCCTCCCTCTCTGCGGACATGATCTCCCACCGTTTGGCTACTTTGCATCAGATCCACTCTGCCATCATTACCGCGCCTGATCCTTCCGAGATTCCAAATACGATATTCGCTTTCAACCATAATGATGACCCTTTGTCGGGCACATTTTCATACTCTCAGCCGGCGGATCCCGCCCGCAATGGTCCTTCTGACCACTACTTCCCGATCCCGCACTTCTCTCACTGGTCCTGGAATCTGCCGTTCATCGGCTCGCTCCCACGCGCTGCGGCCGCCATTTCGCGGATAGAGGGTGATGGATCCACCAGCGGCAACGCCGACAGCGCATCTTGGGGCCGCAAGATCGCGAAAGCGGTATGGCGGGGGACGCCGCACTTTGGCAATACGGCGTCCTCGACCACAGCCCGGCAGCGGCAAGATCTCCTGTTAAGCACCAAGGACAAGCCGTGGGCGGACATCGAGGCTCTGAAGTGGACGGTGAGCAAAGTCGGCGGACCACCAGGGATCGAGGGAGGCGATGGCAACGGCAATGGCAACGCCGCCGCACAGCTGACCCAGCTGAACGCGACGAGCCGCACCGCTAGCAACGCGCTACCCATTGAAGACTTTTGCCGATATAAGTACATCGTGCACACCGAGGGCCTGACGTACTCGGGGCGCCTCCCGTTCCATGCGCTGTGCGCAAGTGTCGTGCTCACGCCGCCCCTGGCCTGGCTTCAGCCGCACGAGCGCCGACTGTTCCGGCCCGTCTTCAGCTCGGACCTGGGGCCCAACGTGACGCGGACGCCGCGGCCCGCGCAAGAGATCGGCCGCGAGGGGTCGGGCATTTTCGAGAAGGTCAAGCTCGCCCCTTACCCAGCGCGCTGGGTCCGCGAAGCCTGGGGCACCGGCCACCAGGCGGAGGAGGCCAACGTGATCTTCGTGGCGCCCGACTGGAGCGACCTCGAGGCTGTAATCGCCTACCTCGAGGATAACCCGGACGTCGCCAAGGGTATCGCCCGCCGGCAGCGCGAGCTCTGGCACGGCGGCGGGTACCTCAGCCCCGCGGCCGAGGCGTGCTACTGGCGCGCAGCCCTGCGCGGCTGGGCCGGCGTCGTGCGCTTCGAGGATCAGTTCAAGGACCTTTTCGCCCGCGCGGAAGGAGTGCCATTCGAGGAGTTTGTCGTGGGCGCAGGGACGAGGTGACGCCTGGTAGGAAAACAAAAAGTTCCCTTATTCTGGTCTTTTTTTGTCTTCGTGTATATATGTATATACATATATGCATATCCATAAATCTGGGGAGTTCAGGGCATTTGTTCAAGTGGGCAGGCTTGGGGGTGGAAATACGTTCGTGGTATCGAAGGACAATATCGGGCGTTTATGCTTTCATGGCTTCTATCATATTTCCATGTCGAACAGGGAATAAAAACTGCATTTCCAAGAAACAAACATACCAAGATGGCTGAGTCCTCGGTGAAATAGGGGAGACCGGGAAACGAGTTGTTCATATCTAGAGCTCCTAGCCTGGCGTTACCGCGGAAGATTTGGAAGTCACATCGTAAAACCCATTTTAAGGGGGAGGTGTGACTGATTACCATGTTCATGAGCGGTATGTATTCACGCCTGCCCCTCCTCTCTATCTGCAATCGCTGGCTATATGGTCATGGTCATGGAAGCAACACAGCTCACGCTTCCCCAAGGTCACGATGCGCGTAGGCGGGACAAGATATACTGAAACCCCCCACGCCCTTCAGCTCTTCCTCACGAGCCAGCCCAATCTCTCAGCTACTGTTGGCCCAACGAGCTTCTCTAGGCCGTCCCGGCTCAGGAAGTCGTGGTCGCAGAACTCGAAGCCGGGGACCACGGTCTCGGTGATGAGCAGGCCCTCGCTGCCGCCGACCTCGGCGTCGGGGAGCAGGAAGCTGGCCTTGTACTTGCCGCCCTCGACGATCCACTGCAGCTTCTCGCCTTTGCCCACGTCGGGCCCCACCGTGAAGACCTCGATCCTCTTGCCGCGGCCGCCGCCCTCGTACTCCACGTCCTCCTCGTCGGCGTGGATCAGGATGTAGACGCCGCGGCCCCGGTGCAGCGTGTGGACGGTGCGGGCGCGGTTGCGATGGAAGTTGCCCTGGGGGCTGATGGACGTGAGGAGGTAGTAGATGGAGGTGCTGGCGTTGCGGAACTGCGGGTCGAAGCCCGGCCGCTGGGGCACGAGCTTCGAAGCCTCCGACGAGTAGGACGTGTCCTGAGGGAAGGGGGAGGCGATCAGAAGGGGGTCACGGTCCGTCTCCACGAAGTAGCCGCCCTCGATGTGTGTCAGCATGGAAAGGCCGGATATGATGGCCTGGAGTGCCTCGGGCTCAGCAGTGCTGGGCGAAGGGGTGAAGGCGGGCTTCAGGTCAGGTAGAGCCGCCGCCATTGTGTTCTTCTATGGGAATACTTGGGGCGCGATATTACAGCGGAAACAAGAGAAATCCCTCTTTAGACGGTGGGATGTCTAGGATTCTATGCGGTCGTAGCTAGGTTCAGATAGCATCCCCAGCAAATGCCAGCGACCCGTACAAACTCGCAAAGCAGATCGGTCGATGTTCGTGATATTAAGTTACACGAACAGGAATAATACTGCGGGTGCCGCGGCTTCCGAAGCATGCAACAGATTCTCCTTGTTAGAGATGGACGGAAACAGAGCTGGGTTCTTTTATATGGAAGTGGCAGGCCAACGATATCAGCAATATCCCACAGAAATACAACCCAGTAGACGAGATCCTCCAGAGAAGTAATCTGTATGCCTACTAGAGATATGGATCTACACCATTAACCGTAATGCCATAGGCTCCTCCCCATCCTACCAGCGGGGGGGGCCAAGGCCTGTCTGGCAAATCCTCATTATGGAGCCCGCTGATGATAAGCCCTAAAGGCGAACGGACACGGAAAACCCGGACAATCGGAGTTAAGCGGCGCAGGGGTTTGCGATCCGGCAGCTTTCTTATCCCACGCTTAGCCTTATCGGCCGAGCCATGAGCTGAGCTCTCTCTCCTCTGTCATCGAAGAACAAGGGCAACAGTGCAATGTGCTGATGCGTCGCCGTTACATTGGCTCTGGGTCAGCAAATGACCGTATGGCTACGTACGGTGCATGTTCATGGAGCGTAAAGCATGGGATGGATCTAAAAGAAAATCCCCGATTTGCCGCAGTGTCTGGGAAGAAGCACCGGGTGCTCGCCAATTGTAAGGAGGCAGAGAGATGGAGGAAGAAACGAGCCAGCTATTAAAACGCAAGCCCCGCGAGCAGACTATGGCGTACATGTAGGAAATGAATGATGGAGTCGATGGAGAAACCCTTGCAGGACGTTACTGTTGCAGATGAACACTATCGCGTGCTTCGCACGGTTTTTTTTTTCCTTTTGTCCCGCGTCGGGGATACTCAGACGCGGCTCAATCTTAAATTGAGTTCGCAGACTAACTAACGTTAGGTATTTATCGATTTATCCTAGCACAGTGTGTACAAAAATACTTCAAGATAGATTCAATGTTGCCATTGATCCTACGAACTCCCTAAATAAGTACATGCAGAGCTTATGAAGTACGTACATACATAATACATGAGAAAAAGAGAACATTTGAAGGATATGGAAATAAGTAGCTAGAATGCAAGTACGACTCGTGGGAGGGAGAGTTTTCCATTTCCAGTTCGTTTTCGTCTCTAGCAGAAGCGCGATACACGACTCGCATTTAAAGCACTACGAAGTACGCACGCGCACAAGATTTTGTGCATCGGCGGGTTATATTTGACGGAGCTATAGGATAGGGGTATGTAAACAGGGAAACCCGTCACGGACCCGCCCCATACTTACACAACGGAACTTGCATACAGAGGGCCTCTGCGCACTGGAATGGAGCATCGTCAGGCCAACACTGGAGGAGCTGGCCCGGTCTAATGAAGGGAATGCCCCGCCGCGTGCTCTCCCATCCCATGCAAGCGAGTGGCTGCCTCCGGGCAGGGACTAAATGGGTAGCTCCCACTGCGTCCCATGCCTCGCCCTCCCACTAGCACGCAAGCCTCCCTCCGAATCTGTACGCTGCTAACCGCAATAATGCCTACAGGTGGGGGAGACGCTGGCGCGACCACGCCCTCTGGACCCTCGCTGGCAGGTGCTGACAGCGCCTGGTTGGCCCTGCTAGCGATGAAAAGCGGGTTTGTCTGCTTCTTGAAAGGTGCCCGCTAGTCTGTGCAGACGCCGCCCACCCCCGGGCGTATTTTCCCCTCCATCCCCCATCCCACCACCACCCCTTTCCAGGGACTACGTTCGTTCAGTGCCACCTAAGAGCCTCGAGCCACTCGTAGCATCCGTCTGCAAGCCGATCGCTGCGATCGAGACCAATCTAATTTTTTTTCCCCCTTCACTCCTCCTGGACGGCTTGAAACTCTTGATTTAGGTCATCATTGTTTTTTTTTTTTTGTCCTTCCTCTTTGCTCCCTCCATTCCCGTACCACATCTGATTTACGAAGTGCATCTGCTCACGTTTACTTACGTGTGGAGGCGCTCTTTCGCAGGTGGGCAACGCGCATATGGATTGATTAGTACCCGGCTCTCCTTATCCCTTGTTCCTCTCAACTAGGTTACTATTCGTCTGGCCATTTAATTACCAACCCGCCGTCACCGTCAGTGGGCAACACATATATGCCCCGTGGGTCCAAACTCCCTAATCTTTAATCGCTTCTCAGTTCGCTTGCGTATTCAAGCCCAACGCTTCCCGAGAATCCAAGACCAGGCGCGACTTGCCCAAACCGCGCTGACCAGAGGAGCCAGCTTGTACTTCGAAACTCAAAAAGGAACTGTGGCCTTCGAGCTGTGTCTCGAGTTAAACGGGTAGCAACTCTCCGAGTGGTTGACTGCTGGATAAGACAGCAATACCGACCTTCCCCGGGGAGGTTGTTTGTATTCGTGTGTGTGCGTGTGCATTGGGTTCGGTCCACATTGCGATTGTCCTCGACCAGACTTCTTAAATCGACCGCAAGCTGCTCCCACCCCCAGGATAGCTCCGTAGCGATCGAATTGGAACCCGCCCCGTACGCCGTCTGAACCGATTTCCTCATCCGCAAGCTGGGATCACCACAACGGGCGTGTTGTAGCCGTCCAATTCATCGCGTGACATCAGCGGTGCCTATCGGCAACGTAATTTCTTGGGAGAGCGGGCAACGATGGCATCATTAATGAGCAAGCGCCAGCAGGCGCGCAACGAGAAGGCTCTGCAAGATCTTGTGCACAGCGTGCCAGGGAACAGTACTTGCGCTGACTGCAACGCCAGCAATCCTGGTATGTAACACCCATTGTGCAACAGTCCTGCGCAAAGCTAACCACTATTACTCATGTTCAGCTTGGGCATCATGGAATGTATGTCATGCACGCTAGATCTACGCACCACCGAATCAAAACTAACCAAGATGCATTTTCTAGTTGGGCATCTTCCTCTGCATGCGGTGCGCCGCGATCCACCGTAAGCTTGGAACGCACATATCCAAAGTGAAGTCCCTTAGCATGGACGCCTGGAAGAACGATCAGGTCGAGGTACACGAACTCCTCTCCCCCCGCTCTTTAAACCTGCTATACTCCTCTCTATCCATATGGCTACCCGTGATAACAGAATTTGGCTGACTTTTCTTCACGATCACTGGAATCAGGCTATGAAAAAGGTCGGCAATGCTGCGTCGAATAAGATTTACAATCCCGAGAACAAGAGACCGCCTGTCCCGGTCGATGCTGACGAGGCAGACTCAGCTATGGAGCGGTTCATTCGAGCTAAATATACGCCGAGAACTGCGAGCACCAACGGGGCGACGAGGCACCATACTGGGAAGAGCACAGAATCGGATGAAGGGCCGCCTCCGCCGTTGCCGCCCAAGACTGGAGGCAAGTTCTTCGCCAAGCCCAGCGCGACTTTCCCCTTGTCGTTTCGGTCCAAGAAAGGAGCATCACATGCCCCGGAGGAGCACAACCCTCGCGACCTGAGAAATAAGCCGTCCAAAGTTTTTGGGGCAAGTGTTCACGCGGACAGTACCGAAGACACCGCGCATAAGTTGACTCAGTTGCGGGATATGGGCTTCTTGGATGATAAGCGCAATGCCATGGTGCTCAAAGGGGTAGGCGGAAACCTTGAGAAGGCCATTGAGCAATTGGTCCGTCTCGGCGAGGGAGGTTCGCCGTCACTTGTTTCTCCTCGGGGGCCCAGCTTGCAGACTTCAAGCACCTTCCCTACTGCTAGATCTCTGAGTCCAGCTCCGGCCACACCAACGACAACCGGCCTGTCTGTGCCGAGTCCTTCTATAACACACAGTCCCTCTAACAACCCCTGGGACATATCACCTGCTCAGCCGCAGTCATCTCAATCCACGGGCACTTTACAAAATAAGAACCCTTTCTACGCTACCAGTACCAATCCGTTTGGTGTGCCGTCATTGCAGGTAGAGCAGAGCTTGAACCAATCCTTGCAAAATTTATCGCTCGCGCCGCAGCAGCAGCAGCTATTCCCGCATCATACGGGAGGCGTTCCGGCTCCTCAGCCTATCCAGCAGCAAAACTATCAGCATTCTATAGGGCATCCCATAACGCAGACCACAAATTACTCTCCGGTTACGTACATGAACTCTCAAACACAAGGTTATCTGAACCCTTTTCAGCAACTCCACCAGCAGCAACAGCAACAACAGCAGCAGCAGCAGCAGCAACTCCAGCTACATCAGCAACAACAACAACATCAGCAGCAGCAGCAGCAGCAGCAAAGCTATAACCCTTTCTTACAAGTTATGACACAGCAGCCATCTATGACGGTTCAGACATCGTTTGGTAATGGGTCACCATCGACTCAGAGTCCTGGAGGCTTGGTAAATAACCCGTTCGCTCGTTCACCTACCCGGATTGCTTCGCCTACCCTGAATCAGATTCCGGAGCAGGTACAGCAGAATTTTTATGGCACGCCGCAGTCTCCTTACGGAAATAACCCGTTTATCACGGGTGGTCAGTCTGTGCAACAGACACAATATATAACCCAGTCTCAACCCCAGCCTCAACCCGTGCAGCAGCCCTTTGATCAGGCATTTTTCCAACCGCAGCAGCCGGCACCCCAAGCGCAATTGATGTATCAGCCGCAGCAGCAGCAGCATGATAAAGCATCTATCATGGCTCTGTACAACTACGCTTCTCCTGCACCAGGTACAGCTCAACCACATGCTCAAAATGCGCCGAATGGTGCTGTGGCCCAGCATCAGCAAGTCCTGCAACCCCAGATATCACAAGCTTCTCCCCAGCAAGCCACAGCTGTACCGGGGAACAAGAATCCTTTTATGAATAATGTATCGTCCTCGCCTCCCGGTGCCCCATTTTCTTCCCTGAACAACGCCGCCGCGCCGGCGATGGGTGGTGCCAGAAGTCGGGAGAGCATGGCTTTGGGCTTTGAGATGGCGTGGAACAACGGGCGCCACAGCCCAGATGCTTTTGCCAGCTTAAGTGCCCGTGGAGGCATGTAAGAAGCATCATTCTATAATGAGAGTTTTAATTATTACGTCGAGAACATGTAGCATGGGATTTGGTGCTGTATATAATTTGGAGTAGGACGGACGGATCAGTTCATGTACCATACCATAACCATAACCTGGCACGATAACTGCAGCGAAAATATGATGGCAGATCATAGATTGCCGCTAGCTCTTATTAAACACTTTTTGTCACTGTAACTTGGGTTGTTCATCACGAAGGAGGCGGCGTGTGTTAAATGTCTCTGATCTTAACTGAACGCTAGATGTATGCAGCAAGATCAACATCCGCATTGTATGTTTTTACATGATCGATCTTAAACGCACGCATAGTTAAACATCCTCAGCTTTGTTGCAATGAGACTCCAGACCCAAAGAGATATTCAACTGCAGTAGGGAAAAAAAAAAATAACAACTACAACAACAATGCTAAATACATGCTGGATGCGTATGGGCCAACGGGTATATGTCATCAATCGTCAATACAAGACAAACCGCTTCTCTCCTGGGTCAACTCCAGCACTGACACGAGGAGACAAAGTCAGGTCCTCTCTTTTCTTCTGCGCCGTCTAAAAGGGGTTGAGAAGTTGGGGTGGGGGAGGGAAGTGGATATATGATATTCATGAGTTTTCCCTGCCCAACTACCATCGCCGTTCGTGCGACGATTTGCATGTCTCGGCTTCCTCCGGATGCTCTTCGCTGTCAAACCATCGGTGTAAGGACCCGCGAAATGATCGTCCTGGGATGCAGATAGGGCGATCTCGATACTTCTTTAGGCTTAAACAATTGGCTGGCTAGTGAGACCTTGAGGGGAGAAGAAAAAGTCGGTACGAAATCCAGCGTGGAGCCCCCCCCCCCTTTCGTGCTCTCATTTATAGCCTTTTTTTTATGTCGCTCTCGCGAACTGTCACGAGGCTCCTCCCATTGGAATATCTTCCGAGCCGGCCAAGACCTCGCCGGGATACGGCTTCCGGCCGCAGACGATGTAAAACTTTTGGTACGCATGGACACTCTGGTCCTGGATGGCTTGCCGGACAGGTACCAGCATCATCTATGAGAAAAGGAAATAACTTCTTGTCAGTTGTGTACCGTCAACTACAAATCAGATAAGGAGAGGCTTTGGCGTTGTAGGCTGAGAGAGGGGGGGTGCGGAGAGGGGAGGGGAGGGAACGGGAGGGAACGGGAGAAACAGGGGGGGTGGGCAGAGTGGTTTCTCTCTCCACAGGATGATTACAGATGAACCAGAGTGCTGCGTACTTGGATTTGTTTGTCACTGAGACCCCTAACTCTGTGCAGCGGCCCAACAGAGGCTGCATGCATGCCCGAAAGCAGATTGTCCTCCCACAGCTTGCCTAAATACTTATACTCGCGTTGCTTGGGCCACGTGTTGATGGGTACCTTGTAGTAGTGCTCCGTCACGTCCACGAACCCAACCTCCTCCATGACTTTCTTGTACTGGTCGACAATGTGGAGTGGTCTGCCCATTGCCGCGGTAGCGTCCATGAGGTCTTCGAGATGTAACTTGAGCTCAAAGTCGTCGGGCATGGTGTCGTCGTCGCATTGGATTGTTGGAAGGCAGTCTTGCACTTCAAACCATCCCCCAGGGGCAAGCTGGTCAAATGATTTCTGTAAGATGTCATCTCTTATGTTCTCCCAGCAGCCTATTGTCCAGCGCGTGTGTATATAATCGAAGGTCGTATCTTTCCCGTACCAACTCCATGGTTCTCGGCTAATCACAAAATATAGAAGTTAGCAATTTTAGGTTTATCCTCGCCTCTCTAACTAAGTGTCTACGCTGATCCCAGTGAGGTGTACCATAAATTCGATACGGAATCTGGGAACGTGTTTTCATCGCCGTATCACACAGTTGTTTTATAGAATATAATAATAAAAGTTAGAAATTTGATACGAGGAAATGACTTGACTGTACCTGTCCTCAACTATAAATGTAACGGTTGGTGGAACATTTCTTGATTGAATTGGCGATAGGTCGGTGCCGATAATTTGCGCTGACGGGAATTCGTCTCCCATCTCAATAGCCCACTACGTATATGTAGTACATAGTCAGACCCAAATTCCAAGTGTTGTAAGAAAAAAGAAAGCCCCAAGAGGGATTATGGTTTTCCGTCTAGGAAAAATGTCGGGCCTCATAGTATGTCTGGGCAAAAGTATGATGGGACAAGAAGGCTTTACTCACCATCCCCGTGCCGGTGCCGATATCCAGTATACTGCGAGGAGGATTATCCTGCGACCAAGGCGCAAAGTAGTTCTTATTTCCCATCAAGTACTTTGTGACCAAGTGCTGATAGTCTTGGCGCTCTAGCTCCTCTTCGTCATTGGGAAACATATATGCTGTCAGTCGATAAAAAAAAGAGCCGTCAGCCGGAGAACAAGGTGGAAGAGTAGAGCAGAGATAGAGATACGAAATCACATACACCCATCTTTGTAGGCGTGAAACGTCCGGCCATTCTCAATACGGTAGCGAGATATGCTGCTCGTAACAGATTGTGTATCCCTATCCTGATAGTCAGAAGAACCGTAAGCACGAGATCCGGCATAGGCAACTCACGGGTTAGGGTGCGGCTAGACACGAATACGCATTAGTATATGTATATATAAAAATATATATATATTCTCTCCACAGCCCAGGACATTCGGGCTTAAAAAGGAAATCCAGACTAGGGCAGAACATACATCGGCTTCTATCCGGAACGAAGCTGCAACCGCATCGTCGATAGTTTGTTGAAATGTGAATTGGTAGTTCAGCAGGCTAAGACTATCTGGCGGGGTTACAATGCCTCGACCCGACACATCGTTTCCTGGACAGTCGCCTGAAGAAATCGGGGTGCCAGTGTCCTCGCTCCCTGACGCCATCGTCGACGAAAGAGTACGGAAAGCTACCTCTCCAAGGCTGCACAACTTGGCGGTAGAGAGATCAGGTGAATGAGTAAGCGGAAGTTTTGCTGTAGGAATATCTCAGCCTGAAAGCCTCTGTCGGTGAATGGCGTTCGTGCGGTCAAGGCTGGGTAGAGAGCGTGGCGAGAGGTATACCTGGTAATTACTAATTGAAATACAGCACTCGGCTGATCCTTTGTCGCTTGTAAGTGTAGTTCAGTCCCAGTCTGATGGCGGGCTCTGTTTTATTTTTTCCAGAAGAAATCACCGTCCCAGACTCCTGGGTCCTTCAATCCCAAGAGAACGGTTTGGGTGTACTGCAGATATGCGAGACCCCCCTTCCCCCCAGGATAGACCAAAATCCTGGAGCCCTATTGTGGCGTCTTCTGATTGGGAGCGTTCCTGTTGAACGGAACGGCAATTGGGTGTTCTAAAAAGCAAACCGATAGAAGCAAAGAAGGAATAATAAGAATAATAATAATAATAACAATAACAATAACAATAACAGCATCAATAAAGCTAAACAGAAAAGGTGATGGAGAGCGTGGCCAAGCTCTTCGTAGCTGCGTACATGAACTAGCAGCGAGCGGGAAGTTCTGAGACAGGGAGATAGGTATAGGGAACGCAGAGTGCAGGATCTGCGAGACAAGACGGGCGATGGGAGAGGGAAAAATATTAGTGAGCGCTCGCCTGGTGCCTGTGTCGTCGTCTGCAGCGAGCATGCATGTCCGTGTTAGCCAAGAAGCGGGCAACCCTGGTAATAAAGTTAGAAGGGGGAAAAAAAAACAAAAGCACGAAGCCTCGCACTACCGAACCACCGCACAGCTGTAAGCGGCGCACCAGAGCAAAGCTGGAAGAGCATCCAATTGCCAGCACACCGGGATGGAGAGAGGGGGCGGAGAGGAGGAGAGGAGGTTGCTTCAAGGGGGGGCTCCAGCTTAATCCCAGCACTATGGCACAGGCTAGACTGCTCCGCACTAAGCACCCGCCCCCCCTCCAGACTGTTCCCCCTCCTGCGATTGGCAGCCAGGCTTCCTTGTCGACCGGTTCCGAGCAATTCACGCCCCAGAGACGCCCAGGGATTGCGAAGGACAGGGTCCTGGGCCGTTTCGCCGTTTCTCATAGATTTTCAGATGGCTCCGGCCCTGCTACATCTGGCGGATCGCTCGCTGTTTTGGTGTGCCTATCTGCCCAAGAGAGCGTGCAGTGCATGTATGGGATGTTGGGTAGGTAGCACAGAGCACGCTGGCCAACTACATACAGAGGTACGGTACATATGGGATGTATGTATAATGTATGTACATAGTATGCTTGTATGTAAGAAGCAACTTATTATTGCATGGTAGCACGAGGTCATAACTCTGTTTTCTCTTTCTCTTTCTCTTTCTCTCCCTCTCTCTTCCTCCGTCCCCCCCCCCTCCCCGCCGCCTCTCTCCCCCAAATTGACATATCTATCTATCTATGTAGCTGTCAGCTGTGATGTAATAGTAGTAGTAATAGTAGGAGTTAGTAGTGTACACGCGTGCATATGTAGGATACCACTCAACTCCTCTCTTCGGCCCCCCTCTTCCCCCAAGTTCAAGGTACAAATGTATGGAGGAGCTAGTAACGTTGATTGGATTCTTGTCGGCTACTGCGGGAGCTCCCCGCTCGCGCATTCCTTGTTTGGTCCATATCTTTCCATTTTTATGAACCCCGGGCTCTTTGACTGCAGGTTTGCAACATTCGTTTCCGGGATTTGGAGAGCGGCTCTCCATTCCCGGTCGCAAAGATATTTCAAACTAGCAACAATGAGGGGCTAAAACCTTGACCGACTTACATTGTAGTACCTCGGCCTTGGAGCTCATTCACGCCCAACGCTTAACTAAAAACTTGTTTCATGAAATCCTCGAGACGAATATGAGTAACATGTACTCTATATATATCAATAGCATGTATTCCTTGACTCCCATCCATCTGTGGGTGTTGGCACATGCTCCACAGCAAGCTACCTGCTACCATGGGCAGTAGCGACGGACGAGAAGAGCGTCGTGCCTTTTGCTGCCTTGCTCTTCCGTTGAGCTTTAGCAAAAACACAGGAGACACTTGACTACTTCCTAAAAATAGCATGCGAGAGCAGAACAAGTTAGGAGGAGGATCGGAGAGGTTCCGAGGGTTCGTCTGGTGTCGTCTAACTAGTCTGTACCGCCGCAACCGCGCTCGGGGAGTTTAGGGAAAGAAAAGCATGGCTCATAATGGACGCCATTTTTGTAATTGCACCGTAGCCCCCCAGAGTGCACCAGACTCCCAACTAGACTCCACATCTTATTCGCCGCGATTACTTGCAGCGCTAAGGATGAAGCGCTAAAGTTGCTTATCCCGTAGACTGACGCTAAGATAGCTTAAGATAGAACACCCAAACCGCTGGGTTCGAAGGTCCTCTAGCCGGTCAGTGCACTATAAATCCACAAATACATGGCATAGTACCGCAGCCAGGGTGGCTAGTCCCTCTCTCTGTGCTTGGTGGACCAGGCTACTAATATTGGGGGATGGGCGCTCTTACTACGGTTCGGCCCTGTGGTGATAGCGTGTCAAAGGCCGCCAGTAATAACTCCAATTTCAAGGTGCTCATCAAACTCCATCTCGAGAAATAGGAAGCAAGCAGTGGTTTGTTATGTGATGGGGATAATAAGCCTGTTCTCGCCCCACCCATGCGGTCTTGTTTGTGCTCCATGCTCAAGGGACATCCCGTCTTGGTACCATGTACTTTTCGTCCTGTGTCTGGAGTGTGGGCCGTCCGTGGTGGAACTCGACATTTTGACAAACCCCATGTCACCAATTGCTAGCAGTATCCCCGGAGGGAGGGGGGGGGACCAACTCACTATTGAAATATACGTACTTCCTTATGTAACCTGTATGTAGACTTAAATATTTGGCCAGACCTGGTCTGTAATCCTCCCTCGCAGTTCTGTTGACAACGTATCCAGGGTAGGGAGAGGGATCGGGATTTGAAAAGCACCCGAGAAATACTGCAGTGGCAACGTATACAATTCACGAGTGGCTTCCAGACCGTATAATACCCTGCTTGATCGACCATTTCAGCTGATGCGGACGCAATAGAAACCGATGTTGTTTCATATCCATCACCGCAACTCATAACTAGACAGGACAGGACAGGAAAGAGTGCATCTCCATAGTACGTATTTCCCCGGCATAACTAGAGGGGGAATGCCGATATTTCTCCTTGAGTGGGGAATGAACCTCATCCAGCAACTGCCAGTAAGTAAACATATACACACCTAGTACATATACGGGTGCTGATCTCCCCCTTTGGGACATGGGTTTTCTCTGAGCTCGGTCTCCCGCCCAAACCACCGTTAAGTGCGGATCTTATTGATCAGACGGGACAAGACACAGGCTTGGTGCTGTGGTTGTTCATGGTGTGGTGCTTCCGATCTACTGTTGAGTCCTCATTGTAAATACTCGAGCAGCCGGATATTTGTGTCTTCCTCCTGCTACCAACACACAGTCAGATCAAAAGAGATTCTGCACCAGGCGGCGGTGGTCGGTAGCCAGTGACACGGCAAGCAAGCGAGGAGCCCCATCCCATGTCCGCGCAGGCAAGTGGGAGTGGTTCCAATCCGTTGGTTCAGGGGTAAAAAGGACAAGGATTCTCTCAGCCCCTGTGCAGGCATTCAGCCAGTTGGATTTTTCCAGCCCGGCTGCCCAGTGGTCTTCCCGCCCGCATTGTGACCCAAACGGCTGGGTTTGCGACGTTCTGCATAACGTACAAGTTTGCTCACGACGCGGACCAATAGGTCATTCCTCCTCAAGCGTGAGTTGCAAAGCCTCCATAGTGTTGTTTCTTTTCCCGCACGTGAAGTTATATCACAAGTACGAAAGGAACCCCTTCTCTAGCGGTTCCTTCGTCTCTGGGGCTCAGCTCAGCTCGCCGCTCTGAGCCCCGTCCGCAGTAAGCGGTGTTCTACGTATTGTCTAGTTACCGCACTCTCTGGGTTGCTTCTTGTCCTCTCTATTCGATTTCGTAATGAATATCGCGCACGCATCGGCCTGCCATTCACAGGCTCGCGCGATGAAGGACAATCAAAACGGGAGTGGATGCAGTGCCCACTTAGCCCAGCTTAGTCGGCCGCCCTAGCAACTCCCCACAGGCGAAAACCAACTCAAGGAAGCAGAATGCGATCAGTGAAAGTGACGATAACATCACGCACTGGAATATAAATCCAGTACAATTCTCGCTGGCCATAGCCAATTCTTGAGGGCTGCTCGTTACTGCAGAGGCTTTTTCTTCTTCTTCTTTTTCTTGTCTAACTGTGGCCGCCACGGTCATCAGACGACACTCAGTGCTCCTAATTAGAAACATCGTGTACGAGTCGTAGCGGTAGGTTTATTCAAGCCAACAACTGTTTCATCACAAGGCTGCTTAATATTAAGAACAAAGGTACCTTACAGAGTGCCTTCATCCCAGTCCTCAGAGAGTGACAAGTATCGAGTCTCTCGCCCCCCACTCACTAAGGGGATCCAATCGGCGGCTACCGGAGCAATTCCGTAGGCGGACTTTTCTGACGAGGAACAAACACTCCAGCACCCATTTCTGAGTCAGTGCCCAGCCTCCCCCTTGCGATGTCAGGGCGCCGTTGCACAGATTTTACTGACGGAGATGGGGTTGTTGACAGGGACATTGCAATTTCCGAAAAAGAGAAAGAAGAAAAAAAAAAAACCTTAATATCAGCCCACAACGGTTGTGCTTTCTGGCTAGCTAGCGAATAAGCGAGTCAATACGCACCGCAACCATGGACGCTTTCAAGGAGGAGTCCTACCACCGGATCCGAAGTCTGGTTGCTAAGAGAACAGCGGCGCGGAGTGCCATTCTCCCTCCGCAGGCCCAGATCGCAAAGGCCCGGGATGCACTGCCCAAGCCTACGGATCCGGGGTATATGAAAGGGCGCGGCTTGTCAGATACCGTAGACCATCTAATTAACGACATTGCACCAGCTCTGAATTCTCAGAACCTCACCGGCCACTATTATGGGTTCGTAACGGGCTCGACCCTGACCATTGGCGAGGTCGCTGATAATATCGTATCTGCCTTCGACCAGAACCTCCACGTGCATCTCCCAACCCAGCACATCGCCACCGAGGTTGAGGATGCCGCGCTCAAGATGCTGATCGGCCTCTTAGACCTCGGAGATCCAAGTAGCTGGGAGGGGAGGGTGATAACTACTGGCGCCACGGCGAGCAACATCCTCGGACTTGGTTGCGGCCGAGAGGCCGTGATCCAGGCCAAACTCCCGGAAGGTGGTCCCAGTGTCGGCGAGCTCGGCCTGCTCGGAGCCTGCCTGCAGGCTGGAGTGAAGGAGGTGCAAGTGCTAACCAGCCTGGGTCACAGCTCGCTGACCAAGGCAGCAGCCGTCGTGGGCGTGGGCAGGGCCTGCGTCAAGGAGCTCCCGTACAGCGACGAAGAGCCCTGGCGGCTCAACATCGACGCTGTGGAGCAGGAGCTGCAGCGGGAGGGCGTCGCCAGCATCATCTCCGTCAGCGCCGGCGAGATCAACACCGGTAAGTTCGCCACGCGCGGGATCGAGGACATGCGCCGGCTGCGCGCCCTCGCCGACCGCCACGGCGCCTGGATCCACGTTGATGGCGCCTTCGGCATCTTCGCGCGCGCCCTGCCCGCCGCCGACGCGACTTTTGCCCGCCAGCGGTCCCTCGCCGAGGGCATCGAGCTGGCCGACAGCATCACGGGCGACGCCCACAAGCTGCTCAATGTGCCATACGACTGCGGCTTCTTCTTCACGCGCCGGGCGTCCTCGCTGCTGGCGTGGTGCCAGAACGCCAACGCCGCGTACCTCGCGGCTCCGCCCTCTGCGCCGGTGGTGAACGGTGCTAACGGTATTAACGGCGCCGCTCCTGCCCCTGCGGGCCCTAAGATCCAGAGTCCGATGAACATGGGCCTCGAGAATTCACGCCGGTTCCGCGCACTCCCCGTGTACGCGACGCTCGTATGCGAAGGCAGCGAGCGCATCAGCGAGATGGTCGGGCGCATGGTGCGCCTCGCGCGCGGGGTTGCAGCGCTCGTGCACGAGTCCGAGGACTACGAGCTGCTGCCCGCGGGCGGCCAGGCCACGGTGGACGATACCGGGATCGTGGTGCTGTTCCGAGCCAAGGACGAGGCTCTCAACGCCAAGCTCGTCGATACCATCAACGGCCAGGGCGAGTGGTACGTCAGCGGGACGGAGTGGGAGGGCCGCAAGGCCGCGCGGCTGGCGGCGTCGAGCTGGCGCATCAGCCCACAGGAGGATATCGCACACATCCAGCACCAGCTGACAGTGTTGGCACGGGAGCACAAGCTCGCGAGTAGGTGATAGTGAAATATATCTGTCGCGTAAAAAAGAATCCTAGAACATCGTAAGGGAAAGGCATGGTTTGAAAGAAAAAAACACCTACTGAAAAAAAAGACCTTCGGTAGACGATAGATTCGGCTAGAAACCACACATGACCATACATAGCTACCACCTTTCTTTATCCTGGTGAAAAATTTCACATTGTTTTTACTAAACTCGGAGAAACCTGCGATAATCAACTTGGGAAATCAAACACTCAGGAAAAGATAATGCCATTCATGTGAGCTCTGCGAGAAGAAGAATAAGATCTGGGCAAGTCAGCTTGTAGCAATTTCGCAATCGAGATATATCTAATCTACGTTGACTCTAGGGCATGGGCTGTCGACATTTTCCCATGATGTAGAGCCTCTAAGCTCTTCGGCTTTGAGAAACATGCCAGGTAGTTGACACTACGCCTGGGTTAAGATTCCGGTCATAATAGCTCGCAAAGTCCAAATCTAGTACTCCAATACTCCTAGCCTAATCAGGCATTTGTTGTGATAGTGTTGATATCCGACCCGTCCCTATCATCTAGCAGTGAACAGACGAACTGCACACTGCCTATGGGGCCTTCCAGGTTATTAAATTAAGGAGACTCCATGCCTTCCACTCCAGCTTTTCTGAAGACGGATTTAGACAGCTATGAAAGTGGAAGGCCGAAAGAGTATTTGTCGCACGTGTTTTCGTCAATACGGCGGCGGGTGACCCTGGAAGCGAACCGTTCACTAAAAAAAAATTGTATGCTGCCTCTGGTGGCTCTCGTCACCTGTCCCATCAGACCCAGCTGCACCGCTTCTTCCCCGTAGATTGTAAAGTCGGTAAACTGAGGAAGGATGATCCTAGAGCCACAAATCTTTCACGTCGTTGGTATTTCCTTCTCAAACCCAATATCGCCATCATAATTATTGTTTTTCTTTTTCCTCCTTTCTTTCTCTCTTTCTTCTCTTCATATATGTCGGTATCTCCGCGCGCTCAGCCAAACTTGCGGCTTCCTCCGCCTTTCTTCTCCTCGGGCTTGCCGTCCTTTCCTCCCTTGCCGGTTCTGCCCTTGCCGAGCATCTCGAGGTGGCCGGCGCGCTCGCCCAGCAGCTTCTCGGTCTTGGCCACGAGGCCGGCCGAGTACTTCTTCTGGAGCCGGTCGGCGTTGCTCGCCTTTTTGGATTTGGCCACGCGCGCTCCCTTCTTGGTCTTGCCGCCGTTGCCGTTCGGCTTGCTCGGCTTGCTGGCCGACACAGGCTTCTTGAGGTGCGCACCCTGCGCCATTCTGGGGGGAGAGGAGGGGTTTGTTTGTCGATGTTAGGTGGATGCGACAAAAGAAATGATCAACAACTCTGCAGCAAAGCGTATTGTAAAAGTTTCTCGCCGACTCTTGAAGAAAGTCGAGACGGGGGCTGCCGTGATTTTATCTTGTTTGTGCTTTCTTCACCGTCGAGTGCGTGCGGTGTAGAATATTAAATGCTTTTAAGTAAAGAGGCATTGCATTGGTTAGCAAAATTTCTGAAGACGGCAGGAAAAAAATCTGCCCCACTGCGGCTCTGGTTCCGCACAAAGTACCTACTTAGAGATAAAGTATAGAGGTAACCAGCGGACTACTATAGGCTTTACTAAGTGAACAACGCAGCACGTATAAAATAATTAGTGTAATAAATGATTTGTATAAAATAATTATTACACATCTAATTGACTTAGTAATAGAAATATGTCCTAATTTCGATTGTGCGGAGGGCAGAAAGGAGCGCATCATCTCCGCCATCGAGGTAGGTGGGTATGCAAAGAAAGTATATGCGACAAAAACTAAGAAAACTTCGCAGTTCGCTTCCTACTTCACCAAGTGGAAAGTAATGAGACAAACCCCGAAGATGATATGCCAAAAACCCACTGAAACAGTCCCCTTTCCGTAAAAAACTCCTGCGAAAACAAATCCACAATATGCTCTTGCAACGCGATTGCACAAAACGCCTAACCATTTATACTGTTGTACAGAAATCCCATGCAATAAATGTATGCTTTTGTGGGTTCGTGTGTGTTTGTGTGTGTATATATCTGAGTATGGCAAAAGGAAAGTGGTTGAGGGAGAATATATGAGAGGATATGAAGTAACTGCACATGTAGTCAAGTTAACATCACTTGACCAGTATATGTAGCAGAAGACGTAGCGATTTTTTTCTTCTCAAACCAGCGCTTATTGCACGTTCAAGAACAAGTCGTCTCCCCGGCGCGTCGGCGTCAGCTTGGGCTGCCACGTCGGCGTAGCAGGCAGCCCACCGGGCCCGCGGGGCGACAGGGCCATCTCCGGGCTCAGCAGCGACCCGGGACCGGCGCCTCCGCCAGCGGGTGGGCCCCGCATCCAGTTCTTGCCGCCCATCCTGCCAGCTGCGCCGCCTTCGAAGAGGGACATCCCCGCCGCCCTCTCGGTGCCCACGCGCTTGGCCAGCAGCGAGCTAGCCGCCGAGCTGGTGGTCGTGGCGCTCACTGGGGAGATGAAGGAAGGCACCTTCTGCGGGCGGTAGCGCTCAGCGGCTTCCAGGTTCGCTGTGGTGGTGATGGCCTGCGCAGCGGCGGCCACTGCTGACCTGGTGTCCAGGCGAGGCGGTTGCGGCGGAGGAGACTGATACGCCCGCTGCTGCTGCTGCTGCCGATGAGGTTGCTGAAATTGCTGTTTCGACAACCGGAGCTCAGACCGAGGTGGTGGCTGCGGCGGATCAGAGGACGTGGATGTTGATGATGACTGCGTAGGGTCCGGTCTCACCATCACCTGCCTCAGAGGATGCTGCTGCGAAACACTGGCCGCGGTTGGCCGCTCAGGAGAGAATCCGGAGCCCGAGGTCATGATCTGCTGCCGCTGCTGGAGGTTGTCCGGGCCCCAAGTTGGCTGGCCGGGGGGTAAAGCACGCTTCAGGTTCAAGGGTCGGGGGTAGTTAGATGGCGAGCCCGGACTGAGCACTGGCGCGCCGAGGGTGGGACTCGGTTGGACCGCAGAGGCACTTGTGAAATCTGGTCGCTTCGGAGGTGGAACGAGGCGGATCGTTGACCCGTCGAAGCGTCCTGGAATTCTGGGGTAGCTCACGGGAGAGCGCCCAGTACCGGGAGAAGGAGATTCTCGAACGGGAGACAAAGCCGACGACATGCGGTCTTGGGCTTGCGGTGCGGCAGGGGGTTCATCGTCGAATGGCCCCTCTCCGGACGACGATGAAGTGTTGATAGTGGTCGTAGAACCCATCGAGTCCGAGCGACTGGGTCTTCGGGGTATTGTGGGAATGCTGCCCCTACTCGCCCGCCCCATGGGGCGAGGAGCACTGGCTTGTGAGTAGAAGCTCGACGATCTCGAAACAGTGCCTTTCTTGCGATATGCAGGCTGTGGTTTGAAGGGAAATGGTGAGTATGCCCCTGACATTGCACCCGCCATTGCTTTCGCCATTTCCTCCTCCTGCTTTTCAATAGGAGATTTAGTCAGCGGTGTGTAGGTGTCCAATTCTGCCGCCTCTGTGACCATCGCCAGATCGGACTGCCTAGCATTGTTGCTTAGTACCCAATTGCCCCATTTGTCTACAACGTAGTATGGCACGGCGGATTGAGGATTCGAAGACGGAGGCCGCCAGATCTGGCCGTTTTCTGGAGCTTCAACATCGAGATCCGCGAATGCTGTCATGTTCGTCATGGTACTAGTCCTGTCAGTTTGTGGGGGCTGTGAGGAATCTGGGCGCAGAGCTGGGTGAATTAGGCTAGGTATATTCAAGGTGAGGTTAGGCTTCGCCGGCTGAAGAGGTCTCGGAGGCAGAAGCTTCGAAGGCTTTCTCTCCAGCACAGGTGGTGGCTCCTGCGAAATGGTAATTTCACTTCGCGGGCGTGAGATGGCAAGGCCAATTGTGTCACCGTCGAAGTTATACGCCTCGGCCAAAGTTGGAGGAAGGGGTGTTTCGGGCTTTTGCTGCGCAGACCCCTTAAGAATCGGTGGTGATATATGAAATATCTTCGTCAGACGGGCTGCAGCACCACCAATGCCGCTGGGCCCCCTGTTTTGCCCCTCGTCCATCTGTGAGAATCCATCTTGCGAGAAATCAGGAAACTTACGCCGCCTAACGCAGCGAGCAAGGAGGATAGCCCCCAGTGCGACGCCTATAGCACCGGCGACACCTACCGAAATTCCAGCAATCTGCGCTGTTCCAAGTGTATTGGAACTCGCTGCAATGGAACTCGGTGCTGTGGTTGTTACCGGGGGAGTAGCACTTGTAGTGGTCACTGAAGTAGATTGCGTAGACAGAGTCGTCGAGGTCTTGGTGGTCGATGGTGCTATGGAGAAAGTCCCTATTGTGCTGCTCGTGGTGAGTAAAGTTGTAGGAACACTGGTACTATCAGAATTGGCGGTCCGTGTAAATGATGATAGAGCTGCGGCCGGCGGCGTGGCAATAATGATACCTGATCCCGTGCTGGGGATGACCAGAGTCGCAGACAGTGTTGGATGTGTATTAGGTAACGCGCTTGATTCTCCAGAGCACATCTCATACGCCATTGGAACTGTTGTGGCTGTTTCTTGTCAACCGACATCGATCTAAACCTAGTTGAAGAATTGATTTTGCACCTACTATTGACTTCATTTTCCAAGCAAATGCCGAGTTGCAGTGATCCCACTATGCATTCTACCGCTGCCTCAGCTATCGTTAACCCGGTTGGTGTCGAGTGCGAACAAAGGCATTGCAGCGACGGGAAATTCCCGCATGGGATAGCCAGATCGTTCGAATCTATAAAAGACGTCACGCAAGATTGGGCGCAACTTGGTATGAAGGCGCTAACCCCACTGCTGAGGTCGATCATGTCGGCGTAAACGGGTGTTATCGAGGTCCATATTAACAGATGTCGAAGTAAGATGGGCTTGCGCGCCATGCTAGAGAACATCTGAAGAAGGTTGTTAATAAGTGTGTTCTAGAGCTGATGTGTTTGTGCCTTCATCTTTGCCATGGTGTAGTTCTCCGCGTGCCAGGACGGCGCGACGAACTATAGGAAGGATATGTCAAAGCAATCGTGCTGAACAGTCAATGGCCAGACCTGGGTGGAACATTCGATTGCGAAGAAATATTAAATCATCGGAAGGAAATAGGAAAAGCTTGAGCGGCAGGACAGCCGTAAGGCAAACTGACCTAGGAAATGGGGATGGGGTCTATAAGAATGGCCACCATCTCAACATGATGGTTGTCTACCAGATCGGCCCCCAATATACACGGGAAAGATCCATGCAACCACAGGGGTCTTCTCCGTTTTTTTTGTGTTGTGAAAGTGTATAAAAAGATCGCCAACAGTAACTCCAACAACAATACTACACACGAAATGGCGAAAGCACGCCGCGTTAGAAACCTAACTAACGATCGTTCAACGGAAAGAATGGTGGAGGGAAAGGAAGCGAAAAGCAGATATTAGGATAATTCGCTACAGACTGGCTACAATGTGGAACAGGTACATGGTGGAAGGCCACTCAGGATGTACAAAGAAGGGGCCACAATGAAGCCTCAGCCTTAAGCGCGTGCATACTTTTCTGAGCCGGAAAACGTAGCATCGCCTTCTGTGTTATTGCCTTGATCTGCACGCTGGGCGACTAAAAGCCCCTTCGCTGTAAATAACATTAGATGCTGATATAAGGCAACCATTTCTCCCCCGTACGGACAGTCCGTGCCGCCCGCTCTGCTGCAATGATAGTATTATCCTCGATTTTGCAGCGTCGAATCTCCCCGTTATCCTCTTCTGACTGGAAGCAAAGGGCAACATGCAGGGTTTGGCGGCCGTCGGATACTCTAGATTGGTGGTAGGCATGTTCTGCCATTGGCCAATCGGCCCATCGCACGGCGCCTCTGAATTGGCGGATACCGGATTTCTCCTGGAAGGCAGTGACATTTGAAACCTGGTCCCCACGTCGACTTGGGAAATACTGAGAGCGAAAGATGCAGGAGACGCAAGCCTAGTAAGGACAGCCCTGACCTGATGTGGTGGGGGCTGTGTATGGATCAAGATCTATTTTCTGCCGGGGTGTCCAGATTCTATTCGCGCGCGCCTAGACTTGGCAAACCTGGGGCCGAACAGCGCTTACTTTGCGGGAGGATGGTAATGAGTCTTTTCTGAGCGGCTTTTGCTGATGCTGCAGCCAATGAGGGCCGTACTCGCTGCCCTTCTGCAACCACAATGAAATTCGCGGCGTTTCGTCCAAGACCTGCAGGTAAATTACTGGATGTGATGAGGCCGCATTCGTTTTTGGGTATTTCCATGAGAAGCAGGACAGGGAAACCAGGGGGGGGGGAAAAGAATGACGTAGCTACAGCACGATACATATTACCGAAACTCAACCACACAACCGATTTCAGCAATAACCTTCCTTACTTTAGTAATATGGAGTGTGATGTTATAAAATGCAGATATTCACGTTAGTACGAGTGGCAACTCGAATACGATATCACTATATGGAGGGGGCAGCCCCTTCGAGGTGCAACGGTACAACATAATATTACTTGAGATCAAGATGTAATCATGCTTTTGCGTAACCAACAAAGGATGGACATGCATCATCCTACGCTATTAGTTCAGTCTTTATCCGCAGCCGGGTCTGTATCCAGGCTCAGAGCGGTCCAAAGGTCGTATGACTAAAAGATGACCCATCTTTTCCTGTCGATGCGTGTAATGTGGGCAGACTGCCGATGCGAGTCCTGGTGTGTCATGGGCATGGAGGGCAAGTAAGTTCCACTAGCTAAGCTAGGCTGGGTCTGATGAGAAAACAGTTCCAAAGTCTTGGTTCGTTGGTGGTATCACTATCACCTTTCGTGTAGTTTATCTGCTCGTTCTTATTTCATTCTTTTTCCTCCTTCGCAAAATGTAAAAGCAAATTTCGCTGCTGTGCAACCATGTTGAGTTACTGCTCTATTTTCATCATTTGCAAATTATCCCATGGGCAAATTACCTCCCTGATCTGTCTGGCAAGGCGACTAAGGCACATTCGAGCCGGAACCATGCTAGCTCCGTAATGCCCAGGGGTGCTCTTGATAAGAATTGAACGCCATTTACTACTTGGCACTCGGATTGAAAGACGCTTGAGCCCGGCTAGACTTGATGACTCGCTGGACCTCCTCTTCTGTGGTATCCCAATCGTCGGGCACCAGCCGAATGAGGTCGATCTCATATTTGTTCGCGATGAACTGCAGAGCATCAAAGCTCTTCTTGTCAAAGATGAATGTGATACTGACACCAACACGACCGAACCGGCCGGTTCGTCCGATACGGTGCAGATAAGTTTCCGGATCTGGTTCTTGCTCACGAGGACCTTTCATCGGCACATCGTAGTTAATAACCATAGACACGCTCGAAACATCGATACCACGTGCAAGGACATTGGTAGTAATCAGAACCTTGGTGCGGCCAGATCTGAACTCATCGAGCAGGGCGTCACGAGCGCTTCCCTCAAATGCTCCATGGAGGGCGGTGACCTTGTGGCCATCTGCTTCCATACGCTTTTGAATCTCGCTGGCGCTTTCACGAGTCTTGGGTCAGGTAGTCAATAAACAGGCATTCACCTCAACCGAGTTTCAATGATGACTCACCCTAACGAAGATAATGGATGAACCAATAGTCAGAAGGCCGTAGAGCTGGCATAAGATACTGTATTTATCTGCCTCCGATGGACAGTCCATGAACATTTGCGAGATTCCGCGGACCGTAAGCTCCTGAACTTTGAGCTTGATCTGGTTTGCGCTAGGAGCGAACTTGGTGGCGTACTTAAGCACGTTTTCGGGGAAAGTGGCAGAGAAGAGGAGGATTTGGATGGTTTTAGGAAGCATCCTATAAAGAAGAGAGTTAGCGATCATCCGCAGGAGTACGAGAGAAATCTGTATGTAGTAACGCACCCCTTCACTCTGGCACATTGATCACCCAAACCTTGCTGGTCTAGCATGTTGTCTGCCTCGTCGATAACGAGAACTTTTAACTGCGATACGTCAAACTGACGTCTGCGGATCAGATCCATCACAGTACCTGGAGTGGCACAGACCACAGTCGCTTCGACCTTTTGATCCCTTTGAATAACGCCCGGAACGGCAGCCTCAACAATCAAATTTTCGCAGAACCGGCCGATGGTCTGAACAACGCTTTGGATCTGACGAGCGAGCTCACGACTAGGAGCAAGGACAAGTGCCTGTGGCTGCGTGGGCTTTTCCAGATCCAGGCGAGACAGAAGGGTAGTGACAAACGCAGCGGTCTTTCCAGTTCCTGACTGAGACTGGGCTATCATGTTCTGAGCCGGGTTTGCCAGCATGAGTGGCAGCGCCTTTTCTTGGACCTTTGACGGCTTCTGGAAGCCCATCGCCATCAGGCCGCTTAGCACTGACTGGGGTCTGGGTACATGTCAGCATCAAGCTATGCGCGGTAGGTAAAAGGGCATCGTGATGAACGGGATACGTACAGGCCTAAATCTTGAAAGGAAGTGATAGAACCCAGCGGGTGCTCGGCATCGGCTTGAAGCTCATTCAGCGAAACCTCGACATCATAATCCACTTCGTGCAAGTTGGAACCCCCAGCAGCTTCTCCAGCACCATCGGTCTGGGCATCTCCTGCATTGGTGGCATCCGGTGCAGGAGCAGCCACTTCCTCGGGCTTGGTGATGCGACTTGCGAGGTCAGCCATGGGTAACGGTTTGCTACACAGACAAGAGGCTCGCGCTGTGGTTCTATAAGCCAACTAACGGGGTCTCGAGCCGTATTTTCCACAGCAGTATGAAGTCTAGGATCGGTGGGATTACGGCAGAGAGTGTAGCCGAGCAAGTATTCTGAGGGTCGGTGGCTTTGTCGCGAATGCGCCTGAGCGAGGGAAAGTGGCGGGAAGTAGGACGGATGTTAAAGTGTATTCGATTTAGCTACAGGTTGAGACGTCTTAGCAATTTGATCGTGCCTTGAAGATTATCAGCCATAGCAGGATCCCTCTTACCAGTCACACACTCAATCGCGCGGGAAGTTTTGCGTGCAGTTGAGCACCGGGTGAGTTAACCTGGAGTTGTTAACAGAGTAGACTGAGCTTCCGCCAACCGTAGAAGCTGAGCAAACTCCTAAGGTACGTGGGAAAGTTTTGGTGGGGTTATTTGAGTAGTGGGGTTCCTGGCATTGGAAGGCACCGGCAGGGGTTTGAATTTGGGCAGTTGGGTGGGATGCGGCAGCTGCCAGCAGCTCAACCAGCCGCTCACCGACCGCTGCGATCATTCTTCTGCTGGGCGTTCGGCTTCAGCCTACAAACAGCCAATTGCCCCACCAATGCACATGCAACCTATGTAGCTCAGGCGTGAGATCACATTTCTAGTGGTTAATGAATGATGCTGGTAGTGGAACCCTACAGGTTCATGGGTGGTCGTAGATAGGTTAAGATGCCACAGCTAAGTTGTAAATACGCCTGCAAGTCTTAATGTTCTGTGCTCTCAAGACTCTATGTCAAAGCCATGCATGGCATGGGATGCATCGAAAGACCAGCAGCTCCGGGGTCTGGTCGCTCCTATACAGATCCTTTTGGACTCCCCAATGCTGTTAGCGTACTTAATTAGATAGCGGCCTGACCCAATGGGTCCCCTCTTAAGGCCATGCTTGCGGCTCAGGTCTCTTATGCATGAAATAATCGTTCAACAACAGCATCTGCAACTATGATGGGCTTCCGTGCAGCTTCCTAAAGCATGACGCAGAAGGCTTTCTGATCCAAGAACTGTGCCTGCCAGCATGCACAGCTGCTGCTTGACTGAGAGTACTGTTGTCATGCCACCAGATGCGGGGTTAACGGCCCAGGGTGCCGGAGAGTTGGGTTCTGGCCGACAGCCATCCCATCCCGGCGTGTCCAGGACAGCTGGGGCGCCACTACTTTTGAGACCGACTAGGCTAGGGTATCTCTTTAGCATCTCTTCAGTAGGCCTAAGTGGGCTGCGCCTCGTCGCCCTCTCGGTTCAAGTCCACTGCGAGATCGAACCCCACAAGCTTTCGCTGACTTTCTGGCTTCAGCATTTGGATATACCTCAGAAATGTCATGGGCTCCGCTGCACGATACGTAGGGATTGTGCAACGTTGCCTCGGGGTACAAAATTGCCGGCTCGCTAGGTCCTACATCCTGATTCCTTTTCTGCTGCATGCTTAGACCAGCACAGCTCTTGACATCGCAGCCGCTCAAACATCCCTCCCTCCCTCCCGAGCAATGGCGGAGGTGGACGTTGCGCCGACATTTGGCGCCGAGTTGAAGGTAGAGTGCACCCAAGGCGGCCCTTTCCATCCCTTTGCCTCGATGCCTACGGTCTCGGCCAGGCTGCGACTACTACTACATTCTTTCATGAAGCTTACTGCGTTGTGCTCCGAGTGTAGGATGGCTTCAAGCCCGCCAGCGCCTGGGTGGCGCAAGGTATCGCCTGGCTGGACGAGATCCAACAGTACTACCGCGAGCGAAGTGCCATTGAGAAGGAGTATAGCGCCAAGTTGAATGCCCTAGCCAAGAAATACTTTGAAAAGAAGAACAAGAGGGCATCTATATTGAGTGTCGGCGAGACTCCATCGATGACCCCCGGATCCCTCGAAAGCGCTTCACTGACCACGTGGACTACTCAATTAACGACACTGGAATCGAGAGCCGACGAGCACGAGAAATATGCCAATGACCTGATTAATAAGGTCGCCGAGCCTCTGAGAATGTACGGTACCAAATTTGAAGAGCTTCGCAAGCGCCATGTCGATTTCGCCGACAAGCTAGAGACTGAGAGGGACTCCTCATATGCGGCCCTCAAAAAGACCAAGGGCAAGTACGACCAGTCTTGCCAGGAGCTCGAGAACAAACGCAAGAAGTCAGAATCGTCGTACGACAAAGCCAAGGCTCAGAGCAACTACCAACAGCAGCTGCAGGAGATGAACAACGTCAAGAACACATATCTTATTGCTATCAATGTGACCAACAAGCAAAAGGAAAAATATTATCATGATTACGTTCCAGAGGTCATGGATAGTTTGCAAGATCTCTCAGAGTTCAAGACTCTCAAGTTGAACGAACTGTGGTCCATGGCAGCGTCTCTAGAAACCGGCATGCTACAGCAAAGTAACGGACTTGTGGAGAACCTCTCAACAGAAATCCAGCGCAACCAGCCACACTTCGACTCCATGATGTATATGCGCCACAACCTCGGCTCATGGCAAGAACCTGCTGATAAGGTCTTTGAGCCAAGCCCGGTATGGCATGACGATGATGTTATGGTTACCGACGAGCCAGCTAAGGTCTTCCTAAGAAACGTGTTGAACAAATCGAAGAGCCAGCTAGGGGATCTCCGACGAGAGGTAGACAAGAAGCGCAGAGAAATTGAAGGGGTCAAAAGAATAAAGCAGCGCATACGGGAGGGTACCGAGAAGAAGGACGAAGTTCAAGTTGTGACACAGATATTCGCCATGCAGGAAGATCTTCATCAAGTGGACCGGAAACGCTTGACGGCCGAGGTCGAAACATCCACCATAACCTCCGTTGTTGGCGATGTAACACTGGGAGCCAAAAACCACAACTTCAAATCCCAAACCTTTAAAATACCTACCAATTGCGATTTGTGCGGAGAAAGGATATGGGGGCTCTCGGCCAAGGGATTTGACTGTCGAGATTGTGGTTATACATGCCACAGCAAATGCGAGATGAAGGTCCCGGCAGAGTGCCCGGGCGAATTATCGAAAGAAGACCGCAAGAAGTTCAAGGCGGATCGTCAGGGCGCAACTGGCTCATTGCTGAAACCGGCTACAGGACCATCAGATCAAGTTGCCGAGCTCCCTGATCTCAGCCGCTCCAACACTATGAATTCCTTGAGCTCCGGTTACGCTGCCAGCGCCCATAGATCCATCAGTGGGTCAGTGATTCCGCCAAAGTCACCCGCAGAAGAAGCACCCCCCGAGCCATCCGGGCCCAGACCTCCAGTCGCTAGCGCCCGAAAGTCTCGATTGGTGGCTCCTCCCCCTACTGCTTATATTAGCGAGCTGCCAGGTTCGTCTACTAATGGCTCTGGCGCTAGCAAGCCTGAGCAGAAGGGTAAGATGCTCTATGCATTTGAAGGTTCTGGGGATGGTGAGCTATCCGTGCCAGATGGACGTGAAGTTGTGATCATAGAATCCGATGGTACGTAATGATATACCCTACACACTATAAGTCGTTGGTTTGAGTGTCATACTAACATTTGCCTAAGATGGTTCTGGTTGGAGCAAAGTTCGGGCGGGTTTCAAGGAAGGCCTTGTGCCTGCTTCCTACCTTGAGATATATCCGGCAGCACCAGCACCTATTGTCCCTCAAGATACAGGGTCATCCGTTAATCGTCCTGGCTCTGTTTACTCCAACTCTGGCTCGTCTATTGGCACGGCTGGCCCGCAGGTCAAGAAAAGAGGCCCTGCTGTAGCGCCACGAAGGGGTGCGAAGAAGCTGACATATGTCGTGGCGCTATACGACTATGCCGCTCAAAGTGATGCAGAACATAGCATGGCAGAGGGTGATCGTTTTGTACTAGTTAAAGAGGATCCTGGTGATGGCTGGGCTGAGGTCGAGAAAGGTGGCATTACCAAGAGTGTCCCTGCGAGCTACGTACAAGCCGATGGTTCTTAGGTGGTTAACTTCTTAAATGCTTGAAGACAGCGGTTGGTGTGGAATGATGGAATCCCATACAGGCTCGACAATCCTGGTTGTCAAGCACAGAAATGCCATAAAAGTCAAGAGAGATCTCCCATGTTCCAATGGACTTATGGAACGAAACAATAATACGGAGCAGATTTTAGATTATTTCACCCGGTTTTCCCATGCACAGATGTAAATTGCCACGCTTATCTTCTCGTCAATTGCTAAAAGTGCCGCTGAATTGTAGGCAGGTATAGGCGAAGGGTGAAAGAAAATCTGAAAGTCCTATCTTGCTTGACTGCCGATTCTTCCACAGAACCACATGACCATGCAGCCTGGGAAACATCGCGCGTTGGATTCGGCGCTCGATTCGGGAATGCATGAATTCATCGCAACTTTGCAGTCAGAGGCAAGTGTACCACAAGATGGTCGCTTGACGCCAACACCGTAACCACAGTTCTGCTCAGGTGGGATTCCGGACGAGCTCCCCACCTCAATCACACTAGTTCAGAGAGCTTGGCGTCCGAATGCAGCTCTTCAGCCGGGGAGCCGCAACCTTATGTCATACAAACAAGGCCGTGCGGCAAATAAGTGTTTCGAAGTGGTGTCCAATGGATAAAAATAAAACCCCCAATGGTGTCGTCAGGACTCTGGGAGACTGATAACCCCTCCCAGCGACTCGTTTCGTTCCTTCTACTCTCGGCCACGGGGTACGTTAGATGTCACAGTGGTGGGTCGCCCCAGGTGCGGAAAACAAATGGGCGTGCCCCCAATGCGGTAAAGGTCGTGGAAATGATAACGGTGCTTTCGTACAGTTGCCCACTGTGTCCAAGACAGATAGCAACTTGGGCGCACGAATCCTACATTGGGGTACCCCTTGATGGATGTATCAGCGGTGCCGGGGTTGGTTGCGGACGGAAATGCCATGTGCTACGCCAAGAGGGCTTAATCATATATAGATATACTCTAGGGTAGTCGCGAGCGCATGTGGAGTTCCGATTCAAGGGTGCCAAACCAACGAGCAGTGTTTTTGCGATTTCCTTGAAGATGCTTCCCAAAGCCTGCTTCGGCCTTCTAGCCCTCAATTCCGTCGCTATTGCCGGAAGAATCTCTCGTCGCGGCACAGTTGGTAACGATGACATTGTCGGCCTCCCCGAGACGGTTCCTTCGACTACTGCAGGTACTTTGTACCTAAAGTACAAGCCTTTCCTATACCGTGTCAACGGCTGCGATCCGTATCCTGCCGTCGACGCAGAGGGTAATACCAAGTATGGCTTTTCTATCCCCAATAAGGCTCCCATAGGCAGTACCTCGAACGAAACCAGCAGGCTGTGAAAAGGCTGACACTGACAATACAGTGAGGGCCTCTCCCCAACTGGAGACCCGTCCGGGGACTGCGTAGATAGCACCGGCCAGATCTACGCCCGCTCCACTACTTACAACAACTCCTTCGCCATAATGTACTCTTGGTACTGGCCCAAAGACGAGCCCTCGGAGGCGGAGTCCCTCCTCGGCATCGGCCACCGCCACGACTGGGAGGCCATCGTGGTTTGGCTCTCGGCGGACTCCACGAGCGCCTCCGTGCTGGGCGTGGCCGCCTCGGCGCACGGCGACTTCGACGCCGAGGCGGCGAGCAGCGTCTCCTTCGACGGCAACGGCGCGCTCATCAAGTATTACTCGGAGCTCAACCTGCTCGACCATTCGCTTGGCTTCACCACCACCGTAGGCGACCAGCAGCCCCTGGTCGCCTGGGAGAGCCTCGACTCCACCATCCAGAACGCCCTCGCCGATACCGACTGGGGCGATGCGAATGTCCCCTTCATCGATGCCAACTTTCAGAACAACCTAGCTTTGGCTGTCCTTTGAAGAGTGTGCCGGAGGTGTGAGAGGATGAGGGTGTAAAGTGAAGGGGAAAAAAAACAAAAAAGGACACACTCTCTGGTTGCAATATATAGCCTATAATTTCTATTGCATTTCTACAGCCAAATCGGAGGAGGTATTCGACTTGTGTCAACGCAAGGGCTGCGATGATTTGAACATAAAGGGGATGAGACCATAATTGTATAAAGGAGTCGTCAACTGAACATATCTCCAAACTCTTAATAACAGGTGTCACTTACACAAGCTATCGATACAGAATCCATTACCAAGCAATCATGTGGTTACACCCAGTAGTTATCAGTATGATACAAGTTCCTCCCAAGATGTCCATGGGCTGGATTAATACCCGAAGTCAGTTGCTTCACACTGTATCAAGAGCTGCACAATTATCGCATACATATGCAGACGGGGCAGGATACTGTCTCTATTTCAAAGGAGAATAGAGTTTGGAGCTCTTTTGCTGCGTCATACCAAGAGACAATGCACAATGTTGAAGTCTTTGTGTACGTCGTAAACCAACAAAAAATCGTGCGCACGTGGTGTCTTTAATCTTGTCCCGGAGTCTCCAAGCCAAACGGCGTGATGGCGACGCGATTTGGTTGCATTCCACATCTGCAACAACAGCTTGATTGGTATTCGAGGAGTGGATCGCGAAAAGAGCTGTAACTGATAATGTTATTCGTCCATAGGAGCAAAAATGCAATATGCACGACTGCCAGCCATGCTTCGCGCGAATTTTCGGGTCTAAGTAGGCACGTGTAATACTTGACAACATAAAGCCACGGATTCTTCCGTCTTTTTTTCTTTCCAAAGGGGCCCATAGGCAGGCTCAGGCATCACAGCGTTGGATTGCATCGCCAAGTAGTGAATGAATCTTCATACTTGGCCCAGCACTCGCTGCCCAGCACTCGTCGTATGAATTTTGGGTCGCCGAGAACAGCCAACTGCCGAGTTGGTGGAGTTGTCATGGACCGATCCAATGGCCCTGGAGAAACGGCAAGTTTGATCACCGAGATTTCCGGAGTGCCAAATTCCTTGGCGGGGATTGATTTGGGCTCTAGTGACGTAAAGAGGCAGTCAGGGCCTCTCAGCGTCTCGCCTATGGCGCGGGCTGGCACTACTTCCACCCCCTGGAATCCAGGAACAGGGCGACTCTTCGTTTCCCCCACCCCTGAGGTCCGAGGTAAAGGGTGGAAAACAGGTTTACCACAACTCACATGGTGAATAGACAAGGGCATGGTGGGATAGAGCGAGATTATTATGTATTTCCTGCTTTGCGTTAAATTATTCTGTCCTCAAGCAGTATATTTTACTCTATGCGGAAACAACCAAGGAAGAGTAATTATGTTGTGGCCTTCCCAGGCTCAACCAGATACAGCGGCTCTACCCCATTGCTCTATTGACACGGCATGCAGTCAGCGAGAGGGCGTGCAGCCTTGTAATCCGTCCAAATCGTGGGACGATCTGGCGTCAGCACTGCCAATTGAAAGGGTCGAACGGTTAGACAGAAAGTTAACGGACGTTCTCAAACGTGGCAGTGCAACGCCGACTATCTCTCGAGTCTGCTCTAGCTTGCCTGATACGAGCTCGGTGGCTACCTGGGGTCGTGGAGGAGGGGGGAACCGAACCTTAGTGGGGAACCTCTGCAGTCCACTAACCTTGGCGGCGATCGTGGGCCGTCCCACCCTTCCCCAACCCTTGACCCTGTAGGTCAAGAGCAACTGGCCTTGGCATTAAGGTTATACTTAAGGTTGTGATTTGTGATGTGTGCAAAGCATTCAAATGTTGGTAAACAATATTCTTAGCGGCGGTCCAGAGTAGCGTAGGTACGAAGGTAGTTAATTGAGCAGACACGGGCTCAACCCACAAGCAATTGTCAAAGGATTGAACATAAAAGACAAACGACCCGTTGTTGGTCCACTTTTCATTTATATTATGAGATAATTTCATGAGGTTGCCAGTTCATAGATTTTCTTGTGGTCCAAACTATGTGCTTGGCCATGTTGCATATGGTATATTTGGCTCCAAAGCGGTCATCCAACAGGAAGATAAATCCCATGTAGAACCCCACACCATCTCCATTTCCTATCCTCACCCTCAATGGCCCTTCATCCGGGCATCAGGGGCAACCTGAGAACGTAACATGGCACGATATGGAAACTACATGGAAGGCAATTTCCAGCCCAGATTGTAGCATTCTACGTCATGTACTCGGGGTGCGACCGCGAAGGTGAATATGCCCCGACAGTCTTGCTGCTAATTTGCCGTGCGATCAAGACACACCTCCCCCCAATGCATGAACATCTATATCCCACCCTCCCTCCACCTTCCTATGCCAGGAACCAGTTACGTGACTGGCCTTGTGGCGACACCCTCTAAAAGCAACAGAAAAAAAAGGGGAGACGAAAGAAACGAGTGCGAGTCCCCTCTTGTATGTTTGCTCGTGTTTGAGCATCAAATGACAAAACAGAGCCCAGCCATAGGACCACCTTTAGCCCGTTCATTAGCTAAAACCTGGCTTTGGCCACCGTCGTGGAATTATGGCTTCACACCCCTTTGCCAATGCGCCAATAGGGGCCTTGGCGGGTGTGAATCCAGCTGCAACGGCGTCTACTCAAGAGGTCGGTCTCTGTCAATGTTCTTGGTCCACGCGTTGATCAGTCACGTAGACTTGGCCCAACCTTGGCCTGGCTTGCCTGTTTCTCTTTATTGCGAGCCATTCCCTCCCTTCATGCTTTCCCAACCCTCTCGACACTTGCCTGCTTCTTTCCTCCTGGAGTTTCAATCGCTTCCTCAGTTCAATTTCTTCTTATCTTGCCTCCACAGGCGGTTCTCTCGGCAACTCACTCGCTCTCGTTGCCATTTTGTTCTCCTACTCGATTTTGTAATACAAACTACGGTTGGCTCCTCCATCGTCGCGCAAATTACATTTGCGATAGTCCACTCGCTGCAAAGTTCGACGAAAGGGAAACTTTTTATTGTGTGATTACTTCACTTGTTGACGCCAAACTTGACGACACTTAGAAGTCTCTCAACAACCCCCAGGATCGTGGACCGAGTTTCGGAAAAAAAAAAAATATGAAGCAATCGTACACCCTCGTCTGCGCGTTGGCCGGAGTGGCGAGCATCGTCAGCGCCGGGCCCACCCCGACCGAGAAGGATCTCCCAAAGCGCGCCAGCACGCTGCCGGCCGTCACGGCATCTGGAAATGGTAATTGAAGCCTCCATTTTGGCGGTTTATGCAGTGCACGTATCGGGAATACAGTTCCTTAGGCTAACCAACCGAACCCTCCATTGTAGCATTCTGGGTCGGCAGTGAGCGATTCTACATCAGAGGCATAGACTACCAGCCCGGTGGCTCGTCAGGGTCCGCTGACCCACTTGCGGACACAAGCATCTGCGGCCGAGATATCCCCCATTTCCAAGACCTGGGCGTCAACACTATTCGTGTCTACATGGTTGACAACTCAAAGAACCACGATGAATGCATGAGCCAATTGGCTGCTGCTGGTATCTACCTGGTTCTTGATGTTAACAACCCCTTGTACTCTATCAACAGAAACGATCCTGCGCCTTCTTACAATGCCGATTACCTGCAGAGCGTGTTCGCTACCATTGATGCTTTCCAGGGGTACAGCAACACCCTCGCTTTCTTTTCCGGCAACGAAGTCATCAATGACCAGCTCAACTCTACATTGGCTGCCCCTTACGTGAAAGCGACTACCCGCGATATGAAGCAATACATTGGCAGCAGGGGCTACCGAAACATCCCCGTCGGCTACTCCGCTGCCGATGTGAGCCAAAACCGCATGGAAACTGCAGCCTACTTCAACTGCGGCACCGACGACCAGCGCAGCGACTTCTTTGCCTTCAACGATTATTCTTGGTGCTACCCCTCCAGCTTTTCGACCTCGGGCTGGGATGTCAAGGTGAAGAACTTTACAGGATATGGTCTGCCGATTTTCCTGTCTGAGTGGGGCTGCATCACCAACGGCCGCGACTTCGAGGAATTGGGCGCCCTCATGAACAGCGAGATGACCGGTGTCTACTCTGGAGGCCTTCTCTACGAGTACAGTGAAGAAGGCAATGGCTACGGTATCGTTGAGATTTCGGGCAGTTCTGTTTCAGTGGAATCTGAATACGCTCTGCTGAAGACGGCACTTTCCAAGTACCCAGCCCCGACTGGTAATGGCGGCTATGTTTCGACAACCAACTCTGTTGCTTGCCCGACACAAGATGCTAATTGGATGGTTGAGAGCAATGACCTTCCGGCCATCCCCGATAAAGCTAAATCAGTGCGTTTGCTTCTCCCCTTCTCTGACTATGGTGAATATTAGAGAGTTTAACTTAGTTCGTGATTTGCTGACATGTCAATTCTGAACAGTACATGACTGCCGGCGCCGGTACCGGACCTGGTCTCGATGGCCCGGGTTCGCAGAATGCTGGCTCTACCAGCACTGGGACTGCCTCGCCTGGCTCTGGATCCGTATCTGCTACGTCATCCGGCAAGAACGAAGGGGGACGGCCCGCACCCCCCATGGACATGGGCTTCTTTGTCGTCGCTGGCGTAGTTGGTTTATTCACCTTGACCGGTACACTACTCTTGTAATCCTGGCACAAGGCTACGCTTGCATTGCGTGCGATAGTTATAAGCACTCCTAGGGTGGTCACTGTTTGTATTCTTTACCATGGTTGTCGCCTCAGTAGCGTCGAATCCTGGATCTTGAGAGTTTTCAACTATTTGACGAGGGAGATACATCCTTCTAAATAGTATACCGATGTTGTCGGTGAAGGGGGAGGTGACCATAAAATCTGCAACAGCGGATTGCGTACAATGTATATTGCAGTTGGTGAAAAGAGAGCAAGTTTATCTTCTTCAAGTCGGGGGAAAAGAAAGAAAAGGACTACGGCCCGAATTTCGCTGGATTCTGCTAGCTGATTTGGAGAAGTCTCGAATAGCAATTAGAATGTAATATAACGAATCGAAACTCTCTGGCCCAGTCTGTTGTTGCCTTTGCTGATGTCAGACTTTGGTATGGTGGGGACGCTTGCGAGGAGAGGGAGTATGAGCAGGTAACTTGAGGTGCATGGCGCTGGATGTAATCGGCCTATTCCTCTGCTACTATCTTATGAATGGTGATTACCCACCCTGGTCTGTCGGGCTATAAAAACTCGACCGGGTTCCAAACCCTTCTGACAATGATTTGGAATCATTTCCAGGGATTAGCATCCTCAGCCTCCCTGTCATTCGCTGATCAGGAATCGAAAGTCTCGAATGGGTCGGGGCTTAGTTAAAATGTGGATCCAAGTATTAGCTTGCCAGCTTCTGCATTTACTGAGTTGAGTATAGGAAGACGATGTGGAAATTGTGGCACAGCTCAGGGATACTACTACGGACGTCACCGTTTGGAATCATGATGCTGATGGGACATGGTAGGTTGTATATTGGTCGTATAGGTTAACTGTAACGGCGTACGACGACAATTACCATGTACACAAATGAGCAAGGATATACACAAATAGGTTTATATAAATAAGCATGGCGGAGGTGCAGCTGTGTGACGTTCCTACTCTAATCGACCTGGCAGCATTGTCGCAGAAGAACAGGACTGTGATATTCGCACATAGTACACGCTATCAAGTCTCTTCTTTGGCTTAATAATCTATTATTTCTCTCTCGCGACTTCGCGCCTCAATATGAAGCTCTCCAATATGCAGCTGCTTTACCTACTGTCGGCGGCTCCCATCACTTTTGGCGCGGCCGTTCGTGGCGTTTCCGGTAGCCATCCGGGCAAAGTGCTGTACTTCCTGGAAAACAACCCCGATGGAGCGAACATCGTCTCGCTGGAGATTGCTGCTAATGGCACCCTGAGCACCCTTGAGCGAACTTCAACCGGAGGGAAAGGTCTCGTTGGCAATACTGCCAAAGGGCCACCTGCCGTAGGTAAGCAAAGTCGCTTCGCTCTCTGAAGCCTGTCCCGTTACGTCCACTCTTAGCTGGTCTGCCTGGCCAACAGCGTTTGTCTTCGAATGGACCAAATCTAACCATTCCTTTCGGTCTTCTCTTTCAGACTCCATGTTCTCACAGGATTCCGTGATCGTCTCCTCCAACTATCTGTTTACGGTGAACCCTGGCAGCGCCACCCTCTCCATGTTCAACATCCCCGCCAACGACCCGGCGCACCCACGACTTGTAGGCGAACCTATATCAACCGGAGGCGACTTCCCTAACTCGGTTGCCTACTCGCCCAAGAATAACCTTGTTTGTACTTCCAACACTGGCGCGCGATCAGGAATCGGCTGCTTCCACGTGCAAGCGGATAGCCGCGGGCTGACCGCGGCCGGCGACTTCATCTCGCTGCCCATCAACCAGACCACGCCCCCGTTGGGGCCCGGCAACACTTTCTCGGACATCGTCTTCAACCCGTCGGAGACGGTGCTCTTCCTGACCTTCAAGACGGACGGCACCGCGCCGGGCACCATCTACGCGTTCCCCGTGTCGCCGGCGGGCTCCGGCGGCAGCGAGCTGGGCGGGCTCGGCTCGGCCCGCCTCTCTAAGCCCGCGGAGCTCGAGATGGAATTCTCGATGAGCTTCCTGGGCGGCAACGACGGCGCCGCCTTCATCACTGATCCCACCTACGGCGGCAGCTTCGTGTCCATCACCCGCGCCCCCACAGGGAGCGGGTGCGGCGGGTCCGCTGGTACGAAGGGCGGGGCCAGCAGCAGCAGCGGTGGCGACCTCGCCATTGTGGTGAACACAAAGATCGTCATCCCCGGGCAGGCCGCTACGTGCTGGTCGCGGTACGGTGGCGCTGGCGATGTGGTGTACATGTTCGACGGTGGCAGCCCCAACATCACCGTGGTCGACGCGCGCGCCCCCCACGCCGTCCTGGACACCATCGCCGGCGCCCCTGGGGCCGGCGGCAGCTTCGACGCCGTCGTCGACGATGCCGCCGAGTTGCTGTACGTCCTCGAAGCTGCTCCCGGCGTCGGCGTGTACGCCCTCGGCGCCAGTGCGGGTGGGGCCGGCCGTGCCGTGCAGAACCTCAACCTCACCGCGTTCGGGGAGCGCGAGTTCTTCCAGGGACTCGCGCTGTATGCCGGCGCAGGGGTCTACTAGGCCCTGACGCCCAGCAACCTACACGTGCAAAGGGAGGGTTCAGAACACTTAAACTGAATGGGGGCGAAGAAGGTTGATCTGAAATGAGGAAATAATTAGTCAATAGTATAGCCAACTTAATGGTTTCATTGTACATAGTTTACAGTTGATCGTCAATTTTAATGGGAATACCATGGCGAACCATAACACAGATCAATTAAACGCGCGACAAGTCTCTTCGGGAAGTTCCAAATGCTATCTAAGCTTTCCTGCCAAGGAAAATATCATTAAATCATACTCCCATAGGATTTCAAAATAGAAATCCATCTCAAAATATTTATACCTGCCTCATTCTACTACACATATTCTTCAAGCCTGCCAAGAGGATGAAAAAAAAAAACCCTGGGTATAGTACCTCACTTGGTTTTCGCTGTGGTACATCCAGGCGTTATACCACAAACAAAATACCACGGAAAAAAGAACTCTTTGGACAAAAGCCAACGCTATCCTTCCCAAGTCTACGAAACTTAATCATAATCATCATGTCTGTGCTTGTATCTCCTCCGTCGACGCCGCGTGTCTTCATCTTCGTTCTCGTTGTCCTGAATTGTCCTTCCGCTGGCATTAGGCCCCTGGATAGTCGAAAGAACATTGCCCAGTACCCCTACCCAGCCCTGTCTACTCTGGAGCAGTTGCCCAAACCCCTCGGCCATCCGATTAACCATTTCTGGATCAGTTCCACCAATACCCCATGCTCCTTGCACATGGCTGCCATTCTTATGTCGGGGGCGGTATTCAAACTCGCCTCGCCTGGTTGTCCAACGTCGAGGGTCCCCAGGATCCAGGGGGTGTCCAGCCGCATCGAATCGGTCCGGTAAGACTTCAATGTCATCATCATCTGATAAGGGGGACAGATTTCTTCTCTGCCTTCGCCGCTGCACACCAGGTCGGTCGGATGAAGGATCAGAATCAGAACGACGCCTGTAAAAGGCTGGCCGAGTCCTGCGCGCTACTTGGCTCCCTAGGTCAGTGGCGCCAGTAGGATCATCTCGCTCAACATCCTCGATCTCTTGAGTCCCCTTGTTTTCATGAGATTCATGCAGTTTTCGAAGCGTACGACTGGACTGAGGCGACAGGGGTATGAATGAGACCGACTTGGCATAGTGTGGTGGCTCTTCTAGGACGGTACTAATAGATGATGCTCGTGAATGTGGCCTATCGGGTGAACGATTACGGGTGTGTCCGTCCCTTATACCATCTGCAAAGCTGGTTAGCGATAGTGCCTAAAATCTGAGCAATGCAGAACATGGGTTGGTATTGAAAAAGAACGATAAAACATGGGAGTTAAGGTAAGCCTAGCAAGGGGATAGAAAAATCCGGGAGACTCTCAAGGGACGCCGCACCTTGTGCACTAACACCCCTATGGTCTACGTTATTCTGTGGGGGTGTAGGAATATTGTTGTCACCGGGGACCGGCTGACGACTCACATTCTCTGGTCCGGTAGGCGGGTAGTGTCCATCTGGCCTTATGGGGCCGCCAGGTCCCTGATGGCCCGACGGCCCTGCCTGTGGTGGAGGACCTGGAGGGGGCGGTGGAAAGTCGGCATAGTCCTGCGGATTATAGTTGTGCGGTGGGTACGCATTCAAGTTGAGTGTAGACTGATTCGGCTGCTGGGGCGGATAGAATGCACCTCCTGAAGCCGTTGGAGGTGACGGAGGCGCTTCCGGATCATAATCTGAGTAGTATCCACCGGCACCAGCTTCAGCTTGTTCCTCGTATCCTATCATAAAGTGTTAGCAGTTCCGTTCGTTGCAATCGCGGCCGTGTTGCGTGTTTGTCCTACGTACGTCTTCGTTCCCGGTCTCGAGATCGCCGATCCCGCCTTCTTGCCTCTTTCTTCTCATCCGCTTCTCTCCTCTCCTCTGATCTGTCGCGTGCATCTCGTTCTCTGGATTTTTCACGCTCCTTCTTAGCGTCGTTGTATTTCTTCAGCCCGATGGCGGCAGCACCTGCGCCAAGTACCCCGGCAGCCGCTTCGCGCAATCGGCTCTTGCTCCTCTTCCGCTTGGCCTCCTGATCGGAGGCTACCGACGCCGATCGGTGACGATGGCGGTGACGGCGGTCTTCGCTGGCCGAATCATAGCCCGACGGAGACAAGGGAGTTGCACCGTACTCAACGAGCCCTAATTCAGGATTAGCGTGCTCCCGTGAGCTGAAGCTTCGAGCCCTCGACCTGTTACGGCTGCGGCTGCGACTGCGCGATGGACTGTATCCGCCGTCTCTATCGGAGTAGTACTCATCGTCAACATCTCTCGCATGCTCGCGCGCTTGCTTTTCTTTGTGTCGCTCCCATAACTTGCTCGCCGCAGCTCCGGTAAGACCTGCTGCAGCGATTTCGGCCCCTAGGAGTGTTTCCAGTCAGCATTATGTCTACAAATATGTAGTCGTAGAGAGTTCTAAAGACTAACCAGTTCGAAGTCTTGATTTACTGCGAGAAGCGCCCCTTGATTTGCTTCGATAGTGTTGAACGAGTCCTGCAATAGCTCTGTGGAAGATGCCGTTAGTCAAGTCCCTTGCATGTTCTGAAGCGACGTACCCTGTTGCCACGGCTGCCTTTGCCATATTGGACTTGCTTCGCTTGCGGGTAGAGCCGCTCCTAGAGCGAGAATAGCCGTCATCTGAGTATCGGCGTCGGCTGCGTCCTCTTGTGGCTTCCTCCTTTTCGATCTTGTTGCTTTGCATATATTTAAGCCCGCCAGCAACAGCAAGAGCCGCCGCGCCCTACGGGAACATCCTGTTAGCAAATCTCAGGTTACATCACACATTTAAAGGCCCAGCTTACAATAGCAAGGCCGGTTGCAAGCCTTGACCTTGACTTGGAGCGTGATCGGTGGCGGCGATCATCGTAATCGTCCTCATCGCCGTAGCGGTCCTCGTAGGCACTTTTGGCTCGTCTGATGACCTCCGTGCCTAGTGCTCCCAGTGCTGCGCCGGCTAGAACCTTCCTGCCCCGATGTTCAGGAAGTTCACCGTCCCTGTCTCGGCGACTTGAAATAATAGCGGACAGCCCAGCTCCCGCCAGTGCTCCTTCAGCAATGTGCCTCTTTCTGTGATGATCGGAACTGGCGCTTCGCTCGCGCCGAATGACCGTTCTCTTGACATACACATCTTCTTCGTCGGATGGGTACTCTCTACGACGACGGTCATAGCGCTCCATGGCGTAGTCATCATCTCGTCGCTCCTCACGGCGATAATAATACTCCTCTTCTCGAGGGTCGCGGCGGGTGACCTCACGGTTGTTCTCCCGCAGCACAATGTAACCAGGATCAGCTTTTCTGTCGATGACCACCGGTGGAGGGGGAGGTGCTTCTTGCACGATGATCTGCTGTGGTTCTGTTCTTTGGCGAATAACAATCGGCTGGGGCGGCGGGTCTGCCGGTGCGTAGTACTCGGTTTCCTTTCTATAGTGTTCAACCTCGCCAGGATGGTCATGATAATCGTGGTGGTCGTGGATCCTTTCAACGCGTTTCTCAATTTTGACATCGTCAATGTGGTCATCCGACCTGCGCTCGACACGTTTCTCAATGCGGACATCATCGACGTGGTCGTCGGATCTGCGTTCGACCCTCTTTTCAATCCGAACATCATCGCGGTCGTCCCAAGTAGCCCTAGAGCGGCGATCCCAGTCCCGGTCACCTCGAGGGGATAGAGGGGCATCTCGCTCAATTGTCTCTCGGGTTTCTCGTACGACCCGGTCGCGGCGCTCTGGTTCGCGGCTATAGTCTACCTCCCGTTCGACAACACGATATCTATCGTCGCGACCGCGATCGCGAAAGTCAGAGCCGTCGCGCTCCACTACTCTCTTCTCGACAACAGTGCGGTGCGTGGGCGGATCGAAGGCAGAACGTGGGCGTTCAGGCAAGTAGGTCTTCTCAACGCGGCGATCAACTTCTAAGAGATCCCGCGAATCGCGGTAGTCATCCCTATAGGAATATTTGGATCGCCTATCATCTTCAACCTCTTCAAACCGATCGACGCGCTCAACACGAGTTGGCGCTCCTCCACCTCCGCCTACCTTGTACCGGCGCACAGTTGTGCTCTTGTACTTTTCATCATCGGATGAGGGGTCTTCGTCTCTGTACCGGGTGTGCCGGTACTCCCTCTCGTGATATGACATGTTGTGGGTCTCAATAGCCGAAAGGGAATGTGGGGAGAAAATTACAAGAAAATAACAGTAAAGTATGGCGTTTCCTTTCTGCTACTGCTTCTTCTCGGAACGATGATACAAAAGTTTACGCAATAGGAGAGCAAAATTTCACAAATTTCAGCAGGCTGGCAGGTTTGCGACGGGGCCTGCTGGGTTATAACATGGAAGGCTGGTGATGATGGCGTAGGACAGTGAGCGGGGCTGCTGGAGGGGGAGGGGAGGGGGGGCGGATGACATGCAGGATTTCAGTGGGCGGGGCTGGCTGGTTGGGCAAAGGAGTCAAAGAGAAATTCTTCGACGTGACTAATATATGCAGAAGTGCATTACCCTGGCTCAGCCGGCCGATTTCAGCGTTCCGTCATGGTTGCTAGCCAGGATATGGCAACTTGTTCTTTGTCCTTGCCTTTCGTGTTGCTGGACATGGTTGGTTGGGTGGGTGGATGGGGCCTTAAGTGCGAACAGTCCGTGGACCCATCTATCTGCTTTATGAGGTACCTTTTACTAGTAAGCCCAACACCCATCGATGGGATGAGATGGGATCAAAATTTAACAAAGTGGCATGCCTTTGTCGGCCGGTACCTCGTGTCCACAAACATCTCATGCCAAATCGCTAACTTATGCGCTCTGTCGCGAGGCGAGCTCCGAGCTAGCAGAAGCCACAGGCAGAAAGCGGCGGTGTCTGGTGGTCTAAGCCTTCGTCGCGGTGAATGGTCAATAGGCGCAATCGTAAGTAAGCAGGCAGCCTGGTGATAGATCACGCACGCCTTCGAGTTTGAACGGAGCTTGTGATCACCTGCATTATTGCATTATTGGCCACGGCTCGGCAAGTCTGGGTGGGTAGTGAGCGGTGGGAGCCGCTCTCAGGCGGCGGAGATCTACTTTTGCACGGGCATCTACCAACCCCAAGGGGGGGGTTGACTGGAGAGTAACCGTCAACCTGCCATTCCCCTCGTACACAGAAACAAACACCAATACTGCGCTGGTAGAAAATCTTGTCTCAAACATCGCGCATCCGTTTTATCTGGTTGTGTACACGGGTCAAGGCTCGCTACCACGTTCAACCCTGCTCAATGGGCACCGAAAGCTTTATGACGTAGCCACTAGCACCGGAACAAGGGTCACCAACAGTGCCCAAGGCGAGCCAACTGCTTCTCACTAGAGCGAAATGCAACTGGAAAGCTCTGATGCAGTGAACCCCAATCAAGGTGGAGCGGTAGAGATACGAATAACGGCACAGAAACAAAAGAAGTCATGTCGAAACAACTTAAGGAGAAAAAGACAAGGACTGCTTGCAGTAGAAAACTACCGAAAATCCTGTTCGTAAACCTGAGTTCCAAGCTCTTCTTCATGGCGCGGACCTTGAAACGGCACTTGAGCGCCGCAAGTGGCCCACGCAGCCACCACGAGACTGTTTTAGAAGCTTCGACGGGTCCCGAACGCCCCACTTGGCCCTGCCACAATGACTGTGTACAGTTGATCTGTAACTTACACATTTGGTGGAACTACAGGATGCTTTTCTGTTTTGGGAGGGCTTTGTGGGTCTCCAGCTGTGTTGGAGCATTGTTGCCCAACTGGTGGGCTCCCAAGTTTCCAGGTTCGGCAACAACCTAGAGACCAGCCAATTACAACGCCAATGCATCTACGTACTGCATGCGCACCCGGGCAATTCTTGATATAAGTATGTGTAGATACCTAGACATCACACATCGCCTCACCTAACCCCTAAATAAACGATGCATTTTAAGAGGGCTTGGATCCCAGAGCTCGGCGTGGTTTCATCGAGAAGATTATCAGACCAAAGGTCTGTGATAGAGATAAGGAACGTTCGCAGATTAGTCGAATGTTGAACGAATTGCCAGCAGATAATTCCCGACACAGTTGCAACATGCGCTTGAATATGCAGAAGGTGGTCTGGTTTTTTTGGCCAACATTAGCAACGACTTCCAAAGTGTCGTAGCAGACGATCAACTTTGTGTGGTAAAAAGTGAAGGAGCAAGGGAACGATCGAGGACGGCCATCCCATGTCGTTGAGGGACATAACTAAATCCCTTTAAGCTAACTCAAACTGAATAAATGTCCATCAACACTTGTGGCACATCTCGCCACTATTATCACACTTTCTTACTCTGTAACACTACATCTCCTATCCAAGGCTGGAGTCTAATACCATCTTCCTACATCACCTTACACCTTGAATCTTCAACCCTCCTATGTTGCATTTATTATATAGCAGCTTCATCTTTCCCACGCCTTGAGGACGGCAGATCTAACGAAAGCTGCTGCTGTAACTCCAAGTCGTATTCAACTCCGTCTTCATGGTGGCTCACACCAGGCAAAGGGCCACGAGTGCACCACCTGACAGGGCCCGAGCAAAAATTGCTCAAATATCGAACTATCATCAAACTCTTCTACATAGTTCTTATTCTGTTGAAGGCTCTCACCGAGACTACAGAGTACTTCTCGACAAGAACTTCCAAGCACCTTGGCCAATCGTTTCTCCTGTCGTTCACTGCGACTCAGCTCAACAAGATAGTTTAGCCATGACCAACGGGCCAAACTTTGCCGCCATGCTTCAAAAATTCAAAGAATCACCATTAGACAAGTCGATGCTGCCAAGATCTTACATGATGCCAGAATCGCACCCCTCATCGAGACAACCGGCGAAAGATGGTGGACGTCCTCCGGCAAATCCATTTCCCCATACTGAATCACATGACCCCAACCAGTCGTTAAGAAATGTCAATAATCAATCACCATCGACACGTTCACCTTCCACCAGAAATAGCGCTTATCAACACGCTTTATTGATTACCACGACTAGCAACCGAGGAGTCGAGAGGGTTCGTCCTATACCCCCCGTATTGACACAATCTGACGCAGTGGATGATTCGCGTACAATTCCTATGCGTGCATCCCATGAGAGCACAAGTTCTTCACCTGATCTCAACCCTGAGGACAGCACTTCGCCACCGTAGGAAATTGGCGAATACAAACAACGTTCAACTATTTTCATCAACCCATCGTTGCATGCTCCAAATGCTCACTGTGCTGTTGGTCATCCTGGGTCGCTCAATGAGCCGGATGCCAGTCATTCGGGGGTTGATGGGAGAACCCAATCACCAATTGGCAATCACCGAAATAAGCATTCTTCTATCTCTCACATGATCGAAACTGTTCTGACTGGCCGCATCTTTCCGGCATTAATAGGCAGTGATATTCATGAAAGAGCTGTTGGCGTGCCTGACCATTTTCACGGCGACCACATCCGGGCCCAAAAAGTGCGTCCTGCCGTAGGAATGTACAGCGAGCCAGAAGATCATAAAGGGCACACCGGAAAATCCAAAGTTCACACTGCCAAGATACTACTTGAGCAAGACAGTGGAAGAGACTTTTTCAAGCCGCACCACGAGGGTCACTCATCCACATCCAAGGTGTATCCGGTGTCGGAATCTTGCTCTGGAGAGTTCGACCACTTAGGTCATATGGAAGGTATATCGAAAGTCCGCATGATGTACACGGGTGTAAATGATCCCAACCGGACCATATCCCCTTCAGGCCACAGTACAGAGTCCAAGATACAATCGCCGATGCAGCAGGCGCAAGATTCTCAGGGAGCAATTAACTACTCCGACTTTCCTCCAGGATCGATTAGCGAATATCAGCCTCGACAAGGTGAGTCAAGTAATGAGCTATTAGACAATAACGATACAACTGTCAGTGATGATTGCAACGATAATGCAACTATTTTGACTTTCCGATCGGTACCACAATCCCAAAACTCCGGGGGAAGGACAGTGTCATCAGTGCCGAGCCGAAATGAATCGCCTGACTTACCGAATTATGAAACGTTTAACGAGAAATTTTGGCCGTTAACATATACGAAAGGGAAGGCCACCCAAGAGCAAACTCAAAAAGAGATCTTGGGACGATCAAGTTCCAACCGAACTACGCAGTGGCTCCGTGATATCTTGCGGTACCGAGAGCCTCATCCACCTCAATTTACGCAACACCACAAGGCACAGCGCACAGGCTACGAAAAGCGTGACAACGAGCAGGGAACTGTTAATACCGCGAGCTTCAAGAAAGTTGCTATATTTTCTAACGAGAATATCGCAGATGCAAAAGCCATCAATACGGCAGTGGATAACTTGGAAAATCTACTTAGTGAAGCGTTAGACATTGCGAACGGGGTCGTGGAACGTGATGAGGAGCATTTCAGAGGTTGCCAGCCATGCAAGCATGAAGATGAGGACACTTTAGATACATATTCTCCATCCAGTTCACACTCAGTTGCTCCTGTTCGTCTTGATCTGGAAGAGGATTGTCTCCAGGTCAGCAACATTGCCGCACAAACGGATAGTCCTCCCCCAGTTTTTGTTGGAGCAGTAGGGGGACTTGGTCACGGCTGTGAATCGCTCCCATTGAGATCTATGAAGCAACGGAAGCTCAGAGACCGTTCAATGTACAGCAATATTATCAGAGATCCGAAATATCCAGATCGAACATCAAGTCTGAGGACTTTCGGAAAAGGTAAGAGAGTTACGCCTCCCCCAACTGCCTCACGCCGAGACGTCGTCTTCAACAAAGGTTGCACACATGGATTTCCCCCACGGGAGCAGGGTGAAATAAAAATTGTAGGGAATATTCGTGTCAATACGATTCCTTATACCGATCAGTTCATTTCGGGCTTGCAAGAACACTCAGCTGTTTCACCACCAAGCTCTATGAAGTCTAAAGGGGAGCACGACCGTTTCCAGTTGAGCCCTAGAGAGAGAGATGCATGCAGTCTAGATGGAGGTACTTTCGATGATATTATCGACTTTTCAACCCAGTCTCAATCCCGACAGGTAATCAGGGAATTTGGAATAGTGGAGAATGCTGGCGATCAGCTCAATGCACACCGCTTGACAGATGTTACTGGCAAGACTTCTTTCAAGAAGAGTGCGTCTAAGACAACACATAATAGACGAATGTTTGGGCTCAGAGATAGATCACATCTCAGCATCAAGGGTTCCAAATTTAGTTTAACTAAATCCCGCCGTCGACAGCCTATTGCCCGAGACTGGTCTCCGACACGAAAGCGCTTTGTGGCAACGGTGGTTTGTATTGGAACCGCGTTGATCGGGATTCTTATCGGAATATACGCTGGTATCGTTCCAGCTGTTCAATACTACATTGCTGATACCCACCACTACGCGGTTCTTGGCAACGTGTGTCTATATATTGGCCTCGCTCTTCCATCGTTCTTCTGCTGGCCCTTACCACTGCTTCATGGACGTCGACCGTACATACTATCAGGTCTTACTGTGGCGTTGCCGTTACTTTTCCCTCAAGCCATAACCGTGAGTGCCAACAGATCCCCAGATAAAACCATTTGGCAATGGGCTCTTCTACTATCGAGATCTCTAATGGGCGCCTCTTTGGGGTTTGCGAGTATGAACTTCCACGCCACGCTAACCGATTTGTTTGGGGTGTCTTTGATGAGTAGTAAGCCGCATGGAGAGATTGTTGATTGCTACGATGTGAGGAGACACGGTGGTGGCCTCGGGGTCTGGTTGGGTATCTGGACTTGGTGCCTCATTGGATCTTTAGGCGTGGGATTCCTTATCGGTGCCACACTGATCGATAGCCTTTCACCTGTGTGGGGGTTTTACATCAGCATTGTCTTGCTTGCTGTTGTGATTGTTCTCAACGTGCTTACTCCAGAAGTGAGGCGCTCTGCATGGAGGCGCTCTGTTACCGAAGTTAGAAAGGGAGACCAGATCTCACGTCGCGTGGCTCGAGGAGAAATCATGATGCATCGAGTCAAAGATGGACCGACATGGTGGGGACAGGAAGTTTATCACGGAGTTGCCCTTTCGATGGAGATGCTTCGACAACCGGGGTTCGCTGTCATGGCCATCTACTCAAGCTAGATCTATGCGCAGGTGGTATTGATCATCGTGGTGAGTATTTACAGGATGGCTAACTTGCGCAAGTACCAGCTAACAAGAGCAGCTTCTCGGTTCCCTAACCTCCAAATATTATCGTCTACGATCTCCATACGTCGGTGCCGCAGTTTCTTCTGTGGCGATAGGTGCTTTGCTAGCCGTTCCATTTCAAAAAGCCAGCATATTCTCAAGGGCCAGGTACAACCCTTCCCTCTCCAACAAAATGACCATCAACGCGAATTTGACATGGACGTCACACTTGGTGCGCCGCGCCATATTCACAGTTAATCTTCCTATTGGAGGGGTTTTATATGCAATTGTATCATTTGGACCACCGGTCCATGTGGTATTGCCGTGTTTACTTGCAGCTATCGTTGGATTCTTGTCATGCTTAGCCATTGCGGAATGCAATGGGCTTTTGATGGAGACGTGGGATTGTTCTGATCTTCAGCCTGGAATAACTGGCCGCTCTAGAAATCCAAACTATCCCCGAAAGAGAACAAACTACTCTGCCTATCCAAGAGTGCAAGCAGGGTTTGCCGTGATACATAGTTTAGGTTTTCTATTGGCCGCCGGTGCGACTGGAATAGGGGGCGTGGCTCAGAGGAGTCTTGGACAGCGAGCCGCATCCGCGGTCGTTGCTTCCATTCTGCTTATACTTACAATTATGCTGCTCTGTGTGCTGATTCGATTCAGGAGAACACAAGTCATTCCTTCGTCAAGGACAATAGAAATGGATAAATGGACGGAAGAACGGAAGAGTAGCTGTCGCCGGCGCGCCACAATGATTGCAGCAGCGAAAGTAGCAGGCCAACAAACCTTGGACAACATCCCCGAAGACGATGTAGGCTGGAGGCCAATAATAATTGGTAATCCTTCGGAGAAGACACGCCGCATGAACGTCCTTGAGCTTGGATCCATGACTCGCTGGACGGAGATACGCAAAAAGAATCGCTTGATAGACGAAAGGGCACATCTAAACTGCCAGGCTCTTGGCTTGGCCCGCATCGAGCTCGAAAATATGGGACACGAGGTTCTGGGCGATATTCAGCGTGGAGGTGCCATTGTATCGGATTTGGTCCGTAAAATTAGCAAACGTAGCAAGAGCAGCCAGAACTCGAGCGGTAATGACGCAGAACATGTCAATGTGGGCGTATCCCAAACTACGTTGACGGGTTTGGGCCACGACCAGCAGTCGCATCCACCCCAGAGTTTGGTAGAAATGGAGTGCATCATGGGCCAAAGAGTGCCAGAGGAACTGGACGAAACATCCGGCCTAGAGACTGACGAGAATCAACAGGAGCAGAAAGCTCAGCATCGCACGTTACCCGGCAGCTCCACCAACACTTACGGTCGTTCAGGAGCTGAAATAAATTTCATTCGGTGACACTGAGATGCTAGGTAAGATTTAGAATGGCTAGGATTTGGCATACCCAGTGTGCCCTCCAAGAATGAATATAAATATTGAGAGTCTCTCTTCTCTAGAGAAATTGAATGCGATCATGCATTCTCACAAGGTCGCACTGTGCACTAACTTAATTGGTTGAATACTGATGCTTGTGGAGATTTGCTTTCCGTAGAAATACAACCCGAGGGCTGCTGGAGCTCTGGGCAATCGGTAGAGGTAACTAACACAGTGTATTTTAGTCTAGTCCATCTCTTGGGATGGTAACGAAAGCAACGACATAAAGGACTTTCCACCAACCATGCGTTATTTGTATCACCTCGTGCCCTCTTAAGTTACGCATTCTTTTTTTTTTTTCGGCACGGATCGATAAGAGCGAGGTTTTGTGGCTGTGCCCTCTGGAGATGCCAGCAGCCACAGGGTGCCACAGCGGGTCAGGGGCCGACTGCGGCGAGTTTAATGCCTATGGAAGCCGCGGAGAACGCCTAACTTCGGAAGAGAGCGCAAGCGCGCGTGGTGTCTGCGGCACTTATGGGCACCGAATTTCCTGATAGTTTGTCTATGGGGGGAGCTGGATTTCTAAGCATCGGGCCGCTGTGGATAAAAGAATTCCCCACCGGGAGCCACGCTGATTGATGCCAGGAACGAATGTCCGCGGTATGACTAGGGGATAAATTTCCCTTCTTTGGAGTTGTTTTGCCGCGACTGATTCTCGCGATATTCCGTTCACGATAACTCTAGATTAGTGGTACTGCTGCGACTGGCATGCCTACTTGTCACTCTCGGGACGAAAGCCTATTAGGTGAGCTTAACTCGACCCCCAAGGGAAAGCCGGGAAAGTCTGGACCATTAACGGGTTCAGTAGATTACGTGCTTTGAGTGCGGAGCCTGGAAACTCCCCTCCACCAGACAACGCATGCTCTGATTCGCGAAGTCGGACATGGAATGCCCGTTTTGAGTCGAGTCTGAACGCGGGGGAAGCGTCGTGATTTCTGCTATCAACAGTCGACCAGCCGTTAGGAGCTTCTCTGGGAATACCTATTAAAACCAAGCACCGTCGCTCTCCAGACAGCCAGTCCTGCCGGCCGTACCGGCACTTCTAGGGTGAAAATTTAACGATCGGAAGAACTTGGCGACCGAGAGCCTGACACAGCAGCAGAAGCAGCGCTCAGAGGGAGCGTCATCGCCGGAACTGGTTCGCAGCGATCTACGACAGACTAAGCGATAAACCCTTATCGCGCGCGGCCGGCTCCCAACCCCCGAGAGCCTCGTGGCCCGGCTGTTCTAACCGGCGCGGTCCATTTTTATTTCTATTTTTTTACCATCCTTAAATTTATAAGAGAAAAAAAGTCCGCAACTCAGATATCCGCCGCGGGAGACTGTGCGTGCACCCCGCTTACGTTATTTCGACTCGGACGAGACGGCCTTCGATTTTGAGCTTCGTCGCCTCTCTTGCTAGGCCGAGTTTTGCGGGCTATTTTTTTTTCTAATATATCTCGTCCCACTAGGCTGTGCATAATGGGCTTGCTGTAGGTTGCCTATCCAGAAGATATCGGGGCTGGGGGCATTCCCGAGATGCATGAAGACTAATATCCCATCGTCAGCGCTTTGGGAACCGCTCTGGATTGGCCAGATGCCAAGCAGCATGCAAATCAGGTCAGGGAATGGGGCATCAAGGTAATGTTTTGCAGCGGCTTCTCACAGCTTCGGAAGAAGATCCCTAGCTTTCCCGCGCATTGAAATGCCTTCTGACTAAGACCAGCAATTACTCGAAATTTGGAACAAGGCAAAGCATAAGGAGCGAGACGCTCTCCTATGGGGAGATGAGGTATTTGAAACCCCACCTCTACTTCACAAGTCTTACGTACTAGCCCAACTGACAACTGTGGGCAGGTTGAGTACCTTGTTGTCACGTATTCGAAAGATGAGCCCAAGGTATTGCTGTCACTTAGACAGGCAGACATCCTCAAAGCGCTGGCCGCCGACGAGGAGTTGTCTCACCAGGGTGGATGCGTTCCTGACCTCCAAGATGTCAAGACACCGTAAGTCTCCCGTGCATCATTTCTTACCTTGGTGATGCTTCTTTCTTTCTTTCGACCGACTCGGTAGATAGCTAACCTGCCGGGCAGCGCCAACCCCTTACCGGTGTTCCATCCTGAGTTCGGTAGATTCATGCTCGAAGCCACACCCGGCAAACCTTGGGGTATCGGCTTCAAGGAGCTTTTAGAAGTTGAGCCTGACATGAAGATGAGGTAATTGTTCTCCCTTGATCGCTAAAAGTCGTTTGTTTACCCTCGACTACCTACCCACCTACCTACCTGTACGGCTGCTTACACTCGTTTTAGGAGGAAGATTGCTAAAGACCACATGATGGCGAATGAGTACCCAATCACACTTACAACATTCCCACGGTTAGGAGTACCTGGGGTCTTTACCGAGCCCTACTATCCTCCCTCTGGTTCCAAGTTGAGGTCTCAGTTCGTTCCAGACGAGATAGCCAACCCTCATATCAGGTTCCCCACTTTAGCTGCCAACATCCGTTGGAGACGAGGTAGGAAGGTCCAGGTAAACGTGCCGGTATTCCATGACAAAAACACGCCAAACCCTTGGAAGGACCCAAGCGTGAACTACGATCTGCACAAATGGCCGGAGGATGATGATGTACGAAATGGAGCAAGCCCAGACAACTTCATTCACATGGATGCCATGGCTTTTGGCATGGGCAGCTGCTGTCTCCAGATCACCTTCCAAGCGAAAAACATTATTGAAGGCAGGAAAATGTACGATCAACTGAGCCCTCTTGGGCCTATTATGCTGGCTTTGACGGCAGCGACACCTATTTACAAGGGCTTCCTTGCAGATACCGATGTCCGGTGGAACCAGATCAGCAGAGCTGTAGACGACCGAACGGCAGAGGAGCTCGGAGAGAAGGTAAAGAGACGCCCACAGCCCCCCCCTAAGGTCTCCTGATGAACATACTAACTCGTAATAGCCCCTGAAAGATAGCCGGTGGAGGATACCCAAATCTCGTTATGCCTCCAATTCTACTTATATATCCACGGATAGTAGACTGCGACCAGAGTATATGGATCCCAATCTGGTCATCGACGAAGCCATCAAGGAGCAATTGCTCGAGGGCGGTATGGATGACCGCCTGGCTACTCACTTCGCCCATCTTTTCATCCGCGATCCCATCGTCATCTTTTCCGAGGATCTCAAGGAACTTGACATGTCCAAGACGGACCACTTTGAGAACATCCAATCTACCAACTGGCAGCACATGCGATTCAAGCCGCCGCCTGCTGGAAGTGATATCGGCTGGCGCGTAGAGTTTCGGCCCATGGAGATTCAGACTACGGACTTCGAGAATGCAGCCTTCTCGGTGTTTATGGTATTGATCACACGTGCGATCCTATCCTTTGACCTCAACTTTTATATACCCATCGTCAAGGTTGATGAGAACATGGAGACGGCACACGCGCGTGATGCCGTTCTCGAGAAGAAGTTTTACTTCCGCAAGAACCCATTCTCGAGCCGTCCTCCTCGCAGTGCTCTGGCATCTGGGACTAACACGCCCATGGTCAGTCGACCGCCTACGCCCACCGGTCCAGTCGAGGACGAATACGCCCTCATGACCATTGACGAGGTGATAAACGGCTCCAACTCGGAGGAGCACGACTTCCCGGGCCTCATTCCCATCGTGGAGAGTTACTTGGACTCGGTCAACGTGGACGTACAGACGCGCTGCGAGCTGGCAACGTACCTCAAGCTCATCCGCCAGCGGGCGAGCGGCGAGCTCTGGACAACGGCCAAGTGGATCAGGGACTTTGTGGACCGGCACCCGGCGTACAAGCACGACAGCGTTGTGGACGACGAGATCACCAAGAGCCTGGTCGGCTCCGTCATCGACATCACGGACCGGGAGCAGGCGGGTAAGGGTTGGACGGGCATGGACGTCCCCAACTTGGACAAGCTGCTTGGAGGATTCAAGGGGACATGCCGGGACTTTGGTATTTAAAAAATAAAAGAACTAGTCTAGATGAAGTATAATACGCCGTTTCGAAATGGTGGTTTCGTCCTCTGCCATCGATGCTCTTCTTTTTTTTTTTTTTTTTTTTTTTGTATCCCTTGTTCTCCTTCCACACTTGCTAAGATGCGAGCTGTGTATAGTATGTGATGACCATAACCACCCTGCGAATGCCCTTCTTACCTTGTTTGCACTTCCGGCGGTTCTTCAGCAAGCCCCCAACTCCTCCTCCGTCTCCTTTGCTCCCTCTCGGATGCCACCCACCCCCCGAGTCTGTGCGAAGGTGCCAGTCCCGCCTTGGAGGGGGGGGGGGGGGGGGGGGGGAAGTCTCCTCCATGAGGGAACCTCGGGGGTACTTTGAGTGACATTCGAAAGTTGTGAGGTCCTTTACACTAGTTCAGGGGGGGTGACCGGCAGTTGTGTGATTTTGACTTTCAGGGCCATTCTGTTGTTGTTGGGCGTGATTGAATAAAGTAAAAGAGAACAAACCCGCTAAACTTTCTCTTTCTCGCTCTCGCTCTCGCTCTCTAGGACGCTTTTCTAGTTTACTACATAACTACTTACCTACATAGTATGTGTGTGTGTGTGTGTGTGTATGAAGCTTTGCCACTGAAAGAATTGCCGATAACCATTCCCGTTGCCTGTCCAGGACTATTTTACCTTCAGCCGCTTGTGGTGCTGCGTGATATCGAAACGGTCGACTCAGCCCCAAAAAAAAAAAAAAAAAAAAAAGTATAAGTTAATTAGTGCGGTGGTCCATTCCGCATCTTTCTCCACGCCAAAATCCCGCCTAGTTAGCGATCGTAACTATGGACGCACTACACATGCATCCCAGTCCATCGGTTCACTTTTTGAAATGAGCGACACCCGCTCACACCCCCCACCACCCCCCTTCCTAAAGGACGAACTAACCCGCTAGGTCACTCACTGCCGAAAGGGGGGAGGGAAAAATTGAAGGAAGAACAAGAAGCGGCCAAGAAACATCACCGATGCAACCCAGATCAGCCTTCAGCCTCTTTCGGTGGTGGTGGTGGTGCGGTGGCGGACAGTGCGGGCAGTACCACGAGGCACAAGCATCATCAGGGCGAGCTGCAAGCCCGCAGGCGGTGGCACTTTGCGCCTCTCGCCCGCCTGCCCGCCTGCCTGTCTTGTCACCTTTATTGATTTTTGGCAGAAGCAGTCCGTCATGGATGATGGAGGGGAGGTGCTAAGTTTAGTTGTGGCCTGAATTCTGATAGCCACAGTCTCGCCAACCAAAAACAGACGGAGGAGACCAAAAGCTCATCCGAGAAAGAGAGACAGAGAGCAGAGAGAGAGTCACGCAAAAAAAGTTACTTTTCCTCGAGCTGGACCAAGAGAAGGCCCACACAGGGCACACACGGCACGGGGAGCTCGACGAGAGCCCCGACGCCTCCTAAACCCCTGGTGTCGAACCGTCCCTCTCTTTAGCTGGCGAAACTAAACCACCACTACTACTATGGTGATGGCATGTAGTCTTTCGGTGGAGCTCTTTATGACCGTGCATAATCAAGATTGCCGATCAGATCTGCATATGCTCTATTCTGTACTTTAGAAGGGGGGGTAATGCTAGTGTAAGAGCTACCCCCTACCGAAATTGGACATAAAATGGGCTTGGACATCATAGTCACGATCTGATACCTGCCATGCGGGCCGCAACAAGAGCCGGGCAATAGTCCGTTCACTTTGGAAAAAAATCCAGAGGATTCCATTCGAGCACACATGACGTGCCATTGACGGATTACTCGTTACACAAAGTACCATCTGCCGACCTGTGGCTACTAAGGAGAAGAAAAAAAAAAGATGCTTGTAACTTGTGAATGAGATACGACTAGGGGTTCGGAAAATGAGGTCTCCACACGAAAAGACATCTTTGCTGGGAGTGATTTATAGTGCCGTTGCTCCAGTTCAATAGGCAAAATTATATGCAAGCCGCGCATGCCCACCGCCTCCCCAGGTAACTAAGATTCGCGCTTAAAAATTATGTGTTACTGTACCTTGACCCTGATACGGGGAGAAGGGCAGGTCATACCGAGGCTCCAGCTTGACAACCTGGTCGGGATGAGATAAAAAGCCGGTCTAGTTTCTTCAGTACATGTAGAGAGTACCTAAGATTGTTCTTCGTCATGGCTTTGGGCAAGAAGGAGAGGGCCGGGGGGGAGGGGGAGATGGAGCGAACTGCTCCACTGACGTCGAAGGCAGGTTCATGAGAACACGAGAAAGCGGGAGCTGGGGTTCGAGGCAGCGCATAATGCGGAGAGCAGAGAAAGTGCAGATGAATATGAACGCTACTACTGGCGCACGCGCGCATCAGAGGCTGGCCGGGGTCTGTAAGGGAGTCTCGCTCGTTAGTCATAGGGGGGGGGGAGAACACTAATAACTTCCCATCCCAGAACCACTGCAGAGAGAGTGAGTTGAAAGCACCGAGGCTAAGCTACATCCCATGTGTCACACCCACACGGCACCGGTCGGGAAAGGGGAAGAGGAGGGGGGGTGGGGGTTGGGGGTGTTGTGTGTTTTCAGCCAGCTGAGAAAATGACAAATACCGGATCTGCAGGGCGTGCGGTGGCTTGCGCAGATCTGACCCGGGCGTCTGGGTATGGTTGACGCTCAACCAACATCCACACCAGCCCACAATCCCACATCCGGGTTTCCTTCCGCCCTGATCCACTAAGGGACGCCATTGTATACACAGCAGCATGATAGTAGGGAAACCCAAGGCGGGCCCACTCAGTAGCTACATCTGGATGGGGTCAGATCGACACGGCAGGGTGGATTGGCCGTCCAATTCAGACTACCTGGAGGGGTGGGAGAGTCCAGACAACGAAACGGACGGGATACCGCAGACACTAACTAACTTGGTTGCTTGAACCCAAATAAAATAAACTAGATGATCTTTTTTTTTTTTTTTTTTTTTTCCCTTATTGGTTGAATGTACGTGTGGGTTTTTGAGAGATTATCTGATAGAGAAGTTCTGCTCCACGCCATCTCATCTACAGTATCGCCGGATTTAATCTACACCCGTGATATCCGCCCATCCGCGTCGAAGGAGTAGACCCAATCAGTTAAATTTTAGTTGATCTATGCTATGCCCCAGAGGGGTTTGGGACGGTAGCGAGGCTGGCTAGCTGTAGCTCTTAGTATCTATTGGATGCTGGCCCATGGGCTCGGTACGAGTTGACCTCTTGCTCAGCGCCTGCAGATACAAAGTAGAAAAAGCAAAAATTAAAGGGAGGCGCACTCCCTCTAGGGAAATTGATGCATGGTGCAACCCGGCCGCCTAATGGTCATGAAAGTTTCTTTTTCTTTGTGCCATGCATCATCAAGGGTAGTGCCTCGTTCCTTGGGCGCAGCAGCCGACGAATCAGTCTTCTCGAAGCTTGGGTTGTTTTTGAAGCCGGTGAGCGAAATTAGCAATGGTGCTCGAGACATAGAGCCACGATACAACTTTGTCTTTGGCTTATCGTACGATTTTTTTTTTTTTAAACCTCCCCCCTTGTGTTATTCTGAGGCGCCCAACCTTCTTTTTTTACCAGTCCGTCTCTTCTCCGAATGTGGTGAAAGTAGGAGCCGAGAGCGTAGCAAGGGGCAACAACAGGGTTCGATGTCCCTGCTACATTGTACACAAGAGGAGGGAAATTGCCAACAGCAAATTCGTCGTCATCACCTCCGGCTAGCGATCTCTACGTCCCAGCCAACAGCACTGAGCCTAATATAATAGTAGCAGCGTACGTCATCAACGACAGCGATGGGAATCCACCACCACGAGGCTGCATTTTCATGCTGAATTCTTAGACATTCCCACGAGCTCGCCTAACGACGGGCTTGCATGGCGTACGCCGAAAGCATGGTGATCGCGTGTAAACCGCGTGGCCGAAGCGCAGGGATGTGAGGACAATCTTGATCTTGAATCGAAAGAATCCAACAAACCAGATATGCCGCTGAGATTGTAGCTCTTTGTTGAGATCGTTATGTCCAAATGACGCGCGAAAGACAATTTAGTGGACCAAAATTGTATGGCTAAAAGAACGTGGGGGGAGACCTTCACTCAGCCTTCGGACTTCTAGTCAAATGATGGACTATTCTACCCCATGGCATTTGATTATTATTATGGCTGTGGCATTACTCGCCGCCTGTCTGGTTTTATTAGCCATGTACTATGGTCAAGAAAGTGGACCTCGTGGGGACGGTTAAGATCGATCTTGTTCCGCTGTGCAAGTCGGTAAGCTAGAAGGGGGACGGAATGAACTCTAAATCGAATAGCAGCCTTTCTCGCAAACTAACGAGATGGAGATGAGGCCTCCGGAGGTGCTGCGAAAAGATTGCGAGATCCCCAAGTCTTGTTCCGGCGCCAGGACTGAAGAGAGGTTAGCATGGGCGTTGAAAGGCTCCACTAAAAGTCTTCGATGTACCGCTCGGCTCTCGCTGCTTCCCATGTGGCCTAGCATCCCACCGCTCGACAGAGAACGCGTCAAAGATGCTCTCGAGGCGCCTCACGATCATCACGACGGATTTTGACCGCACCCATCACCAAGGGAGTTGAGCTAGAGGTGGAAAATATTGGACGGCTGATGGCTGATGGCTGAAGGCTGATGGCTTATCTTGTCTAGTCGAGTTTACGCGTGACCGGCGTTTTCTCATGTCTCGCTTTCTCAGCGTGGCATTCCTCGGGGCGGCTGTAATCTTGTAAGCCCAGCAACAGGATTGGGCAGGGACCACGTGGCGGGCGGCAGGGCCAGGTGTCTGCCACGCGAGCATCCTGCAACTATTTTCGGCATCCGGAGAGGCCACAGCCGGCAAGAAAAAAAAGCCCAACCGCTCTTCACACGTATTCTGAGACCTAAACGTGCCAGTCCCCAATACAACGCGCACCAAGTACCTAACCTTGTATGCGAGCAGGCTTGTGAACCGCGATCTTAGACAGTGGTTGTCAAACCTGAACGGGCGGCCGATGGCATCTTTTCTGTGCCACCTTGCGCGTGAGGAAGCTCGAGACGAGCGTGGTCTGAGACACGAGACGCGATCATAGGCTGCACTGGGCGGCAGTCCTTTTCCATTTTCTTTCAAGTTGTGAACATTCTTCCGGCTCCCTTACCCCTTTGCCCCGAATGCGGGCTCCGTCAGCCTCCATAGCACGTCCACGTTTGTTCTGAGCTTGATCTTACTTGAGTACACAAAGTAGAAGCTCGTTCGAGTGCCAAGTTGCTTTTGATATGCTGAATTAACTCGGGGAAAAGAAAAGAGTTTAAGACAGCAGTGAAGCAGTGCAATGTGATATGCCGGTGAGACCAATACCCTGGGAAAGTTGGAGGACATGTAAATTGTTGTCTTGGTGTACCGTGTCAAAGGGAGCACAGACTGACGCACAAGAAACCTTTACTTCCTCAGGCAAGATATCCCGCTGACTGCGTACAACATTTTCCTCTGTGTTCCCACCCCTCGTCTCCGCCTTGAAAGAGGAATGGAGCTCGTCGTGATACCGACACGCACCAGATCTGCTGAGTAATCACATGTGGCAATCTTTAGTTATTCCTGTGAATACACCCAGGCGGACCGAGCACTGCTGATGGTCGTGGTGAAAGTTGTGGCTTTGAAGCGGTACGAAAGTTTGCAAATAGAGACCAGGCTTGAGGCATGACCGTGGAGCGCGGAAGATTCCAAAAGCCAGCGATGCCATGTAAGCCCGTATTCGGGTTCCGCTAGGGAAATGTTCTATTGAGTTCCTTGGCGGATCTCTCCTGTGAACTCTAATATCAAATATTGGCTTACATAAAATAACGGATGAGTTTAGAACTTATCAAAATACGTTGCACGCGCAGTAGCTGCCTCGAACCCCACTTATTGCGTTCCAGAATCCAGAATTGGAATCATGCCCATTGCAGCCGGCTAAATCTCTAGATATCGGATACCACTTACATGAACGGCTCGAAGCTTAAGCTTCTACCGCAGTCGAATGATTGAAGCTGGAGGTCATATCCTTGCTTGTGGCACCTTGGCAGTGGTCAGATGAGGACAGGCGAATGGAACCCTGCAGACCGCCCGAGGACATCAACATCGGTGACTACGGCAGACCGCGGAGCTTCGACTGGCTCCGAAGAAAGCGTCTAGTTACGGGGGCTTGCTGGCTGGCGGCGAGCGGCAGAGACAGGCCCCCCTGCAGTGGCAAAGGGCTCTACAGTCAAGCTGACAAGATCTCCAATATCAAGCAGTTCCACTTCCCTGCGGAACCAAACAGGCCAACCTGAGTCCCGATCGCTGATCCTTTGACCAGTGAAGTGAGTGATCTGAATGGGGAACAAGTGTACTAGTCCTTGCCAGATCGTCTCCAATCAGACAACATCTAGTTCGTTTCCCCACCCGTGGAAACTCGTTGGCATCTTCGTAGAGGCTGAACAGGAAAGACAAATATGACAGTTGGGTGGTGGTGCCACTATAACATGTAAACTGTATAAGCAATCAACAGTCAGGCCCCAACAAGGAACCTTGGTCAAAGGCAACCGAAATTGACCTATAACCATGATGACGACTGTTCATCACCACGGCTTGAACGTCACGAGCGAGTTTGTACTGGAGTTGCCGCGTGCCTGATACTGGCCGCTACAAGTAGAACAGTGTCATCGTACTGCGGTGGTTTATAGCTTACCGCTAGGTGGTAGTGCTAGTGGATCCCTTTGAATCGGAATGAGTGGCCTGGTAAGTGAGGCTAGCGATGAGATGAAGTAGTACCAAGCCCCTTAAGTTAGCAAACTGATGAGAAGAGGAACAGCAACGGTCGTAGAAGCTAGCAGTGCGCGAAGAGATCGACCCACCCGTGCCGTCCACGACCGCCTAGCTAGTCTCATCTGTAACCTGGGATTTCATCACCACACGGGCATGGTTGTATGCTTGCTAACTTAACCACACATCAGCAAGCTGGGGTGGCGGCGGCTATGTCCAAGAGAACCCGAAGCAGCAGGATCCAGCTAACCTTAAGCCTAAAATGGAGAATGATCGTACCGATGCTTCCTGACGGGGAAAAGGGTGACTAGGTGCTTTTGGTGCCGAATCAATACGAGCACTGTGTCAAACTCTCTCTCCCATCCAACTTCTCCACCCACCTGTTTCTGAGGAACCGGCTGTTTGTTTTACGGCCAAGTTCAATGACTGGAAGAAGCAATATTCTCTGCTGGTAAATTCCCCATGTGTAGAACAACAATGTCTCCGCCGCGAGTGCGTCGTCGCACAGCTAGCGGCAGAAAGGGGTGCGCAAAAGCTGACAGATCACATTGTACGGCAGGTGGGAGGGGGGGCGTTCTCCATACCCGCGTCGCCTTGCTTGTGCAACGTGGGAGGCCAGGGATCTCCGCTCATTTTAATCCGCAATAAAGCGCTTTCCCTATCAGTTCACGCGGTAGTGTCACCACGTTTCGGTGTTCGTGCGATGCGGCATGTGGAATACAGGGTGCGAAAAGATGCCGCGCACACAAAACTAGTGCACCTGAGAGATGCTTGGTATCCACACGGTGCGCTGCTGCCATCGTCACACTTCTAGGGATGCCTCGAGGCTGCCTCACCTTAAGCAGCCGGGGGGCATGGGTGAACCACGGCATCGTGCATAGTATGAGATGTACGTAGGCAGGTATGTACAGCAAGAGTGCGACAAACAGGCACTCATACCGCTTGTCACGGCGGCCAATGCAGGAGAAAAGATGGGTTAGCCAGCATCATAGCAAAATTTGACGGTGGGTTGGATATAGGAAGAAGTCTCGGCAATCCTCTTTTTTCTGGGGGCGCGGGCCTCAATTATCTTGCGTGGGGAAAAGGTTGGTTGTTCAGCAGGGTTGCAGGTCTCCGAACAGACTCAGCCGTTGCTGTCGAAATGTCAGGAAACGCCTTCCCTGATGAGACAGATCGTGTACCAAGCAAGCCTCACGCCTTGCATTCTTAGCATGATCGATTTGACAAGGCGTCACCCACCAAGCGCCTCGAGCTCAGGTTGCAATCACTGGTTTCGCGCATAGCAGTGAGCAGCACAGCTCGCTTTGGCTTTCTTGACTTTGCTGGACCGTTTTGGACCGGCAAACGATATCACACTGGACCTTTTGTCTACAGCAGCCTAAGTTAGTATTGCTCATACTTGTTTGTGAGCGTGATGCGCATTCCGGTCGTCTTAGCTCCTGCTAGGCAAATCCGACACGCCGCAAAAGAAGGCTGGATTGGGGGGTCACCGATATCCCAAAACTGGACAGTCATCTGAATAAAAATCTATTTGGACTTTTGAAACCTAGAAGCTTCGTGACTGCGGATGGTCAACCAAGATCGCCTGTGACGTTCCATACTCCACCCTTCGCCCTGTCCGCCGTCGACCAAATCTTCATCTGACTCTTGCTGCTTGCCTCATCCAGCCAGGCTCTGATATGGCTTGCCCTCCTTCTTCTCGCAGAAAGATGATCTCCAAAATCATGCACACAAATTATACTCTTTCTCCTCGTCCTTCTGTCAACGCATCTGGTGCCGATTGCACAAACTGAGCGTGAGGTCTAACTTTACTATGTCGCCCTTTCCAAAAACGATCCTAAAACCCATTTGCAAAAGAACGACCATGGTCCAACGCCGAAATATGCCAGAAAGCCGGGAAACTCCCTTTGCTTCAAAAGGGATACACACATGGAGATATATTTATATACACAGTATTTGTCGCTGGTTTCGTAGACCAATATGTCGTGGTAGTGGGTATGATAACAATGCTCAAAAAAAAAAAAAAAAATTCCAGGGTGAAGACGCCGACCGTCCGCAGGTCAATGCCCCAAATTCGGTACCATGGGAATCCAGGAAAAACCAAGGCGAAAGAAAACGCAGCAAAACAGCAAGATATTAAGAGCAGTGACGATGACAGTTGTGAGCGCCTGCATTGTACGTGCTTCAGTAAAAGGACAGATAGCGCTTTTGTCCTCTGCTCAAAGCTTGCTGTTAAGTGATATGATCGTGACGACCCCGGCTGTCGATTATTCTCCAATGGCCTTCTGTCTCATCGAGCGTTGCTCCGTCTGTCGCTTTCGTTCTAACTTGGCGTAGTGAAGCCCACAAGCATTGCAAAGCGTCCTGGCGCCATCCGGCCCTCTTCGCCATTCAGGTGTGTCGATTCTGTTGCAACTGTGACAACGCCCGGGAGGAGCGGCACGCTGCTTTCTTGGTTAGCGGAGAAATTCAAAATCCATAAATATGAACCAGATTCTTACCCCTCGACGTTTCTTCACTTCCCCAATTGCGTATGGAGGCTTCATGCCATCGTTGTACATATTCACATCCTCGTCTTCGAATGATCCCTTGTGCTTCCCGCCCTCACGGGCCTTTTCACTAGCAATACTGTGTTGCACCACTTCCCTGACGTTTTCGATGGTCTTCTTTAGGTAGTCCACGTTGTTCAACATTTCAGAAACCTCCTTCTCTGTAGGCAGCCGCTGCGGAATTGGCTGGCCGCCATGCTGTTCTGACGCCAGATTGGCATATGCTTCGGCAAAATTGCAAAGAGTCCTAGAGGTCCACGCAATCTAACGCAAGGGTCAGAGAGACGTACAATGTGGGGGAGTACAATACTATAGCAGGGTACCAACCTTTTGAAGACTGTCTGTGTAGCCCCAGGTCTCGAAATGGCGATTCAGGGCATTTGGGTCATATCTACGTTGCATGCCATAGTCCTCCTCTCCATGCAAAGGCGACCGATGCGGCTCGTACGGCGGCACAGGCACTCCTGCGTGGCGGGGAGAAATGGGTGGCGGCTGTGAGAGTGGAAGCTGCCCCGGTGGTAACTGTCCTGACTGAGGATACAATGGGGGAGGGGCTTGGGCGTTTGATAGATTTCCATTTCGTTGGATGGGCTCCGTTGGCTTTGGGAGCTCACGCTGCTCTCCATACTGGTAAGCCGAACCAGGAGGGCCACTGGGGACCACAGGCTCTGGCCGCTGGGGAAAGCGGAACTTTTCCTCATGCGTGGGCGGAGGCCGACTTTCGTGAGTGATCTCTGGCCGCGGCGGGGCAGAAGAGCTGAAGGGAGGCGGCGGCGGCGGTAAACTCTGCGATCCTCCAATGGTGGCCGGGGTAGTCGGTGAGTACGTCATGGGCCTGGCATTAAACATCTCCGATATTGAAGGGAGTGACTGTCGCTGAGGAGGTTCAGAATCACTCGACGTCCTCCTAGAGGGTTCCACATGAGACCCAAGACCCGACATCAGGGACGACGCTGGCGGTGGGTGTGAATAAGCTGGAGGAAAGGTTGGGTTATGAGAGTGATATGCAGAAGCCGGGCTCATCAAAGTTGCAGCGGCCATGTTGTGCGTTTCCCTAGACTGGGTCTCAGGCGGCTCCCTAGAGAGGTGACTGTAGATGTTGGATCTGCTGGCGGAGGTTAAACCACTATAATAAGAGGAAGAGACAATAGTCAACTCAAAAGTGCTCGGTCTATGCGCACACGCTAGCTTCAACGGACCTTTGCCTAGTGCCAGATTGTCCCGCATCCATAGCGGGACACTACTGCCAAGGACGGTGCCAAAAGTTCCCCAGCCAGACAGCTAGAACGACTCATGCATCTGAACCCGGCGATGGTACTAGGAGATGAGTAACGGATCGTCGATGAACTGATATTTCACCGGCGCAAAACTTTACTGCTCCCTGGATAGGTGCGGTCGTTGATCACAGGCGGACAACCCAGCCGCCAGCACAGGCTTTCGTAGCGCTATTATAGCGAGGTGGTGGGTAGGGGTCGAATCACAAGGCAGCGCACGCGTAGCTCGCCTATGTGCTGTAGGTGGAGAAGGAAAATGAGAAAGACTGTCCAGTCGTGTTATTATTACTTCTCAACCGAGCGCTTCACCGGACCAGAACAGCAAGTAGGAGGAGGAAAAGAAAGAAAAACACAGTCCACCAAGATTTGGTCGAGGCATGTGGCGGGCGGGAAGAGGCGCCAGGATGTGCCTACTTCATTTTTGGACTCTTGTCACTACTCCATCATTTCTCTTCCTACCCCTAAAAACTTCTAGGAGTGGTGGCGGCATTTGAGACATGTACTTGGGAATCTCTCACCTGTTGGAAGTGCCAGCCAAGTGGGGCTACGGCGAGCTCGCAAGACTGGACAGAGGGTGCGATTTTTGCTTTTAGGGCCCCCCGTTCAGGTTCTGCCGAACTCGAAATCGTCCTTCGCTTAGCTTGGGTAAAATTAGGCGTCTCTAGCTTGAGAACAAACTTCTGTGGATGTCGAGGTAAACCAGCGAGTCGGTAGTTAGGCCCAAACTCTCTCACGCCTTCTCATTCTTCTCTCGTCAAGGACAAAAAAAAACCCCCCTGGTGGTGCGTCGGTCTACCCACGTTATAACAGTCCGAAGATCAGGCGAGCAGAAGGGTGGGTTAGGCGGTCAAAACTCTCTGCTGTTCTTATTATGTAAACTACGTCGACACGACTGTAGAAAACTATTATAACAAGGAAACGAAATAAAAAGTAGGGAGAAGGGGGGGAGGAGGGGAGAGGTAGAATTTTGATCGAAAATGCGGAGGAACACAGTTTAAAGGGATTTTTTTTTTTTAACCCTGAGGAACCAAAGAGGCGAGATCTGACCAGTATGTCTGCTATATGCGATCCGTATGTATTGGCGATGGCACTATTAGGAAATGAACGAGATGAGTGGGCACAGTGAGATCCTACACGCCCCCCTCCCCCCGATCCCCTGTACAGAATTGGCACCCCTGCTGGTCCCAACTACGGGTGGGCGACAAGGGGGCGCTGTTAGGAAAGATGGTCGGGGAACAGGGATAGGAACGTACATATGAAGGATGAGCGCACTGGGCAGAACCTAGCCTGGGAACATACGTAGTACACATGTACGTGCCATGTAATGGGAAGTAACCTAAGGACCAGGTTCTCGTGCTCAGGGGGAGCAGATCGGGATCTGGACGCCTAGCCTCTGCAGGATAAACGGCCAATGCCTGTACCGAATGTGGACAAGGACGCTCATCTGGCAACCCCAAATTGGAGCCAGATCATGACTGATTCAGCTGCGACCGGAGAACGGGCAATGATGGAGGTGCCAGATCAACCTTGTTCAGCCCAGACAGACCAGAGCGTCCAAAGGGCTCTCACCAACACCAGCTTTCTTCGCCTTTTCTGCCCTCCTCGTCTCCCGCCCCAATACTCGTGCATTAACTATTCAGGATCAGACCAGCTATCTCTATTACACAAATTCAAGTAGTGACTGGTGCTGACTTGTTTTTGTTTTCTTCCCACACTCTCTCCCCGACTTTGAAACAACCTCAATGCCCGACACGTCACCGGACTTTTCTCTTATGGGTTGTAATGTAGTGACACCACCATGTCCGCCCATAGAAGGAGCCCACTAGATTGATGTGCACACAGACACTCACACACACTCACTAGGACTGGATGGTGAAAAAGAAGGAAAGGAGATGGATAAAGTGTGGAACGAGTTTGACTTGATAATCTGCGCCGATTATTTGACTGCATGAATATTAAATCGGATCCCTCCGTGAACCCCTTGTTCCGCAACGAGATGATATTGAGAACGGGAAAGAGTTGCGCTTGTGGAGAGAGAGAAAGAGAAACCCCGGCGATATACTAATAACAGTAACCCAAGCCCTTAATGAGTTGGCAAGGAACCTACGGAACGTGGTCCATAACTTTCGAACCACTCCGCCGATGCAGAGATTGTCATGAAACTACCCCGCCCAGTACGTAGGGGGTGCACATCTGGCTCCCAACGAATAAGTTGGGACTTGCTGTATACAGGCTACCCGTGTGGTAGCAGTACAGCTGATTGGCGTCCGAATCTGTGTCCATACTGTGTTCCTTTTAACATACAGGGTACGGCCAGGAGCTGCAAGCGAACATCATTGCTTTTCCGAGCAGAGCTCAGAGACCGGGGTCTGCCATCCAAGATTCGGCATGGGGAAGCGTGGGCCAACGTCATGGGTTGAGATCCCAATGACAAGGGCCGGACCACATAGTCGAATCCCTGGGCCTCCCGTCAAGTTCTACATCCCACGCCACTTCGTAGTACAGCCAGTAGGAGGTGGAGAACTCGGCGGAAAGGGTTGTGCGGACGCAATCGTCTCGAGAAATGGAATCAAAGTGACCAACTGTAAGGGACGCCCCGGACAGCTTGAACAACAAGAAGTTTGGATCTCGGCACCGAAAGATTTTGTCTATCTTCACGGACAAGCCAATACCGACCTAGATCGCCCTTTCTCCCGGGATTTTCGCCGCCGGCTAGATTGACTACCTATCCATCTCACCCCCGACTAACTAGCACAACTAAGTCTACGGAGGGAAGTGGCCTTTTTTAGGTTACTGCAATGCGACCCGCTCCCGGCTGTCAACGGTTTTATTACCCGTCATTCACACACAAGCCCATGGAGTCCTTGTACGTACTTTTACCTGAAAATTTTGGTTATGGTTACCCACTTCTGATGCAGTGATAAGTTCAAGCACGCACTCGGGTCTCGTGTCCGAATCGGGGCTTGCTCACCAAATCTGACCCGCCAGGTTTTACTCTTTCGATAACAGGCCCTAAAAGTTCTCATGCAGGTGATTTGCTCCGTACAGGTGAGAAATTGCCTTGATTGAGATCTGCCGGAACTCGATCTTGGGGAAGCTTGACGCTTCTCCTTTCTCCAACGCCTCAGTCGGTCAGGTTACGCCCACAAGGCGACTATCTTTAGGGAGGAACCGATGCTGCTGCTGCTACTTCTGCTGCTGCAGTGCTGCATGTTGCATTGAGTAACCCCGGACCTCCGTTGTGATATGAAGTCAGGGAGCAGGAAAACTCGAGGTCTTTTTCCCGCGCCACTGCAACCAATAACAAGACGCAGTGCTCGAGGCACACTTCAAGTGACGTGGCTCCTGTAACTGATCTGTAGCTGGGGTCATACTCTTCGTAATTGACCTTTGGGTTTGCCTAGACCATGGGACCAAAAGCTGACACTGAAGCTCTATCGGAATGCTTCGTGTTACCCGCCGTGTAACAGAACCTCCTTCTCTCTTTTGTGGTATATCCCAATGGCATTCCTTCGTGCCCTGCTCCTCCTGCCGTCCTCGACAATGTGATGTGTGCTGTACATGCTGGTCGAGCGCGAAAACTACTGCGTACTGTCAGCTCCTCCCGAATGAGTAAAGCCTGATGAGAACCCAACCCCTTTCTGACAACGGGCTCTGTTAAGAGAACGCACGAAGGGGAACGGTGCGCGCGCACTTTGGGTGATGGGTGTGTCGCCCGCCCACTCAAGTACCGCGTGGGTAAGCCTCCCTCGTTCTAAGCGCTGCGCAGCAGGGGTAGAAATCTCACACCCGACAAAGTAAGGTCGGCAGACATATGCAACCTGATCTGGCACCAGACAACCGAGAAACGGGGCCTGGTCTAGGGAGCTGCGTGAGGTAGCCACTGTGGCATCGCTGCTGTGAAAAGCCATCGCTAAATCCTGCCCTCACCCCCTCCCTCCCCTTTGATGCGGGCCCTATAAAATGGAGATGGGTCAAATGGGTGTACAGCAAAGTGGGCACACGTCCAGTGAGGAGCCCCCATATCAGATCATTATTTACCACGAAATTTAGCTATTGCGCCACTAGCATGCTAAGAGACATATTGCCACGGCCACTTGATCTCCTCTGTACCCCCAAATGGCGCACGTCCTGGGTATTTGTAATTCCCACGTCCTCATCATCTTACGTCACGGACAAGTTGGCAAGCTGCACTGGAGTTGGAGATGCAAAAAGCCTAGGCAGCCATTGGTTATGTCACTTAAGAAACTGTCACTTCAGTGTGGAGGAATACGTGTGTGGGTGCTAACTGACAGCTAATGCCACGAGAGCGATACGCGATTACACTAGCTTACGATGCTCCAGCTGAAGGTGGAATAGGGTCAGAAGAGGTTACGGGGTTTTGGTCCCTTTCGGGTGTGAACTGCGTGCCGAGGTAGGAATATATTGGAGCCGAAAGGGCTTCAGAGTTCGTTGACCATGGCGTTTGCCTATCAGTACGTGCTTCCAACGAGGCTGCATGAGCGTTCAATAGGCTTCAGGCCACACCCCTGTGCGGGTTTCTGCTAGCCAGGCCACAAGGCAAAAGCTGGCAGGGAATTCCCTTCACGTCACCTGGAGTATTAGCACATGGTCGTGGGGAATCGTCTACATATACGATGATGCTCATCATGGCCACTCTTGCCGGGTTTTCATCATGGATCGTTGTGATCTACGGTCTTTTTGTTTCAAGATGATAATATAGCAACGATCAGGATACCTAATTTTGCATCTCCACTTGAAAGTAATCGACAGGGCATCCGGGAAATAAAAGATCGCCGGGTAGGCAATGCCTTATGTGTGAGGCAGCTGCTAGATGTGTACGACCTACCGGTTTGCTTGTTCATCTTATAATAATACTATGCAGGAACTCTAGAGTACCTCTCGCCATGACTTTCCCTCCCAGGGAAGCCATCCTGCCACTTGCAGCACGACACCATACAGCTTGGCTGGGGAAGAAGGTGGGAGAGAAGGGGTGGTGCTCTGGCAGCACTGTGCATGATCTGTGCATAATCTGAAAACCAATACCAATCAATCAGGCTAGCAAGCAACCAACAATGAGGTGCACGATTGTAATGTCCGGTACTCACTCAGCCCTCATCAAATTGCTGGAGGGTGGTTGGAGGAGACCGGGGGGCATGAGAATTGAATCGCCCGTGAATCGAACAGAAAGTCCGAGCTAGCCACCAAACTCGGCCGGAATGACATCTGGGCAATATGGGTGGCATCCCTGTCGTATCGAAGCAATTAAAGTCAGTCTTTGTACAGGGTTAGGAAAGCGGCAACCTGCATTCGCTTTAGAGATGAATTCGAAGAAACCTCCGGAGGCTGGGTGCAAGGATTGGAGCGCAAAGCGAAAGATGGAGGTTTTGAATCGTACCAAGTTTAAGTAACCGGCTACAGTACGTACAATAGAAGGCTCCCCCCCCCCTCCCCGGGCCAATTGCATCATGGTTGCTCCCACGAGCTGCATACCACGTTGGGGGGTCGCCATCGTACATGGTACAAGATCCGATTCACTATATTTGAGGTGGCCTGAACCCGGTCTGGCTAAGAAGTACTCGATTCACGATAAGAATACGCCAGGAATACACGATATTCTTTTGGGCGGGGGAGGATGGAAGGGGGGGAAAGGGGGCGGGTTTATTTGATTCTATTTCGTCGTTCCCTCTTGAGTGCGCAGTACATCATACTACATGCAAATGAGATGGGATCGGAGCTTTTCGCCTTGCCCCCGGCTCTCGCTTTGGCGCACTTGCATCGGTTTCCCCCCTTGCCGTTTTTTTTTTCCTTCTCCCTCCCACGTTGCAGGCGCGAGGTCGCAGTGCGACAAAAAGTACGTACATAATCTATTAAGGCATATTTGCTGTCTTGAAAGGCCCAGGCAGCGCATTGCTTTTGTGGCTGCAGCAGAATTCCCCTCTCTCTGGCAGTTCGTATCGATTGAGGCAGCAAGGGAAAGTCGGGAAGACCCTGCTTTCTGGCCAAAGAAGTGTCGAGAGGCGTTCGCATGGCTGGTCTAATCGGGTGCGACGTGTTGCTCCTGGTGCCGTCGTTCACGTACGTCCTCAATTAAGGGTCTCGGTAAAACTTGCACGTTGGTAGCGCGGTACGATACGGCATGGCGTTCTTGCTATAAGGGCGACCCTCGCTGGAGCTAGACATCAACTGAAAACGTACAGGCTACGGCGCTAGGTCCGATGGGATGTGCCCAATCCATCTCATCCCATACCAGTACTAGTTAGGGAGCGAGCGGAACCCGAAGCCTGGGGCGCGGCTCGGCAGGCTCCGCTTCATCGCACGTTGTCAGCCAACGGTTATCGTAAAACAAGATTTCCTGATCGATGCACTAGGAATGTATCACGTTGATGTGGTTCAAACACCAGAGATTGGTGAGATCCTGCAACCGCATCGGCGAAATACTCGTTTCTGGCATGGCAGTCTAGATGCAATGTGGCAGATATCCCCGCCTCAGACTGGTTCTGTGCTCATGCAACTTATTCTGTTTGACTATTATTTGATGATTATCGCCATCGTCGTTGCTGCTGATTGTTTACAATCCTTTTTTTTTCCCCTCTCCTCCCTGCCCTGTCTTTCGAGTCTGGGTAACCTGGTTCTGTGGCCCTCCCTCAACTGGCGCGATTCATGAAATATAATTTCGACCGCCAATCTGGCTCAGGAGCTTGCCCATCAAAACAACCCAGTAAGAAGACACCCTGCTTCCCGAACCCCTGCAACTCCGGCGGTAAGCTGGCACGCCCACTCCTCCCAGTGGACCTTGCTATTAAGTTAGCTGCTAGTGGCTAGAAAGTCCACGTCCAAAATGAGATGCTGCTAGTCATGGGCCTGCCTCAAGAGGGAAATCCAAGGTTGCCCCGGTCAGCAGCTGGATCGCCTCATTTCACCGGGAGGGGAGTTTTTTTTTTCCTTTTTTTTTTTTTTTTTTCGCAAAGAAAATGTAACCCTTTACCTCTGCAATGTGAACTGCTCTAGAACGGAGGTGTACCCAGCTAGATGCTTGCTTTGCTCTGTTATCCGGAGTTTCCTACTAGAGTCGACGGGGCATTCGCTGGGCTGGGCTAGGCTGGGTGAACCGTTTGCCAAAACGGCCTGTGTGGCCAGTCAACGACCTAATCCCGTCCATTTACGCCCCCGTTGCAGGCTTACCATGTCTCCTGTAATGCTGCTCATTGTTACCATTCGTATTTCAGTTTCTGTGGAAAACGACATCTCATTTTTGCAAAATTAGAATATTTCCTAATCGACGGCAAAGCTACCGGCAGGCAGAGAGAGAACTTCATATGCTGGGGTTTCTTGCCTCCTTCGTGCTCGTCCCTCCAACGCTTTAGCTTAGTGGCACCCCCTTTCATGAAAGTTAGACGTGACTTTTCCCCCTTCTCTCCTTTGGAGGGGGGTTACCGCATCTCAGATGATCTTGCTTCACCGACCCATGCTAGATCTACGAGGGTCTGACCGGTTTCCAAGTCCCGATCCACCCCAAATGTCAATGAAGTGACAAGGGCTAGGGCGCCAATATTAGCCTCTGGCGTGGTGTGCAGACAGGCATACTGTGGACACCCTACCAACCAAGAGCCTTTCGTTTCAGGAGTGTGAACCCAACCTTTTCAATGTAGCAAACCCTTTTAATCAAGACACTACTTGTCTCAACGCTCCATGTTCCCAGAAAGGCTGGCGATTTCTGGCATCGTGAGCATTAGCAAGTGTAAGATCTCAAAGATCTACCACCTCTTCGAAGACGACACCTCCCCCGTGGATCCAAGAGGAAACGTCTCTCGTTTGCCAAAGAATTTCTGGTATTCCGTAAACCTGACAATAATTTTTCTGAACTGTGGCTCCTCCGTGACAGCGTTACGTGGATCGAAACGAAATGAGAGCAGGGTAGCAGCGAGATTCCCTTCCCCAGATGGCCGGCAAGATACCCCTTTCAGGAAGCCATCTCCTTCTAGCAGTGACCAAATCGTAGCGATCTTCCTCTAACTCATTTTCACCCTCTATTGGACCTTGTCCGAGCAAGATCCGAAAGCACTAATGTAAGGTAGGAAAGCAATCACATCTCAACCTTTCCACTGGGCCATGAACAGGGGTAGGAAGAGGGAGGGGGGTTAAACCAGGGTTGTACCCATCTCGTATCGCCAATGTATCTTGCTCAGCGGTCTGAGAAAAACCAAAAGGACTAATTCAATTGCCGATGAGGTCTGCACTTGCTCATCATGACACCAGCAGCTGCTAGATTCCTCAGCTGATGCGGTGGGATATTGTAGATAACAGCTGCTTTCCATTTCACCGGTTGAAACTCAAGGACAACTGCGCTCTGAGAACAGAGCGATTAGGAGAACAGGTCAGAAGTTGTCACCCTCTCCCCTCCGGTATCTGCCTAAACACTCTTACACGTCGAGTCAGATCTCCCTTCTGTCATGAGAGTGAGTTTTCCGCTCACGGCCCCCCGATGGCGCAGCTGTCAAATATGCAAGAATGGGTCCAATACTTGTTTGGTGTCTTTGCCCAGCGCAGCTGAACAAGGCAAGCGTCCGCCTTTCAGATGCGAATAGGAAGGCATCCTGCAGGCCCGCAGGACAATATTCAGCTTATGTCCAAAGGATTTGCTAGTACGGATTACTGGCTGCTCACAGCTCTCTACTAAGGCAGACACTACTGGTCTGATCTCGTGCCCTGAACGGGCCCAGAGGACTCAAAGGGATAAGCATGTTCACGTCCAAGCTGGGTCCACCAAACCCCAAAACGTCAGTCCCAACAAGTATTCGCTTGAGTACCATTGCCAATTCAAGCAGAGAGTGCCCAATTCCAGTCAGTCAGACGGCAAGCATCATACTTGTGTCATGGGTTATCATGTTGCGTGCAGCTTTGTGAATAGTGTATGCCTTCAGCTAGTGGCTGGTCAGGAAATGCGATCAGCTTTCTGAGCCTGCCCAACTCCGTCACGCTGTCAACGTGTTGTACCGTTCTACCACTGCTCCAGAGCTCACCTCTTTTATCTGGCGGGCTACGACCCAGTTGCCTGGCTCAAGCATAACACCATTTGCTTTTCGCCTGGAATTCGGATTCGTAGTCCGAGCACTCAGTAATTTATTCAAATGATCGACCAACCCCTTATACTTACTTGACGCCTCCCTGGTATACGTCTGTGTGCCAAGGGATCTGCGGTATTGTTGACTGACTGGCCGCATATGCAACGCTTCAATCATAACCCACCGATCGAGTCAGGGTGGTGGCTCGTCCATTTTGGCTGGATGCCAGATGTACCTTGTCTGCACCACCCAATCGCTCGCCGCCCGTTCCGTTGGTCTAGGTTGCCTGTCGATATGCCTCCTATGGCCTGATCTGGACGCGCGCTGAAGTCCCGAGTGTCACATGGAGTCGGTCCCGATCCCGGGGTGTCCCCAAACTCCTTGGGTCACACCACTTTCCCAGTCCCAGTTCGACAGCATGCATCCTTCAAACCGATGGGATCTCAATGGCACAATGCAGTAGGCAATTTTTTATGAAATATCATACGATTTTGTCGACCTGGGGGCAATTCCTCGACGTTACACAGAAAAAATAACTCCAACTCGGGGCAACGAAAGTATGTATGATTCGGATTATCTAGCTACGATCTGGCTAAATGCTTGACCCCGCGTCGTCCAATGTATCCATTCGTAAATGCGTATTGGAATAAATAATATCTCTCAACTTTAGCCAAAGCTAACTTCAGTGGAGTGCAATACCGAGCCCAGCCCTCGTGAATTAGTAACGTAGCCCTCCTGCCCTTGCTTTCGTCTTTTGATCCTCCCGACGGTCAAGCAGTCTGCATACCACAATAAGCTGGGCGTTGGCGAATTGATGTATCATTTCCACCCGATGGCCTATTATACAACACTGAATAATGTGGCCTTGACTTATTGGACCCAGCTAGCTGGACTGGGCCAAAGAAGAAGACTTCCCCCTTGTTTCCCCGATTTGTCTGTCGCCTCTTTCAGCTCACTTTTGTGCTTACCTGCAAGCAGGTTGACAGATTTACAAGAAGTCTCTCGTAAAAAATAAAAATAAAAATGGTTAAGCGGTCTATAGTGTGCGGTCCATATGTATTTCCACTGGGGGGGATACTGACTATCATTACATGAGCAACATGGCGCTATCACTATGTCAAACTCACAACGCGGGGCGTTCTTTTCGGAACTTTCTCAACGCATCAGGCTCAGCATGCAAATTGTACCCAGCCAAACTAAATGCGTTTCTGGGACTCTGTAGTTAAAGACTCTTGCGCATACATGTTTTCAAACCACTTGTCAACACCTAAGCGACGGAATAGGAGCGCCACCGGCGTACGAACTATTCCAAGATATCCAAGAAAGTCTCTATGTCTCTTCCCCCAACGTAATCATTAATACTTGCTGATCTCAGATGCCACGAGGAACGCAGATCTCCATCAGACTCACACACGGACGGACACACACACACACACACACACGGGGAGCACAAAATCGACGCAAGCCACAGCTCCAGGCGAAAATTGAGGCACGGAGGTCTGCTGAGAGTTGGTTCTCGCCACTTCCGAGGAGCCAGCTAGCCATACTGGCCGATGTTCTTTGCCCAAGATTATTCCGTAGATCTGCACACGCACTCTGTACTATAGTGTTTAGTAATGGTTTGCTCTCAATGAGTGATCGACAGTCTAGAACTGCTCTCGATCTTCAGGGCTCCAAATGGGACGGCCAATCTAGAACTTCCTGGTGTTGTTAAGGCCCAGTGTATGCAGCAGTAGATCCAACCATAGCTGTGTACTAACTGGGTGAAGTTTAGCTGTTTCAGCCTTGCAAGTATAACGTCCTTCTTGTTGTTTTTTGCCAGTCTTTCCTCCTTAATTAGCCGTCCTCTCTCTCCTCTTCCCCTCCGCTTCGGTGCCGTAGCCCGCGCGCCCCTCTCGCCGCTTTCCAGCCTCATCAAGCGTTTCTTTGCTTTTCTTCTTTCAACAGAGGTTAACGGACCATGTCGCCGGCTGCCCCGATGCCATTCACTTGCGCCACAGATTATGTACTACGCCTGCAACTAAGAGAGCCGCAATAACGAATGTCTCAGACCTCCGGGCTACACAACGGTCGATCCTTCAGCACTGGCCGGAAGGGAAGTTTGTTATTTTCTTCTCACCCTCGCCTCCGAAGCTTAGCAGGGATATTCCACCTTGCTATTGTCCACGCACTATCCCCTTACCGGAGAAATACCCCGAAGGCATAGGAGTTCCGGCTCGCCTGTTTTGCTTTTCCTCAGCGGTAATTTAGTCAATGCAAGGGATTTGGAGAGCCATGCAGCAAGCCGCACGGGAAACGAAACTTACCAACATTAGGTCCTAGTTCTGCAATTTGAAGCATGGTGGTAAGCATGCACTGTCTGGTATATACATATCGTTCATATGTCAAAACTGCAAGTCTTACGGTTTGTAGGAAAGAGAAATCAACTCCTCTGGATCGAGTCAACTGCTAGATCAACGATGCTTATCAACTATCTACTGCCGCCGCTCTTAGTGAGAGGGTATGGGATATCGAACTTGAGAGAGTAATAAAATATACTTAGTAAGTCAAATAGATACCAGCAGACGCTGCCAACGCAGCTGTCACAGTTGCGTCGCAGCCGCCATCTCTATTCCCGCGTTCTGATTCGATGAACGTTCTTGTACTAAATGGTTGTCCTAGGCTCAACTTGCCGTGGTTGGTCTCCTTTACATCTTTGCTCTCAAGTCTAATAGCTCACGCACGGCGATCTCTCCGACGAATAGCAACCTATCATGCATCCCATACGACCCTCCGTTAACGTGTAGTACACGGATGCTCCCCTCTTTCTCATACTTACGGTACATCTAGTCTAGAGCCTTTGCTTTTAGCTCCTAGTCACTTCAAAAAGAGGGCCCAACGACGCAGTAGTCGCGCCCTCGTCACATCCAGGGCTGGAGTGCTTTGGGCAGACAGAGACGCCACAATCCCCGGAAGGTTGGAGGTCCGTACTTTGAGGGGTTACGCGTTGCAGCTGTATTACTGCAAATCAGGTCGGCAGCCCGGCTATGAACCGCCAGAGCTGGGTAAGGCGTACTTTATGACCAGTGGCGTAGCCAATTGGCGAAGATCTATGCCCCCCCTCCCCCTCCCTTTCTCCCTCCAACTTCCTTTATTACATGGCCTGCGTCTATCAACTATGAGCTGCAGTGACGAAGGCGGCAACGAACCACCTGAACATTTTGACGCCATTGTCGATTTGTCAAATCAGGTTGGCATGTGAGATATCTCCAATCAACTGCCGAAGAGGCGGCCACTTTGAATAATTCAAGTTCGGCAGTTGGCTTGGTGCGTTGTTTTTATTTTTATTTTTTTTTAAACGCGTCTCGTAACTACGTCAGTGGCAGCAACATCTCCTTGCTCAGAATGTCTGCCCTTCCTGACAAATACGCAGAACGAGCTGTTGCTTTTTTGGGGGTCCTCTTTCTTATTTTCCCTCATCGCGTGGGGGCCGTTACGCCCAGATGAGAACGCGTCGGTTGCGCCTAACTCCATAGTGTTGAATTGTATAGCCGAAAGGGATGATATGGCAGTTGCCATTAAGAGACCAAAGTCAAACCCCTGACTTCAAGATGTCTATCTAATCAGCACGAGGGATATTGACGGTTCTCTCGGTCTTAACAACATGTGGCTGCGGGTCTCGCCGGCTCTGCTTCGCACTGTCTCACACCCGGTGATCAGTAGATGTCTCATCCGACCCATTGCGGGCCTGCTTTTGACTTGTCGCTCATTTTATTACGAGCGTCCGGCACAATGATACCTGAGACCCGCCATAGCGAAGAGAAGAAAACGTGGCACTTGGTTTAGGAAACAAAAACTGTTAGCTCTGAAACAATTTCACGCAGGGACTTTCAAGCGGAAAAGTTTGACACAGGATACCAAACCAAAATCTCTATCTCCATGTTGTTAGCCTGTAATCCACCTAATTCATCTCGTTATTAAGAATGGCACGTGTGCGGATAGACATAACCTTTAACGCACTAGTTCACTTTTATTTCTAACCTCGATGCTATCACTGGAGAGACAAATGCAAAACGAGGTTGCAAAGGTATTGTAGCAGTAAGCAAGGTATAGCTCGCCATGATATACTCGTAAATATCGGTACGCAATCGAAAACCACTGAGTTACTTATCTCGCAATACTCTCAATCGAAATACCGATATTGGAGTTTACACGGTAGTAAAATAGATAAAAGAGTATTGAGACGCGGAGGGGGTGCTATTGGAGCCTCTCAAAGAAAAAGCACATTCCGCCGCTACTTTCATGACTAGATAGTGGAAGTGATCGATTGTTTCAAGATCTCTGTAATGTGGTGCTGATGTTTGGCTTTTACATGCCACGGAGCTTTTGCGGTCTTTCTGTTCTTATTGATCACTCCAAGAATGGCTTGTCTCCTGCCTAAATCATGTACTGACTGAAAAGTGAGCGAATACTCATTTGAAAATGCCACTCCACACCTGGACGGAGAAAACAGGAGAATTGGTTGTAGTCATTAAATACGGCGCAATTTAGCAGACTTTAATGTCAGAGTGTACGCCGGAGTGTATCCAAGAACAACCTCGGGAGCATACTGACCTACGCAAAGATCGAGTTGCTGGGTGGGTGGCCATATGGACATTCGATGGTCTGTTCCAAACAGAATGGTTACGCTGGTACTCTGTGAGTTTGCTGTTCCGATGAGCGCATTAATGCTTACAGGCCTTGCCATACCAGGACTGGCATCAAAATAAATGTGAGAGATATGGCTCAACAACATTATGAATAAATATGGCAAAAAGATGAAGGTTCCAGCACTCTCGGTACTAGGTATAACTGATGGTTAGAAGGCCCACGAGAAAGATAGTAGCGGTTGGAGCAGCGGACTGCCACCTCACTTCGAATGGATAGTGTCCTACAGCTCAGAAGGCAAATGTATGAACCTAAATAGGGATGTTCAACTCGTCTGTGTTTCGAAACAGAGGATAGAATCTGTTGATCACTAAAGCCAGGCCCTTTGCGTCTTCCACAAGCAATACTGAGATGCACCAAACTGAACAGCAGAGCTTCCAGACGAGGCTTTAAAGCTGTTGTTCTATGCCGTTTATTCTGTTCTTGGACAAGTTATTGTCCTCAAAAGGAGAGCACAATGCATTTCTTCGTGGCTTCGACGTAAAATAGCCAGCAACAAGATTTACAGGTACACTTAAATCGTAATGGGAAAGAATACATGAGAATGCACAAATTGAATTTCTATTTTGAAGGCTTTCTGGAAATTTACAGGTAGGATATATGGAATATTCGACATATGTGCTATTGGTATTAATGTCTCCTTTTGGTTGCTTGCGTACTCGCAATTCGGTATCTATTCCACGGCAACCAATCCTCACTGCCTTCGAGTCCATCAAAATGCCTATTTGTTTGGCCAACGATGCTACATTCTGGTTGGCATGAAGCCGAATTTACCTGAAAGATTTCCTCATATTCAAGTCACGATAGCCCTCGAAAGTTGAGATTAAAAGAAAGCCGGAATACATTCTAGGCATATGATGTATTCGTCCTGTCTGGGAAGGTGAAGTGACTATTCATGGTAGTTGGCAGGTTGTTGTCGGCCGGCTCGAAGATGAAATATTCACTTCATCAGCTATCGAAGTGATTAAATTTATGGCGTTGTTCTCCAAGTGCTCGACCAATTCACCTAGCTGATGGGGGAGTGCTTTCCAAAGCGATTCTGTGTCGAGTAATAATCCCACAGTCGTGAGCTTGTATAATCCGTTTCTCCTTTCGTGCTTACTATCGCATTGCCCGAGCTAAGAAGACCGTAGGAGAGGGGGCAGAGGGGGGACAGCATTTCTTCGGTCTTTATCAATGCCCCATTCCGAAACCATAGCTGCAGGCTGACAGGTAGAAAAGCTGCGTAAAGATGCCTTAATCTGGTCTCGGGGTTGAGTTGGGTATTTATTCACAAGCCATGCGATCAAGCATGTTTGCGGTGGGCAATGCTGATGAATGTTGCATGCGGTTGTTATAAATTCAGGACGGGTTCGGACGGGAATGGTGACGCATGCTGTAATGATGAGAACAGAAGGTTAAATCCCATTCTCATATTAATATCATTATTAACCGAATATCTCAGGTCAAGGCCCCATGGAGGCCCAGCGCGTTGAATATCTTGGAAAGGGAATTCTTTCGAGTTGAAGCCCAGATTAATGCGAACAAGGTTTGGGTGACTCAAATAGCGATGTGACATCTAAATTGCTTCAGACGCTCTTCAAAGAAGCACGAATGTTTGATATCTCTTTCGTGAAGGAACAGTTTGTAAGATCCCGACTGAACTCAAACTCGACCACCGAAGGCCGGAACCCGATACGGGGGAGCTGTAAAAGGACGTATAAACTTTTCTTGCTCCTGCCGTAGCAGCAAATGGCCAAATCCACGAATGCCCAGACGTAGCAAGAGTCGGCTCGTGTCGTTCTGATTTCCTCAGATTAGTTCCATGGTTGTGAACCTTTTCAGGATAACAGCTGTGCAATGTTTGACCGTCTCTACGCTCCCTATGTGCTCTGACGAGTTAGATAAACCAGGGAACGGTAATGTCCATGTCAATTACGTTCCACCATTTCACATTTGTCGAGCGTCCATTGTCTGCTTGAAGATCTTGCTGGTTCCAAATGGACTCGATAATATCGCGCAGAACGTAGATGTTGCCAATGTGGCGCACATCAACCATCTTATCCAGAGCCTCAAGAATCTCAATTCTCTGCTCGTCTGTTTCGCTTTCGCAGGCGATAATAAATAGGGGCCAGGGGCTGGTGCAGACAGAGAGACTCCTCAACATTCTGAAAGCCTCTTGTAGATTGACGGCTCTGATTTCGTTTGCTTGAGTAGAGTTGCTCGTTCTTTGTAGATATAGATAAGCCGCAATTCGATAAAGCTCGGCAGTTGCGCGAACCATGGCCTGCTCATGCTGGGGTAACTGAGTTGCAGAAAGTGGCTCAAGGCGCTGCTCTAACGTTCTAAGTCTGGCTTCCATACTTTGCCATTTCTCATTGCGACGTGATCTCTCTGTTGGAGAGAAATTGAGGGCATCGCCTCGCAGCTCAAGTGCACGTAGGCCGTTAACGTAGCTAATAATCTCCATTACTTCAACCGAGCAGCCGAGTGAACCAACAATCTGTTGTCTATTTAGTGATCCGCATGATTTGCTATGCTTCAAGGGTGAACTTACGGTAGACTGTTCAATTGGTATATTCCCTCTAAGTTGGATAGAGACTGGGCCTTTGGGGCTGTACAGAGATGGGTTGATAAATTCACCAAGAACCTCATGGTATAAGAACCAGGTGAATAGGAAATGATACCTCATGTATCCTCCGCGAATGTTTGTAAGTTTTCGCAGTAGATTCTTTGCACCATTTAGATGGAGACTCCAGTTTCCCTCGGTCTCATCAAATACCTGAAAATTGTTAACAAGGCACGCGCTTCGACTAACGCCAAGGAGGAAGATAATACATTGTAGACACAGAGCATCATGGATGTTGCGAGCTGTGTCTCCGTGATATCCATGGAATCAATGGACAGCGATGAAGAGAGAGACCGAAGAGCCTTGGCCTTATAAGGCAAGGCTTCCTCTGGACCATATAGATGGAACGCAGCTAGGGCAAGCATGGCGTTGCGTAGGCCTTCTGAGGCCGAGTTGTATGGCATTAGTGCCATGGGGATGATATCGTCGCGGAAACCATTATTAATATCGATTGTAGATATCATGCGTGACAATCTAGTCGCATCTGAGTCATATCAATGTGAGTATGCATGTTCGCATAGCACACTTCCTAGTAGGTCTGCTTACAGTACTTGATAAGGTAGGATTCCCGATCATGAATGTTTGGAAGCAGAGGAAGGGCAGGTTTGGGGCGCGGCGGCCTGAGAATCAGCGCGAGGCTGTCGAGGGATTGACCAGACCTCGCCCTCACAAGGTCCTCGTAGGTTACATTCAGGAACTGCTTGCCGTAGTACTCCGAGTTATTCGCCGGCAGATATGTCTCTTGGTCAGGCAATCGGTCCTTGCGCCGACGACCGTCAGGCTGGTCCGGCCATGCGAGGCGAATGTCATAGCCAAGGCAATTTCTCCCAGTACGGAGGCAGTTATTACAGGCGGGAGAGCCGCGATCGCATCCGATTTTGCGTTCTGACCCGAGTGCGATACAATATCAGCAATCTGGCCAAGAAGAATCTTGGCGGAACGGGAAATTCCAACGATCATGTGTCTGCGCAGCTTACGTTTGCATGTCCAACAGCCCTGTGCGCGTCTGCACATCTCCATTTTCGCTCTTTGGATGAATTTATCAATTGGCTCCAATAATTGCAGATCAAGGACCCCGAAGCGGTTTTAGGTCATCTGGGTCTACTCCGCACGAGCTACAGCCGTACAGGCTACTCCGCCACATAGACCGACTTTCTCGACTGGGGGACGAGGCTGAGAAATGATAAGTATTCAGCAGGAGATGACAAGAGGGAGAAGGGGTGAGGAAAATTTACGCGGTCTGTCCCACTGGCGGATGGCTTGGTTATCAGGAACAATCAAAAAGGCGTAGGGCCCGTTTCGGACAGAGCAAAACGCCGAACACGGTTGACGGCCGACAGTGATGTGGATGGCGGTGCATCGAATGTTCCCCCAGAGAGCCCGCACTTATTACTTAGTGACTAGTTTATCAGGAATCTGCAGGTTGATTTGTCGGCGCCAATGGTATTGCAGTTGTCGTGTGGTCTCACCAGCAGTATCCGGCCAATGACACGCACAGCCAATCTGTATGTAATGCACTGCACGGTCTGTCCTTCAACGAAATTGACTTTTTTGGCTCCGATTACCAGCCCGCATGGCCCGCGTCCAGAGGAAATTTTTCTCCAAGACGGTGCTGTTGTAGATTCTCTCACGGGTTCATTGTATCTGAAGCGAACATCTTCCCAATCCCTCCAGCTGCCCTGTTATAGCAATGTGAATCTTTCGAGACAAATCGTGACGGGCCAAAACTTGACCCTGCTTACTTCCTGCCTCGTGTTTCCTTTGACCATATAAGACGGCCGTCCAAGCATACTTAGGTAGAAGAAGGCGCACACGGAATCGCTCCACTAACGTCATTGTTGTAAGCCTAGCACATCCCGATCATCTGCGGTGAGCAGTCAATGAGCCCACCCCGGTTGGAGGGAATACTCGTCTGGGTCGGACCCTGTCGATATCGCCTCCACCCCGTGTGGAGGAGAGACAAGTCTATTAGTCGGAAAGCCACTTGGCGACTGACCCCAAGGCTTGCCGGGCCCTGGACCAATCTTTCGAGTTCGCTTATGCAGCAACCGAAATACACCAGATTGTGGTCTTGTCCAGAAGAGGATACTCCGCAGCTCGTAAGTCATAGTCCATTCTCAATTAGATCGAATCAGATCGCTATAAATCCACCGACCCCAGCTCTAGGAGACGCGATGGCTCTGAGGGGAACGCGACCACAATGCGATCTGCACTTAGAGCACCTTGGGGTCGGCAACGTGTACCGCATTTGTAATCGTGCCCAGAGCGATGTGCCGAAGTGGACGCGCACTACCTACCTCCGTGCCATTGTCCGGCCCTTCCAACCCCCCCCTCCATCCCAGAGACTAGCAAATGCAATATGAAACCCAACTGGGGAGCTTGTCGCATCATCATGGCGCAAACCGTACCGTGAGTGCTGAAATCCCGACGGTGTGGCTTGTCACATCTAACCCCGGGAAACTGAGCCACACGAGCTTCCCAAATCGGGCTCAGTTCATTTGGACACCTTCTCCGCTTGTGGCACAGGCTTCGTGCTGAAGCTCGGTCGGGGGAGCACATGAACAGGGGGGAGGGAGAGGTCAGCTCGCCGAGGTTCGATTCACATGTGCGCCGAGCGAGGGATCGCTGTCGATGTCATTCAACGTTTCGAGCATCACTCTTGCCGAACAGCCCCAGTATCCAGAAACGTACAAGAACCCTGGCCTGTCCCCTCCTCTCCGCTTCTCCAGACTTTCAATCTAATTTGAATTCCCATCCAAGCTGATAGACGTTCCCGGCGATATCCACCTACCTCTCAATCAACGCGAAACTACATCGCCAAATCTACTTTGCAACTTCCCCGCCAAGAAATCAGACACGATGGGCCTGAAGAATGGTTGGTACCCTATTACCCTGCAGTGCTGCTCGATCTTCCGTAAATTACTACTCTGGATGTTGACCTCAATTCTTGGTACGCAGATAAGTTTCCCGCCTCTGCCGCTTTCGAGGCCATCAACAGCGTCTTGTCTGCGAGCGAAGCGGACCGCAAGGATGCTGTCAAACAAGGCAATGCTGTTTTCGCATTCACCTTGAAGAACAAGGCCGGAGAGACCGAGAGCTGGCACATCGACCTGAAGGAGAAGGGAGAGGTTGGAACCGGTCTGGGAAGCAAGCCCACTGGTAAGTTCTCAGGACAACCTGTTATCTCTTGCCTACATTACTTCACGCACGTGCACACGTGATGGTATCATATCAGACGCTAATTGTGGTTGTAATTGGACCAACAGTCACCCTTTCGCTATCGGACGAGGACTTTGGCAAGCTGGTTGCCGGTGAGGCCAACGCGCAGCGTCTCTTCATGTCGGGAAAGCTCAAGATCAAGGGTGATGTGATGAAGGCGACCAAGATGGAGCCCATCTTGAAGAAGGCGCAAACTAAGGCTAAGTTGTAAAAATGTTATAAAATCAAAATACTTAGCCGCACGCCGACTGTGGCTATCGTCGGAGATGTTGGCTGCTGCGACTCCACGGCCGCCCGTGTATACTTCCGCTCCATCTGCATCGAGCAATTTAATATTCCTGACTACCGTATACCAAACCTGCCAATGATCGACTTATATACGGGATTGAGTTTTGCAGTCCAACATGTTATATATATAGAACTGCCGTAATATATTAAACATGCTTGCATTACCTTGCTACAGGCCTTTTTATTTTCTTTGCCCAAAGGACACCACAACCTTCTTGAGCTAAGTAACTTCTCGAGTATGCCAGGGGTAACAGCGCGGTTCGCAGAGTCTTTGCAAATCATGTTTTGAGATTGGATTTTTGAGTTATTCGCTTCTGAATATTCTTACACCAGGCTTTGCCCTTCTGTGCCAGACCATGAGGGTTGCTCGATATGCTTTAAAGCTCGGTCAACTGTGGAAACTTACAATCATGCGAGTCAGCTTCACACGAGTGTTAGACCGGAGTGTTCGCTAATAATAGCGCTTGTAGCCGCGACTTCTATCAAAAACTCATGTGCGAATAGACTTGTGCATGTACACGAGATAAGACTCCCAATGATAGCCGTCTGTCCGTTGGTGGTTACTGCAGCAGTAGCATGATGATGAAACACATGATTTTCTAGGTTGCTTGCATCATAGTTCAAGCTTAAGCACATGAGGCAGAGAGGGTCCGCAATCTAGGATCATTTGATCTAAGTTAGTGACTGACTTATTAGCAACCCGGTCCCCCAAGCTGTTTGAGCTCATGTGGATGCCAGAACTACCCGCAGACCGGAGCTTCATATAGTCCGCGGTGCACCAAAGCAATTGACCACACGAGCAAGCCCGTATACTGTGTATGACCCCGTCATCCAACTGCCCAGCTACTTTAGAGAATGGTCCTCAAGTTCAGGCGTAATCAAATGCAGTTCAAGGCTAAATAGCGGCTATAGTTACTAAATAATGTGCGCACCGATCGAGCAACGCCTCAGAGAGTGTTATTTGCTCGGCCCCAGGCAGGTTGCTGATTCATGGAACCTTGGAAGGGCTTCGTACCTATCTTGGCTTAAGCTGGGGAAAGTTGACCTGGTCCGTGCGTAAATCTTTTTTGGTTGTTTTTTTTTTTTCTTCTGTTTGGCTGGACGGCGTTGCGCTGGGCTGGGCCCACCCCAGCCCAGGGGTGCCGCTGCCTTGCCGCCGGGCTGCTGGGCAAAATCAGACCAAAATAATCATCACGACTTGCTGTTCATCCTCGACGGCCCAAAATTTTGTTGTCGTCTCCTGGTCGAGCACCGACGAGCATTTACGGCACCAAACACGTGAAATCCTCGCGTCAAAAGATGAATTCCGCCCGATTCACTTGATTGACACCCCCTACCTTTTTGTTTTTCTCTTGTGTCGCAACATCACGATTTTAGACTTCCACACGCAACTAGTCTGCTTCCCGTCATTCCTCCACAGCTCGTGCCGTCATCCATCGAGCCTGTGAACATCTCTATCTCATCTCTCTGCCGCGCACCCATCAGCTCGTCCTTCCCCGACGCTGTTGGAGAGTGCATCTAAAGGGTTGTGATCTACTTTTGATCGGAGTTCCATCTCCAGTGGAATCATTTCCGATTCGCGTTGCAGCCAAGTCAAGATGAGCTTCACCCCAACTCCTCGCAAGCCTAGCGCTGCGCCAAACCAGCCTGGTTCATCGACGCCGGCATCAAACAGGTTTCGGTCGTCCCTCGTGCCAATGCATAGGCCGTCTCCAGCACGGAATCCTAAGTCGGCGAGCAAGGTGGCAGCTTCGTTCAGCTCTACGGCGTCTCGAGACTTGTTCCGAACCACTACCCCAAAGGCGAGCCGCACCACCCCCTTCGCGCCGAACCTTCCTGCATCTGCAATAAACCCTCCTCCCTCGATTCGCAAGTTCGCGCCCAAGGGAACTGGGGTTGGGATGGCTGGGACGGCTTCCAGCGAACTGTTCAAGATGAGAATCCCTTCGCCGGACCCTGACCTAACGGGCGAGGTGCTCGCGAAGGCAATACCCGACAGCCTAAACCGCAAAGGCACCGTGTATGCTGACCAGTATCTGGCACACAAATGCCCACCTGAATTCGATGATGATCAGCGCAGACAATTTTTTTGTATTCTCGACCTGCGCCGGTTGAAGTTCGCAGCCAATGAAATATTTGCCAAAAAGGACTGGAAGCTGAATATCATCAACTTTGCAAAAGAATATGAGAAGAGCCGGAGTCTGATCATGCTGAGATATGGCCTATACCAGTTCAAAAATGTCAAGCCCTCGGAGGAGGTCATGAAGAAATGGAGAAAGGCCCATGGACTGCCTGACCCAACTCCCGAACCCGAGAAGGCAAGCATAACCAACACTTCCAAAACTCCTTCTGGCGGAAGTGGAAATGCTACCTCGTCGAAACGCAAGGCCGATGATGAACTCAAATCGTCCGATAATGCTCTTAAGACGTCCACTTTCAATCAAAACAAGCGGCGAAATGTGGAACAGGAGGCAACGGATGACATTCCCAAATTCGCGCCATTACCGTCTAAGAATAAGCGGAAGGTAGACGACGCTGAGGAGCAGGATGAAAATCAGCGCACCAAGCAGCAGAAAGCTGCCCCCTCTGCAGCCCGGTCGAAGCTCGAGGGCATTATCAACAATGTCCAAACCGGCAGTTCGACACCGGCCGGGTCTCCTGCGAAGCGCCCACTGTTTGGAACCGGAACACCGACGGCATTATTTGGGACCTCCAAGCCTACCGATACTGGAAAGTCGGTTTTCGATACTGATTCAAACCCATACCGTCCTCCATCAAATGGCATTACCGATTCTTCATCAAAACTGCAGTCAAATCTGTTCCAGCCGGGACAGACACTGAACGGGCAAAGTACGGGTTCTGTGCTTGCCGGCCACAAATTTGGATTAACGCCAGCCACGAAGCCTACAAATATCTTCGGGTATCTATCAGAAAGCTCTGCAAATAATAGTGGGAACGAGAACGCAAATGATGAAACTGATGGCGAATCAGAGTCTGAGTCAGAGCATGAATCTGAACAGGAGACAGAAAGTCAAGATGTTGCACCCAGCTATGAGCCAAGTGCAGCTGCCAGCACCGGTACAGCTACGCCGCCAATAGCAGGATCGTCACTGTTCAATTTTGGCAAACCACCCAGCAGTGCACCTAACCCCTTTGCAAGTGCGTTCAATAAGCCTATTGAGCAATCTGCTGAGCAGCCATCCGATAAGACCGATGATACTGTACCCAAGGGTGGCTTGTTTGGACGAGTTTCTTTCGGACCGGATGGTCAGCCTCTTCGAGGACAACCGGCTGAGGAGATTGCAAAGCCACTATCGCCCGTGAAGCCAGCTGTCCCAGTTGAAGCTGCGCAGACAGATACCCCTGCCAAGGCAGCTGGTGATTTTACCTTTAACCCGGCTACAACTCCGATTAGCTTCGGTACAGGCAGCAGCAACTCTCTGTTCGCCCCCAAGCCTACAGCGACACAACCTGCTACAAACGGGGTGGAAAAGTCTGCCGAGCAACCAGACCAAGCACCAGTTACTAGCTCTGCTTCTATTTTTGGTTCACAGCCTGTTCAATCCACAACATCAACGAATTCAGACCAAACCGCAAAGCCCCTCTTTGGCAACCTTTCTCAGCCTCCTAAGCCATCTACCCCCTCTACGTCTCTGTTTGGTGCTGTTTTGCCTGCCCAGACTGCGGGCGTGCTTGGGCAGACGTCTACGCCACTTTTTGGCAGCGTTGAGAAGGGCCCTGAGAACGAGAAAGCTACAGCTCCAGCCATGGCTACTTCTATCTTTGGTGCTCCGAAATCAGCAGGAACCCCTTCGTTTTCTTTCGGAGCAGCAACAACGCAGCCAGCATTTGGCGAGACCTCCAAATCTAGTAGAACAGATACCCCTGTTGTGGCAGAACAACCAAAGAATGTTTTTACGTCGCAACCGCTCTTTGGTACTTCAAACGCAACGAATGGTACCTCAAGTCCTACCAAAGAGCAGCCGTCTAATCCTTTTGGAGCCCAATCTATCTTCGGAGCTTCAAGTTCTGCAGGAACAACGCTAGCGCCTGCTGCTAACTCTCTGTTCGGAACCTTCAAGCCTGCGAGTGAGCCGCCGAAACCCGATACCAATGGCAACCAGTTCACATTTGGAAACAATGCAACAACTTCGACAAACAGCTTGTTCGGCGCTCCTTCTCCTAGCCCCTTCCCGGCTTCAAATCTGGCCTCGTCCGCCAAACGAGGTTTCCATGACGATGAGAACCAGCCATCTAAGAAGACAATGTTTGGTAGAAGTGATCAAAGCACCGATTCGGGCAGCCAGATCGCGTCGGCACCGTTGTTTGGGGGTACTACGCAGACGACTTCAGACCTTGGTGTGCAGCCGGAGAAGAAGTCCCTGTTCAGTGGCGTAACCGGCAGCTCAACTCCTACCCCTGGAAGCCCTGTGCCTGGACGAAAGATTCTAACACCTAAGAGGCTACGGAATGCTGCAAATACAGGTCAGGCTGGTAGCACTCCTGCGTCAAGCTTTGGCGGTGCAGCCACATCTTTTGGATCTATGGACTCGAAAGCAGAGGCCCCTACTAATGGCAATATTTTTGGCAATAGTAACACCAGCGCGAGTCAAACTTTCCAGTTTGGTTCTTCGGCGCCTGTTGCGGAGCAACGGGAGGAGTCTGGCGTGAACAGGTCGACTTTCAGCTTTGTATCTCAGAACAATACGCCATCGATGTTTAACGCTGGCTCTACTCATACTCCGACTACCTCGTTCACTTTCGGTGGCAATGGCTCACAACCTGCTGGTGATGGGGTGAACACCAGCACGTTTAACTTTAATGGTGGGTCCGCCGCTGCAGAGAACAGCTTGTTCAACTTTGGAGGTGGCAACCAGGATTCCTCTTCCAACCAGGGCTCGTTCACGTTCGGTGGAGGTGGTGCAGGGCAGTCTATCCCTTCGACGCAGTCCTTTGGTCCTGGTTCAGCGACTCCCACGCCCTCTGGATCTTTTAATTTCCAGTTCGGAGGGCAAGCGTCATCTACACAGGCCCCCGCGGAACAGAGCAAACCGTTATTCGGTGCCCAACCCAACGGAACGTCTACGGCGCCTACATTCAATTTCTCTTCAGCCACACCTCAACCAGATGGTGGGGGAAAAGCAGCTGCTCCGAGCATGTTCGGCAATCTCTTACAACCCGGCAACACCGCCCCTGGAGCCAGTAAGTGGAGATGACCTTCCGTAAAGTTGGCGCACCAAGACTGAATACCCCTAGGCTCGCCATTTCCTGCGCCTTCGAGCATAAACACTACGCCAGCCAACGGGACACCGGAACCCGAGGAGGGTGATGCTGCACCTGCTGAGACGCAAATTTCCCTCACACAAGGAGGCGTTGGTGAAGAGGACGAGGAGTGCTTGCACGAGGTCCGCGCCAAAGCCACCAAATATGTTCCCGTTAGCAAAGACGACACGCCAGGAAAGTCACCCTGGCAGCTACAGGGGCTGGGTCTGATGCGTCTCCTCAAAAATAAATCTACTGGGAATGTCCGGGTGGTTCTTCGTGCTGAGCCGCGTGGTCACATCGTCATGAACAAAGCAATTCTGGCTGGCGTCAATTATGAGGCCATCAAGAAGCAGGTCAAGGTGATGACTGCAACCGATGATGGAACGGGACTCGAGACCTGGTTGTTGCAGGTCAAGACAGAGGATGCTGCAAAAGAACTAGCTCGACTGTTCGAAGCCAACAAAACTGCCAACAAGTAGAGAGAGTTAGGGTAGAACTGAGTGCGCATGACATCTGGTACATCGTTGTCACCCCCCTGTATGTAGAAGAGCACTCACTCTCATCTAAAACACACGATATTTAGTATTCTGGACGGCTGCAAGCTACGAGATGTTCTTGTCTGCCTTTCAGTTCAGAGTATTATGTTGGAAGGATATTTGCTGGAGGCAATTCCTGACGATGATGCTGAGGATTTTTATGGCTGAGATGATACGGGAAAGGGAGGATTCTGAATTTTTGCGTTGCATTTGCGTTCGGAGAGCATAAAAGTCTGGGGTTCCGGTGGTGTGGCAATTCTCATCTTGTGCTCGGCTCATTTATTCAAAAAGGGTATAATAGATCGTCGAGTTCGTCCATCACGACGACGAGCACGGAGTAGGCCTCAGAGGCGTTTCGTTCAATAATATTCTCCACGCCGCAGCACGTTGCTTGTGAGCACAAGACACTTAATCGTGAATCACCTTCTCTTCATCTGTGTTCAGTGGGAAGTTTTGCTCAACTCGTATTAGAGCATGCCATGCATATCAAAGTCTTGCTGACTGGCGGCCTTTCTCGCTTGTGGTATTGTGGTGGGGTTTGGCTATACGTATACAACTTAAACGTCAACATTCCGCCCATGCAGGTTTAGCTGGTCTTGAGCCTCGACACTTGTTCCAGATAGTTGCTAAGCAAGCCAAGTTGCTATGCGAAATCCCTGGAGCAGTGACCACAAGGGAAGTTTTGCTCGGCCTCGGCGTACATATTGAAACGAGTTACTTATTACTTAACCCCCACCCGGGGTGGTGGTGGTGGTGGTGGGCCCCGTGTGTGTATGGAGTCCTAATATACATGTACCCTGGCATGCAGGTCGACCCGCCGGGAGAACAGGGACTTTGGAGCCGGCGTCGAGCCACCCATGAGCGTGGCGCGCGCCGGCAGCTGCAAGGCCGATGCTAACGCTACGGCTTGCTACGAAAACAAAGGCAAGGGGACCCCAAATGGGGAAAGATAGAAAAAGAAAGTTGGAGCCCGTCCGGGAGACTTCCCACCATGGGGAGAGAGCTGGCGGGAAAAGGCAGTTTTGTTCGGCATTGAGGTTGAATTCAAGGTCTGTCAACTATTTGACCGACCAGATGGTGTACAAGCGGCGGATTGGGTACCTAGATATGGTCAGAGGGCCGGAGTAAAGCAGCGGGAAAAAAACCAGGACATCCCTTGGAGGATGCCTGAGGGGTTTCGAACCGAAGATACTGTATCGGTGACTAGGTAGCATTTATGTCTAAGTACCTTGGTAGTTAGTAAGGTGCATGCTACCCGCATACAAAATATCTATCGGGGGTCGTATCTTCATAAGATTTCTCCCCTTGCTCTTTGCTGATCTCCTATCTATCTCTCTCTCAAACTGACTATGACCCTGATGGATGCTCACTCCCCCCTCGCCTTCTTTTGGGGCGGTGAGCAAATAAAAGAGAAGGCGGAGTGGCAGAATGTTGGGTCGGAGTCCGGCGTGCAGAGGAGAAGTCAATTTCAGCTCCCCTGCTCTTCTTGGTAAATACACGGCGGACATCAACGGAGAATGAATGCACGCGCGGGGGTTTTCTCAACCGTAGACATTTATGTTATAGATTGGTGGAACGGCGGGCACTAAGGTGCATGATCCGCCGGGGCATCATGGTCGGTTCTGGTTCTTTGCTGCTCTTTGGGTACGGTTTTAAGTAGCGATATCTCGTGAAAGCACAATCAGGGTGGAGAGAGAGGGGGGCCGGGTGAGGTTGTTCGTGCGTGTTCACAAATTCACATTGTCATGGGAGACTTGCTAGTTACAAGCTCTGAATAGTCCCAACTTACAACACTTGCCAATCCGTATTGATTTTAACTCGGGGCGAGCTAGATATGTCGAGCTATTACTAAGTCATTGGCTGTCATCTGCAGCACTCAGTTGCCGTCTAATGTACCATTTGCCGAGATGTTGTGAGGAGCAGAAAAAATCAATCCACCACTAGCGTTTGCTACCTATTTTCCTCGGAGATGTTTTCTTTTGACGAGTATTCAATCAGATTGGGCATACGAGCACGTGGGCTACTAAACACAGCTTGCTGCTGAAGTGCTGAAGTGCTGAAGTGGATATAGTGGATCATGCAGTGCATGGGTTTGCCGGCAGGGGGTCAACATCTGGGATTCCGACGATCTATTTGACAAGAAAAAAAAATTGAGACCGAGATGCATCGTACTGGCCCGTTCTTTTGCCCCGTTCGTGTGCGCGCGGGGTTTGGCTTGTGGAGACAGGACTACTGTATGACTCCGGCGGGCTGTTAACCACCCAGGACTACTATTGTGGAAATGACTTGCTCTGCTGTGCGCGTGTATCAAACCACTAATACATTACAGCAGCATTGTCTTAAATGAAGAGGAAGGGTTTTTCAAAACCACACGTATTTGGGAAGGTGGTTTCATGGACTAACGTTAATACTGGTCCTCTATGTCTTTGCCTTTATATCAGCTTCTCAGCTTCCTATGTTCTTCTTCTCGTCATCGGCGAGCTACCGGACCGACTTGGAAGTTGTGATTGACAGGCGTATCCATACGTAGATATCTCGATTCACACATGATATGCGTGTCTGTTATTGCAATCAGTGCTGTGCATGGATTGGATTAAGTGTATAGACAATAATCGTCTGATCCGGTATCCAAATCCGAGTTTGTTTGCATGTCGGATGTCCGGGTGGAAATCCAATCCCTAACGGTTTTGTAAAACCCTTGAAGACACCCTAGCACCCATTGCGGCAACATGTCACACGACCTGCTGGGGCCCCTGGACTACATGCCTGATAGAGATCCCATGCATTCACAGATAGTTATCTAGGCTGTTTCACTGGATCTCTATATCCTACGTACGCAATTGCGATCTCGAAGTTGCTAATGATGAGCTCAGCAGTGCCGCCGAATCATGCTGAACGCTTTGACCAAAAAAAAAAAAAAAAAAGAAAAGAAAGAAAACAGTTTTCCGTCAGAGCATTCCGATAGACTGACTCTCTCCCATTCGTCAATCAAGTCGATCTCTCATTGCTTGCCACCCCTCACTAACCCCTCCATGCCTCCTCTCTCGTCGCGCCTTTTCCATGCACTTGCATCGTCGCATCCCAGCATCCGAGGCGGATACTCTATAGCATACCTCGTCACCTCATTACGCTTTCGCATATCGCGCTGAATGACTTGACGTTATCTCTAGCAGGCATAATGATGTGAGAACTGTGGAACTAGGTGACAGTGGGACCCCGGAGAAACTATTGATGCTGCTCATTATCCTCAAACGTGGATAGAGAAGATCCAGAATGCGCACATCGCTTTAGATAAGGCCTCGCTCGCGATGGGATACACAACGTGTAGAAGGAAGCAAGTAAGCAGCCCCGACGAAACGGAGGAGATAAGCAACGCAACACGTCGATGATGCGTGCTATCCCATATGACAAAGTACAACGTTTCGACCGCCACACTCGACAGCTGCATAGGCAGTACCAGGCGAGGCAGGACCATCCTCGGTCTAGGCCCTCCGCCAAGTCGTGGATGTTTGGGGACTTGAGCTGCCATACGAAGGCTGCTGAGGTGCTGATAGGAGTTTTTACCGTGTGCTGGGACCGACCAATGCGCGTGTCGAATCAGGAGGGCGCTGTTTAGGTTGGCGGGTTGACTCAAAGCGAGGGCCGCCAGGACCGATTCCTTGCTCAAAGCCCAGGACCTACCATGCTGCTGCAGATGCCCCACCTGCTTTTTGCTTGTGGTACTGTCTGGTCACCTCAGAGACTGGGCAGACTGGTTTTGGCAATGCAGCCTCTATTAGCGTTGTCCTCCTCTCCCCCTCCAAATCTACATGGGTGGTAAAGTCCAAACCGGACTTTTGGTGCTTCTCATCCAAGCCTATTATCCGGCACCCTCACTCGCTATGCCTCTGTCGGACTGTTAAATAAGCTTTCTGGCTTCCTTTGCGACGCTGCTACAGCGATGTTTGCCTTTAGCTCTTAGGTTGTGCTTTTCTCTTTGTCAACACATTCATTTTATTTTCAAAAATTTCCCCCCTATCTCTTCTCCTTTCGCCACTCCCCCATCCCATTTCAACATTCGACCCTGCGGCTCATCCTAATCTTCTTCAAGTCTCTGGGCGGTGCGCGTCCACCCGTTTGCTTGATAGTATCATCCTTGCCACAGGCTTGGATGGATTATTTTCTCTTGTCATCCCAATTCCCAACTGAAAGTATCCACACCCAGGGTCCCTACGCCAGGCGTCGTTTGCTGCAGGCTCAGCTCAGGTACCCAATCCAACCTGGAGGCCCTTCCGGCTGTGCTTGAACATCGGACCCACCATTAACCCCCAGGGGTTACCTTCAATTTGGGGAGCCTCGGGGACAAGGGCGACTCCAGTCAGTTCCACGGCTTATCGCTGGGTTCCCTCTAGAAGCCTTATAAGGCACCGGTCTCCCCCCACACATTCCCTTCTCCATTGCAACTGCTTTCCTGTTTGACCCCGGGAACGAATTGGCCGTGAAGAACGTAGAAAGCAGAGGCCACTTTTGAGGAAGAGATTCGAGATCCCCGTGAGGGCATCAATTGATCAGTGCAATTGGCCGAATCAACTGCCGTACTGTGGCTCTCTGTTGGCTGCTTTCGGTCGGGTTCCATCTCTTGTCTCACGCGCGGACTTGACTCAAAACCGCCAATTGGGAAGCAGGACGTCATCACGCGGGCCCCTGGCGCTCACGAACAACCGGCTGCCCCAATTCTCCACACCCAGGAATACTTGGTTTGCAGGCACAGTCTGCACGATTAGGTAGTGCCCAGGGTCATTTTGGGAGGAATCTCGTTTTTTTCTTCTCTTCTAACTTGGCGGATCTGGGTAGAGATTACTTTACTTCATCATATTTTTTTTCTTCACTCTTCTTCTCCACCCTCGATCAGGCTCTCCAATTGTCTTATCTCAATTGATCCCCGCGCTCTGGCTGCAGAGCCACCCAATTGGATTGGGGAGTACAAGACCCCGACAGTATAGGCCTCCGGAGAGAAGAGCTATCCGAAGCATCACTCCGATTGGGAAAAAAATAATAGTAATAACCCCAACTCGGACTCAGTTGGCCATACACCGCGCATCCTCACCAATAATTAGGCATGAAGTACGGTGAATACTTCGAGGGCCAGTCGGTGCCGCGATGGAGCCTTCACAACATCGACTATAACTCGCTAAAGCAGCAGATCAAACTGCACACCACCAAGGGTCAAGCCACAGCAATGGTCATACCGGGTCAGGTGGATATAGCACTGCAGCGGTTCGAGAACAACTTTTACCAGGAGCTATGCAATCAGCACAACCGTGTGGATCTCTTCGTTGCCAGCAAGGCCGACGAGATCTCCCGCCGGATAAAGCATCTGTCCGCCTTGGTCAATGTGTTGATACTTAAGTGTGCTGGCCCCCGCGGTGTCACTTACAAGCGGCAGAAGAAGCTCGTCAAATATCAGCAGCAACTCGACGAATGCGGCCGTGACATTGGTGACCTGCAACGTTTCGTTGGCGCACAAGCTGAAGCCTTCCGCAAGATTCTAAAGAAATATAGGGTTAGTAAAACTTTTGCGACATCCCTATTAGTTCCGTGTCAATCCGTGCTTCTGTTCAGCACTCGCGTACTGCAACAGGGAAATCGCATGGACGTAATTTGTGATGGCTAACGAGAGGTTATAGAAATGGACCGGCTCCACTACGTTATCCAGCCGATTCAATGAGCATGTCCTTGGGGACTTCAAAAGTTTCACTAAGCGAGATTTTGTCCCACTACAACTTCAATACCGAGAACTGCTTCCCATGCTCCAAGCTACAACCCAAGAGATAGCCAGCTCGCCCATTGAGCGGCCCGAATCCAGTGCCACCCTCATTGGTAGCCAGGCAGCTCGGTCGCCCCCAAGTGTCGTGGGTTCACCTCGGACGCCGTTCACCCCAATTGGGGATACCCAGCCGGAGGCAAGGGGCTGGAACGAGTACGATAATGGCAGTGAGGCAGGCGAAGAATCATACTATATCGAGCTCGACCCGGATGCTGCAGACGGTTTTCCCGGTCTGGAGACAGTGCGCAACATTCTTGGCGCTCCAGTCAAGAAGTTGCGCGGCCTCTTCTCAAGTTCATCAAATGGAGACATAGCATCGGAGCACCAATCGTTACTTCATGGTGCGGCGGTGCAACAACCCGACTACTTTGCCATTCGTCAGTCTGCCCAAACCACAGACAACGAAGCGACCGAGGACGAAGATGCCTCGTCAGTTGACTTCCCATTCTACGGTTATTCCACGCATTACGCAGCTCTTCCTAGCGTCGAGCAACAACGTGTCGCGCGGTACAAAGAAATCGTTCTGCATCGGAGCATGGTCCTATCCTACTTGATCTCCATCGTTCTGCTGGTCGTTGCGAGTGTCCTCATTGCCACGGGAAGGCATAAGCTGCGGCTGGAGGTTGATGCAGGTGTTTGCTTGGCTGTCGTAGTAAGCCTCTTTGCCGGATGCACTGGTTTTGGTTCCATGATGTATCGACAAGACAAGCTGGGCCTCATGTACCAAGTAACTGTCTGGTTTACCTTTGTTGCGATCTGTTTGCTCAACGCTATGCTGCTTGTCTTGGTGGCAGGCTTATGACAGTAAAGGGAATGTGGGTGGGTAGGTGGAAGACATCCAACATGTATCGAAAGAGAGCACAGAAAGTATGTGAACTCCAGCGAGATCGTGAGTGATGATGATGATGTTGCTTAGGACACATGAACACGGGGAGGGCCGGGGCAATGGCAAACTTGGTCTGGAATCCCCCAACAAATGGAACCCGGCCGTGTGTCCAACGGGCCATTGGCGAAGCTATGTGGCTGACTGTGTCATTTATTTGGCGTCGAACTGTTTCTCACGAACGAGGGGGAAATTTACAACCAAAAGTCTCACAGGAAGAGGAAGCTACGGCACGTGTGGGAAACAAAGGCCCACAATCCATCATAGGATACGATAAATTGAGATATGCGCAGCATTTGTCTGTGTATGTGTGGGTGGGTGGGTGGGTGTGGAATCATAGCGTCGGATTGGTTGCATTAACTTAGAATTCTGAAGATTGGTTCCAAGCCAACAACGCGAGGATCAGCGACATTGATTAGCAGTATAACCCCAATACAGAAAGCAGTTTATATTCGCTCTCCCGAGTCTTTGCCCAAGCTTGAACGAAGTACGGAAGTGCCGAGAAGTTGCAGCCTCAGGCTAAAGTGTATTCCTGAATAAGGAGAGTTCCGAAGAAATGGAAATACACATACACACACGCGCGCATATACATATACATATATCTTTATATATATGTAGAGAGAAAGAGAGAGAGAGAGAGAGAGATCCTCATGAAATCAATAGGTAAGCGCGTTTCTCTTGCCTCTACTCCTTAGTTCCTGGGTATCCTATTGGTGCAAAGAGAGAGGAAGAAAAAAAGATATGATAAATACTCCTTGACCGTGTCACCACTTCCCAGTCCATCTCTCCAGTGCTCCTTTTCCCAAGATAATTCCCAAGATAATACAAAAGTCCCCCGGTTGGAGGGACAGCAAAGATATTCCCAACTTGAAACACCCATCATAACGCATTCACCGTTTCATTCATACAGAGAGAATCAGGGGGTCTCCGGCTCAGAACCTTTCTCGATCTCGTTCGTGAAGCCGCAGTAGTGACCCGACTTCACCGCTTGGTTGCTCAGGCTCGGGCATGATGATTGCGAATTCATCCACACGAGCAGATATTCCGTGCTAAGTCGGCACGGGTTTATCTATTAAGTTAAACCTCATGCTACAAGGCGTCATGGTCACATCGTGACAAGAAACCAAGCTCCTACACTTGGCAGAGTCCTCGTACGCATATAAAATAAAGGAAGATGATGATTTCGCAGGTCAAGTGCTAAGATCCATATCAACGTCCGAGATGGATACTGGCGATAAGGGATTTGGCCGGTATTTCAGATATTCGCTTCGGTCCACACCGGCAACTTCTTCAAGCTGGCGCATCATTCTTTCTGGAAGAAGCAAAACAATCGTTTAGTAAACTCGACAGTATTAACACGCACTAACATGCATCATCAAAGAGTACTCACCGGCAATGCCCCATCGATAGCTAAACAATCGCAAGCTCTCGTATTTATCCACGAGCGCGTCATGGCAGTGTTGCCACTCATCTGGGAAAATTCTACGCAGACTGACGTACGTTCTCACCACAAAATAGCAGGTAGGCGCAGCAGGAGCGACCAGGCATCTAATAGTGTTGGACTCATTGATACCTTTACTCAATATGTCCGCGTTAACTTTGCAGCTTATATCCGTTGACATCTGGGCTGCAAAGCGGAGCGCAGCGATGGCAGTAGTAAGGTCACTGTCATGCTTGAGCTCCTCTGGAGGCGTCTTCTCCACAAATTGGAGATAGGGGAGATAGAGTGTGAAAAGAGCCCTGATACTCGGTCAGCACATGAGAAACAAGCGGGCGTGGAACAAGCCACAAAGTTCACAAAGACGCGCCAGGTGCATCATAAAATGAACCCTTAAGCAAGCGAGCACATTACTTACGAAACGGTCATGGCAAAGCAGTCTAGAGTAGCTTGCCAGTTAAACACATCATCGGCTAGTAGGCTCATAGTTGCCTTCCTAATCTCGGCGTCTAAACTCGAGAATGAACTGACTGGAGGGAGGTAACCTGTCCTGGCCCTGACGTAATGTTCGTGGCGAAGCGCCCTATGCAACAGACTTGCACATATGGCCGAAAGTTGGCATGACTGCATCTGTTGTGGATTGATAGGCACGCTCAAAGACATGCGTTGGCGAGGAATTGAAGGAGCTTCACAGAGGTATTTAAGATCGAAACGGCCTGAGTGCGGAAGCACAGCTGAAGACGCTACCGAGCCAGGGAGTAAAGTGTTCATCTCAGGACTTTCCAAGATAAAGGGGAGATGTTTTGACATATCATCCCGGTGGATATACCTGCTTTCTCGTTAAGAATCTGTACTTAGACAGGTGAAATGCACAATGATTAGGTGCAAGTTAGGGGAGCAATGCAGAAAAGCCACGCCAAGAGGCGACACGCGGGTCTCCCATCAAGTGTTGCTGCTTAAGGAGTATATGCTGAGGAAGGGACACTCACTGATCGAGGACGAATAACGCCCACCACAAACAACTCTCCTGGTCCTCTTCCAAGCTGCGTGTGCTTTGAAACATGGACGTAGCTCCTTCGTCTAATCGCCCAGGTCCAATTCCGAGCACTCTTGCTCCGGCGACTGCCTCGCTTAACGTTCTATATGCCGCCAGCGAATCTCCATGACCGTACTCGTATAACGCCAGTAAAGAACTGCACTGAACCATTTCCGGTTTCGGTACCGAGCTCTCTAAAAGTGCTAGAGCGATACTGCGCTTCAGAAACCTGTAGAGGTCATCAAACATTTGCCTCTCCCCGGTTTTGGTGAAGCGAGTTCTTGTGGTCATGTACATCGCCAGAATGAGGAGTGCTAAATCTCGACCAATCCGTGGTTCTGGGGTCGAACTTAGCACAGTCAAGGCTTGGGAGACAGATAATGAACGGTCTGATGGCGAGTTCGTGAGCGGTGGCGAGTAGGTCTGGGCTGGGGGAGAATCGGCCGCCGAACCGAGGGAGGTGATTTGCTGCTCAAACAGCGTCTGGTTGACAACTCCATACCAAAATTGAATGCATTCGAAATAATTCCTCACACCGTCCACCCAGTCTATCTTCTCGGCCGCTTGCGCATCTGACCCGATAAGGGACAGGATTTGTGGTCCTGTTACCTCATCCAGCGGATCTGGACCCCTGAGTAGCAGGTCGTTGGAAAGTACGTGCGGTTGGAATATGACGACAGACGCACCATTGGCACCGGGGTTTGGGTTTACCGATTCGGCGAGGTAGACGCACTTCGCATTCAGCCTGGTGGATTATAATTAGCTGATCGCATTCCCAGAATATCGCCAAAGGTCAAAGTCGCGATTTTCGTGCTTGCTCTCGGGGAGGATGGGATTGGGCCCAAGGTGACCGATCCACAGCAAGATCCCCCCTACGCAAAATCAAGAGCAAAGAGCAAGAGAAGGAAACACCCTGTTTCATACCTTGTACATCTGGTGCAGTGCGGCAGGGTTTTGTCGCACTTGCGCTTGCTTGCTCTGCACTTCTCGCAGGCGCGGTGGGCGAAATCACCGTTGTTGTGCTCGGTGGTGGTGATCGTGGCATCCATCTTTCCCTCGTGGCTGTGGGGCGACCGCCCCGGAGGGAACGAAGTGTCCGAGACGGGCGACAGTCCTGTCGCCATGGCTGCGGTTCCAAACTAAAAACGAATCTGTGGGCTGGTGTCCGCGACAGGAGATTCTGCCTTTTCCCTTGGATGGGGGGCGCACTGAAAGAGGGATTCGGTCAATCGTTTGTGATGTGGCTAATCGAGGCTTTGGTTCACGGGGGGGTTATTGCTAGAAAAGCATCATGAGCGACCCGCGGTCCGAGCTGCGAGGTGGGAAAATTGTAGGTTGAGTTCGAGGGGCAGCGATCAATTGACGTCGATGACAACGACCGAGGCGAGTGGACTGGCCTAAGTTAGCCCACCAGGCTAGGACGAGACGGGACTAAGAGCAGTGAGGCGAAATGCCGACAAGTAGCGCTGACAGCTGCATATATGCACCAACGACCAGAAGGGAGGGATGTTGTAACCCTGAGGGGAAGAAATTGAACAATGACCGGGGTTGAAGCTGATCTTCTTCTTTGCCCTCTTATCCAACTGTCCAACCAAAGGCGCTGGTGCCAGGCAATCAGCTTGAGAGGGAGGGGGAGTGGAGGAGAAAGAGAAAAAAAAGGGAGTTGGATAAGGTATGGTCGAGTGCTTTTAGCGCTATTCCCCAACTCGTAACCCTGTCGTTCACGCAATAGGGACGCTATCGCCGGCAGCGGTGGGAAAGGATGGGTCCGACGACTTCACCACCACCCCTCACTGTGGAATTAATGGTCCCAGTGAAATAGCGACCGACAGACCGGATCGGACTTTGAGCCTGGTGGAGCAGAAAAGAGTCAAACAATAGCGACGGACTGCCTCTGTTCACCGCGGTTTGGCTCGGAATTTTCCCGAAAAATGCTGAGCAGATCCAGGGAAGACAATCAAAGAGAGGGCGAACGAAATTGACAAGATTCCCATGTTGAAATGCTAGAGGCAGATTTACTGGGTTCTTAAAGCCGATCTTTGCTTCTCTCCTGGCCTAGACCGGCCCAACACCCCAAAGGCTGGCTAGGCTGCCCCACCCTGCTGTAAAATCGCTATATTTTAAGACACTCTGGGCAAGGCTGAGCATCCCATGGTTTCCCACTGAGACCTGCAAGTGGAAGGCCCCTTCGTACATAACTGCTCTGCGCCTGTAGTCCAGCCATGAGTGGGCACCTCGATCTACTTGTGTAGAATGCACTGGGTCTCAAAAAGGTTTCCACTTATGGGTAAGGTCCTCAAGACGGCTTGACGCTCTCATCAAAGTTCCGTCTAGCGAGCAGGCGCCTAAAGCCGAATCATTTGCATTGTCGTGAGTGATTATTAGTTTTTTTTTGTTTGTCTATTTTGGTGTAGGCGCTTAGGATTCCAAATTCTTACGTTTTATCCAGCGCTACATGTGTTAGCTACTGCTCGGCTTCTCGATAGCCGAGCAGTAGCCCATCAGTAGCCCAGCAGAATGCAGTAAAAGCCACCGGTTCCGCCGCCAAGCGCAACAGCAGAAGGAAATACACCGAACGGTCACGCTGTCAGCGCATCGAAGGAATCCTGGAAAAGCAGCAACTAGCACATAAGTTAGAACAAAGGTTTCACTATCCCCACTCCCAGGCGACCCAAAAAAGGAGTCCAACGGATGTGTTTGACGCTTAAAAAGGGGAGAAATTGACCATTCCACGCGTATGTAATGCAATGTTCTCCATCCTACCATACCATTGGGATAGTTCTCCCTTTTCTTGGTCGATCGGTATGGGAGGAGAGGGGGGAGCATCGACGTGAAGAACAAGTCTCAAAGACAAGCGTTATGGGTATTGAACTCAACTATCCATTCATCCCGGCTCAGAGAGTCTCCCATCGAGGTGGAACATGACCACATCCACTCCTCCCGAACAATCATGCAACTAGCATCTGACCGCTTCCCCTTCCCTCTGCACTATTGCTTCTTCTTATTGTGTTGTCTTGGGCCGGATACTTTCACAGAGTGTAACTCCCCACATGCATGTGAATGTCATCCCACGTAGCCCTAAGGTGCATGGTTATATTTTAGGTTGGCGTGGGATCATCGTCCCAGTCTCATGTGACTTTCACACTTCGGCATTCTCCTTGATCACTAAGATAGGGCGCGCCACAAGGCGCCGTGGCACCAACCCAGATGCCATCAATACCTGGCCGGCTTTAAACGAAGCATCCTCCCTTTGCTTCTTCCGGTGCCTCAGGCCCAATCATGACTTTTGGACAGGCCCAGATTTTTGGGACACAGCCCCCTTTGCACCCTCCACACCATGTATACTAGAACAACTCTGTTATAGCGTAAGCTCACCTTCTAGCGGTAAGATCCGGCTGCTGGCGCCAACGTGAATGTTATATGTTCCATTCTGCAGGAGCCATTTTTGCGCAACCACGTCCCACACGCCCAAGTCCCGTCTCGTCACGTCGAATGAGACCGACGCTGTCTCTGTGGTGTTGATGAAGACCTTGTCAAAGCCACGGAGTTGCTTCGCTGGTGCTCCAGGAATGCCGACGTATAGCTGAGCAACTTCCGCTCCACCCAATTCGCCCGTGTTCTGTATGTCGGCAGTAATGGTTGCAATCACATCCCAGAGATCAGCTTGACCTCCCTGCAAAATTGCGCCAGTCGGGTAGTCCGATATTACTGCGCTATCATTTTTGCTGATTCGCAGATTTGAGTAGTTGAAGGTAGTGTAGGATAGGCCGTAACCAAACTCATACCGGGGTGTGATATTCTGAGCATCGAAATATCGATAGTCAATGTAGACCCCCTCAGTGAAGTTTGATTGTGGATAATTTGCAAACATCCCATCTGGAAGGTCTGGGTTATATACATCTCCATAATCCGACTCATTACGGGCGACTGTGTAGGGGAGTTTGCCAGAGGGGTTGGATTCCCCGTAGAGCAATGAGACAAGGGCTCGCCCGGAGTCCTGCCCAGGTAGATGAGCAAAAATGAGGGCTGTAACATTCGGGTGGTCGATAAACTGCTCGACAAGTCGAACACCCGCGTTGTGAATCACGACAATGGTATTGCTACAACTATTCGCCACATTCTGGATGAGGTTGTCGGAAAAGTCATCGTGCGTGCCTATTCGGTCATACGACTCCGAAGCGAATGCGTTGACAATGACAAGGCAGGCATCGGAACTGGCATCGACGTACGGATCTTCACTGTAGAAGTCCCAGAACAATGCTGTGCCGTCCTCAATGGCCTGCGCGTTTATGGCATCGAATGGTGAACTTATGTAGCTCGGTGTCGAGGCCCCGCTGCCTCCACCACTTACGATTGTACCATCTTGAGCAATTTGAGGGGCGTCAGGCGCTGATCCCGTGGAGAATCCCTCCGTAGTGTAATATCCAAGGTCTTGCGATTCCCCACCAAAGAGCCATGCGGAAGTGCCACCCGTTCCGTTGTAGTTCCACTGATCCGGGCTTCTGGCTGAGTAGCCATATATAGACAACATTTTCGGCTTTGCCAGTGGCAAAGCAGAATTGGTGTTCTTCACCAGAACGTGGCCTTCCACGGCACCATCAAGTAGAATCTGCCTCGATGATGTATTCCTAGCATCCACGATGGTGTGGGGCTTGGTTAGGTCCGCTGGCATTCCAACGCCAGGAGTGGGGAAGCCTTGGTCTTGGCCCATCTGATACCAGGCAGCAAAGATCCTCGTGGCCATATCATCCAGTCTGGACTCAGGTATGGTACCATTCTTGACAGCTTCGGCCAAATCGTCCCAGAGATCCGCGGAAGTGCTGGGTTGTATCATATCCATGCCTGCCATGACATAGGCCATGTCTGCCCGAATACCCCAATCAGAGACGATGAATCCTTGAAATCCAAGCTCAGTCTTAAGCAGACCATTCTGAGTTTTGCTATTACCGCAGCTATAGGAGTTATTCACTCTCTGGTAGCTGCACATGACATTGCCAGAACCGGCCTTGACGGCGTCTTGAAACGGCCTGTCGAAATGTTAGGAGAATAACTCGACATGGCAAGGGCAACAAGGCTTCAGGATGGGCGTCTCACCATAAATATACTTCATGCATTGTTTTGTCGTCGATATTAGACGACACGGCGGCTATGCCATTGCCAGGCATACGGTTGGTTTCTTGCTCGTAACCGATGAAGTGCTGCAATGCGGGTCAGTCGTTAACTTTCCAACACGCGTTCATTTCTTCCTGGGTAATTCAAACCTTTGTGCTGGTGATGACTCCCACAGATTGAACGCCGGTGACGGTTTCGGCAGTCAGCGAGCCGGACAAATACGGATCTGCTGCAAAACCCTCCCAGTTACGGCCACCTCGCACCACCCGGCCGAGAGGTGCGGCCACCGGACCCAAGAGAATATTTACTCCCTTGATTCTGAACTCTCCGCCCATGCCTGAGCCCCTCTGCCGAGTGAGGTTCTTGTTCCAGCTTGCCCCAACATGCACGCCGCTAGGCCAGCCACTGACGAAGTCAGTCGCGCGAAGCCCGTTGCCCGCGTCGGAGAGGCAAAGCCCAGAGAAGTTCAGCCGCGGGATGCCCTGGATGAATCCCATGCAGCCGGTGGAAGATCCGGCACCGGTGGTGAGCCCGATTTTCTCCGCTAGAGTCATGTTCTGAACCAGGGCCGCGGCTTTGGTGAAAGCGTCGGCCCAGGTGTCGGTACCGGTCATATTCGCTGCATAGTGCTTGATTAGAGGAGAGCAATCCTTGAACATAGTATATCGTGAAGGGGTCCGGCACTTACGAGATGGGTATATGGGCTCCGACTCGCCGTAAAAGTACGAATCGGAAGTGATGACACCGGCCGAAGTCGTGCCGCCGCCCCCGTCGCCACCGGATGCTCCACTGCCTCCATGACGGAGCGCCAGTAGTCCGAGCAGGCCCAGTAGAGGAAGCAGCAGAACCACGGCGATAAGCACCTTGCCTCGCTTCTTTTGCAGAACGGGATGTCTCTGCTTGAGTCTGGAAAACCAACCCGTATCGTTGAGAGGTACACCAGGATCCCTTTTCATGCTGCTTAGAGCTTTCTGCGTGCTGATGTTTTGATCGGTGTGAAGGGCGCCCTGGCCCGGCTCCCTGTTTCGGACGAGACTGTCCCGTTCCATTCTGTTCTTGGGGGCCGAGACCCGACACGTTCCTGCCTCGCTGGGTGCACAATGCGTATGAGGTGTCTGAGTGTGCTGGCGAGCTTCTGGAATGCTTGCGACCTGACGATCTGAAGCTATAGGAATAGTCGGACACAGTCTTTCCAACCTTGACCTGGTGAATATTAATTGGACTGTAACGTTAGGTCTATATTATCAATCAAACCATCAATGGCTTGCGCTCCAAAGTTTCTTCCGAATACGCGTTATTCAATTGATGCGAGCATGCAAATATATTGAAATAGCTGCTAATCTCAAGCTTCCTCTCCTTTGTCCGTTGGACGACGATGTCGAAAACCGAAGATCCCTATCCGAGCAACAAGGTTGTTTATCTCCCTTGTTGCCGAGCTGTAAGACCCCTGCCGACCACCACACATAGGCGGGTACCCGCGAAGCCTGTAAGCCTAATAATAAGCATTGGGTGCAGCCGAACCACCATCGCCCCAGGAACCGGAGCCGTTTTGTTTCACCGTCTTGTCATTGGTCCGATTTGAACCGGCCTCCAAATGTTAGAACCTTGGAACCTTGGCACCAGGCCCTCCCCCCCCCCTACCCCCTCTTTCCCCTCTGCCCCTTTACCTCCACAGAAGATGCGCACGTTTTTGTTTCCCGCACTGCTGAACAATTAGCGGGGGAGATCCACCCATGCCGGACACAAAGTACCGTTGCGATAGCCATGGAAGGCTCGGGGATCTGATCTCCCTGGAAAGCGGGAAGAAGAAGCGGGAGCACGAAAAGCAAACATGTTTTTGAGTGAAAGCAAAGTCTGGTAAGAATCTGCAAAGTCGCATACTGCGCTTACTGTATATTGGAAACACCGCTCGAGGCTACACGTGTAGGTATGCAACTATGGGGAGATGGGTGCGTACATCTCATCTCGTATTACTGATGGCCCCCAACACACATTCGAAGTCGGGTAGGTTAGCTCGACGTTGCTGGCCACTGTTTTACCTGACACATATTTCTGCACTCCCAAGACAGGAACGCGTCATTCCGGCAAGATTTTCTTCGGCTCCGATTCACCGTTCGTCCTCTGAGCCGAATAAGTCATCTCGCTCTTTATTCCCAAAACGAAAGGTCCCGCCGGGCATGCAAAAACGGAATGAATCCTTTCTCTGCAGGTTGAAGCCATAGTAATTCCGCTTAACAATTGAACCAATTCTCGTATCATGAGCCCTTCCACCTAGAAAGCATCTAGCTGACTACAACGGAGTTCTGTGAAGTGCACTAGGATAGGCACGATACTACTCTGGAGTAACTAGTCACTTGTGCTACACTTCTGGGCAGTGAAGGTCATTCCCATCCACATGCTCGTCCATGAATTCATCGTGACAAACTGGTTTAAATGCAACCAAACTCGGCCTGATTTCTTGAAAAGACCTGGACTGTTGCATCTAGATTATATTGACAGAATAAGGTTCTATACATGATCCACCATCCACCGCCGCCCATGCCATTCGTCGTGACAATTCCCGATAAAACACGGTGAAAACAGATTTGGAGGTATCGATCACAACGTAGGACTCGTGCCTCCCCAAGCCCAAGCTAGACAAATCGCTGCGGCTGTGCGTACATAGCAGACATTCAGGATACCAACCACGTCTTCTTTGAAAGGCGCACCAGTATATATAAAAAGGTTGCAAGATTACAGAGTAAATAGTTTTCGTCGCATGTGAGCCCGGGGTAGTGTCAAGAGCCCCTAATGTTGCATTTCGTGTAAAGCGTCTTTGTGCATCGTGCGAGGCGTGTTGGAAACAAAACAAAATGCGCCGGTGAAAGAAGGGTATATAATGTGACAGGTAGTAGAGTGATGATGGTGTGTTGGTGTGTTGGTGTGATGGCATACTCGGTGGTGCGGGCGTCTGGTCGGGAGCAAGAAGTCGCTTTTGTTTCGATCAAACAAGTGGACTCGGTGCCAAGATAATGCGAGGGACAGTATGCTAGATTCTTTGCAATTTCTCAGCGGTTCGTCCATTGGTCCGCATGCCTCTCGACTCTAGAGCCTTGGTTGAAAAGTACAACCCTCTCTGGCCGGGGCCGCCAGGCGGATCTGTTTCCAGAGCCAAGAGAACCATCTTCGAGAATGCCAAAGAATGACGAGAAAACATCCTGGGTTGCGCTTGCAAACAAAGAGGCATGCTAACCCAAGCTGAGGTCTAGAGACTCACAAGATGAGCTGTTTAAGGTTGCGCTGAATTATCATGTCCTGCACTGAGCCCATGGTGATTTTGAGCAGGTTGGTATCTGTCGCGTTCGTAAAGTGCCCATAGATTTCCTTCTCTGGGTTTCTGTTCAGAGCTCGGAACTTGTCCATGAAGTACTTGCTGGCTTGCTTCCAGTCGTCAGCTGGACCCTGATAGTCGACGAAGCCGTGGTTGGTGATAGGACTCGAAGAGAGCTTTTCCTTGAACAAGTCCATCTTGTTTAGGAAGAGGATTAGGGCAGACTTGGTGAACCAGTGCGAGTTGGCGATGGACTCCCACAGCATCAAGGCTTCGTTCATTTGATTCTGCGTAACCATCTAGATTAGCAGGGGTGATGATAACCTCGCGGAGTAGGTGTAGGTGCAGGGCCGACTTACCCCATCTTTGTCTTCCACTAGGCACTGATCGTAACCGCTGATGGCAACGAGGAACAGTAGGCAGTTAACGTTCTCGAAGCAATGTATCCACTTCTTTCGTTCCGAACGTTGACCCCCAACATCGAACATTCGGTAGGTCAATTGGCCCAAATCAAAGATCGTTTCAGTTATGCCTGTCGTTCTTAATCTCGAGCGCAAGAGGTCCTGGTCGTTCGGAACGTAACCCTTGGCCCACAGTCGTTCGAGGTCATCGCAAAAACTGGATTTGTGGTCAATGTTTGTAGGGTAACACATTGAAAATGACGACAGGTTACAGAGCCGCGATCGATCGCACTTACTATGAAAGATTATCATGCAGTGCATATTCGTTACCCTTCAGAACAGCCTTCTGAACTCCTGCGTCAGCCCATAGAAGTTTCATCGGCTCCAGGTATTCCTCGGGGAGGTTTTCGTTGGGCGAGATTTCGTGATCCGCGAGGATCAGCGCTTGGTTTTTCTGCTCATCCGACGAACGGTTAGTTCTTCATGACCTTTACAAGAAAAAAATAGCTCACTGATCAATCAAGCTTGTTAATTCGCCTTGTTTTGCCATCGACTGGCTCGCGAACATCGCACGCGGTGGATATGCTACGCACCTCATTTTCCTTGTTCTCAAACTCGATTTGTTGGTCCGTCATCACATCAAAGATCAACCTCATCGACTGCACAACGTTATTGAACACGACCGGCTTCCATTCCAGCCTTTCATTCTTGCTGAAGCCTTGAGTGTATATCAATTTCATCTGCTTTAAAACCGTCGATTTTCCGGATTCTCCAGCGCCTGTGTGTAACGTGCATTCGTTAGAGCTGATGTCACCGCAGCAGAAAATTGGGGGACGGGCATCTTGATGTGAGACATGTACCACCCGTGAGATGAAATCACGTACCCAGAAGCAGGAGCTTCACCTCTCTCGACAGGCGCTTCTCATCTTGTCGGATGACTTTGTCGAGCTCGCGCGAGCGATTGAGCGCGACCTCGTCCGTCTTCCTGCCCCCAAAACACATCTTGACGATGTCTGCTCTGGTGAGTTACCTGGAAGAGTTTCGAGGATGGTTGATAATCTAAAAGTCGCGGGCGGGGATTCGTCTGCTATGTATGATCAGAGTCGGGTGGAATTGCCGTGCTCGATAAGCAGGCTCTCAGCTGAAACAATAGACTCCAGTGCGGGCACAAAGAACATAAGCTAGTTCGCCCAGGTACAGTCGCCCAATGAAGGCGGAAACTCGATCGTCCCGGTTTAAGAAAGAAACCGAATCAAGAGACTTTGCCCTAACACCACGATTCGTGAACAGGCTAAGGTGCAGCCTTAATTGCTTCAAGCTAGTGACTTCCGGTCTGATCCTCCTTTTGTCACCAGGTGTCTTGATGGCGTTGAGATTTTGGCGGATAACAGCCGCCGCGTGAACTACACCTGCCCTAGTTAAATACTTTAGCTGCACTCTCACCTACCCTGATTGGTAGATGACACCTCAACAATCAATAGGCCAACCCAATTATACAAAGGGGTGCTTGAAAGGGTTCGGTCTTTTTTAATTTTTTTTTACGCCAGTTGCGCTGCGCGACTCAGTCGGGTGATGGGAACGGACGGGGACAGAGAAGAAGCAGGAGCAGGAACAGGAACAATTCCAGAGAGCAGCGGCTTGGAGAAATCCAAATAACTCGCCCCATATGGACGACAGCCCGCTAAGGGTTCGACTTTAATCAGGGGGATCTCGTTTTCAAGCAGGGCTCCCGTATGTATGTACTAAGTACTGGGTATCTCACTGGCAGCTCTCCACTGCCAATTTGCAGCGTACATTGCATTGCAGGCCCCACGAGGGGGTTGCTCTCTTGGGACACCTCCCAATAATTATCCCGGGTGGCTCCCCAATCCGACGACAAAGCAGCCAGGTATTCGCCATGGAGATGAATAGCCGCAGTTTTCTGCATAATCATGTAAGTTTCGCAGTGTCTTATTTTTTATGTTATTCAGTACGTATGTACATTCAAAAGAGTTGCATGTGTACATCTCTTCCTATGTTGGAGTGGTCAGCCCTGTCTGCTCTCACCCTGCACCCCATCCATCCGCCGTCCGACGGGAGCTCGAGGTGCCTTCTTGGCAGATTTTTAGTTCTTGTGGGCCTCTGTGTCGTTCTACTACTAGCATCAGACGGCCGTTACAGATGGGATGGGTACTTTTTTGCCTGCCCCTACGATTACAGCGGAGGCCTAGGGCAGCAGATCGTGGGAATAAGTGAACTAGTTCCAGGAAAGATGAGACAGCCGAATAAGAGGACTGCCTGCAAAAATTGGTTGGAGGGCGCCCCTTAACTACATGCGAACCAGGATCAGGGGTGGTCGATGCAACGGCAAGGATTATAGTGGAGTATCCGGCTTCCTTCCCCCAACCATACTGAAAGTGGGTAGCCATGGAGACCGCGGACATTGAATTAGCAACGAAGAGAAAGACGAGGAATAAAATAAGAGCTAAATAACTTAACAAGTAGGTACCGCTCAAACCATCGCAGTCCCAGTTGCTAGCCACCATGCTCCAGCAGTTTCACCGGCGCAAGTCAGAGTCAACATCATCAGACTTATTTCCACGGTGACAGCGTACTACTAAGTAGCTTAACTACACCTTGCTAGTAAATTAGCAGGTAAGGGACTAGCTTATCTTACAGTCGAGCTCCGCGCAAAGTCGGATTTACGTACCTCTGAAGGCAAGGTGGGTGGCCCATAACTACCAATTTCTGCGCGGGAGTCCCGGCTTTTGGCTTCAGTGCGTCCTACCCCCTCCCCTCCCCTTTATTAACCTCACTATACAATTACATACGTACATGCATCCTGCAGCTGCTGTTGTCCATGCACAACTACAACAACACCAACGCCAGGTGGCGTAAGTCTGCCAAACCGGTAGGGATGTCTATGCATGGATGAACAAAAGTAGCATTAGAGGCACGGAAACTCAAAAGCTGGCTCACTGGCCTCAAGTAACCGGGGACCACGGAGTGATTCCGGCCGACTCAAGGCTTATGGCTCCCAATAAACGAGATGGACTGCCATGCACTCCTCGTAGGGACTCACCTCTGGCCCACCAGACTGGACATGGGTCTCCCCCTCTGCCGTTTCTGCGACCACAACCAGTAACCACACTCCCGGGCCAGGCAGGTGCCCCCGATTCTTGTTGACAAGAACATGGGATGCATACTAAAACTGATCTACATCTGGAGAAACTGTTTAAGTTAGCAGATAATGCCGGCGCGGGAGCGAGATACAATCTTTAGTATGACGGACTCTGAGCTCGTAGTCATTGTGGCGTCGCTGGGCAGGTGGTGCAATGAATTGGCCAATTTGACCTGTGTGGGTCTGATGCCTTCTAAGGACGCATGGGAACCCCTCATGGAGTTAAGAAGTACGTACAATGTACTAGGTGCCGCCTGACCCGGCTAGGAAAGGTATTGTAAGTACATATGTACTGTGTATGTCATTGGGCTGAGGTGAATGATGTAAATGAAGGATGCCCGCAACACCACGCAAAGTAGAAGTAGGAAGAAGCGAAATAAGAAGCAAATTTTTTACTTTTTTGTCTGTTCCAAGAATTGAACGATGTGTTGCATAACCACTACTGTTAGCCAGCGCTGTTAGTCTTGATCGGCTTGGAATTGGTTAATGTAAGGTATGATGAAGATTTTCAGACATACATGCATATGATAGCGACTAGTTTTATATATCGACCTCTAAGGCAACCGACCGGTCTGGAGGTGATCGGCACCGATGCCCACTGGCGCAAGTTGCGGAGAATTACGCAGACATGTACAACTTATGGTCGGCTGCATCAAAGAGAGCCGCCGACGAGCCTCGAGCACGAATAGCGGCGTAATAAAAACCACCAGAGTATTCCGAAGACGAACGCAGAAAGATATGGCCTTTCGCCTCTCGGTTCGCCAAGCGGAAGCCAGAGGGGGGGGAGTTAATATGAACTGGTATTGGTCTTTTAGGTTAGCTGCAAGGTATGATTCTCCCGACATAAGCCAGGGGGACAAGGGTCTGTGTTTCATGTAATGCTCCATATTCCTGCGATAAGAGTCCTACTTGCTGCTGATCAGCTCACAAGTACTCTCGCTGTGAGTACTCCTCACTGAGAACTACATAGATGGCACCCCCTTCTCCAACCTCATCGCTCTAATCAGTACGTGTTGCTTTTCACCCCAGAAGGCGATGGTGCGTGCATACGTACATCTGTACTATACGTCACTGCTCGAGTGAGCAATAAGCCTACAAACCGTTATAATACTTACCCAATCAACTCCGCCTATGCTCCATGCGTATACATGTTGGACTCCACTTGCTCAAACACAGTCCTATCTGTATGGCATGCGCGCATCTCGGAGGCTTGTCCATCATCGCGATACAATCTGATATCCCTCTTTGATGGCTACCGGCCTCCTGCCCGCAAACTTAAGTTCTCGGCTATGGTGGTGGGCGATTATGCAGACTGGCGCATATCGTTGTCATTCACAACCCCACGATGAAACTAGGGTTGGGTGTTCGCAGGATCCAACCATGTCCAACCCCAGCTTTGTAGTACGTACATACCAGGTCAGTCCATTTAATAAGGCCATGGTGTACAGTAAAACGAACTTCACTTGCTTTATTTATATATTGTCTCGGTCTGAGCCAGTATACTTGTGCCCACTACCATGTACGTGCGATCAGATTGTGAGACGGCAGTGATGGTGAGTCAGCCAACATGATATAAAAAAGGAAGAAAAAAAGAAAGAAACAAAAGGCCCGGGGGCTGCTGGTCCTTCAGTAGTAATTTGTGTACTAGAATACTTCAGCGCTTGGTCCGTTTACTCCACCAGACAAATAAGAGTGCTGCTGAATGCCTTGTGGTCAAGTTGATCTTATCGTAAATTTGAGATGCTGCTAGCCACTTAAGTTAGCACAACAATTCTCTTAGGTCCCACAGACCATTAGAATTGGAACATTTTAGCTTGTCCTCAAGCAAGATGGGAAAATCAGGCCAGTAATAGGCTCTTCTGATGCCCCCAGTCGAACAGTTAGATACTGGCATAGTGGTTACGAAAAAACCTTTCGTTCTTGCCCGTATAGCACCAAAGGGGTCATGAGCTTCCTCTAAATGGACTCAGTCCTATGCAGGCTTGGAACTACGTGCTCTACTCGAGGTGCAAGCTCCCTCGTTGGGCTTCGGCGAGTTGCGGCTATTTTTCTGCTTCAGTAAAATTTTTTCCAAACCGTTGGATAATTGGGCAGCACAAAAAGCTCCACCATAACCGCAGGACCTACGGCTATTTCTCTTCAAGTCCATTACCCGCAAGCTTCTCGATCAGTGCAAAATCTCCCAATACCAACTTAAACCGACACATTTGCTACGAATCTTCAACAGAAGCCAAAATGTCTGAGATTACACACCCTACTATCAAGGGTAAGTTGTCAAGTTGATGCGTGCTTCTGCTGGATGTTGGAGATTTGAAATTCTATGCTACCCCTCCACCTGAACCCCTCCAAAAAAAATTTACCCCTCCATGAGCCCCGGATGAATTTTCATACGTCACGTTACGCGGGTGTTTGCCAAAGCCGTCGACCAGATTGTCTTCAAGCAATGACCGAGTGGACTTCTTAATTCTTGAATCTTGCGTTGCTCTATTCTTAGCCTCAGTTATCGTGATGCAGGCGTGAAACTTTTTCATCGATGGCTTGCTAATATAGTGTATCCAGATGGCTGGTTCAGAGAGATCTCTGAGATGTGGGCTGGTAAGTACGAATTGGCGCGGCAAGTCTATCTCTTCGATGGCAGTAACCAACCAAATTCAACATTCTAGGCCAGGCTATGACCTTGAAAGTCAAGAAGGTTCTGCACCACGAGAAGAGCCAGTACCAGGATGTCTTGATCTTCGAGTCTGAGCGCCATGGCAACGTCATGGTCCTGGACAATGTCATCCAGAGCACTGAGTACGACGAGTTCTCCTACCAAGAGATGATCACCAACCTGGCCATGATGTCCCACCCCAACCCTAAGAAGGTTCTTGTCATTGGTGGTGGTGACGGAGGTGTCCTTCGCGAGGTCGTCAAGCACGATTCGGTCGAAGAAGCCATTCTCTGCGACATCGACGAGGTGTGTACAGACTGTTTTGCCCGCTGCTGTTTCGCGCTCTCTGAGCTAACATCTTTATAAGGCCGTCATCCGTCTCTCCAAGCAGTACTTGCCCAAGATGGCTGAGGGTTTGACCCACCCGAAGTCCACTGTCCACGTTGGTGATGGATTCAAGTTCTTGGCCGATTACAAGAACAGCTTTGATGTCATCATCACTGATTCGTCTGACCCCGAGGGTCCCGCAGAGAGCTTGTTCCAGAAGCCTTACTTCCAGCTCCTGAACGATGCCCTCCGCGAGGGTGGCGTCATCACCACCCAAGGTTCGTGATCAAGCTACTGCCCATGAGATTGTACCATAAGTGCTAATTAAATAAACTACAGCTGAAAGCCAATGGCTCCACCTTCCTCTGATCGCTAAGGTCAAGAAGGACTGCGCTGAAGTATTCCCTGTCGCTGAGTATGGCTTCACCACCATCCCGACCTACCCCTCCGGCCAGATTGGTTTCATGGTCTGCTGCAAGGAGGCCGGTCGCGATGTAACCAAGCCCCTAAGGACTTGGACTCGTGAAGAGGAGCTCAAGAACTGCCGCTACTACAACTCCAAGGTTCACGAAGCCGCCTTTGTCCTGCCTAACTTCGCTGCTCAAGCACTGAACCAATAAGGGAATGTGAGCTGGAGAAGTCCCTACCATAACTACCCCCACAACAAAAAGTGATTTATGCCATGATATCTGAGCGTGACGACGTCAAAATATTGCAAACAGTGGTCACGGAACACACGTGATTGCAGAACTCAAAGAAAATAAACGAAACAAGCTATCTGCATCTTGCAAGAAGGAAACAGGTAGTAGATTAGAGCTTCTGAAAATTGAAGCAAAATACTCTCTATGCTACATTATTGATGCTGCTATTCCTACTTTTTTATGCCTTAATCGCATTGTGTTATGTAAATTCCAGCTGCCCACTGATAAAGAATTAAAACCCAACTATGTTCCAGTTGTGTCGGCATCGATAGCGATGATAGCCGCCCTGGCTTGGCCCGATTTGGCCGCCCGCTTCCGCCAGCCCCGCATTCTCAAAGTATCGGGCACTATCTGCGGTGCCTCTGTCCGAAGTCCGCAGATGACCTCCGACCACGGCCGACGGGACTCGCAACCACCATGGGACTTTTCCCAAGGACCCTTGGCTTCTTTGCAAAGACGCTTTTTTTCACACCACGAACTCCCAGCCTTAACCTCGCCGCGCGCGCAATGGCCACAATGAGCTCACACGTCCTCAAGAAGCCTGTCAAGCTGGCGTGCATCCAGCTGGCTAGCGGCGCTGACAAGGCTGCTAATCTCGCCCACGCCAGGGACAAGGTGTTCAAGGCGGCCAAGGACGGCGCCGAGATCATCATCCTGCCAGAGTGTTTTAACTCGCCGTACGGTTGCGACTACTTCCCTTCGTACGCCGAGACCCTGCTGCCTAGCCCACCCAGCAAGGAGCAGTCGCCGTCCTTCCATGCCTTGTCCGCGATGGCTGCCGAGACCAAGACATACCTGGTGGGCGGTTCCATACCGGAGGCGGACCCAGACCCGGAATCCAAGAAGTACTACAACACTTCGCTGGTCTTCGGGCCCGACGGCGGCTTGCTGGCCACCCACCGCAAGGTGCATCTGTTTGACATCGACATCCCCGGCAAGATCACCTTCCGCGAGAGCGACGTGCTGTCGCCGGGTAACAAGGTCACCATCGTCGACCTGCCCGAGTTCGGCAGAATTGCGGTAGCCATCTGCTACGACGTGCGGTTCCCGGAGCTCGCGACCATCGCAGCGCGCAAGGGATGCTTCGCGCTCATTTACCCGGGGGCCTTCAACACCACCACTGGCCCCATGCACTGGAAGCTGCTGGCGCAGGCCCGCGCCGTGGACAACCAGATCTACGTCGCTATGTGCAGCCCCGCACGCGACACGAGCGCCGGCTACCATGCGTTCGGCCACAGCATGATCGTAGATCCTTTGGCCAACGTGCTGGTTGAGGCTGAGGAGTTTGAGACTACCGTTACTGCTCAGCTGCAGGCTGCCAACATCGAAGAGACGAGGAGGAACATTCCCATCGGAACTCAGAGAAGATTTGACGTGTATCCAGATGTCAGTGCGGGTAAGGTGCGCTTGGATGAGTTGTAGAATTCTTAACAATGAACATGACAACATTTTATTCCACCATCAAGGTGTTTCTGCTGCATTCGTCGCGGGTTTAGATGCAAACATGGGGACCCATCCTGTTATATGGTCTCATGAGAGACGATGCATTTGCTTGCTGCTAAATCTATTCTTTGTTTTTTTTTTTTGCCTCTTTGCTTCCATCTTCATTTACGACTTCCTAGGGCATCTTTTGACCAACCACGATAATGGACCTCCGTTACCAGTCGCAGCCTTTTCCCAGGAGCTCCGCTAACTGCTCCAGATATTTCTTGTCGACTTCGTCAAACCCATTCAGGGCTGCGCAGTCAATGTCAATAATGGCCACTACCTTCGTGTTGCCACCCTCTTGCACGATTATGGGGACGACAATCTCGCTCTTGCTGTCTCCATCACACGCAATATGGCCCGGGAACTGCTCCACATCCGGGACCAGTTGCGTCTGCGCGGTTGCTGCGGCAGCTCCGCAGACACCGCGGCTAAAGGCGATCGTTTGGCACGCGACCTTGCCTTGGAAGGGGCCCAGAATGAGCTGGGGTTTAGCACCACTCTTGGGATCAAGTGTGTAGAATCCTTGAGATTTATAGAGTTAGCGCATGAGCCTTGCTAGACGCACAAGGAGGCGTGCATACCAGCCCAGTTTACCTGACTACTTGGCGCTGGAAGAGACTTGTATGCGTGCCATAACAATGAAGCAGCATTGGACAAGTTGCTGCTGGAAGTCAGCATCAAATGAGATGTAGCTTGGAGAATACAGGAGTTAAAAAAGAATTACCAGACCTGTACACATAGTACTGTCAGTATACTGCTTTATTTGAGTTGATAATTGCAATGGATAAGGAGTGGAGAAGTGTTGAAAAAAGTAAAAATAAAAAACCCCTACCCAGTTCCGCTGCTCGAAAAAGAGTCCCTCGGCCTGCTCGAGGACTTGCTCGTACGCATCTTCCTTCGTCACGCCAGCGGCGAAATTGGAAGCATCAGCGTGGACCTAGATGGCAGTCACACACGTAGTGAGCTTACACCCCAACAGTATCAACTATGAGCATACTGACCATGGTGTAAATGGACTAAGTGGATAAAGTTCTTGAAAACCTTTCGTAAAATGGGTATGTTATTGAGACGAGAATATGCCAACAACTACCCCAGCAATTCAACACGATCGAGCCAGAGATATTATACGCTTGGTAGACAAGGGCAAATTTGTCTGTGCGGCGTTTATTTGAGATGGGATGCTGATTAATGATAGAGTTCGCAATGAAAAGCCGGTGACTCCGATAATTCCCCCGAGAAATATGGAATAGTTGCTCAACGGTCGAGTCTCGCCAACAGAATTTCAGTCCTATCACGGCTATTACAAAGCACCTTTATCGATATCCAGTACGAAGCACAAGATTTCAGGCACAGTCAAACATGATAAAACGGCCGCTACGTAGTGAGTGCCTGCCCCCGGGTGTTCAAGCACGCCATCCGCTACGCTGGCGAGGTTCCCTCTAGCGTAGGCCCTAACCCTTGCAAGTTCATGGCATGAATCCAAAAGGTGCTGGGAGGAATCTACGCTAAAGCGTCTAACCTGTTTTGGGTGGCAAATACAACTCCCACCGTGGACGGAGACCTGGCATGATGAAAGTACCTTCAGCCAGTAAGGGCACCCTAACAGTCATCTTCTGAATGGTGATTGATGCATGCGCACTTGAATGTGTGATGGAGGATCAGGTCGTAGGCACATTCTCTCTCCGCATAGAATCATTTCGTACGCCCCCGCCAGAGCAATACGCTGTCGAGCAAATCAACGGCGGAGTGCATATTCACTATCCAGTAAAAGGATGCCCAAAAAAATACGCCCGACGCAGCTTTTCCAGAACTCCAACAAATAAGAGAGCGATGCACCGTTGAGCTTCAGGACGGGCAGTGCAGCTGTAACCAACCAACTTTGGCCAATTGGCGGTCACATATTTTGTCCGCTCCCGTCAGATCTCTCCAGCTAGATATTTTTTCACTTGGTGTAGACTGAAAAAGCGGTAGCTTTGAAGTCCCGCGAGGCCGCTGCTGCCATCTTGGCTTTCTTGGGGTATTAAAACCTCGCCTTTCCAATCTTTCCCCCTCATCAGTATCTCTCAATTTGTCGACACCAAAGTATATAACAGCCATCAGCCTCTCATCCGAAGTCAAAACCTGAATTACTTGCTTAGTAGCTGCTGAGAGCCTTTGTGAAAATTGTGACGAGTAGGGGTAGATAAGTGCAAAAGGGGAACCGTGACATCAAAGAACCACTGCTGGGAAGCTTTTTCGCCATGTCGCTGACGGGCCTGTGCGCTGATTGCTTCAAGGGGACCCTGCGTGGAGATGCTGTCCTTACAGGCACTGAGGAACGCATTCACGGGCTCGAAGCGTATGTGGCAAGGCCAGAGGACGGTGTTGATCCGAAGGGTATAGTCGTCATTATCCCCGATGCTTATGGATGGAAGCTGAAAAATACTCGGGCCATGGCGGACAACTATGCCAAGCGGGCCCAAGTACTTGTCTATCTCCCAGACTTCATGAATGGTGAGCTACCTTGATAACTTGTGGCCCCTCTCGATGGGTTTGGTGTAGTGGCAGCTAACCAATCCGATAAACAAGGCTCGGGTGTGGACAGTTCGTTGGGGGTACTCTTGGATAACTTCAATGCGCCATCCCAGAGTTGGTATACCACTCTCGTTCAGAAGCCGTACTGGATGGTTCAATTCGTCTGTGGGCTCATTCCCTTTGGCATCTTCGCGAGGGAGAGTGTGGCCAAACCTCGGATTGTGAAGTTCTTCCAAGATCTGCGGGCAACCCCTCCTCCTTTCTCGACCCCACGCCTCAAGATAGGCGTTGCGGGCTTCTGCTGGGGCGGCTACTACACCGTGTACCTCGCCAAGGACGAAACCCAGATCCGCATTCTTCCACTGGGCTCCAGCGAGGCGCAAGCTCTCATTGACTGTGCCTTCACGGGGCACCCTTCATTGTTGACCATTCCGAGGGATATTGAGCAAATTAAAATTCCCATAAGCGTTGCCAACGGGCCGGATGATGAGTGGATGGGACGAGAGAAGATGGCAATACTGACCAAGATTTTGCAGGAGAAGGACGACAATGCTCACGAGGTTATCATCTATGATGGAGCAAAGCACGGATTCGTCACTCGAGGTAGCACGAAGGACCCGAAGCAGGCCGAATTAGGCGCTCGAGCGGAAGATCAAGCCGTGAATTGGTTCAAGAAGCACTTGAACTAGTTACGGTAGTGAATATGATATAAGACCTTCCTTTCCCCATGGTGCCCGGAGAAAATCGAACGTAACATTGCGTCGACGATTGAACAGTATTCTTTGAAGAGTTCTATACGCGTGTATTAAGTTGCAATAAGCAAAGTCAATTTAGAAACAAATTATTATAGCAAATGACATTATATATCGTATAAGTTATTATGATGGTTGCAGTGTGCAATACTTGGTTTGATTACCTCTTCTCCAACTTGCCCCTCTTTCTTTCATCCTTTTTTTCTTAAAAAAATTTTTTGGATCGCGAAGATTCAGCTGGCAAGCCTGTCAGCATGCAAGCGTTCTTCGAATTGAAAAATTGCGAGGAATGAAATTTTGGGGGCGTGTTCATGCAAGGTACACGAGAATCCTTGCTGGCAGTATCAATTAAGCAATGCGCTGGGCCAATGGTTTTGGCCGAGCTGGCTGCCAAGAAGCCTCGTATCGCAGGTGAGATGAGTGTCCAGCTGTGCCATTATTAGATTGAGCCTCCTTCTTTAGAAATGCTTCTGCCTGTATCAACCAGATGATTTCGTCTTCAAGATCATCAGAAGGCCATTTCGCGTGTGCCGGAGACCACTTTTAGCCATGCGTTTTGGCTCTTCTCTGTGGACGGTGCTTGCTGCTACCTCACTGCCTCAGGGTATGAGTAAGCGAGTCATCTTGGATGCCCAACGTCCCTATAATGGACCTGAGGTGCGGCAAGCAACCTGCTCGGGGCCGGTAGAGAACAATCCGACAACGTGGTGGCGCGCTGCGATTGAGCATAATGGCACGACACCAACCGCTGCAGACACAACGTACCAGTATTATCGCACCGTCATTCAGTATGGCGCAGACAACACCGGGGTCAACGACTCGTCAGACGCCTTCAATACCGCAATTAATGGTAAGGATTACTACTTCCATAGGCCGAAAGGAGCTAGTTTTAACACCTTGAAGCGTGGAACAGAACTGGAAACACGGTGACAACCATGCCTGCCTATGTCTATATTCCACCGGGAACGTACAGGTTTAAGGCATCGGTCCAGCTGATCGTTTCAACATATCTCATCGGCGACCCTATTGACAGGTAAGTCACCCATCCTACAAATTGGATCGAAATAACAAGGAAAGGAGACTCCTAACATGTCAAGACCGACACTCATTGCAGACCCGGCTTTGGGGCCGAGCCCGCTCATATACGGTTATGATGCTTATCAGGGTGATAACTCCGCCACCAAAAACTTTTACATGGCTCTTCGAAATGTCAATATTGATACATCCGAGGTTGATGCCGCAACAGAGGCTGTTGCCATCGACTGGTCTGTGTCACAAGGCTGCTCCATGAACAACGTTAATATCACGATGCCCAACTCATCTAAGCACATTGGAATCACGATGGGGCATAGTGGGTCTGGGGTGACTATTGCAGACTGCGTAAGTAGAAACCCGCGCCAAGCGATCTCACTGCGAAACACTAACTCATAGGGAGGGCCAATCTCATAGAACTTCTACGGCGGCGCTGTAGGAATCCAGCTCTGGAACCAGCAATATAACTTCAAAGCCTTGAATTTCGACGGGTGTGGGGTGGGAATCAACATAATTATGGTGTATGTTGCTACATTTCAGGATATTACATTTTCCAACTGCAACTTTGGCATTTATACTAGCAACTTGACAGGCGCAATATCGCTGGTCGACTCCTCAGTAGATAACTGCAATGCCGGCGTCAACGCTTATGTGTCCGGAGGCGCTCAAGGATCACTGGTAATTGAGAACTTCCAAACCGACACATCAACTGTGGCTGTGACTAGCCGGGACAGGAGAGTCCTTCTGCAGGGCTCTGTTCCTGCAGGTCAGACGTGGGTGATGGGAAATGCAGATCCTCAGGGATATCAGAGTGGAGTGCTGTACCCGGTTGCTAGACCATCAGCCCTGCTCTCTGGGGATAAATACTTCACCATGGATGCACCTCAGTATGAGAAATACGACATTGACCAGTTCGTTAGTTTAAGGGGTGATGCAGAGTATCCTGTGTATGGAGACAGTAAGTGAACGAGAACCTGCCGTCGAGCCAATCAAACATCCCCCGAGCTTACGCGGTGCGCAGATTTACACAACGATGGGCCCAGCATCAACGCGATACTCCAGAAGAATGCCGGCTGTAAGATCATATTCGTGCCACAGGGCATATACATTACCGAGGAGACCATCTACGTGCCGCCGGGTACCCGTATGGTAGGCGAGACACTCAGCATCTTTTCCGGAAATGGATCGGCGTTTTTACGCGCAGAAGACCCGCAGCCTGTCGTCAAGGTTGGAAATGCGGGCGAGGAGGGCGTCGCACAGATCTCCGACCTGCTGATCGAAGTGGCCGATGTGCTCCCGGGAGCCGTACTGATGCAGATCAACATGGCGGGGAAGAACGCCGGCGACGTGGCGGTGTGGAACACGGTGCTCCGCGTTGGAGGCTCTCGAAACTCCCGGGTTACCTACGACTGCACCAGCACGGATACAGCAACCTGCAAAGCCGCCTTCGCGCTGCTCCACGTTGGCAGCAGCGCATCACTGTACGCCGAGAACGTCTGGGGTTGGGTGGCTGACCACAGCCTCGACGACGATGTGGCTCAGAACATCGCCGTGGGTCGCGGTGCGCTTATAGAAAGCGTTAAGCCCACCTGGCTTGTGGGCTCCTCGTTTGAGCACTCGACGCTGTATCAGTACTCCCTGAACGGCGCATCCAACGTCTACATCGGTATGCAGCAGACCGAATCCCCGTACTGGCAGGGTGGCGACCAACCCGAATATGCCCCCGCACCGTGGACGTGAGTTCAATTTCTTCTATAACCAAATGATCAAGGTTCCTCTCTTCTCACTTGTGAGCGCTTGGCGAAAAGAGAAAAAGGAATCGCGGAAGACTGAAAAGGCACACTGCTAACCTCCCCTGGCGTGTTTTACACGCGTTGGGAAACACAGTCCTAATTCTACGTACGGCGACCCAACCTTCGCCAACTGCGCCAGCCAAGTCGGCGCTAACGGCAACGTCACCTCGGCGGACGGCCAATGCCATCGGGCGTGGGCCCACTACGCGACCAACAGCTCCGGCGTGGTGGCCCACGGCGCCGCCTTGTGGGTCTTCTTCGATGCCATGAATGACAACCAGTGGGGCGATCCGGGCTGCGCGGCGTCCGGCGGCGTGTGCCAGCTCAACGCTGTTTACCTGGGCGCCTCCTCCTCGACCTTCATGTACTCGCTGAGCAGCAAGTCCACGGCAAATCTCGTGTACGACAACGATGGCGGCGGCGGCGCCGTCAGCGTGGCCACGCAGTCTGACAATGCCGGCGGGTGGGGTGCCGTTGTGGCTGCTTATCTCCGAGATTCCAATGAGGACGCAAGCAATACGTAAGTGTTCAAAGAATCTATTATACCTTTATTTTAATTGTTATTCTCCTTCCATGTTCTTGCTCTGAAACTAACTCGATCCAACATTGCAGACCAAGTGATGAGTCCAACTCGCTGGCAAACCCATCCGTAAAACCTCACTGGATGCTTATAACGATATCCGTACTTGCTACGTTGCTAATGTCGTAATTCATACGTTTATGGGGAGTTATGGTAATCACCATACCTCAACATGATAATAAAGCCCAATACATTTGTTACTTCGGATGGTAGAAATGTAAACTGTTGTTAACATACTATTACACTCTTCACAAGTGGCTTGGTTTGGTAGAAATAGTTGCAGGAATATAAGGAGGCTAAGGAGAAAAGTCACAAGCGGGGAGGTATAGATATGGAACAGAACAGGTTTACATGCAATACTTGACTTTTGTCAATCTTGATTTCGTCAATCGTCAAACTATACTAGAGTACAATTAATGCTAGGAGTATCCGCTCCCTTTCCTCGCTTCGTATCATAATTACAAGCCTCTGTGGATATCCTGTGCAGATGCTTGGCTATTGCGCCGGTCACGTTGGTGAGATGCGTCTCCGTGCATTATGGAAGGATCCCCAATGTGCTTCCGCATAACTGATGGCGGAACTTGAGCAGCATCTGTAGGGTCTCGAGCGGTCGATGAACTGTGTCATGGTTAGCATCAAATATAATACGTTGAAGTCAAGGGAAAACTCACGAGACTTACGCTCCGAATGTCTTGTTGCCACCAAAAGTCTTGGAACCATCAAGATCAGAGTCGACGCGAGGGTCCGCCTTGTTCATCATATCACTCTTATGGGGGCCAGCGGTTTTCGGGGCGGGACCAGGGCCGCTACCCAGATGTGCACCGGTTCCACTAGCACCGAAAGTAGATCCAGGGGCGCCACGGCGGTCATAAGCGCCCTCAGTGGCTCCCGTAGAGGAGAATGCGTTTCCAGTGCCAGCAGAGCCGTAGTTTCCAGTGCCAGCAGAACCGTAGTTTCCAGTGCCGGTAGAACCGTAGGTGCCGGTGCCTCCAACGTTAGAGGCGGGGTTGGCGCGGTGGTCGCGGTCAGAGTCGATGCGAGGATCGGCAGCATTGGCCATTCTAGAGCTGTGGGGACCGTGAACGCCCTCGGCAGTCTCGTAGGTTCCTGTTCGGCCAGGCTCATAGGTGCGGCTGTGTCCAGGCTCGTAGCTGCCGGTGGTACCAGCAGAACCGTAGGTACCAGTACCTCCGATGTTGGAAGCGGGGTTGGCACGGTGGTCTCGGTCAGAGTCGACGCGAGGGTCGGCAGCATTGGCTACTCTGGAGCCGTGAGGACCGTGGGTGCCCTCAGGAGCCTCGTGAGACTTGTCGCTGTGGAGAGCCTCCTTAACCTTGTTGACGAGTCCAGACATGATGATGGATGATAGATCAATGTGTCTCAGGGTAAAGTCTGATTGAGTTTGTGGTAGTAAGGTGAAAGTGTTTAGAGATGTTGTTCTTGTAGTGTGTTTGAGTGTGGAATGAAAAATTGTGGTTGTGATTGCATGGAACTTTGGCCCTTTAAGTATTGGGTTTCCTTACGACTCAAGAGGACTAGAATGACTTGACGTAAGAGCAACGACTTGCTCTGCTCCTGACTGCGATGGTGTAAGACGTCGGCCCAGGCCAGACAATTGCCATTGGACGTGGAGATGGGAGGTACTTGGAAAGCTCATCCGTTAGGTCATCTGCGTCATAGTCTCATGTATAGAATCGCCAAACCTTGCAAGTTCCATTGGTTTGCTCACTGGTGGTGGAGCTTGTGGCCGGCGCTACTCAACTACGTACCTTACCCCGGCATCCAGTCTTTAATTTCCAACGTCTATTGGTACCATAGTGGCGGCCTGGGTCCGCTTGCTACGTGCCAAACCTCGTGGCTATGCTGGCGCCTCCGCATTTTACGTTTGTAGAGGTAGTTGTGGACATTGATGTTGCGTGCCATGCGCCAAGCCGAGCAGGTAACCCGGAAATGACGTAGAGACGGCAGTCGAATGGAGAGCCGTGCAAGGCTAGAGTGATGCCTATCCACTTGAATCTGCTCGAAATTAACAGCTTCACCCATCGAGCGAGTGCCATTCAGCCATTCAAATTCAGCCGGAACACTGGAGGCCATCGTTTACTGTCAACAAGTACATGTGTAGTAACTTTGAAGGCTGGAAAGGTCGCCTGCCGCCCCTCGCAGCTTCTTCATAGCTTCGAGTTTTGTGTTATGGCCAGTGTGGTCGTAATCACAACATGAACAAACGAATTCATGGCGAATGAGAAAAGCCCGTGATGATGACGTGTTAGAGATTGGGAATTTACACAAGCTAGACTACCGTGACGAATTGGAAACCCTCCACCATCTTCGCCCCTGAAGGGCATTCCAAGCTTCAAACCAGGTACCACGGCTCTTTTTGAGCTGCAGTGGAGCCTGAGGGGCGCTCTAAAGGGAGAGGCGGCTCTGCAGCAATGCGCTCGGAAGGGGGTTGCGGGCTAGCAATGCCTGGCCCGGCGTGCAGTTTACGGGTCGGATGCAAACTCCACGAAAAATTAACTCTCTTACCCTGCTGATGCACCGTCGATCAGCCCCAGATCTTGCCCACCATCTCGTCAGGACGATGCAATGAAGCGAAGCGGTGGAATTGTGGCTCGTAAGCTAAGTTTTCGAGACTGAGTGACCCAGTTTTCGATCGAGATGTGGCGTGTGTGGCGCGAGCTTTCTCAAAAAGGCAACAGAGCACCAGTGCTCTTGGGGAAATGCTGTCATAGACTGCCCACTTCTTCCACGGTACTCTGGCACAATCGGGTGGCTGCAGCACTTTTACTGGACATGGAAACGCGAATCGTCATCTAGACATTTGTGGTAAAGAACTACTGCGGGTGATCGCAAGGAAATATCCCGCTTAGCGACTCATCATGCCGTCATTTACTACGACTTGAGACGCTACGTCAAACTCAACGTTCCATGTCTCAACCACAAAACAAGTATTGATTTGGGATTTCGACTATGTTAAGTTAGCTTGGGGGACCAGAAAATAACGTGAAGGCCCGTGCCCCATTGAGAGTATTGGGGGACGTTCTGCTCAAATATGGAGATCGCCCAACTAGACACCCAATTCAATATGAAGTTTCGTTATTGTGAACAAACTACATGTACTTAGTCTTGCTAGAAACGGCAGGTATCGATGTAATCATCTCACCAAATAGTTGGTTTGCATAAAGCCAGTACAATTACATTCAATATCTTTATCCATTCTGGGAGGAAATAGTATACAAGGATAGCACCATCATACATCGTCAAATCTTATTAGCAGTAGTTCAATCTAGACAAGACTAATTACCTATTAACCAAAAATAGCTGGATTCCTGTACTTCACTAGACGAAACTGCCTACGAGAATATTTCATTATGCTCTAAAGCACAACAGCGCAAAGGCATGACGGCATGTAGATACGAAATGTACAAAAAGATGTGGTTTTATTAAGTATTTAGTAGGGTATCAATCTCCATCGTAAGTTGTTCTTATCAATCAGGCGTAGGCTTCCCTATAGTTGAATCGTAGGTGATAAGAACTCCAATTTCCAAACTCCAATTTCAGCCTAAAACATATCCGTTTCTCATAATAGAATGTATCCATCAAGGATCAAAGTACCAAACTGGGTGCCAGTCCCAAGTCCGATTTCACATGGCATTACCCCAATACGGGAGGAAAAGCCATAGACGAGTGTGTAGTTGTTAGAGAGCCACAGGCATGTGCTCTACCAACCAGAGGCGCGCTCGAGATTCGTTGCGTTTAGACGCGGGATCTATACCAGCGGCGCGAGTAAGTTCGGCGCTCGTGGTCGCGAACCCAGAGGACGCCAATGATGGCCGACACGAGCCAGCAGATGGCAGACAGGAAGGCAAAAGCAATCACAGCCTTCCAGTTGCCGCACTGGTCGACGCCGTTCAGAGCAACATTGTTCCAGTCGAAGATGTAACCGCAAGTGCCGTTGCTTCCGAGGAGCTAGTCGATGTCTGTTAGCTGACGCAGTTCACCCCACAGCAATCGACGACAGGAAGGAGATATAGAGTTCAACCCTGGTAGTGACATTAGAGGCAAAGAAATTTGACCATTACTTACATTGACGATGAGGCCAAACGCGACGAACCAACAAATGGAAATGATGACGTCCACAGGCCAGTGAACAAAGTTGCCGGAGAAGGGGAACAGCCAGATCAGAGAAAGGAAGATGGAGATGCCAGCGACGACCTCAGCGTAGATGAAGCGTGCCTGGCTCCAGCTGTCGGAGTTGGAGACGGCGTGCAGGTATGCACCGTTGACACCTGCAACAATGGCTGCGAAAGCCAACTCCGCGAGGCGGAGAATCATGGAGAATAGATCTGTCATAATCATCATGATGGCGGTGGTTTCTATAAGAGACTATAGAGTAGTCAAGTGAGAAAGGATTTTGCTGGATGGATAAAGATGGTAGGCTGGCTGGCCTTTGGAAAATAGACTTCTGGGCTGTTGTTACGAGAAAAACCAAGAGACATGTAATTGAGTTGGGCAACACTACAAGTATTTATCGACGTCGTGACTCACGAATGTTTGGAACTGAAAGCTATGACGCCGTCAGGAAAAAAAGGTCAGATTCCAGTCTCACAATCATGGCAAGGCAGAGAGCCTGATTTTTTGCAAGTTATTCTACTGCTTGGCCCAGTACGTAATTGTCTATTGGACGAGGCGATGGTATACAAGTACCGATACCTTGCATGCGACCCTGACCAAGGTCAACCGCCCAGCCCCTTGATGCCACGAAAAACGTCACTGGTACCGGCTGGAAGTTTCTTCAGACTTCGCGTAGCACCAGCTGGGCAGTGACAACTCACGAATGATGTCGTCGCCTCGCCAGCTTCTGCGGATGTGTGTGGGGTGGTGCTATGAGGTCATACCTTGGAGTGATAGTCTAAAATCAGGGTTGGCTGCCAGTTGCCCATTGTGCAGGGCCCCATGCGTTCCCGTCCAGTCGTTAGGGGTCCAGGAAGCAGATGAAACAACGAAACCAGGGTGGGAAAACTCTTTGGAGGTCCCCAACCCTTGGCAAACTACGTCAAATGGGGTGCCTTGGAACCCTGGAATAGGCTGCCCAGGTGGAAATGCAGCCTAAAAATCTACCAATTATATTGTGGTTGCCACGCTTCGCAAACCGTCCTTTTGACGCGGGGATCACACGACGGTACCGCGTTTGCTAATCGGCTGTCTTACTTCCCAAAATGTGCCTCTATCCACCACAAACATGGGCGGTCTTGCTGAATCTGATATATCGACGCTTAGCATGTCAGATAGCAGACGGTAGAGTACGTCAACCTGCATATAACAATGGGAGATATCGAAGAGCTGGGCTAATAATGCCTCAAACACAACCGACATATGGAAGCCGGGAACCAGTTCAACAAAATTAACAAGAGCTGGTGTAGTGGGAAGCCCTCAAGCTTGTTGCAATTTATGAAGGAATTAGTGCTGTAGCCGGACGAGTCTCGAAGGTTGAGTTACCCAGTTCGGCAACAAGCATCAGCAGGACGCTTTATTAATGCGTCGGAGACTTTTCGAGCTACGCTATCACAATTAGTGAATGCGTACAAATCGACAAGGCGAACCGCGCGATTATTGTAGATAATGGCCACAAACATCAGCGCATGCGATTCACATTACGTTTCATGGACTTTGAATAGCCAACCTCCCCGTAAGGTGCCCAGGTATGATTTGAAGTGGCCAGTGGCCGTTTGCAGTCTCAAATGGGTAGTGCGAAGGCTACATCTGACTACCCAGGTAGGTAGGTGGAAAAGAAAGCCGGACGCACGTGTGCTATGAACCCTGCCCGTAGACCTAGAGCAGGGGCTGGACACACGCGGTGATAACTTCCTTCGATGAGCATCAATCAATTGCCTCAGGGACCTTATAGCCTCAGCGATCCGAATAAAATCCTAAGGCCATGGTATTTTTGGGGAGGCTGCAGCGCTGGAAACTAATCTCGAATTTTTTTATTGCACGACTGTCCTCCCAATTGTCGATTCCCAACGGCCAACGTACCCGAGCTTGTCTTGAGTCACTTCGAGACACTTCACCATTTCTACAAATCTAGGTGCGCCCGCCCGTGCCTGTGGGATTATGTGGGGCCTCAGTCTCCTCCTATTCACAGAATTACTGGTTTCTTGTCCCCTCATACGCTGCCAACTGCTTTGGTGTGTGGTCGATGCAGCGTAGGCTCGTCCTAACGCGAGCAAAGGATCCGGGAGTAAGAGGCTCACACCTTCGTTTGTCTTTAATCACGGATTGCACAAGCATGTACTATGGCATTTGAAGTAACAACAAGAACCCTGTCTAAGCAATGCATACAACTGCTAACGAATGACGATAGAACTATCCCATACTACCTAGGCGAATAAGGAAAACAATGTGAGGTGGACCTGAAGGAAACCTCTCTGTTTAATGTTCCTCACGTCTCAAGAACCCTTTTCGATTTCTACTCCTGGGCGGAGTGCGATCATTTGACGAAAACACCCATGCGGTGCGGCACAGTTTGATGCCATAGCTCATCTGGGGGCTGCATAATATCAATTTTGTCCCATTCTCCTGCCTCAGTGATCCATTCATGGGTCGGCCGGCACAACGTGCAGCCGCCAACAAAGTGAGGCCAGAACAGATTCACAAAGGCTAAGGCTTACAGTTAGTTATTTGCTTTCTGTACGTTGTGATATTTGCGCGCTTACCTTGGTACATTCTCATGCCTATATTCACATCGGCACGGACATGCTCGAATATATACCAGCGCCCGCCCTTCTTCAGATAGCTGTAAAGCTCGCGTATGTTATGCTGTGGCTCAGGGATGCTGCACAGGCACAATATTGAAACAATGCAGTCGACGCTGCCTTTCTCAATCCCACCATGGGATTGGAGGTCTTCAATCCCCACTGGCACGATGTGGTACACCGACTCAAGCTTGGCCTCTTTGATCTTCTGCTGCAAGCTTGGATGCTGGTCTCGATTTGGCTCTACGCCGTAGATGCAGGTAATCTTCGTTCGAGGGGATGGCTTGGTCAAATCGGCCGCGGTACTAGCGTCGGCAGTGGAAGAGACAGAATTGTCTTTTCCCGCGCCATCATCCAGGAGCGCTGGGTCGTTTTTGAATATGTCCACCCAGTACCCGGGGCCAGGGCCAAGCTCAATCACGGTGCCTCCGATGCCAGGGTTGACCCTCTCATCGACAACACGGCCACCGGAGAACCGCCCATCGAGGAGAGCCAAAACAGTAGGCCCTGTGTTGTCCCTGATCCTGGGCGCCATCCAGCGCCAGAAACGGCTGAACCAGGCATTCTGGAGTCGAAATGGATTAAACAGAGTGCCGAATTTTCGGTCGCGGCAGAGAGACGCCACGGCCCCGGGCAAGAACGAAAGAACCATGCCCAAAAAAACCCATGGACCAGCGAGACCTGAGAGGGTCTCGTACAAGGTAGAGAAGGCAGACATTATTGTTCAGTGGAGGGTATGTCTTGCACGGGGAAATATGCTGCGTTGATTGTTGTGTGAAAGGGGGGGCGGGGGGAGAATGGGAAAAGCGACCCAAAGGTATATGAAAAGGGTTGCTACGGTTGACGAGTGGAATGAAAAGGGGGAAGGTGATCTGGGGAAGGGTGGTGAAATAATATTCTTGCTTGTAAGAATCCCCAATCTGGGAGGAAATGCGATTGCTAATACTAAACAGGAGTAATACGAGATGTGTCTGATATGGGGGTATCAGTCTGAGTGCGAGTCAGAGGGGAGGGAATTGGGCGGACAAAGTGTGGGAGGTCCCTCCTTATATATCAGACAGGCGACCGAGAAAGAGACAGACACAGAGAAAGACGGCCAAACATCTCAGAGCCCTGTCCTCTCACTCCACGGGGGGCGCGCGGTCGGTCGAATCCGCGATATGGTTCCGGGCCCCGGTCTGAGGGCAGCTCGAGGGAAAAAATGGGAGAAGCTGATTGGGAGAGATGCTCACAACTCGGGGCGGCTGCCACTAATATGGTCACTTTCACTAAAAGTGGAGACCCACATGCGGCCCCAGCTATTCAACCGCCCACACAGTCTTAATAGGATTTTTTCTCCAAGCTGTTGTACGACTGATTGGCTGCGTTGTAAGCAGAATCAGACCAGGGCTGTGTCGCTCGGAGGAACCCAGCTCGGGCTTGGGCAGCTTGGAGTCTCGTGAATGGGCAGGTGGGAAGTTATGAGGAGTAAAAGAAAAACCTCTTCCCAAGGTGAATGCTCACACACTTAGATCACGTATTACACGATGCGGGGTGAGCTGAGTAGAGTGTACTTAGGCAATCGTATTGCTACTACACATTGTTCATCTATATGATTTGTTTAGCATCAAGAAAACCTCCCCCCGCGTCTATAGCTCATCCCGGCCGTTTTCTGGTATCGGCACGTCTGGTCGACCACTATCTTTGTGCAAGTCTACAGCCTGCTTACCCCTCCATTTCTGCCACAGGGCCCAGAAATCCTTCTCCATGCCGCTCTCCAGCTGGTCGGGAAGCACGACCACGTACTCAATGTAGAGCTTGCCAAACTCGGTCTTGTGGTAGACCGAATCCCCATCTTCGTGCCATATGGGCATACCTTCACCCTCTACCGTCTCCACAGACCCGGGCTGTACCACCTCACCTCTCTTGCGGTTGAGATGCACCACATGGCCGTCCAGATGCGTGAGATTGCGCGTCCAGTCGCCCATCCAGGCTTCTCGAAGGGAAAGCACCTCACGCCAGAAGAGGTCGTTGCCCTTGCGTCGGAAAAAGGTGCCATCAACGTGGTCCGGGTTGTCAACTTCCAGTTCGGGATCCTTCTCCACCAGAGTGACGACCAGATCACCGGCGATGTAATCGGGGCTGGCGTCGGCCTCGTTCTCATACACAATTCTGGAATCCCTGGGTGCGCCTGGATCGACCTTTAAGGAGACGGTCGTGGGCTTGCGAACCACCCGGTTACCACCGCAGACCGGGCACTTGTGCTTGATGGTCTTGCCGCGCCCGCCGCAGGCATCGCACTGGGTCTGGACCTGCTGGAACATGCCGGGTGCCAGCTGGTGTTTAATGATTCTGACACCGTGGCCCTTACAGTGGTCGCAAGTCTCGACAACGCCATCGGATGACCCTGTACCTTCGCACTCCTCGCATATCTGCTGCTTCTCCCATTGGAATTCGGTATCGCTGCCGAGGTAGAAATCGCGCAGCGCAATGCCCACCTTGATCTCAATGTTGTGGCCTCTCGGCTGCCCGCGCTGGTAGTGACCGCCACCACCAAAGAAGCGGCTGAAGAGGTCGAATGGATCGTGATGATGGCCGCCACCACCCTGACTTCGCTGCTTCAGGCCCTCATGTCCATATTGGTCGTAGATCTTTCGCGATTCAGGGTCAATAAGGGCCTCGTAGGCTTCAGAAACCTCGACGAATTTATCTTTCGCTGTCTCGTCGCCACTAGTTTTCGAGGACAACTTAGTTAGCTCTTCACGTCCCTCGGCGTCTAGCGGAGAAGATATACATAGGGGAATAAATAGAGCGAAGAAGAGAAGGGAGGAAGCGCGGATGGGTCACGTACGGGTTCTTGTCCGGGTGGTATTTTTTTGACAGTTGGCGGTATGCCGACTTAATTTGCTTGTCATTCGCTTGCTTGTCGATGCCGAGAACCTGGAGCATGACTGTTAGAGAACTAAGTCGTTCCTAAAACCACGAGAACCCAAGACTAACCTTATAGTAATCCTCGGCACACAATGCGATGTGCAGGAAAGCTAGCAGGAGCAGCCAAGCTGCCCCATGTAAATGCATCCTGTAACTGCAGGTAAAGACGTGGCGTGGCCAATTGAACGTGAAGACAAGCTGGGAGAGGATACAAAATTGCTACGCTGAACAAAAATTCAAAGAGCGACTTAAAGACAGGGGCAGCAAGCTTCCTCCCCCGAGGATGAAGAAATGCAGCCGTAGAAGAACAGGTGGCGTACGAAACGTGGTAGGTATGAAATTATAATATTTAAAAGCGAGATACCTATGTACAACGTGTTAAAAGACAGATTAGATCGCTAGTCCCACACAGATAGGAAGATACGTAGTAGCGAAATACTAGCAAGCTGTCCCTGTCAAGCCAACCCACCAACGAGCGTTCAGAGACCGTTTTTTCCCTCCTTATGTCCGATAAGATAACAGGGTGGCACTTTCCACTTCTGCGCCAATTCCATGTGAACCAGTCAGGTGCATTCAGCTCGGAAGATTTACGCCCGCATTTGTGAGTTCCTGTGGCAAGGAAACATCACAATAGGAAAACCGCTGGGAGGAGTATGTATTAAAAGAACCTGTACATACAAATGCGATGCAGGGTAACTATCAATACAGCCAGAATATCTCGGGATGGTGTTTTCAACCTCGACCTGGAGTGGCGACACCTCATTGACGAACTCCAAGTACGCCGAGTACGTACACTCTGCCCGATAGGTAGTTTACTTTTAGCGCTACATGCCCGTACTTAAGTATTTATGTACTTCTGAAGTGCGGCTCCGCGACAATTATTAGAAGTCCACTTGAATCGACTCTCACCAGAACATCAAAATATATATGACAAGTATATTGACTCTTCACTTTACGATCTCCCGACAGCAGCTAATTCGAAATTGCAATCAAGAATGCTGATAGTCCATTCGAGTTTGCTTCCAGACCGATGATTCCATCTTCGACCCGGCCTCCAAATACTTTCAAAAACTTTAGCTCTATGGAGCCCCACTTTTACCGTTCTAGCTGCTCAGCCAGTAAATATGCAGAACTGATCGTAGACCTCATGCAATCTTGGTGAAAGCTTCCAGCCGCTGCCTTGTGATCGTGCCGCACATGCCTTCCCGACTGCAACGTAGAGACCGCTGAAATGAGCGCCAAACGGTATGCCTTCGTCCCTATGGACGATGAGGAAGTCGGCCCGCAGAAAGTCGAAAAGAAAAGGAGCAAGCACCGCCATCATGAGGACCGCGACAGTGATGGAGACCGGAATCGCGACAGAGATTCTTCCCGCCGCCACCACAAGTCCTCCCGAGAAGATCGAAGCCGCTCACCCCGAGAGTCGCACACTACCAAGTCCAAGTCCTTCAGAAGGAATGATCGGAATGAGGCCGAATTTGATGACCGGTGGGGTGATGAGGAACCACGTTCTGACCTTGAGGAGGATGCAGCCCAAGATGAGAACGAGCCAGAGTTCCAAGAGTCTGCATCCAAGAGGGTCAAGCTGAGCCATGATGGTGACGATGACAATGATGAAGATGCAGATCTCTCGGATACCGCAAGAGACAGAGCAGAAGCGGAAGCATTCGCGAAACGTCTAAAAGCGCGCGACGATGGGAAGTCCAAAAAGGTGGTTGAGGACCGAGCGAGCAAGGCCCAGGACGAGCGACGACGGCTCGCAGATGACGTTGCTTCGAGAAGGGCTGCGATGCCCGATTTGCGGGAGAGATCTCGGCAGGATTACTTGAAGAAACGTGAGGCGGAACGGCTAGCCCTACTGCGCAAACAGGTTGCAGAAGAGACCGCTGAATTGCGTAGTGGTGTTCGCTTGAGCGAGCGAGAGAAGGCCGATTTCGCAAAGAATCGGGAAATCCTTCGTCTGGCCGAAGAGCGGCTGCGTATCGATGATCACCGCGACGGTTATTACATGCCCGAAGACTACATCACAGAAAAGGGCAAAATTGACCGAAAGAAAAAGGAGGACGCACTATACAAACGCTACGTTGATCGTGACGAGTATGGACAAGAGAAATTTGTCACTGAGCATGAGGAATGGGAGCGTGAGCAGGCGCAGAAAGCCAAAGCACAGATAAACCGAGCCGAACGGGAATACGAAGGCGATTACTCGTTGGTCATGGACGAGGAACAATATATCAACTGGAACCTGGATTCAACATTGGCGGGTGAAGGAAAACAACTTACCCAAGAGCAACGATTCCTTGAGGCACAAATCGATGCCGCCGAGAAAAGGGCGTTATCCATCCAGGAGACACGCAAGAGTTTGCCCATTTACGCCTACAGGGATGAGTTCATTGCTGCCATCAACGAGTACCAAATCCTGGTGATCGTCGGTGAGACGGGAAGTGGAAAGACCACCCAGCTTCCGCAATATCTTCATGAGGCCGGATTCACCAAGGATGGTCAAAAAGTGGGATGCACGCAGCCACGACGAGTGGCCGCCATGAGTGTCGCGGCTCGTGTTGCAGATGAGATGGGCGTCAAGGTTGGCAACGAGGTCGGATACTCCATTCGATTCGAGGATAACACCAGCGACAAAACAATTCTAAAGTATATGACGGATGGTATGCTTCTTCGAGAGTTCATGACAGCTCCCGATCTGGCCGGGTATTCTGCCTTGATGATCGACGAAGCTCACGAGCGTACCGTCCATACTGATATTCTCCTGGCCTTAATCAAGGATCTTTCACGAGAGCGTCCGGATTTGAAACTCTTGATCTCATCAGCGACAATGAATGCGGAGAAATTCGCGAAGTACTTTGACGATGCACCCATCTTCAATATCCCTGGCCGAAGATATCCGGTTGATATTTACTACACGCCAGCACCAGAAGCTAACTATTTGGCTGCTGCAATCACGACGGTCTTTCAGATCCACACGACGCAAAGAAAGGGAGACATACTCGTCTTTCTCACTGGACAGGACGAAATCGATGCTGCCGAGCAGGAAATCACAGAAACCGCAAGAAAACTGGGCAATCGGGTTAAGGAACTCATAGTCTGCCCGATCTACGCGAACCTTCCATCTGATCTACAGTCCAAAATTTTTGAGCCAACTCCCGAAGGTGCCAGGAAGGTTGTTTTGGCGACCAACATCGCAGAGACTAGTTTAACCATCGATGGGATTGTGTATGTGATTGACCCTGGATACGTCAAGGAAAATGTCTACAATCCTGCAAGTGGCATGTCCAACCTTGTAGTAGTCCCTTGCTCTAGGGCCTCAGCAAATCAGCGAAGTGGAAGAGCAGGCCGTGTTGGACCTGGGAAATGCTTCCGCCTGTACACCAAGTACGCCTACATGAGTGAGATGGATGAGTCTACCACGCCCGAAATTCAGAGGACTAATCTGAATGGCATCGTTTTGACGCTAAAATCTCTTGGTATCAACAATCTTCTCGATTTCGAGTTTATGGATCCCCCACCAACAGAGTCTCTCATTGGAGCTCTAAATCAGCTCTTCGCCCTTCAGGCATTAAACCACAAGGGTGAGCTCACTAAAGTTGGCAGGCAAATGGCAGAATTTCCCACAGAGCCCATGCTCGCCAAAGCTGTCCTCGCGGCTGACAAGTTTGGCTGCGTTGATGAGGTGCTATCAGTCGTCTCAATGCTGGGCGAGGCCTCCGCACTTTTCTTCCGGCCCAAAGACAAGAAGATTCATGCTGATAGTGCGCGCAACCGATTTACGGTCAAAGAGGGCGGTGACCACCTCACACTTCTGAATATTTGGAACCAGTGGGTCGATAGTGATTTCTCCCCCGTCTGGTCGCGTGAGAATTTCTTGCAGCAACGCTCCCTGACCCGGGCGCGTGATGTTCGCGACCAGCTGGCCAAGTTATGTGAGCGTGTCGAGGTTTCGCCGTCCTCCTGTGGCTCGTCCAACATCGACCCGATTAAAAAGTCGCTCACGGCCGGATTCTTCCCCAATGCTGCGCGCCTCCAAAGAAGTGGCGACTCGTACCGCACGGTGAAGAATAACACCACTGTCTTCATCCATCCAAGCTCTGTGCTCATGGGCGCTGACCCCCCGGAGAAGATGGTGATATACTTTGAGTTGGTGCAGACGACCAAGGAATACATGAGATCCTGCTTGCCGATTCGACCCCAGTGGCTGACGGAGGTTGCGCCGCATTTCCATCGGAAGGAGGATGTTGCCAAGATGGAAGAAAAGAAAATGCCCAAATCTAGGAGTTAGCATGCTTTTGTAGAAAGACACAAATTGATGAATACCACTTGATAAGATGAACTACGGTTTTCCCCTCGAAATCTTGACAATTATGGACCAAGCTTCTATCATCAAGGCCTATCTTCTAATTTTAATTTTTTTTAATCGCTCCTCCCCTAGCCGTTCAGCCAGATACGGCGTTGTCTGCGAATGCTGGTGCTTACTTCAACAAGTTTACGAGATGGTGCCATTAGTCCCATTGAATAACTACCGGGACTGAGCGTTGCCCAGATCTCCGCGACACTCGCGATATACCCGCCCACGTGTTATACTTTTAGTATTATGTAGAATGAGGTATTTCCATGACTGCTCCAATTTGCTGCACAGTGACTGGTAGTTGGGCTATTGAACCGGCGATAACTTCGTTTCCACACTAAGAAAGGACCTGACATTTAGCGGAAGGCCTCCGCTCTTGGCATCCGTCCTGTGCCGCGGCAAGTGGGCCGATGTGGAGCCCGTGACCGTATCCCCACGGGGTCTGAATACAACCACGCACGTAATAGCTGGGGAGCCTTCCCTCTAACCATCACAATTCTTGAAGTTGCTTTATGTATGTTTTCGATCCCATTCCCTTTTCACAGCAGTCACGCTTTTTCAATCCTTCTCCAACGAAAAAGTCTCAAGGGCGACGCGAGTGGAAGTTTATCGCTAGTTGCTTCACTAACACCCTGATAGTGATTGCAGACCCCAGCCTGCCTTCTTCAAGAACAAGTTCAGAGTTACGACGCTGCTTCTTGGTGGTATATTTTTAAGAAGGAAAGAAAAGAGTTGTCATTCCTCGGTAAAGTAAAGCCTGCAGTTGACGGCCAAATGGAGCCATCAAGCTCTACAGCGGGGTTCTTCCAGCAACTCCCCACGCTGGGAAATCAATTCCACGATGATCCGAGTGTTCAGAGGATCCTCAAATGTAAGATCAAAACCCATGGCGTGGGCTACCGGCGACCCGCACTAGGAATTCGAAGTGAATGAGTTTAGTCCTGACACCCAAAACAGTGTTCGTCCCCGCGCAGATACTGGATAGCACGGTCAACGACATCGAACAACACTGCAACGAGGCTCTAGAACCGAGAATCCTTGACTGGGTTACTGACGCCGAGAAGAACCAGCCCTACCTCAGCGGCAGTGGTAGAAATGCCTTTGGTGAGCCTGTCAGCTCCAAACTAATCGTCACCGAGGGTTGGCAGAGGCTGCAGAACCGCGGCTTTGAGAAAGGGTGAGTCTTGGTCCTTCATTTTTCTTTCTGCATGGGGATAGCGACGGCTAACTTCATGAGCAGGCTCTCTGCCCAGGGGTATGAGCCAGGGCTGGACCAGTACACTCGAGTGGTACAGTATATGCGGCTGATGCTCTGGGAAGGGTCAAGTGCCAATACATCATGCCCCCAAGCAATGCAAGATGGTGCCACTCGGCTGCTGCAGCGCCACCTTGCTACAGATAAACTGGCTCCGATCGAGCGCAAGGTGTTTCAGGATGCCTTTGACCACCTTATATCCCGTGATCCAGGGAAAGGTTGGACGAGCGGTCAGTGGATGACTGAGCGGACTGGAGGCAGCGACGTGTCAAAAACCGAAACCGTGGCGACATATTCACCCTTACCCTCAGATGCACCGCCTTGCGACCCCAATGCGGACATCCCTCTTGGTCCGTGGAGCATCTCTGGTTTTAAGTGGTTCTCGAGCGCGACAGATAGCAACATGACGATCCTGTTGGCCAGGACACCTAAAGGATTAAGCACATTTTATGCACCGATGCGGCGCTACAACCCCACGGTTATCACCTCTGCCACTGGCAACAAAGGTGGGCTTGAGTTGAATGGCGTAACCATCTCCCGCCTGAAGAATAAGATGGGGACGAAGTCCCTCCCGACGGCAGAGCTCGAGCTCAAGGGTATGCGCGGCTGGTTGGTGGGCCAGGAGGGCCGCGGCATCCAGGAGATCACCACGCTGCTAACAATCACGCGTGTGCGCACGGCGGTGGGCGCCATGGGCTATCTCAGCCGCACCCTCGCCATCGCGCGAGCCTTTGCCAAGGTGCGCGAGGTCGGCGCCGGGAGAGGTGCCCGCGTGCAGCTCACTGAGGCCCCTTTGCACATGAATACGCTGTGTAGCTTGACTGTTGAGTACCACGGCATGTTACTCCTCGTCTTCTACACCGTCTACATTATGGGGCTGGAGGAGCACCCGACATCCGCGGTGGGCCCGCCATCGGATGTTGTGGCTCGGATCACCCCACAGGCGGATCTCGTGATACCGCTGCTCCGGGTCCTGACCCCGATCCTCAAAGGGTACTGCTCCAAGCAGTCTGTTTCGCTTATATACGCCTGCATGGAGAGCCTGGGCGGCGTCGGATACCTGGAGAACTCTGAGTCCGAGCATCTGAACGTTGCTCGGATCTTCCGAGATGCGTGCGTCCTCAGCATATGGGAGGGCACTACCGATGTGCTGAGCACCGATCTCGTGCGGGCACTGAAGCACCCGCGAGAAGGGGCACAGAGTATGCAGGCACTGGATCGGCTGATCGCAGCGAGCGTGAACGGGAGGCAGCAGAAAATAGTAGAACTTTGGCAGACGCTGAAGCAGGACATCAAAGCTACGTCACAAGCCGATCTTCTTAGCGAGGCGCGAGGGATCCTGTGGAGACTAGCAGAGATACTGACGGGAGCCCTATACACCGTGGAGGTGGATATATTAGGAGATGAGAGAGCCAAAGTCATGTGTCAATTGTTCTTGGACAAGAAGGGACTCAATACCTCTGGTGGGAAACCAGCTGGCAAGAAGGACACAATGGCCGATTTAATCAGAAACCAGCGCATCGTCTTTGGGAACGAGTGGACAACCACGTCGAAAAGTTCAAGCTCGAAGTTGTAGGTTATGTTAGGTAGATTGCAGTTCTCGACTAGGCCAGACTGGCCGTTCAAATTGCAGACACGTTATAATTACATTAAAGTGAGCCTCAGAAAGGCCATTCCTGGCTAGAGGCGTTGTTTAGCCTTTCTGCACCAAGGGATGTGATCTAGAAAAAGAAATCGACAAATGAAAAAAATAAACCTGTAGAGACTAGTGGCCGACAACCCGAGATGTGGCGTGTACTGAGACAAGGTGGGACGTTTTCTGTCCGAGTGCTCCCCCACTGCCGGGAGAAGTCAGTTACTCATATTCCTTTAACGGCGAATATCCCTTCAACCATCCAAATCTATCAACTTGTAGAACAGATCTCCATTAGGAGCAGGCAACCACCCAGACCCCGACACCGTCCGTAAACTGAGGATCAGAGCCGACATCGGCCTGCAAGAACTCCAGTGCGAAGTCCTTTTCGCTGCTGGCGAGCCAGGTGACGGTCTCAGAGTTGTAAGCCTTGGAGTCGGTGCCGCACGCGAAGGTGCCGATGGTGACCGAATTGCCCGGGTACACCTGGTGTACGGCCAGGTTGTTCCAGAGGATGTGCTCCTCGTTGTCAACTGGCTGGAACTGCATCCCGGAGTCCCCGCTCAGCTCCTGTTCCGAGCCGCTGAACTCGTAGCACGGGTAGCCCTCGGGCAGGTCCGAGCAGTACGGGAGCCGGAACTGCAGCGCGCAGAGCTGGCCCGCCTCGCTGGAGAAGCTCTCGGGGATCGCGTATTCGAACAAGGTGTTGTCGTCGGGCGTGATGGTGGCGTTGGAGCCCGTGTCGCGGATGCCATCCAGCGCCGAGTCGTCCGAGAAGCCGATCCTGCTGGGCCCGAGGGACGGCGCCGACGGGGAGATGGAGCAAGTCGGGGTGGGCCGGGTGGAAAACGGCGTCACGCTTGGCTCTGCATCTTGGCTACCGGCATTGGCTGTCACGGTTCCCGGGGTTGCACTGCTCGTGCCATTCGCATCCGTGGAGGCGGTATCCGCACTGGTGCTATCCGCACCACTGTCATCGGTTGAGGTTGGTGGCGGTGCGGCACCTTTCTTGCCGCTGGCTGAGGAGCACGCCGCATTTTGGTCAGTGAGGACTAGGGAGACCTCTAGACAGCCGGTTGTGTTCGCCTTAGAGGTCGAAAAGATGTCGTAAAACTGATCCCCATTGGCAGTCGTAGGGCAAGCAAGGAACGTGCCTTGCCCGCCCGTGTAGACAAGCGCCTGGCTCCCACCGCTCTGGTTTGCGATATCGAAAACCGTCTCGCCTGTGGCACCAACGTAGCACTCAAACTGGTAATTGGGAGCCCTCATGAAGCAGTTGTGGCCTAGAGAGTCCGTGATGGTGTTCGCCGATGAATCTATGCAGAACTGGCTATCCTGGAAAGCGGCACCCAAGGTGAGATCGCCGACGTGGTTCTCGTCGACATCCTCGGTCACCTTACCAGCCGAGGTAAGCCCAAAGCAACAACTATCAGATGATGATGAGGACGCTCCAGGAGCTGGAGCTGCATGCTTTGAGGATATCGCCGCTGCATGAGCACCTGCCGAGAGAAAGAGAACAGATGCTGATTTCATTATTGACGAGTTATGATGAAGGAGCGACAGAAGTGGGATATGAAAACTCGGCGACAGATGGTATTACATTAATTGCAGATATGTTCTTGGGCAGCAATCTTGACTTTACCTCCCCGGCAGGATGGATAGAAAACGAACGTAGACTTGTCGTAGCCGCGGTGTAGTAGAAGAAAGCAAGAGCCCCAGAGTTGCAAGGCGTGGCTGTGAGAGGAGACAAATACTATGGATTTAGAGATGGCGTAGCTTGTAGCCAATTTCAACAACGCAGGGATCACTAGTAAGGGAAGTAGAGGTATGACGAGGGAGGCTGACTTAACTCTTCTTGGAGGTGCCTGGGGATGTCTCAGATTCTCGTTCCCTTCAGTCATAAGATTGGAATGCTGGGCCACGGGATGCTTCGTGAGACAGGATGAAGGGCTGATTGAAACGTGCCACGGAAATGAGGATAGACAAGTGCAGTTGAAGGCAAACACAAAGCGAATGGTGCCAGTACTACCAAGTGCAAGAAAAGCGAATATGTATAGGGTGCTTGAGGGGAAAACTAGCAACTTACATTTTGGTGACCAGTCCTCCTGTCTACAGTAAGTACATGACAAGAGATGAACGAAAAGCGATCCGCCCTCTGCAGAGTTGCAAGTACATAAACATACTATAAAAGAAAAAGTATCGATTAGCGATTACGTACTAAACAACAAGGGTCGATCTGCAGTCACATTCTCTGTAAGCTCATCATCAGCATGAAACACAAACCACAGTATTACCTGTGACATTGCGATTTTCGCGGATAGTCTGACATTGACTGTGGAAGCTTTTCTTGGCAAATAGCACAAGAAATGACCTTAGTATCTCCAAACCCTCGCCTAACACCCTAGAGAGAACGGGCAAACCGAAGTATGCAGATACTACCATGACTACACCAACTCCTGTTGGATGAGTCTGCGACCTTCCATAACGTTTCGTTTCTTGAAACCAAACGGAGCTTGTGGACGTACCTAGTAGTTTACGCAGGTAATATGGGGGAGGGCAACCGCCAGGCGTTCATTTCTGGGTTGGTCTACTCCATGTAATACAAAAAAATCAAATGGGGGTATCATAACTGTCCACTCCTAGCCATTCCGCTCACAATTCATCTGTCTCGTCGTCATCAGAGAGCCAAATCGACGTTGTCGCTTCCTTCTTAATTCTAGGAGATGAGTTTTCCTGCTTTACTTTCGAACTGCCGGCCAACGGAAACTGCTGCGATTTGTATTTATATTCTGCCGCTGGCTGAGGCGGCACTCCTTCTCCTTTGATCGCGTTCCGCTCAACTTTGATCGGATCGTCTTCCTTGGACTCGATTTTGGTTTTTTCTTCAGTATCTGACTTGACTTCGCCGAGCTCTTTCAAACGCTCGAGTCGTTTTCGGTAGAACAAATCCAACGCATTCCGCCTTTCCTCTTGAGTCATACTCTCCACGGCCAGAGCAAACTCAGTTGCACTCGGAAACCCGAACGTGCTCGCCATGGTGCAGAACTGGCGTATCATGACATCTTCAGGAGGCTTATACTGGAAGCCGAGAGCATCAGGGTCCGAGCCAACGTCAACATCTGCGCCGTGGAAGAATACCGCCCGTCCTGCCGGAGTTTCATCTTGGCTGGCTTTTAGCTCAGCATGACGTGAGAGGTGATCTTCGACTTTTGATGATCCCACAACCTCAGAGTTTTCATGGGTATACTCAACACCGGCAGACACAAGAATGGCCTGAATGACGTCGCTTTTCCGCTTCTTTGATGCTTTCCTATCAGATGATATGCCCTCCTCTTCTCGCGTTAAGAACTTGGCTAGCTGACCCAGGCCGCCATCCCCGTTACTAGAATCGTCTTCCCCTTTGACCAATCCGTTCTGAGACGCTTCTTCTGCTGCTTTTTCCATATCAACGTCCATCAAACTCACACCTGCCCTAGCTTCGGCAATGTTGGTTTTATTGACGATATCCCTCAGAACTACCTGGTCAGCATGGTATGAAAACAAATTGCTGAGTCCAAAAATCTCGCCTTTCCGATCGGATTGGTGCTGAACGCCTTTGAAGTAGCGCCGCTCGTTCGAAGCTGTGTATCCAATATTTGCTTGCTGTTGCTTGTATATTTGTCGTGCATAGGTAATCTCTTCGATAGTCCCAGCAGATATTAATCGATACACATCTACATCACGCACTTGCCCAATACGGTATGCACGGTCTTGTGCTTGGAGATCATACGCTGGGTTCCAGTGTGGATCCATGATCACCACCTTATTAGCTGAGGTTATGTTGAGGCCAACACCACCGGCTTTGGTAGAGATCAGGAACACGAATTGATTAGGGTCGGAGTTGAAGTCATCAACAGTGTTTTGACGCTCTTCATAAGAGAGAGAGCCATCGAGATAGCTGACACTGTAGCTGGTATTGTTGAATAAATGTTGAAGGATTCGCAGAAGTCTCACACTGTGAGAGAACACCAGCACTTTGTCGCCGCTAGAATGCCAAAATTTTAGAAGTTTCTTTAACACCGTCCATTTGCCGCAAAACTCGGGATTGGCAAGGTTTAGGAGGGATTCCCGTTGGTTATATAGCTGCTGCCACCTATCGGGCACGGCAGCTTGGAGGTAGCGGATATCGCGATTATACTTGTCAATAGTGTCAGAATGCTGGGGTATCAATAGCGTCAGATGGCTAGAAAGCTTCTGCAGCGACATTACAAGAGGAAAGACGAGTGCCCTCCAAGGCTCGCCATCATCTGTGGTAGTATAGCAGCACCAACCACGTTTCTTTCCGGATCCGCAATCGCAGTTGTCGTAGGCCAATTTGACCGTTTCTACTAATGGGCTCTCCAAGAAGCTTTGATATGCCTGCTGCTGAAGCTCAGATAATGGACAAAACACAACTTTGTCACTCTTCTTGGGCAGTTGGTGAGCTATGAGACTCTTTACCCGACGCAAGAAGAATCTAGGGAGGAGGTTCTCGACGAGCTTTCTTGCTGTTTTTCTAGCTCTACTGAGTTGCTGCATTGTGGCATCATGGGACTGACCAATGGTCAGGGGCGTACTGATAGTATGCCTCCATTCAGACAAAGTCCCAAATACCCCTGGGTTGGTCCAGTTAAGAAGTGTCCAAAGCTCTTCGTACTTGTTTTGTATCGCAGTGCCTGTCAGGCCAATACGGCAAAGAGCATTGACGTCGTTCATTGCTTTCGTAACTCCTGCTGCAATGTCTTTAATGCAGTGGCACTCGTCCGCAACTACAACATCCCAGGCGGTCCTGTTAATTTTGTCACTGTGGTTCCTGTATGTTGTGTACGTGGTGATCATGATCTCAAGCATGCCTGCTCTGGCAGTGTCCAGCGCATCATTCTTGTTGGCACCATGGTAGAGGTCGGTTACCCACCACCCCCATCTGTCCAACTCCATTTTCCAGTTCTGGGTGAGGGATCCAGGACATATTATGAGGACTTTCGGGTACCATCGGTGCGTGGTATTGCGATACTTTCTCATCCTCTTAGCATCGCGCTGATCCCCTGTCTTACCAAACATGGCTGTAAGAAAAGCGGCCACTTGGACAGTCTTCCCTAGACCCATATCATCTCCTAGGATGCCTCCTTGCTGGTACACAAATAGACGATGGAGAAACTTGACGCCATCTACCTGGTAGTCCCGGAGATACTGCGCGATTGACGCAGGTATGACCCCACCAGATTGCTCGAGAAATATGTCTTTGTACTCGCGGCAGGGTTTAACGCCACTTCTTTGGTCGAACGTCGGCTTTTCTTCGAGTCTATCGAGCATTTCATCTTCAGAAAACTCTATGAACTCGTAGCTCGGAGGCAAAGCAAGACCAGCTTGACGAAGTCTTTCAACACCTTGACTGAAGTCCTCGCGACGCAGCCTTTTGATGCCCTGGATCTCCCCACGCCTCTTCCGCAGGTAATCCGGAAGATTTACGTCAGCAAGATCCTCATCTCCAGAAGATACGTCATCGCGATTGCGCGGATTGCGTGGTGCCGTGGATTTTGACGATTTGGATCGACTTCCTCGGTGCAACTGGGCCACAGTTTTGCCTTTCAACTTCTTCCTGGCCTGCTTTTCATCTCTCTTGCGCCGCTTACCAACTTTGAACCCCGCCTTATCAGAATCATCAGTCCACTCGATCTTTTCTTGTGAGACTGGATAGTTGTTAAATTTCGCGGCAGATTTAAGGGCAAGACGCGCTTTGGTCTCCTCGTCGGATTCTGTTGGGGCATCCCCCTCAGAAATATACACGACTGCCGAGCTCTGCACCATATTCGCCATCGCGAAGTTTCGATGAGATTAAATCTTTGCCATACTTTCGTCTTTATAATAGGAACGGGGAAAGTAAAATGCCCAACGCCCTGATTACTTCGTAGCCGAGTAATGTAGTCGGCCGCACGAAGCTGGAGATACACCAAGTCACGTGATGAATTCGTGATCTATACCCAAGCCCAGTTGCTCCAACATTGCAGAAACATCGCAAAGAAGAGTTTGAACTTCCAATTCAAGAGGAGCTTTTCGATTCTGCTAGTTGGGAAGATTTTTATTTGGTGCTTTATGGATTACTAAGTTCCCGATCTTGGTGAACGCAGAGCAATCTTGTCAGGGATAAAAGCATTGCGAATTGATAGTAAGGCGGCGAGCCAACTATCCATCAAGGATGCCAATAATTGCTGAATTGGCAATACTTTCTATCTAGATAATATATTGTGCTCAAAAATGAGCGGGAAAGGGATCGATTGTCCCATATATATGCGAAACCCTCCAAAACGCCATGCAAATGCAACACCCGCCTGGCTATGTGCCACCAGTCATCCATCTACAACACTACCCTATCCATGATGGACTTTGACAGTTCTCTCCCTACGTTTACAGCAGTTCAAAATCATCCAGGCGATCACGGTATTTCATAATGTTTCGCTTGATCTTGCTGCCAACAGCCCAGGTGACAAAGTCTTCCATCGACCTGGTGACCAAATAGGCAGGATCCGTTATCGTGTCGGTGCCTACTCTGACATGTCCCTGCTCGATCATCTTGGTCGCGGCAGATACGGTTTCAGCCATTCGTAACCTCGTCACTAAGAACACGCAGACTGTTAATAATTGCGAGCTCTCCTCCAATTTCCCCCAGGCGAAACGGGTCAAGATGACCGGTGGTGGTGAACTTACTGACGACAGGCAGCCTCCGTCTTGCAAACGCAGACACGGTGACGGAATGCTCAACAGCACTCAATTTAGATGTAGATGAGAGAACCCCCATGTCGTAGAGCTTGGCGAGGAGTAGATCCTCGTGTTTGCGGCGCACAGCGCTATCGGCCGGGAGAAGCGTTAAACGGTGAGCAAGCTGGCGAATAGAGCCGCAAAGTCTGTTATACTTGTGATAATCCTCGGGGCGTTGTATCATGTAGCGACGAATCTAGAGGTTTCTGCATTAGATCCCACTGCGTTGCTTGATTGGATTGCAATGTTCTGGAATGGATAGAAATACATACCACTGCGGCATCACGGTGATCATTATCTTGCTTGTAGGTGATGAAGTCGACCTTCCGGAGCAGTTTCTGCTCGTGATGCTTGAGTTTGCGCACCATGATTGCGATCTACTGTGGCCGGTTGCTCTTGGGTGATTCGCGCGGGGGACGAAGCTGCTCGAAGTGCTTGAGGATATAATTTTCTTATCGATTGCGGCGGTTGAAAACTGAACGGATCTATAGACGGGTTACTGGCTTATCGCGATTAGATATGCAACAAAAGCAAATATCCCTCCCTGCACCTAACAAAAGCGGATCGGATTAACAACGCCAAATTTATTGAACAGCCAATCTTGGGTGCAGCGATAGCTTCAGCTTGCACGCCCTCACATGCTGAAGAGCTCGTCCAATTGCCCATCATGCCTCCGAGAATATCTCTTTTCGGTGCTCTGAGTCAATGCCAGTCTGTACTCAAGACCCAGACTTGCCAGTTCTCTAAACTTGCCCCTGCACAAGCCAGTAGGTCCTCTCCGCGATCTCTCCTTTCCCGATACTGTTGTCGATACAATGCTCACCGCGCTCTCCCCTACCAGTCCGGCGAGATGTCCCTTCGGCAGCCAACCGTATGCTAGGAATCGATGGCTCCGATGCCTCTCCCAAGGGTCGCGCGGCCCGGTCATCCACCGTCGGCGCTGAGGACATTTTCAACACCTTCCGCGCCCGAGCCCTCAACCGCACCAACCCGCAGACAGGCGCCCCACGCGGCGTGGAGGATGAGCTACGCGACAAGAACTCTTCGAGCGACTACATGCGGCAGTCGCCCCGCCGCTGGGGCGTAGGCGAGGTGTACGCGCCTCATGACCTGAGTGCTGCCGAGGCTCGCAAATGGCGAAAAGTGTCTACGGTGGAGAAGGATCTCGTCGATATGCTTGGGTTACGGCCGCTCGACATGTATAGAGTGAGTTTTTTGCTCCCATTCCCCAATCATTGATGAGGAATTTTTTGCTAGTCTCTGGTGATTGCATGACCGTATGGCTCGTATGTGCCTAGGTGAAAACAAGAGGCAGCACAAATTCGTGCTGGTAACCATGAGCTCCGCTAACATTTGATGTTACAGAATTTCTCCTTCATTTCTGAATATACCACACTATCCGGTCGTATCAAGCACCGAAGACTCACCGGTCTCCGTCCTGTAAACCAGCGCAAGGTGGCCAAAGCTATCCGTCGTGCCATTGGCATGGGTATACACCCAAGTATTCACAAGCATCCCGAACTTCTGTCACGGGAACTCCGCCCTTCAGGCGTCCAGGCTTCTCCAACAATGAAAAGAGGTGGCTCGCAATTTTCTGTATAAAAAATACGGCAGCAGGGCAGACGTCTGGAAGAGTGTCGGAACGTTTAGCTCTTGTACATTACTGTGCGGATAGATCTCGGATAGATGTAGAAATGCGATTGCACTTCTCCTGTACCAATGAACTTCATTTTGTATGAATTCTTGTTCTTGTGTCCTTATTTGCTGTGGTATGCGAGAAGATTATCAGGTTTGCTCACAGCATAGTAGTCTGGCATGACTGTCGATGGGAGGAACTAGCCTTCCGGTTGAAGAAATCGCACTATTATGCTGTAAGAGAGGAACAAGGCGCATTTATATCGACGGTATATCAAAGCGCCCTCAGCAAATCTATGCAAATATTTAATATCCGTAATGTCAGTAGTTTATGTGGTTCAAAAGCATGGTGATTTCTCTCTTTGGTGGACTGAACTGTGATATAGTTTGTTGTCCACTCGGCATGTTGTAGATGCCACGGCACTCTTTCTATTTTATCCTGTACATTTACATCGGCATATAATACACTAAATCAGGCCTTCCACGGTCGCGAGATTTGGAAAGTTCGAAGCCCCTCGGCATCTCTTCTTCTGCGCTGCTTTTCCAGCTTATTCCATACATGTGGAAATTCTACTTTAGCCCAGGCCTCGAAGTTATCTTTGTATTCATCGTCTGGAAGAGCGTTGTACACCACAGCCAGGCTAATTGGTGGTGTTAGTGATATTCTTTTCAAGCACCGGAGCGGTGGTTTGGGTGTAACTGTATTCGGATAACTTACGTCAGGCTATCAGGCCGCTGACCAACTTCGGCCTCCATATCCCCTAGCAGGGCTTTTGTCTCTTCGAGATGCGCATGAGCAGCTAGAACCCCAGCATATGCTGATATGACCGAAGCTGGAATATCAATGCCCATGGTTTGCAACTTGCCCCATAGCGTCTTCGCTGGCTCGTCGCCAAATGGCGTAGCCTGATATGTGCGGAAGACGATTTCTAAAGTCTGATAGGACGGACCTTCGCTTGAGTTACTGATATCTCTCCAAAAGTCTAGAGCACGATAGTACTCGTCACATCCTGTGTACGCAATCATGAGTGCGTTGTACAGCCTTGTTGTAGGTTGGATAGTCGTATCCATCTTGAGCATGTTGTGAACCAGCTTCAAACTCTCTGAATCAGGGCATCGGCCGAGCCCTTCAAAGCATCGGACATATATGTCAAGTGTAGGACGGTACGACGGATTGCCGTGTTGACGCATGTGACCAAACACGTGTGAAGCCATGTCCGCACGTTTCCGATCGAAGAAAGCATCCATTATGTTCACTCGATCGTCGAGGTCCATGTCGGGAAAGAACTGGCGTAGTAATGCATACGCATCCCACACTCGTGCTGTACTATTCGCAGTGTCTAGGCAAAACTCCACAAAGGCCTTAGCGACGAGGGTTCGTTCCTCCCAGCTGAAATGGACCGAGTGTAGTGACAGAGTATCAATGACTTCATATTGCTCGTCATTCTTGAGGAAAGCTATACAAAGAGACACCACCGTTTCAGGCTCGAGGGTGGCAGACTGCTGCTCTAGAAAGCTCGTGACGTCCAGAACTTTATCGTGGCTCGGTACTGGTAGGGCACACAAGGACCGGATCAGTTTGTTCATAAGGGGCCAATCTTCTCTCTCATTCTCAAAATTCTGAAAAGAGCGATAGGCTGCAAAGGCGCCGTCTAAGTCGCCAGCACGCATCCTGTACTCGATCTGGAGCTTGTACAGCCTCCTGTCTGGTTCAAGGCCCAGTTTCGTAACCAGGGCTGTTAGTCGCTCTGCTGTGTACGAATCGTTTTTTTCTATGGCGGCTTCAATGACTGCATTCATTATGTCCATGCTGGGTTGGAAACGAGAGTCTCCATTGGCAAGCATCATGTGCTCAATATGCTCTGGACCCTTTCCAAGAAGCAGGATGGCAAAACGAAAGATGAGGAGGACAGCTTCCGCGGCATAATGTCTCTGTGATAATTGATCTAGGTTGTTCGCAATATCCTGATAGATTGATATTGCCCAGTCCCGGTCGTCATTACGGATGGCGCATCGGAAAACTTCTGTATAGGTGGCTTGGGATGGCGAAGGCGAGAACCCATCAGTCTCGATAGCATTTGGCTCTGATTGATTATCGTTACCCTTCGGCGCGTCGGGTTGTATAGGCCGGTAGAACCACTGCTTCATTTTCTCAACCTCGTCCCTCCGGGCATAAAAGGTGGTCATAATTTCGTGCAAACTCCGGCCAAACGGCAATCCAGATGATTCTTCTAGAACAGCAAGGAACTCCAGCAATTCCTTCTCTTTGTCCTCCCGGGCAAGGCCACGGAGCACAGGGATCCACAAAGCTTTCTTCCGTCCATATCCGAGAGCAGGACTGTGTAGGAACTCAGGCCAAGCCTGGAGGAGATGGTCCCTCGCTTCGATAGAGCGTCCGTGTTGCGTTAGAACCCTGAGCATAGTGGCTGTATCCAGCGCATGAGCCTCGATCTCCTTTTCGCCGGTTCTCAAAGCTCTAGTAGATGTGCGATCCCCAGAGCCTCGTCTGGAGGATAATTTACGAATCTCGGCAAAGAGAGCCCTGGAAAGTTCCAACAGGCCGGATGGATCATCGCGAGGAGGTGTGATGAGGGCGTCCTGGGCGGTCCGTAAATCCCGGATTTCTAGAGCGAAGTCGCTATTTGCTTCAGCGGGATCGCAAAGATGCTTCAGCACATTGAGAGCAACCCGAGATTGCATAGCATTAACCGGTCGAGAGTTGAACTTCTTATGCCGGAAGAAGTCTCGGAAAGCCTGCACCAGCTCTTCTCTTGGCGGCGGTCGGAGATTGTCATTTTTCATGGCCCCAAATTTGAGCAAGGACTCGAAACCGGGTTCGACCTCGGGCTCCTTCAAAACTCGAGGAGCTTTCTGGAAGAAACCGAAAAAAGTCCTCGTCTGCTGTGGCTGAATGACTCGAAGGGCAATGGGATATGTTCGGAGGGATGGTCTCGCTGTGGGACAGAGGTGCAGCATGCCCTGATGGGCACGCAGGCGTCGCAAGACATGGCGGGCCAGTTGCGACCGCATAATGGGTGGTGGGCTATTCGCGGACTCTCCTGCATGGGGTTGTTAGCCCATTCGAGCTTCAATGGGATCAAAATAATCGGGTCCGACTTGCCTGGGCATGGCTGGAGGCTACAATTGTCGTTCGTTGCGACCGTTTCGGAGCTCACGACCACATCTCATGAGGCGCAGAGGGTCAGGGTAGCTTGTGCGGGAAGGAAAAAAAAGGATCGGAGCTCCAGCGGCGCGTCATTGCACGGTTCCTAACCAAGCGTTCCCCCCCCCCCCCCCCCCATTTAGGACGCCACCTGGCAGCCTCAGTCGCGGCGCAAGGCTGTGTGGGTCGGGACCTCCAATGGAAGTCGATCCCCCATCCCCCCCATTTCACAAGCACCGCCCTGCACACAGTGACGGTAGTGTGTAACTTAGGTATGGATTCCATTAACTGCCGCCAGATCAAACCCGAGTAGGAGACGTTTGGTGGCAACACAGGACAGACCGCACGCTGCCCACGTACATCCTCAAATAAAGGACATGACGTTAGATATAATCCAGATTCGCTGCTATATTTTAGGGAAATGCCCGGAATACCACGAGCTGGTATCGCATAGGGGCACAGTTGAACTCAATTCCCTCTCTCAGCCTCAATGACGCCCATGGTAATCCCATCTCCCTAGGTTTAGCATGCATATCCAGCCGCAAGCATGCACATGCACACATATCTGCCGGTCGTTTACCTGCTGCAAAGCCAAGGACTCGCCCGGTTTCAATGTACAGGAGTTGTCACACTGTCCTATACAATCAATCTGGCATTTCATTGGTGGTGACCCTTGCCACCTCACATTGCCTGCTGAGATACCTATGTACGTAGGTAGTTATGCGGGATCTTAGCTGCATGTATGTGCCCGCGGGCGCAGCACTACAGGGACAGTTCAGCTGTGGTAGCGCGCTGCAGCCTTGCCCTCTTATCTCATATTGCGGAAGGGCTTGTCTTTAAGACAACCTCGAGTTGTGACTTCAATCTTTCTCTATTTCCCAGCAGAAGTATTCGAATAGCATGTCATCAGTATTCACGGAATAATACCTACCATCATCGCAATTTTTGGACGTTTTTGTGACTTAAGGCGCACGTCTCTGTGGCCGGCACCTACAGAGCCTCATCTGTATGGCCCTATCTTCATGAATCGTTTCAATAGTCATGGCCCACAGCGAGAGTATGGAAAGCTACCCGGAGGAGTTTGAATGGCTCGCTGATCTATACAAATGTATTTGCAATGCAAAACGACACCAATACTAGAAATTAGACTAACTGTGCAAAGCACCCTGCTTTACAACATGTGAAACCTCAAAGCCTGCAACCTCTACCGACCTTGGCTGTGGTGGGTTTACTGCTTCGCTTACTGATTGGCACGAGGTTCTGCAGTTAACTGCACCCGACGAAGATTGCGGTCTTGTCTTTGTCAGAGGGCGATTTCCAAATGCCCCTGGTGCTATACTGGCACGGGCTCAGCGGCCCGTATACCGGGGTAGCAAGGACCTGTTGGGTATACGGCCGTCCAGTTCGATGCAAGAATCGAACTTTGAGCTTGGCGAGAAGATTGCCCAGGGTTGGATAAATTTCCGATGGCCGTACACTCATTATGAACTCAAGCAACGGCACGGGTCTACTGATATGAGTGGAACGTATGAACAAGTTTCTTTCGTCCGGGATGGTACGCTTGTTCAGATTGTCCGAGTTAAATGGGGCAATGGCAGCTCGCTAAGCGACTACGGGCCCGAAGAAATCAGTGACAAGCAGACGCTCTCCATTCAGCTCGGGGGACGGATCCGATTTGGTTGCCCTTGTTCAACGGGAACAGCTTCAGCCACAGATTCGTATCACCTGGATCTTCTAGACGGAGAGAACACAAAACTCAGCTGCGTCAGCAGCAAGTATCAGCGACGGTTGGAAATGCAGCTAATAGTGAATGGCGTACCACAGTCTTTGCAATCCAACCAAACACAAGCACAAGGCTCACTTGAGACAGTTGATGTAGCTTCAGTGCATCGAATAGATCTGCTGGTTGGAGAGCCTGTCTATATTGTGGCGACTATGGCCATCCGGAGTGAGAGTGACACAACAAACACTGTGAGCATGGCGCACTTCAATCAACTCCAAGACTATTTGGGGATTGACAGAGCATCGGCCAACATGACGGATCGGTTGTGGACTGCCTTGTGCTCGGCAAACTACGAAGCGGGAGAAGCTATGGAATTTTGTGCCGTGGGGAGATGTGTCGAACGCATCCTCGGTGTCACTTCTATTCCATTCGAAAGACCCAGAGTTTTGTCATCGAACCATGATGTGAGCAGTGGAAACCCGGGCGAACTGAATGAAACTGCCCTTGTGAACAATATCATGGTTTCTCAATTTGTGGACGTTCAAAGCTCTTTGTCAGTATTTTGTGATGCTCTTAGAAGCTCGCCACATTTTCCTCTATACTGACACGTTGTGCATAGCTATCAAATCCGCCTTTTAACAAAGGCACATAACTTCATTGCCACACGAGACTTTGATGTGGACATTTTCGACTATATCCAGCCGTTAGATAATATTCGGTCTATGTATCTTGAATCACTGCGTCGCGTACTCCTCTCAACTCTAGTCTGGCTTGTAAATATCAATTTCAGGAGAACCAGACTGTTACCGGCGATAAGCAGTTGGAGTAAGCAAAATAATAGCACACAAAAGCCTTCTTCACAGAGGATCAAAGAATGCGAAACGAATCGAGTCGACCTGAGCTACGACCAGACTTACAACCGAAGCTGCTATGCAACCCTAGCCGTTTGGTACGTTATGAAGCACTGTCCAGAGGCAATTACAGATGAGTTCAAGTCCTCTGTGTTGCTTCCCAAACTTCAAGATGCCTACAGGTCTGTACAAGAACGTGCTTCCCGTGATAAAGAGCCGACCCCTAAGAATGATGTCCTTCAATGGTATCATATGAGTTGTCTCTTCCTCATCTGCTGCCAGACATTCAAATTGAACGGCAAAGAGCACGATGCATTTGCCTTGGAAGAAATGAATCACGACGATCTGTTGCAGGTCTTACAACGATTCGAGAAGTATGCGGCTCGGTTAAAATCAAAACGAACTGCCCATTATTCGCCCAAGGACGAAGAGCTTGACCGGCTTATTCTCCTAGGAGAGGAGCTTGGATTGGAGAGGATTCCATCTACACACACTCAAGCCATAACCAAAGTACAACAGACTCGGCGAAGGATCATGGAAAGAAGTAGAACAACAACGTTTCATCCTGGCCCCGGACTTGGGAGAAGCTTACCATTATTTTCCAGCGGACCTTGGGAGCTGCTTTGCACGAACCACGAGATCTACTTGCAGGTATCTGAAGAGACAAACACTTCCAGTGCGAGAGATAGAGTGTTTGAATTCTTAACTTCTGACTACTCCTTCATGGCGTCCTGGGATTCGGCCGATAGCGATTGGGTTGCGAAATGGTGGGATCTTGAGCCGCCGAGCATTATATGCACTACATTACTTCACCTTAAGGATGAAGGTAAGAGGGGTTCCGATTCTTTTCATCGACCTTGACTATTCAATACTATCAAAGCTTGCTGTTTCTCCCCCTGGTCTACCAGTAGCCCACCTTTTGCTAAAAGACGGATATTGTAGAGAGTAATTCCGGTAGCAGTTATAATTTGAGCTGACATTCTAATCGAATAGGAAAGCTTAGTGCGGCAAAATCCAAGACCCTAAATACTAAAACTGGTCATCCTCTCGGGATCCAGAGAACAGGAACTGGCTTGAACAGAGATCAACTCAACACTGATGAGAATATTGAAGAGAGACTGACGCAAGGCGCAATACTGCAGCTGAAAGATATATTAGCCCAAGTTAATGCGAGATCAGGTGATGGAGTGAGACCGATTGAATGGTTAAAGCGCAAACCCCTTCGAGAACTTCATCCAGTATGAACCCTGTTCCAAGGACGTGTATGACAGGAGGACTAATCAAAACTAGAACTGGTGGATCAACTCTCTAGATGATACTCCAGATGTATACAGGGTGAAGCAAACAAGAGATGTGCCTCTGAGAAGAGATCTACGAAGATATCTCGAGTTCCGGCAACGATGGGACATCGTGGATAATGCTATATATACAGCTGAAGATATCAACACGAAAGTACCGGAATTAGATGTCCAGTATATGGGTCTTTTTGACCTAAGGTTTATAAATACGACTGGTTACAAGATACATGACGTGCGCTGGAGACACGCCCATGATCCCGGAATTCAAACCCTTCAGAAGCTACGGGAACACCGCACACAGCTTTTCAGGCGGTTAAACGACAGTGTAAGAAACAAGAGTTGCACTGTGATATAGCATTTACTGAACGTCCTTAGCTGGTTGATCTCGACATAAGACATCGAATAATGTAAGTCTTTGACCAAAACAACGTTCACTATCACGGTGCTTATATTATTCCAGATTTATCAGGCGGTGTAGTCCCGCGCTCGTTGGGTCCATGATATATCTATGGCACCCTGATGCGCTCGACACATTTGACAGTTATTTCGGTGCTGTCTCCCGGTTTTCCGAACTTAGCGAAGGGGTTACATGGACTACAAGCATAACACTCGCCCAGTAATTCATTCCCATCCCTGAGCACTACGATTAATTAATTCATGTTGCTCACCCATATCCTCTCATAGTTGGCGGCTAGATAGAGGACAATTCCTCAACGACAATATGCATGTATTCAAAGAGAACCGAAATCGCGGGGACTTCCCCCCTATCACGATAGCGAAGCTTGGGGCTACAAAGAAACAGCTAAAGAACCCAGGCTTGCTTCAAAGTGGGTATATTCTGGAAGAGCGTTCATCATCGCTGGTCATCTCAGGAGATCTGAGTGGACAACTCTGGGTCTGCTCCCTGCTCAGCTGCCTTACAGATTCCAAAGATGTGCATCGTTTGATAAATAGCTCCATTCGTGTGATTTTACAGCGATTCATTCATCAACAGGCACTTGGTCGATGCCTTGCTTTCCTCTCACTTCTGGGGCACCTGTGCGAGAAGCTTGGTGCAGAATATGAAGCAATCTTGATGGCTCTGGACATAATTGTGGGCCTTGGAGTGAGCAACGGTCAAATCTCAATTACATTACGAACATTTTGCTGACCTAGCTTGGTGCTTTAGGAAGAAGTGTTGTTACAGGGGATTGACTGGGGTACTAGCCAAGCACTTGAGAAGCTTAAGAAAATGCTTTGGGGTCTTGAGGCCCTTCGAGCGTTCGATGAGAGGCTCTCGGCATCCCTTGCGCAAATTCAGCGGGCAAAGGAGGCGATGGAACGCGTAGGAAAGAGAGTAAGCTTTTGTATTTTCCAAGATTCGATAACACGAGGATTTAATTTTAAGTATAGGACGCCCCATACCTTCACGCCGATTTGCTTCAAGAATATCAGCAAGTGGTTGAGGAGTTCACGAAGCGATTTGACATCCTTGCTGATGTTGACATGAGAACAAAATTGAAGATCAAACAAGTGACAGGGCTTCGGGATGGAGTCAGTTTGCATTCTTTCTACTCTGTCTTCTCGAGTCACAGACCTCTTGGCTAATACGGTTGAGTGCTAGATTTCAACAGTTACCAACGTCGAGGATAGTCAGGCCACCTTGAAAAATGCCGACATCACGGTGAAACAGGGCAATAATATTAGGACGTTAACCTGGATTACGATTGTCTATCTACCACTCGGATTTGTTACCGTAAGCCACCCCCGCGATATTAACTCCCAGCGAATATTGACGGGAGGCTAACCTGCGTGCAGGCGCTTTTCTCCATGCAGAATGCGCATTTTTTGGACAATGCGAGCAACGCCGACTTTGCAATTATAACAGCCACTCTTGGTATCATAACATACATCACTGCATTTTTCTTGCAGAGCATCATCGACCAGCTGTCGCGGGTATTGGTACGATGGAAGACAGATCCCCGAGATCGACTTCCGATTTTAGGACCCGATAGCGGCTCCAAGCGATTTAGATGGGTAAAGAAGTCTTGGCTGCAGTCTGACTCTATTGAGAAGCAGGGTTTTGAGATCCCAGCAAGCTCTTGACTTGCTCTAAGAGGATTGAGCATCCGCAACAGGGTACTGTTGCAGATGATTGGGAGTACCGTAAGTGGATGAATATGGCTTACGCGACGCTGTGAAGGCCTCGTTCTTCAGTTGGATATTCTACCACATATGCTGCTTAAATAATGAGAAACTCTAGACGATCAGCTTTTATTGCTTCTGGTATCAATATCCACCGGTATGTAGCAGATTTGGTTCATCTGATCATGACAGAACACTCAGCAGCGGTGGGCGGGTGGCGGCGGTAGCAGCAGCCATAAGTGATATAAGACTCTTATACTAGAAACGGCTACTATTCTGGCTCTGTCCAGGATTGCCTAAGGTACGATACTTCACAGCGCCAAGAGAGGGTGGGGCAAGGAAAGCAATGAGACGAGAAGAGACCTGATGAGGCAGTCCAGTTTGCCTGTAGACAGTCTGTCTAGAGGTTGGAAATCGGTTGGTGCGGATTGTAGATCCAAGGCTTTTCTTAAAAGCTGTTCCTGGTTCCTGGCGGGTTGAATTATCACCCGCCGTTCTTAATTGGTGCTGGTCAACCTGCCTTCCTGTTTCCGCTGCTGGTCTAATTGCCTTATTCGTGCTGTTGACCTAATCCGGCAAGTCAATAACCTCAACCCCTCAACAGGCTGTCAGAGCCGAACTCAGCCCAGGCGATGGGATAATCATTTATTACAGTATCAATTGCGATCATTACCGTAAAAATTGTTCCAACTCAGAGAATATTGAAAATCGGAAACCATTGCTTTGGTAGGCACCGTCGAGGATCAATAACAACCAGCCCGCCTAGGGCATTGCCCACGTGCATTCCATAATACGTGCATGTACACATATGTAAGAAGCATCATGCTTTGGGCTTTGCTCTCGCACAATTGGGTTATTCGTACTCCACGGCGGGGCGGTGTCTGTGCTCCCTCCATGCTTTGATACAACGGATAAATAAGGCATGTCGAGTTGTCCGTGCCCTGAAACACCAGTATGATCAGATGCCCAGAGCGCGCGCAGTTCCTATTCTAGAAATAAGCTTATGGTTTAAGAGTACCTCTAAGGTTATAGCTCTCGTACAACCCGGAGCCGTTATTCCGAGCTCCACCCTGCAGTGGGACTTTATACAGGCGTAGCTTATAGTCTCCGTAGATTGTTGATGGAGTACAAAGTCGGTCGTTACCTTTCCTCGCCTAAATGCTTGCGATTTTTCAGTTCCTTGCATTTTGAACACACGAGTCATCAAAATGAAGCCGTCGTATTTACTCTGCCCTTGCGTGGCAACGGGTGTGGCCGCAAACTCATTTACATCGGCAGTGGATTCTGGTCTGGCGTACATTGCCGACTACAGTTACTGCAAGTGGCAAAGTTTCATAGGGGGCACAATCAGCCCACTCTGCTACGAGGAAGCGCCCCAGCCCGAGGGCATACCCGACTTGAATGACAACCCTGAGCCAACTACGGCACACAGAGTGCAGAAAGTGACTAGCAGCGAGGACAAGAAGCTCGCCGAATCCTTGTGGCCAATAGTAAAATCCTGCACTGGAGGAGAGAATGGCACCACAGCATATTGCGTTTTTTCCAATCCTAATTTCGCTGGAGGAAGGGGGATTACTCTCCTCACTACTCCAGCAGAAGCGCTGCTAATGGCTCGGACCAAGGCTTTCACGGAGCCCGGGTTATATAAGGACGTGAAAGAATTGAACGCAGAAAGCAGCCCCAAATGGAGAGTAGAGGATGTTCCCGGCAAAGGCAAGGGCCTGATCGCAGCCAAGAACTTGGAGGCCGGAGACCATGTCATGAGCGTTTCGGCAGCGATAATGGTCGACAATAACGCATTCACCGATCTCGATCATGAACAACTACTAGAGATGCTAGCAAATGCGATTGGCTCGTTGAATCCCAAGAGCAGTTCTATTTTCCTGAATTTATCGACACACGACCATGCCGAGTCCCACGAGGTCGCAATTTACAAGATCATCCTGACCAATGCCTTTGACATTTCCGATGGTGAAATTCTGAACAAAGAAGAGGCTGAGGCGGAACATTTCTATACCGTGTTTCCAGAAGGTGGGCACTGATAATACTTCCCTTAAGTGATGGACACAATTGAATCCATATTAACCCAGATGTGCGCTCTTATAGTTTCTCGAATGAATCACGATTGCCGTCCCAACTCCGCGTACTACTTTGATTATGATACGTTTACGCAAAATGTTTTCACTGTCCGCCCGGTTTCGGCTGGTGAAGAAATAACAATCACATACTTGGAGTAAGTAGCAAAATACCCCAAAGCCCTGGCTCGAGATCGTTTTCCTTGGCCCGTCTCAACTCTAACGAACCCAATCAGTCCCTACATGCCCAAACAAGGCCGGACAGAACGTCTAGATCTCTCGTGGCACTTCCCCTGCTCGTGCAGCCTGTGCACGCAGCACGATTACCTCTCGGCGGCATCCGACGCGCGCCTCGCGCAGATCCAGGAGCTGAAGCGCCAGCTGGAGGACTGGGGGCCGACTTCGCAGGCGACGCCCGAGATGGCCGAGTTTCTCGTCTCGCTGTACGAGCAGGAGCGCCTGCACACCCGCATGTACGAGGCGTACGCGCTCGCGGCCACCGAGTACAACGGCGCGGGCGAGCCCTGGCTCGCGGCCAAGTACGCGAGGCTCGCGATCCAGGACGGCTTCATCGCCGCCCGGTCCAAGGACGACGACAGCCTGGGCATGAAGGTCCTCGCGGAGGATCCTTGGAGCCACTGGTCGTGGATGCTGAGGAACAAAAGGAGGCTGAACTGGCCGGCAAAGAGCGAAGAGTGATTTGAACCGTCGCTGGTATTTTCAAGCCATGTTTGGGCGTACCATATCCCCATTTTACGAGTTTCTTTAAAAAAATTCTTTTTCTTGTACCATATTCTCATCTCCTAGATCGGATTTTAAATGTAGTAATAGCTTGAACATTCTATGAGGACAGGAACCGTCTTATTTCACTCTAAATCTCTAGTTCAAATACATGTATCAATGGAATTTCATGGGCACGTTGGCCGTTCAACTGTGCATATGTGCATATGTGCCTCTGTCAATTATTTTGCGAAAGCGTGGCTATGAGGACTAAGTCTGTACACGTGTGTAGAACGGTTCACAGCTTCTCCACGTGCTTCTGTATCGCCTGAGCAATTTCATCACTATTCTTTTCCATAAACATCATGTGTCCGTTGCCAAAGATACCTGCTTCTTCAAGCTTTAGATGCTCTACCTGTAGACCAGCTTGTCGCAAATACAGAACCATACTCCAATCATATGGGGCGTGGTAAGAAGCTTGTGCGGTCACTATCAGAACCGGGATATTCACCAGGTTGGCTAGCCTCCTTGGAGGGGGCGACGCGGCTTGTACTTTGCAATCCCAAAGACCGGGAGAATCGGCTTTCACGATCTCTCGCACAAGGTCTACATCAGGGTCAGTTATCGGGGGGTCGTAGGTGATAGGTACATCTGAAATCCCGTATCGAACCTGAAGACCCTTCCTCAGTGTCATCTTTTCAAAAGGAGGCCCTGATGGTTCAATCGCAATGATCATCTTGACTAGCTGTGGACGCGCATCGGCTACAAGCCAACCCACTGGCCCGCCCGCGGAATGGCTGCAGAGAATAACCGGCTTTGCAATTTTGTCCAACAACGCAGTGCAGGCTTGTTGTGCTGCTCGCTCCTGGAGTTGGGGATCACTGACCATCTGGATTGCCGATGCGTAGAACTGATCAAACACGGGGTCTCCGTTGACCCCTAAACCCGGCCATTGCGTATGCATTTTCGCCTGCGGCCAAAGATCATAGCTTGCTGGCGCGGTGAAAACTTCCTGGATTTGCTCTGCAGAGAAGCTTATCAGTGAGCCGTTTCCGGGATTCCAAGGACTCCGACCGCGGTATGGTAGATCAAGGAGGTAGATCTCATAATCCTGTGATAGGAAGAAAGCGGCCCAACCTGGATTACCGTCAGGCTTCGTAAGCCAGTCCTACTACGATTCAGCTCTGCAACATTGTAACGGTCGAAGGCTATTATGACATACATTTCCTGTTCGCGTTCCACCGTGGATGAATACAAGGGGAAAGGGTTTGGTATCTCCATCTGCTACAGGAGTTAGGCGCTCTACATACATCTGGCCTTGCAATGTATGGTTGCCGTTGTCCTGCCTAACATAGCTCCCACCGACGAAGAATGTCTCTCGGTTGTGTGCTGTTCCAACCATGGTGCTTGTACCTCGGTGTCTCTATTTCGAATTGATATATATCTGCCTGAAGAAGCGATGAAAACATGGAAGTGATTGCGTTGGGAAATGACGTTCCGGTGATGACAATCATGATAAGCCTGTCCGCCAAGCCCCCCTCAAGCCAAAATGCACTGATATACTTCCAAAAACGAGTCGAAAATATTCGGCAATAGGGATTAAATCGGCAGGCTCAGCTTGTCCCATAATAATCTCACTTTGGTATCAAATTTCTTCAATATAGTGCCTGACCGATTTTGTCGCCAGTGTCGATTCGTATTTGTTTCTGTCTTACTAGACAAGTCCCGTTGCAGGCGAACCTAGGAACTGCCCAGATCATGTCATAGCTGTAGTCATCAAGCCCAGTAAATATGCAATATGGCCTCACACTGTGCTCATCAATCAAAGGTTGGGCTGCGACGTCTGGTATGGCGGTTGACAGTGCATATATATTTGCAGAATTTGGCGAGTTTCGGCGTGGTACAAGTGCGGATAAAGAGAATCGTACGCAAAGTGTTTGGTTAGAATAGTATTCAAATAATGTAAACCTCCACTGGTTAGTGGGTGACAAAATCTACACGCCAGAATCTTAAACTATTGATGGCACTGGTGTCTACCCATAATCCATGAGGCTGCTTGGATTTCCTCGTTCCTCATTGTGGCTTCTGCATCCGCATGCTTGCAAAGCGGAAGCATCCAGATCGCCTTTGCACCACACTAACACTCAACTTACAGTGCCATGGGCTTGGCAGGAAGGGACAGAAGAAGAGCGGAAGCGTACCATCCGATCGATCGCACAATGCCAAGAGAACCCCGCGCAGTTAAATCTTTCCGTACCCAGCGGTAGTTGAGACGGCTTTCGCGTCAGTGGCGCTGCTGGCCGAGGCGATGTTTTTGCCGGAGAAGTTGACCAAGAAGGCCGTGTCTACGACGTTAAACGTGCCAGAGCTCCCAAAGGCGTTCAGAACACAGTCACGCCCGAGATACGTGTCACAGTCCTTGTTAGTGGTCGAGTCAGGGCTGGTGAAGGCCTGACCGTCAATCTCACTCGCAACCGTGACGACATTCTGGAACACATTCCCCTCGGCTAATACCATGCCGCCCGAGTCGATCTCGAAGGCATGCCCATTGCTGTCGGTAGCATAGAAGTAGTTGTTCACGGCGTGGAGAAGCGTGTTGCCGCCGACCTTCGGAGCACGTCCCGAGAAGTGGTGGATGTAGTTGTTCTTGAAAGTGATCAAGTCTTGCGAACCTAGGAACAGGACGTTCCAGTAGTGGTAGGAGTCGCAGTTGGGGGACCAGGATGTGGTACCATCGATGTCACAGTTGGAAATAGTCACTCGGCCAGAAGCCTCAGTGCCGAGGACAATGTGCTGTCGACCAATAAGGGATGTTGAAACGTGATCAATCCAAACTAGTAAGAAAAGCACACAATTAGTGATACTGAATCGAAATCATCTGGGAACGGATAAGGTAATGGTATAGGTTGGATGTGTGAACATACCCAAATCTGTGTTGTCCAAAGTGACAGCGTCACCGCCCCAGACATATTGGGGATTGAGACCGGTGATTTTAATGTTTTGGATGATAACGTTGGACGCATTGATGATTCTAAGTCCTTTGCCCTTTATGCAGGTGTTAGTGTTGGGGGTCGGAACATCTACCGTGAGCTTACACACCTTAATTACGCCCGAGCTACCAGAGCCAACAAGCGATTTGTTAGACCCAACGGTAATTCCTAGCACCCCGGCCTTATCATAGGTGACGGTGACGTCCGGCGCACTAGCTTCGTACAGATCGCACCACGAGTTTTGGTTGATCGCCTCCTGGCAGCCGGATCCAGTGCCCCAGGGGGCACAACCAGTCGCTGTGACGCTGCCCTCGGAGCCCGTGAAGTCGAAGGTCTTGGTCAGGATGATCACACGCGCGGTGCTGTCACCGAGGTACGAAACCAGCTCGGCATTTGTAGTGGGGTAGACGGGAGTGGCTGAGCCGCCTCCGGTGACGCCCTTGGCGAAACCCTCCGCGGCGCCGGACACTCCTACGGCCGCTACTGGCCGGAGCAAGCCCGCGAGGGCGAAAATGAGCATTTGATAGGACATCATAATGGCCAGTTACGAGATACTACTTGCGAGTTTGATCTTTGGCATCCTGAGAAACCCCGTGCATCAGGCCAGTGAGTAAGTGGGTTTATATACTTAGCTCTTTGCTCATCGTCAGAGTAGCACGCCGTGATCGCAAGTGTACGATGAGGCCATTGCTATGCTCCAGCGGCCGTCGCCAAGCCCCAAAGGACCAAAGGCGTAGACGGCATAATCCAAGAAAGTCGGACTGATTGGTGGTTTTTGCTGTTGTTGGCTTCCGTGAAGACATTGCGGAACCAGGACTGCCACGCCATTAAGCTTGTTTGGTTAGACGAAGGCTTGGCTAGCGGAGTTCCCCGGATTTGACCTTATTCGGGCGGCGCATCCATTGGCTGGGCTATTATACTTCATGCACGCCCGACCCTTCGACATATTTCTTTTGATGGAATAATTCTGTATCGTGCCTGAATGCTCTTGGCATAAGCAGGGTCTTGACGCGTGACCATCCTGCATCTAGCGTGTGCAACTTAGCCAAGCCGGCGTCTGGGAGATCCATATGTTTCTTTGGGTTCACGGTAACACTACCATCATTGAAAACATGATTTTTCTATTGAGAGAATAAATTCACATATGCCGAAATAACCGAGACAACATAGAATTAAGGTACAATGGTTCTTCTGAATACGACGACCAACAATCTCTCACTGTCGCCACCTCTCAGACTCCCCCAACCCCAAACCTTGTTTCAGGACATAAGAAAAATAGTCGGAGTGCTTGGGAACGGGATTCTATGCTGTCCCCGCTCTGGCATTGGCCACAGCTGATTCTACAGCTGCCGCGACACTCACGTGGAAGAAGGGTCGGTTAACACCTTGGATGGCGGCGAGGCGCGTACCCTTTGCCTCGGCGACCTCGTCTCGTAGTGAATGAGCTGAAATAGAATCGGCATCGACAGTGCCGCTCTCTAAGTCTTGGGTTACCACCGTGACTCCTTTTGGGAATTGTTCGCGAGACGCGTCTGTGGCAGCGACACTGTACATTGGCCTCCAGCGGGCGAGAAACTCGAGGGCCTGAGGACTGGGATACCCAAACCCGCCGGCGGCGAATGCCCGCCGAACCCATCGATTTTTGATGTTCGCAAGATGCCATTCAACAAAGCTAGGCGCAGCATGCCTATCCAGCTGGTTACGAGTGTCAATTAAAGCTTGTACAGCCGTAGTGTCAAGGTGATTAACAGCCGAGCAGTCCAAGATGATGGCTCGGAGAGCAGGTCGGCTGTCATCCATGTCCACCTTTTGCCCACGGCGCGGTCCTGGGTCATTCCAAGGTCGGTCCTGACAGTGAAAACAGATTAGAACAAGTAAATTTACAAATATAAATCTTGTTGACTTAAGGAGCAAAGTTTGACTTACGCCGATCTTTTCATATTTGTTGAACTGTGTAGGTCGTGTAGCTCTGGTTACAAAAGCCGTAAGCTGGTCCATCAATCTGCCCGAGTTGGAGTAGTTGAAGCCTTCGTTGAAACGATAGATGATAACTCCGGGATATGGTGAACGGACGGGGATGTTTGGATTTAATCCATCATTGCTGTCAAGAGGGACGAAGAGCTCTCTGCGTTTCTTTTCGGCTGATCCGGTTTCTTTCCTTGGTTGTCCCACGGCGGCAGAAATTGAATATGAATCAACCTGACCCATGAAGCTACCCTTGGTAAGGGCAAAGCGAAACAACAGCAGAGCTGCCGAGGCGCACATGGTAAAATAGACGCTGGTTTCGAGGTCGGTGAAAACAGTAAATAGGACACCACCCACGAAGATGACTACATCAATCGGGGACACCTGCCAAAACTGGTAAACTGTGTTGAGAGGAGTGATCAGGTCTCCAACGGCGTGGATGATGAGTCCCGCTAAGCTACTCAGCGGAATAAAGAAGAACACCGAGGTCAGTGCGTACAGCGCCAACAAAACCACAATGGCCGTAAATATTCCTGCGAGCGGCGTGCGCACTCCGGCCTTAGCCTTGATTGCTGTGCGTGAGAAAGATCCGGTGGCGGGGTATGCTCCCAGAAAAGGGCCGAGGATGTTGGTGAACCCGATGGCGACAAGTTCCTGCGAAGGGTTAATCACGTAGTTGTTGATTCTTCCGAAGGACTTTGAGATGGAGATATGCTCGATAAGGAGTACGATGATTGTGGACGGAATGTTGGGCGCTACGGCAGCCAGTAGGTCTTTGGTAATATACGGAGCACCGTGGACTTGAAAGCCTATACCAAAAGACAAGGAAACATTAGTACCTTAACCCAAACCATATTTTCGAGGCTTTCTTACCACTGGGGACAGTTCCGAGAATATTGAACTTTGCCTTCTTAGAATCCGTGACATTACGATTAACAAGCCAGCTGATCAGGATGTAGAGAATGATGACGAAGCACATGCGTAGCGTTCCAAGGAAGAACCAGACCTTCTTCCTGTTGGGCTGTCTGCGAGACATGAAATTGCAAAAGAACCTGATCAAGTACAACATGGCTAGTGCTGAGAGCCCCATGGCGGCGTCTAATTTGGCCCTTGGTAACGCCTTCAGAGTGTTGATAATGACCTTGTAGGTAGACTCCCTGGTGTTAATGCCACTGATTCCAAGTAGAGCTGGGACTTGTCCGACTCCAATATTGAGGGCAGCTCCTGTCATAAAGGATGTGATGGCAACTAGGGGAATGAACTCGACGATCCAACCGAGTCGAGTCAAGCCGATAAATAGAAGCACAGAGCCGGCAATAACTGAGAGCGCTCTCGCAATCTGTTCAGGGGCGAACTCAGGGTGTGTGACTTGAAGGCCAACTATGATGTTGCCAACTAGCGTGGACATCACTGCCACCGTACCGATAGTTATGTCCTTCGATGTAGCAAAAATCCAGTAAAGAAGGAATCCAACGAAGGAAGTGTAGAGGCCGTACTGCGGCGGCAGCTGCGCGAGCAGAGCGTAGGCCATGCCTTGGGGTATCGCAACGAAGCCGACAGTGATTCCTGGATCTATGAGCTTCCTTCAAGTAAACTCGCTGTATGATAATTGAGAAACTTACCAGCGATGAAGTCCCCAAACAACCACGTTGTGTTGTAGTGAAATATCCATGACCAGAAAGGGAACAGACTTTGGATGTAATGAGCTATGTCTGCTGCAGTTGGGACACTGTCGTGTACCCATTCCTGTACAGTCACATCAGTTTCGACGTAAGGCTCAATTCCTTCCTTAGAGATGGCATCAGCAGCTGAGTGAATCGCTTCGGAGGGCTCAATTTTAGCACGGTGTTCCGTGTCGATACCAAATGCTTTGGCAAGGCCCACGCCAATCTTACTTGGCGCCATGAAGTAGAAATTGGAGTGATGGGATTGCTGCTTGATTTGGTATATCTCACAACCTTCGTGCAGACAGAATACCTTTCATGATCCAAATATCCAAATATCCATTCTGATGGCGATATATATATAGGAAAACAATACATCTTGTACCATCTATGCCACCTCCGGTGTTCTCTCCTGGCTGTCCTCGTCTAGCCAAGTGATCCGTCATGGGCTGAAGTCCATCTCGCTTAGACTTCTTGGTTTACCTATCACCCCACGTTCTCTGATGGAAAAGCAAGTTCAAGATTAGGCCTGGACTCGAGTATCAGCATACAGACCATGTCCAGCCAGCCGACTGCGTGGTTGGCAGCTGAGGGCTAGCGTCCATCCTGCCGGGACACGGCTATAGCCGCATCCCCACGCTAACGACCAGCTAGCCTGACGACATTGTTGACTTAAATGGCGAATTTGCGCCTCAACAACACAACCACCTATGATATATAGGACGGCTGAAATCTAGCCACACAGATACTGAGTTTTTGACACAAAAATATATCCCTAGGCCCTTTCTGAACGACTTGATCATCCGTCTTGGGCCGTGCTGCCAAGTTCTGCGTGCTCCGATCGCCTCCTGTTCAAGCGTCGACCACCTCGTAATGGCCAAATAATAAGAAGAGCCAAAGACCATGACATTTTCTTTTTCTTTCTGGGCTTTGAGCGGGATGTAAATGTCGGAAGAACAAAAACTTTAGCGTGTATATAAGACTTTGATTGCCAAGGCGGCGAAAACTAAACGGACTAGGCGAGAGTGCCTAGATCCTCACGAGACTGAACGGGCGTAGCAACACATTCTCAGTCAGTTCGGTCTGTTTCTTTCTTTTCTACTGCAGTTCTGATAAAAACCCCTTCAAGATGATTCAAAGGGATCGTCCCCTAGTACACCTCGATGTCATGCTGAAGTTAAATACTCGAGAGGAATATGAAAAATATAGCCTTTATAATTGACTGCCTAGCTAGCATGGCTCTGAATTGAATAAATGCTAACTATGAAATGAAATGTTCTTATCTTAACCGCCAAAGTATATTATGAATTGCTACATTACAGTGGGACTAGAGATTGGAAATCGATAGCCGGCATGTAATACACAGCCTGGCCGTCAAATCACACCCTACGGCGACGCCAGATTTAATCCCTTTCCACCTCGACACGCGGAGTACTAGTGACAACAAAATCGATAGCGTCTCTAAAACTTCCGGAGAAACAAGTGTTCTTCAAGATACTTCTCATGTAAGATAATCCTCTGATGTAGATCGACCTAACTCATGTTGGCTTATGGTCACATGCGGATGTGTTTAAACACCCTAGACAAGCAGCATCCTCGCCACCTACTGCGACCTGGACATGGGACTTGTATCCAGAAGCCCGAGTTCACAGGTATAGGTACAAAATAGGAATGCAGCGTATCTCGATCTTGTGGGGTGAGATGATGAGATGATCACGCCTCTTACTCGTTTTAAAGTGGTTTCCAGAACGCAAATACAAGGTATATTGGCAGTAATGAGTCTAATTACCTGCAAAGTTTGCCCCCTTTAAACGAGGAATTCCATCGAGGAGCATGGACAACGACGCCAGTCTCGCCAAAATCTTCGCAAGTATCGGCTGGTACGGGGGTTCCGAGTAGCCAAGTTGTAGGCGTCACTGTCCTACCCCCTTCTAGTGACACCATGGCGAGATCTACTGTCTTTTCGCAGATAGGCAGAACTAGACCTCCATTCTCGTGCCGCTCCCATGCTTTTCGGGATTTAGCACTTCTTAATCAAGGGGTCTATTGGTCCATGGATTCTTCATAGACGGGACAAAGATTCTTAAGCTGTCGCCGGAAAAGAAATGACCAACTCTAGTTGTCATTGAGAGAAAATTGCAATCGGTAGCCCAGTATCGAAGAACGTATCATGCAGATCTCTCGCTTTCCTTTCCTAAGCGAGCAGTCGCAATACTCAGCTCCAGGACAGGTCAATGTATCCAACGGAATGAGGGCATCTGGCTGGAGATCGCCACATCTGCGATGGTTCTCATGGGAATCAAGCTCAACTATACACTGGCCGTGTTTACTACAGTTCCGGGCTCTATCAAAGAAGCAATGAGAGACACGCGAAGATCCCTGACGGTGAGCAAGATGCGCCTTTTTCTTCATGTCTGTTGTTGTTGTTATTGTTACTGGCCCGGGCCCCCCCCTTTTTTTTTCCCCCCTAATGAATGTATATCACCTGACCATCTAGCTGACACATGCACCTACGTCTTGTGTACGAAAAGTAGACCTCCCCAGGGGAAGAGAACGTGAGTACTATTCGATGGCCACGAAAGCTCCCCGTCAGTGGACATCCTGGACCACTTAAGTTACCCTGCGGTTGGCTGGCTCACTTTCTACCTGGATACCTACTTAGGTACCTAACTTCCCATAGGTAGTTGACCAACGGGGGAGAGGGTCGCTTTTTGGGGCTGCCTCTACTTAGTGCCATTCTACCCTGTAACGTTATGACGCTTGCGGACATGCAGACAGGCGCTAGCTTATCGATTACGCCCCTGCGCCGCGCGATAAGGATTGCCAGAGTTCGGTGCCCAAGCAACTAAGAAAATATTTACCTTTTAGGAATACATACTTTTGTGAAACGGACAGCATCAGCACCTAAAAGACGCGAATTCGTCTCCATATATGCAAGCTTTTGGGTTTCTTCGGAGAGTTTCGCTGTCTTCATCTTTGCGCATAGCTATGACGCAGGAATCAAAGAGGTCTGCCTTCAGAGGCAATAGGCGTCGTGGCCCCAGGAATGCAGCCCGACCCGTGTCGACAAGCCAGCCAGCTCCAGGGCGTCAGCATCAGCAGCAGCAGGAGTACTCGACAGTGGCTCAACCGCCATTGACGATCGAGGTCCCAGCAGATACGCCGAGATTCTCGGACTTGTCTAGCAATGGCCTTGTCGACCTCGTCTTGACACAAACCATCACCCAAGATATGAAGTTCGATCACATGACTCCAGTTCAAGCAGCCACGATACACCAGCTACTCGCAGAGCGCAAGGACATGCTGGCACAAGCCAAGACGGGGACTGGAAAGACTTTGGCATTTCTTCTGCCCGCTATTCAGACCCTCATCCGACAGCAACGTGCTCCGGGAAAGCAGATCTCGCTTCTGGTCATCTCGCCCACAAGAGAGCTGGCACTACAGATCGCCAAGGAGGCTACCACCCTGCTGCAGCGTCTACCGCAGTACAAGGTCTGCACGGCTATCGGAGGAACCAACAAGAGATCCGAGGAAACCCGCATCCTTAAAGGCTGCGACATCCTCGTTGGCACGCCTGGGCGACTGCTGGACCACTTCATGGCCGAGGATGGTGGATACAGCGACGTCCACGAAATGCTCCAGGTTCTCGATACCTTGGTTCTGGATGAAGCTGATAGGCTGTTAGATATGGGATTTCTTCCAGACCTAACCAAGATCATAAGATGTCTTCCTGACAAGGGCTTGAGCAATCGACAAGGCATGCTTTTCTCAGCCACTATTGCTGACCACGTACAGAAAGTGGCTCACTTGGCGCTGTCTGAGAACTACAAGTTCATCTCTACCATTCCAGAGGGCGAAGCCAACACTCACCAGCGGGTCCCTCAAAATCTTATCGTTGTCCCTTCATTCTCTGATGTTACCGCTGGCTTAGTTGGTGCTCTTCGCCAGGAACTTGCTTCCGTGTCTCAAGATACCTTCAAGGTCATTATCTTCGCACCCACGGCATATCTGGTAGACTTTTATGCCGAGATCCTTGGGCAGACTCCCGGCCTGCCACTCATTTCGGCTCTACATTCGCGCCTCAGTCAGAGTAAACGCACGTCCATCACTAACGATTTTCGAAGCGCCAAGAACGGAATCCTGATAGCCACAGATGTCATCGCTCGTGGAATGGATTTTCCTGCGGTGACTAATGTCTTCCAGGTTGGTATTCCTTCTGATAAAGAATCCTACATCCATCGTCTGGGCCGTACTGCTCGTGCCGGTGCTGAGGGCCGCGGAACTTTCATCGTTACTGCACATGAGAGATTCTTCCCAGACAGAACACTCAAGGATATTCCATTTGAGGAAATACCTGCAGACATTAGCGCCAGGTCAGATGTTGCAGAGATCGCTGCGAGAGTAGACCCTCAGCTACAAACCAGGGCATACCAAGCATGGCTTGGTTTCTACAAGACCTCTGTCAAGCAGCTTGGCTGGACAGTAGATAAGCTTGTCCAGGAAGCCAACACGCTCGCCTTAGACGGTCTTGGATCAGCCGAGATACCGAAATTGTACAAGTCCACAGTGGGTAAAATGGGCCTGAAGGGAGTCAGAGGTCTGGTGGTTATTCCAGACCCGCCTAGACTACCTAACAGTGCAAGAGGTGGGAGGGCCCCAGGTGGTGGTGGTGGTGGTGACTCTCAATCTAAGCGTCAGCGGAGGTAGAAACTGGTTTTGGTCCATCACCTCGGATATTGACCGAGGGCAACCTGAAGACGCATGAATCTGTTCAAGTTGCAAGCACTCCTGCATCGGGACTCGACCCTATGTTCTCGAGCAATGTATCATGGCTTTCAGCCACTAGTTAACTCTGTAATATCCAAAGTGGAAGTGGGTCAGATTTGGGTGGTTTCCAGAGGATTATACAGGGGAAATATGTCTTTAAACGGTTAAATGCCCCAGCGTTCTTATTGAACCTATCATATATTGAACGAGAACTGGCCTTCCTTGCCCCATAAAACTATCTTGATGTGATTACCATGTGCCCACAGGCAAGTAACGCATTTCTGGCGGGTGATAGTGTACTTGGATAATTCATGAAGCATGCAAGGAGGCTGGTGTAACCGGCCCTTCGATTGCTTACTACGTATGAACTGCAAGAATTCGAAACCTCTTTCTTTAAAACCAACTCTATAGCAGCGCCAAACCAATCTGACTGGTTGTATTCAAATGAGGTTCTAATACACCAAGATGCCATCACCTAAGTATCGGGAATTTGCACGAAAGGTCTCAAAACAAAAAATTGAGATTTAAGGGCACGTCATGCATAAGCCAACGCGGGGATGACGAAACGTCCTTGCGCCTAGGAGATTGATACATTGCTTGCTGACTGCCCGTCTCATTGTGTTCAATTCGTAAACCAGGCAACTACTAAAAAAACATGACTTCGTAACATAAACATGATTTCATACACGTAAAAATTCCTCCTCTCCAAACGCATTATTCATTCTTCGTGATCGTCAACGTGACTGCGAGATGGCGCAGATACCCCGCAGCTTGTTCAAGCAAATATCTTCTTGAAGACCGCTTTGATTCCAGAGGGAGGTTGCTTCTTCTTCGCCTCGGCCTCCCGTGCCCTGCGCCTTTCTTCTCTCCTGTAGTGCCTCTCTTCTCTTGACTCTCTCGACTCTTTCTCGCCGGCAGCTTGCGAAGTTGCGGCTGTTTCTTCAGCGCCAGCGTCGGGTCTCGATGATGACTTGGCTTTATCAGATGACGATCCCTCACGGCGCCTGTGACTTCTGGAGGATCTGTGATCCCTAGACCCGCTGCTGATGTCGGCAGATCTGCGAGAACTGCTCCGGTCGACTTCCGGATGCCGCAAGCTCGCAGGCGCAGGATTCTCTTTAGAGCTCCTTGGCACTGGGGCGTAGTTTGGCGTGACGACGCTCTCAACGTTCTTGACGTCGAAGAACTTCTTGTTTGGCGACGGCACTTCTGGTGCGACGTCTCCGCGAGACAATTGGCTGTATTGGCTGTGTCGTCTCGAGCTGCGGTGCGAATGATGGTCACTGTGGCGATCGCTCCGGCGATCGCTTCGTGGTGTCTCAGGGTCTTTAGCTCTCTCATCTCGCTCTTGGCGCTGACGCTCTCTCTCTCGTGCAGCGCGGCGTTCAGCCTTGCGTTGATCATGTGCAAGCTGTTCCTCGGGGGTGCGCTGCTTCCGACTAGCAGAGCTGCGAGGACTATCGGCAGAGCGCCCGCTTTCCGTGCGGTGCTTTCTGGAAGAAGCGGTACGAGGACTGTCTTGAGAGAAGCCGCTATCGGTTCGCTTGGGTGTTCGGCTAACAAACAAGTCAGATGTAGGTGTCTTGACCGACGCATCGCTTTCCCGTCTGCTCTTGTGCCGGCTGCTATTTTCTTTGCTGTCTCTGGATCTTGACGTGTGATGGTGGTGGCGTGATTTACGGTGTCGTTCGGAAGGACTCTCTGCAGGCTTCTTACCCTCAGCGCCTGTTTGAAATGTCAGCAACAGAGTTTGAAAGAATCTCGACTGGAATCTGCGATCTTCTGCCACCTCCGGTACATGACGCCCCCGGCCCCCGGCACCCCCTCCCCGGTCTCTATCATGATCTTAAAACTATCAACAATAAACTCTAAAATAATCTATGACCGACTAAAAGACTTCACTCATGTTGGTTCCGACGTTGGGTCAGCTCAATGAGCTGAAAAAGCGGCATCAAATCGTGATGGTTTGCAACTTTTCCACAGCCCAGAGTTTGCTTCTCAACAACCCTAGGCATGGATTCGTGTCCTATTAGAATGCCAGAACGGACCAAAGCTGGCATGGTATCTGAACCTTTGATAGTCGCTTCGACTGCGGTCTGTAGAGTGTATATTAGTTTCGAGGTTTTGGTAGATGGACAGAGGGTAGTACTACTCACCCATGATACTCTCTGCTTTTCCTGGAGAAACCCCAGGAGGAGGAATGTGACTTGAAACAGAATCACTGTTGGGGTTGTCGAGTTTCATCTCACGATCGGCAGCTGGTGCGTCTCTGACCGCTAAGTGTTCCCCGGATGACTGCTCTGGATTTTGAAGTTTTGAAGATCTTTTATGAGCAAGAGCAAGAGAACCACCAACAGCCAAGGTAGCCGCACCAGCGATGATGCCTGCGACAATACCATTGCTTGACTTTTCTGATTGAGGGGGCCTGGTTGTGTCAAATAGGCGAATCTTTTTCTCGACCTGACCCATAGCTGAACGATCAATTGTCGGCTTGACAGCTGGCTCAGAAGCTGGCACAGAAGCTGGCACAGAAGCTGGCACAGAAGCTGGCACAGAAGCTGGCACAGAAGCTGGCACAGAAGCTGGCACAGAAGCTGGCACAGAAGCTGGCACAGAAGCTGGTTCAGAAGCTGGCTCAATTGGCTCAGATTCCCGTTGGATGGCAGGCTGGACCGATTCAGCAACTGGCTCAGAGATTTGCTCTACCGGTTCAGTAGATGGCTCCGCAACCGATTCAGGTACTGGCTCAGCGGCTGGTTCGACCGGTGGAGACGCTGCTTCTGCTTCTGCTTCTGCTTCTGCTTCTGCTTCTGCTTCTGCTTCTGCTTCTGCTTCTGCTTCTGCTTCTGCTTCTGCTTCTGCTTCTGCTTCTGCTTCTGCTTCTGCTTCTGCTTCTGCTTCTGCTTCTGCTTCTGCTTCTGCTTCTGCTTCTGCTTCTGCTTCTGCTTCTGCTTCTGCTTCTGCTTCTGCTTCTGCTTCTGCTTCTGCTTCTGCTTCTGCTTCTGCTTCTGCTTCTGCTTCTGCTTCTGCTTCTGCTTCTGCTTCTGCTTCTGCTTCTGCTTCTGCTTCTGCTTCTGCTTCTGCTTCTGCTTCTGCTTCTGCTTCTGCTTCTGCTTCTGCTTCTGCTTCTGCTTCTGCTTCTGCTTCTGCTTCTGCTTCTGCTTCTGCTTCTGCTTCTGCTTCTGCTTCTGCTTCTGCTTCTGCGGCTTCGGCGATTGGTTCGACCGGTTCAGCAACTGACTCAATCGGTTCAGCAACTGGCTTAGAAGCTTGTTCAACTTGTTCAGAGACTGGTTCAACTGGTTCAGATGTTGGAGCGACGACCAGTTCTACACCGGATTCAGTAATTGGTTCCGAATCAAATTCAGTAGCTGGCTCCGCGTCTGGCTCAGTAACTGGTCCCGCTATTAAGTCTGTTGTTGCTTCTACTGGGTCAACCACCTGTTCAAAAGTCGATTGGACTGGCTCGATGATTGGTTCGGTGTTTGGCTGAGAGACTGATCTCACAGCTGGCTCAGCAACCGGGTCAACTCCAAATCCAACTTCTGATGTAGGAGCTAGCTCAACAGCGGATCCACTCGATTCTTCAACTGGGTCAACTGGGTCAACTGGGTCAATGGCTGATTCCTGAACTACAGATTCAGTTATTGGCTTCGGGTCGTCTGATTCAGTACCTCGCTCAGCAGCTTCTAACTCGACGTCTTTTGTTACAGTATCTGTATCCGCACGTGGTTCACTTTCAGGTTCAGTTGCGACCAGTCCAGTAGTTTCTGGTTCGGCGACAGGTTCAGCGACAGGTTCAGCATCGGGTTCGACAACCTCAGGTTGAGTCACCTCCAGTTCAGTTACTGGTTCAGCAACTGTTTCAACCTCTGATTCAGCGACTGGCTCGGTTACTGGTTCAGCAGCCTCTGGTTCAGCAACTACTTCATTCTCGGGTTCAGCGACTGGCTCAGTCACTGGTTCAGCAGCCTTTGGTTCAGCAAGTTCTGGCTCAGCGACTGTTTCAACCTCTGATTCAGCGACTGGCTCGGTTACTGGTTCAGCAGTCTCTAGTTCAGTGACTTCTGGTTCAGCGACTGCTTCGGCGGCTGGTTCAACGACTGGTTCAGCTACTGGTTCAGCAACTTCTGGCTCAGCGACTGTTTCAACCTCTGGTTCAACGACTGGTTCAGTCACTGGTTCAGCAGTCTCTAGTTCAGTGACTTCTGGTTCAGCGACTGGCTCAGTCACTAGTTCAGCAGCCCCTGGCTCAGCGACTGGCTCAGTCACTGGTTGAGCAGCCTCAGGCTCAGCAAGTTCTGGTTCAACGACTGCTTCAAACTCTGGTTCAGCGACTGGCTCAGCGACTGCTTCGACCTCTGGCTCAGCGACTGGCTCAGTCACTGGTTCAGCAGCATCTGGTTCAACAGCATCTGGTTCAGGAACTTCTGGTTCAGCAACTTCTGGTTCAGCAACTGGCTCAGTTACTGGTTCAACAGCATCTGGTTCAGTGACTGATTCAGCAACTGCTTCGGCCTCTGGTTCAGCAACGTCTCCAGTAGCTTCCGGTAGTACTGGTTCAACGACTGCTTCAACTTCTGGTTCAGCAACCTCTGGCTCAGTTACTGATTCAATAACGTCTGGTTCAGCGACTGCTTCAACTTCTGATTCAGTGACTGGCTCAGGAATCTCTGGATCAACTAATAACTCAGCTGATTCCGTAGCATCTGGTTCAGTAATTGGCTCAGTCACTGTTTCAGTAACCGGTTCAGTAACTGCTTCAACTTCTGGTTCAGTAACCTCAGGATCCACTAATAGCTCAGCTGGTTCTGTAGTCTCTAGTTCAGTTACTATTTCAGCAACCGGTTCAGTAACTTCTGGTTTAGCTGCTGGTCCAGGAACCTCCGATTCAAGTGGTTCAACAATTGCTTCAACCGCTGGGTCAACGTCTGGTACAGTAGCTGGTTCAGTGACCTCTCGTTCAACTATTTCTTCAGTGGCTGCTTCAAGATCCGGCTCAGCGATTTGCTCAGCCACTGGTTTAACGGCTTCTGGTTCATTAACCTCGGGTTCAATGATTGTTTCAGCGGCTGGTTCAACGGCTGGCTCAGTAACTCCTAATTCAGTTACTGGTTCAGTTATTGGTTCAGTTACTGGTTCAGTGACTGGTTCAGCGACTGGTTTAGCGACTGCTTCGACCTCTGGTTCAGTAACTGGTTCAGCGACTGGTTCAGCGACTGCTTCGACCTCTGGTTCCGCGACCGCTTCAGCGGCTGGTTCAGCGGCTGGGTCAGCAGCTGGGTCAGTAACCTCTAATTCAGTTACTGGCTCAGCGACTGCTTCAACCTCTGTTTCAGCAACCCCTGGCTCAGCATCCTCTAGTTCAGTTACTGGTTCAGTAACCTCGGGTTCAGCTACTGGTTCAGTGACCTCTGGTTCAGCAATGTCTTTAGTTGCTTCTGGTTCAGTTACTGGTTCAGCGACTTCTTCGATTTCTGGTTCAGTAACCTCTGGTACAGCAACCTCTGGTTCAGCGGCTGGCTCAGTAATCTCTAGTTGAGTTACTGGTTCAACTTCTGGTTCAGCAACCTCTGGTTCAACCTCTAGTTCAGTTACTGGTTCGGCGACTGCTTCGACCTCAGATTCGGCAACTGGCTCAGTAACCTCTACTTCAGTTACTGGTTCGGCGACTGCTTCGACCTCAGATTCGGCAACTGGCTCAGTAACCTCTACTTCAGTTACTGGTTCGGCGACTGCTTCGACCTCAGATTCGGCAACTGGCTCAGTAACCTCTAGTTCAGTTACTGGCTCAGAAACTGGTTCAGTAGCCACTACTTCAGCAACTGGCTCTGTAACTGCTTCAACTGCTTCAACTTCTGGTTCGGTGACTGGTTCAGCCATAGCTGGCTTAATATTGGGCTCAACGGCTTGCTCGATAATCGGCTCAGTCATTGGCTCAGTGGCATCCAGTTCACCGATTGCCTCAGTAACCTCGGGTTCGACAGTTGATTCAACGACTAGTTCAGTGGTTGGTTCAGCAGTTTCTGATTCATCAGTCAGTTCAGTCGCTGGTCCAGTAACTGTCTTCGCAACCGTATCAACAACGTTGAGTTCAGTAACTGGTTCATTGACTAGTTCCGCGACTGATTCGGTAGCCTCTAGTCCGACACTTGGCTTAACAACTGGCTCAGTAACTCCTAGTTCAGCGACTGGTTCAGAAATCTGTGGTTCAGCGACAAGTTCAGACACTTGTGGTTCAGCAGGTTCAACCACTGGTTCGGTGACGTCTGATTTAGCGACTGCTTTAATAGCATCTGGTTCGATATATTGTTCAATAACTGGTTGAGCACTCGATTCAGTAGCTTCTCGTTCGGCAATTGGTTCAGCAATATCTCTAGTGGCTTCTGGTCCAGCAAAGTCTGGTTCAGTCGCTGGTTCAGCAATTGATTCAGTAGTTGGTTCAGCTATTGCTTCTGGCACCGCTTCCACTGCTACAATCGGTTCCGATAGTGCTGACTTAGTAGCCGGTTCTGCTTCAGATTCTTGTTCAAGTGCTGGTTCAGTCTCAAGTTCGGTTTTAGGCCGTATGATAATTTCAGGTTCATGTGCTGTTGACCCAGCTTCTAGTTCAGGCTCAACTATCGGCCCAGGGGTTGAAATAATTGTCGCTTCCAGGCCTTTTCCAGATTCAAGGTTTGCTTCCAGTTCTTCATCCAGGTCCTCTGGTTGTTCCTTTAGTGATTCAGAAACATGAGAGTTGTCAATACCTGTACAGTCGGTAAGAGGTTCTTGAAGCGCCTCCTCAGATTCCGGAATTGATCCATCTGTGATACCAGACAATTGTCCTACGGAGTCAGGGTGGTGGTCCAACTGGTCACAGGCATCCTCAGTAGGGCTGCTCGACTTTGCATCTTTGCTCTCTACTGATTCCGAATTGACAGCAGCAACATCAAAGCTCTCAGATATTGGCGCGGACTGTGTCTCGGGAGTATCTGCAACTTCCTGGGCAGCTTGTGACGGGCTGGTTGTTGTGTCTTCGTCCAAAGTATGGTTCTTAGGAGCTGTGGCAGGTTCCACATGGTGGTTCAGAGGTGTCAATTCTTGAGCCTGTTCCGTGGAAAGCTCGGAAAGACCAGATGCATCTGCTATCGCCGGATGCAGCGCATCTGGTTCAGCTTCACCACCAGAGACAGTTTCGTCCATCCCAGAGAGTGGATTCTCAGGCAACTCAAGATCAGAAGAATTTAAGAGCTCAGGAGTGGAACCAATTTGTCCCACGAGGTCATCGGCTCGTGAATTCAATTCTTCTGGTATTGGAGCCGCCGCTGAGTTCTTTTGGTCCTCCGAGATGTCAGATTGGATTTGAGTGACCGAAACTGTTTCGGCCCCACGCGCCAACTCTCCTTCTGAAACGGCGGGAGCTGCCACATCCTGAGGTTCGGTGTCAGGATCAATGTCCAGTACGGTCCCAGAATTCGCCGAGCTTGGCTCGTCTCCTTCAATTAGTAGCTCCTGGGTGGCTTGTCTATTATTAGGAATGTCGGAGCTTGGATCCTCATTCAAATCAGAGAGCTCCTCGCTGGGAGTAGATTGTATGGCTAGGCCATCGCTCATGCCTTCTGGTACCGACCCAGCAGGTGCCGCTTCCTCGAAGGAGGTGGGACCCACGGTTTGCTCATCGCTTGGGACAGTTGCGCTTGTTTCAAGGTGCAAATCTCCGTGCTGACCCAGGCCTGACTCCAAAGTAGAGATGGGCTCTTCCACTACATGGCTTTCAGCTACTACTTCCGGTAGTGCGCTTTCGACACATTCGGGCTCTAATAATTTCTCTTGCTCGCCTTGCGAGGTGCTGCCAATAACCTGGCTTGGCTCTGCAGCAATTGTGCTCTCCAACTTTTCTTGGATATTTGGAGTGCCGCCTTCGTCGAGAGGCGCCGCCGTTGATGCGGAAGCCGGCGCCGCAAGACTTTTGACCCCGAGAACTGGAGCTGCTTCGGGGGACGGAGGCTCGGGATCCGCTTCGTGGCTTGCATTAGACATTTCTACCGCGGAACTCGACACAGTCGAGGGTTCTGGCTCTTCGATCTGCGTCAGCGGAGAGAACGTCGCAGACGAAGAAGGTGGTGTCATGACTTCGGCTGCGATGTCTTGATGATGAGAATATTCGGTGTCATGCCCAACGACGCCGAGATCGCGAGGTTGGGAAGCCTCTGTCGTTACGGTCTGGCTCTCCAAGGTTGGGCTATCGGTAGGGGAGTTCTCGGCTTGCCTACCGCTTTCGGCTGCTTCGGTGGGGATCCCATCAACCCCCCCTGTACTGATAACCCCCACACTCCCGTATTCACCACCCTTGTCCATCACCGAATCCTCCTCTGAAATCGACTCAGGTACATATCCACCGGTGTCAAGCGCCGCCATATCCTCAGGGACAATTTGCGGCTCAGCCAAAATGGAACCATCAAACTTACCTTTGCTGGGTGAATCCTTCACGCCCGTATCCGCCACATCCTTATCGACAGACTCTGTATCTTTGGCGACCTTGGGAGCTTCCGCTTCGTCTTGTTCTGGTGCTTTCTCCTTGGCGTTATCGAGTTGAGGTGGTATTTCATCCTCTTTAGGCGATGGCAACACATCAGCTTCATCCACTGCAGGCTCGGGAGCATCATCTGGCGGTGCGGACACCACTTCCTCTGTGTCCTGGGATGGAGATTCCTCGGGTGAGAGTTCTTCCACAGGCTCGGCTTTTTTCTCCTCGTTGAGCGCATCTTCAACTTGGGCAGCTTCATCTGGTTCGAGACTGTCTGCAGCCTCGGGAGCTTGTGGTGAATCCTCAACCTCAGGCTCAGGGACATGTCCCTCATCCTTTTCTAGACTCTCATCTGGATCATCATTAGTGCCATCCAAGACATCGGCTACCTCATGCGACTCGGGCGCTGCTTCAAGCTCGTCTTCTCCAGGCACGACATCCTCATTTGGATTTTGCTGTTCTGTTGAAGATTCCGCAGGGTCGGCGGCAGTAGAAGCTATGTCTGGGGTATCTTTGTCTTCTTCGTCTTCTTCGACATCGTTATTGTCCTCATTTTCTGGTTCGTCGGCAACCGGACTTTCATCGGCCTCCTCTGCAGCTGCAGGCTCTGCTTCCGCCGTATCACTCTCGGGCAGGTCTTCGGTATCTTGGTCTAGTTGCGAATCATCGTGTGAACCTCCTTCTGCGTCAACCTCCGTATCATCGGTATCCACTGCCTTGGCGGCTGCAGTATCTGCCTCTGCTGTGTCCGAATCGTTCTCGGGCGACTCAGCCTCCGGTGTTGGGTCGGCTTCGTCACTCGCCGGTGTATCCTCTGGGTGTTCGTCGGTATTATCAGCTGCCTTCTCTTCCAGCACCTCGCTACTAGAAGCATCCACTGGCTCCTCTAGACTATCCGGTTCCTCAGGAGGTGGAGTATTTTCATCAGCAAGCTCTTCTCCTTCGGTGCTGATTTCAGCTGGTGCTTCGGTGACGATGGGCTCTTTTTCCTCTTCGTCAACCTCGCCTGCGTGTTCCCCAGACGGTTCTGTCGCTTCAACTTCTTCGGCAACCACGGCGTCGTTCTCGGGCACACTGGTTTCCGCATCGTCATCGGCACCTTCAGCCTGCTGCTCTTCGTCTTGACCGTCTTCAGGTTGATCTTTGTCCTCCCCTTCTGCGGCTTCGCCATCAGCAACCGAGGAGTGGTCTACTTCGTGGCTCTCAACAGCAGGGCTGGTGTCAGCGCCTTCGACGGTTGCATTCAGAGGTTCTGGTGACTCGACATCGGAATCTTCAGGTATCTCATCCTCTTCCGCTTCTCCAGCATCTGCATGGTCAGAGTCGTCGGCATCTTCAGCCGGCGGCTCTACAGCAGTGCTCTCAGTCAACTCTTGATCTTCAACCGGTTGCTCTGCGGTATCGTTGGTTTCATCTATTCATCGCGAGTGACACAAAAGTTAGAAACTGAAATGGGATAAAGGCTTTGCTACTCGATGGCGGAACTGATAAAAAGTGAGATGCAACAGGATTGCAGCCCTGAAAATACATACCTTGATCATCCTTCTCCTCGGATGCTGGCTCTGTCTGAGCCTCGTTCTCAGTCTCTGCTGCAGGATCAGAAGTTTGTTTGTCCACTGGCGAATCTTCTGAAGTATCTAAAATGTCCTGGGACTCGGGTTGTTCATCCTTTTCACTGGGGGCCGCCTGATCTTCGCCGTCATCATTGTTGTTATCAGCAACTTCAGAGGGTGAAGCATTCTCAGCAAGATCATCACCCTCAATCGTGTCTTCCGCTCGGGCGTCCGGGTCCTCCTGCTGTTCCACAGTGTCTTCGGCGATCTCCTTGTTTTGAACCTCTTCAGGCTGGCCGGAAGAATCAGCATCGACAGTGGAAGGGCCCTCAGTGTCTTGTTCGTGAGCATCGGCGGGCTCACTCGGCTCAGCCGTCGGGGCATCCTCTATCGGCATATCTTCAACAACAGGGGTCTCGTCAGGGGGAGTAGAATCAGCTGTCGCCTCTTCTTCGGCTTTGTCTTCTTCGGCATCGCCTGGAGAATTCTCTTGGTCGTCCTCTTTATCTCCACTCAACGGAGTTTCATCAGCAGGCGTGCTCAACTCCTCTACATGTTCAGACGCGGCAGCTTCAGCCTCAGGACTTTCTCCATCAACGTCACTAGCAGCCTCTTCTGCATCGCTGGCGGCGTCATGTTGTTTGGTATCATCGTCTTCTTCTTCCCTTGACTCGGACAACTCGTCTTGTGCAGCAACCTCATCGGCATTCTCTAGGTCTTCTTCGGGCGCCTGATCCTCAGCAGTCTCTGCCTCAGGTTGGGATACCTCCGGGTCCTGCGAATCGAGCGGTGTATTTGAATCATCTTCATCGAGGTCCTTTGCGACAGGTTCATCACTGACGTTGTCCGGCTCGTTAGTTACGTCAGATGATGCGCTGGCTGGCTCCGGTGTATCCTCGACAGCGTCCGCCGCTGGATCGGCCGCTGTCTCTGCATCATTACTAGGTGATTCTGAGACCTCGTCCGCAGGTTCTGTGGCTTCTGTGGGGACCTCAACTCCGTTCTCATCGTCATCAGCTTCTTTGCTTTCATCATCCAAAGAGCCTTGGGCAGCTTCCGGTTTCTCGGTGGAGTCAGCAGCCTCAGCGGCTGACTTAGGCGAGGTCTCCTGTTGGTCCTCTCCTTCTGACTGGTTCTCATCCTGCGCCTCTGTGTCTTGCTCAGAGCGGGGAGTTTGATCTTCGGGAGAGTCATCATGAGGTTTGTCGAGATCAGGGTTCGACGGTGCGGGCTCGCTCTCTTCGGCTGCGTCTACTCCCTTCTCATCGGTAGAAGCAGCCGTGTCCTCTTCCTCTTGTGACTCATTTGGAGCAGCCTCGGGTTCATGTTCGATATCGGCATTTTCCGCAGGCGTGTCGATATCGTTGTCACTGTTCGTCTCTGGCTCCTCCCGACTCTCGGCCACTTCGGGTTCAGAGCCGGATTCTTGTTCTACAACAGGCTCGGCGTCTTTCTCAGTGTCTGGGGCTTGACTTTCATCCTGCTCCTTGCTTTGCTCCTCTTCACCAGAGTCAGCGGCAGCGGCCACAGCGGGCTGGCTTTCAGTTCCCTCTTCACTGGCATCAACACTGTCTTCGACACCTTCATTACCGGCATCTTCAGAACTGTCTGGGTTGACGTCTTCGGCTTGATCCTGATGCTGGCTGTCAGCTGATGAGCCTCCGACATCGCCCGTGCTCGCGCTCTGTCCCTGCTCTTCTTGTGGCGGCAGATCTTGAGTTTCGGTAGGGCTTGGTTCTTCGGCAGCTGCTTCGGGTGCTGGATCTTTTGGAGCTTCTTCAATAACGGCTCCTTCCGCAGGAGCATCTGGGATCACACAATCGGTCTATTATACCATCAGCATTCGGCCCAAAGAGCTCACGAGTCTGTAATGTTACAAGTCCTACCAATCCGCAGACTAGGACATGGACAACGAGTATAGCAAATGCTAACCACAAAAGCAAGTAATTAAGGGTGAACTAACCTCTTCAGCCGGATTATCCTCGGGTTGTTCAACCTCAGCAGGCTGTTCTTCGGCTAGCTCGGCCTCAGCAGGTTGTTCTTCAGCTGGTTGATGCTCGGCAAGTTTATCTTCAGCTGGCTCATGCTCAACTGGTCTGTCTTCGGTAGGTTCGTCTTTGGCAGGTTCATCCTCAGCTGGTTCCTCGTCTGCTGGTTTATCTTCAGGAGCCTTATCTTCTATTGGACCGCTCGGTTTCTCACCCGCTGCCTCCTCCGGATTTGGCGATTCCGGTGCCTCGGTCTCTGGCGTGGGCTCCGGAGCGTTGTCGGAGGGAGAGTCAGCAGTAGGTGCGCTTTCTTCGTCTGCTCCGGTGTCCTTAGATTCCGGCTCCGGCGGGCTTTGGGCGTCTGATTGCTCCGGCTCAACCGGTTTGGATTCGTCTGCTTCAGCCTTAGCATCATCTGTTGGTGAGCTGTTAGCTGAGTCTTCTGGCTCTTCTGGTTTCTCGATGGGCTGTTCAGCCTCCTCTACAGGCTCGGTGGCCGGAGGTGGCGAATCAGCACTTGGCCCACCCTTTCCTTTGGATTTGGAATTGCCCTTAGACTTTTCGGCCTTCTTTTTGGCCTTTTGTTTTGCCTTGCGCTTCTTCTTGTTAGAGCCCTTAGCGGGCCATTCTTCTTCGGCATCTGAGGCTCCACCTTTGGATGCCGACTTGTCCTCGGCGGGTGGAGGGCTATCCGGGGTTCCAGTGGATTCTGTGCGGTTGGGTGAGTCGGGGTCTGAGGCCGGGCTGTCGTCTACGACCTCCCCCTGTTGCTCATTACCCCCTTCTATGGAGAAATTAGTTCCAGGTGTTTAAGTGTAAGTCTACGTCTGGCGGTGCCACGTACCATTCTCTTGGACCTCGTCTTCTGAGTCCTGGATTTCGAGATATTGAACCTTGGAGAAGTCGGCGACCTGGACATGTGAGAATGGGTCGAACCGGGCAGGGCAATACGTTACTCCTTCTGAGTCGTTCATACTTGCTTGTCCTCAACCAGGGGCTGGTCTGGGAGATGCTCTTGAGAGTCGGCCGGAGGGATTTCCTTCGTTGCCATGCAGGGTATCTCAAAATAGATATGCGGAAAGTTCCAATGGGTTGTCCAAGGCGATTGGCTGCCAGTTGGTATAATCGGAAAGCTGCGAGAGGGGGTGGGTATCTTTCAAGGTCGGTTTCTAAGGTGGTGCTCGCTGAGTTAAGGTAAGTTGAACACTTTTAGGTATACACAAAGCACTTCCAGTGGGTTTACTCTGAAAAATCCTATCGGGGATAGATTGAGAAAGTGAGTTGATTGGAAACCTCAATGGCAGAATGAAGGCGAGGAAATACCCCGAGGTTGAGCATAAAGATGCCCGTTCCAATGACGTCCCGAGAGGGAGCTACTTGAGAAAGTCCCCACTAGGAGATCTAAACAAATGCTATGCAAGACAGCATACCCTTGTGTACCCCACGGCGTGGATAAGTCGGATCAAACAAATCTGAAGCTCTTGTGATCATTTTCGTGCTCGTGCATTATTGGGCAAGGCGAGCACACTGGCGCCACGTAGCAATGGGGATTGGGCTAGCAGCGAACCGAACTGGCATCGTCTCTACTGTGTAGTTCAGAGAGGAAGTCCGGCAATGCAATCTACAGGGGGGTTGCGAGATGGCGGCCCAACCTTTGCAGTGCTGGAATAGCATAGATGTGGGACGGGGTGGACCCATCTATGGGAGTGCTGCTGCTCGCTCGTGGGATGACAACACGCATTCATGCATGCACGTTGCTGGCCGGGGAAGCCTAGTCCTTCCGGCTTGGGTGCCACATTTCATATTGTACATATATACACACACTCCTCACACTGCGTGCTGGGCCCCATACAGTAGGTACTTGACTTATAAGTCATGGTGGCTCCCAAGATTTGTGCCAGGCAGGCTCTTGGACGGCTTGCTTGACTTTCGGCTATTGAAAATAACTGACTAGTGTTATTAATAGAGGGAATGAGATCCGAGGTCCCTCTTCCTCTTGGCACCTAAATGGCCAACCTGCCAATTCGTTGGAGCAATCTTTGTTGATACTCACGAAAGCGCACACCGGATGGGATATTGGGCTTCAATCGACCGTCCTGGGGGCAAGAGCGCGCGCGCCTTGGACATGATCTGTCATGTCCTTCCTTTTTTAAATTATTACAAGCGCCAGCAGTGAACTGTTAAACCACGACACAGACCGAGAGAGGCAAAAGACCTTTCGCCGTGGGGGTGCGCGTTCCTGAATTGGCCGCGGTGCAGCCAGCCCAGGTGGATAGAGCCGCCCAACCCGCGGGAAGTCTAACTTTAGTCAAGGCCTGCATTAGGCGTTGGCTGCAACGGAGGGGAGGGGACGCCTTGGCTACGTGGTCGCATGTGTCTGCTTCACTTTCAAGTCCAACCCTTGCAGTCGTTCGGACGGCAGCCCAACCAGCAGCGCTTGCAACCCCCCAAGTGGGGCATCGTGGCGGAAAGATCGCGGCCTTAATTGGACTCTGGCGGATGACGTGGATCCGGTATGACCTTTGGTTGTGAGAGAATTTAGTCCTCGCTACTCTTCGCCATCTGCCACCCATTTGTTTGTGATGGTCTCATGATATGGCTGCTGCATGAGGGAAATACCGGTCTCGGCGGCTGCCCGCCACCCACCCAGAATCAGATAGAAAATGTCTCTTTGTACACGTCGCTCTCCGTAAACTTCCTACGCCAGCCTCTGGATTTTCCGGCGTTGCTGCTCAATGGCTTCAGATGGTACGGACTCTCACTCGAACGAGTTCACTAATAGGCCGCGGTAACTACAGTACGTACATAGGTGCTTTAATTTTCAGGTGAAGCCCAAACTTTAGGTTCAATGCCATTGTTTTTTTCGTTTTGCCGATCGCCTTACAAGGCCAACAGGGAGTACCCTGGTAACTTTGATAGTTTATGAGCACATCGGTTGCAACCTGACTTTTTGCAAGTTCATGCGCGGGCTCAGCAAAATGTATGAAGCTCAGGAAAATAAAAAATTAAAAAAAATTAAACAAAACAAGAACTGCCGGACATTACCGAAGCCTATCTGGCCGAGATGAATAACCAGGATCTAATTCGAGAAGGAAGCAGCTCTCTCCGAGAGAGAGGCTTTTATTTATTCGCTCAACCCGATCGTTAATGCTACGGCCATACCTGTGATACGATGGAAGCCAGGTCGTGGTTACAAGGTACACACCTAAATATGCAAACCCCCCTAGAAGTGCTTCAGCTCTATGTAATATACATATATTACAATACCGTTTCACTGCCGACAACCTTCAGCCAATGTGGTCAACTAAATTCACGGGGGGGAAGTGGGGGCACCGACACCTAGAGGGTATCCTCATCAACGTAGCAGACATCTACAGCTGCGTACATAGCTCCTCGTCGTCAAGCGTTAAAGAAAGAAAAGAAAGAAAAAAAAAACCAGAAAACAGGTTTCTGTTTTAGCATTGATTACTCGATAAGGCCAAGAGCCAAACCGTTTGTCGCGCCGGGGAGCCATTCGAATTTTATGCTAGGTTCCAGGTTCACCATGTATTGCAATAATAAAAGTTGCCATAGCCAACCTGGCGCAGTGATGGAGCGCTAAAACGGTCTCACCTCATTTCCCGAACCGGACGGTTACTTGCCGCTTCAGGCAATCATCCGTGATCATCAAAAAGTCATTGGTTACCGCCACTTGCTGAGCTAAAACACGAACGTTTAAGTTAGAGAGCGAGCCGTACGCTTCAAGAGACAACAGAGCCCCAAAGGCGCCGTTATTATTGCAGTACACGGCACCAGCGACCTTTTTCTAGATGGGAAAAAACCAAGAACGGCGGTGTAGGTACGATGTCACGCGGATTCCACAGCGTTCCTTGGCCGTACGTAGGATGAACGAGGATCGCCAGTAACACTTTTTTCTCCTTCCTTTTTCCACTTTTCAGTAACTACATATGCAGTGTTGAGCTCGAAGAAGCCAAAGACGGGGGTTTCTAAGTTTTGAATGTGATCCAGCAGACATTTTGACAGGAACTGATGATTATATATTTGGTGAAACGGATTTGATATGATCTAGAATAATAGCCACCACCCTTGTAAAACCAAATCAGTGCGCACCCCTGAAGTCAAAGAAGCTTCAGATACAGCAAGAAACGCGAACAAAAACTCCTACGCCTCCATACAAAACGTGAGGGGGATAGCGCATTCTGGGTTGGTAGCCTCGTCAGAGTCTAGCACTCCGGTCCCTCCGCAAGCCGCCGTGAGGCCTTGGGTGAGTGTTTCAGTAGCAGCATTGCAGAACAAATGCATGTCTTAGGCATGTACGCCTCAAGATGCAGACCGCCATTCAATCAACCAACCCAACTTGATATGCGATGATCCATAAGAAGAGAGAATAGAGATTAACAGCCAATCGTTTACATGGCCATCTCCGCCTGTAACTTCCTGAACTCCTCTTCCTCGTCCTCTTCCTCGGTGGCAGGCGTCTTGCCCTGGACTGCAGAATGTGTTAGTTATGCATCTGAGGAATATAAAACAAAATCGGGCGCAACATACGCTCTCCATTGGCCACGGTCGGCATCCGATGAATGGAGTCCGATACCGGAACTGTGCCTGACTTAAGCATCTGCTCATCCAGTTGCTCTTGCTGCATCGCTTCAAGCTCGTCGTCAAGTTCATCCTCATCAATAGGGTCTCCAATAGGGTTGTTGGTAATGGCGTTGACAATCTCCTCGCTAAGCGCGTTCTGTTCTCGGAGTTGGTCCCTGTGGCAAACTTTGGTCAGTACAACATACAAAAACGTGATAATAAAACACCTCTTTCGTTTGGCGCAACATACATGGTCTCGTCCACCTTTTCTGGCGTAAGTTTGCCGTGGATCTGCTTCATCGCCTCGCCTGCCTTCTGCATCGCTGCTAGTGTCTCGCGGTTGATGTTGGCCGACTCGATGGCGTTGATCTGCTGCTCGAGTGTTCCTATCTGTGCTATTGTTTGCTCAAGGCTGTGCTCGTGTGCCTTCTTCCGCTTCAGGGCAGCCCTCGCCGCTATTTTTGCCAAACATCAGCGATCATGAGATAATAGCGTGGCGGCATAGAGGATGGTGGCTCCTACCATTCTTGTTTGTGCTAACGTTCTTCCGTGCAATAGCATCTTGCTCATCCATCTGTGTCATGAGATGTTTCTCTCGCTTCTGCAGCATGTCAAGCTGCGATCGGAGGCCGAGGATCGCATTCTTGGGACTGTCCTTCTTCTTCTGCGCCGCCCCACCACCAAACCAGCCCCAAACGCCGGACATCTTGGTTCAGGATAGGGAAGCCCAAGATGGCCTTGAAACCGTGGGAGGTCTATAAGAGTGGCGCAATCACCGGAGATGAAATGACTACCCTGGGGTGGGTTGTCTGGAGTTACTATCGCTCGTACGGTGCAATATCGATGGCGGGGTAGGTAAGGGCGGAAGATCTGGATAGGCAGATACGCCGCCTGTGGGGTGAAGGTCGATACGCGCGAGAAGCAGAAGAACTATTAAGTATGCGCGCGTATATGTGTATCTAGTTGCGGTAGAAGCGTGTCGTGTTTGATGCGTGCCAGGGAATCGAAGACGGAAGCCTGGTGAGGTTTGCTTGTGACTTCGGGTAGGTTGATTAGGTATGATGCAAGACACCAAACACCAAGGTTGCGCGGCTGAGCGCTAGGCCAGGTGGCAACTGATCGCCTGCCCAAGTTGCGCAGCAGGCAGCAGCTGCCGCTATCTCTTCGTCGGCTACCATTCGGTTTAGCGCTAATCGCAAGGGGACGGGCGAATTTGCCCCACCAGCGCCGAGATTCATCCGGTCATCTCCAGCGAGAACCTAAGGCGGCCGGTGCCACGGGCAAATTAGCTGAGAGGGCGGCAACTTGACAGGCTTACAGAACACTCACGCCTCTCGTGAACAGCCGCAGCAGTGGCACGCAATACCGAGCTACGGGGTAACGGTGGAAAACAGACACCATTATCCCCCGCGCCCTTTCTATGCATGGAGTGACTGGCTTGGCGCAAACTGGGATCACCCCTTGCTCGGAGCCTATATCGTCTGGACCATGTCCAGTGCGCCACTGCCTTCGACGAGGAGCCTCCTATCGAACCTCCCATCCTGCGATATTGGCAGTAAAGTGAGGTTTCTCGGCTGGTAAGTCCCTCTCCGCATCTTCATCACTCTATCGCCTATATTGCCACATGCCACCCTGCCCATACATAAACCGTTATTTCATTACTTCGGATCGGGGTTTTCCAAGGCGTGGTGTTGGAGTTGTTGCAATCCACTTACAAGCTCCACTCCAGTGTCGCTTCGTACTCGACCCAAACGGCAATGTTGACTCTTCAGCATGCCTTTCCGCGTTCCACTAACGTCAGCGCCCTTGTAGATGTTCGTCTTCTGCTTCAAACCCTCAAGGTTGATCACACTGACGTTGGGCAATGGGTACACGTAATCGGCTACATTACATCGACCTCGCTGCCGGTTAAAGTAGCCAAAGAGGACAAGTTAACAGAGACGGTCGTGAGAGTGGGAATTCAGGCGATTCTCTTGTGGCCAGCCGAAGATCTTGACATTGCAGCTTATGAAAAGGCTCACAATGCTGGGCTGGAATGAATGTGCATAAACAAACGATCTGATCGTAAGTGGGCAGTGTCTGGTTCGACTTTAATGTTGTACCGATGGTGATTTGCCCAAGCGATACGCAGAGGCTCTACCAGAGCCAAAAATGCGAATTGCATTGCCTAAGTTCCGACGTGGTAGTTATTCATGAGGGAGAGTTGCCAGCAACCACAGCTAGAGTGCTATCCATACCTGTGCTCCTTCTTTCCACCGGCCAAGCCGTTCTCATGGCTTACAGATGCTAGATACATCGAGTACATACTTACTCAGTGTCTACATACGATACAGTTCATGCCAAGATATATCGGCATATACACGTTTGACAATTGGTACCTACCGTCAACACATCTTGGAGCAATCTATCGCCCATCGTTGCAGATATGCCCTATAATCATTACATATTTGGCGAAGAAAATCTACATCGTACCCGATCGTAAGTCAGAATGGCGTAGCGATAACAAATAAGACATGTGATCATCTGCGGGACCTTTCGTTTGCCTTGCATAATTAATACCACAGCTTCAAAGCTTGGATTGACCTCGTGATCTAGCTATAACCGCGTGGCGATTGTGTTGACGACGGTGCAAAGTCCTAACTTAAATATAATCAAGGACCTGGGTGCAATCCCAACTTTGACAACCATGAAAATTAAAATATCAAGCAAATCCAGTGCCAATCAATCAGACGGCAGCTAATGGATTCAGTATCGCCTCTCCCTGGACTACTTTAGTAGAGTAGACAAAGCACGCTGTGTTGTGCCAGCACGGTAGAAACAGGGACCAACGGCTTTCGCCCAGCCGACAACAATAGAAAACGGAACAGCAAATATCCCAGAAGTGGCCGCCTTGTGTAATATATCAAACCGTACGAAGGTAAGCATATGCTGCACAAAATGAACTTCGCCAAGGTATTAAGTAGGCTGCAGTGGCTGCAGCCCAATTTTACATGGATTTAATTGAACGTGATCCATTAGGCTTTCTGCAGCCTGAAAGTCATTCGCTGCCGAGCTGCTGTCATACTCCTCCCCGGGCCACCAGACTGACTTTATTGGCCGAGGATTCCGAATGCGTTCAGACAACAACAGTAATGTTTCTCTATCCCATAAAATTTTGTTCGGTTTCTGTGAACAACCCTCCCCAAACCCCCGAACATCATGTCTACTCTACCCCACCATTGTCTGTGACAAGTCTTAATCAATGTCGATGCGAAGATATACGCCAGCTCTTTCAACTCATTTTTCAGTACCACTCATCGCTGGGGCTGGGTGAGAGGATCCTGTCACGGTCGGCTACCCCCGTCTGAACATAACTACTAGCAAACCCTCAGCCAAGCCGATCAAGAGCCAAATCAACTGTAACACTTTAGCTTACCACAGCGTATGGCTGCCATATCCTGGGCCGCTTCAAATGTTTAAATCATGCTACAGAAAGTTCATCAATTTTTTTAACACCACTTGCTGGCCTCGAATCGAGGAATACTGGGGTGCCGAGAAGAGGACGCAGCTTATTGACGTTGCCAGGGGTTTGGCAGAACTTAGTTCTCCCACGCCCCCCTGCCTACCATGACCATGCCTCTCTTCCCCTAACATCCGTAGAACAGGGAAGGGCTGCGACAGCGCGTCCGTGTATTCCCGGAGGGGGGTTCTGTGTTCCAAGATGGTACAGCGGGTGGTCGAAAACCTTGACACAACGATATACACATTGGCGGGAAGCTGCAGGGCGCAAATAGAATTGACTCTGCATATTGCGGGCTAAATAGGACTAGGCGTATCTCTCAAATCGCTTAGTTGCTATCGTTGGGCAGGCGTGGGCGCTTCCCCCATGCCATCCCATACAGCCATTCAAGTCGCATTGTTTCGACAGTACCCACAGATAAGTCATCACTGCCAGATGGCAGTCTCTCGCTGGACAGGTCTTTGGTCTGCTGCAAACGTCAAATTCATAGTAGTACCATTCTGACCAATACAACCCGGAGGTCTGCGGTGTCGTGGCCCCATCCGCAACCTCGATTGTTCGGAAGAATCCATCAACAGCCAAACATTCTCGTTCACAACACTCGCTATGCTGCACCATGTAGCATGCTCTTTCGAGAAGCAAGCCCGCCCAACCCCTGGGCTCACCGGCTGAGCATGTCTCATCATCGCCGATATCCACTGCCCCTGCGCCTGTCGCTGTAAGGCCCTCTGGCGTCGTGCTTCTTGCGGTCGCTGCTCGTCCTCCTCCTCGACCCGTCGCTGGACGAGACCAGTATGGGTTGGTGCAGTGGTCGCTTCAACTGCTTTTCGGGGTTAGATGCTGCTTTCGCTGCCGCCTGCTTGTCCCATACCTCCTTCGACTTTACGCAGATGTCGTCTATTTGTTCCTGGGGAGCTGGTCAATGGAACGAGCCCGCGGATGAAGACGCCCAAAAACCCACGTCTGTGAGGCATGGCCCAGAAGTCGAGATTAAGAAGCCGTCTTCACCCTAAAGAAGTGTAAGCGGTCCATCTCTTTGGGGTGGTGGTGATGATGGCCTTCATACTTCTCGAGTATAGGATCGAACTGTCGCATCGGGCCCGAGATAGTACTGGAGCTCTTGGGTTATCACCTTTTTGTGAATATCAAGGTGTGGTATCCAGTATCGATTCACCGAGGGGGATGCCATCGTTGTGATCAATATTTCAGACGTCGTTTGGCTACCTGACTGGAACTCATCAGTGATCAATTCTGCAGATCCCTCTAGGAGCCTGTGCGCTTATTTATACCACCGGCCGCCAGTTGGGGAGAGTGCACCCGTGTTGCCTACCTATTTCAAAAGGAGAGTCTTGCACCGCTGACTATCCTTCCTCCCATGCATGCAGCCAAGCTTAGTCGCATGATGCCCTCCTCTTCAAGGTCATATTGGTGGGTGGGCTCTCGGGGTCTGCAGAGCTCGCCTCATACTGCCGCCCTGTTTTTTTTTCAACCGACGAATAACGTGTGGCCTGTATCTCCAACTCCAAAATCTTACAACACTCTTTGGACGTCTCTTCTCCATAAAGCCACTAATCTCCACACAAACGTGATCTTATTATACTCTCCCAAGACACAAAGTGTCGCATTTGGTCCTCGAGTATATCTGTCGTCTAATTCTCTGCATGCGCTACGGCTCGTGCCGTTGGTCATGTGAGGTGAGCAACTGCCTCGAGCTACCGTTGCTCATTTTGGTCCTTCCACAGCCTGTTCAGGGTAACCCCTCCAAACGAAATCAAAATTGGGTTTGTGCATGTCGACGCCATTGCCGTACCTTACGCTCTACAGATTTTGTACGAGCGCGCATAATGTGACTTAATCTGCTTTTTTCTACAAACCCCCCCCCCCCCAAAAAAAAAATAGTGAGGATGTGTTTTCTTTCCTTTTTTTTTCTTTCTTTTCTTTAATAATTAAAAGTTTGGCGAGATTTTACGTCCTGTTCATTTCTACTATTTACGATTGAACCACCTTGGTAATTGACTTGTTTCTGCAACCTCTCGGTTGAGTCTGTTGAGTAAATTAGGTATTTTCTCCAGATTCGCGGTCGGTTCACATTGGATGCCTACACATCTGTCCCTCGGAGATGCATGGGTGACAGCAGGGTCGCGACCAATCTAACTTGGCCAGGAATCCGTCAGGCAATACAACAGCGATGCTGGGCGCCTACAAGTCCTTTGGTTGCTTACATGGACTGGAAGTTGGCGCTGTCTTGTAAAACTCAGTAGCCTTGTCTGCACCGTTGGAACGTCATCGACGCACTCTCATTCGATTGACGCCCCGATCAATGAAAATCGATGTGTGTTGTCCAAGACCAACGTAACCACGTGCTAACTGTTACACGTGCTATTTTCGACTCATACCTATGGTTGATTGATGTATCGCGAGTTAAGACTTTTGAGTAGCTTATGTCGCTCGGAAGATGTACAACGTGAGACTTTTTCTGTAACCCGAACACATACTAACTGGTGCCAACTATTTGCAGCTTAGATCGCTTGCTTCAGATCTGTTTACTGCGCACCCAAGGCCGCTTGTGATGAGCATCACACCGCGTCCCTAGTCACGGGAGTGTCAAGTTCTACGTGCCAGTCTTTGGCATATAACTCGCGCGGCGTGGACGGCTCTCTTGACAACTGGCTTGGATCTTGCTCAAGCAACGGGCTGAATAGTAAACGGCCTTTCTTATCGAGTGTTCACTCACAAGCTCTGAAGCGGGACGCCCAATAATGTGGCATGCCCGTCATCTCGTATGGTTTTAACAAACATTGCGTGCTGGAAGGTAAAATTGAAAAGATCAGATCTTAATCTTGGGTCATGTGTCCTTCTTCTTCACGAAAGGATAAATTTATTCTAGCTTACCTATAGAGTTCTGTTTGGGAAATATGTGTCTTGCATCGGACTTTTTAGGTTCTCTAACCCATCCAAACCGCATAGCCCTCTGCACAACACGACGGGACGATCGGTCATTTAGTTCCATTGAAATTGGTGAGTCCGTTGCATTTGCAAATCCATTCGCCTATCTGCTGCAAACGAAATATTCAAAACCTAAAAATAGTTTGTCACGGATGAGAAGCATTGACCAGTCTGCTCATTGCCAATGTCCTTTAAGCCCTACCCCTTGCATCTCGTGGCTTCTCCCCAGAGATAGCAATCGCGAAGTTCTGCATTAAGCCAGAGCGAGCAGTCTCCCGGCAAGTGCCAAATTTCTTGATAAAGATACGCAAGGTTGGCACTGTCTTTCCCACCAACAACTTAAAAAGGGTAGAAGGGGCAGAAATCTATCCTATAGCTAGGCTGATCGCAAGCCTTTAAAGCGCTTGAATGGTCATTAAACGCATCTCCCTCTTCGTACCAGTACGGCAAAGGGAGGTCCAAGTCTGCAGAGTGTGCCATTATCTTACATCTCGGCACCCGCGTTAAGCTTTACGGAGCCCATAAAGCTTGACTCCGGCTATGCATCCTTTAGAAACTCTCAGAAGTTCTGGTCAGTACCGGACCAACCAATAAGCTGTGCGCAAGGTGGTGTTCGGACACAACACTTTCTACACACTAGCGAAGCCACAAGATTGTACTTTGCGCCCAGCGACGGCTGACAGGATGGTTCTAGAAGCCACAGCATTCCTGAAAGTTCAGTCTGTGTTCTTACATGAAGATACACACTGGCTCAAGTGCCAAGACTGGGCGGGGATACGATCCGGCAACCATGCTTGCGTGAGCTGAAGAGCTATGTTGCGCCAGTTTCTGCGGAACGATTTAAGAGTCGTCTTATCCCCCTCCCTTTTGGGGCTATTCCCGAAACCGGTAGCCCTGTCTCTTATAGGCTGTGATGTCGCAGGCTAGCTTGCGTGCCTCGGTGAGCACACCAATCACAAGGGCAAAGGGCTACTGGTGCAACAATAAGCATTGGGGCTACGCCTCTTCAGCTCAGCCCTATAGTTCCCATCTTGCCCTCGCGTTGTCGCATTTCGTAGAATGGAGAAACCGGTCTTTCGTGTAAGCCATTGCGGCACGACATTGAACTCCCCAGGTTGCCCTTGCTGACCACCATGCATCATCACACCTGGGCAGATCCCGTCCGTTCCGTGAAGGCCATCATTTTCTTGTCTATCAGTTGCCTTATTGGTCTAGATGAGCTTCCCGTAACCTTAGAATAGTTGCACTCATTCGATTTCCATGATGTTAGACTTGAGTGTTAAGTGAACGAAGTAATGGATAGAGAAGCTTGTTGCTTTTTCCCCGTTCATGTTCGGCGGGAATGCAAGCCATGTTCGGTTGCTTAAAACTGCCAAAAGAAAATAAAAAGAAATAAACATTGCTTCTTATAAGAGCGCTTGGCTTGGCAGGCGGAACGGTCTAGATTCGACCTGCCGTCGTCCCATGTCTGTTGAGCCAGCCATAGGCCTCGCTTCCCGTAGTCCCACCACTACGAACTAGAGAAACCTTTTTTATCTCTTGGATCTGTCGATCCTATTCGCTCTATGAGGTAGAACGAGGTCTTGTGAAAGCAAGGTTATTGAAAATAATTGGGCCGAGGACAATCACGACGCAGTAAGCCGATGAAAGCTGATCGACAGCTGACCGAAGGCGTAGCTCAGCCTGGACTTATAAGCAGGACGGCCCCCTGGCTGGAAGTGTCCCTTTCCCAGCATCCAGTCTTGTACTCTAGGTATATTGTTCTGAAACTCCAAGATGGGCTGGATTCAATCCTGCATCGATTTTGCCCTCCAGATCACTCAGCTAAGCCCCTTTCACTTGACAGGGCTTGGCTCGGATGGTCAACACCCACTAAACCTTCCCGCCCAACATTCTATTGATGATAGTTGCCTCGGGGCGGAATGTGCTCTTTCACGGCCAAAAGCTTTTAAATGCTCTTACCCAGAACTTGAGCGCCAAGGCTGGGAGTTATGTAACACCAATGACGAACGAGACTGCTGGATCCGAAACCCACATGCTGTGAACCCGCGTCTCTCACGATATGATATACACACGGACTGTATGGAACTGAGAAGTCGTCCTGAATGCGGAACTTTGACATGCGCTGACTGTGGTATCAAGATGAAACAGAAACCCCTCCGGGCATTAAAAGAGAGGTTAGCCATACGCCCTCAGCTGATAGGAGCGATCTGATGCTAAATCTTATATAGTACTGGCTTGAGGTGTATGCAAATGAAACAGTATACGTCCCGATATACTAAAGAATAGAATGAAGTCAGGCATTGACACTATATCAGGTCCAACCCGATGGCATAGAAAAGATACTGGGAACGTATTTCAATGGCACATATCCTGGCCCTACTCTTGAGGCGTGTTGGGGCGATGAACTTGTGATCCATGTAACAAACAAAGTTCCCACCAATGGAACTACCATCCACTGGCATGGCGTTCGCCAACTGAATTCGAACGAAATGGACGGGGTAAACGGGATCACGCAGTGTCCCATCTCCTTCGAGGACCACTTCACCTACAGATTTCGCGCTACTCAATATGGACATACTTGTAAGATATCCAAGCTTTGCGAGGCTTTCTTCATCCACATCCCGTCCAATATACTTGTATCACGCTGGAGAATTAGTGGCTCTGGTGCAAACTTGGAAAATTCAATCTGCTAACTATCACTTGCACAGGGTATCATAGTCATTACTCTTTACAAGTACTATCCCTTTCAACCCGTGCTGTTGATGAGAGAGCCACATTGCTTACTTTTGGTTTCTCCAGTATCCTGACGGAGTGGCGGCGCCGCTTGTTATTCATGGACCTACGAGCGCAGACTGGGATATTGATCTAGGACCTATCTTGATCGCAGACTGGATACATCAGACGGCATTTATCGAGTATGATACCGAAATGGGGGGAGGCGTTGTCGACGCGGACAGCATCGTAGTTAACGGAAAAGGCCACTACAAGCCGAACCCATCGGTCGGCTCCTACTTCCAGACGACATTCACCCCAGGCAAGCGACACCTACTAAAGCTCATTAACGGTTCTGGCGGTACCAGCTTTGTCTTCAGCATCGATGGCCACAAGTTAAAGGTCATTGCCAACGATCTAGTAGCCATAAAGCCGTTTGTGGTTGACTCGCTCTTTATCGGCATCGGTAGGGAGATATGTTTATTGAGATGTGATGGCAAGGATGTGAGCTAACGATAGTTGAAATGCAGGCCAACGATACACCGTCGTCGTCGAAGCAGACCAAGCGAAGACCGATTATTGGATTCGGACAGTTCCATGCGCGGGTTTTAGTGCTGGAGTTCCCGATAACCGAACTGCCATTGTCAGGTATAATAGGTAAGTTGTTTCGAAAAAGCTAATGGCACCTCCGCCGCAACTCCGCGTGCTTAATACGTTGAATGAATGCTCGCTGACAACAACAACAACAACAACAACCTTGACGAAAATAGCGCCAGCACTGCTCCACCAGTCAGCTTGCAAAACCCACAAACCACTTGCACCGACACAAATACCACCCAGCTTCATCCGATCGTTCCCTGGTATGTAGACCAGCACCCGCAAAACAATGTCACTAAAGATACCTTTTTTGCCACGAAAGAGACAGCACCCGACACAGTCCTCGGACCGCCCGGCTTCCCCTACGTGCACTGGAAGCTTGGTGATGTTCCCCTATGGTTGGATTTTAGCAACCCCACAATCTTGGATATCCCTCACGCTCTCGCCGATCCAAACTATATCGTTGTTGAAGGTACGTGCTGAGATATTATATACCATTGTTCATCTAGATGTACACCACGAGAGAGGGCCGTCTTTCTAATATTGTCTCAGAGGAATTCGACAAGGGTTTCGTCTACCTTGTTATGGACGCAAGCAAGTTTGTCGCAAAGGTGTAAGTCGACTCGTTCCTCTATCCCACCTTACTTCTTTGTGCCTATGGTTTTTGGATTTGCTTTTGAGAGGAAGCGACTTTTGACACTAATCATTCACCTTTTTTTCCCCAATACCAGGACGCATCCGATCCACTTACACGGTAGTGACTTCGTCATCCTCGCCCAGGAGAACACGCCCTGGAATGAAACCACAAGCCCCGCCTTCTTCAACTACAATAACCCACCGCGTCGCGATGTGGCGATGCTTCCTGGCGGTGGTTTCCTGGCGATCGCCTTCAAGCCCGACAACCCGGGAGCATGGCTGCTCCATTGCCACATTGCGTGGCATGCAAGCTCAGGTACGTTTGTGAACTGACTATGTATCTTCATGTGGGGGAGGAGGGAGGGACGGAGGTTTTCGTATCCTTCAAAGACCCTGTTTCTTTCCGACATTACATCACTCACCAACTTCTTCTGATTATAGGTCTTGCTCTCCAAATCTTGATTCGATCCAAAGACATCCCTGACTACCTCGGTGATCTGAGAGAGACTAAACGAGTTTGTAACGACTGGAACCTCTACCCCTTGGCGGCCAACATCAGTGCGGACCAGGAAGATTCAGGTATCTGAATATTCTCTTAAGATAGCTACAACGCCCGATGGCTTGTGTGCGGTCTTCCGTGGAGCAGCAAGCACCCTTGGTGATCGATCTTTTAGCCCTTGACGAGATGCTCAAGTTGAATTTCTTATCTCTTTCTATGGAAAGACTGTATCAAATCACACAAATAACAGATGGGGTTCCGGGCGAGAGATTTCCTTTATCTTCCCTTCTTTTTGGACACTCTTTTCGTGGTACCCCCAGTCTAGCACTGGCCGTTGTCTTGATTGGCAGGTGAGTTGGGGATATCTGGGTCGTGATGTTATGTGCGTCAGGTTTCATTACTTGATTTCTCCTGCCAGAAACATAAAAAGATATAGTGCTATCATTTTCTACACTTGAAATATACGAGACTCAAGAGAGCCAAACGTGCGCCAGTGACGAAAACGATAAATAGCATACACTGTTGCCACCGTCAAAGAAGTCTAACGTTGAATTGCTGATGATTGCAGCCGATTACCAAATCAGACGGCGTACGAGGCAACGTAGCTACCGTTGTAGTTAGCATTGCCAAGACCTTTCATATCTTGTATCACGACTGACATGTACAAGAAAAAACTAATGAGTAGATACAATCTCGTCAATCTACGTATAATACCTCAGTATTTAGTCTTGTGTGTTTTATCCGCTGCGCAGCACTTCCTGAGCCACAGATAAGGATAAAATAGTGGCTTAGCTGTCGGGCGCTAAGTTTTTCATAATCACAACTTATCGGCACCTCGCCTTTCGGAACCCGCCCCGGTGGGGTTCTTATCGAAGGCGATCGCCGGACTCCTGCGCGGGGCGGCGATGCGGTGCAGCCGAAGCAAGCATAAAGCAATTTTCTCGAACTTCCTGGGCCTCGTCTTGCTCACTATGCAGATTATCGCTTCTACTTTAACAGAATTCTTTTCTTTTTTCAGCCATAAGCCGAGCCTCGTTCGGTAACGAACTCTCTAGCACTCCATAAAGAATCATGGCTTCAGCAAGCAACCCCACCGAAGGCGGCACCGCCGCCTCGCTGATCCCCGGCCTGTTCCCGCCGCGGAAGCCGATGACCCCGGCTCAGATCACCGCAGGTGTCGAGGCCGCGCTGGAGGTGCAGCGCCGTGCCGTGACTTTTGGCAAGCGGCCCTTTGCCGCCGTGCTCGTGGGCCCCGACAACGAGACCGTGCTGCTCATGCACCAGTCCATCGACCAGGTCAACCACGCCGAGAGCTCGCTCGCGCGCCTGAGCTACTCCCACTACTCCAAGGAGTTCCTCTGGCAGTGCACCCTCTTCAGCACCTGGGAGCCTTGCGGCATGTGCACGGCCACCATCTACGTAAGTCAGACCCCCAACGCGGGGCTCCCCTCCTCCGCTTCTCCAGAACGGAGAATTGACGGGGTTGAGCTGCGGCATATTTGGCTAATACGCGGATCAACAAACACAGTGGGCACACATTGGCCGCATTGTTTATGCCGCCACGAATGACGATCTGTACCAGCTCACCGGCCCAGGAAACAAGGAGAATTTCACAAGTAAGTTGAGTTTCTCATCTCTCTCTCTCTTATCATTCTCCAAATTCACATTTGTTCGTGTCGTTCCTCATCAACGACCTCTGCGGGTCGTGAATGATGCAAATTATCCCTGGGTCAATATCACCTTCTGGAACTGTGACCCCTATTCCACCACGCATGTTTTGCTGACTAGATCATACAGTGGACTGGCACACCAGAGATTTCTTGAAGGGTTGCCCCCAGAAGGATGTAGAGGTTATTGGGCCCTTGGACGCAGAGAGGAAAACTGTTATGGAAGAAAGTGATAAGTATTGGAGTAAGACTAGGATTGCGTAAAAGGTAGAAATGAAATTCCAATGATAATCCATCAAAACCCGCGGTATACCCTCTGACCTCGTGAGAGGATCTGCAGACCCCTGCGAGCAGCGTGTTGAACCGTTATCTTCGCCTCCTGTAAAAAAAGGGGGGGAACGGACTAAAACATGGTTACCGATGCTTTCACGGGACCCAATCCGCTTACTGCCGATGCAATACTTTGCGAGGAACCTTGATTCAAACCCTGCTCTGAACCTGGTCGGAAGTTCAGCGGGAGAGGGTATGTGCGGCTCTAGGCGGCTGATAGTTTACCTTGGCACATATCAATGGTATGTTTACCAAGCCGGCGATATGGCACAAAGCTTCCAAACAACAAGCGCTCCACGGTGTGCAACTACCTCTCGGAGTACTCGCCATAAACCCCCCCGGTCTGCGCCATGACAACGGGCCTGGAGTTTCGGCTTGGCGGTACTTCTCCCTTGTTCGGAAGCGGAGCCGAGCTTTAGCGGAAGACCGCTCGGCCGGCTCGGTTACATTTCCCACTTGGGTGCATGAGATTGCGCGGCCCACGCGATAGATTGCTCGTGAAAAGAACCGCTGCCGAAAAGCCCCTGCCTTTCCAACATCCGCCACCCAGGCTTCAAGCGCTTGAAACAAGCAAGCCCGGTGATTCTAAGATCCAAAAATTGCCAATGCGTTCTTGCCTCTTCTTCCCTTGTACACACTCTCCTGAGAAGCCGATGCTTGTTGGTTCGAGCACCGCTCAAAAACACCTAAGTCATTCAATATCTTTAGCCAGCACGGGCCGACGGCTTCGATACATTGCTTGTTGTTTGATATATCTTCTTTGAAATATACTATCTACTTGGTTGGTGGGATGCAACTCTGTCATCGCTTTTTACTTCAGTCGGTGGCTTTTGTTTCGAAAGATTCCAGATGCATGGAGTTAAGAGCCAATCACGGATGTTGCCAGCTTACCGTACCTGTTTGTTTATATGACCTTAAAGAGCCAATGATACAGTTCTACACTAGGGTTACAGCAAATCCTTCATGGAGTGTTATAAGCCAACCCCGTATAAAATAACTGAGAGTGGAAAGGCGGGACCGCATCCTCGGTCTCGCAGCTCATGATCATTGGACAGCCATGCACGTAATTTGATTTAGGGTTGGAGCCTAGTAGTTTGGCTCTGTTATTTTCTATCCCATTTCATAATGAAAAAGGTTCCATCGCCATGGGCCGGCTGGTCACCTTTCAAAATGTTGCCGCGGGAAAATGAAACATCAGAGCAAAACCCAACGTCAACCAGTGTCAATACCGAGGGTTATCCGCTGTCATCATCGGCAGGCCCAACTCGCCGATTGAAAAATCCACGAGCTTACGAATCAAAAGCAGCATTCCTGCATGAGGTAGTTGAATTAATCAGTAGTTTACCGACAGTTAGAAATCAGCCGCACAAGCCGTGTGAAGTGGTGAAAGATCTCAGCTTGGCATACATGCAAGTTTGTGAATAGTTTTCCGCTGCTGCATTCAGCAGATGGAGAAAAATGTAAAGCTCATTGCTCGAAACGAAAAAGGGGGTCCCCGTCGGCACTCTTGGCATTGTTTCAAGGATCCAAACCGCTGCATCCAAGACTATATTAGCCATACTCTGCAGGCATTAGTGCTGTCTAAACATTGAAGGTGCACATATATGACAGGTACTATTGGATCAATAACCCCTGGCAAAATCGATATCCGAAAGGTTCTGTTTGGGAGGAGCAACATTTTCTCCGGCGTAACGAGTTCCCTCGATAGCCTCAGCTCTGGCAGAAAGGGAGCCCTTCTAATTGCATGCCTCAGGAGAATACGGAATGGTGCTCCCGTCAATCGGAGAGATGGATTAACCCATGTGCAATATATGGTTCTAGCATGCACGTTACGCTAAGCATATTTAATTTTGTGTTTATCCTGAAACCCAGCCCATTTTGAGGATCTTTACTAAATTCTACCCATGTAAAGAATTATTTATTATAGGTTGAAAACCTTAATACTCCAATAGAAGCCAATGAAATTCCAATACCTTACCTACAGTCCAGCGGGTAGCCCCCTAATAATAGGTAGCAGATCTGTGCGCCTAATTCGGCAGAAGTACTTGATACTACACGGTAGGGTTGACTTACTTCTCCACGGCCCCATATCTCCACTCAGACAGGATCGGTAATAAATGACGTTTGCATGCAGAAGAAAAACATGGCATGGCTGGGCATTGGTCCTGTCAAAGGTGACCTGGGGAACGGAACCCCTCCCCCCAGCAGGCGCTACTATAGCTCAGAGACAACTCAACAACACGCCGCCAAGCTGAGTCCGAGAGCATAGGGCGCTCGGTTCACGATGAATAGCCGCAAAGTATGGCAAGGGTTACGCAATCCCATTTCCCCTTACTGTCAGGTAGAGTCACATGGCGGCTACTAGATGCTCTCTCCAAGACTTCAGACACCATCACCAGCCCATGGGCATGGGTCTCTGCAGGTGTTGGCAACCCAACGACACTGCATTGTGTGGCATGCAACTCCAGATGCTTGATGCTTATTGGTACTCATGATGCGTTGCCATACATACGCACCCGCTATGGTCCATCTTTGACTACACTTCATAAAAAGAAAGGGAGGGGTGGGGGCAAATTGGTACGTATTACAACTCTGAACTGTGGCTCAACAAACCAGCTATCCTACGAGATGGATACATTGGATCGTTAAACTCAGGTAAACGCACGTTCGGCAACTTGATCGAGCCCCCCATCCTGTTTATATAAAGGCAGGCTCCTGCCTAATCAAAGAAGAGACATCAGCTTGTCCAACGTTGCAACTATCCTGCCTATCAACACTCGTTAATATATTGCTATTCGATCTTCATTATGTATCGATCGTTTCAGGCCTTAGGCCTTTGGTCTCTACTCGCCTCGGTCGTGAGAGGTGCTCCATTTGCTTCCGAGTCTAACGTGCACAAGCGGTGTGACTTTGACTCAAGTAGTGCTCCTGACTGCTGGGGGGACTATTCACTTTCCACAAACTGGTACGAAGAAGCACCTGACACTGGTGTTGTTCGCGAGTATTGGTTCGAGGTCACGAATACCACTGGCGCACCTGATGGTGTTGAGAGGCTTCTGCTGAGCATCAATGGCTCAGTCCCTGGTCCTACTATCTTTGCAGACTGGGGAGATACAGTCGGTGAGTACCTCTATAAAGCTATTCCAGGTGAAAGGCGTCGTTGCTCTCTGGCTAACAGGTTATTTAGTTGTTCATGTGCATAATTCCCTTGAAAATAATGGCACGAGCATCCACTTCCATGGCCTTCGACAAAAGTTAGTAAAAAAACCCCGTTTTATATACATAAGTCCAGTGTGCTGATGAGAATATCCAGCTATACCTCTGAAATGGACGGCGTCGCTTCCATAACCCAGTGTCCGACCGCACCAGGTGAATCAATGACTTACACTTGGAAAGCTACTCAGGTGTGTAAACTTGCAATTTATTTCGACTCGTTGTATGATCGCTAATTTTATCTTAGTATGGAACAACTTGGTACCATTCTCATTTTGATCTTCAAGCTTGGTAAGTAGCGAAGAGCTAGCGGACGGCCCTAAGAAGTCTAGATTATGCTTTGCAGCCTATAGAAACTGATCAAATCCAGGAACGGAGTATTTGGAGGCATAGTAATCAACGGGCCTGCTTCAGCGGCATACGATGAGGACAAGGGTGTGTTGCTTTTGAGTGATTGGTACCACGACACGGTTGACTCTCTCTGGATCACGGCCTCTACTTCAGGACCCCCGCCAGCCCAGAATGGACTCATCAATGGCACCAACACTTACAACGATGGAGGATCACGATTTCAAACAACCGTTACCAGTGGCTCATCTTACCGACTCCGCCTGGTCAATACTGCCATGGACACCATGTTTCGGTTTGGCATTGACAACCACACACTAACCGTCATCTCTGCCGATCTTGTTCCTATCGTTCCGTACACAGCGGAATATGTAAACGTGGGAATAGGACAGCGTTATGATGTAATTGTCAATGCAGACCAGACTGAAGGAAACTATTGGATGCGTGCCATTCCCCAAACGGCTTGCAGCAGCACCAATGAGAACCTTCTCGACATCAAAGGCATCTGGAATTACGATGCCGTTGACGTTGAGGATCCCACCACCAAGATGTGGCTGTACGATGATTCGTGTACTGACGAGACTGCCAACCTTGTACCATATCTGGCACTGGACGCCGGGGATGAGGATATTGAGAGCATATTTGATGTTGGCCTTGACCTTACCACTGGATTGTTTAGGTGGACCATTAACAGCAATGTCTTCCTCTCAGATTGGTCGAACCCTAGTAGGTGTCATGCTACCCGATATCTTCATGTCGTGAGGCTAATCTTTGGAAAAAGCTCTCCTGGAAGTCACACAAAGCGTAACGTCGTTCGCAGTGGAGGAGCAGGTGAACGTCATAAACGAGACTGATAGCTGGGTTTATTTCATCATCGAGTCGGCCGTAGCTCTCGTAAGTTGGATTGAAGTGCCCTCGGGATGACTCTTGGCTAATAATACCAGGACCACCCAATCCACCTCCACGGACACGATTTCTACGTCCTAGCCCAGGAGGCTTCTGCCACTTGGGCCGAAGGGAACACCTTGAACACGGTGAATCCGCCACGAAGAGATGTGGCGATGCTGCCTGCTGGCGGCTACTTGGTCCTTGCGTACAAGGTGGATAATCCGGGTGTTTGGTTGATGCACTGCCACGTGAGTATCCTTGAGATAAAATTGCTGCAAAAGCAGCCTTGCTAACTTAAAAGCAGATTGGTTGGCATACCTCTCAGGGCCTGGCGCTCCAGCTGGTAGAGCGCCAGACGGAGATTCTATCAACTCTGGACACCACTGTGTTGGAAGATACTTGCGCTAGCTGGGAAGCATACGCTACTGCCAACAATGTTGTGCAAGAGGATTCTGGCATTTAAATCCAGATCCGTATCCTCGTCATTTTTATATTAATTACTGTGGTTTCATTTCTCAGATTGTGGGAGGTTTGTGAACAGCAGGTCTTTAACCTTGGATGATATGATGTGGTATGACCATAATTGGATTAGCCAAGCGCAAATCCAGATTTCAAAGTACATAGTTAGTTTTACGGAAGTATTTTATATATAACAAATTATTGAAGCTCTCCTGCTCGCATGGACATATTACAAGTCCCTGCTTTATCCAACCAAAAACCATAAAGTGTGCTGACTCCCAATGAGCAGGGCGAGTCAACCGCCTCAATGATGCCCAGGCCTGAAAGAAGCCGTGTGCTCGTTCGTGACCGTTTCGTTAGAGAAGTCATAAACCTCAATCCTCAATCAATATAGAATCAAATCATTCAAGGTTATGTATGACCCCCGTAACTCGCCTCTTCCCCCCGGGAGGTAAACAATTTTCAGGCTGGCACGCACAGCCCCGACACTCCCGTATTACTGGCACGCACCAGGTTTTTTATGTCTCCGGGTGCTTGATTCCGGGTTCTAGAGACAAGTATGTATGCTCGAATGAACTCATGAAGCTCAAATAAGCATGACAACCCCCAAATGTGGTCATGCAAACCCCGCATTGCCCGGCTTCCCCGCAAAGTCCTAACGGCAATTGGGATGCTTGTTCTTAGCGAATGACCTGGGGTAGCCTGCCCGAGCGCAAGCGTCATGACAGGTTAGTGGCACGGCCAAGCTTACAGGGAGTATCTGTTCTGAAGTATGTGATAGGATGAGCTGATCAGCATATATGTCGGCTGATTCGGCCACCCCAAGAAGCAGCGGGCATTTGTCGTCTCACCCCTCACTGAGCATGATCCGTGGCTGAGCGGCGGCATATACGACAGACAGGCGATATCTACAGTAACCGTGTCGCTACAGCATCTTCGCCATGGCCGACGCAACAAATAAGAAAGTAGATACTGAGCATGCCTCATCTGCTGATGATGCCCTGGCGACTTCACACATGGAATCGAAACTGCCCCCAGCAGGCAAGGAGTCGCACTTGCGCGGACTCCAACCTCCGCCTTTCGTTGCCAATCTGACACCAGAGCAACGCCTGGAGCTAGAAACCCGGCTTAAGAGAAAGATTGACTTGCGGCTGTTGCCCATGATTGTGCTCATGTATATTCTGAATTACATTGACCGGAACAACATCGCAGCGGCAAAACTTGCGAACCTCGAGAAAGACCTAGGATTACCAACCAATTCTACAGAGTACCAGGTAAGTGAATTCTTTCTTGTTCACACTATTGGTCATACGTATACGGCATGTTTCACCAAATATCGCGTGCTATGCGAGTACGTCACTGCAACATACTGCCGTTTACGGCAACTTCCGAATGCTCTGCAACCCAAGCCCAGGTCGCTACGCCACATTCACCACAAAGCTCAAATTTTGTAGACAAATCTAACATGCTAGCTATGTAGACTGCCGTTAGCATCCTCTTTGTAGGGTAAGATACACGGATTTCTCAATTGTGTATAGATAATTAACCGTCATCGGCGACAGCTACCTTCTGATGCAAATACCCTCCAATCTATTCCTGAACAAGATCGGAAAGCCGTCGCTATATTTACCAACATGTGTAAGTATTCACCACAAAATACCGTGCCGAAAGTCTATAAGCTCACGTTGGTTAACTTTCTTTGCAGATGATAGTGTGGGGAACCATTTCAGCCGCTACGGCTGCGGTCAAGAACTTTGGCGGCCTCATTGCGGTCCGTTTTTTCTTGGGTTTTGTTGAAGCAGCCTATTTTGTAAGTTGATAGACGACTCTAAATCTGTGGGAACAGACCCGCTGATATCATCTAGCCGGGATGTCTCTACTACTTGAGTTGTTGGTATACAAGGAAGGAGTTAGGGTTGCGCACAGCCATGCTCTACTCCGGGGCCCTCATTTCAGGAGCCTTTTCGGGTTTGATGTCGGCAGGTATCACAGCAAACATGAATGGAGCGCGAGGCATAGCTGCATGGCAGTGGTAAGAACAAGAACTTTTCTTCAAAAATAGCTACTTTCTGCGGATACTCAACACGGCCAAACTACTAACGGTCCAATTCTTAAAAAGGCTGTTCATCATCGAAGGTGTGATCACGATAGGTGTTGCTTTCGCGGCTTACTTTGTGCTTCCCGACTTCCCGCGGACGACTAGATGGCTCACCGAAGAAGAAAAGGCTCTGGCCATCTGGAGATTGGAGGAAGACATAGGGGAAGACGACTGGATCGACAGTGAGCACCAGACGTTCTGGCAAGGCGCGAAGCTTGCATTCGAGGATATAAAGACATATGTATTGGTGAGCTCTTCCCGAAATATTCGCCTTATTCTTTCTACCAAGCAACGGCATGATATTAACCGTTCACTTTTATCAAGCTCGTCCACGTCTTCTGTATCGTCTCCAGCGGGTCCGTCACCAACTTCTTCCCCACTGTGGTGGCTACTCTCGGCTACAGCAATGTCGTTTCGCTGCTCCTGACAGCGCCGCCTTACGTTCTCTGTGTTATAGCCACCTTTATCAATGCATGGCACGCCGATAAGACCGGCGAGCGATACTGGCATATCGCTGTACCGCTCGCCGTCAACGTCATTGCCAACATCATCGCGGCCACAACCACTACGCTGGGCCCTCGCTACCTAAGCATGATGCTCATGGTTCCCGGTGTCTACTGCGCGTTCGTCGTTTCGCTGGCTTGGATTAGCAACACGTTGCCGCGACCTCCCGCCAAGCGCGCTGCGGCCCTAGCGTTCATCAATGCCGTCAGCAATAGCAGCTCGATCTACGCTTCATACATGTACCCCAACTCGGCGGGCCCACGCTATATTGTGGCCATGTCAGTCAATTGTTGCACTTCCTTCATTGCCATCGTCGCAGCTACCGTGCTTCGCTTTATTCTCGTTCGACTTAATAAGAAACTCGAGGCCGGCATTTATGTAGAAGGCGCGGTCAACGCACTGCCAGGAGAAGCTGCACACCACGGGTTTAGGTTCAAGTATTGATACGACCTCGCAAGAGAGATGTCGCACAAGTCCCAATCATGTCCTGATTATCCTGCTTTTCCATTTTTCTCTCTTCTCCCTGATCACCGTCGCTACAGTCACAACAAAGTCACCACGCTGCATCTCCGTATATTTTTCTCAAGCCAGATCGTCCTTGGTGCCGAGCGAATACTAATTTCATTTCGGATACACTAATGCGAGGCCATGAAGACTCCAAGCTCAGCCGCGCGGGCAACCAAATCCACAACGGGTTTGATGGAGAGATCTTTATTCATCCGCCGCGGCATTTGCATTGAAGGGTTGGGAGGGGGCGGCGCGCGGGCTCCGTTCGTTATATTTAGTCTTAGATCCAGGAGACAACAGCCGGTCTTGTGCCTATCTAATCTATTATCACGGCAAATGAAGCTCTCCTGGGTAAGCGCATCCGCTGCAGCTTAGCAACGCTTTTTGATAATGGCAACCATGACAGCAAGGAGGTTGTGGTTTCAAGGCTTATCAGAGAAGTGGATGGCCCCATTGTCGATGGACTATCTTATCGTCCAAACCGGGGAGAGGTCGGCCGGTACGTAGGGATATGGGGCAACTGTATCCATTTCAAGGTAGATACGACTCCATCTATGTAATTCCTGGGGTTGCGCTCGGCGAAACACGAGCTGATAATGTATTGCGCGCGTGTACATTCGTGGACCGAGTCATATACCGGCATCGCGGTGTGGGGCTTGACGCTTCCTAAATCGTGCGGATCGGGTCCTATGTTATAACGTAGCCAAGACACTGGAGAAGCAGCCGACCCTTCTCAGCTGGGGCACTGCGCGCCAGTCCATTCTATGCCAACAATCTCGTCCACCTCCCCCCTTCCTACCCCTGGTTATTTGACCCATAGATTATGGCTCGATATAGTGTACTGCACTATGTACTAACCACCATGGGACTATTACTTTCACCCTTCGTCTTGGTATCTCGCATGAGACCCACTTCAAGCGATGCTGCTGCCCCCCCCCCCCCCCCCCCCCCCCCCCCCCCCGAGCCGTAGGTCTCCGGTTTTCCCCTATTTGTTCTATCAGTTCCATCAACATTCAGAGTCTAACCCTCAGTAAAGCCTATCTAGCCAGGGTTCACTTCTTGGGCAGAAGCTCTATCATGATTGGACAACACACGCAATAATAACCAACCCGAGTCGAGTAAAAATTTCCACCCATCGATACAGTCTAGCTAAGGCTGTTAGTTTTCTATGGGCGGGCATAGTTCTGGGCTGGTCGCGAACCGGTACGAAGTTACCTACCCTGTTGGCCATACTACTCGTCCCGCACCGTTTAGTACCATAGTATGTAGATTGACACTTCAACCCGGCCGAATCGCGTGCTTACGCCGGGAATGAGTCCGCCTTCGGTTAATTGTTTTTCTTAATTGTTAAATTTTTTTTTGCCCATTTGTGCACGCCAAGCCTGGGAACCCCCTCCTTCGTCAGGCCTCCCTATAGCAGAGGCCTGCGCTATCTAGTCTCCTTCAAGTTGCCTCCAAAATATCCCCAGCATATCTTCCCTGCTTCTACGGTGCAAAAACCGGCAAAGCAAATCAAATCCGCGTCCTTGATTATCGCCTCGGTGAGACTAGCTGGAATTGGGCGCGGGCTGGCCAATGGTAGCGAGCTCGAAAAACTTAGCTAGAGCGTCAGACCACCACCAAGCCTATCAGACCCCAGTCTCGCCGCTCCGTACCCTGGCCGCTAGGAGCTGCAGGTTCCCTAGATTCCTCGGGGGTGTGGAGAGTGACGTTGAGCTGCACATGTTTATCGGCCTACGAACCATTCTGGATGAAGTTAACTCGAATACCCAGAGGCTACACGCGACACTGGGCTTTTTTTTTTCTTCTTCTTCTTCTTCCTTATCGCCCTCCCGTAGATTTATAGGTTCCAAGGATTCTCATTCTCTATTAGGTTTCTTCAGCTGTTGTCTAGCTTTCGCTGTCGCCTGCTGTCAAGAACTACAAGAGTGCGTGCCATTGATTGCCCCGCCGACTCAGCTGTGCTCTTCACCGTCTCGAAACGCCCTTCGTTTTTTTTCCAATTCCCGATAGGAAAATATTGGCGCAATGGAGGCCAAGCTGCCTACGGGGAACGAACCGCCCGCACACAGTTCCCATGATCTCAACGATGCGGACAGAGCTCTCGCGGAGATGGGCTATAAGCCTGTGAGTTTGCGACAAACCTGGTTGCACGGCATTGGTGCGCTTGGGGCATTGCTAACAAAGTCTGCGACTCTATCTATAACAGGTCTTCAAGCGAGAATTCTCTTTGTGGAGCTGCTTCAGTTTCGCTCTGAGCATTTCAGGTCTCTTTGCGACAGTTATGACCACCTTCAGCTACCCTCTGTATGCTGGAGGTGGTGCCGCCGCCATCTGGTGTTGGCTGATCGCTGGTGCTGGTGCTCTGTGCCTGGCCTTTTCCATCTCGGAGATTGTATCTGCCTACCCAACATCTGGTCAGTTATTGAGCGACGAAGCAAGGTTGCAAGCCAATTAGAACTAATTGAATATCTTCAACAGGTGCTCTCTACTTCACGATCAAGTACCTGGCACCGGAGAAGCATGTGCCAGTAATTGCTTGGATTGATGGTTCGTCCCCCTTATCGCCTCTCCCCCTGTGTCTACCATTGGCAAAGCTACCTCGTCTCCCCTCTTTGCAACCCGCCAGATCAAAGCTATTTTATGTTCTACTGGAAATTGAGCAATTCTCACAATGTATGGCTTCTAGGATGGCTTAACCTCATCGGTCAGATCGCTGGAAGCGCATCTTCTGAATATGGCGCTGCACAGATGTTGCTTGCCGCCGCTTCGCTCGGCTCCTACGATGTGGACACGGACACCTACGGATTCACCCCAGCGACATCGCACATCATTGGAACCATGGTTGCTCTGGTTATTTTCCATGCCTGCATCAACACCCTGTCCACTGCCTGGCTGAACCACCTGGCGAAAACCTACGCCGTCTTCCACATCGCCATCCTGCTAAGCGCTTGTATTGCGTTGCTGGTACTCACCAAGGACAAGCACAGCGCTTCTTACGCTTTCACCTACGTCGATCCTGAGCCATTATCAGGCTGGACACCCCCAGGATTCTCTTTCCTATTCGGCTTCCTTTCAGTTGCTTGGGTGTGTGCTCCCCATCCCTCCTAACCCCGAGCCAGCCACGTAGAGAGTGTCTTTGATCTTGTTTATCCACAGAAACTATAGGGCTTACGTTGACCTTTAATCTAGACTATGACGGACTACGATGCAACCGCTCACATCGCAGAAGAGGCAAAGAACCCCGCCACAATCGTCCCCAAAGCTATTTCGATCGCCCTCACCTTTACCTACGTTGTGGGATGGCTTTTCAACATCGTCCTCGTCTTCTGCATGGGTGACCCCGAAACTATTCTAGGAAGCCCAATCGGACAGCCCGTAAGTTAACTGGGACACAATCTTTGCGACGAGAACAGTCTTATTAATGTCCATTGTCAGGTCGTGGAAATTTTCAACCAGTCCATGGGCAGGGGTGCTGCCATCTTCTTCGCCATCGCAGCTTTCATCATCATGAACTTTGTGGTAAGTGTCTCTATCCATAGGGCTTTACCCTGCTTTCTTGGCTTCGCCAATATGAGCTGGCATGCTAATTTGCCGTGTCATAGTGCATTACTGCTCTCCAAGCTGGTTCACGTACAATCTGGGCCTTCTCCCGAGACCAAATGCTTCCAGGTTCAAGCGTCTGGTTCAAGATCTGGAATAAAACCGACACGCCTGTGCTTGCCGTATGGTTTTACTCGCTGCTGTGCATTCTGATCAACCTTATTGGACTGGGCAGCTACACAGCAATCTCAGCTGTCTTCAACATCTGTGCCATCTGCTTGGATTGGTCATACTGCATTCCCATCATCTGCAAACTGGTCTACAACAAGTTCGAGCCGGGTCCTTTCTATCTTGGAAAGTTCGGCAAGTTTGTCAACGCATGGGCTTGTATCTGGACAGCATTCGTTTCGGTCATCTTCCTCTTCCCCACCGCGATGCCCGTGACCCCTGATAACGTGCGTCCTTTATCCCCACCCTCTTTGCCTTCTAGAAAGATCAACGCTGACCTCCCTTCAGATGAACTACGCCGTTGTAATTCTTGCCTTCGTTTTCCTGCTGGCGACTAGCTACTGGTTCCTGCGAGGGCACAAGTACTACATCGGGCCCCGCAGTCAAACGACTGTTGTGAACGGAACCATTATTGAAGATGCCACCCCAGAGCAATTGGCGGATTCCGAAAAGGCCGTTAGCACCGGACTTCAGCTATAAGCTATCTGCGCCCTAGCGGTGGCTCTTACATTGCGATTCAACATGAGATACCCAGTTTTAAGCGTTTTTTTCGTTTTCCGTTGCTAGTCGGTTTGAAAGCCTAAGGATTACTGGTTTCGGATAACTGGGGAAGATAGTCATGTAGGCATATCCTTTTGGTATATTGGGCTGAGAGTATGCCTACTTTAAAAGATTCAACATACCCCTTTTACAATTTTTCCCTATTGCAGCGTTGATGTGATGTTTACCATCCATATTCTACTCACTCCTCATGGAAGTAGAAGGACTTTAAGTTTCAGAACTTTGCCACTTCAATTCCTCTAATAGCGGGCCAGATCTTAAGCCAAGCAGCGCATCTCTTAGCTATTGTCTGCTTCATTGCTTTTGCCCCCCCCCCCCCCCCCCCCCCCTGACACAGCTCAAGGGAATATATATATATACATTTCCCTATTGAATTACTAATATTTGTCACTGTAGACAGGTAAACATGTACCGCTTTCAGCTGAACGTGATCTGCCTTCCCATAAGACTCCGAAACACACCGTCAATAGCTTTGCGTTTCTTCGCTTTCTCCTCTTCGGCCTTAGCCTCATCCGTGCTCTCATCCTCCTCATCACAACCCTCTAGCCGTGGGACCCACGCTCTGATCTGGCCATCGAGATGGGCGCTGATAATCGCACCTGGCATGTTGCTTCCACCCATTGCAAGGCCTTGCGATTCCGCTTCGCCTCCGGCTCCTCGCCAAGCCAGGGCGGTGATTCGGTTTTGCACTGATCTCTGTGAGCCGCTAGAGCCCCTTACACCAGCGATTGCGGGTCCAATGTTTCGTAGCTTGGTAATAGTTTGGCCGTTATGGAGGCCGAAAATGAGGATTTCTGTTTCGTTTGGCCAGAACAGAAGCTGCTTCCTCGGATCGGTGAGTCCGGTGGCCGAGGTGAACATTGTGACGCTTGCAAGCTGGGAGTTCCGTATCCCAGGACCAAAGCTTGCCAGCGTGTTGGCACCAGTAATAGCATCCCACACTCGTATACGTCTGTCCTGCCCTGCTGAAACGATGTAATTCCCATCATCGGTCCATGTTAGGCTGTTGACCGGGCCGAAGTGGGCTTTGGCAGACTGCCTTACACGGACGGAGCCATCGGGTTGTAGCAGACCGTTATAGTATATGCCCAGGCTGTCTTCCTTATCCAGCATATTGATAGCACCTCCTGATCTACGTATATCCCATATCCTGACTGTGCCATCGACGCTGCCAGTAGCGAGGACATGCTCATGCCTTGGTGACCACGCTGTCGCTAGAACAGCACCCGTATGGCCAACTAAGGATTGCAGGTTCGCAGATGTGCGCAGGTCCACAAGTCTCACATTAGGATGCTGAGTACCGCAAGCAACGAGCATGTGCCCACCAATAGGGGAGATGGCGTGCGTGTAGACCTTTGCTCCCAGTGCGAAGGTCCCTCCCACGCTCGCCGTGTCAGTTAACCATACCTTTAAGGTGTTGTCGTAGGAGGAGGTGAGGAATCCGCCTGAGTCGTTGGGAAAGAATGATACGTGCGTGATACCAACTCTATGGGTATTGCTGCTGCGCTGGGCCCTCAGCATCGGCCGGAATGTGTGGCCCTTCTCGGAATTCCCATAGCTTTCAAGGTCCCAGAGTTTTATAGATCCGTCAGAGCCGCAAGATACGAGGCTGGCTGGGTCAGATGATTGGTCCGCGTCGCGTGTTCTCAAAGAAGCTATACTTACATGCGACCAGTAAATCGTTCCACGGCAAGAGCATTGACGCCTGCCTGATGCGCCCAAATTCCGGTTGTTACTGTTGCGATCCCCTCGGGCCCATTTGCATCGCGATGGACAGCTATGCCTCGCGTGCCACCATCAAACCTGAATTGAGGTGCTGGGGCGAACGAGTGCAACAGCTTGGTCGTCTGCAGCCTAGCGAATGCGTTTGGGCCGAGGGAACCGGTGGATCTGTCAAGCAGGAGTTGATTCATTCATCAGACTTACCCAAAATGATGACTAGGATCAATTTATTCGATGTGAAGAATAAAAACAAAGGCTTTTAACGATGCGCCGACCTGAGGTCACGATGACGACGATTATGTTCGTACGCTGATCACGATAGCGATAAGTTAGTGCTGAACCTGAGATGGTGGGTCGAAATAAGCTCACCCACGTACGCTCACGTTGTGCAGAAAGAGTTTTGGCACAAACATTTGAACTTCCCCACATTCACATACCACCACAAGCACGGGCAGATGTCTCGATATTTTGTATCCAGGCCTTGTGCTTACTTGTCCTTTGCTTGATTTAACATTCACTTTTCATGGTTTTGGCACTTTCAAACCGGACTGATCATGTGATGCGATGCAGCAACGAAGTCTTCATGGTTCAATTTGACTCGCAGTACGCTAAGCTTGCTGAGGGATACCAAAAGTGTACTGCACATCGACAACTGCCGAAAGTGAAGATATCAACGTTCTGACGCTGCCACAAATGGCATCGAATGGTTCCAGGCGGGATGCATTACGTGCGCACCTGGTATCCTCTGATAGTGAAGCGTCTTCCATACCGTCATCTCGTGCTCAGAGACGCAAGAAGCAGAGAAGAGATGCTAATGTGTATGACGCTGTGGCAGGCAAGTAAAGATGCCACAGCCTCAATTGAAGACTAGCTGACTGTGTTGATATCAACAGGACGTGTTACAACAACACAACCATTGGCAGGGGCTTACAGCTTAGAACAAATATCCAGGCGCCATCAGCGATCTACGCTTCGCGATCCCACTCTAGCCCCCGAGGAAGTCCTCTTCCGACGTGTGGGAGCTCCTATTCGGTATGCCGAGAAGGATATATATCATGCCCATGAGCGTCTTCCAGACGGGGGTCGAGGAGAACTTCCAGACTCCGATATGCTGAAGGCTATTCACAGCTACGCAAGCCAATTCTACGCATCACTTACCGTGGTAGATGAACATAATTCCAAAAACGTATCAGAACGCAGTATGGATGAGACAGCTTTACTTGCCTTTGGCATATTGCTCGAGGAAGCTGGTCGCGAAGCACTTGGGAAGAAAGGCGACCTGGTCTTCACAGAGGGTGTGTTGGCAGTTGCGGACGGTCAATCGGATAACTCCAACGGTGAAGCAATTGGGTTTCTCGACGAAGCACCATCCCAGGCTCAAAAGAGGAGACGATGAGCGCGATCAGAGCAGTTCGGAGATAAATCAAAGAGAGTACTGGTATGAGCGGCAAATGTTTTTTGACACGCTTACAGTCACCTTGTTGACATACTTGACTCCAAGGGCATCTCCCTAGATCGTCTTTCTGCGTCTAGCGCAGCCCCAGCACATAGAAAGGTCACGGTAATTGGAATAGGCAATCGACAAGCGTGGTAAAGGCTGGCGATGCTGAAGCAGGGTTTAGACCAACTGTGCCCCGTCGGCTTTGCGAGGTATATTCTTGCCAACCAACATTTTGACCTGTCAGATTTTGGATGGACATGATGGGGCTGAAAATGCAGCCACTTAATAGGCGCCAAATTACCATGCCCAGACCGATTGGTCACTCCGATGACAAGGACGGCAATTCTGATGCGATTATCAAGACTGGTGCACTGCAGATCTCGAGATCTCACATGATGTGAGGCTTTCCACAATGTCCAACCCGCTTCTAATTTGAGACGTTGGAAGTTGACAATTCCAACAACTAGTCTTAGTAATCCGAGATGTAGCAGGGTCGATCATTTTTTTTTTTTTTACAACGGGTGGGGGATGAGACGTGGGCTAGACCTGCAAAGCCTGGCAACCGCCTGTTCAAATCGGCTTGTGCATCGCCTTCGGCCCCCAGGACTAATAGAAATGTGTCTGGCGGATCACTTGACGCCACCCACCGTTGATGCATCTTGATGCGAGACTTGCCGCCCACTTTGCTTTTCCCCCCTTTCTCGTGGCCAAGCAGCCAAGATAGATGAGAAGTCAGATCCATTTCGGGCATGTCTTATAGTAGCGTTACCACCAAGCTATCCAGCGTGTGATTATGTCCCCACGAAGTGTGATCCGCATTTAGTCTTGTGGCTGATCATGTCAACCAGAGAAGTTTCAAGTATGACAAAGAGGTACGAATGTATACCAGCCTCGACCCGGCGGCTCTTTGCTTTTTCCATCAATTTCGGGCCTTGCTCCTGCAAATCAGAGCGCAAGAATGGCATGGAGGCCACACATGGATCTTGGCAGGAGCATTTCAATTGCAAGCCTACGTGCCCAAACGACGCCCTGATTGCCACCAATCCACATACTTGGGATCCAAGCCCAAAAATGGCCTTAACCTGATGTATCACAGATAAGTCGGCCCGACGGACTGAACGTCGTCCAAGGAGAGCCAGAGAATGCGGGCTATGCATGGGGAACGAAGAACAACGCTGATCAGCCCATACCGATGAACCACTCGGTGAGCGCTTCTAGCAAAAGAGGTTAAGGGGGATGACTGGCAACAACACTCCTTGTTTCTTTTCGCCTCAAACGGCAGACCTGAAGCCAGAACCGGCTGTACAGATGGGCACTCTTGTACTATGGTTATAGTCCTGATCAACGTGGGAAGGGAAAAGCATCTTATATCTTTGATCACAATTGTTGTCCTTTCGCAATGCTTGGGGCATGTTAATATACGGCGTATCCTCAACCACCCAATTTTGCGAAGTGCCTGAGTGCTTGGAATAACAAGTTTCTGCATAGTTCTCTATCGAAGTTTCTATCTAATATTCTGACGAAGGACCATAAATTAGACTGTAGTCTAAGGGCTCAGGGCGGAGATTATACCGAGACACTTGAGCCGTTAACGGTGAGATTGTTCTCGACCAGTGTCTCATCAAAAGCTGGAAATTCTGATCCGCGCTTCACATCCTTGTGCGTATAGTCTATCCTATGGGAGCGATTCGGGATGACCGTCGTCTGAAGTATCCATGCCAAACACATGATAGATATGCTCTTACAGCAACGAATTCAACAAATAGTAATGCGCTGCGTGATGTCCTAGATCACTTCGGGAAATAAACATCACGTGGCAGGTCCTATTCGGATCTCTTCAACCATGGGATGTAATGTTTGCGTCCCTGGCCACCGCAGCATTACAATCTATAACAGCTTGAGATTTAAGCACTGATTGCGCCTAATTGGACCAGTAATCTTATGTTAGTGGTAGGTGCTGTTTTTTTTTTGTCACTCGATGATGTGTCACGAATACTAAATTGGGCATTAATCTCTCTGCGGATCAACCACGCTGGATGAAATACTCGCACGGTAGTTGCTCAACGAACCTTGACCCGGCTAAATGAGAACTATACGCCCACATCCGTCGTTGTTGGCAAATTAATTCAAGACATTATTAGGACGGGATATCCGAAATTCTGCATAGATCATGTCTACTGGGGGGTGTTACTCTGCACCTGGGGTTACGAACCAAATGGCTCGTTGGATAAGCTCTGATCAGACACGCAGGGCCAGGATCTTGGCATGAATGAGGAGTGGGATGGCATGAGTTATTAGCCGTGTAGAATAGTATTGGTCAGGGCAGCGTACGCACCAGTTGGAGGCCGAAGGGCCCTGGCAGCTCGGTCCTTAAGTACAGAGTCGCGATGTTTAGAGAACCTTCGGGCTGCTATGCTGAGAAACGGGCAAGCGGGAAACGCCCCATGCCCCACGACGATAGCAGACGGCCAAACTGTAGGCACGCATGCAGATCCTCTCCTACGGCGAATCTGTCCTACTTTGATCTTGTGGTATTTGGCGGAAAGAGGACAAGGATTTGTCGGAACCATCTCTCCCGATTGTCGTTGCAGATCACCTAGTAACATGTTAAGCCCAATGAAACAGAGGATGATTTGACTGCCTGCCTGCAGCAGAATTCTGTCTTGCTGTATGTTCGCACTGTTGATGCGATCCACACTGAGCGGCACGTCCAAATTAACATTGACCTGGTGGCCAGCTGACGGAACGATATCCTTTCCTGTTGACATTACGCGTTTAAGATCGTAGTCGTGGGCTCAGGGTGGTCTACCAGGTACCAGGAATCAAGCGCAGAAGCTATTTGATAGAGTGGGAAAAGCGAGAGCTAGCCGATTGATTGCAGGTCGTGTCGGAGATACGCGAAGCGGGCCAATGACATACCCGGTGAACCAAACCCAGCCGGAGTTTGGTGCTCAGTAGCGCAAGGACGTGCATCTTCTGAACTTGACCGTACCAATAACCTGGCTCTCGCATATTACTGTGTGAAATACTAGAGATCAATGTGCAGTTAAGTTACAGAATACACTCCGATGGCACCTATGCATCACAAGCGGGCCTCACGAGAGCGGATTTACGAAGTAGTTGATGAGGATAGATATTATGGCGGCAAAATGTTATTACCATAGAAATGGAGCCTAGGCAAGAAAGTTACTTCCACTGTACAGCGCTGTACTGTGTAGGTTGACGCTGACTTCAATTGGCTCCGGGGCATGCTCAAGGCGCAAGATCTTCTCCAGGTTTAGATTCATGGCGGACTCGGGGTTTGATCTGCCAGGGGCCTGGTGCTGGGTGGCTGTTGCGCGGTGCAGTGGGCAGGGAGAGGTATCGTGCCACGAACCTAATACGTACCCGGGCTGAGGGATGTCTTAGTGGAACCGACGCCTTCGTACGTACTCTATAACATTTAGAAGGGGCTCTCTCTCTCTCTCTCTAGAAGGCCAAGGTTGATATTTGGGTGGTGGTATCCATTCTCCAAGGTTACAGGAGGATGATCCCATGACAATGAGAGTATTATAGGTGGGTAAGGTATGGAGTGGTACCTTTGGAAATGCAACTGATTCCCCACTACGATGCAGGATCTGTGTCAACAGCGTAACGTTTAGTTCCGAAAAGCGTCGCTGCCCACAGACGTCGCTTTCAAACCCCAAACCTCAAGCTGTGTGGTTGTTAACTAATCAACTGCAATGTTGCCATACTGTACTTTCGTAATATCGTTGCAGCACGGAGCACTGTAGTCCCGGTTTCTAGGCCCCTTGCTAGGGTCTCTATAACCCCTACAGTAGTGCCAGGTGGAGGTCCATCCACTGCCCTGCATTTATAATAGCTTTAGGAAAACCCTAATGGCACCGTAGGAAGTACTAACTTATGGTATATCTGCAGCGCAAACCTCACCAGTGAAATCCCAGCTCGAGCTCCGGCGGTTGTGCCTGCTCTGCTCGCCAGAGTCGGGCAATCGAGATTCCCTGGACGGATAGCACCACCAACAAGTCCAGATGTCCTTTTGCACGTATAGTACAAAGCTGCGATGAAATGTGGACCGCGCTTCTTTATCCAAGTCAGGTTAGTGGTTCATATCGATCCTGTACTATGAGTATTGACCCAAGGCGCTGGAACGCATGATTAACCGTGATTGGATGCTTCCCTCCAAGTGGCGTTGCAGTGAACGAGGAACCGTAAAGCTCACGGAGTATTACCCATGTAAACCACACTGTTTTCTGTTCTTAAGAAATTGCAAACTGATATCTACCGGGTTCGCACGAGGTCTAGGCACATCGATATCTACCACGGTATGTACTTTGTATATGCGGAGCAGACTTTACTAAGCACGTAGCGACAAATCCCGACGCATTCGGGTCTACCTTGGGCCGAACAAATTTCTCAACTCGGAAATCCTTCGTAGTTCCAATGCAACGAAATGCAGCGCTTCCCTGACCGGGATATGGCTATGGATAATCACTCACAGCCAACATATAATTGGTTTTAGCCAATGTCTATGATTAGTTGTTATTATATGCGACAAAGGGGAATTTAATGCTGTGGCAGCGGATCCCTGAAGAAACATTGTGAAATTTGATTTGCAGAGACAATTACCCACCACCCCACGTGAGGACTCCTCGTCTCATTTCTCGGGGATGATCTCGTGGGATGCTACAGTACTACTGAGTATGGCGGCTATCGGCTCGTTCGGTTTTCAAATCGATCAGACTTTGCGTATCCGTAGTTCGTAGCCGGATATGTACGGACTTTCTATTGCGAACGACCCTGGCAGTATTGGATGGGAAATGGCTGTGGTCATCTGGTCAGCCACGAAGTACCATTCAAATCCCACGAACTGCTATAAAACATGATTGCTTTCCAGCCTCCTGCTAGGGATTGACACTGTGGCCAGACGAGAGCCGAACGTTGTCTTGGTTTTTAGACTCTGGCTGTCAACGCCAACTGTAGGCACTACGAAGTGTTCAAGTCTGGGCAGAAATTCGTGGCAGCGGTGAGGAACCTTTGACGGGTCGACTACACGTGGCGCTGGGTATCCATGTCCACAAAGAATGGGCCGCCCAAAAAAATTATAACTTAAGATAAAACGAGGCAGCCGTAAGAAAAAGCATCCATGCACAGTTTTACAGAAGCACCATACATGCGTGCGCTCTCATTTTATTACATAGCTTGGACAACCATACACCTTTCCTACGCAGTAACTAGATACATGGTTAAGATACTAAGTTGGCCTATATATTGGAGCTCGGTCGACACGTTCATTGAGGGCTGGCGATCAGAGATGGCTTACAATTCGTGGCTGCTGTGGAGTGGTGCCGCACTTTTGTCGCGGTGTGCTGCGCGTTTCTCGGCAATTTGGGATTCGAGATCTCCGATCAACTCTCTGGGACCCAAGTGACGCAAGGCCACATAGATCCCCAAACCCTGCATTCTCTTTATAAATGGAGACTGCTGCTGTATATGCAAGTCAACTAAAACCATGCCCTGCTGCAGCAGATAGGCAAGACTTTCCTGCCGCAGGCATCTGAAGAAAAAGTATACCGCGTAAAGCCGAATGCGTTCCCGAATACAATGCAACAAACTAACCGGGCACGGAATAATAAGTCCTCCAAGGCCCCAAGAGCTAGGAAAATTACTCAGACATTGAGAGCTTGACAGCGAGAAAGCGGAGCAAAGATTTTCACATTCTCGCCCCTGGTGTTATGCTCGTAATTTTATCCTTTTGGACGTTTCATTAGAGCTCCAGGACGCGGCGGGATGGGGCTTAGTGCCGAGAAATAAGTACCCTTTAGGTACGTAAGTGCTTCTTTTTGTACATAGGCATTGGGTACACCACCGTTAAACCAGAGCTCTCTGGAATATTGTAAAGAAGAAAAACTTGCAGATCGCGAACTCCTCATCACACGGGCGGACGGGGCGCGCCACGCTCGGAAAAGGGTGAACTACATTAGAGTGGAAGCGCCTTAGCCCGGGTGCTAAGGCCTACCAGAAGCAGACTATCCGAAGGCGGACCTGACTATTTCCCACTGATTGCGTCGGCCGCCGTTCCTGGCTCAATCCCAAAGGGGTGTGTGTCCGCGGTGCGTGAGAGAAGCTGATGACAGGATAATTTGAGATTTGGCACCAGGGTCGAGCAAGAGCGACGGCTACACTCATAGTTTGTTTGATGGAAGCATCAAGGACGCCCTAGGCGATTTTAAGCTCCCAAACGGCGCAAGAAACTGCCTGCCCCGAATTTCCCCTCCACCTGCCCATCTATTCTGCACATCGAAGGTCGAAGTTCATTGGGTACCTGGACCTGGGAGCTTTGAAGCGACGGACGCAACCTCGTTACATGCGGCAGCCTGGGGATGGCCATGGTACCTCTGAGTACACGCCAAGACTACCACGTTTTGATTTTTTTCCGGCTCCAGGACCAGGATCTCACTACTTGCAGACGAGGGGGGGGGGGATGTATTGCCTTCATTATTTGCAATACACAGTAGTCAAAATGTGACGAGATGATTAGAGCCAACAGCTGCTCCCACCCAACTAGAGCAAGGCCCATTCAGTTCACCTGTCATCCAGACCACGCATTCTCATTGAAAGGAGACGCGAGAAAACTCCTCCCCAAAAAACAAAACCTGCACCGAAAGAAAAAAAAAATTAAGGTGTAGCCCAAACAGCACGCAGCTTCGCTTGCACTGGATGGCGTTGCCGAACTTCGCAAAAGGGTTCGCCATCGAGGCTAGATGTGATCAGGGTAGTAGGCGAGTATGCCACCTGATCTGACTTGACCGCCCTCCCCTGCTGCACGGTACGGTAAGTACATGCGCACCCTTTGCGACCCTGGCCTGGTTGGCCCGTGGGATGGATGCACGCAGGTTGGGTTGGGATTGTCTTACCCAGCGCGGTGCTGTAGCCATCTAACGGTTGCTGGCTATTCGTGTCTTACCCCACTTCGTCTCCACTACCGACTCTAGGATAGCTCACAAGAACAGTCATGGCTAGTTGAGGTACATGCAACATCACTTTGTACTGTCCCGCCTCACTGGCTCGATGGAGGGGGGAGGGGAGCGCGAGCAAGAGGTGTGGTTATCTCTTGTTTGCCGCTCTCTCTCTAATCTCTGTTCTCTTCTCTCTTTCCTTCTTCTTGGCAAATTTCCTTTTGCTCCCCCCCAAAAAAAGGTTGTGCCCGAATCTCCAGGAAATCTCCAAGGAGCAATTGGTCTATACGAGTGCTCTCTTAATGGCCGTGTAGATACGTAGTGCTGAAGGGGCTGGATTTAGCTCCTGCGTGAGCCCGCCTTTTTTTTTTTTCCTAATATGTGAGCATGTCCCAATTGCGGGGCGCGCACGATAAAATGTCTCGCTTCCCTAATCCGTAAACTCGGTCGATACGATACCTGTATATGTACGTACCGGCCGGGCTAATAAGCACCTGGGCATGACAACCCACTCACGCGGCGGCCGCGATAAGAAGTATTAGCACACATTCGCACCAGTCACCAGCCAGCGGCCCGCGCACGCGAAGCCTCCACACAAACTAACTAGAAAGCTCTCCTGCCACACCCTTTCCTTCCCTTTGGCTATTTTCTTGTGTCGTAATAGCTACTATCTATGCGTTGCGACAATTGCTAGTTCCTAGTGATCATCACTCTTCACCGCTTGTACCAACCCCTCGAGCGGCGGTGCGATAGTCCCGTGATCGTAGCTTGCTTCCCATCTTCTCATCCTCTCGAGAACACGGGAAACAAACCCTCTCAGAAAGAATAGCACCTGAGTCGATTTCAGCTACTACAAATATATAGCGAGACCCGCGACCCCAGCAAATCCAACCGCAGATAGCGCACAGTTGCCAGGCATCGCAAGGCCTTGGGTGTGGCAAAGGGACTTGCTACTGGGACCGTCCTTCCTCCTGCAACCTTTGAGCCCCATTCTGTCGGAGTTGGGGATTACCATTGCTCACCCATGTCGAGCTCCAGACAACCCCTGCTCCGCTAGCTTCACTGAGACGAGCAACCCGGTAGGGTCGGGTCTCCAGTGGCCCAGAAAAAACCGATTTCCACACCCAAACGCCAGGCTAGTAGCCGTCAACCATCCCTCCGGCACGTTTGTAACCTTTCCAGGCGACTCGTTGGAACTCTCCACGAGAAACTCTTGCGACTTTTCGCCTCGAACCGCGTACGTGCAACCCCGGCTCGTCTTCAACTAGGTCGCAGGTAGCTTCGTCTCAACCCAACTGAAGATCTCACTCCTCACCTTCGGTCTGATCGAGTAGATTCTTGGCTTTGGGGGGTTTTTTGTTCTTGGGCTCACGAACCGCTCGCCCATCTGACTGTTGCGCTGCCAGCCAGACTGGGCAAAACTTCCACCTCGAGGACCATCGGCTTCACGCGCTCATCGTCTCTCAGGACCACCACCCTTTCGCGTGCTATCAGTACAAGCCAATCGGAATTGCGACGGCCTTTTATATATCCTTTACCCAACTGCACCGCTAGGATCCTGCCCTGACTGACTGCTGCACCCGACCAGCTCACAGTCAGCTCCTTCCCCTTCTAGGGTTTGTCGGGGGTTCAAGTCGCAATTCATTTTGTCCATGGCTACTGTTGTTGCTTGAACCTGTGGTATTTAGTTGCCGCCGCCCTATGACTGTGCAAACATATCAACCCAGTATGGAACCTGGACAGTCCGAGGCTAAACGTCCTCGCCTTCATACGTCTGCAACGACATGGGGACCACATCAAGGAACTGTATTACCTCCTCCGACCCATCCACCGCAGCCTCACCTCCATCCTCCGGCATCTCCTTATCACCCGTCTATTGCTCAGTATCCACGCGCTTCAGATCCCGCTCCCCACCAAGCTCGGCATCATCACGAGGAGCGCCGTCACCATGAACAGGACATAGTTTACCCACCACCGCCACCTATACAGGATCATCGCCAACCTCCGCCCTCGCCTGTTCACACACCTCATTATGGCTCGTACCGTAGAGACTCGGTGGTGAAAAGAGAATCGGCTGACGAGAACTCGCTACCCCAAATGCGCCGACCGAACTCGACGGACAATACCCCCAACGGCCACCATGGCCCTGCGCCGCCACCGCCGTATCCGAGTCAGCACCCTGACGAGCACAGAAGACCTCCGAGCTTTGATAGCAACGGGCCCTCGGTGCCTCAGTCGCCTCAACTATATCGGCCGCCTCCCCAGCCAGCTTTCCACCCTCCTCACACACCTGTGGCTCAACACCATCAATATGAAGCGCCGTCTGGCTACGGTCCTGCGCCACCAGTTCAGGAGGTTTATTCCTCGATACCGGTTGCGAATGCCAAACGGAAAGCACAACGTGCCTCCCAGGTATGCTGAGCTTTCCGTACGCGGATACTCCCTATGAAACTCGTACTAACTTGATGGCAGGCGTGCGATATGTGCAGACAACTCAAAGCCAAGTGCGATGAGCAGAAGCCATGCAAGAATTGTAGCGACAAGAATACGAAGTGCGTGTATCGTGACCTTCCAACGAAGCAGTGAGTGCCTTCTCAATATTCCTTATATCTGGTTTCAGCCGGGCCCTAACAAAGTGACAGACCGGACAAAGTCAGTGCAGACATATTGGACTTGATGAATGCTCTGAAAAGCCAGATCACAAATGAGTTTGGGAGAATGGATCAGCGCATGACTAGGATGGAGCACGCCATGAAATTGTCGGAGCAAGGTTATGACATGAAGATCGAATCCGTTGAGCATGATAACGATGGCCGCGACAAGTCAGACACGCCTGAGATGAGAGACGCTACCGAAATGCACCCAATGTCTCCAAGGGATAATGAGTCGCATGTCATGGAGGCACGGGCGACCCTACGACAGATGGCCGAAGAAGAAATTGAGAACCAACCTGGAGCCCCAATCCCCCCGGGCCAGCCTTCGCTACCCGCAGATCACAAGACCTTGGCAGCTTTCCTTCTGCAGTGGGCCCCCATCCACAGCATGGTCGCAGGGCTCCTGAAAGACGAGGGTATCCACCATATTGAAGAGTTCCCTATTCGTGAAGAACAGCAGAGAGGACTTCTACGTGTCTTTGGGAAAGGTGAAGGCTGGGATCAAGATTTCCGCTCGACGTCAAGGCAAGAGCCTTCATTGGATACTGTCATGACGGAAATCAATGATGACAACTCAGATGCAGCGACACCGTTGCCTATCATTGAGGCTTGGGGTCAAGTTGGTGGAATTTCACCTCCAAACTTGGACATCTATAAGGGCGGCGTCCTCAACACGGATGGCCGGCCTGATTTTGATCCTCACAAAGTCAAGCAGTACATCCAAAGCTTCAAAGATAACATTCTAAACATGCATCCAATTCTAGTGCCTAAGCAGTTGGACGCCATGGTCACTGTTTTCCTCGACTCCCTTCCTCAACAATCCGCGAAGTCTTCGACCAAAGTCAGCTCGGCCAAGTTCGTCAACTCGAATGGCAATTCCAACATGGTCACGTCGAACCCGGAAGTCGGGACCAAGAGGAAACGATCCCCTGCTGCCGAGGAACAGAGCCCGTCGATGGCATTCCAGAAGCCTGGACTACCGTTCCGAAACATCCACAGCGCTCTCGTTCTATCGGCACTAGCCCTGGGCAAGCTATGCCAGCACAAAGACAAAATTCCTGATCTTGTGCCTGATCACGAACTACCGGTTCACAGTTCGCCATCTATCCGAAATGGCATCCTAGCTTCACCTTCGCAAGGCTCACCGCCGGGGTTCTTTTCTCATTCTCAGTCATCCAGTGTCCCGTCCCCTAAGGATGGCGAGCGCGGATTTGCCAGTCGACGACCCTCCCTTCAAGGACCTGCCATGAGAGCCATACACCCCATGAAGCGCAATATTGACGTAGTACCAGGACTTGAGTATTACGGACTGGCTGCAGACATTTTTGGCAGCCACATCGGTGGGAACAGCATTCATCACGTCTACGTGGCGCTCTTTCTTGGCCTGTACCATGGACAGCTTGGTCGAGTTTTGGAGAGCTGGTCATATATTGCGCTTGCTGGTCGAACCCTTCAAGTTATTCTACGGCCGTAAGTATTCAACGCAGAACCCTCTCCACTTTCTTTGTTGATTGAAATATCTTGCTTACTGTCTTTTAGGAGCATGAGACGGTTGGTAGAGTACCAACTAGATGGTAAAGTCCCAGGTACCAGGCGCGATAATATGCTTTGCTTTGCGTTCTGGTCTTGTGCGCAGCTGGAAAGGTAAGCACACACATAACTTTTATGCTAGCAACATCTCGACTAACCGTGACTAAAGTGATATTCTTGCTGAGCTCCCAATGCCGCAATCTGGCATCTTAAGTTATGAGGGCCGGATGCCTTATCCAAATCTATCAGCGCAAGCAACAGATGGCTATCCTACTTACGTCGTTACCAGCTACCAAGCTCAGCTCTATCTACGCAAATACCTGAATAAAATTCACAAGTATTTATACAGCCAGCCTATCCCAGGATCAGACGAGGGAGAAGGCCTACCTCCGGATGAAACGCTTGAGGAAAAGATGCACAGAATACAATTCTCGCTGAAGGGAAATAGGTCTAGCTGGGTCCCCAGGGAGTTCACATTTTTGGACCAAGATCCGCCTGCCACTGATATTCTTGCCGCACGACTGCGCGCCAAGTATTGGGGGTCACAAGTTATTCTTTACAGGCCGTACATCGAGATGGTCCTGAACGGCCAAAGTAGCCCAGAGAACCTCTTCCGTAACGAGCCACCACCTCCTTCTGAGTGGGCAAGTCGAGGGATCGATGTTGGTGGTATTAATGTCCCAGCACATATTGATCCGAGAGCCATCAGCTACGCGCGCCTAGGTATTGCTGCGCTTGTTGAGAGTACCAGAGCTTTCCATGGCCTTGACGGAAGGCAACGTCTCCTGGTCACTAATGTCTTCACAACAGCCCAGGCGTAAGCATCCTCATCCCATGAGTGTCTTATCGGATACATCGCTAACGGGTTAACAGCCAATGGGGGAACCTGCTTGTCCTTAGCGCATGCTTTAGGGATCCTGTTCTACGACATTTTATAAACCAAGACCTGTTGCAAGCGCTTTTCCTTAGGACAATCGATTTTTTCAGGATGATCTCCCAGCCGAGTAGTCCTCTAACAACGGTCAAGAATGTCTTAATCAGGCTTGCGCAGAAGCTAGAGTTGGTTCCGGATGAGTTCGATCCTCGGGCTACCTCCAGCTTCTCCAGCATCACTAGCACTGGAGCGTACATGATGCATAATCCAAATGACAATTACCACCCCGGAACCCCAGTGATGGCGCCGCCACCCCGTGCGAATACTTGAGAGACCATTAGAACAAGATAGTCATATCCATGTTCTGAAAAGGGCTCAACGTTTGGGTTGCAGGTGGTAAGTTGGCATCGGAGCCTCAAATTGATGATATATACGGAGTGGACGCCGACATTTGCAATACTGGTCATGTTTGCCATTACTTGACAAATATTGAGCCTTACTGATGGTTAAATGTGTCTCAACCGCGTCGTTACACTATCTCAGACCGCGAGATGGAATTTGTGCTGAGAGGGATGGAAACGATTCCCTCAACAGATGGATCTACCCCGATTCCAAGCTACGAACTCGACCATCCAAAAACTATATTATGGCGCAAGCCTCACAAAGTACCTTTTTTCACACTAATTTTTCCACGACCCATTTGAACATAAGCCATAACACGGTATCCAATACCAGCGGGGTATGGATGGGACTGGTGACCTTTTTACATGCATTTCTACCTTGGGAGGGAGTGGAGGAGATACCATCATTGTTCAACTATTCAGAGCACAATTTCTCTTCTGTTTCAATATTTCTACATTTGTAAATGGCATTGTCGGGTAAAGGATATTATTACTTATCTTGTGCTAATTTTTCCCTGTATCAAGCGAGCATACCTGCATACTGTTTTTATTTGAAAGATGATTTGTCGAAAGAGAGTTGGTTGGCAAAGTTGTGAAATGGAGCCGAGGCCTAAATTATATTGGCTTCGGGGAGAATGGCCAGCGGTAGTGGTACGATGCCAAAGAGGCGCATTACAAGAGAAAACAAAAACAAAAGATACACATGATTCTGAGCCGAATAGCCCCCTGGCCATCTTGGGCAGGCCAGAGAGGTTGGTGTTACGCTGCAGAAGTTTATATTATCTGCCGGATTAGGGCAAAACATATAGATGTTCCAACAGCATCGCCATCATGTTGGACTGTTTGATTACAACATAAATATTGACGACTTTACTAAACTGAATATTTGCTAAAGGACGGAGTTGGCCACCTCTGACAACGGGTTGCTCAAAGTCCTGAGGTGTTTCGGATGAACATGGGGAAGTTTGGCACTTGTAGCTATTACTACCCATCATAAAACAATTCTTAAGATTGTGTCTCTCTGCCAGAAGCGCCTGATCGACTCAAAGCAAACAAGCTATCTCTATCACGATGTGGCCAAAAGTGCTCGGCCTGTTGTTCTTTGGCCCACCAGCTGCAGCTAGACCAAAGAGCACACCTCGTGATTGTTCCAGATCCGCAACCATCCCACCGATCAGACCGCTCAGACGCCCAGCAGGGCTAAGTTAAGTAATATGTGCTGCAATAGAACATGTCATATCGCCTCTCAGGTCTGTTGCACGATGATCGGCGCTCAGAAAGGCCCCTCTTCCAGAAGGGGAAGAGGGGGACTTTTTCGTGCCGTCTCCAACCCGCTCAGCTAGCGCGTGCATAGTCCTGCATATGGTGTGGGCCGTGTCTCATCCTGGAGCAAACGTATCACGGTCAACGCTCCTCTGCCTCCCTTCTCTTCTCTGCAGCTTTAAATATCGAGGGGCATCACAACGAGGCACAACCAGCCGTCGGGGTAGGCCGCCTCGCGCATGAGCTCGTCGAGAGGCGCGCTGAACGGCACATGGGCACCGTGTAGGATTACATTGGCGAGGACTGGATCCCGGCTGCTCGGGAACAGCTGCGGCAGGAGGCTCCTCAGCGCCGAACCCAGGGTTTGTGTTGTGCCTTGTCATCTCGTGGCGTTAGCAGACCGGCTTCTCATCGAAGGTCTGGGGAATTGGCCTACGTTCATTGACCCGAGGCTGGACTAGAGACTGGACAACCTTGAAGGAGCCCGCTCCGCCACTGTTGACAGTATCGGGGGACTGTGGGATGTAGATACGGATGGGTACATTCTTGAGCTCCCGCGAAGTGTTCAGAAGCCGCGTGTTCACCTTGGTAAAGGCGGCATAGTCATCTGCGCGCCGCGGTTGAAGTTAGCAAAGCAAGTCACACTTTGGGACAGAATGCTGGGTTCGGCATGGTATTACTGTCTTGCACGGCGTTCCACAAAGCCGTCGTGTTCTCTTTGGAGAGCGACATAATTTGCTGCGCATTTCCGTTCCGTACAAAGTCCGCCTGGTGCAGAGATAGATCAGCCAGTAAGCCCCTCGTATGTTAGATCTCCTTCGTCTCATGCAGGACCATACGTCCGGTAGCGAATGGCAGCGTCCATGAGCCGCAGGTGAATACATTGTGAAGCCCCAGTACCAGCTCTGCCCTACCATGGCTTGTTCGAATGAGACGGGTGGGGAAGAGGCGCAGAGACAAGGAAAGAGGATGGAACACACCTCCTTAGCACTGTTGAGAAAAGTGTCGGCGATATCCCAGCTCACGCCGTCGCCAACCGTGAGGCGCCACGGCAGGGTCGGCTGGTACAGATCGATGAGCAGGCCAACGGCCAGATTGCGGAGGAGAACATCCTCGTGATGGAAACTGGAACACGGCAGACCGAAGTAAGATGAGAGCCGCGGGAGGAGCAGGGACAAGTAACTGAAGCGCGGTATCAAGGTGACAAACGGTGTGTTAGGCAGGGCTGTGTGGGTGATGGAGAGGGGTATCTGTAGATCCCACAGGACCTGGGGCACGAGCCGCCCGCTCATTTGCGAGAAGGATCAGTGAATTAAGGTTGTTCGGCACAGTTCCCTCGGCGCACATGTACGGCGCATGTTTTTATTTTTATTTTGATCTTTTGTCTCTTGGCTCACTCTAGGGTGCAGAGTGAAGTTGGAAATCATAAGATTGATACTGTAGCTACCAGATCACGAGGCTGCTGTTCTGCCTTGCTTCGATTCATTGGTCCACTTAGGTGTCAGTAGTGGCAGTGGGGGGTACCTAGTTTAAGACATGAACGTCCCTTAGCGCGGGGTGGGATTCCTGTAACTCGATAACTTAAGATACTGTACCTTCAATTAGATAGGACTGCTTCGTTTCGTCAGCGGCATTTTAGAAAATGTTCAACAACTTCGTTTCAAAGTAAAAATAGCTAGAGATTCTTGAAGAATCCGGTGTCCATAGCAACCTCACCTTTTTTTCAGATCCCGAAGACAACGACATCTTGTTGCTTTTATCTAATCCGTTCCCCAAGGGTTACGTCACATTGCTTTGTACTATAGCCGCTTGTGATACTACTAAGAAATAATCCCTCTGCTTTCTTTTTGGTGACACTCTCCAAGCTACACGCAAGATATTGAGCCACCAAACGCATATCTGACTCAGAAAACCCCCCTGATTTAGAAAAGTTTAGATTCGTCCTTATTGTATACTATAGTCTGCTTGCACGCGCTTACAACTTGACAGCAACATACAAGTACAGTGCCTCCGTGGAGTGCACTTTGCCATCCACTGCGATACTCTCCCACTCCTTTCGGAAGAGATCTTTCGCCTTATCCCTGTTTCCATCCGTCCAAGTGAAAGGGGCAGAGAAGGGTGACTTTACAATAAACTCAAACTGGTCATCTGCCTCGTCCGCGCCATATGATAGGCTCGATGCACCGGGTATTTTTTCAACCAACACCACCTTCTCAACTTTCATGCCCTCATCCTCCAGTATCACCTTGAAAGACTCTTCATTTTTGATCCACTGGCGGTTGCTGGGCCAAGTGATGCCAAGCTGTTGTGTTGCTCGTTCAATAATAAGGCCCCCAATGAAGTTTCTCTCGTGTGTCACATCAATCGCCATCCTTCCTCCTTCTTGTAGCCAACCTTTCCAATTCCTAACAACTCGGGTTGGTTCAGCGAAGAGCACGAACGCATTACTGCAAATGATCATATTGAAGCTTCCCTTAAGATCTCTCAAGTCTTCACAACTCTCCAAGTCCGTCACATCATGGCGAACGAACGTGATGTGGGAGTGCAACTTGTCCTGGCGCAACTGCGCCTGGGCCAGCATCCCGGGACTAACGTCAACCGCAACGACCATGCCTCCTGGCCCAGCAGCTTCTGCCGCGAGGAAAGCATCCAATCCAGTGCCGCAGCATAGGACCAAAATTCGGTCGTCACTTTTGATTGGGAGCAGTTTGGTGAGTCGTTGAGAATAGCTTGGATGCCAGGAATCCTCATAGGTTGCTGCACGAGCATCGTACACTCGGATCGCGGATTCCGTTTGTGATTCGGGGCTCATATTGGAAGAAGTCTTTCTTTATGTTCGTGAGGAGGCGAGTAAGGGGAAGGGAGATGAAGGGAAAGGGGGTAGGTGGTAAGGAGTGTGCCTAAGTTGCAAGACCGAAGATGCTCCTATTATAGAAGCCCGGTTTCCACCTGTCGCTTATACAACCTGTAAGACAGTGTGCCTAGTTGTATACTATCAGACGGAGACGGGACAATATTTGATGTAAGATGCGATATTTTTACCACATTTGGATTGTCAGAAGGAGGGGTGCTGTATGAGGCTTTTATAACCTGGTAGTCTTGGCAACAAGCGTTTGCTATGTATCTATACCACATGTCTCTTCATCACTTCTAAGCACATACCTGCCTGTAAATGGTACAACCCAGTAATCTAGACTGCGAGCTATATTCTAGCCTTTGTGGTCGTCAAAGTTGGTTTGATGGGTATTCGCGGATGATCCCCAGCCAGCTTCAGCCCAGTGATACTCTCTAGTTCGTCAACAGCTTCGTATGCCCTTCCCAGATTGACCTTGAGAGTGCGGAAGCCATGCTTCTTGCCCGCCTTGAGGTTTTCGCCAATATCATCTAGAAAAAGGACATCCTTCGGCTTGACCCCTTTTCCGAATTGCGAGCTTCCCCCTAATTTATCCAAGGAGTGGCTCTTTGCGTACTTGTTCACCTCTCCCATCGCATATTCATATATGCGCGGATCAGGTTTGCGAAGGCCAACATGCGCAGAAGACACGAAAACGTCAAACAGTCGGCGTACAGGGCTAGCGAAGAAGTTATCTTCGTGCAGGGGGTGTCCAGGGAGAAAGATAACTGTGTTGCTGAGGGCGGCCAATATGTATTTGCGGCTCTCTCTCAACCTTTGTAGCGCCGGGAACATCCACGGATCTGGCGTGGTAGATATGGTCATCATAGTGTTAAACAACAGACGTGCATCTATCTTTGGGAGAGGGGGAATATCCCCCAGTAGACCGGGGTTCTTGTCCTGTTGCAACTTGTAGAATGCCTCCCATCTAACTCGGTCATGAAGGTCGGCGCTGAAGCCTTCAAAGTATGCGTCGTCCATGGGAATTTCACCCCTTTCGAGTTTATGCCAGAATCCATTGGGTGATGTGCGGGAGATGGAATAATTCACCCATCCTGGTGGGATCCCCAAGCTGAGCTCGTAGTCCAAGATTGCCTGGAAGGGCGACACAACCTGTGGGTGGCAATCAGAAGACAAGTCCCATAATACTTGGAAACGTAGACACGCAGACGAAGCGTGCAGCCTGCTTTACCACCTTCATCTGTGAAGAATGGGGATCCAATTCGACTTACAACGACTCCTCCAATATCAAAGAGGATGACTTTTGGCTCTGTATCGGTGGACATATCTTCTACCCCACGGCGCATTTACACGACAAACTCAAAGACAGCACTATGTCCGCGAAAAGATCCTTGTTCTAGATCCTTGCGGCTGGGTTATTGTACGGAGAAAAAGAAATGCAAGAATAATTAAGCAGTGTGTAATACTTGATGCTTTGTTCTACTACTTGGTTGACCCAATAGCTTAGAAGAGGTATGCACTGTCATTGTTGCTTGACCCCGGAATTCCTGAACCGCACCCAGATGGTTGAATAGCCTCGGTACGCCTACCTCTACCCTGAATGGTCTAACGCCTTAAGGTATCTAACCTTGGAAGATACATGAAAACTTAACTAGAGACTGGAGCAGCGTAACCAAGAGGTGTGAGTGATTCAAGTGGGCGGTGGTCCAAGCGCCCTTTTCGTCGCCCACCTCAGTTCCTTTCCTCGTACCCCACCAATTTAGCCCGGCGAGGGCTTGGGCTGCAGCAGCTGCTGGTGGGAATTTCGGCGCACAAGAAAATCGCCCATTTAATTTTGTGCTTCGTGGATCTCGAACTTCCTTCTCACACCCAACGACCAACTCCGACCAAAAGTGCTGAACATCAATTCTCAGCCTGCCACTCAATCAAAATGGTGAGTTAAGACGTGTACAAGGCAATTGCCAGAAATGGCGTAGATTGCGCTTGGTTATTTAGAGTCACCGCAAGATGCTTCGGGATCGAAAACCAGAATTGGACATATTCTGAAGCGCAAATTGCTGACTCGAGGACTATCATATCAGGCGTTCCACAAGTTGGTGAAGAACAGCGCGTACTACAGGTGAGTTTGAAATGCTGAGCATCCCTCATACCCTCGAGGTCTTTCTGTGTTAGCAGTGCTTGGGGTTGCTGACTTTCGAATTTTGTCCTACAGCCGCTTCCAGACCAAGTACAAGCGCAGAAGAGAGGGAAAGACCGACTACTACGCCCGTAAGCGATTGATCACCCAGGCCAAGAACAAGTACAATGCGCCCAAGTACCGCATGGTCGTCCGCTTCACCAACCGTGACATCATCACCCAGATCGTGAGCTCCGAGATTAGCGGTGACAAGGTCTTCGCCGCCGCCTACTCTCACGAGCTGAAGGCCTACGGCATCACTCACGGTCTCACCAACTGGGCTGCTGCCTACGCCACCGGTCTCCTCCTCGCCCGCCGTGTTCTGAAGAAGCTCGGCATTGACGAGGCCTTCACCGGTGTTGAGGAGGCTGATGGCGAGTACACCCTGACCGAGGCCGCTGAGGTCGACGGTGAGGAGCGCCGCCCCTTCAAGGCCTTCCTCGATGTTGGTCTTACCCGCACCTCCACTGGTGCCCGTGTCTTCGGTGCCATGAAGGGTGCTTCCGACGGTGGTATCCTGATCCCCCACTCCGAGAACCGCTTCCCCGGTTACGACATTGAGGGTGAGGAGCTTGATGCCGAGACCCTGAAGAAGTACATCTTCGGTGGCCACGTTGCCGAGTACATGGAGACCCTGGCCGATGATGATGAGGAGCGCTACAAGTCCCAGTTCCAGCAGTACATCGATGACGATATCGAGGCTGATGGCCTTGAGGAGCTGTACGAGTCCGCTCACGCCGCCATCCGTGAGGACCCCTTCAAGAAGGCCGAGAGCGAGGGCCCCAAGAAGACCAAGGAGGAGTGGAAGGCTGAGTCCAAGAAGTACAAGGCCAAGAAGCTGACCAAGGACGAGAAGGAGAAGAGAGTCCAGGCCAGAATTGCCGAGCTCCGTGCGGAGTAAAGGTAGCCGGCTCATGGTCAAGGTGCAAAAGGAAAAGGATTGACTCATTCCGGATTTTTATGATGGTCTTCCGGTAGTTACGGAGTTAATTGCATGAAAAGTGCTCTGCATCGGCATGAATTTGATGGGTTTTGATTTGATACCACCATTAGTGATGATTCATTTTCTACTCCCTCTGTGATGATCGTCTTGTTTCCCGTGCATGCCTGATTCTAGAGTGAATAATATCAATGTAATTAATTCTTGATGAACCGCGGCATAACTAATGCTGTGGAAACGTCCTGTACGACTGTAGTGCTTTGTCCAGGCATCAGAAACATTTCCCCAATTGTTTATCAAAAGGCAATCATACATTACGGCGCCTTGCGTTAGACTTGGCCTCGGACTTTCTGGTTTGCCAATACTGCGATTGTTCAAAATTCACTAAACTGATTTGTTGTGTGGTTGTGGGTTTCGAAATAGTGGAGTATGGAACCAAATTTTAAGCACTGCTAAGCTACTAGCGTATATGTATCTGAATAATTCCTCTTTGAAACAACAATCACATGATCTCCCCTTGATAGCTCAGTTGGCAGAGCGATGGACTGTAATTGTTACTTGTAATCCACAGGTCGCCGGTTCAAATCCGGCTCGAGGGATCACTTTTTTGCATTGTATTCATTCTCACTTCTAAAGTCCGCTCGATCGGTTAGTTGATGTAGCAGACATCATGAGGTTATTGAATTGAATGGGGGAAGGCAAAGTCGAACTTGGATCTTTTTTTCTGCCCTCCTCCACATTGCATGATTCTTGAGACAGCAGGCTCTGCAGTCGAGGTAGAGAACTTTGAGAATTTGCTTTCACAATGTTGTCTTATGTGCTAGTGTTTCCCTGAAACGCTTGTGCCAGGGTAGAGATATGACAGCAAACCATAATTCGCATTTGACTTACATGCGCTGTGCTTGTGCAAAACAACGCTATATATGTACGTATATATGATATGTGTTTTCGGGCTAAACATCGTCCTGCTTGTGGCCATAGTTGAAGCCAACAGGCACATATCACTTCACGAGGCAGCGTCAACAAGGAGCAGCACCCCAAGTTGGACAGGTAAGTCTGCAGATCGGAAACTGCTCTCTCGATAAAATGTTTATTGCCACGCGACTATTAACTACCAGGGTTGCAACCAGTCCTATGACATTGTATATGTGCACAGTAGAGATTGCGTAGCGCTTACTCGAGCCTCTTGTGCCTGCCCTCAGCGGCAACGAGGCATCTAGTAAGCCGGCACTAGAGCCACGAATTTCATAGCGATGACCTGTCAGCCTCATTAGCCAATATTTCCGCAAGCTATGCGAAATTAGACCATTTCAAAACCCATCTGTGTCATTCTCCAGACTGCCAACTAAGCTGTGCGCCGCTGCGTCTTGCAGATTCGCTAGGTACAAGGTATGACAAATCTTTGAAGGTCAGCTCTGGCAACGTTTTACGTTATGTGGATACAGAACCTCCTCACGTAGGGGGTCTGGACGATCGGAGAAGCACTTCCTTGTCCAGTTTAGAGAGTATCATTTTCATGCTCATGCGATAGACTTGCTTTACCTTTTATGGGTTTGCGGGGTTTACCTACGAATGTAAATTATTCCCTTTGTAGGACGCTCCTACGCGCACGTATACGTGTTCTGCGTTTCCTCCCAATCAACACCACTAGCCGAACTGGTTCACAGATACATGGGAAGTGAGGGCAGCTCTTGCACGTGGTACGGAGTACAGCATAATTACTACAGATTGTGCAACGGCACCAGTCCCAGTCTGATCTAGCAGGGCAAGCATGGAAGTAGCCAACACGACATGTCAGCGAATGAGATGATGTCGCAAGATTCAATCTACGCCTGGGTACAGTATGGGGATGAACAAAGCATCAGGCGACTTTTTGACATTTTGATGGTTAGCACCCCGCCCGCATTGCTCATATGACGTTCGCCGGCGTGGGACTACTACATTGTACGCAGCTTCGCACAGCACCAGAGCGAAAGAGGCCGAAAAAACATGCCATATCTCTGCGGCAGAGGTCCTAATTTAGCCGGCGCACGAAAAATGCTACCTCAAGAAGCTCGGGATCCATGTAGTTCGGGATTTTGCTACTTCCCGACATTTCCCTTTCCCGCTCCGCATTTTGTGGGCGGTTTGGTTGCGTGATTAAGATGAAGCGCAGAGAGGTGGCCAGGGAAATTTGAATCGAGTAACGCTTCTAATCAACAGGAACGGGTCCTACTCCGTACTAGCTACCTGGGTAGATAGCTCAACCAAGGTATGCCCTCCCAGCCTATCGCTTATAGCGTCCACTCGAACTCCCAGGGGGTGATCGTGGTGGTCGCTGTCCTCGCTGTCCTCGCTCCTATTTTTATTTGCCGAGCGGGGAGTAGTTAGAAAGGGGTCCAAAACAAACCAACAGGGTCTTCACGATTACGTGAGGTATCCTTGTTATTCTACGTGAGTTTAGAAACTTTTGCGGATAATCCGAGCGGCGAGGGGAGTAGGGACACGGAATTTTGCTTGGCTTTCTGGTTGTTGCAGTTGCAGCAGTCGCTGGGAGGTTCAGAGCCGCTTGATTAGTGGCCTCTCCGGGTTCGTTCTATTTCTCATTATTAAGCCACCCTAGGCATACCAAGTTGCATGCAAGGCAAGTATGATTACAGCGCCCAGGGGCCTAGATGGTTCTACTGGAAGTGGGAATTGGAAATGATTAGAGACTCGCCTCCCCCCTCCCAAACCCACTGACGTCGCTCAATCTGCTATGTACCCAGGATCTGGACCAATGCCCTGCAGCTCTTGAGGTGCAATTGGTTTTGGTGGAGGATTCGGAGTGAAGAGGGTGGCGGCTAGCGATGAAGGCGCAAACGTACCCACGCGGCACGAGACCTCCCATCCCCTACCCTGCCCTGCTATTGCTGCTGGAACTTCTTGCTTGCGCTGGCCACTAAACTACCACGGCTAGGTTCACTAGAGAGCTACTGAGACGAAACCGGACCAGAACGGGTGAGCCATCGGACCCAGCGGAGGGAGGATAGCTGTGCGAACTGGGCTGGCAATCGCACTGTCTACCTCCTTGGCCACCTACAGAAGCTAGGCAGTGGGGGGAGCGATACCAGGACAGGTGCGCAGCTGTGTCATCCCATCCCATCCCAGCCCAGTAGGGATCCGTTACCCTCTTACCTCACACCTGGAAGTCCGGGGGCGCCGCTCGTTCCTAGGGTGTAGCGAGTTATTATTTTATTACTATACTCCGTAGCTTTGAGCGGATACCCAGGTCACATCATCTACTAGGTACTTCCCACACACGTCGGCGGGTGACGGGCGATCACTCTCATCCTCTGCTTTATTTTCCCAGGCCGTGATTCACCTTAGATTTGGCTTCCCGCCACTGAATTCTTTTTGCCTGCTCACTAAATTCTCATCTCTCTGACAAAATGGCCGCCATTGCTTTGTCTAGCAGTTGGCTTTGCCAATGACACTTTATCTCCGCCCAAACCCCACATTTCTAGCTTTTGGGAGGCTCCGGGTTCTCTCTCTTCGTTTGTCTGTGTTGCTACAAGACGAGTAAGTCTGGCTTCCTGTTGTTGCAACCCCGGCCGAAATGCTTGAGGGCAAGTTGTTGGCAGTTACTGGCACGAGACGAACCTGTTTCTGAACGATTTCGACAGGATCCAATCAGTTTGTTGATCTATTCCACACTTGGCTTCTGGTTCATCGCATTCGCGATCACGAGGGGCAGTTCAGCTCAACAGCGCACTTGCCTTGTAGTAGTGCTAGATACCCTGAGCTCCGCACAGATAAGGCCGGTGATATCAGCGTCACTCGCCTCGACGCCGTCCGAATCTCAACTCGACTCCCTTTCTGTCGGAGCCTCCGCGCACTCTTCCAATCCTCTTCGCTCCGAAAGCCAAGATGGAGCATTCCATAGATGTGAGCTGGATGAACCATAGCAAAGGTAAATTTCTCTTCTTGCGCAATGTGAAATACATTCCCTTACCTCGCGCTCGAAACAACCCCCGACTTGGTCGCATTCTCTGCCTTGAACGAAATGTCTTACTTATGATATCTTTTTTGCAACGCAGACAAGCTAAACAGACATTCTTCGAAATCAAACCTGTCCACGACTCCCACTCATGACCCCCTGGTTCCGGGCAATCCACTTGAATCCGCTCCGTCAAGCAAGGTTAACGGCAATACCGCCCCAGTCTCGCCACCGCCGTCTCCTCCCCCAACGTCGACTCCGCCAGGAGCAAAACCGATCCCACAGCCGCGGCCAGGTATAGCTAGGACCGGCACAAACGACGAGAAAAAGTCACCAGGTCCAAATGGCACCCCGCCCCAGCGTAGAGGCTCGTGGTTCTCTAAACTATCTGGATCCTTCTCTTCGTCCCCTAGCAACACAACGCAAGCACATGTCCCAACACCTGTGTTGAATGCTCAGATCATTGACGACGATGAGGTGTCGCCGCTTCCGAAGATAAATCCCAACAAAAATGCTGTGCTTCAGCCTGCGGCAAGGCAATCGGGGGATGCACCCTATGTACCAGCACCCCCGCGGTCGGGACAAGCAGGGTTCCTTCAAGTGTTCCGTAGAAAGTCATCGTCCGCAGGATCAACCTTCTCGGGAAAGAACAACCACGGGCTGGTTGAACGGCGTATTTTGAATGTCGACAAGCAAAGAGAGAGACCGCGCTTAAAGGAACTGAACTTGGCCAAGCTCCGTAGAGTAGCTTTCTGCGTTGATGTCGAAATTGCGCCAATGCCGAAGTATGGAGACGTTGGAACCGCTGATGGAAAGATCGACGATAAGAAACAAAAACGGAAAATAGCCGAGAAGGGTGAGGGGGACGCCTTGAAACAAGCAAAACTCAATGGGGAGACAAAGGTAGACGAAGAGCTGAAGAAGCCCGGCCAAGATATGCCAGCGGCCCGGCCATTGGAGAAAGATGGGCGCAATGGCATGGATGGGGCGACCACAAAACCGAAAGAGGACGGCACACATGAAAATGCCATCGTACCCAGCGATGAAACAAAAGCGGAAAAAGATACCACCCGCAAGAAAGAGAAGAAGAAGAAGAGCGAGGCAGAACGTAAAGCTAAAAAGGAGCAAAAGCGCAAAGAAGCTCTAGAAAAAGGGGCAATTCCGATGGAGATTCATCTCGATAGCGACTCATCTACGGACGATACCTCAACACCCAGGCCGAGGCCGCAAACCTTGCCGACGACCAACCCTGGCCGTATTTATCGCAGGTGTTGTCAGTTACGAGAGACAGATATATTAACCAAGATAACTTCTCAGCTGCCAAAGGTTTGCCCGGCCGAGGGACTCGTCGAGAAGCTGGACCTGACTGGCTATTTCATGTCGCTTCCTGATTTAGTTACACTGGGTGACTTCCTCGCTGTCGTTCCCGTTAAGGAAGTCATATTGGAGAGCTGCGGCTTGACTGACGAAGGCGCCCGCGTTATCCTAGCGGGTCTCCTTGCTGCTAGAAAGCAAGCCATAAGACTGCGACGCTCTGTCACTAAACCGGCAGACCTGATCCAACAAGGTGGCGTGGTGGAAAGGCTTGTTCTCAAGAACAACAAGCTTGGGGCAGAAGGCTGGAAGCACATCTGCTTATTTATCCACATGTGCCGCTCGCTGAAGTGCATCGACCTCTCTCACATCCCGTTCCCTGCGCCAAGTGAGCCCGTGAAAACGCCGTTGTCACATCACCTGCACCTGCATAATGGCCACACCACAAACCCCGTCACTCAACTAGATGTGTCTCTTCTACTTAGCAAGGCCCTCGGTGAGCGACTAGCCGGTCCCGAACTTGAACTTCTGAATCTAGGGGACACTGGTATCACAACAAACCAACTAGGCGCTGTTGTTGATGGATGCTGTAAATGCGGAATATCAAGACTAGGTCTGGCTCATAACGACCTTGATGAGCAAGGAATACAGCACGTTGCGAGATACTTGCACACGGGCAAGTGCCAAGGTCTTGATCTTGGCGGCAACGACCTCCGCGATCACCTCCAGACTATTGCCGATGCAGTCAGTGAGCACGATGACACGCTTTTTGCCCTCAGTCTGGCCAATAGCAACCTGAAGCCGAACTCCTTGTGCAGATTGCTCCCGAAACTGGCACAACTAAAGAACTTCAAGTTCATCGATCTATCACATAACCCCGAACTTTGCGAGTCGCAGCCGAACGCCATAGGATTATTACGAAGGTTAGTTTACTTGGGATTTGCTGTGCTTCTTACGTTGCTAACACGCCACGTACAGATACCTCCCAAAGCTGGGATCGCTCAAACGTCTGCACCTTGCAGACGTTGCTATGACCTCAGAACAAGCCATTGCGATCGCAGAAGTACTACCAGAAGTGAAAGATTTGGCCCATATAAACCTGCTAGAAAATCCTGCACTAGTCAAGTTGGCGGATGCCAAAACAGAAGAAACTCAGGAGGAAGCCTGTGCGGTGTATGCCTCACTGATGGCTGCAGCCCGCGTCTCGCATACTCTCGTCAACATCGAGATTGACACCCCTAGTGCCGAGTCCTCTGAAATCATCAAAGCACTCGCTAACCAGCTTGTGGCATACTGCCTACGCAACATGCGGATGACCCCCTATCTCCGTGAAAACGGTACTAGTGAACAGGTCCTGGAAAAGCTCAGGTACCCAGACGTTCTGCGACATATTGTCGGGTATGAAGAGGATTCGCCGGTCATTGCCGGTGACGAGGACACCGATGCTGCGCCTGACGAAGACTATGTTATTGGAGGAACAGGCGTTGTGAAGGCGCTAGCCTGCTGTCTTGACAATCTCGGTCAAGACTCGAGGAGACAATCTGGTGAATTTATCAGGGATTTTGAAAACGGGACAGCTAGTCCAGGGGCGAGAGTTCCGGCCGGCAAAGCAAAGGATATGTCGAAGCATCTCCTTTCTAGTGCTCGCAAGATTCGGATACGACTACAACCTGCTCTGGCGCAGGCTAAAGCCTCGTCCAAGCAGGACATGGCCAGCTACTGTAAGTTTTTCTGGCATTTGCCAAAGTTTTTGGTTACATACTTGCTAACATGGTCTTAGCCCGTCTTGTCTTTCTGAATCAAACTATTGAGGGCATCATCAACCGTTTCGAAGACGAGTTCCCTGAAACGCGTGAGAACAAACCCACGGCAGCTCCAGACTATGCCCCACCACCCGTCCCAGGGCCTGGCACTTCGTTGTCGTCGCTGGAGGTTGAACCAGTCTTTTCTGATACAGAGGAACTGGATACAGAACTTCGTTCATCTTCTCGCTCTCGTTCTAACTCGATCATGTCGCACACTTCTAAAGCGCTGGCAGAGGAAGAAGGCCGGGCGTTGCGTATCGGCCACAAGTTTCGTCGTGGCTTCATTCAAGCGCACTTTGACCTTCTCACCAGCTCTGCATCGATTGATGCTGACCAATATAAGCATGTTGAACAATTGATGGATGACCTTGCACATCAGAACGAAGGTATTCGAAAGAAAGTGGCTGAGAAGGGTGTAATCAAGACATTCCAGGAGGATAGGGAAGAGATCGTGCGGCTTCTGATAGAAGAAGATCCTGAGCACTGGGCTCGTTTCATCGAGTCCCAGGAGAAAGCCCGGGCTAATGTCGATGTCAGCACTAAAGAGGTGGTGCCTAAGGTCAGCATTCCCGACGAGAGCGCCATTGCAGATTAGGTGGAGGTTGTTGCGATCGATCTTAAAAGAAATTGAGAATATTCGGGATGGTAGAGGATAGCGTGTCACAACTGTCGACAGCTTTGCACGAGATATTTTCACCTCATGAAAAATACATCGAATTGGGCACCACTACACCGCGATCGGGATCGGGATCGGGATCGGTCGCTAGCGAGAATCAGACAGGCTTATACGATATCGGAGAGAAAAGATTACGTCGCTACTTTTGCGACTACGAACTATACGGAACAACACACTTGCATAGCTTTTTATTTATTTATTGCCTTTGGCCTTTAGTAGTATAACCGCACAGCGCACTCATTTACGATAGATTGGGCAGAAAGGAGCTGTCCGGGAAGTCACACCTCATGAACAAACAGTCTGGTTCATTATGTGGCTTACAAAAGGGGATTGACCATAACCGTGTACGATGTGTACTATTGACTCAATCAGACAATTTTTTGATGGTGCTGATGCTTCTGTCACTACCATCAAGTCCTTTTGCATAACACTTTAAATTTCTTGTGAATTTCTTCTTTTTGATTGATAATAAGCACAGCCAGGCGTCTCCAGGACGTCTTTTCAGTTTCTCACTTCGCCACAGAACAAAATTCAAATAGAATACTTAGTCTCGATAACGAGCTTATGTAGTGAACTATGCTCTTCCTGTATCAGGCGAGACAGTTTATGTTTAATATTGTGCCAAGAGAACAAAAGAAAGGTTGAAATGGATTTGAGCAAATTCTCGACTAAAATTTCGAAAGGATATATATATATGGGGTATAAGCCCACCAGGGCGGATAGATGACCAGCTCTCTCTAACTTATGCGCTCCAAGGACAAACAAACAAAAAATTCATATCAGACCCAAAAAGGCTTCGTGCATTGCAATGCGCAGCATTTCACGATCGGAAAATGCCAACCCGGCCGATTCCTGCTTTTCCGCCCCCTTCCGTCCGTCGTACGCCGGGTATCCCAACCATTTCCAACCCAGTTTTCGCCATTGGCCCTTATGTTCAACTGTCGCGATAATAAACACTGAATCCCACCTATCTTCCCTTTTCATATTTTTCATTGCTTATATTTGTTGTTGTAAAGTATTACCATTGTGGCAGACTAGAGTAGGGAAAATCTTATGTGTGTGTGTGTGTGTGTGTGTGTGTGTGTGTGTAGAAGAGACCAAGGTCGAGGAAATCGAGTAGTAAATTTTTTTTTCCTTTGAGCTTTCTTTTAATAAATTGCCTAGGCATATCCCCGGCCAATGTCTACGGCGCCAACGCTGAGGGAGCTGAAGCCGCAACGGCTGTCGACGGTGCCTGGTCCCGGGTTAACGACTCCCCAGGCGACGGACCGGGCCCAGGGCTCGTAATCTCCCGCGACGGGCGGGCACTTTGCGCTCAGGACCGCGGAGCAGGTGCCCCCGCGAAGGGCGAGGGGGTTGCCGCGCTCATGGCCGTCAACAAGGGCGGCTCGCGGGGTGGCGCGGACGCCCAGCGCGGCGACGAAGAGGGCGAGCAGGACGAGCAGGCCGATCATCGCGAGGAGTGGTTGGGCGGACAGTGCGAGCAGGAGGGCTTGTGCGGCCTCAGAGCCGCCCTCGGAGTCAAGAAGAGATGTGGTGGACTCCACGAGCACCACCGGTGAGATGGCGGCGGAGAGCGCAAAGCCCAGCCCGGCGAAGAAGATGAGCAGGACCCACGATATAGGGCGAGGGAGGGTGAGGAAGAGTGAGGTGGTCTGAACTCCGACAGGGTCAGACGAAACGCGCAGAGGGCTGCGGCAGAGGGCGAAGAGGGAGAACTCGTGCGAGAAGAAGAAGGTGGTGAGGAGGGAGTTGGTGGCCAGGTAGAGAGCCGCAACCAGCAGGTGGGGCAGGGCGCCTAAAAGGCAAGCCTGGGCGGACGTGGCGATAGCTGCGGGCAGCCGGATGAGGGTTGAGGTGTTGGCGGTACCGAAGACCGCCAACAGGGCATGCGGGTCTGCAGACATGGCTATGCCGAGGGCGAAGGCGGTTGGCGCCAGTAGCACCAGCCACGAGCAGCCGATCAGAAGCCAGCGGCCAAGAGATGGCGTGGCGAACCACCTGTGGGTTGTGGGCACAATGTACGTCGGCTTGCTCGGGCTCCAGAGGCCACGGTTGACATCCTCTTTGGTCAGCAGGCACGCGTTCACAGTCGTCGGGTCGGGAGTCTCCAGGAAGAAGCGGATGGCATCGCCGAGGGAGACGACGAGGCCTTCCTGCGGCCGGCACAGCACTGCGACGAGGATTACAAGGGCGATTACGTTGAGAAGCGCAACGATGAAGAACATCGACATATCGACGGCGACGGCGCAGGTTGTGAGGGCGGATTCGACATCACTTCCGTCTTGAGAAGTAAGTATTACTGAATTATATCTGTTCCACAATCGTCAATAAATCCTCATCCTCTTCCATTTCTACCACCACCCAGCTGATCTTCTTGATCTGCGAAGGTTGGTTGACTCACATTATATGTATTACCACCGGGATGAGTAATACAAATATAGCGAGGCACGATCGCTTCTTGGAAATGTGCAAGAGGTTTCGGATGGATGGTATGCCAATATCAAGCCATTGCATCTTGCAGTGGGCCTCTGTAATATCGGCCCTCGTAGGGCTTGAAAGCACCTGAAAGACATAATTCCCTCCAGCCAGGAGCGTGATGGATAGCACGTTAATGACGGCCCGCAACCCCAGGTCTATTTTCCACGTAGTTACGCAGCTTCCCGAGAAAATCGTGGCTGTTCCGGAAAAGGTGTGTGACTTGACGCTCAAAATGACGAAGAACACCACAGTTACCAGCAGCACCAGGAACGACAGCACGGCGTTGAGCATCACCCCGCCTTGCCAACCATAGATCGACCTCCGTACGCCCCCTCTTTTCTTTTCGTCGATGAACCCTCGGGGGGCCAAATGCGTCGTCGAATCCCAACCCTCATCGAACTCTGCGGCGCGCGAGGCGGGTGGTTCACCAATTGACTCGATTTCGACATCCCGTCTTCCCCATCCCCGCTCCTCTCTCTTCTTCGCTAACGTCTCCGGAGTCTCCCCTCTGATGTAGTTCACAATATAATCTGGGATGATAGAACCAACCGTGCTAGCCGAATCTTCGAGAGTAAGTCTGAGAAGTGACCGGGTCTGCGCCGTGCCCTTCCGGAAATGCCCAAAATTACTGAAATAGCTCGGCGCGGCACTCGATGGGGCCCCTGAATGTTTACGGTGGTGGAATGGCCAGTTAAGCTTGGCCTTTGAGTCTTTGTGTTGGATGACACGAGGCGGCGGTGGAAGATCGGGTTCTTCCCGTATACTACAAGATGTAAGTATATTTTTTTTTCTCTCCTCCTCCCTATACGTAGTGTTGGGGTTGGCTTGGTAATTTCATACCTCTCCAGTGGCTCGGATCCAGATCTCCCACGTGTGGGAATACTTAGGGTGTCCATGTTAAGCAGTTGGAGTTGCTTGTGCCGATTAGAAACATAGACATAACTAGTAGGTGAGAATGTAGAGAGAGAGCGAATGTATGACCAGATCACAAAGCGAACGAATGAATCGGCAAACCAGTGCTAGTACGGGGAGAAACAACACAAAGAAACCCAAAGCCCCGGCTAGTAAACCAAAAGAAAGGTTGCTTGCTGATGCAAACGAGTTTCTCTGTGACAGAGAGAAAAAAAAAAAAGGCCCGTCAAGGAAAGGATTTCGGGATGGGGGGGGTTCCTTTTCGCTCTGGCATGAGACGATCCGGCCGAGTTCTTGGTTCCAGTATATGAACCATGCACTAGTAGTACAGGTGGGTATAAGTCCAAGCCTCAGCCGGGGAGGGCCTGCTAAGTTGTATCAAGACGGACAAGGATGCTGGGCATTGCCTGCAAAAATCTCCGGGTGGCCCAATTAAAGCTTCAATCGTGAGGCTTCCAAAGGGCCTCAGCTAGGAGCCCTCTGGTTGAAACGGGCTGCTCGACCGGGCAGGCTCGCCTGGCCCTCGTCCGTTTACAGAAGGTGGCTGAGCCGAGATACTACGTCCGGTATAAACTTCGAACACGATGTAAATTGGATTGTGCGGGAAAGAAACAAGCATTCAAATTTCGCATGAATACTATACCCAAAGTCTGGGGCCGTCCTAAGCAATCATCAATCAGTTAATATATGGGTTGCCATTGATCTCCTCTTTCGCTCTGCGGGTGCATGAGTTTGCTCCAGTTCAGAGGGCAACCGGAGGGGTTTGTCTCATGACACTGGTAGAGGTGTCTACGTATTTATGGTTGCCCAACCGGCTACCAGAAACGGTCGAGTTATACATGCACAAGTTACGTATGTCATGCCATGTCATCTTTTTTCTGCCACTCTCTGTGCTCTTTCCGTGCTCTCACATACACACTCTCTCTGCCGGCTTGTGGAACAATTATGCACACTTGTTCAGAGGCTGCGTATGGGGTGTGAGAGGGCGCAGATCATTCATGCATGGATTGCCTGCTTGAAGCCACGCAGCCCGGGGTCAGGGTCGGGCCAATTCTTAGCCTGTCGGCACATCATGCGTTCCCGCATTTAGACATGCTCAAGTTACCTGCCCCGGCCAGTCGACAGTGCTATGGCCAGCGTTTCACCAATCAGGAGGCTAATCCACCTTCGCCTCTGTGCACAGTACCCTTCGGCGAGGGGCAGACTGAGGTGATGCGATTAGACCAGGAGGGAAAAAGAAAGGAGTGCGGAGTGCTTCTAATATCTCCATACGGTTTGTGGACAGACACTAGCCAAGAAATTTCGTGGATGCTCTGGAGTTCAGATGAATCTGATCGCGATTGCACGAACATCTGTGAGCAGAATTGGCAAGCATACCGCTGGTAATAGATTCTCATCTATGCCCTTGCCGATATAGTCAAGCCTCAGCCATTTATTCACACCACTACATGAGTGCAAGAGCCGGTGCAGAAGATATGGCGAAGGCCGAGACGGCGGGAATGCCATCTAAGTTGGCAGACTGCCGAAGGTGAGCGTCAGCAACCGCTAGTGGGCGAGGCTCTCGGATTGAGAAGGGGGGGTGGAAGACTCTCGAGGCTCGGGGCAAACAAACTAGTAGGAAGTTCTACGTATCTGGCTTATAGAGCTAGCTCGCCTCATAATAAGGACAGCAGAGCCAGCGACAAAGGGGACTGGCCGAGCCAGAAGAAAGAATCGTTTGATTGAATGGAAGGCTCGGATGGAGCCCCAAAAAGTTACCAAGTTTAGCAGTCGTGTTTCAGCGCCTGGTCGCGTGGGACCAACAGGGTGGCCACACGCCAGGGCGAGATCTGACAACCGTCTCCACTGACAAACCCCCTTAGGGCGTCTGATAAGCTGACTGGTCTCCATACAGCACATCCCACCTCCGTATCTGGATGCTCTGACTCTTTTTGGCTCCTTGGATGTGGGAACGAACCGTGTGGAGGGGCTTGATAAACATCCACAGCGAAAAAAGTTCTTCATGACCAGCCAGTCCATAGACACCAGTCAAAAGAAACATGGGTTAGTTAATACGTAATTCGGCCACGAGCTTCGCACTCGTGCCCCCCTCCTCCCCCGAGCAAGGTTTTTACCCTGGCGGTATCGGTCTTTCCCTCAATGAAATCGATATCTTCCTTCAGACAATAGTTGATACTATAGTGCTATGCGGTAGTTTCTGTACGGCCAATGTCGGGCACTAAGTTAGTTGGTACTAGGACTTGGACCTACAATTTCATCATTAAAACAACCCAAACCTGTGTAAGCTTTGCGGCACAGGACAGCAGCAGCTAGGGATAGAAAGAGAAACAGGAAAAGAACGAGGGGCAGCAGGGCAGAAGCACAAGACTAAAGTGCTGAACTCCGGTTGTAGAGCTGGTGGCCTCCTCATTGTCGGGAAGTGCGACTAGCAAAAAGTCAGTCAGCCGGTTCTGCTACCCCCTTCCGGTGCGATGCGATGCGATGCGACGCTAGGCATGATATCCAACACGCGATACGCACTCTAGGCATGCAAAGCTTGTAGTGAGGCGGCATCCGCGTGCTCTTCGTTGCTCGGGCCTTTTAGTATACTGCAGCCATGTTCTCTAGCTGTCTGCTCTTCTACCAATACGTTGTTACGCTTGAACTCTGCGAAACGCACAAAAACAATCACACTACATTAGTCTCTCGCGGATAACATCCTTGGGCAGCTCCCTTTCCTAAATAGTCGATGCGGCTGGTGCACATCCTATATCTACTGGATCAGACAAGCAAGAGGCGAGAGAGGCGCCAGTTTGGTGTGGAGGGTCCGGGTAGCGCTTGGCATTGGCAATAACTGGTCCCCAAGTCGTGCTGGCGAGGGGCTATGATGATCTACACCCCTCAACCGGTTGACCCGAAAGTTCCCTGCTCAGGAATCTCGGAAAGAAGCTTATAGCTAAGCATGGTCGTGATGCAGAGTAGATGGACTAGCGCTAATGTCGGCTCTAGGATCCTCAGCAGGTCCAGGTCTAAGAGGGAGGTGCTGTGGGCCAAGAGGTATCGTCGTATCCTCCTGTCAAGCGTCAACCGGTGGGGAAGACACATCTAGGCCATTCCGCAAGTTTGCTTAGACGGGTTGAAAATGTGCGCAGCCGACGCGACGCGGAGCGGAGTGTTGAGGTGTTTCTCGCATTTGCTGGTTGCATGGCAAGGCTAGAATCGCGTCCTGGTTGCGACTTCTCGCAAAAAGCTCGCAATACGACATCTACTCTGATGCTTTCTCTCGATGTTTGCTGGCGGCCTCCACCGCCTTTCTTCCCGGGTTCTCACCCCCAGAAGTTGATAAAAGCTTCATCCACGTCATTGCCGCTGGCTGCCCTGACTCTGCCAAAGATAACTGCGGCAACCAATGCTTGTGAGCAGCCAGGGCGGGACGTCTCACTGCGATGCGCGGAAGCGCAGTGGGCTTTATACGTGGCGACATATGTGGCGCGAGTTGCACACGAAACAGACGCGAACAACCGCGATGCCGTAGGACTTCCCAGCCACCGGAACCAGAGCGAGCTGCGGGTGTCATTGGCCACAGGCTGTTGCCACCCTGTCGACTGGTGCTAGTGTCCTTTAGAAGCCCTCGAGACCCCCCGCCGCCCCGCCAATGTACCCTCTCGGCAGCGCTTCTCCTGTCGCCCCCGTCTCCGTTTCACCTCCTCCCACTGGCTGAGAGTCGGCGTCCCACGAGCCGGGTGCAGCCGACTGCATAGGTGCCATGCAAGTGGCCCAGAAAGCGGCCAGTCATCACGTTCAGCGCGGTCTATTTCAACCGTCGCGTTCATCGTCCTGCGCCTGTTAGTCGCTGCTGGTATGCATGCCGACTTGCAAAAAGTCGAAATGGACAATGACTCACCAACCAACCTGGACCCATCTTGTCTTTCTGATGTCGACCGTCAATCCATGGGATGAGCAGGCACTATCGGCGGAAACACAGGAGGCGGGTCAGGGGGACGGTAAACACATGAATGGGTATAACTGGATCGTGAGCCTTGGGTGCCTGACCAATTCTGCTTTCGAAAACCCTCTGACATTATGTACAAAAATATCTGAGTCGGTCGCATCGTCCGGTTCCAAAAGGCTCTGCTGCAGGTTGGGCGCTTCTTTCGCATGAACTGCGAATAGCTTCACATAATCATACCGCTGACTGCAGTACGGCTCTCGGGACTGAGACCTACATAATCTGCGTGCGTACTACCACCACTACCACTACAACTCAAATACCCGCAGGTTATTCTTGTTTTAATTACAGAAGAAAAAAAAACAAGACATTAAGCAAGAAAATTATTATATTGTCCTTAAGTCTCCTAAACCTTTTTCAGTGGAAACCCCCCATCTGCAACGCAACCTTCTATACTGGGGCCTCCCATATTTTTGTTCCAATCCGCTACCCAAATATCTTTAATTGTCTGCACGATATGCGAAAATTATGGCAGCGATACCACAAGCATTCTATTGCCTGTGGCAGGATGAGAACATCCGCGAGAAGCTCTTCGAGCTGCTGCGCAAGGAAGATATCAGCAACGTTCGGCTCGCGTCCTCCGCGTGCTGCAACTTGGTTACCAAACGTCTATTCTTACGAACCCACCTAACCTTCAATGCCAACACCTTTACAAAACAGTCTCGAGTCCAGGCACTGTCAAGAATAGGACACCATATCGAACACCTAACCTTCTACTTTCCCCACTCGGATGCCACCTTCTTGCCCCCTCTGATTCACCCCGAGACTGGGCGTGAGATCAGTTTCCTGTATAAGCCTCACACATCTATGGCTTCCGTCCTCGAAAGACCCAAGTTTGCTAATGGCGAACTGGGTGAGATACTTACGCAGCAGTACCCTCCCCTCTTCCACGCGGCTTCAAACGTGCCTTCATTCATCCATGCCATGAAGCACCTGCCCAACATGAGGCACTTGACTATCAAGACACCCGGACAAGATTCCAAAGAGAGATATAGGCGGGACATAGTTGACTATGCGCTCATCAGCCTGCGAGTCTCTTTGGAGAGAGCACCCTTAAAGAAGCTCAAGAAACTTTCTCTGTCCTCGGTGCATCCGTCGGCGTTCATATACTTGCGCCATGTCCCCGGTTTTGGCTGCATGCCGTCGGCCTCCCGCCGTTGGAAGCAGATTCGGAAGCTCCAGATCTCCGTAGATTCATGGGACTTCTACGGATCTTCCCCTGGCCTCGATCACTTGAAGATAATCGATGACTACATCAGAAACTTCTCCGAGTGCCTGGAAAAGTTCACCTTTACCTGGCTCGGACGCAAAGGACCTTGCCCACTGTCGCTTGCCGCTGACCCATTGTTTGCGCCACCAAGGAGCTCTCAGAAGCTGTTCAATGAGGTCACGTCACCCATGTCGCCACTACCTCCGGCACCAGCACGAAAGCCCATCAAGTTTGCCAAGCTGCGTTACATGGCCGTACGAAACGCTACCATGAACGCGCCGCAAGTAGCTGCTCTGGTTGCTGACCACCAGCACTCTGTGCGCGAGTTCGATTTTGAGAACGTGGTTCTCATCAGCAATGGCAATTGGGACGAAGCTCTAGCGCCTCTAACAGAACAGTCCTCCCGCAGTGAGCACTGGTCGCGTTACTCGACCGGAACTATATCCGACGTTGGCAGCGTCCACTCTGCTCAGACTCTTGACGACGTGACATCCCCGTCAGCCGCCGTTGCCGCCGTTTCACACGAGCTGATGGGTCTCGATCTTGGAGACGACGTCGTTGAGCATCGCGAGCACCAAAACGACGAGGAGGTCGACTACGAGCTCCCCTCGGACCTGGAGGCCGCGCGGCAGGCCAGCGTCAGCTTCCCCAACAAACTAAAGAAGCGTCGCATCACTAAGCGTCGGCGCAGAAGAAAGCCCTCCCACGAACACCGGGAGGAGCGCGATGGCCATGGGGTGGAAAATGAAGAACCCCAGCAAACCGGGTCACCGCGCCAGCGCCAGCGACACCGTCGCCACAGGGAGGGTGAGTCTATGCAGCAACAGTCGCACCACGATCTGGAGCCGCGTTTCTCCATGGTCGAACCCCCACGCCCGCTGCACTACCGGTCGCGGTCTATCCTCTTTGGTGAGATGAACAACACGCCAGCACCGACCGCGCCGAACCACTTGCTGTTCGGAGAACTTGTCAGCAATAAAGGCAGCAGTAGCAGCAGTAGCAGCATTATCAGTAACGGCGGCAGCATCGTGCGCAGCGGCTTGAGCTCCCAGCACCGCCTGTTCGGCGAAATCTCTGAGGCGCCGGAGTTGAGCCACTCGCCAACGCGGTCGCCGGTTGACGAGAGGCGGTCGCTCGACGACGACGACCTGTACGACGACTACTTTCGCCCACGCACGCCCGTCTCGGAGATCGAGATCTCGGCGCCTATCCTCAGCTCCCAGCCCTCGATGCCCATCCTGCTTCAGCCCGCCGTCTACGACCCCACGGCTGCGCTGTGCAGCGAGATTACCGCCGTACAGCGGGATATCGAGGCCGAAGAGACCCAGCGTATGCTCGCCGAGGACGTGGCCATGCGCACTTCGGCGCTCAAGAAAGCCAAGGAGGTGGTGCTCAGCAAGCTGGCCGAGCAATTCTCGGGTGCCGGGGGAGGCGGAAGCGTAGTTGGTGCTGGAGGTGCCCATCATGGCCACAGCTACGGTTTCGGTCGGAGAGGGCCCAGGAAGGACAGCGGCGTTGGGCTGCCACCGATGGGGATGGGGGCTCGGCTCCGGGAGGGCTTGTTTGGTCGGAGTACGCCAGTGGTGAGCGCGCTCGACCACCGGAGCATGGACGTGCCTATTCTATTTAGCCGATGATGTAGTGAGCGATATGACGACTGACAATGACATGACATTATGACGCAATCAATAGTGCATTGAATTTTATGTGGTATTGGGTTATGTAATCTTTGTCGTTATGATGTCGTGACAGTATAATATATATCCATACAATCATGTACGCATGTTGTTTCAACTATTTTACACATTAAAAAAAATTGTAGGAAATATACTTTTTCCCCATGTATGACTAGACAGTTCCAGCTGTCTCAGAAGGTGGAAGCTCCGGGGTCTTTGGTTTGCCGCCTAACCAGAGGACGGCGACCAGCCCGCCGGAGGCCGACCACAACGCTAGCGACCAGGTCATGGTGCCCCAGCCGGGCCCGGCATTGATGTAACCGGACCAGAGGGGGCCAAAAACGCCGCCGAGAGCAAAGGCCATGGTGAACAGCCCGTAACCGAGGCCATATACGCCCTTCTCTCCGAAGATCCCCGGGTTCTCCTCCGCCCTCTCCGAGATGACGTAGCTAACCTCGGCCATGAGAGGGGTGTTCGAGAAGGTCAGGGCGACGCCCAGGATGGCGAGCAAGACGGCGAGGAGAACTTTGTGAGCAATGGTGTTCTCCGTGACGAAGCGCAAGCAGATAATGGTGGGTACAGCGGCTATAAACCCAGCAAAGGATAGCCACCTGGCACCGTATCGATCAGACAGCCAGCCAACGACCGGAGCAATAAAGCCCGGAGTGAAAACGGCGAGAAACATCAGTCCAGCCGCGGTGGAGTTCCACCCGAAAGTGGCTTTGACAAAGAGAGCAATCACAGCGTCGAATCCCATCCTAAAGTAGGATTCTGTCAGCAAGGTTCAGGCGATGGCATCAGCAGCAGTGAGAGAAACTTACATGAGTCCAGCTTGCACTACAATTCCGTATAGTGCAGCAATCAGTCTGGGCGACCGGATCAAGATGAAAGCTGGCCTGTTCTTCCAGTGTAGCTTCTCCGATTGTACCTCAGCAGCTCGAGGTTCGGGTTCCCCCCCACCGCGAGTCAACACCGAACCAGCAAGCCCAGTAGCGGGAGCCGCTCCTGTCGACGGCCGCTTCTCAATATCCCTTAGGACAAGGCCCTGCTCAGCTGCGCTGTCCTGCGTGTCTGGACGCAGGGCTATGCCGTCAGGTTCTGTCTCGGCCCCGTCAACGCGCCATTGCTTTGCAACCTTCTTCTCGATCATGGCCAATCTCATGATGATATCGAGGAAGATCACGCCAAATGCGATATAGTACACAGCGAAGTAGCCCACCGCAGCATACACGGCACCGCCCACCATGGGGGCAACAAGCAGTGCCACGGACATGGCGATGGCGACGTAGCCCATGGCCACGCCGACGGCCGACTCTACCGTGTCGACGAGCAGGGCACAGCCGACGCTCCACACGACAGCGGCGCTGAATCCCTGAAGTATTCGCCCCAGAACTAGTAACCAGATGGTCCGGCCCAAGCAGAGAAGAACGGTGGAGCCTGCCAGCGCGACTAGCCCTATGAGCATCGGCCAACGCCGCGATGATGTGTGGTCTGCATAGTATCCGACGACAGGACTACTGACAAAGAGCGCCAGGCTGTAGCACGACAGTAGTATAGATGTCCACTGCTGGACTTGGTCCTCGGCAAGTCCTACGCGGACAGTCAGGGAGAAAGGAATGACGGGAATGATGAGGGCGTAGTAGAAGATGTCTGTGAAGAGTGCCAGACACACGGTGAGGATGATGAAGACTGATGACGAGCGCTGGGCTAGGAGCACTGGTGGCTCGGACGACGCACTGTCACGGGTGCCGGAGAGGAACTGCCGCAAGCCGACAAGAATACCCATCTCTTGAGGCGTATCGTGGGCCAAAACCCTTGGGTCGGCGCTGTGGGATGTAGTTCGGGGATTTTTGAGGCGTGAGCAGGTCGATCAATATTTCAGTATAATGCGGAGAAGCCGTGCGCTACTTATATAAACTCCCAGATTGGAACCATGGTAGTTGGGACGGACCAGTCCATTTTCGGAGCGTCCCGTTATCAGACGATTCACCGCCGTCCAGGGGGTACTGCAATCTGCAACCCGTAAGCCGTCCATATGGCCGTGCATATAACAAGAAGTCTCTTGTGAAGTCAACGCTTTGGTTAATTGCCTATCCCCGCGGCCCGGTGCTTTGACAGCTCGGAGCCCTTGTCAGAAGGACGGGCGGCTTTCCTGCTATTGTCGCACGATTTTAGGGGCCATGGTTTAAGGCCATAATAGACGTCAAAGGACAGCTGAACTGCACTACGGGCAGCCACTGTGGAAATGCCCAAGAGGTTTAGCTCAGGCGACAGCTCGCTAAGAGCTTACAGCTGGGAAAGCTAATGAGAGACCAATAGATAGCACGACTGGCTGATTACCGGAAGCCACCAGCTGGCCCACTGGGGAGCACGAGCCATATTCCGGGCACGGTGCTTATCCTTATCCGACTCCACTTTTGTTTTTCCTGCCGGAGGAAAAAAAATCATTCTAATCTCTTTTTCTAAACCGATTGAAATTTATTCACTTTTCTCCTTTGCCGCTTCCCATCTCTCATGATTTTTCCCTTCCCAACAACGTGGTCGTTACCAGATGCTTGAGCATTGGTAAACCACAAAAGCCCTCCCATTCTCCCCCAATGGCTAACCAGCCAGCTCAGGACGACTTTAGCGTCCTACCCATTGCCATTCCTCCGCTTCCCTCCTACCCAGTCTCTGCGACACATTATGTCTACCTGAGAAAGAATGTCAAGGTGGTCACGCAGGATGACACCCGCAGCTTGTTCCTTGCCAATGTGCCGGTGGACAGCACTGAAGCCCACTTCCGTGCAATCTTCTCTACCTTGGTAGGAGCAGGCAGGTTTGAGTCCATCACTTTCGAGCACGATGCGAAAGCTTCCAAGCTGTCTCACGAGCCCGCACAAGCGCTGAAGTTAGCCGCGCTGAAGAAGCGGAAGAGAGAGGATGAAGAGGCTCAAAATAGAAAGGAAGAGGCTGCCGCCGAACTCCCAGACGTCTGGACTCGCCAGCTACACCGCACCGGCGGCACGGCAGTCGCCTTGCTAGCTGATGAGAAGAGCGTGGAGCTGGTGCTCAAGGCTGTGAGAAAGTTGCAAAAGTCCAAAAAGTTTCCTGTTTGGGGCGAGGACGCGGATAGCAAGGCTGCTCCCTTGGGTTTCCCGTGGCTTGAGGCTCACAACAAGCTCTCCTACCCAGGCAACGACGTTGTGCAAACCATAGTCGATGCCTACTTCACTGTCTACAATAGGAAGGAGCTTGAGGCTATCCAACTAGCCAAGACTATGCAGAACCAGCCCGACGAGGATGGTTTCGTTACTGTCACCAGAGGCGGTCGTGCTGCTCCTGCTCGGCAGGAAGAGGCTGAAGAGGCCAAGCGGAAGATGCTCGAGAGACAGCAGAAGAAGAAGGATGAGATGCAGAACTTCTACCGCTGGCAGCTCCGAGAGAAGAAGAAAGCCGAGCAGGTTGAGTTCCTCAAGAAGTTCGACGACGATAGATCCAGACTCAGAGCCATGCGGGAGAAGCGACGCAAGATCCAGCCGGATGAATGAACGTAATTGGATGGGTTCTATCACATACCTTAAAGAAACTGCCCTCCGGTTTCGAAGACTGCTGGTCTTCCAAGACATGTCCCCAGTAGAACAAAAGGTTCGTCAAAACTGTCTTCTTCCCTCTCTTCGATTTACATGATGAATTATGCGGGGGCCAGCGAAGTGTCACCAGGCCTAGTGCTTTTTGGAGATGCAGTGCCGACAACACCCGCATTCATACAATCTTCTCAAACATGTCTGAACCTGTCCCATTTGCACTATCATTATCACTGGATATCACGGATGAAGCTAATTGGTCCTAAAGTCTAACCCAGGATGCACGACACCCTGCAATGTTTCCAGAATCAGCATAACCGCAGACTCTGTGATATCCTATGGAGCTTTGAGAAAGCACTATCAATCCTCATGCACAGCAGCTGATCAGCCGTTGAGCCGAACCGCAGTCCCGTTGCACAGGCGAGCCAAGTTGCATTATATATGCGACTTGACGGTACGCTTACACCTAGCTGGTGTTCACGGAAGAACACCTCTTCCCGTTAAAGAGGCTAAACAATGCCAATATGCCGCAAGGATATTCGATATGTGCTGGAAAGCAATGGTATCCTGGAAATTGCAGCCCAAGGTTGGTCACAGCAACCCTCCCCTACACGACCACAGGTCAGGGCCGTGGCTTGTAATGTATTCTGAAGCCACGCATGTGCTGGAGTCCTGAAATGGACCGCCTGTGGGCCGAAGTTACAACTAACGTAGCATCAATCGATGGTATTGATCGCCCAGTTCCCCTTCTGATATGGTGATCCCGCATGTTCTCATCCACAGCTTACCGTAGTCGTGTCGTATTTCACACATAGCTCCATCCTTTTCCTCTACCTAATGCCAATCTTACGTTTCGACGTAATCCCGGCATTCGCAACATTACTCCATTGATGCGAATGTGTTAAATTTGGCAGAGATTGATATTATTGACCCATTGCTGGGCGCCCGAATTGAAGACATCGTTTTGAATGTCGACGAGAATTCGGGAATCAGTAGAGGTCACATTCTCTAAACTATTCCATATATTTGTGTTAGTTCAGCCTAGCAGATCCAATACATATTTAACAAGGCAACAAGCCTTCTTAATATCCAAGTCAATATTGTTTGCTATGAAGTCTTGTCTTCGTGATTCAGACTGGGGTCTCGTGGTCGTCTCTTGATTTTAATGTATTATTGGAGTGATTTGTACTCCGTATAGTGAGCAGTTCCACCCAAACTTTTTTTTTCTCAAGCCCAACTGATTTTCAGTGTCCGAATTATTTCAACACCAACCAGCCTAGAAAGCCCTTTCTACAAAAATTAGAGAGCTTCCTCCCCTTTTTTCCCTTCGCATCTGAGTTAAATAATCATGGGTCCGAAGAAGAGGAATCAAGGGAAAACTGCTAAACCTTTGAAAAAGGCAGCAGCCCCAACTGGGAGCTCAGTAGAGAGCGAGTCTACGGGTGTCCAGGCCTCCCCAGCAGAACTTGCAGCGCAACAGACCATCCTTAACGTGTTCAATACCGCCTTCAACGACAACCTATCCTCTCCAGACTTCAGCACTGTTCTGCAAGAGGTGAAACAGGCGCTGTACAACCGTGATTTCGCGCAGGCCTTCGGCAATGACAAATACCTCGAAGTCTATGCCGCGCGCTGGAGCCCTACCCGGGCTCTCTGCTACGCTAAGATCTTCGAGGGGTTGAGTCCTCATTTAGAAGACATCTGGTATATCGATGATGGCCCAGATGCCGCAGCTGATGATGCTGGCGGCGGCGGCGGAAGTGGTGACGACAACGGCCGCAGAGGCCAAAGTTTCGGAGGGCAGGGAGGGCAACAACGCAAACTAGTAGAAGAGTCGGAGGAGGCTGCAAGCGACGTGGCCCCCTCGCTGAGACCCGAGGATTCCAATGTGGAAAGTCATCTGGACGGCGGCAGAACTGGTCGGAGGCGGCAGCATCTGCACCTCGTCTCCATTGGTGGAGCTGCCGCAGAGCTGGTATCCTTCGCCTCGATTCTTGCCGCCGCCGCCACCGAGGACGATGGGGGAGGAGGAGAAGAAGAAGAAGAAGAAGGCTGTGCCCAGGAACCACCTCTCGTAACCAACACTGCCGCCTCTTCTTCCTCTCCCCTCTCATCCTCCTCCTCTGCACCTCGAGGCTCCGTGACTCTGCTGGATGTGGGACCTTGGAGTTCCGTCATCGAGAGGCTGCACCAGGGGATCACCACATCACCCCCGCTGTCTCGGTACGCCAGCGCCGCGGCGCGCGCCGCCAACCAGCCCCTGCTCCCGCACCGGGACTTGCTACACTGGGAGTTCCGGCAGGAGGACGTGCTGAATTTGAGCGAAGCGGCCTTGGAGGAGATGTTGCTGCCAAGATCAGCAGCAAGAGAAGAAGAAGCAGGAGAAGGAGAAGAAGAACGACTGCCGCCTCCGACTCCAGCTCCTCCACGCGCGGGGAAGGAGCAGGAAACTCTCCCCGGAGCCCCCCGCCGCCGCCCAGTGCTGGTGACGCTCATGTTCACGCTCAACGAGCTGTACACGAGCGGGGGCATCGCGCGGACCACGGCGTTCCTGCGGCGCCTGACGACCGCCGCGACGCCGGGATCCCTGCTCCTCGTCGTCGACAGCCCCGGCAGCTACTCCGAGGCCGCCGTCGGTCAGGCCCGCAAGAAGTACCCCATGCAGTGGCTGCTGGACCACACGCTGGTAGGTGGCGGGGCGTCGCGGGCGCAGCAGAGACGTCGCGGCAGCCGTGATGGGAACAGCGACAACAAAGAACAGCAGGGAGAAGAAGGAGGAGGAGGAGAAGAAGAACAAGCCGCAGAGCAAAGTGCGAAGGAGGAATCGGAATCTTCTCTTGGTGGGAATGGAGCAGCAGAGATCAAAAAAGAAAGCAAAGGATGGGAGAAGCTCGAGTCGCACGATTCTATCTGGTTTCGACTGCCAGAGAGTCTTCAGTACCCAATTCCTCTGGAGAACATGCGGTATCAAATGAGCCTTTACCGCGCTGTTTTGCTTTAACGATTTTCAATGTTACGAGTTCAAAAGTTAGGTGGGCATTTGGAACACAAATTCGAACAATGCGATAATGATGTTATTCAAGACATTCTGTCTAAGCTAGGTCAATGGAGTTTGCTCTTTCTGTATCACCATGCTCCACTTCAGACATTGCCCCGGGATACACGTTTTTCCAGTACTTCAAAGGAAATACAGGAGGAAAGAACGGAAAGTGCGAAGGAAAATCAAGAACACGAGAGAAATAACAGCGAAGTCTATATAGACCACAACCCCCCTTCCCATGCACCGTTATGCCCACACCAGCTTCTTTATACTGTGTCCCAGCGTCTCCAACAAGCCTGTGTTGCGCTTAGCTTCCGCAAGGCTAATGATATCACCATGCTCTATCAGATGTGGAGGTTCGTCAGCTACCGCTGGCGGCGGAGGTTGGCTTGCTAGGACCAGCCTTTCGATCTCGTTAGCGATTACGTCGATCTGCTCCTGCTCTGTGAGCACTTTTGCGCCGGTGGCTTTGGTGCTGACCGACGCGTCGTTGATTGACGAATGTGCGTAGAGGGCTTTGAATGCGATCTTCTTGGCTGCCTGGGGAGGTGTGTTCTTCTTTGGTGTATTGTTGTCGATGGCACCTCCACCAATGATAGGGGCAAGGATGCCAACGGCCGAAGCAGGATGGGTTTGTGTTGTTTCTGCTTGAGCAGGGCCAGACTGGGGTTCGTCCTTATTGCCATCCGATGAGTTGCTGGATGATACATGACTAGTCAGAGATCTGGTATTCACTCGTTTGATGTCGTTCTTCCCCGGTTCGTATGTCACCACCAGACCGATGTTCTTGGTTTCGTCTGCTTGTGTGGACGACATCGTCGAAGTAATATATGTGCCCACCTTGATACCCACAATGTGTGCAAGATCGACTCGCTCAAACGAGGAAACCTTGTCCAGCTTCCAGTCGAAGCGGCATGAGTACAAGGCCACATCGGTCAGTAGCAAGACTACCTCCTCGAATGGAAGGCTCTTAATAGTGTCAGACTGGTGCGGGCTCAGCACTATCCAACCGCCAATGAAGTCCTCGCCTTCGTTCTCTACAACTATCTTTTGAGATGTCTCGATTGCCTGTTCACGCATTTTGGACACAGATACAGCGAGGTCCTTGGTCATCATCTCGGATTCAAACTCCTCAAAGACTAGGGACGTGACGTTGCCGAGGAGGAAATCGATTGCTGCTTGCGAGAAGTAATCGTTCACCATGCTGGTATTTTTTGTTAGAATATTTATGCTCTTAGGAACGCTCATTCATGCGCCAATACGGAACCCCCGGCTCAGTGTATAGATGTGCAAATACGACTTACCCATTGTAAAACCGAGTTAGACTCAGCCCCAGATCGTTAACCATTCCCCTATAGTCGCGCTTTCTCGTCCTTGTATAATCGCCCTTCATAGCGGCAGTGCTGGCATACTGCTTGCTTATAGCGTCACCGTTGTCAGCCCAAAGTGTGTTGAACCAGCTGGTAGTCTGGTCCAGCTGGGCACTCATATCAAAGCCTTCATTCTTGAGCTGAAGGTCAAGCATAAATTTTCCAAAAGAGCTTTGGCATACGTTGGTGCGGTCAAGACAATCCATACAATTTGTCCTCAAAATGCCTTTTTGAGTGCTGGCTAGGGAGTTGTTATCCAATGTTACTGCAGGCTTTTCGACAGTGCTTCCTAGCTTTTCGATTTCGGGTCCTAGAATATCGAGTAATAGGCTGACGTTTTCGAATTTCATGCCCCTACAGGCTGCGTGGAAGTCAAACCACTCGAACTCGAGCTTCTCCGGGTTCTCCCCCAAACCTTGGTTGTACTCTGTTACATTCCGCTCGAATGCTTCACCGAGAGCCGATTCCACGCCGTGCTTCTCTACAAGATTCACAATTTGCACCTTGCCGTATCGCTTGCGCATCTGATCAAAGTGCCTAGAAAAAGCCTTGAGATTTGCAGCGTCCGAGTGTTGCAATTCCGGTACCGGTTTAAGAGAATAGGGAGATTGCGTGAAGAATAGAGGGATGCTGCCGCGTACTTGTACAAAACTGGAGATGTTGGAGTCGGTCCATAATGGGCTAGATAGGATCTGTTCTGTTTCGACACCGTTGGCTGGGTAGCCCTCCTCATCAATGCCGCGGCGAAGGTATCGCAGACCAGCTCTTTTGATGCTTCGACGCGAAATGACTGTAATCAAGAATTTCTTTTCGCTAGGTCTTAATGGTCTTAATTCAACCTTCTTGAGTGGTTCAGGGGCTGGAGAAGATGCACCAGACCCTGCTTGCGGAGGCGTCCAGGTGTCTAACTCGACAGATTCCGGTGCGTTGATACTGTCAACTTGCGGAGGATAGCGGTCAACGATGAACTCGCGCTGACCGACGAAGCCTTGCATCAGGGGAAGGAGCAGTGCTTCTTCGTTTGCTGCTGAAAAGGGTTCGAGGAGGTGTTTGTTCCAGAAGAACAAAGGGTCCACAGATCTATGCAGTGGCACTTCTGCAGGAGGCGGGCAGAGTCCATTCCCTCCCAGGTTGCGAGTAATGTCGACATCATAGCTGAAGTAGAAGCTCTTGGATGTTCCAAACCATATATGCGCCATACGGAGGAACTTAGGCAGAAGACTTTCCCCAGTTGACACGGCAGTTGTAATACCTTGGGTTGATGTTTCAGCGATGACAGTGTCGCTGAGCTTCTTCTTCTGGCTTTCTTGCTTCTTGCCTTGAGAGTCAGCTGGGCCATCTTGCGTCTGGGACGCGGTATTGCTTATGCCCATGTTCCGCTTCTGGTCCTGAACCCATCCCCTGCGACTGAACCAGCGCTGTGCGAAGCGGCCGTAGCTGCCCTTTCGCTTAATCACGTCCTCGGCGATAGAGCTGCGTCCGTCGTTGCCCCCGGAACCGGTCACATCTTTTCCGATATTTGGCGTCTCTTTCCCTGAGACGCTCTCACGATCACTTTGAACCTCGTCAATGTCCTCATGAGCAAGTAGAGACTCGGTGTCTGAGTCGGTACCCGTTTCTTCTCCACTCTTCTTATCGCTCGCCGTCGTGGCAGCGCGCCGAAGCTGAACGCTCGTATGGCGTATCGCCGATAGTGCTTCATCTTGTGATGTACAGGGAGTGAGGGCGACGTCAGTAACAACATAGACGGGGTATCCGCGGATATGCGCAATCAGCTCGCGACCAGTTATGGTTACTAGGTAGCTAAGGCGTGATATTCTGAACAGGCCTATAAATATAGCACAGAGAACAGTTGGGGTTCAAGGTTAGCCAAATACTTATAAAAATATCAAAGGATCCTTTGCAGATCTCATTTTCATTTTCCAATGGGTCCTGAATGCTCCCAAGCATAAAGCATATAAGCTCACAACACGTCGGGAATGATGACGTAGCGGTTGGACAGATTGTGAATAGTGCACGTACCAACAACGCCAAAAGCCTCGAAGCTCGAGTTGGGACTCGAAACATCAGGTAGCTGATCGCGACTGATCGAGGACAAAGTAGCATCGCCATACTTTATCTTGACGGGTTGCGCTGGCCGCTGGCCTTTGGTCGCGAGGGGTTGAATGACCAAGCCGTCAACGGCGGCGCAGATGAGCAGCTTGCGGGCTAGCGAGATGGGCATTGTTGCGAGTTGGATGGCGGGGCGCGCAATGAGGGGCTTAACGGCCTTGCCGGTGCAGCAGTCTCCTGCCGAGTAAACTTTCTTTCCCCCCGATCTGAAGCTTCAGGAGATACCGAGAGGATTCAATCGCAAGAGAGCATGTTGAATGCGAGTGCGCGAGAGGGGATGGATCAACAGTCAGTACCGGACAATCAGATGAGACTTTCCATGTGCTGAGTAGGATCAGTCAGCTGGGGAGCCGCCAAAGGGCGCCAAAGGGCCATGTGGGATGATGTCTTGGATGCTAACTAGCTGGAGACCGATGGTGGGGCAGACCCCATAGAAGGGACGCGGTCCGTTCCAGGGAGGCTGCGCACTTGCTACCTCACCTGACGATGCCCCGGAAGGAGAGGAGCCCAACGAGGATTGGCATTTTGGGTGCTGGGCTCCCATACCTTGCCAAGGCTGCCAGACCTGCATAGAATCCTGGCACACAACTATAAACGTCGTGGTCATTCAGCTCAGCGGAACACGGAACATCCGTAATTGGTCAATGGTTACAGACCAATGGAAAATATAAATTAAACAGTTATAAACGTACGCCTAATCCTTCATACATATTGCCAACAAACTACGGGTATTGTACCATTGGGACAAAGGGAAGACATGATCAGATATGAAGATGAATATTCCTGTATATCAAGCACAAAAAGAGCAAATAACTGGTAACGAAACTGCTATACAATTTTATTCCGTAATTATCGAATATCGTACACATCTGACCTCTCTTATTCTCAATGACAACCTTGACACTTCCGAGGAAGATCTCAGGTTTTCGGCCATTCTCTCTATATGAGAGACTTGGAATTGAGTTCAACAGGTGATCCCTCTAGGCTGGGGCGGTGTCGTAAACAGAAGCGGTATACGACTTTAAAGACCACTCTTACCATGATAATGGCTTGGGCATTCCTTGTCTTTCCTCTCCCACGGGTTTCATCCTCGTTCTTTTCTCTAGCTCAAGAGGAAGGGCAGTACCAGATGTTCCAATGAGATCGCATAATTGTTCCTTTCAATGTGCGGCCAGTGATGAATCCCACGAGGGAAATTGAGCTGCTGTCCAATATCTCATTCTTTTCAGAATATGGTGGACGATAAAAACTACGGAGAAACTGAGTCTGAGGGGGGTTGCTCAGCTTACAACTATTAGAAAGGGCTCTTTTGTAGCTCCTTAAACGACAGTTAACTTCATATGTGTGGGCAGGTAAAACACCTAGAGTAAAAGCAGGGGGAGCAACAATTTTATCACTCAATATAGTCCTAACATCCCTCCCCCCCGGGGACAATATGTATCATTTTCTAGTAATATACCTAGATACCACTCTTCAACATTACAGCCCTACACTCACAAGCAAACGAATCTGGTAATACAAATATAATAAAATGATTGTATGGATTAATCCATTTAAGTTGTGCAGAGGTAAGTAGATTGGTTGCAAATTTGAACTAACTTAGGCTCTTTGTAAAACTAAGCTTATGTATACATATATATAGTGCTATGACTTCATGTTGTTTTGGCCATCACCAGGACTGAACCAACCTGAGCAGAGGCGGCGATGGCACTAAGCCGGACTTGACCAAAAAAAGATACCAATAGACATTCCGTATTACTCGGGTACACAATGCCAGTTTCTCTGTCCTCTTGTATCCACCTGCAGAATGGATATTGAAGAATCAGGTTATACGTCCTTATTCACAATGGTTGATATCGCATTAACGCTCAGATTATACAGTTACAAAGGGTCAAAAGTAGTACGGTCGAGTTGGTTCAAGGAACAAGCCCTTTTAAAGGTGGGATGAAAGTCACTTGAGTCTCCGGTACGTCTCCATGGTATGTGTTTACTTTTCTTGATTTCTCTGATCTGATGCTACCCTAGTATAGCGTCCATATTTACCATGAAACCAGTCCTTTACTACATCCAACCAGCCACATTCGCGAATGTCATTATTTCAAGGCATTCTTTAGATAGCCAGGCGCTCGATCTTGTCCTTAATGCTTCGGATCTGGGCCATCAGCTCACTGGCCTCGTTGGTGGTGATGCTCGCACTGCAGAGTAGGATGTTAGCAAGTGCTCATTCTCACAAACTATTTTCAGGTGTAGACCTACGCAATCACGCTGCGGGACACTCCAGTAGCACGGCCGAGGGCAATCTTGCTGGGAACGAAGACGTAAGGAACGTTCTTGTCCTCAGCAAGTAGGGGAAGGTGGAGAAGAATCGAGAGGGGCTGAGTGTCGGCGGCGAGAATGACAATCTCGGAGATACCACGGTTGAGAGTCTTGGTGGACTCGTTGGCACCCTTCTTGAGCTGGCGGTAGTGGCTGGCCTGCTGAACGAGGTCAAGCAGCTCCTGGGTCAGGGCAGCATCAGCCAAAGGCCAGGCTGCACATTCTGTTAGCAATCTATGCTTCCAGTCCGGTAGGGAATCTAGGTGCTGGTAATTGTGGATAGGGGCAGAGAGGGATTCAACTTACCGGCAGACTGGTTCTGATCAGCGGACATGGTGAGATAATTGGATTGCTAAACTTTGGTGGTATTTGCAAGAGGATTCGGAGAACACAGGGTTCCTTGCGTTGGCTCGCCCTGTCGTGAGGAAAAGAGAAAAGAGCACGGAGGTTTGGTATCAAGAGAAAGAGAGGGTTCCTTTCACTAACAAAAAAAAATATTCCCGAATTTGATGCCTCCCCAAAAGCTCTAACTTTTTTTCTGGGACGGCCCCACCGCGCAAGACGCCAAGCTTAGTATCCGGCGATTGGGTTTCTCCGAATGACCGGCTGACATAATGGCCGGCAAAACCTCGACTGGCACCGCCAGCAAGAGGCCAAACCTTGGAAAGTGCACCGGACCTCTTTGAGAAACACCTCAGCTTTACCTCCAACCGCCGCCGTCGTCGTCACTTTCTCTCTCCTTCCCCCGGACCCAACGCAACACAACCCCATCAACACCAACCCCCGTTCAGCTTTCTTCCCATAATTTGGCCACGGACTTCGAGCTCCAACTCTCCTTTTATTTCTTTTAGCAATTTTCCAAGCACTTTCCAATCCGCCAACATGAGCACTTCATTTACTGAGGCTTGGTACGTAATTGACCTTAGAACCCCCCAAAACAAGACAACCCCCCAGGCTGCTATGCTTTTCCCAAGCTCAATCCGAGCTCCATTCCCATCAACAAGAGCTCCAGGCATCCTTAAAACCTTCTGCTCCAGCTTCCTTTGGTCCTGCCATGACTATCCGGATCATGTTGATCGCTAACTTTGATGTTTAACTAGCCCCGTCTACGCGGTCAGTTACCACCCCCCTCCTCCGGCTCGACATCGCGAATACTATCCTTTCATCAGAAGGAGGGATGGTTGCCTACCTAGAATGGACATTGTGCATTGCTTTGCCACTGGGATATACAGTTCACTAACGTGTCTTTCGCTCTAATAGCCCTTCTTCGGCGCTATGGGTTGCACAGCCGCTATCGTTTTCACCTGCTTGGGTGCTTCTTACGGCACTGCCAAGTCTGGTGTCGGCATTGCTGCTATGGGTGTTCTGCGACCTGATCTCATCGTCAAGAGTATGCCGCGCCGGCCGAAACCATCTATCGTCTTGCTAACAAATATCTAGACATTGTCCCCGTCATTATGGCTGGTATCATCGGTATCTACGGTCTGGTCGTCTCTGTTCTGATCTCCGATGGTCTGCAGCAGCAGTTGGCTCTCTTCACTGGCTTCATCCAACTTGGCGCTGGTCTTGCTGTCGGTCTTGCCGGTCTCGCTGCCGGTTTCGCCATTGGTATCGTTGGTGACGCTGGTGTCCGAGGAACTGCCCAACAACCCCGTCTCTTCGTCGGCATGATTTTGATCCTCATTTTCGCCGAAGTCTTGGGATTGTACGGCCTTATCGTCGCGCTTTTGATGAACTCGAAGGCCACCCTCAACGTTAGCTGTTAAATTCACCTTCCGACGATATGACGAAGGTATTATGGTTAAGATGGTTGGGAGATTACTCGTATATCTCGATTGGAATACGATGACAAATCACATCTTCACACGAGAATGATCCATGCTCGATAAGTTTGTCCTAAGGCTACTCGCTACAAAGAGACCAGTACCGACAGCGAACCAGCACAAGATCAAGGTGATATTTGGTTGACATAACACCTGTGGGATAGCAGTCGTCAGACTGCTGCTACATGGTGTCATTTTGGAGGGTGGCGCGATGAGATAAGGGGTGATACGGGGTATGAGCATAATCAAGCTCATTTGTGTATTACTGTTGCTGCATTATTTACCACCATAGGAACGGTTTCTCATCATAGACGGATGGAGAGTTGTACGCTAGGCTGGTAATTGATTTCTTTGGAAAAACCAGGGCCTTTGTTATGTTATATTGGATTCTGATTAGCTCCAAACACTCTTGTCAATAATTCCTTGTGCTACTGTGACCTATGGAGATCTCAGTTTAGTATCAGGCATAGTGGCCAATCTGATGCTGCCACTGAGTCAATCCTGGCAGTTCCTCTCGTTGCCGCAGGCATACATAACACCGAAACCTTCGCTTGCGTAGCAAACGATGGAGAGTGCAGTCCTGGCCACCAATGAGATAGGCTTCACGGCAGAATTTGGCAGCTATACCTCGGTATTGTAAAAGCTTTCCAAGATTTGTATATGTGTATTCAAATCTATACATATATGACGGAAGAGACAAAACAAAAATAAAATATAGGTCCGTTTCGAAATTATCATACATATCGGACACCATTATTAGCATTTCCCATAACCTCCGAATCCTTTTTTTTTCTCATGCCCCCCGACGCCGAAGCCATTAAAAAGAGTGTACTGTTCCAGTGAAACCATATTATATACACACGAAAAAAGGACTGCGTTGCGCTTCAGCGGCCCGGTCATAACCAGGCTTACCATGCCTTGCTCTCTTTGCAGGCAAATTCTCCCCTGCCTGGCCAAGAATGGCTCGAAGATGGGGAGTACTGGCAATCGGGGGCAATAGCCACCGAGGCGTGATAGCCTTCAGTGAACCAAAGTTTAAAAGACGTACTAGGAGATGATGCATGTTAGAGTTGTGAAATGTCCTGCCAATACGAGTGCATAATGTCCCATAGGAGCAGTAGTGAAAGATGGATCGGGACAACTTACGGGAATGAACAGGTATGGCACCTGCTTTTCGTACTGCGTCCAGGCGTCGCCATACTTCTGTCTGCACCTCTGGATGTCGCGGATGGCGCGGTGAGTGATCATGCAGCAGAAGAAGACAGGGTAGAACCAGGGGAAAGGGCTGTCAAAGCCCGTCACCAGACCCCAAGCAATAGCGAAGAACGCATCGCAGGTATAGGAGATCTTGCGGGCGTAGCCAAACCAGCCATCAGCCAGGATGCTGTCACCGCAGTCCGTCTTGATGACCTTGGGATTGTAGACCTCCTGCCAAGGCAACTGGGGGAACGTCTTGCGCTTCACGAAGGTGCCGCGCTCCATCATGCGGAAAGAGTTCTTCTGGCCGTTGGCAGTATCCCAGATGTAGTAGACCGCGAGGTAGGCTACATAGAGCCCGGTCAAGGCGTACTTGTTCCAGGCATACTCGGACGGCGCGTGGTTGGCCAGGTACAAGGTGCAGTGGCAGTAAGAGAGGGGGACACCGGCCATGTTCCAGAAGATCAACATGAAGCCCCACTTCTCGTAGTACATGTCCCAAGTGGTGACGATGAGGTGCTCGCCCTTAGAGCAGGCGTTGGCGTAGAGGTAGTGCGCCATGACCAGGAACATAACCTCTCCGGATACGTAGCCGTAATTCTCGTACTGCCTAGCGGCGGCGGCGCAGCTGAGGCCGAAGAGGATGAACCAGGGGATGCGAACCTCGTAGAACATCTTGAAGTCCAGAATGCCAAACATGCGCGGGTTAAGCTCGGCGCCCATGAAGAAGTCATAAATAGGGTAGCCGGTCATACGGTGCTGCGCGCCGCGCGCGAGAGCAGAGAAGTAGGCGACAAAGGCGCAAAGGAACCCAGACAGGATAGCGACGGACAGGAGGGGGCCGAACTCGTCCAGGAAGGTGTAGATGGGGAACAGACCGCTGAAGTGCAGGCCAGCCATGAGTGCGATGGTCACGTAAAAGCTGGTGTAAGCAGAGCAGTGGTACTTGAGCTGCTTGCCTCCCTCATGCGGGAGGGGCTTGCCCCAGGCCTCAAAACCGGGAAGCAGTACGTAACAAGCGGCCTCAAACACGTAGTAGGTCCAGTAGATCTGCCAAGCCCGGAAGTGAGGGAAAGCGCCAGTGTAGACGAGGTTCAGCAGGTGCTTTCCAAACTCCGAGAAGGATTGGCCTTCTGCCGGTAGCGGCAGCTTGCCATTGTAGTAGGTTGCGCCGATCCACATGTAGTACATAAGGGTGGGAAACCCAATCATGAGTGAGAGGGTACCCAGACTGCCACCGAACTCGAAGTGTCCGGAGTGGTCAATCTTAGGATCCATGCCGGGCTTCCATCCATCCACGATCTGATCCTTCGCGTGTCCGTTGGCATGTCCATTGGCGTGCCCATTAGCGTGCCCATTCTCAGAAATCTCTTTCCCGTTCACTCGGCCGTTCAGGGGCTTCGGTTCAGGGGCCGGGGTGGCTTCCTCAACCTTGAGCGCTACGTCGTCTTCGTCGATGTTCTCAATGAACTTGCCGGTGGTTCGGCGGCGAATGGACTTCACCTTGACGGCGGCGGTGGTGGTTTCGGCAGCCGAACTCGAGTCGCCATCATCTGAAGCGCCGTCTACACCAGGAATGGCTTTGCGACGCGAAATACGACGACCAGGCGTCTGGACCATCCCATCGAAGAGTTCGCTCTTCCTGTTCATTGGCACATTGTGCGTTAGCCATAAGGAAATCTTTTATGGCACTGATATGGCAGTGTGACATGGAGCGGCCGAAGAGACATCTGGTCGGAACGACGCGCTTGGCCTGCTGCCCAGCAGCAATCAACCCTTTGAACGTAGATGCCCTTGAACCATCCAATGCTTAAGGGGGCTGACACGAATTCAAACACGTACCGTGGCGTCTGGCGCAGAGAGTAACGTCCAGACATGGCGAGATGCTCGGAGGGCGGCGCGATGAGAAGAGGATAGTCAAAGGAGTGGATGGCAGCCGACGAGGGCTTGCCGACTACGAGTTGGCAAGCGGATGGTCTGCTCTGTTGGAGATTCCCACACCAGAAGGAGACGCCTCAAGATTTTGCCGATTCCTGAAGAGAGTCGCAATCCGGTAGGAAAGCCACGGGTTTAAAATGTCCACGTCGAGCACTGTCTGCAAAGGGGTCTAAGAGTCCACCAGAAACCCCAGCGTGATTCGTCCTATTTTAGTTAGTATTCGCGTGGTAATAATAAATTGGCCGGGCCCCGTGCCGGTTTTTTTTTTGTTGACATGGCTGTTCTGGTCACCCCAGTAGCGCCCCCCTTTGCTGTGCACGGACGCAAAACCCGCAATTTCACACCGGAGCCAATCAATCCCGTCGAGTCTGCGTCGAGCATGGTAGGCCACTCAGCAGGGTTTTGATTTGTGCTCCATCTCTTGTCCAGCCTCCTAGGCGGAACAGTAATATATTACCCAGCTCTTAGTAACCTCCCATAACATTGAACCCAATTAGGAACCGAGGGAGCACAGAGCCACTGCCAAGTTCTACCGTGGTGACGATTACCAGCTCTTGTGTCGAGGTCAAACTGGGTGTGAGCTTCGCCTCGCGCATGTGACGATTCTGAATTTAATTCTAATTACAGCAAGGACACACACGACTGCCATGAGGTTATCACTCAAAGCTTGGGGAGTAAAGGGGTGGAATAAATATGGCTTTATATGTGCACATTTTCATGTGGTATCCCTTCACGGTGTTGTATAATGACGAAGCCGTAGGAGCATCGCATTGTACCTCCCATTGGACCATATTCACAACCCTTGACAATCCTATGGATATCCGCATCCTTGATATGTTTTCAAGTGTCCAAGTGTTCAAGCGCTCGTAGGAATCTTTTTGTACTGTCTCTCGAATCAAGGTGCCTCGACAGATGGCGAAGATGATCGCGGGAGTTTCGGCCTCTTCCGATCCCCAGGACCACCAAATGGTGGTACTGGTTTCCACCGGTGCGATTCGTCGCTCCTCGAGCTTGCCCTGTCACTTTTGAGATGCTTGTGGTCTTGCCGCTTGGCGTTCGCTGCAGTGGACGATGATTCTGCCTGCGTTTCTGTTTTCTCGGGCGAAACCAGCGAGCTTGGCGTAGCTCTGAGCTCTCGCACAGAAGAGCCGCTAGATCCCCCAGCTCGGCCCTCGACTCTGGAATCGCGGGTTCGAGATGATCGCCTCGATTCGGTGCCCGTAGCAGTAGTATTGTTTGTGTGTCGCGGCGCTGTCGAAATGGTGGCGTCTTCATTATCGTTATCATCCTTCTGGGAATCAGGGTGCCAAAATCCTCGGTACTCAGACACCTTGGTGCCGTCATCGCGGAGAATGTTGTCAAACGTACGGCGCTGGGTCCGTCCACCGGATGATTCCGTAGGAGGTCCTCGTGAAGTTTCAACTCGGGGTGAAATTTTTGAACCAGTACTCTCGGCCAAGGACGTATGGCTTTGCCTTGACGTTCGGCTTGCTGGCTCGGTGCCTTTGCCAGCATTTGCTCGAGCGCATGAACCGGGCCAATTTGCAATAGGCGATGAACCCTGGCCAACAGTGCTTGCTGCGGATGTATTTGAAGATGCGTGCAGTTCAGAAGAGCGAGGCGAGCCTTTAGGTCTAGCGGACGGGGAAACTTCATTTCCATTGTCTTGTGTTTCGGTATTGTATCGCCTACTTTCGTGGACTCTTCTAAATTCTTGCCTCACCGATTTTTTGATGAAATTCTCAATCGTTTGGGAACCTTCGAGGAATACTATTTCGTCGCCATCCGAGAAAAATAGTCCACGAAGCCCCTGGATCTCTGCAAACTTAGACAAGTCTCTCCTGGCTTGTCGTTCTATACGCTGCAGACTACGGACCATATCTTGAAGCTTTCGTCTGCGCGTCGTCAGCCACGTCTAGGAGAGGAAGGCAACCAAAACTTACATTTTGGGATCATTATCCGCAGCACCTTTCTGAAGTGTTTCTTCAAGCATAAGAAAAAGAGTGTATATCATTGCATTCGCCTTAGTACTGTTGATGAGAAGATATAACCCCTGTATATCTGGCCGTGCCAATGTCCAGAGGAAGCGAGCCCATATTAATCTTGCTCTTGTATCATTGTGTTCATGAATCGTGATGAATCTATCCACAAAGTGCTCGATATGTTCCTCTATAATTTCGTACTGTGCCTTGATAATCTTGCAGTTTTTAGCAAACCTTTTATCCCACCTCTTTCCAAGCCGCTTGTTGAACTCCTCTGCTTTCTCGGAGAACATATCAACCTGTCCCGCAAAGAGTGATACTTCTTTGAAGAAATACTTGACTTCTTTTGGCGCCGATCTGATGCCTTTGATGCAACGATGGACTTTCTCTGTTAGTGTAAAAATATTCCCAGTGATCTGTGCAATGGCAGCTAGAGCGCCTAAAGCTGTTACCGGATCCATGGTAGTGAACCTATAAGAAAGTATTCCCTTCTTTCTTATTATCGAGCGGCAAATTGGCGAGTGTCTGTTGTCACAGGCGTTTGCGTTTCATATGAACATATAAACTTCAGATGAGATCGACAATATCGGAACCCTTTGTGAGGAATAGGATCCAAATATATTAAGGGAGCCTCGCCACGCCATTTCGACCAAAAGCCAGATCGGATCGGAAGGCTGCCTACTTACACATGATGGCTCTCCCCGCACCTATCCAAACCAAAGTGCAATTTATTCTCACCAAAGCCGGCAATGCAGACAACTTGCAGGAGATGCTTCGTTTTATTGGCCACGCTGCAAGACCGATGCTGCGTTACACGTCTCTTGCATCACATAACCTGGTATCTAAGCTCGGTCTATGGCCCGCGCATAATGAGCGCCGTGCTGGTGAGCAAGGCTGATGCTTAAGCGAGGTAGAATAATTTACACTCAGATAACCACGCCAAGTGTTCTTGAGACGACCGGACGCCAATCATAGATTCTGCAAGGCTTCAACTGCTCTAGGTAAAGCCGGACGGCAGCGGTAGTTAGTATAAGATCTCACTAGTCGGCTCAAAAGTTCAGATTTTGAAGCGCGCTGGTCGAGGGATTGTTACCGCGAATGATCCTGGTTAGACGGCGGCCGTTTTGCCGGTCGGAACCAAGGGGGGGGGGGGGGGGGGGGGGGGGGGTGTGTCCCGCTTCACGGAATGCCGACATATCGGAAACATTAGAACGGCGGCCCGAGAGCGGGATATATTGTTCTGCACAGCGCGCTAGTCCTGCACAAAAAGACACTGTTGCGGAGGTGGGACAAAAGCCATCCCCCCCTCCTATACTCGTTCGCATAGGTGCGAAGTCAACACGTGCGGACCACACTAAGCTTAGCGGGTTCTGACTACTCCATTCAACAATACACAATAGTCTCCGCTGGACTTGGCACTACTTGCCTCATTCCAAACATCTGCAACGCTTTCTACAAGTCCGCGGATTCTCAGCCTATAGGAGTCCGTGCTGTATGACCCCGAACTCCACCGGGGGCACAACCGGCCGCCGCTCGTGAGGAACTATAGCGGCACCTTTCTCAGGAGGGTCGTGCGATTCCTGGCTCCGCCCATTGTACGATCTCGCCCTGAGGGAAAATTTGTTGTGCTATACACTGCTCACTATATTATCAGCATCTATCTCCCTCTGCACTGCCTCCATCCTCCTTCTCTGAATATCACCCAGCTTTACAAATATGTAGGATCTTGAATCTTACATGGAGACGTCCTGTCATCTTGATACGTCGGACTACCGCTTGCGTCTGAAGATGCAGTTCACAGATATCATCAACGAAATCTGTAACTTTTGAACATGGACCGATTCTGACCTGCTCGACATCGACATGACAAATCTCGCCATCGTTCGATGAGACGGTCAGAGGAAGGCTGTTGCCTCCATGAAGCAATCACACCACGCCGGCTTGATCCCGTGCCCCATCATGACCAGTATACCTGACGGGTCGCCGCCCCGTGCTCGGTTGCGGCATGCTACACAACGGCCTGCTCGAGGACCTCGAGCAGTACCCAAAACTAGACCCCAATGAAAAGCCCTCGACGTCGTCAAGCGGCTACTGCCGGTAGTGCTGTTTGTCGGGGGTTTGCGAACACCACGGCCAGTAGGAAGAATTTCCAGACCTGGGCGCACAAGATGATATGGCTTCAGTGTGGTGGAGTTTCGAAAATGGTATCACACGAAGGCGAGCATTATTTCGACCAGTTGAATATATGCCTGCTACGCTCTGGCTAAAAGGGCTGATTAGCCTTCGTGAAATGGTTCCAGGTCAGTCCGGACTGGTCAAAGAGACTTCATATGAGGGTAAGCAACACAAGGCGAAGATGGATTGATCTACGCAACGGGGCAGTTTTAACATGGTAGATATGGCGTGTCACTTATTCAGAGAGCACAGAACGAGCAGAGTAGCAGTTTATAGTCATGTGAAAAAGTCATCCCAATTTTTTGAAGACTTCAAGGGTTCTAGCCCCTCTCCGTATGTTGACATGATGATGCAGGCAATGAACCATGACGCCTCTCAGGTTCACCAGTGACCCTGGAGCGATCCGTTTCCAAGGAGTCCCCACTGAACGTACGCCGAACCAGAAGAAAAAAAAACAAAACCTGCTGTTCAAAATGCGAATACCCAACCCTAATCCGTGAAGCTTACAAACGAGTGACATGAAAGTGGAAAGCTTAAGCGAGCAAATGCGGTGCTCAGGCTCTAAATTGCACACATCTCTTTCTGTAAGGTGCCGATTTCCCTCGGCAAGCCGCAGATAAGGTCTATTGAACTCCAAATCATGAAGACTGAAGTCTAAGGTTTAGTTGCCGAAGCGAGAAGTACCCTTAGTATTTGCGGGGCAGTAGGAAACAGTGGCAGTCGAGATGGACATGCTCGTCACTGTGACAGCATCGGCGACGGCGGTACCTGCTGCTGCAGCAGTGACGGTAACGGTCTCGGTAATCGTAGCGGATCCGCCGGCAGTAACTGTAACGGTAGCTCCGGCGGAACCGGCAGCGGTGACAGTAACGGTCTCAGCGGCAGCACCGCCAGCGGTGACGGTGACGGTCTCAGCGGCAGCACCACCGGCAGTGACGGTGACGGTCTCGGCAGAAGCGGCGCTGCCAGCAGTGACAGTCACGGTCTCGGCAGCAGCACCACCAGCACTCACAGTGACGGTCTCACCGGCACTACCTCCAGCAGTAACAGTAACGGTCTCACCGGCACCGACCGTCACGGTTCCGCTAGCGCCAGAGCCGGACTGAGTTACGTAGACGGTGTGGGTCTCGGCTGGCTGCGCAGAGACGGTGACAAGGACAGTAGAGGCAACGGCAGCGACCGAAGAACCGCCTGCAGTGGCGATGGTAGAGGTAACGGCCTGGGCCAACGAAGTAGCAGTCTCAGCCTCGGCAGTCGCAGTCACGGTAATGGTGACGGCTTCTCCACCAGACAGAGTAGCCGTAGCAACGTAGGTAGCAGGACCGCCAGGGCTGACAGATGCAGCGTTCGATACGGTCACAGTCTGAGTAACAACAGTTGCAGCTGTGCCGCTGCCAATGGTTGAGGTGAGGGTGGAAGTGGAAGCAGTTGCAGTTGCGGCGTCTTGTCCCTTAGTGACAGAGACGGTCACGGCTGTCGCGACCGGGGTGCCGCTGACAGTCACGTAGACGGTGGTCTCGAACGTAGTGACGTCTTCAACAGTGGCCGTGGACAGGCCGCCAACTACAACGGCACCGGACGAAGCTACGGCGGTAGCAGTCGCAATACCAGTAATACCTTCAACAGAACTCGTAGAGTCTTCAGTTCCGGTGGCGACAGCAGTGGCAGTGGCAGTACCAGTAGCAGCTCCTGCGGTGTCGGTTACAGTCAAGGTGATGACTGAGCCGGCAGAGTTGGTGTGAGTGATAGTAGCAGAGCTGCTGTAGATGCTCTTAAGAATAGAAGAGGCGAGAGAAGTAGCAGCTGTAACGGGGCAGATTGTGGTTGTCACATCGATGACATTGGTAACCAGAACGGTCGATACAGCATCAGCTGGAAGAGTAGCCAACGCACTTGAGACAGCTGCAGCGTCAGTAGCGGCCGGGCAGTTGGTGATAGTAGCAGCGCAGGAGATAACAGTGTCCACTGAAGTGATAGCTACGGTGAGGGTGGTGACCTCAACTGCAGCGGCAGCAGTGGTAGTGTTGGCATAAGGAGGAGCGGCGGTGGTATTGAGGAAAGGAGCAGTGGCGGCAGCAGCGGAGGAGCTGGCAACAAGCGCTGGGTTAGTACCAACCAACGCCCCGGTAGGCAGGAAGCTCGCGGGTAGCGAGGATCCCGTAGGTCTGGCACTACCAGATAGCGAACCCGAAGCACGACCACTGGCGGGGAAAGAATAGCCTGTAGCACGAACGCTAGCAGGTAGCGAGGAGCCCAAGGGTTGAGGACTGATGGAACCGCTGCTGGCGGTACCGTTGGCAGGATTGACTACCACGACAGGAATACTGGAACTAGCGGGAGTCGAGGAGAGCAGCTGTGAAGCAGAGTACGTCGAAGGAAGGGTAGAGTTCAAAGCTGGAGCAGCTGTGGCGAGGGCGGACGAGATGACATCCGTTGTGTCTGGGAGACATCCATCTTCAGTCTCGGTGGCATAAGAGGCACTGGAAGCCGCGGCGGAGGCGGTGACAGCCCTGGCAGCGACCGGGTCAGCCACTTGTCGGTTTCTGAAGTGTCGAAGGTGGGAAGCTCCTGTCTCTTGAGAGAACAAGAGCAAGGCGGCGTAGGCACTGGCTGTAGAGAAGCGCATGATGAATGATAGTCTTCAGTGTGTTGGAATGAAAGTGAAGTTGTATGTATATACAAGAAAAAAAAAGGAGAGACGAAGCAGATGTGCAGCCGGGCACGTGGGAGGACAAGCCAGAGTCGGTCAACGAAAGAATGGACTGAAGAATGAAGTGAGGAATTGATCTCTCTGAAGCCATGAGGAGCTGCCCTCTTAATAGTCTGCCAGCCGGCGGTGTCGAAAGCCATCCCTCCCCTCCATCCTGTGATACGTACTGGCTAGGCGGTCCAGCCTTGCGCTCGCCTTGGCTCTCGTTGCATGAAAGTCCCTGGCCATGAGTGGAGAATTACGATTCTCGAATAGAGTTTCTTGAGACCCATCAGACGTTGTCCATCATAGCACCACATCAGGGAACAGTACACAGTCCACTGGCGTGTCCCGGTCTTGGGTGCACTTCGCCGTTGTACGTAGAGGCGGCAACAACCCTGTCAGTGATCAGACCCACCCTGGTGTCCTGGGTCGGGTCCGGCCCCTGGCGGGTAAACTGGGGTTCGCCTGCGTTTGATGACGAATTTGCAAATAGGCCGTCGCAAGTATATGTTCAGTCCAGTCTAGCGCGCACGTATGGGGGAATAGAGTAAGCAAAAAACTACCCTTCTCTGACCCCATGTGTCCATTTGCCCACCAAGTACGTACATAGTAGTTCGACGAATCCATCGGCACCGACTTAAGAGAGAACAGGGCTCATGAGGCTCCGCTGATGCAGCCGGTAACCGTTCAACCGTGGGACACGAGGTCCAAGGCTTAAGTTCCCCGCCAAAAAAAAGAAAAACGAAAAAAAACCTGCTCAATATTCTACATGTCTGTATTTATGGCAAGTCTTTGGATGGCCGGTGTTTTCTGGTAAGTGTGGGCACACAAACAAGATAATCGGGTGTCCGTCGTTGCGATATGATCGCCACCAGCGCCGATCAGGCGAGGTCGAGCACCCAATCACGGTGTTGCCCGATTCCCAATTCAGGCATGCCTCCTCTCTCCAAACGCCGATTCCATAGCTAAAGCCCTGCCGGGAGGCTGCCCCTGCCAAGACCGTCTGCCAGCCAACTATACATAGATAGCTTAAAGAGCAATAGAGAGAACATCAGACCAAGCCAAGCAAGTCCCTGTAAGTAATCAAGAGAGCCCGGGCTACGCGCTGGGGATTGATTGAATTCGAGGGGCAGTGACGTCGGGGCAAAGTTCGGAACCCGCAGCGATCCATGCATGCATTGACCGATGGAAGGCCAATCCAAGGGTAGCTTATCGCACGGTGCCGTTCGACCCCTTTTGACTGCTCAGCCCCCCTCCGACCCGGCGCCCCTCGTTATGAAAGCAGCCTTTTTACGTTGTCGCTCATGGTTTCAAGAACCTCCTTGTGTCCAATTTTGGATGGACGACAATTGGGTCTCAACAGCCGCCCCAAACGGCCCTGGTCGTCACAGATTAACTCAAACCGGGGAATATCTTTGATGGCTAGGCAAAAGCAACTGCGTCTACAAGCGAAGAAGTGGGGGAGAGAAAAAGAAGAAAAAGAAAGCAACCACTCCATCCACAATTTTTTCTTGTTGCGACTGGGGCTGTGCTGGTGATGATGATGTTACAGCAGTCAGCGACAGACCAGGTAGTCCATGGCGGGTTTCGTAATATAGCATGAATATGACCTCCAGTGTCATATCAAAGTACGCCTCACGTATCAAGAGACTCAGCTACCGAATATTGTCACTCGGCATATACCTTGCGAGGGGCAATATGAGAAGGAAAAGCAAAATGGAATTCTCTGCTGGGCCATCTGCTCCTTGCTTAGCACTCAGGGCCAGGTAGATGGGTGGCTCAAGATGCGACGTTCCAAGCAGTTCGTCCAAAACAGAAATCTGACCAAGAGAGTAACACATCGCTGAGCTCCTGGATTGCGGCTGAAGCTGGAGAAAGGATCGTGTTATCTTCACGAAACCTGTACCTATAAGCGCAGGCATCCGGGTCACGACGATCTTAACACAAGGATTCTCTGTGCTATGGGCGGTATGCTAGCGATGCTGTTGAGAATTCCCGAATAATGGTAGCAACAGAGTATAACGTCCTTCCAAACCATTCGCTCGTGTTCCGACCTTGCCGTGAAGAGCGCAGACTAGACGACACAAAGGGTGTTGCTCCCTAGTCATAATGTTTGCCATATATTAAACCGCCACGGCTCCATGCACGTTTTTGCAATTGACGTACGTAAATAGGCACGCATGCCAAAGAAAGACGGCCATTGACCATGGGAAGCTTGTTGGCGGTGCTAAAAGAGTGACGACTCCTCTGGAGAGAGTCGGCGCGTTCAAGAACATATATTAATTTATCTGCTCCAAAGCGGGGCAGCAGCGGTCATTACAGGATAGGCTACCCCCCCATCTTGTGGGGCACAAAACGCATGGAGGGACGGGCAATCAGGTGTGTTTCGAGCGCTAACCGTGGAGATCAGTGGGGTTATCCGTGTTTTGTTTATAACGAGCCAGGGGAGTTCCTCTGATGTTAACACCCAAAACCGAACGAAAGTTGGGTCGGGATTAACATAACTCTTTGGCGAAGGACAGAGGAATGGCCCTGCTCTGAGCCTTCCACTCCACCCCTGGTGGACTAATGCAGCGGATACATATGGCTGTCGAGCTGTATCCTTATAGTCCGGCTTAGTATTGCTTAGATCTTGCCACCCCGATCATGCTATCGCATTATTGCCTATGCATTACTAGAGGAAACGACACCCTTTCCCGCACGATCCATTCCCCTTAAAAACCCCCCCTCTCCCCACCTTAGTACAGACACATGAATACAGTCGAACGAACTAGACCGTCCAACTGAAGCAGACAAAATATGTTTACTGTGGTGGACGTTTCTCAAATACCGCATACAATGTCGTAACATTACTCAAATTAATGATTCGATTCCTCTTTTGGTGGCTGCGAATAGTTCGAGGAATGGGTTGACCCTTAACTCGGCTGCTTCACCTTGCAGCCTAAGGAGCAGTTGTAATGCCCGATCTATTTTTGTGGTTGGAACAAACCGTTGTCGTGGTAGCTCAAAAACTTCGAGGCCGCTCTCAACCTTATGGGCTGCTTTAATCGGATGAGCCACTATCGAGGTTACAATACATTTGAATCTGAAACCCCAAGTACGCTTCGCTGCGCTCATTATTCAGTGCAATGGTTGTCTGGTGGATTCCCTCATTCCTCATAGACACTATATGACAATGGTGCTAATTAGGTAGATATGCACCATTAGTACTAACAATCAGGCCCAGACTTATTCAACTGTACTCTGAAACCTAAGCATAGCATTAGTGTCCCGTCGTGCTCTTCTTCAATGAAGGCGAAAAGATGAAAATGTACTGATGTTGTATCTACTGATACACTGCGCAAGCCCGAGAGGAGTTGCGTCCAAGCATGCGCATGTAGAATATAGTGCAGCACAATGTAACTTCAAAAGTCGATTAGTATTTGAAGTACGAGAACATTTCTTTCAAGGCCAATGCATCTGGCAGATGCCTCTCGAAGAATTACAGAAATGGTCACCTCCATGTTTAAAGTGCCACTGTGTGTTTCAGTACGACAAGATTCGAGTTGACTTCCAATAGATCACGATGTGATCCAATCTTGGCCGCTGGCGGGTGGAATGGGGAAACCTATTGCAGAGTGTTGTATTTTCGACACAACATTCACAGCTTAAAAAGGGAAATTTACAAAGCATGGCAGCACTGCAAAGTCTGTGTCTCCTGTTGTGGTTGTCTTTTGTCCAACCTGCTGACACGTGTGACCGAATCCACGTGTGGAGGTGCTGAGGTCATTCAGCAGCTTGTACAACCAGCGGGAAAAGTGCACACAATACCTAGGGTATGAGTTTAAAATCAAGGAGCGCAGGTTATACTTGCAAAAGCACGCCAATCATAGCTTGGTGTGTGCTTGCGGGTTACATGCCGAGGAGCCAATGCGGGGGAGTTATGGGGGAGGAGAGCCAGTGAGCTTTGGCGCGTGGGGTAGTGGGAAGTTGGCGGGTTGGAAAAGTGCCGACGCTTTCATTTGACAGCCCCCGTGTCCTAACCTTAATAGTAAGTAACTTGGGAGTATCACAGGCAGCCCTGATGCATCACCGGTTCGCCGTGGCACAGAGTCGGACAAACACAAAGACCTACGTGGACAGCCTAGATGAAAATCTTTTGACCCTTAGGTTCCCTATGACCCAAGTGTATTTAGAGCTGGTTTTGCACACTGCAGAAGCCCTCATCATGATCATAACCGCTGACGTCCTAGGAAAAGTCGGGCTTACTTGTGGCATGCACATGAGCGAGTCGGGAGGCCACGAACAGCCAAGGGTGACGTGAAAAGGGGATGACTTCTCACCCCATAGAAGAAAGGAGCTTGGCGAGTACGCTTGGCACGAGCAAATCATGTTGCCCAAACCGCCTGACCAGGAGAAAAAGGAAATAGTTGGGCTGGTCCGTAACCTAAGCTCTTATTACACCAGCAGACACGGTTGCATTAAATGTGACGTTCCGTCAAATCCGGACATCCTTGCGACGAAGTACGACTTCGTGGCGGACAAAGACACTTAAGAAGCCTGGAAGGGTTGCCAATTATCCAGATCTAGCCATTAATGTCGTGGTAGTCAGGGCGCCGCATTTGCGGCTCCTGGAGAGAGGTTCGGTTGGCTGTGAGGCTTGCTGCCTGCAGCAGTCCAAATCTCGGCCACTTTGTGAAAACAGAATGAGCATCCCTGCAGGCGGAGCTATTTATGTATTAACGGGCGTTCTATAGTCGCATCGCAGATCGGGTGGTACAATTTATGGCTTTCTTGTTGTAGTGACCTCGCTAGCGGCCAAGGCACGAGAATGGTAATATTGGTTCGTCGTGACTTTTGCTGATCACACACCTCAAAAGGTAACAATTGCCGTGTCAGGCTCAGGGAACCCTGACGGGCCTTTCACTAACGTTAGCTTAGTAATATATGCGGTCACGCCAAGACGGTTGAAGGTTGGAGTATCTAGTGCGTGGTTCAGTCTCAAGGCGTTTCCCAGCTGCCGGAATGCAGACGGAGTCCAGGGTAACACAAGGAACGAGGTGGACGGATACCATGCACACGCGTGCACTAAGCTTCTGTATTGGCCTGCACGCGTTGTGTAATATGACTCCCTTCCACCCCAGCCGAGCAGCAGACCACCACGACTCGACAGGCGCGAGCGGCAACTCCTCAGAACGAGATCGCGTGAGCGTCTCCTATTTGTGCGGCTGCGAGCCAGCCATCATTCAGCCCAGAGGAGAGATGATCTTGTGAATCTACCAAGCGTAATTTCCCTGGATGGACATGCACTGCATGCTTGCATATTTGCATACGGGCATACGTGGAGGTCATTGACAGTTCCTGAACGAATGTGCACTCCCCTCCTTACATCCCATGCCATGCCCCTTCATCCTCCCTCGCTGGGGACGTGCTACCCTTATTTTTCTTTCTTCTGCCAAGACCAGCCAGAATTTTAAAATTTCCTAGAGTAAGGGCTGTATAGGAGGGAAAGAAAAAAGCGGTTTCAATACTTTGTGCCGTGGCCCGGACAGCAATCCGGCTTCGCATGAAAGAATGCTCGGCCTGGGGAACAGTAGCAGGGTTGTCTGCTCGGGCAGTGATCCAATACAACGGGGTCGCGCGCTGTGGCTGGATCTACCCAGGGGTCTGCTGTGTGCATCTTTCTCTATGGGACCTGCATGGTGGCGGCTTCCAAGCTTGGCCGCCACTCCCGTTTTTTTATGGGCACCCGTAGTTTATACCTGTGTGCTGACGACGACGCATCACAATCTTCAAGTGTCTTTCTCTTCTTGTAAACATTACTTTTTTTTCTTGCATGTTTCAGACTGCTCCCTTGAGATCTGGTTGGCTTGCGCAATTACGGTCCTACTCCTTTTGGTTTATCCAAATATTCCTCACAGCACCATGGAATGTCATCGTACCGGCCAGGGAGCCTCGCGTGAGTATTAATCTTTCTGTCTCAGTGGTTTTCTCTCCCCTCCATGTGATCATCTCTGTTCCCACCTGCACCCGATCCACCTCTCATCTCTAGAAGAATCCTCAGTTGTGCTTCTAGAATGGACAACGATGCAACCGAGCTCGACGTCTGATCCATGGGCGGACGCATCTGGCCATTCGCGCATATGGCCCCGGACCCTGCCATTACAAAGTTGCATTAATTAATCTTTGGGCATCCCCAATGGAGTAGGACCAATAGGTTCAAAACCCCCTTGTGTAATAGTTAACTCGGACCATGAATCCGGAGCATTTGGATCTGAATCAACCCGAAGCGCCACAAAGATACCGTCCCTCCTGGAAGCATTCCTCGGCGTCATTCCACACTAGTTTATAAGGTAGCCGCCTGAGGTCTGCAATAGCTGTCATGCACATATTCTGTGCCACCATGTGAGGCCTGCTTTTCCCAGGAGGGACGGCACGCGGTGATCCAAGCGAATGGGGGACCAAAGACAAGAATCACTTGGCCCATGAAGTTACTATGCACAAGACTCCTTTCCCCCCTCGGTACCTGACTAGCCCCCATGCGAGTTGGTCAGCCTTCCCGATAAGTTAGACACGTTCCCCAGTGCCATAGAAGGGGATGTTACATAGCTATATATTATGGGTCTCGGGCGATCATCCTATGTCTCTGGACCACATCGTTGCTCTTCATATAGCCCATCCACGCCCCGGTTAGGACGATCAGTGTGTTCTGATTTCAGTTGCTGTGTTATCACTTATTCTAGCTACCGCCGTGTACCGGGAAAGACTCTACTTGGGCAATAGCTACGACAGCATCTACGGGATAACATTGCTCAATCATCGTTCGTGATGAGGCACAGCTTCCTGGCCGCCACCCTCGTGGGTCTTGCAGCAGAATTTGCAAGTTCTGCTTCGACTTTCGACCCAGCCAGGCCACCGGCTGTCCCACTGGCTGTGAGGTCTCCCTATCTGAGTACTTGGCTGAATGACGGTAGTGATGGAGGCAATGGGGGCTATCTTGCTGGAGCCTGGCCTACTTTTTGGACGTAAGATCGATCCCCTTGCACCCATAACTATTATCAGTTTTTGCTGACGCGCTTTATGCAGCGGCCAGGTAACAGCATGGACGGGTCTGATCCGTGTCGACGGAATTCCATACACTTGGATGGGTGCTCCGGCAAACTATCCTACGGTTGTTAATCAAGTAGCATTCTCATACACTTCGACACGGAGCACTTTCCTCATGGAAGTGGCCAATAAAGTCAGCATGAACATTACCTTCTTGTCTCCAGTCACCCCTACCGACTTGATGAGACAATCTCTACCCTTCTCATACCTGGATGTGACTGTCGAGTCTATGGATGGAGCCAGCCACAATGTGGAAATATACTCCGACGTCTCTGGGGGTGAGTCGCCGCCGAAAACCAAGAGAACTTAGTTGAATTATACTAATAATGGCTTTCCCAGAATGGTCGTCCGGCGATCCCACTGCTGTTATTGACTGGTCTTATGGCTCGGTCAACGGGGTTGCTTATCACACCTTTGCCCGTGCAGACCAAGAGCAAATGACCGAAATCAACCAGCAAGCAAGTTGGGGTAACTGGTATTGGTCTACGGCAGATACCACCGGGGTAGGTCAACTTCCTAAACAATGACTATGAGAAATTTTTAAAGCAAAGATACTAACACGGCAGGGTAGCTTACCTATCAAAGCGGCGGTGATGTTGACGTCCGAGGAGCCTTCATCGAGAAGGGCGTTCTACCAAATACCCAAGACACGGCCTACCGTGCCATTGACAACAATTGGTATGTATCATATGTGTGTAGTAACTAAAAGCCAGATTGGCTAATCTTTTGTTATTAGGCCGGTATTTGCCTTTAGCAAAGAGCTGGGCGCTGTTACGGGAAGCGTCTCAACAGTTTTCTCTATTGGTTACACACAAGATGAGGCAGTTTTGTTCCTTGGTAGTGGCGATGACATCGAACCAGTTCCCTCGCTATGGACAAGCTTCTTTTCGAGCGACCTTGATGCCGTAAGTAATATGTGCTAAGAGCACCCACCCAGCAACATGCCTGGAGCAATCACTAATGTGTATTCAGATGTCATTTTTCTACAATGACTACAGCACGGCCAGTGAACTTGCGTCGACGATTGACGAGCTGATTGCCACCGACTCTGTAAATGCTGGTGGAGAAGACTACTTGACCATCACCAGTTTGAGCCTGCGCCAAGCCTTTGGTGGACTCGCCTTTGCTGGTACCGAGGCCGCACCTCTTGTTTTCTTGAAGGAGATCAGCTCAGATGGCGACACTAACACCGTTGATGTGATTTTCCCTGCCCACCCTGTTCTTCTATATACCAATCCTGCGCTGCTCGCATACCTTCTCAACCCGCTGTACATTAACCAGGAGTCTGGGCACTATCCAAACACCTACTCCATGCACGATCTGGGCTTCTTCCCTATTGCTGGAGGCTACCCGGCTGGAAACGACGAGCAGATGCCTCTAGAAGAATGTGGCAACATGATCATCATGACCTTGGCTTACGCACAGCGCGCTGGTGATATCAACTACCTCAACGACCACTACCCCCTCCTGAAGCAATGGGCTGGCTACCTCGTTCAAGAGTCACTGATCCCGGCTAACCAGCTCTCGACTGATGACTTTGCTGGTACGTTGGCTAACCAGACCAATCTGGCTCTCAAGGGAATTATAGGCCTGCGCGCTATGTCTGAGATTGCCACTCTGACCAACAACCATGCGGACGCTCAATCCTTCCTCAACACAGCCAACTCATACATCTCGCAGTGGCAAGCTTTCGCCATCAACAGTGCCGCTTCGCCACCGCACACAACCCTTGCATATGGTGAATCGACCACGTGGGGCTTGCTGTATAACCTCTATGCAAACAGCCTCCTGGGCTTCACCGGCTTCGTTCCGCAGTCAGTTTACGATATGCAATCCACTTTCTACCCCACCGTGGCTCTCGAATACGGCATCCCGCTCGACACCCGTCACACCTACACGAAGTCCGACTGGGAGCTGTGGACCGCCGCCATAGCGAGCCCTAACACCCGCAACCAGTTCATTGAGCGGGTGGCAAACTGGATCAACAATACCCCAACCAACCGCGCCCTCACCGACCTGTACTACGCCGACACTGGCGACTATGCGAACGGAGCTGCCTTCACTGCGAGACCTGTGGTTGGTGGGCACTTTGCCCTTCTGGCCTTGTCCTAAGTTAAGAGAGTCTCTAACCTAAATTTATTTTATTTTTTTTCTTTTTTATTCTTAAAAATTCAAGCAAACCCGACGTAACATTATGTTTTAATGTACTCGTAGGGAAGGGAGTTTTCAACGGTTGCTCTGCCCGTTTTCTCCTCTTCCTATTATTTACGGCTTGGAGTTTTCGAACGTTCACTTTACATCAGCACTCGAAACCACGCAATTCGCTGAGCCGACCCATGTATGGGGAATAGCACCCCCCCACCCCCCATATTTTTTTTGCTTGTATATTAATTCCTTCTGTTGCACTCTTTCTTCCCTTTGTATTGCTTATTGATCATCTGGTGTTTCTGCGCTTCCCACCTCCTCATTTACTTGCCCATGTGTCAGTTCCTGCCTTCATCCGCTGGTTAGACACATGGCCGGCAATTTGACAGATGGGATGGCGTTGTCCTCGTCCTCATTCCTGCTGCATGTATATATCTATGGATGAGTGGAAACCAAATTAAATGGTGGTAACTTCAGGAACGGTTTGGCATATGTTGGCTCTTGCATTCAGGGTAAAGGAAGACGTTGGGGGAAATGGCGTAGGATACGTCTGGGGAGGTCCTCAGTCATTCTGAAAGAGCACTTCAATACAGAAGTTCGAACTTAGTATCTTCATCACTTTATACAGGTCCCATAAAGACCCTGCGATGTGAAGTCGGGCAAGGATGGACAGTCGGTAACAGGCGGTATTCCGCTTAGTTAACACTCGGCAGGCTAATCATAATATAGTAATACAAGATTACAGCACTCTAATATGTTCTGGGTTTGAATATGCACCACATTCTATTTGTCACAGGTCTTCCCTCAATGAGTAGCCACCACGTATGTACTGTTGCACTAGTTATCATTTGGAGTACAGCTCTCCCTCGTCAAACCTTGATTGCATACGGTAACCATGACACGAGGAGCATGCTAAACTACCTCAAACTCACCACTGACACCTTCAAAGCCTGTGATCGTTCCAGACAATCCCTTCGAGTCACCGAAATATTTGATTCTGTATATCCCATTCTCTGCCCAATCCTCGATTTCCCACGTGATAGCCACTTCGCTGGTGGCCAGTATTTCGCTGGTCCGGCGCCAGCGGAATACCAGATGCCAGTCTTTATCGTCTCGATACACTTTCCAATTTTTCTTATCGACGCCATCTCGCACCAGCTCCTGATCGATCTTGGAGGTGTCATTAAGAGGAACTACTAGCTTCTCCACAACAGCATAGCTCTGCTCGAGCCTGAGATTGTTCCTCGGATTGGCGCCCACGAATACTACACTTGCAGGGCTGCCACGCGTGATGACGTGTGGCACATCCGTGAGGACATCCCCAAAACTCTTGAATAAGGGGGGTAAATCGTGTACCACTCCTGGGATAAAGCTTAAACTGCGATTGCTATTGTCGGGGGGATTAGGCCCCGGAGCTGGGTGATTATTGGACGAGGCGCTGAGGTATGGTATTAAAGACAAAGTCACATTGATGTAGGACGCCAAGGTGTGAGGTCCATATAAGGTGCTTGCACCTTCGTATCGCTGAATTCTGTTTGGGATCGTTGTTAGCTTCATATTCAAAGACTTCGCGTGAATTGCGGAGCAGATAGGTTGATAGAAGATGATAATTCTTTTCAAAATAGTAGTATAATGCACCGGAAGGTTTATTGGAGGTATACGACGAATTGTCATATAACGAATAGATCTTAAGAAAAGCCTTGAAAACGGTATACTTACCCATACTCTTCCTCCGTTGTGATATAATGTGTATAGCTGTTTGCGGGTCCGCCAAGGACGACGATTGGGGCTGTCGAAGAAACCTCATCTGCAAGGGATACCGTGATTTGGTTGCCAACTGCTTCTTTCCATCGCCTTCCGGCCATTGTACTCGCTTCGCCAGGGCTGATAATCATCACCAGTTGGCCCACGCGGAAAACTTGAATATCTACCACATTTGGAGTCCACATATACGGCGATGTCATCTCACCGACATCGAGGAGGATTGGTTTTGGCGAGTGGCATTGTGTTTGCTCTTCCGAAGGAGTCTTAAGCATCCCAGAGACCACACGCCAAACTGGTGACGTAGTGTTTGGCCCGCCATCGTGCTGTGTAAAGTCGAAAACCCCAGGCCCATCCGAAGTACCAGCTGCGAATGAGTAGCCAAGAGCAGCTGGGCAAGTTTTGACCTCCGTGCCGTTGGGCAACTCGAACGTATGGTTGGACATGTTGTGGAAAGTGTGAAACGACTTCACCCAAAGGCCGTGAACCGGAGATAGTTTGTCTGGCTGGTCATATAACGACCTAGCCGCTTGGAACTGACGCGACCCAATCTCGAAGCACGACGATGTTCCCTCATCGTTAGCCATGAAAAATGGTCCCCGTGCGTGGCAAAAGTGAGATCTGCCATCACTGCAGGTACTGTTCTCGAAGCTACACATCTGCCCTGACCCGTCCTCGCACCATGCGCCCAGCACGTTGGGGCTTGTGTCACCGACGTTAGCCTGAGAGAACCCTGCGACAAAATTGGCATCCGCTTCACCATCTGTCCTAACGCTCTCTTCAAACAAGTAGGCAGCCACTCCCTTATTGTCTCCAGAAATGAGAGTATTGTTGCCCAAAACTGAAGTGCCGTGGGTTGGAAACCACGTCAGTACGCCAATGCTCTTGCTGTCTGCAGCCCTCGTGAACTTGAGCAAGGTCAAGTCTTTCTCCACAGAACCATCATCCTCGACGCTTATATTGTACCGAGAGCGCTCTTCCTCCGGATTGGCCAGATACGCATATAGACTTCGGTTGATGTTGGCACCGAAAACCTTGGTGGAGCCTATACTCAGGTGGCCTAAGGTAAGACCTTCATGCGCCCGTTGTATGGACAATAGAGCGCCGTCAACAATAGCTCTATAGCTCTGCTTGTCGAAGCCTTTGCTTGTTATTTGAGGTAGAAGATAATTTAGCCAAGCTCCCGGCCCAGAATGCGAATGTGTTCCCGTAACTGCGAGGTTGTGATGTCCATAGGCAGCATATTCAGGACCTAGATCTTGCAGACCCTGCAGCACACCATAGCGTACAGCAGTGTCTCCAGATTGAGTATCAAGAACCAGATAAACAAATCTATCCGAAGGCTTGTTAGGGTGTCCCACGATAAAAGCTCGCGAATACAGTCGCTGTCGCAAACCAGTGCCAATTTGGTTTGGATCCGCATAGCCCATCAAGTTGATCTCCACGCATGGCCCTGTGATGTCTGCCCTTCCAACACCTATGAGATACTGATCACCGAGATCTATCTGGGCATCCTGGCCCAAATGCGCGTCATCATGAGCAAGCGGAATATTTGCGGCGCTGCTCCCGCCAAACACACTAGTCCAAGGATTGAATGGGTGTAGTAACCCAGCCCGTAGAAGACCGATGAATACAATAACAACTGGGACGAGAATCATAAAAGTCCATACAATAAATACGCTGTTGAGTTTCCGGCATAATCGTTCTACCCAATGACGGTAGGGTTGCTTAGATTCTGGAAGCCAATCATCACTCTTGGCATGAGACTGTGAAGGGCCGGCCTTCTCTAGCGACATGTTGGTACGCATCGCAATGGCTCACTCTCTTTTCTTGCTTCTATCCCGGAGGACCGAGCTTGTTCCAAAGATGAAGGTCGCGGCAGTTGGGAAGCTCGGGACTGGCGGACATTCCCTAAGCCGCTAGCCTTGATGCTGACAAAGGTAACTTAACCGATCAACGGTGGTCTCGAAGTAGACAAAAGGTCAGGATCGATATCGGAACCGATCAAGAGAACATTAAACAGCTGGCAGAAACCAGATCAATCCACAGAAGACAAAAGCAACGGACATCCGTCCCAGCAACCATAGTAGTCAGGCGAGAATAGCATTTCTTGGGCAAGTGATCCACCCACCTCGAGCATGACGTTTCGGAGGTCCAGCTCATCACGGGTCCAGCCATTGCTGCTGTTGCTTAGCTTCAATAAGCTTTGGGCCTGTCGTCATAGGCTGGCATATCCCTGCCGGCCATCACAAAGTTAAAACACCAAGCACAGACCTGGGGGTACACAAGCAGGGGAGTTTCCCCACCTGACAACAGCTGGCTTGCGGCGTTGACCAGATGGCCCGCTAATAAGCAGCTCGGACGCCAAAAGTTCGAATTCGCAGTCTGGTGATGTTTCCCTCCTAGATGACCAAATCGCGTTGCCGAGAAGTTTAGGACAAGATCGAGCCTACCCATACCAATTCTCCGGTTGGTCGCCCTTTCACTCTGTTTACAATACGGAGGGTTATTGCACTCATATCGCTGCACGCCACTGTCTCAAATTTCCGATTTCCAAGATGTCCTTCCGCACTGCGGTCCACGAGTCTCTCCCGTGTAAGTTGGGCATACCACCCCCCTTCCTGCGCCGTGGACAATGCACCGAAGTTCTGCCTGCATCTTTTGCAGCGCGCGGAATAGAGCTATATATGCAGAGGTGAAAGCGACTGACATGAGAATTTTATCATTCTGGTCCTAATAGACATCGACACGGAGCCAACCCCAGCGCAGCGCGAAGCTGCTGAGACCCTCATCGCCGCCGAGCTCAGCGCCGACGCCGACGCCGACGCCGACCACACTGGCTCCCTGCCCCCGCTGCGCGAGCCTGCGTTCTCCCCTTTGATCGAGCAGGAGCTGGAGCGCGTCGCCGCCAAGCAGCCGCTCGCCGCCATCGACCTGTCGCGCTACGAGGCCCAGGAGGAAGAGGCAGAGGCAGGCAACGACCAGCTCTCTGCCGCACTGAGCCAGGCCTACACCGCCTCTGCCTACTTAGAAGCCCGCCACGCTCACCTGTCGCTGCTCGACAGCTTCGGTAAGAACGCTTGGCTTATCGCCAACTGGCAAACCGAGGCCGAGCTCGGCGCCCTCGAGCGCGATCTCGCCGAGGCCAAGCGCCAGATCGAGCTCGTCAACCACGACCGTCGCCGCACGCAGGAGGAGGCCGCGGGCGAGCTGAAGGGACTGGAGGAGACTTGGAAGAAAGGTGTCGGTCGGGTTCTGGAGACGGAGATCGCTCTGGAGGAGCTGAAGAGGGAGGTCTTAGAGCGCAGACGTGCAGTGGGTGGTGAATGAGGAGCACGGATTCGCGGCATGAAAATGCTCTATTGATACGCGCTAATGCTGCAAGGGATCAACGATTCCAATGGGCTCGCCACAGCACCATGTTATCGCCTGAGCTACGTGGATGACTACGGACCTCGATCTACCAGTGGCCAAGACGGGAATGGACTTACCCCAGCACTTTGTGCGCGAGCCGGGTGGCCGCACGCATATTTCGGGACAGGTATGATGGACCCTATACGAGATGGGTGGGGAGGTCGAAACGCGGTCGAGTTTACACTCCCGTGCTATACCTGAATGCAAATCATCTCGCACATGCAGGATGCATCAGAAACATACATAATAGTATCTTGACATCAGCCATGGTATCTAAAAACTGGATAGTACCAGGTCTTGTACTAAAGTAAGAAAATTAGAAAACGAAAGTTATCCGCAAAACGCCTTTCTTTGACCCCAAGCTTCAGTAATCTCATATTTCCTGCCCCCCCAGGTAGACTAAACCTTGTCTCAACCATGTGCTCCGCACCCTTGGCCTTCCCAATAGGAACTTTAACCATGCCAAATCTCCGCCATCACTCGCTCCGCTTGTTGACAAAACTACCTGTTTCGTTCTTAACAAGCAACGCTTAAGCAATCTAAGAATGCAGAGGATCTACGTCTTCAACGCCCGACTTGATTCCAACATATTGTGTTCTCCTCATAATTCCCTCCACGGGGCCAAGCAGCCTGGCAAAGGCGCTCTTGCCAAGTGTTGCTACTTTGACTTCGGTGCTAGTATTGATAGTTGCAGCCCGCGGGGTATCGTTGAGGAGCGCCAGCTCGCCGAAGAAGTCACCCTTGGTGTAATGCTTCACCAATTGGCGGTCACCGTCCTTTTCTAAGTACGCATCACACTCGCCGCTCTCAAGTAGAAAGAACGATGTACCAACATCTCCCTGTTTGATGATTGTGTGGCCAGCCGGGAACTTCTGCGTCTCAAGAGCGTCCGCAATTTTGGATCGCTCGTAGGGTGTTAGGCTGGAAAGCAATGGCACCTCCTCGAGGAAGCTCTCGTACATTCGCCTGCGGGCAAAAGTAGACTCCATCAGGATGCGGCGGAAGGTAACGCGATCAAGAGCCCACAATGTGCATCCAGGCTCAGCCGAAACGACTGTTGCAGCTCGTGGTGCGTTATACATAAGCGCCAATTCACCAAATGATCCGCCAGACTCGATACTTCCCACATGGGGGCCCAGGCCATCAGCGCCAGGCTGCAACACTCCGCTAGGATTAACGTAGACGTTGAATTTTCCCTTCTCAACTACGTAGAAGTAGTCCCCAGCATCGCCTTGGGTGATGACCTTCAGCAGTGAATTAGCACCATATGCTCTTCGTAGCAGTTAGCATCTCGATGTGCATACCTTGATATCCTTTGCAGGAATGGGTTTCTCAACCAAAGCCCCGAGTATTTGGCTGCTCTGTTCGTCATCCAGGTGACTAAACAGGAAGTTACCCTGGATAGACTTCTTCAGCCTCGCCAGCTGCTCTGGCGTCTTAGGATACGAGGGAGGCGACCAGCTATCCTTGTCATCGGCTACTGGCTTCAGCGATTCTGCCGAAACAGACGTGCGTCGGCCGAAATTGTATTGCGGGGGGTATGCCTCTGCATTAGGAGGACCCCTTAAGGAGGAGAAAAGCCCCTCCGATGAAGCATCACCACCACCGAAAGCATCACGAAACCCGGTGGCCGAAATATTGAAGGATGGTGAGGTGGGCGAATTAATCGTGTCGTTCTCATCCTCCTCGATAACATTCGAAAGCTCACCACTAGGCCCAGTGGCAGTCTCGCTCTTCGTATCGCCACCGAAAGGATTCGAGTTCGCCGCAAAGGGGCTGGTGAAGGTAGTTCCTGACATCGTGCGAGAGTCAAGGGCGCTTGTCTTCTGCTTCTTAAACGAGTATTGTGCGCGCTCGGACGCCAGTCGTCGAGAGAAGTAGTCGGAGCAGAACTGAAGAATATCGGTGGGGTTTTCTGAGCGGATCCGACTTTCGAGAGCCTCTATCTCTCTGTGGTAAGCGGAAGGAAGAGCCATAGTAAGTAAAGAGACAGCCCAGCCAACGGAACGCTGCAGAGAGTCAACGACAACGGCGTGTATGAACAATATATATATAAGACAACTGCTGCTCAGAACTTGCAGCCCTTCCGGGAGAGGCAGAGCGTACGGTCTTGGTCAATCCCAAGCTAGCTGGGCATGGAAGGAAAATGGTAGGAAGGAGGTGAGGTGCAGGCGGGATGGGAGAGACTGGAATGGAGCGGACGAGTAGGTAAAGGCGAAGAAGGTTCAATGCTATTGACGTACTGGCGGCAGGGAAGGAGTGTGGTAGAGCAGCAGGTGGCTGCTAATTTTAATAACTGACAACACTAGGTCGTGGCTACCTAGTAGCTCTGAGCTGGATCAGCCACCACAAGCGAGGTACCTTGGGACTGTGGAGAGAAGAGGGTGACGGTTGGGCGCGCTAGAAATGAGGTCCCTGAAGTTGGGCAGGGGGGCAAGAGGGATAATGGAGAGCTTCGAACAGGGTTGGTTTGTAAAGTACGGTGGAAAGAAGAAAAAATCCCAATGGGCGAAAACAGGTGACAGCACAAGAATTGAGCAGTAGGTGGCACGAATGCAAGAGGACCAAGGGATAGAAAGAAAGATTCCAGAAAGAAATGTTGAGCAAGTTGTCTCACCACGCATTTAGGGCGGGCTGCCGGGGCGGGGGGGGAAACTTATCGACAAGGACCTAGGACCGAAAGCTTGCTTTGAACTGAGCGAGTCTCCAGGTGCGCGCTGGCACGGAATGGGGGGTAGGAAAGGGAGCTAGAAGCAATAGAATGCGCTACTTAAGTTAGAAATAGAATGAGATGCGTCACATACCCAGCAGAATTGGTCAAGGTCCTGGGCGGGGAGGGGGGATGCGAGCTGCTGCTACGTGTTTTCCGGGGAGGTGTGCACTGATTCGTGCACAGAGAGGTAAAGATGGGAGAGGATGGGTGATTGTGGTTGTGGTTGTGGTTGTGGTTGTGATGGTGGTGGTGGTGGTGCTGCTGCTTTTGCTGGAAAACGAGCGAGCCAGAAAGACTTGAAGGGAGGGGCTCCCGGCCTGAGGGGTAAGTTACGCGGAGGGATAGCGGAATCGGGGATCCCCTAAAGTTAGTGCGTGCAGGAGGGAACGCCCTAATTACTGCAAAATGCCTTTTCTTGGGGGCGCCCTGCTCGGCAGATGTGCCTCGCAAGTGATCTGTGCTATCTAAAGTACTTACGAGCATGCCGCTGCTGGCAGATCTACAAAATCGGTTAAGAAATCAACCAGATTATCTGGTTATCTGATGCAAGTGCTTTATTGGCTTGCATCCTACGGTTCGAAAAGACAGGGGCTGAGCTTCAAAGCGAGTTGTCTCTGGGGTCGGGACAAAGCGGGAATAAAAACGTGGAATAGGGAAAGAAAAAATATATATATATATATATATATATAGGGATAAATGAAATTCGCCTCGCGAGCTGTCATGGGGAAAAGAGGTGCCTCCTCATGGGTCCTGAATGGGCGGCCCATAATGAAGTGGGGTAGCCGTCAATCCTAGTGGTCCATGCTTCCTTCCACACGCCTTCTGGAAAGGTTCTACAGGTCTTCCAGCACCGGTGGCTTCGCTAACCCATCCCACTATCGGCAGCCCGCGCGAAACAAAGCAACGTGATGGAGAGCTCGTCCACTGGGACCCCCTCCTTTCTGTGTAACCCACAACTGTCGAGTATTGTCTTCATCATGATATCGCATCTGGGTAAATAAGCAAAAGCCTATCCCATTTCTCGTTTGAGCGGTCAACGCTGACCCAATGGCATAAGCTTCCATATCCGTCGGTAGCCCTGGTCCAAGCTCCAAGTAGCCCACAAGTGCTCCCTGTCCTTCTTTACCTTCCCGAAATCTCCTAAATTCGAGCATGGCTCGCCCCACGGCCCAAGCTCGAGCTTCCTTGCTGCCCCTTAGTTTGAAATCCACATCGCAGTCAGTTCCCCCTGAGGGGGTGCTGTGTGCACAGATCGCATGCGATCTCCAGCTGGAGCTGTTAGTAGCTCTTTAAATCACTTACATCTTTTTCACCTGCAACTCATCAAACTGAGCGGACATGGATGGGTATTTAAAAGAGGGCCCCAAATAGTTTATGCGGTTTTCTCTCCGGCTTTGCGGTACTGATCAAGCTTGACACTTCGCTGGTAGCAGAGGCCCTGGAGCTGCCGGAGAGTCCGTAATTGAACCACTCCCTAGGTGTGGACACGCTCCCCTGCGTTACGCCTCGAATACAGAAAGCGAATCAAAGAGTCTGGTGATGTGCGTAAGAAACACGACAGCAAAGACAAAAAGGGGCATCTGGATAATCACATGCAGGCATCAGTCTGTACCATTTATGCCAAGACTTCGGGACAGTGTCCCTCTTTTTTATTTTTATCTTTCTTTAATTTGGCTTCACTTGGACGAGACATGCAACTTGACGTGGTCCAATATCTCCTCATGTCCTAGTTTTCGGCCCGAAGAATTTGCTGAAGATGCAAGCAAGCCACGATACCTCCTTTGTAATAGAAGAACACTGCAGTAGTTGAACTTTCTCTCGCTAATGAGCCTGCAAAGATATGATAATATGTACTATCGATTTCATCAATGGCAATAGTCATCCATTCCGAGTGATCAGTTGGACGGGCTGTATCAGAATACGCTATGCTCTTGTATGTGCATGATTTCGTAACTATGTGTTGCTCGTAACAGCCAACATGCAATGTTGGTGTTTCTAACTCCTGTACAGCCTCGTGAAGCCCTCTGCAGGCGGCTGCAGCCAATTTCGCTCGTCATATTTCGTTCCCTCCCCTTCAATCACGTGGAAGGTATATATAATTCTCCCTTTCTCGCTTAGGTTCTTCTCGCTCTTGTGTAGCAGGTTCCCGTGTATCAAGACTAAGGACCCAGCTTTCACCTCGCCCAGTGTGTACTCGCCGTTCTCATTGTCGACAGCCCGCTTCAGTGCCTCGCTGAAGCCCTCCTTGGCTGGAAAGTGCGGCCCCTCATTGTCCGCGAAGTCGGTCCCGTGACCATCCACGGCCCTCACAAACCGCTGTCGCACCGGAGCCCATCGGTGGCTGCCGGGTAGGAAACTGAGGCAGCCGTTCTCCGCGGTGGCATCCTCAAGTGCGTACCAAAAGCCCACGGCGCTCGGGGGGTCCGTATACAAAAAGGTGCTATCCTGGTGCGGCGGCACGGCGCCACCTATCTCGGGCTGCTTGCATATGACCATGCTCTGAAGAACGCGCGGGTCTTGGAAGCCCAGGGCTCGCGCGACGGCTGCCGGGTGCGATTCTTTGTGGCCGGCGGCTACGGACCCGCCGCTCGTCGCAGCCCCCAGGAGATCGGGGTTCAGGGCCGGGTCTAACAAGGATGCGAATGGCGGGCTTAGTGCATGTAGGTAGTGCCCGATCTTGTTAATGGCGCGAGCCTTGGGCTTGGTGAGTTCGCCGGATTCTGAGAAAGCATCCTCCTCGAAGAAGAAACGGATCTTGTCCCCAGAGTCCAAGAAATAGTCATCTCCAACGTGAGCTGACTTCTCTCCAGTGCTGAACTTGGTCATCGGGTGGTCATCGAGGGAGAATGAGTCGAGCATGGAGTGCGTCTCATCAAGGAGGGCTTGGACGGTGGTTGGAGGCAAAGCGTTGGGAATGATCAGATACCCGTCGCGGTTGAAAGCTTCGAGCTGCTCTGGCTTCAAGCCGCCGTAGGGGCCGTACTCTGTCGTGACCTCGGGTGACATTGTGCGGTGTTTTCCTCCAAGTGCTGCAAATTTAAATCACCGAGAAGGTCAGACTCTTATTACCGGAAAGTTATCTTGACGACTTTTCACAGCGCCGGCGCAAAATGCAAGATGAGATGACCATAGTACGTTGACGCTCCAGCTTGGCCGTGGTGGGGCAGGCGGTTTTGGAAAGGCCAGTACAACTCGGGGTATTATGATTGCGCCGCCCCACTGAGGGGTTCTGGACAGTATGGAGTTATGGGATTACGGCTTATGCCCACAGTATTCGTGCGCAAATATACAGTGCGAAATAATCTATTTCTGTGCTATGCTATCTAAGATAACTAGCTATCGCTTCTCCATGAAAGTCGGTCAGTAGGCGAAACCCCTAAATCCAAAGGTTCGACAACCACCGAATGAATATTTGTGAATAGCATTCATTTAGCCACTGATGAAGTATTGAATCCCAGATTCTGTATCAGATTATCCATCACTGCATTTATCCACAACTCTCTCCCCAGTCATGTCATCGGAAGAAGAGGTCCTTTCGGGACCACCTGCCCCTGAGGTGCTGGACGACAGGATTTGGGTGGATGGCTGCTGGGACTTTTTCCATCACGGCCATGCTGGTGCTATGCTTCAGGCTCGTCAGCTCGGCACAGAGCTCTATGTTGGTGTACACTCGGATGAGGCCATTCTCGAGAACAAAGGGCCCACAGTCATGAACTTACAAGAGCGACTTGCTGCTGTGGATGCATGTCGTTGGGTGACCAAGTCAGTTGCCTATGCGCCCTACGTGACAGACTTGGGCTTCATCAGCCACTTTGGGTGCAAGTACGTGGTTCATGGAGATGACATTACCAGTGACAGCAGCGGCGAGGACTGCTACCGCTTCGTGAAAGCTGCGGGCAGGTTCAAGGTGGTAAAACGGACGCCGAGTATCTCCACCACCGACCTGGTAGGGCGCATGCTGCTGTGTACCAAAACGCACTTTATCAAGTCTCTGCAGAAAGTCCTTGAAGGTGAGGAAGGCAGCGGGACGAATGAGGAGAGGAAGGCCGATGGGTTCGCCCTGAAGGAAAGGATCAGGCAGTACGCTACCGACGAGACGGGCAAGGCCAGTGGAGCTGACGTGTGGTTCTGGTCCGCCTCGACTGCTGCTAAAGCGCAGGCCACGGAGGAGGAGAAAGGGTCTTTCCGATCGCTCTTCAGAGGTCCTGGTCCCCGACCGGGTCAAAGGGTGGTTTACGTTGATGGAGGATTCGATCTCTTCTCAAACGGCCACATCGAATTCCTGAGGCTCGTGGTCGAGGCGGAAGAGAAGTTGGCTCGGAAAGAGGGCTGGTACGACCAGCAAGCTGTGGATGAGCGCAATGGTAAAGGCGGCGACTACGGGCCGGTATATGTGGTGGCTGGAATCCATGATGATGAGGTCATTAACCAGTGGAAAGGCGTCAATTATCCCATCATGAACATCTATGAGCGCGGTCTCTGCGTCCTCCAATGTCGCGTAAGTGATCCTCCTTAAGCCCGCACGCGTCGTTTCCTTCTTTTAACCCTATATACAGTTTGTTAATGCTGTCGTTTTCGGTGCTCCATTCTCTCCAACCAAAGCATACCTAACCTCGCTCCCTTGGGGTACGCCTGATGCCGTGTACCATGGCCCGACTTCATTCATGCCCTTATCATACGACCCTTACACGGCGCCAAAGGCCATGGGTATCTTTCTGGAAATACCCGCTCATCCTTTTCACGAAGTAAACGCTGGAACGATTGTACAGCGGATCATGAAGAGTCGAGATCTCTATGAAGAACGGCAGAGAAAGAAGGGTGTCAAAGCAAATATTGAGGCTGCGGCAAGAGAGAGAGAGATCTTAGAAGAACAACAGCGTTTAAAGGAGGAAGACCTGGCTACCTCCAAGTGATAATCTAACCATTATCATCCTAGGTCGATTTTCTTTCTGGCGTAATGGGACAGGTTTATAAAAATAAGCGATATAGCATAGCCAGTAGGATTGGGGCGACAACCTTCAACAGGTATAGACCCTCATTGGCAGTTGAGACGGATGTTAAGATTTATATTTCTCAGCCCACAGAAAGATTCAATTTCTGAATTCTGCGGCCGGAGGTGACAGACGTCACAGTGTATGGGTCTACATAGACTTGAACATATCTATCACTAATTTTGTCTTATCTACTGTCTCGCAGACGCTGGAAAATATTGTTTGGCGGATGCTGTACGTAGTATCACGGAAGACGTGCAATTAAATCAGAACAAATGTGTATGGCCAATAGACATTCGTCATCCCCTATTCTATGAACCTTGCCAAAGGCAACCCATCCATTGTCAGATATTATCATAGGCCTTTGTGAATGAAATCGTGGCAAAATCCGGCGTGATCCACGTCCGACGTGCCTTGAAAGGACGAGTAGATTGTACAGGAATGTTCGTTGCATGCAAGGCCGGGGGATCACGCCGAAGCAAAGATAACAATGTCAATATCAGTGTAATATTGGGGAAGATGTACACACAGATGACTAGAGGATCATCTGGATAGCGCTGATGAGGCGGTTAAAGTCAAAGGGCGACTTCGGGTTATAGCCCACGCTCCACCCGTTTAGCGATGGGCTACACCAGAAGAACTAGTAAGGGAGGTAGAAATTAGTACTCCCGCGATTGGACTGTGAGGGAGGGTTTTGAGGTCTTAAGGTAGCCCCTCTAACTTGCTCCTAGCGTTGATAGGGGTGGAAACCGCGGTTGCCGCCTCGTCCACCGCCACGATAGTTAGCCCCGGGTCGACCAGCGTTCTTGGGACCTGTAGGGGCATTCGCTGGAGGGGCATGGTTAGGATCCGATGGGATCGGGCTCTGGTGACCACCACTTCGAGCTCGATTGAACCCTCCCCTTCCTCCTTGGCTGAAGTTGGGCTGAGGAACATCGTCATACATCCCCTCCCATGATGTTGGGTCGCCACCGCTGCCGCCGCCGCCGCCGCCGCCGCCGTTGCCACCACTGCCACCCATTCCATAACCACCTCCTTGGTTACCATATGCCCCTCCACGGCCTCCACGCCTCCCTCCACGACCTCCGAACATCTGTTGCTGCTGCTGCTGCTGCTGCTGCTGCTGTTGTTGTTGTTGTGGCTGCTGTTGTTGATTGTTGTAACCCTGCTGTTGATCATTGCCCTGGCCGCCAGCTTGTGCCATTTGTTGTGCCATTTGGTTCTGCATTTGCTGGAGCATGGCTGGGTTCATTCCCGCCATAGGGTTATTTTGGCCGTTCTGTCCACCACCTTGGGCCATCTGTTGGGCCATCTGCATCTGCATCATCTGCTGCATCATGGCCGGGTTCATGTTGGGCATCATTCCCATGCCCATGCCTCGGTTCATAGCCATTTGCTGTTGCATCATGGTGAACCACTGCTGCATCCGTTGCATATATTGAGCCATAACCTGTGGCGTCATGCCTCCCTGGCCCATTTGCCCAGATGTCTGGCCCTGGCTACTAGCTTGGTCCTCAACACCGCCCTTCCTGAATCTGCCACGGCGCGCCGCATCTTCTTCCTCCTTCATGTTGCCACGTGGCTGGGCCCTCTTGACTTCAATAGGCTTGCCGTTGATTTGCAGAAGCAAGCCCGGAACTGTACAAGCTTCAACTCCAGCCTCGCTCTCGAATGTAACGAAGCCAAAACCTCGAGGTCTACCCGTATCCTTGTCCATCATCAGCGTCGCATCGACAACCCGGCCAAACTGAGCAAAGTAGTCCTTGAATTCTGTTTCAGTAGTATCCTGGCTGACGCCACCAACAAAGATTTTGCTTGTCTTCTCCTGCTCGTCCCGGGGTATCGCTCTCTTGGGATCAATCTACCACTTCAATCAGCATTTGGTTCTCCCGGTCACATGTGAGTCCAGCGAAGTGACATACAATCTTGCCATCCAAGAAATGCTCCTTTACCATCACAATGTTGACGGTCTTGGGGTCTTTGAAGGTTAGGAAGCCGAACCCTCGGGATCTACCAGTGGCGCCGTCTCTCATGACAGTGCACTCAGTAACTTCGCCAAACTGTGAGAAGTAGTCGCGGAGTGATTCTAGACCAAAGTCAGCTGCTGGTGCCATTTGCCAGTAAACTTAGAAGTGTTGCTGAAGCTTACCATCAGTTGTTTCCCAGTTCAGGCCACCAATGAACATTTTCCTACGTCAGCGTCATGGTTAGCTAAGACGTCCCCAGTAAAGGCATAATGATTGCTTAAAAAGCAGTAGCAGCAGCAACAATTATTGTGAAACACAGGAAATAGACGTGTGGGAAGAAGCATGCATAGACTCTCTGCCCAAAGGAAGGTGGATTGCAGCACTGGCCGTGGGTTGTCGCTCCAATACTGTGGTTTTTCGGCTGATGATTTTTCTTTGGATACAACTGTGTTGGAAATGCCACATTGCAGAACAGTACTGGGCGAAAGCAGAGTGTCATGGATGTCTTTGGAATGACTAGTGTCTGAAAGACAATATATGAAGTCTTCTTCACGATCCTCGAGTGCTTCCATGCTGGTCGATATGGCGTTCCCAGTTCTAAAGGTGCAGTGGGGTGGGATTGTGGGTATACCAGTGGGAAAATCCGCAGGCAAGCCAACAAATAGCAGTTTCCATAGGAGGCAGCTCATGTAGTGCAATGCCAGAAAGTGTTGTCGAATTCTCTCTTTTTTTTTTTTGTCTGCTTTCGTCTTCTTGCTATCGTGAAGCTAGTGGTATTGCCACGAGCGCTATTCGCTGCCAATCTCTTTTTTGTTACAGCCATCGGAGAAATTTGAGTTCCTCATCTTGCTTGATGAGCCTAAATCTGACGAGAGGCTATGGAAGGCAGTAGTAGTGTGCTCTTGGAGTGACTATAGGCGAGGCTCTTCCCTTGTTTTTTTTTCTTAACTGAAAGCTTCCAGAGGCAGATGTTGCCTACCACTCCGCTTTCGCCGCACACCTTCCATCCGCTATGGGACCGCTATGGTTCTGAACTCTGAACTTTGTGTGTACGGCCAAGCAGGCTCGATCTCGGCATGAAGCTGGTATGTCGTTCCATCCGGTTGAATATCCTCCCAGACCCTCATGTTGTAATGCTAACAAACACGTCCTCACCGTGCTTAATTTTGGCCTTGTGCAGATGTCCCAGGTCCTGAATCGCGCCCACTTATGTGCCTAACTGCCACATAGTTTCTGCCAGATCCCCAGCAGAGAAGGTACATGTTCAGAAGTTGCCATACACCATGCATATCTCATGGGAGGTGAAGGACAAATCGAGGGACGTGCATCCCTCAAGGTACGTGATTCAAACCAATAGAAAGAAAAACGAAGAAAGAAATAAACTGGGATAGTATCCAATTCACTTACCCATCCTCTTTGGCACTTGGTCCTTTATTAGTATGGAAAGTCGGTGTAGAGACCTCTTCCTGTCTTGGAGCTAGAGCATGGGACGATGCACCGTTACCCAAGTTAAAGTCAACATCATCGTCATCATCGTATGGCTCTTCATTATCGGCATATTCGCCCCCGTATCCATTCTCATCACCCATATGATTTTGCTGATCATCGTACTGCGGTTCTGGCTCATCGTGCGCTGGAGGGTCTGGTATGGCTGGCTCCTGTTTCACTGGGGCCGGGACTGGGGGAGGAGCAGTGGCAGCAGCGGTTGGAGCAGCAGCTGCCGAAGCATCGTTGTCATCATACCTAGATATGTCAATATCATGAAGCATGAATTAAGCTCAAAGAGTCTGTGATACCGGGAGCGCTTGCCCCCAATGATTTGGGTCGTCGCATGAAGAAGCAGAGTCTTTTTTTTTTTTTGGTTGCACAGTTGAGAAAATTGTGAGGAGCACTTACAAATCTGCAAAGAGATCATCTTCGAAATTCTCGGGCTCCGTCATGGTGATAGCGAGCGAATTGACTCACGGCTCCTTCGAAGTGCCTATGTGATTAGAGATCCAGGACAAAGCACACAGTCAAGCCCGTCTGGGGGGCCAGATCTTGATGCGCTGAAGAATACTTCGTAGCCTACGCCAGCTACTCGTCACGGTTAAATAAACGGACGAGCAGGACAGGCACTGTAAAATATTGCGCAGAATCTAGCCTGATTTTCGAGAAACGTCAAGCCCTTGAAGCGCCTGTTCACTACGAAATTGAGGTGTTGTTGTTGTTGTTGTTGTCGACGTGGGTAGAAAGGTCGTGATAACGATAGGTTGAGAAATCGCAAGCTCGTCCCTTGAGGTGGATACTTTTAAGCACAGTTCAGCCGGGGCAGATGTAGGGGAAAAGCTTGGACCACCAAGGCTTTTTAGTTGCTCCGTTTTGGGTTTTCTTCCCATCTCCTCTTTTGATGGCCAGGCTTTGTTGGTTGTCTGGCCAGCTGATTAGGATGGGAAGAGTGGGACCTGTCGCTCGCTCTCGGTCAACTTGCACCGGAACATTCACCATTGATGTTGCAGCCATGAGCTACGATACCAAAGCTTATAAATATGTGCCTCTACTAGCAGCGTATGGTGTTAATAACCTATATTATAGAAAGCAAATTCGCAAGCAGATGTCGCATCGATACCTAAGTCGCGCTGCTTTAAGCCTGAGCTTAACCAGTGTACCAATTTTATGTATTTTCTACAGTACATTGTTAATGCACGCAGTCAAGATGCTTTACCGGTTGCATGATTACCAGAAGCCTTTTCTGGTACTTCGCCTTACTACATCACTAATAAAACCATAGTGTCTAGAAAATTGTAAATATTTAGGGCCAGAAACTCGGAAGGTTGTGGGTCAGCGAATAGGGATTGACCACCTTAAGATGAAGGTCATCCACCACCCATACCAGCTTCAGTGCAGGCACCTTTACTAGATTTTGCTACATATAGCTTTTCTATAGTGCTAAACTGGCAGGCGGTCAAGTAAGTTTGACCATTCTACTGAACATTTAACAAGGCTTCTCTACAGGTCGTGACAAGTGGCGAAGTGCTTGTGGCTAGGTTATGTTGTCCATAAAGTTAATCAAGTAAGCTACAGGAAACACCAGGCATTGTACATCCATTGACTAATAAGACCTTCTGGGGTTCTTACCTACCACAGTGTACTCTCACGGACCACCCGCAAGCATACTTATTTCTTGCGGTAGTGGTCAATCTATCGCCTTCATCTTTCTATATCCTGTCGAGCTTCCAGGAAGCACTTCCGACCTGGCGTAATGAAGTGGCTGCTAATGATGCTGGCGGGTCAGTTTTACACATACTGCTCTTTCAACAAGGCCAATGATGATAAGTACTTAAACATATATTGGTAAAATAAACTGAGGCTATGTATTTGTCCAGAGCAATCCTCGTCCAAATGACATGAAGGACATTTTTATATTTTGAAAATCTTATCTATCACAAGTTAATATAGCTATATACATACATAAATAAGACTCATATAAGTGGATGATATAATGACAGCGTCAGTGTCACTAGATAGGGGCAAATATCGTGATATTCTTTTTAAGAAGGTATCACGATATATGGTTTTTTGGAACTACATTGCAGGTTAATCATATCTGTCTAAGAGCGAGGATTGGCAGAGGCAGTCTCGCAGCTATGGATAGTTGTGAACACCCGTCAGCATTTGCGTATAACAATTAAGCGGTACCCTATACGGAATCAGTTTATATGACAGCCACCAGACTGTTGTAGAAAATATTGCTGTCAAGGTCTGTTTTCTTTACAGAAATTTCATGGATGCATAATTGCACTCGCGTGAAATTCGACTGAGCCGAGTCAGAGTTAAAGCGGCACCTGCGCTAGTCCCAGGTTGGCCGAGAACAGCACAGGAGTAAGCTTGGGAAGGTAGCTTGTCACCAGCAAACTTTGTTCTAGGGGCTGTCAGCACAGACCGTACGGCGTGGTTCGAAACTCGCCGGTCCTATCGTGGGGTTGTCTGGTGAACTAGGGTTACTTTTGGAGCCCCCGCTTTAGCACACTCCTGCACCTAAGTTCCAGACTTCAGCACCTATCCCTAAGTTGGCGAGCGACGTAGCCTACGATCTCATGTATCACGGTAGTTGAAGATGAGAGCTTTGACAGCATGCGGAAACAAAAATCTTGCATCCTTTCTTTTATCTATGTACCGACATGATTTGTAGGTGGTAGTGTATTCTCGGCTCTTTCCTTTCCATAGCCACGATGAAAGCGCAGACCGCGTGACCAGCCTGGGGTTAGTAAAGGGAGAGCGCCAAAGAGGACATCCATCCATCGATATTCCCTAGTGGGGTTGCTGGGCGTGGCTGTACCCGTGGCACATAACCACTTACTATGAGAGGTGTAGCTCCGTTTCCTGTCTCCTAGGGAAGTGGGCCGTTAGTCGCGACCACTGAGACACAGCAACCTCTTGATCTGGACTGGAGATTCCTACTTGACGCATGCCCATAACAACCATGTGATTGTGGAGGTAAACTCGCCCCCATCTACGCTCACTCAACATGTTCTCTTCTTCGGGCGCCGGGAAGAAGGCGCCCCAGCAGGTAAGCCCTGGAATGCCTTCAACCACTTGCTGACATTGACTCTCGCTCACCACCACCAATGACGTAGGAAATGGTTCAAGTCGGTAAGCTTCCCAAACGCGCATATCGCCTCGAAACCCGTGTCTTGCTGAGAGTTACTGACGAGTAAACCTGCTTCACTCGCCTCAGACAGATCTGAGTACGTGTGATCCCGCTCCGACTCTCAGACGACCTGCTAACGAGCAGTTCAGGTCGGCTTCACCTTTCTGGCGGGTCCAGAAAGACGCTTCAGGTCCACCAAAGAAGACAACACGAGACTCATCCCTCGTTGTAGGCGCCGCCTACTCGCATGCGGATATGCTCAAATTCGATACCCTGTAGGATTCTTGCTGCATTACGTGTCATTGGTTCAACGATCCTGACGGTTCAAATAGGAACGTGTCCGGAACATCGTCGCGACCTCGAACCCCTCCATCCTCGTCTTCGCACAAAACGCGACACAGCGACGTCAGTTCTCCTCCGCACCATAAGAGCACCGGGTCATCTTCATCACCTCCTCTCAAGTCATACATGACATTTCTTTCGAGCACGAACAAAGACTGGGTGGCGGACGATCCCGAGGGGGACGACTTATATGGCTATGACGACGACGATGGCGATGATTTCGGTTTGCCGAGCTTATCTAATATGAAGAGGAAGACGAGGCGGATGGCGGCTGCCCAGGGAAGTGCTGTGGCTGGAGGGGACTCGTCCCCTCTTGGCTCGACTTTTGGGTTCCCGTCTCGCCGTTATTCCAATAGCGCCGACATAGCAGTAGAGCGACCAGCTCCGACGTATCCCATGCCAAAGAAGAGTGAGGGAAAGATACTGAGGCCACAGTATAAAGATATTCTGAAGGGTAGGATGCATAGACACACACCAAGAAATTATTTTCTAACAGAAGAGCAGATCCAGCAAATGCTCTCCACCTGATCAACCATCCCGCGACTCCTGCAAATGCTACGCCGAAGGAGATTGACGCTATTAACTCTCGCGTAACGAGGATCAATAAATTCAAGAAAATTCTGCAGGCCACGACAATATCACTGCCAGACCTGCGTGCGTTAGCATGGGGGGGTGTTCCGGAGGAAGTTCGCGCTATGACCTGGCAGCTGCTCCTAAGTTACCTACCCACAAGTGGAGAGAGAAGAGTTGCAACTCTTGAAAGAAAAAGGAAAGAATACTTGGATGGGGTTAAGCAAGCCTTTGAGCGTGGAGGCGGAGCTCCGACACCAACCGGCCGCGCGAGGGGCTTGGATGAAGCCATATGGCATCAGATCAGTATTGATGTGCCCAGAACCAACCCCCATATTGAGCTTTACGGGTATGAAGCCACACAGCGGTCGTTGGAGCGCATTTTGTACCTTTGGGCTATCCGACATCCTGCAAGTGGCTATGTACAAGGTATTAATGATTTAGTGACTCCATTTTGGCAAGTCTTCCTGGGGACGTACATCACGGACAACAATATTGAAAGCGGCATGGATCCAGGCCAGCTGCCAAAGCCTGTGCTGGACGCAGTAGAAGCTGACTCATTCTGGTGTTTGACGAAACTTCTTGACGGTATCCAGGATCACTATATCGTTGCACAGCCGGGAATTCAGCGGCAAGTGGCTGCTCTACGGGACCTTACAGCAAGGATCGATGCCGACCTGGCCAAACATCTTCAAAACGAACAGGTCGAGTTTATTCAATTTAGCTTCCGTTGGATGAACTGTCTCCTGATGAGAGAGATCAGTGTCAAGAACACTATCCGGATGTGGGATACCTATTTGGTGAGCAAGATTTTGCCCTCTTCCTTACCATGAAGTACAACATTACTGAACAGCGTTGAATAGGCTGAAGAGCAGGGTTTCTCCGAATTTCACCTCTACGTTTGCGCGGCTTTCCTGGTGAAGTGGTCATCAAAACTACAGAAGATGGACTTTCAGGAAATCATGATGTTTCTTCAAGCATTGCCCACGAGGGATTGGACTGAAAAGGATATCGAGCTTCTTCTTAGCGAGGCATACATCTGGCAAAGCCTTTTTAAAAACTCTTCGGCGCATCTACGCGGGGTTCCAAACCGAGCACCATCTGGCATCCTGCAGCTGTAATCGATATCGGCCCCTTTCTCTAAGCACGGATAGATACTTATTGCTTTCCCGGCGGCCACTAAGATACCCTGTACTTTACCTTGTCTGCAAATGCCCCATCAATGACACGATAACAAGTCCTCCCGGAATAGGATTCATCTCAATACCAGGCTGATTTCCGAGCATCATGACATGCACCCTTTCTAAATTGGGGCTATAACGTGAGCAATTTCAGATTTCGAACATGGTTACAAGCACAATGAGAATTTTGCCGACCAGATTGCATGTTCAACTGCTACGCTCCAGATTCTTAACCAAAAATGATGATTAACAGATCAGGCAATACCTGCGACATTGATGCACCCGCAGTTTATCATTAGGTACTTGGAGAAGAGATAGAGAGCTGATATGCCTATCGCTAGCAATGCAGCCACCCGAGGGCAGCTCACGGAGTTCATGAAACGAAACAACCAAGAGTGAGGGGAAGGAGCCTTCTGTCTTACCCACCCCTGTAAGGCAAAGACGCAATCTCGATATGCAGACCTACTGCAGCTGTGTGTTGATGAGAAGACTCTAGCGTGCGGTTCATGAGGTGTGCTCCAGGGTAGTAAATGGCGAGACCTGTTCCACATCTGACTACCAAGAGATACAGGAAAGGTACTAGTACGCATTGAATTCTACGGGGCGGTGAAGGCGGCGGCCGTGGACGGGAGACGATGGGGAGAGCGCATCGGTAAGCCCGGCAAGACAACCCGAAAATAGAACAGTTCAATAAATACGACTTATATCCGAGCAAAGGAGAAAAGCGCAGGTCCAAAGTAAAGCTTGTTGGCAGTGGAATCTAGATGACCCAAATTCAAAAAGGGAGCCTTGACGTAACGAGCTGATAAGAAGCCGTCTACTGGGCATGAGAGCATTTGAGCGGAATCGTGATGACGGTGGCACGCACCAGAAGTCGATTGTGGCAGGTGGAAAGAGCCGCATATTCTCGGCTTACTTCTGCAATTTACGCTTGTACTACCTTAATTCCGCTCCGGAAAGCCCACTCGGCCGCCGGAACGCTTGCAGTGCCCACTCGTCAATTACTCGATCGTCGACTGTTGGAGACCGAAGAGCGTGCAATTGTCTTGCGACTTCGGACCGCCGTCCTAATGCACAATGGCCGATCTGGCGGTGCGATTATGGCAGCCGCAATGACGCATCTGCTGACCGGCAATGGAGCGAGAGATCGTCGAGCAGATGTAAAGATTTAGTCCCCCACCATTACATCCAGTCTCCGTTTAGGACCCGCCTGACTTCGGCCCTTTGACGCGAAGGTGCCCGCGCAAAGCCGAGATGGGGAGAGGCATCGTTCCAGGGCTGGACCTCCTGCGTGCGCAAACGACGGGGGATGACGGCGAGGGCCACAGACCTTTTACATGGCACAGGTGGGGGACTGCACGCTTCCACCGACGCGGATCGAAGACCGGGTTCGCTGCCCTTGATAAGGCAAGGCGACTCAAAACGTTGGGGAAAAGTGTGGCCGTTCAAGAATTTTCTGCATTCTAGGCCCAGCTCTTAGCAGCCTCCGCATGCGGCTATGCACGGTGCTAGCTTCCGATTGATTTCTTTTATCTAAAGAGTTGGTTTCACTAGATCGCCCTAACCACCCATTGGCCAATGAGTCACCTGAGCTTCACCTTGTAAGGAGTTACTGGATTTATACTTCGCTCCCGCCGTTGTGACGTTTTGATTCTCACCCATCCATTCTGAAAACTCCTCCCGTAAGCCGTCTGATTTGTTCCGAGTCAAGCGGTGCACCTGGCCATACTTTGTAGTCGAGGTTAGCCAAACAAAAAGTCCCAGTGACCCTACCTGCTTCCCATTCTCCTCCATTCTCTCTTCGCACTCTCAGTAGATATTTCTTAGCAATGGCTCCTTCAGCCATTCCCACAGTCAGCGGCCATGCCGGCGAGCAAGATGTCGATCTCACATCAGCAGCTATTCACCATATTGAGAACGGTCACCCTAACGGCGCCTCCAATGGCACCTCAACAAATGGTCACAAGGCCGTCTACCACGAGTTGGATGCTTCCAAATTGACGTACAGCTTCACCAAGTCGCCACAGGAAGTTCCGGCACCCGGCGTTGTCAGCTTCAACAACTCCTCCATCTGTACGGATCACATGCTCACAGTCACCTGGAATACCGAGACCGGCTGGGCGGCCCCAGAACTAAAACCCTACGGGCCGTTCTCCTTGATGCCAACCGCTTCTGTTTTGCACTATGCCACTGAATGTTTCGAGGGCCTCAAGGCATACCGTGGTTATGATGGCAAGCTTCGTCTCTTTCGTCCCGAGTGCAATGCCGAGCGTCTGCTCATGTCATCGGTCCGCATCTCGCTGCCTGGCTTTGCCGCCGGCGAGGTCGAAAAGCTCATCAGGGCTTTTATCGCTGTCGATGGTCCTAAGTGGCTTCCTCGCGAGCGGCCGGGCACATTTATCTACCTCCGCCCTACCGTGATCGGGACGCAATCCCAGCTCGGAGTCCAGGCCCCTAGTGAAGCCATGCTTTACATCATCGCCAGCTACATGCCTCAGATGGATGCTCCTTCCGGTGGCATGAAGCTTCACACCTCTCCGAGCGACATGGTGCGCGCCTGGGTTGGCGGTTTCGGCTACGCCAAGGTTGGCGCTAACTACGGCCCCTCCCTCCTTGCCACTTCCGAGGCTCGCGCCCGTGGCTTTGGCCAGATCCTCTGGCTGTACGGCGAGAAGAACTACTGTACCGAAGCCGGCGCCAGCAACTTCTTTGTCGTTTGGAAGGACAAGGAGACGGGCAAGACACAGCTTGTAACGGCGCCGCTGGGCGACAAGCTGATCCTCGACGGCGTCACGCGACGGAGTGTGCTGCAACTCATCCGTGAGCGCTGTGCTGAGGAGATTGAGGTTGTTGAGAGACAGTACACGATCGATGAGGTCTTGGAGGCCGATGCTGAGGGTAGATTGGTGGAGTCGTTCGCCTCAGGCACTGCCGTAAGTTGACCCTGTTCATTCATTCTTGGCCCGGTTCCGCTCTTTAGTAGCACAGGATCTCGACCTTGAAATGTTACTCTCTCTTGCTGACTTCGATGAATACAGTACTTCGTCTGCCCCATTTCTATGATCCACCACCGCGGCCAAGACGTCCACATCCCCATGGGCAAGGCCAACGAGGGTGGCGAGCTGACCCTCAAGGTCAAGGGCTGGCTCAAGGACATCATGTACGGAGGAGAAGACCACCCTTGGGGCGTTGTCGTTCCCGAGGAACAATAGGTGCACAGGCAACCAACTCGCCGCACATCGCAAGGACACTTCTGCTGTCGATGCGAATAAGCGATACATTTCGTCTTGTCGGCAAGGTTTGCACTGGTGTAACGTTGCTTTATTATTGGAAGGACACGGGACATGCAAACTCTCTGTCTTACCTTGACGAACATATCCACAAGTTCTACTCCTGTGGGCATACGATTGCAACGACGACACGCCCTAAAGCAATACAATGTGGAAGCTCAAGGCGGGGTATGAGAGGAGTGATAGATGGGATGAATGTTCCACTGCTCCCCTTGATGGAAAAAAGACCCAAGGATTTAATATTCGCTCGGTATGTTCTTGGGAGTCCATTATACGCATGGCCACATACGCTTAAATGTGGTAGCTGGCATTAACGGCTGTTGATTTCAATTCCTTTTGATCTTTTCTCCGTTGGTCATGTTTTAGAAGGTCGGAGCTCTGCGGTAAGGCTTGCGACCATCAAAAGTTAATATCGAGGCATTTCCCCCTATATTTTAATCATGATGAGATGAGCGCACGGGTATGTCGTTTGCTGGTTTGTCGTCGTTGGTTGAGGCTTGGCCCAGGGTGAGACTCGAAACGATGCTCCACTCGTCTAGATATCACACACTATTCGCCGTGTATATAGACTCTTATACTAGGGACAAATGAGACCAAATTGTGCCAATCGACGAAGTCCTAGCGAACATGAGAGATATATATATATATATATATATATATATACGATACCCACCATGTGCCCGTAAGCGAGGAACCGAAGCTTGGGCTGCATGAGGAATCGACCCATCTCAACGAGGAGTAATGCAGCATGTGACAGGGATCACGTAATACCCGAGCCTCATAGTCAAGCACTGCAATTTCATATTCTAGCGAAGATGGCAAATCTGTGACTTCCAAGATATTCTGATTTACATCGCCGACTTTCTTGGCCAGTGTGTATTCTCCTATTGTGCTATAGACAGTATATTGGCAATACATGGTCTAGCAACTAGGTGCAATTGGATCAGGATGGTGATGAATAGACCTCTGGTGAAAGCGTGGATATCTAGAGAGAAATGCGGTCTTGCCCTCCAGTGAATACATAGTCTGGATACCTTGCATGCATCTCCATGCTTCATGCGGAGAGTAATATCCGAAACTCTTGAAAAATGCATAATCTGTATTCTCGATATTTTGATCCCTTCGGTTCTCATCTTGATCGTGGACCGGGCTTCAGAACTGCCTGGAAAACTCTCGTTGTCTCATTTTCGATCTTCTTTAAGGACTCCTGCTTACCATTTAGTACAACATGATTTTCTTTGGTCCCTTTGGTGGAACTATACTTAGCTGTATAACACACCTTTTCGCACCGCCTCATTTCATCCATAATTTCGGTGCCAATCTCATCAATCTCTTCCTGGAATTCTGCTGCTACAGACTTAAATTTAGACTCTGTAGTACTGAGTAAAATGGCTGGATCAAACATATCATCCTTCTCATCCTTTTGAGTTGCTCCTCCTTCAAAACATTGAATTTCATGAAGTAATGGCCACTTCGTCAAGCTATCGATTTCGACTTGGACTGCGCGCTATGAAGTCCAAAGACGATTAAGTTCGCCTTCAGCGGAATTGAGATGAGTTTCAAACTCCATAATAACGTTAGACATGCAAACAACATCACTTCGTTCACCTCCCTCGGGAGTACCAATGACCCTGTTGGCTCTGGCACCCATGACAGAAGACACTAGTTTGGAGTGCGTTGCAGGGAACTTCTCAATAGCCACGTGGTTAGTTCTGATCCCTGAGATTGCCTCTTCGATTAATGATTCTTGAGCAGTTTCCAGCTGGGCCATGGCAGTTGAGTGAAGAGCCAATCGAAGATTAATGATATTTTCTACATGTCGTTAGTCTCGGCTTATAATTGTTGTCTGACAGAGAGCAAAGGCTAATGCTTCAGTCGCTAGACAACTCTTGCCAGTTTAGCAACGTTAGAACCTACCTTCAAGCCCCTTCATTTTTGGAGGCTCTGGGGGTCTATTATACCGGCAGAATGATTGGCCATTACTAGCATCATCGTAATTCATGTACTGAGGCATAAAGTTCTGGCGTGACCTAACTCTATCGAAGTGTATGAAGGCCATGCGTCCTCGTTGTTCAGGGAGCATTTCCCGCTCTTTCATATTTGAAACCCCCCGGCGATTGTCCGAGTCATCGTAACGTTCACCGATACTAACGTCGTGAATAACACGCAGTGGAATAGAATCCAGGGGGCCATCGGTCTGCTTATGAAATAGATTTCGTGGTTGGTGGTAGACTGATTTGGAGTTTTCACCGTCGGTGTTGACAAATAACCTCTGATGCAACGACTTGTCAATTTTCGGGATCGGGGAAGCTGAACGTCTCCTCTTGAAAGACGTCATTCCGGCCTGCGTAGTGTTTCTATAAGGTACGATCTGTTGGGAGAAAAAATGTAGCTGAAAGTTGCCACAATCCAGGTAATCATGCAGACAATAGATGCTGCATTTACCGCCGTTTTAGCTGCGCAAGGGAGAAGATAACCTGTAATGGGTGGACCAAAGTGCACACAACAGATCTTCAGTACTTTGTTTCTCTTCGAATCTTATGGCCGCCATTAATTTGGAAGGCACACCCGCTCCCCCCGTGGCGGGTTCTCTCCTAGCAATAAGTGTAGTAGTGGAAGGCACGTCTCTAAATGCTTGAATGCACTTGAGGATGGAACAAAGTCGTGTCTTGGTAGAAACCATGTTTGAATATCACCGCTACAGCTCGAGTAATGTGACGAGAGGCGGATACATTGTAAGTTCTCGCAGACAAGATGTTCACTGAGCAGTTGATGGACAATACAATCACCTTCTATTTCAGAGTGCTTGTTGAGGGAAATAGCGACAACGTGGCAATTTGGATACCACCGGAGAACAGGGTCGTGAGTAGGGAAGGCAAAGAGGTAGCTTGTAACCGTGAAGGAGAGATCCTTAATACAATTTGTTATTTAGGAACTTTGGAGTACCTGCTGCATGAAACATCTGAATTCTAGTCAAAAACTCCCTTCTATGCAATTCTATTAATGGTCGTAAATCAGGTCGCCTATAAGATGCCGCAACTGATGCCTCATTCCAATGCCATAAATCATAACCTATACTCATCATCCCTTGCTATATCGTTAGTCCCAGTAATACCCCAGCGAAAACAATCGCTACAACCAAGACAAAGCTTAGTTCTTTCTCGTGCGATCCTCTACTCGGGAGCTCTTTCTGCACGGTTGCTGTTACAGAGTTGGCGCTTAGAGTGCAGCTTGCTGTTCCACACGTGTATCCACTTGGGCAGCACCCAGCAACGGCACCAGCGTCGCTCGGGCAGAGGAACCACCCGCCCGCACATGTCGAAGTTGTCGTCGCTGTTGGAACATCGCTGGCTGGCAGCACCAACGTCACACCATTGGATGTAATGGTTGTTGAAGACACCGGCGGACAAGACGTGGTGACACAATCTCGACCTGTGCGGCAGCAGCCTCCCCCAGCGGTTGCAAGACAAGCGTAGAATCCCGTAGGACAATAATCCCCTGTCGCGGTTGTTGACGCGGTTGTTGTGGTGCCAGTGCCGCTTGTTGCACGGAAAGGAGGTAATCCATCTGATCCAGTACCCGTGCTGGTGGTAGTTGTCGCTGTAACTGTCTGCGTGAGGGTGCTTGCCGTAGTCTCCACCGACGGGCTGACTGTTACGATAACTGTAATGATCTCCGTGCTTGGGGTCCCAGTCGATATGACCGTCGTAGACGTAGATGTCATGGTAATAACCGACACAGTGCTTGCAACGCATCCCACCTGTGCACACACATAACCAGAGATGCAGCATCCTCCTCCCACTTCGGCTGAACACGATGTGCTATCATTACCGCATGGTCCCACGTCCCCGCCACATGTCTCTCCATCTGGGCAACAGCCTACATTTCCTGCATCTGCATCGTTAACTGTGAAGCAGGTTTCCCCCACCGCACAACAATAATCCGGTTGTCCAATTGATTCGCAGCTTTTTGTGTTACTGGGACAAGAGAATCCTCGACCTTGTAGGCGATGCAGAGCTTCTTTTGCACGACCCCAGAGGGTCCCGTATTCGTTTAACCCGCGCGCTTCTTCTCCATGGAGTATACCAAACGGCGGGCGAAAGTTCAGAGTAACGGAGAAGTTTTGTGAGAGAAGTTGGTGCTCCTCGGGAGTCAGAGGCCCTCGGCGAACAAGAGGGGACCAGAGCGGTTCATACTGCGGCGCAAATGCTAGATGTTGCGGCATGATCTTTTCACCTTCGTCTAGAGACATCTTCTTAACCGCCGTCGGCAGCTGCTGTGCTTGGATCTGCATTACGACCAGTGCCAACATTGTCGCTGGCAGGCCCAAAAGGCCTGAGAAAAACGGCATTATGAAATGATTGTACAGCTGGGGCAACGTGCTTATGCGTTTTCTTGACGGTCGGGTGTCACTTATTCATGCCAGCTCGACAGATTAGTTCTTGTGTCGCAAAGGGGTGCTCGTGGAGGTGATCGACATTCGAACTATAGTTATTTCGAAATACGCAGCGATATGCTTTCTGTAAAGGCACTACCTCGTCATTGCAAATAAACCCGACGACGATCAATCACATAGACAACGCAGGCCGGAGTGTGAAATGTTTTCCGTCGAGGTTAGGTTCACAACGGAAAAACCATGAGATCAAAAGAGTGAGATCTATGTATGTAAATGCCGGTTTGGCTGAGGTAGCTTCCTGCAGTAAATAGCTAGGCGTACTATGAGAATTAAGTGGCTGGGAGAACCCAAATGTGAACCCGACGTCACTGCCGTCGCCCAACCAACGAGAAGCGCTAACAGCTTGCAAAAAACACGCCGGCTCTTATCAGTAGATTACACACACATACAGCTCTGGCATTTATGTACAGTATTACCCACAGAACCGCTTGGGTGGGTCAAAGCTCTGAATCAGCGGGATTCGGAACCGTGTCTCTGCCACCAATAATAGATGCACAGCCAAACTTTGCACAGTGATTGATTTGCCGCTACCACCGTTTCAAGAATACTGAGTTATTCCTCGGTTCCTGAATATCACAGAGGGGCTTTTTCTTTGCTATCAGGCGTCTTCCCGTTCTATTAAGTATAGCATGATACAGACTCCACGCGGAATATCGTATTTTCCTTGGTTGGTGAAGGTTATCATCAATTCAAAAGTGCTTTAGGGCTGACATCTCATGCGGCTTATGTTATATTGCTGTGGGTTGGACGTCTCACCCCTTTTCTGCTGTTCAAGTATGGCAATCTTACAATAGTCCCCTGCTCGATACTTAAGGAACTGAGCCCATAATAAATCTACACGTATTTTCTTTAGAAAATTCATAAATCAACCGTCTTTTTATTGTTATTGTGAATTCTTTTTTTTTTTTCCTCTTCTGGAAGATTACGGCTATGAGGTTAGCGGAACGCATACGAGAAAACAAGACATCAAATTCGTAAAGGAAACAGCAGCAGAAAGCAGACTATGGTGAGTTAAGTTTCGCCAGCCGTTTTGAGTGCGAAAGATTATTAACCATCCAAAGGCGCCCTCAAACCTTGTGGTGATCCCCGTCCTTGTTGCGCTGGCCATCGCGGGTATCTTTTGCGGTCCCGTGTCAATAGCGTCCAACGGCTTTGGGGATGCCAGCTGGATCTACTTCAACAGCTTGTCTTCAGACCCAGCGGCGACCCCCGGGTTTCCTGGTGCTCCGAAACCGCACTTTCGAAACTACACTGGCGTCGCAAATGTCGACGTTGTACTCGCTGCATTGGCTGCTTTCTTTTCCGGGCTCCTTGACGGCGACGTTGCCCCAGAGTACACCTTGTACGCTATCTGGGCTTTCCTGCAGTTCATGTCGCTGTCCGTGCTTGTTATCCTCGAAGGCTTCCGGCCTGGTAACAAGGGCAAGCTGGTGGCGTGGTCAGTATCTTCCACTTACAGCACAAGTCAATAAATTGGAATTTATGTTAAAATTGGCTCTATAGGACGAGCACAATGCTGCTATTTGCTCAGGCAGTTTCATGGCAGTTCTTGATACCTCTATGGGTCGCCTTGTATCTGGCCACCTCGCCAATAGCCAAAACCACTTCATCGAAGCTGGAAACGAGCTTGTTGATTGACCGATGGGATATCGCTGTTCTGCCCGTGACAGTGCTTTTCTCCATGGTAATCCCAACGGTGCTCATGTTTCTTCCGCCATCAATGATTAGTGCAAAAGCTCACTACGCCTCTATCGCATTCTGGCAGCCCTTCCCCGCGTGGCATTACCTGCTACATCTAACCTTAAGCAGCCTGGCTCGTGTAATCCAACAAGCCCCCGCAACGCCTACTCAGTCTACCACCTCAGCCACTTTTCGAGCCTATCTTCCGCGCATAAGGGTCGTTTATGATGCCGTTTTCTGGGCCGGGGCCGCTGGGCAGTTGTCGATTATCCTCCTTACCAACGCACCGCAGCCTCTACTATCAACACTTGTCAAATATGTACCGGCTCTTACCCCGTACACCGCATCATCTGTGTCTTTGTATTCGATATTCGCTCCCTGGTACCCTCCAAATCAACCTATTGCGGACCCTGATACGATCGGCTCCGGCGACCTAGCGCCTTTGACTGTGTTCTTTTTGCATTACGACATGTATATTGGATGCGGGGCTTTATTAATCTGGGCGGTTTGCCTTCATCAGCGAACTTTGGCGAAAGGCAGCTTGACCAAGACACTGCTAAAGGCCTTAGGATGGTTCATGGTTGGCGGGTTCGCAGCCGCAGTAGCAGCATTGCTCTGGGAGCGCGACAACTTTGCCCTCCAGGAGGCTCCTCTTGCCGCGAAGGAGAAGAAGAAGAATTAGGGGAGTTTTATAGGTAATTAATCGTGGCAAGTTGTATTTGCGACAAGCTAATGCGGGAATCGTAAAATATTTTACACCGTCGACTTCTCACTTCTTCGCCATCAGTCCGGGTTGTGACACGTCGTAGTAATTCACATTCGCTAAAATCGCATCCCATAACGCTTTGGCTTATTTCATGCCTTCGAGTTATGTGCATTGTATGTTCTACAAATGGGTCGGCACACACCCCAACCGTAATGGTGCATCGGCTTGGTTTAAGGATTATCAGATTGGAGAGGTCACTTTGGCGATGATATCGGCTGCCCGTGCGGCCGCACCGATTCGGGGTTCTAGCTGCGTTCCGAGGCTCCGTGTGAATGTGGAACAACTCCGCTTTTCTCTGTCTTGTGACATTCCACAGTATGAGCACCTTAAATACGAAACATCTGGAGAATTATTACATCTGGGGTAGAGCAGACCAAAGTTCTATTTAGGCTTTTTATTATTATAAATTTTGTGCGTGAGGTTTTCGTCTTTGTCCATATCCTCTCCTTTTATACTCATTTATTTTGCTGTACATCTCCAGATCCGAGGTTAAAAAACCGGAAAGATATCTTCGCCATGGCCGCCCCAGATGTGCCAATCGTTTTATTCTGCTACACAGCCGCACCCAATGCGAGACGTGTGATTTGGTATCTGACTTTACGTGGGATACCCTACTTGCGATGCGTACGTTTTTTTTTCTCACAACCTACCGTGGGCACAGGGAGAAAGATGCGCGCGTATCTGTTATCTGTTAAACGTTTGAGCTGACCTTTCGGAATTTGCACCAGCTGCAACCGCCGATCATGCCCCGACCGGACCTTAAGAGGTTGGGCGTGTCATACCGGCGGATCCCGGTGCTTAGTATTGGCCGTGATGTGTACGCGGACACACGGCTGATCCTGCGGAAGCTGGAGGAGCTTTATCCACCAAGCGCGGCGCACCCGTCCATCTCGGCGGTGACGGGCGAGCAGCGCGCGCTGGAGAGGCTCCTATCCCGCCACAGCATGCGCACCGTGTTCATGGGCGCCGTAATGACGCTACCCTCAACCCTGCCGCATATGTCCAGCCCCCAGTTCGTCGCAGATCGCGCTGACATGGCCAACGCGCCGCCCGGGGACCTGACGCCCTTCTCGCCTGAGGTGCGCGCGGCGCGGCGGCCCGCGGGCCTCTGCATCGTGCGCGACGCCGTCGAGCTGCTCGAGACCACGCTGCTGGCCGACGGTCGCGATTGGGTCCTGGGCACCGAGTCCCCGACTCTGGCGGACCTCGAGGCCGTGTGGCCCCTGCACTGGGCCAACACCGTCCCCGGTGCCTACCCCGCCGATCTGTTGAGCGCCCAGACGTATCCAAAAGTCTTTGCCTGGATCGATCGATTTGACAAGGCGATAGCTGCGCGCGGTAAGGACATCGCTGCCCCCAAAGATATAAAAGGGGAAGAGGCGGCGAAGATCATCTTAGGCTCTAAATATGCTGAGGCGGAAAGCGATGTCGACGCGATCGACCCCATCGTTTCGTCCCAAGGCTTAAAGAAGGGGCAGCTTGTCAGGGTGTGGCCCACTGATTCCGGGTCGCTTCATAAAGATGTCGGTACTCTGGTTGGTGTTAGCAGCCAAGAGTTTATCATCGATACCCATGGAGAAGCAGGCAGTGTGAGGCTGCACGAGCCTAGAGACGATTTCAAGATACAGAAAGTCGACAATATGAAACTGTAAGGATTGGCTTTTACATTTGTATATGTAATTAGACGATCTTACCACGTGTAAATCGAGGGTCATAATAATAAATCAGTCGTGGTGATAGTGTCTTCGCATATGATCAGTGTGTTTAAAATGCTGCTTTACACTTAACATTTCTATGTTAGCGCACGAATATCCCACCTAAGCGTCAAACCCACACTAGCCTCGTTATATACTACTACAGATCTCGCTTAGCAAAACCGCTCGATCCTTTTGGGTAAGGTAACAGATTAAGATGATGTACTCTAACATGTCAAGTCATGATCGCATGCCCTATACGTCGTGCGCGCGTTACCTGATAAAACTTCCACTTTCACTATCCCAAATAAATCGGTAGTGGCCCTGGAGCGTGTAATTGAAGTTGTAATTACTGAAGTGCTCACACAGCACGTGAACTGTACCCCGGAATTTGCGGGGATGTCCTTTTTGGCTTCTTTAACCATGTAGAGCTAAGCACGTACTACAGAGGCCATGGGTAGGAGAAGCTCGCCCGTTGAGCCTCCGACACAATGCTAAGAACGACGTAACCAAGGGAGGGTGGAGAGGCTTGCATTGTGGGTGGTGAATGGCCGGCAAGCGTCAAATAGTGGCCCGCTTGACTTGCCCTTTTGGCTAAGTGTACCGGAGCTTCATGCCTGGGAAATTGGATGACGACAGCCCACTGCCTGTCCCACACGTGTCGCGTACTCCAATGATGCGCTTCTGTTTTGGTATGCGGCGTTCTGGCAGATTGAAGCCCTCTGGCTTCATATTGCTCTACGATAATTGCATTACGATGGGTACATATCTCTGTTCAATGGAAGTAATGCAATTATCGTAGAGCAATATGAGGGGAAAATGCCGGGTTTAATGCTCTGCTGCACTCGTTAGACCGGCGTTGACCTCGGGCGACAAAAAAAAAATGTGGAAGGGGATTTGAGAACCAAAAAAAATAAAACCACCGAAAGGCGCCGCTAGACGCATCCATGCAAGCGCGAAAGCAATTTCAGTGGGGAAGGAATGCACCCGGTGCGTCATAAGTGAGAACTACCCAGCGAAGGGGGTTTACGCCAGGAACGTTTGTGTCGCGGTCTGTCTGGAGCACCAGCAACACTTTTGTGACACAGAGATCGAGGAAGATTCGAGATCTCAGCTGGGGGAAGATGGGACACGAGTGAGCATTGCTGGGAAAGGTAAGCATGGCGACGATCTTTGGACTCTCGGCGATCTGTACGTGAAAACCGCGATTCTTGCAGGCCATCTAGCGGGACAGTTTGCCAAAATGGTGGCGCACTGGGTGTGGACTTCGAGGATCCCAAGACGAAGCATGACGTAACTCTTTCGATATTACCCCCGACCGTCCTGACGTTGGGAAATTCTGGCTCGATCTGAACACTGTTCTGATTGGCGAAGCCGCGGCCAAAGTCAATTGCGACTCAAGGGCTAGAACAGAAGAAATGGAAGGAGATAAATCTGAACTACAGTACTATGCACAATGAGTTTCCGTCTGGTTACTTTGCACCGATTACCAGTTGTGACGTGAGCTCAGGCGTGACGGCGGGCTTCGCTTGCAAACTGGTGTTCCCCGGAGATGACGTGGGGGGAGTAGGGAAGAAACAAAAGTTCCACCAGAGACAGTAGCGCGGTAAGTTTGTAAGAAATGCTGGTGGGAAATCTTCGCAACGAATGGCTTATTAGAAAGTATGAAGGATTATGTAGATAGGAAATAGACAACATCCTGACCGCTCTGCAATGCGTGAGCATGGTTTCGAGGCTTCGTGGTCAAACATGTCACCCAGCCAAAAGGGCTGACGGGATTCCGTGTTTGCCACTTTTGCTTTTCCGGTTGCAGCGACTGACTGACGGGCTGGTTACCGCTCTCTTCCTAGCGCTGCAAGATCGAGTGCCGCCTTTCTCCAAAGGGCAGCCAGGTCTCCACTTGCTCGTGGTTTTCGTTAATTTTTTTCTTCTTCTTTGTCCAGTATTTGTGCCCAGGCTCGATAATCCCTGTCCCCTGGATGTCGTTTAGGCGGCGTTGTATTGTAACTAGTATTCGTGCGGTTCGGTTCTGCAACTGGTCTGACACCTACCAGCCATTCGACTCCGGAGTCTTGAAAAGGCTGCATTTCTAAGCAAGTTCTTGCCTGCCTCCCACCTGCAGGTGGCTACTAGCCTCTATGGAAAAAGGGGCTCTTGTTCTCTGCAACCAAAAAAAAGGAAGGCTCGCGTGTTCGTGGCTCAGAAGCGGCGCGTAAGCAGAAAGTTTTTTTTAATGGTATCTCCGCCATATACACAGTATTATCTTTTGAAGATGTACCGACTATTTGATGACATAAATATCTGCTGGTCCACTGAGTACTGCTGGCTTTGCTTGTATCAGGCCATTTCAGATTGCAAAATGGGTACCCACAAAGAAGGAAGCTTTGCCTACTAGTGATGACAAGTGTTGGGGGGAGGGTGGCACTGTTTAGGAGCACATAGGTAGGACAGCAAATTTGGTGTGAAAAAAAAAATAACTTGAAGACTGCTCTTATCGACTATGTACATCATGCCCAGCTGGATGCATGTAGTTTTTGCATTGTGATACGGGGAGGGCATAGATCTATTGACTCTAGAACCGTCTCCATGTCACGGCTCAACGTCGTATGAGATACCATCGTCTGCTCCGGACCATGACCATTACCAACTTCATTAAAAAACCAACCAAAGTTGGAAAAGCTGCTAGGAACGAAGAAAGACTCTCCGTTTTTTTTTTCCTTTGCCTTTCTGGGGCGGCAGAGCAAGTCATGCAGGGTCAAGGTTGAACAAACGGTACAACAGAATGGGTACCGTACAAAGTACTCAAGGAACCCGTTTCCAACTGGAGGGTAGTAGAACCCAGAGAGGAGATGAGGGGGGGGAGGCTGGACTGGATGTATTGAAATCATGATCCCGATCCTCCCTGCTCTGGCTTCTCACCTCGCGCGGGCCACCTGCACTGTGCAGATACTTGATCACGTCTTGACCCTCCCAAGGACAGCCATTGGACGGCGCTGCACCCGGGTGGGCTAGCGCTGGTCGCCTTGGCCACCTTCGGCTCCAAGCAACTTTCGGGGGCTTTTACGTCTGCTGTGCCTGTGTCTTCGCCAAAATTCCACCCCTTATGTCACTTCTTTCCTCATGACCTCATCGTCAGAGAACCTCACTCTTGTTCGCAACCTGGCAGCACAAACATTGACGCAGCCCAGCAGCCACCGCGTATGGGATACCGTCGTCACTGGACGAACTTGCGAGTTCCTTTCTGATTGAAAGATAATATTCTTTCCCCCGATTTTCTTGTGTGCGATTTCTTTGGGGTCGTGCCAGCTTAGGCAGAGGTGGTTTGCCTTAGACTCGCAGACTGCCTCCAACTGTCATCGGCCTTGTTACATCATTTCCCTGCCCCGACGTCAAAAATACTCCTCCCAAACACACCCAAAAGTCAAAACTTCGTCATCATGGCACCTATCGATACCAAGCCATCAGATAACCCTTCACCAGGTGAGTTGACCGAAATTTTTCCTTTCTCACGTTGCCCCATCTCGGATGTTGTCTTGTGTGTCTTGCTCTTGTCGCATCACCCATTGCGACCAAGTCTTCACATTGGTCGCGAGCAACGCGCATTAGCACCTCGACCTTCTCTTGCTTGTGCCACACAACTATCACCACTCTCATCCTGACCAGTGGCTACCACTGTCACGCATTTCCCTGTCGCTCGTCCGTCTAATATTGATTGCTACCGTGGTTTATCGCCCACTAACCACTGCTTGCTACCCTTGGTATAGTGACCAACGGCGACAAGAAAATTGACGCCGCGAGTAAACCTGAAAGCATTACGAATATCGAACCTGGCCAACCTCTAGCACCTCCCCCCAAACCCGGCGACACCGGTGGTGATTACTTCTCGAGCAAATTGAGCCTCGAGCCCAATCCGTTCGAAGAATCCTTCGGTAGCGGAGGTACGGTTGAAACCCCTGGGGGTACAAAGTTGCCCAGCGTGGCGGCCTTAACATCTCCATCGTCCTTGCTTCCCGGAAACGGGAACACTCCATTCAACTGGGGTGGAGGGTCTCTTAGGACGGGACCTCTCAGCCCAGCGATGCTCTCTGGCCCGACTGGTGATTACTTTGGTGATACATCGCACACCCTGCGAGGTGGTTTCACGCCAAACGAAAGTTCTCTGCGTACCGGCTTAACACCTGGCGGTAGCGGGTCTATGTTCCCTGCTCCGAGTCCAAACTCCCAGGCACTTTATGCTCAGCTAGCTAGCGGTGGCGCGACACCTAGCACCTTGGATTTTCATCGCACTGCTATGAACGCAGCTGCTGCCAAGGCAAACCGTGATCAACAGCCCGCGACCTCCCAACCCCAAGACCTCCCCAACGGTGTAGCTGTCAAGGCAGAGGCCAAGCCTGCATCCGGTAGCTTCGATCCCCACGATAACGACGCGGCGAACGGCTTGTTTATGCTGGCGCAGGGAGCTCAGCAGCGTAACGGCACCCAGCCCGTCAACCAGCAATACCCTGTCGGAGGTAACCAGCCTGTGCACGCCCACCCAACGCCTCCCAACGCAACCTCCGTATCACCCCAGCTCAACGGCAACGCCTCTGTTGGCCCTCAGTCTGTTCGAGGGGCAAGTGAGGCTGCCAGTGGCGGCTCCGACGAAATGGAAACGGTGCGACCTGCTACAAGGGGAAAAGGCAAGAAAGCCTCTGCCACTACGGCAGTCAATGGTAGGCGAAAGGCTGAAGAGCCTCCCGCGAAACCACCTGCGAACAAGAAGGCCAAGATTACTGCACCACCATCCTTTAATGGAGATGATGAGAACACTTCGGATGAGGACATGGATGATAAGGATGATGACGATCACAAGCCAAAGTCCAAGATGACCGATGAGGAGAAGCGCAAGAACTTCTTGGAGCGCAACCGGTATGTATTCGACTTATAACTCTTGACTTCTCATGAGCCCCACTTCCCCAGGCGCATGCCACTCATTATCGCGCTCGTACTTGGCTATACTAATGCGGACCCCCTCTCAATAGCGTCGCCGCGTTGAAATGTCGTCAACGTAAGAAGCAGTGGCTTGCCAACCTGCAGAACAAGGTGGAAATGTTCAGCACCGAGAATGATGCGTTGACGGCACAGATTTCTCAGTTACGGGAGGAAGTTGTCAATCTCAAAACATTGCTTTTGGCGCACAAAGATTGCCCAGTTACCCAACAACAGGGTTTACACGGTGCATTCATGCAGCAGGCAATGGAGACGTACAACCCCCAAATGAATCCTTATGGAATGGCTGCGCCGCCTATGCCTAACCAGGCCGTCATGGCGGGCCAAGCGCCTAGGCGTTATTCGTAGGGTGATAACCCTGGCGCCGCCGTCTCGACATCGATGTCAGAGGCGTATATATGCACTGACGAGAGATGATGCCATGACAGAATATGTGGACAACGTATACATTCACTGTGGTGAACCTCTTGGTCAAGAGTGTCACCAAAGCAGCGGGTATATGTCGTTACATCGGGGATGAAGTAATCTCATCCAGAGGCAGGAACCTGGATTTGGAGTAGGAACCATTCAGATACGAATCTTATACTCAACTATATGGCGAAGCGGATCATTATTCCTTTGCCTGTACTAACATTCTTAACTCCAACGAGAACGAGTGGACAGGCGTTTGGCATGTTGTTAATGGTGGTGTGGTAACAATGCACTACCAAGGGGAGGATGCATTTGGGCTAACTAGCAAGTGCTACGTAGCCTATTCCCTGTATGTAATGGATGGGTATACACATCAAAAGCGGTGTTCGGGGGGGATTGGGTTGAATTTCTCTTTATTTCTTTTACTGCTGGCGTTGGTATGGGCGTGGAAGTGAGGAAGCCGGGAAGCGAAATGGAATATACCATGTTCACTACCGTTCCATCATACTCCATCATGTTGCGCAGAATTTTGAAGATGGCTTGAGCAACAATGAAGCTGTCTGGTGCTGGAAATAGTGTTGCAATATACGTTGCTGAAAAACTTAAAATTGATGATCAATCAACGTGCTAAAGGTGCTATCCCGATGATGATGATGATGATGATGACGACGATGGCGATAATCTCCCGCTTGCGTGGTAAATGCCCCGTTGAACTGATTTCAGGCACAGTTTTTCATAGTTTGCATGTGTTCGCACCCCGGTATAGGTCTTGATCAGAGGTGCGAACGTATCGAGGCAAAAAGTTAACGTTGCGCAAGTAGTGTCTATGTGTATTGGGACATTCATACATACATAGTAAATCTACCCCAGCACTGAGGGTGAGAGAGATGAGAGAATTGCCCGGTTGGGTCTAGTGGAGGGGGGGTTCCTGGCTGGGCTTAGTTTGACAGCGTTTGGCGATGCCAATCGGCCTAAAAGGGCTTAGCGTGATTCTCTCTCATGTAAACAAAGTGGGAAGGGCAATGCGCGCCCCAACACCACGATTTTGTCTCATGAGCAAACCTAGGACGCCGGATCCCGAGATCCAATGCATCGCTACTGAGCCGCCACCTTCCGAGCGCATATCCGGCAATTGAAATTGGGAAACATTCGCATCACAAGAAATCGACGCGATCACCGCGCTGATCACGCGCCCTGCAACCCAGCAAGCAGTGAAGGCGCTCGTGGCTCGCGACTACGGCTCGGCACACCGATATTGACCGCCAACGATATACCTCCGACGACACACCCCAAACTACGTGCCATCGGCTGGTCGCTATCCATGACTACTCTTGTGCAGACCCGCCAGCCCCTGCAAATACTGAGTATGAGCGTTCAGCCCAAGCGGCGCCGTAGCGAGCGCCTTGCCGGTACGTCAATCTTCCACCACGGGGGAAACAGCGAAGAAACTTTAGCACCGGGGAGGAGGGCAATGGATTTAACATGCGTGAATGGGACTAACGTATATTTGCACGTAGCGTATGACGAGCAGGATGGCGACTTTCATTTCACGCGGGGTACCAAACGGGTCAAGACGACGCAGCCAGATACTATCCCCGAAGATGATGTCGCTCCAGCACCAGCTCCGAAGAAGGCCGGCAGACCGCCCAAGCAGAACAAGGCTCGTGCCCTCCCGCTGGAGGAGTCTGAAGAGAAATCACGTCCATTGCCGTCCCGGAGAGCTTCAAAGCGGAAATCGAACCAGTTAGATGTCCCCCAGGACGTAACTGCACCAGCACCGGTAGCGCCACCGCCGCGGGCGCGTCGGGGACGGCCATCTGCAGCAGAAAAGGCCGAAGAAGAGAAGCAGAGGGCGAAGCCAAAGCAACAGGCATCGAGTAGCAGGTCTCAACATCAGGCAGCTGACGACATAGAAGAGTCTCATCCACCGGCGGTGTCGACACCCACTCCCCAGGAGGAAGAGAAAGCGCGTGGTAGGAAAGGAACCAAAGCGGCAGATTCTAAAAAGATCGCCCTGCCATTCAGCGACACGCCTATAATGAACCGTAACAAGGAAATGCGGAGGAAGACCGGAGGACGGAGGAGCAGTCTAGGCATGAGAGGACGAAGAGCTAGCTCCTTGATCGATAACGGGCACAGTGCAATACCTCACCGAGAGGTTGATGCCAGCCAATTTTACAAGCACATCGAAGCCGAGGGGCTTAGCGAACCACGGCGCATGAAGCAGCTATTGACTTGGTGCGGTGAAAGGGCGCTGAGCGAGAAACCGCCACTGGGGAGCTCAAATTCCAATGCCATTCTAGGAGGTAGGTCACAGAAAACACGCCTAAGATGTTATGCTCAAATTCTCCGACTGCATCCCCTGGTTCCCACATCCAGAGCCCGGCAACGCAGAAGTAGCAGTGCTTCCTAGCTCTGGCGCACAACATCGAAAAAGGCTAACAGAAATTGCAGCACGTGCTATACAAGATCAACTCCTGAAAGACTTCGGGTCCAAGTCTGAATTCTCGGACTGGTTTGCCCGAGAAGACGTACCAAGACCACCAGCAATAGTGAAACCAAACCCGAGAAACATTGAGCATGAGCGCAAAATCGCAGAGCTGGAAGAAAAATTGAAAAGGTATTGCCCATGTCCTCCTTGCTGGCAGAATTATGAGGGAGGCCTTGCTAACCACTCAAATACCACAGGTTAAGAGTCGAGAAGAAGACATGGTTATCTTTAAAACAGGCCCCTCCGGATTTACCACCACTTTTCCCTCCCAGTTCAGACATTCAAGGGCAATCATTACCAGACGAATCACTTCTCGACTCAGAAGAGGCACAAATGCTGGCAACCCTCAAAGATCCCACGTCAAGTTTCACCAAGCTTAGAGAAAATACTCAGGCACGAATCGCGGCCCTCCAAGCTTCCCTGGAATTCAAAATCGACCAGCTTGCAGACAATGTGCATAAGGTAGAGCAGCGGATCAATACCGCAGGTCGTGAGGCAGATCGTGTGCTGGGCTTATCAGCAGCTCGCCTGAAAGAGCGCGAGGAGAAGGAGAAAGAGAGCGCTGGCACGAAGGACATGCCGGTGATGGAAGTCCTCAGAAGTCTGGGAAGGATATTACCGGAAGGCGATGGGGGGTTATAATCAATACAGTGAAAGGATGAATCATGAACAAGAACATTCTGGCGATTGCCCCCTTTTGTTTCTTGTTCCTCTCCATTATATGTTGTATGCGGCGAGACTTGCATGGGCCAGGAAGGAGAATAAGGTACTTGATTTGCATGGACAGAGCCTGGGTTTGGTTTCGTTTGGATGTTTTGCTTTTCCCGAATTTGGAAGATACCACAGGCCATTCCTTACATCTCTTCTCGAAGAAGATCAGAAGGGGCCGGATACCATTGGAGTTCAGGACGGAGGCGGAAACATGGCTGAAGTAGTCATTGTGTTTTTCTTTTTACGATCTGTCCCCGACAACTCTCTCGCTCCATTTTGATGTCGGAGACCAACATTGAGTTGGAGATACTTTTTTTACATGAGGTCATGATTCAATGATGCAGAGCGCATGGCATTTTATTTTTGAGGTGGCATTTCATACCTAAACTACACCGGACGCGTCTTTCATGCCCAGGCATGCATATCGTATCTCCATGACAAGCTTGGCTGACCCGCTCGTTGTAATAAATTGCCTGGACGTGCGACGTCTCTCATATTTGCATTCTGCTCTGCGTAGGCACTTTCTACTCGCACGCTTCCTCACTTATGAATTTATAGACGTGCATACCACACTACTTATACTGGTAGTAATGTGAATGAGGGATCGTTCAGACATGGGCCTACTGGAGGTTGCTCAACGACACCATATATTTTATATCACGGCTTGGAGTTGATTGATGCTCTCATAGGAAGCATGAACTCTCGACCTGTACTATTACAAAATTTGTACACGGCTCTCCGCCTCCGCCCCCCCTCCTCTAGTGTCCCCCAACCGTGCTTCTCTTGTTCGTTGATCATACAATGCCTCGTTCTGGTTTACCATACTCCGATGTTTTCTCGTTTCATAGAATCTAACTCGGCTCATTTATGTTGTGAAAGGGGAGAGGGGAGAGGGGAGAGGGGAGACGGGGGAGGAGAAGGAGGAAGTCAGGAGGCTAGAAATTAAGAGCGCAGGTTGGGCATGAACCCCATGCCGCCGCCCTCCTCGCCGCCCTTGCTCCGCCGCTTGACATGCTCGCGCAGCAGGCGCAGGACCTCGCTGTCACGCCAGCGCGCGGGGATGGGTCGGTACGCCGGCTTGAAGGTCCCGATGGTCTGGGCCCACTCGCCCTCGCCGGGCTGGCGGGCGCGCTGGTCCTCGGGGGCCTCGGCGCCAGAGTCCGAAGTCGACGAGGCGGTGGCCGATGGTGCGAACGTAGTGGAGGAGGAGGAGGCGGGCGCGCCGGTGGTGTCGGGCTCCTGCGTCGCCCAGTAGTAGATATCCCAGTCATTCTCGTCCAGGAACAGGTCGTACTGCGTCATCTGTTCCTTGGTCATCCCCGGCAGGTGGATGTCGGCAAAGGTAGACAGGAGGAGGTCGGACTCGAGGATCCCGCGCTTGCGGCTCTGGTCTGTTCGATCATTCTAGGATTAATAAATCATGCGTCAAAAAACCCGGATGTGCATATGTTCAGATGTGGTAAGGGGGGGTGCTGCTTGCTCCTCTGACCATCCGAGCCTCTGCCCCTTCTCCGTCGATTTTCCTGTTCTTTTCCGAACGAGCGAGGCGGAGTACGAATGTAGGGTTCTCGGAAATAGATAGAGAGAGTGAAAGAGAAAAGAGAGGTTTACTCACAAACCAATCGCGCCCGCATCGTGTTCTCGTCCTCGCCTGTGCGTCGATACGGCTCGACCTTGAACTGGGCGCCCTCGAGCTCGCCAACGCCCAGCTCTCCGGTTTGGGACGGAAGCAGCTCAATCGGCGGCGGCTGGCTGTTTTTGGACGCTTGTCGGAAGGTGCCGGTTGATGAAATAAAGCGCAGGGCAACGGGGCGTGCAATGGCACGGCAGGCGGCCGATGTTGCTGGTCGCATGGCGGCGACGGTGCGTAGAGCTACCATTGTGTGAGAGAAAGGAAGGAAGGCCTTGTTCTGATCTGTCTTCTTCCTGCCTTGCCTCTGGTATGATGTGCAGTCAAAACGGACTGGGTGAAGTATATCTAGGTATGTAATAACAGCAGCCAATTGCCAAAGTCTCGATCGTTGACGTAGATGGAGTTGAAAAAGCTAACAGGCAGCTTGGGGGTAATTTTTTTTTCTCCTCTTGTCGCCTTCCGAACCCGACAATCATAGCTCCAAAAAGCTGCTGATTGCCGAGGCCGGACGACTCCGGGGACCCCGGATTTATTGGCGCTGAGCTGCCGGAGCATCGGCCAAAAACGGAGCTTTTGTCTGCTGCATTAAGCTCTTAGGATAGTTATCAATGCAGGGACAGATATCAGAATCTGTGACCCTTTTCCTGCAATATTGCATAGTTTGAGAGCCATGTTAAGATTGTTCTACTGGGAGTGTGATGGTCAGACGCAGATGGCAATGGATTTTGGATTGGGTGATGATTGACACAACTTGCGCACTTGCCGCGAACAAGAAGAATCACAATTTGAACATGTAGAGGCTGCGAATCACAATATCAAAAGTATAAGTTAAGTCTTTGACATAGTCATGACACCGTTTTGTTGTATCTCTAAACGCCGTTCCTGCCAAGCAAGCGACGCCTATATAGACTGCCTTGTATACACAGACAAACCCACAAAGATCAGTGGCACACAAGCATCATCCCAAACCCTTATGGAACCTTTGCTCTTGCCACCTTCTGTATAAAACCTATGCAATCAACGGGGCGAATCAACACCATTAAATTTCGTGCAGAAAGTCATACGTTCCGATGCTGATGGCAACCTGCGCAACCCAAATTTACCACATGTAATTTACTCGTAGGCGACCTTCGTTCTCTTTAGATCAAGTGCTTCGATCGGAAGTACGCCCTAAGGTACATAATCTGCCAGCCCCAGAGGCCAACAAGAAGCATGGTAGTGCCGATTCCAAACCACTTCACACGGTTGTTGGTGCTCTCGTTGGTGTCGCGGAGCTTCTGCTCTCTGGCGCGCAAGTACTCCATCTCGCCAACAATCTCACCAATGGTCTCCTCGATGCGGCGCAGCTCAGCTTCGATGGGCTTCAGCTTCTCAGTAGCCTGGATCGCGTTCCAGTCCTTGGCGTCGGCGCCGATATCAATGTCGAGCTCAACGTGGCGAGAGGGATCGTGCCCTACTGTCTTGCCATCTGGGAGACGGTGTCTGTTAGTGACGGGCTCTCTGCACCCCAAGGCGATCTATACAGGATAGGAAGATGGCTGCTACATACTGTAGACGTTCTCGAAGCAAACATCGAATGCGGCGTCGGCATGCGAGGTGAAAACCTGGCGCGACTCGCCAACGACGTCCTTGGCTTTGCCGTACTCATTGCCATGGGCATCCTTGATCTATAATGGGAGAGCAATGGGTTAGCCAACGGCGCTGGTCCTTCCCGCAGTGACGAGGATAGGTAGGTGGGCACAGGCAGAGGCAGAGGCTTACGTGAATGTTCAGGGCCATGCCGTCACCCTTGGACCCGGACACGGTGGCGGTCACAACCACCAGGGTGTCCTGGGCAACAAAGTTTCTTATACATCTCTCGTTCCTGCCGTGCTTGGGAGAGATGTCGAACTTGAGGGCGGAGGCAGCGGAGACGAGCAGCAGGACGCTGCAGACATACTGCAGCAGCGATCGTGAGACGGCCATGGGACTGGGCCGCCGATGTTGGCGTATGCGGGACGGTACAACTGAGTCGATGGTAGGGGGAGGAAATGTCAAAAGACAGTGGCCTGATGGTGTATGCGTGCTGAAGCAGGGCTCTTCGTGAGTAGAGAAGGCTGTTGGCGTCGAGAAGGAGAAAGACCACGAATCCCACAGATCTCGTGCTTGCAGGGGAGTTTCGCTGTGCTACAGTAGCTGGGGCGTGTTAACAGCTTTCCCGGTGGTTGCACTCAATTCCTTCAACGTGTACTGTACTGTTTCCGCCGCCAGAGCCCCCCCTTTTGGGCTTAGCCTGGCGCGGCTGGCCCTCCTACAGGCCAATCTGGGGGGTGGCCAACCCAGCAGGGGGGCGGGGCCCGAGCTCTGAGGCTCCCAGAAAAAACCCCCTTTCATCAGCCTCCTGCTCCCGCCGAGCTAGCATGTCCCAGCTTTTTGGCTTCAGCCTCGTTGGTGTTTTTCCTCCCATCAATCAATCAAATCAATCAATCCAATCAGCTTCCCATAGCTTACATTTGAACTAAACTTGGGTGCTATTTCCACTCTTTGCAACGACATCCAACGGCTTCCTCCTCTTGCCGCACCCCAGAAATCATCGCACCGCATCGTACCACCGCGTCCGCATCCCTCTCAGTCATTGCCTCGGGTCAGAACCGCTTTGCTTCCCCATTACTGTTGCGAGCTTGGGCGTTTACGGATTTTAAAGACGCGCAGCAAGGCTACCACGCAAGATGCCGAAGTGTATGTGATAACTTATCTCTGCCCGCCTCTCTTCTTTCTCCCGCTCTCCCTATGGCCGCGACCATTATCGCGCTTTCGCCCCAGTCCAGCCGGTTACCGTACTAACATTCTTGTTCCTTCCTATCTTCTAGTCTTTTGCGACTACTGTGATGTCTACCTGACTCACGATTCCATGTCGGTGCGGAAAGCCCACAACAGCGGTCGAAACCACCTGCGCAATGTCGTCGATTACTACCAGCAGATCGGCCACGAAAAGGCCCAGTCTGTCATCGACAGTATCACCTCATCCTACGCTGCTGAGGGCCAAGCGCACGCCAATCCCATGCTGCCGCACAACCAACCTGGCCACGGCCACGGCCCACCTGGCTTCCCAGGCGGTCTCCCTCCTCCTCCTTTCAACTTCCCTGGTGGTGTTCCACCTCCTTTCCCAGGTATGCCGGGAGCCCCCCCACCTCCTGGCGCGTTCGGTGCCCAGGGATTGCCTCGTAAGTCGAACTCTTTCTGTACACGGCCCTCTTCCTCGTCATCCTCGTCCCATCATTCACCTCGCCAAAAGCCGTGCTCTTGGTTCGGACATGGTAAGCATCTCGACCTTTCAAGAACCCGTTCTAATCGCATCGTCTCTATAGCTCTTCCCGGTGGTCGCGGTATGCCCCCTTTCCCACCCCCTGGTGCCAATCCCAGCGGTTTGCCTGCATTGCCCGGTGGCTTGCCATTCCCTCCTCCGGGCGGTCTTCCGTTTCCTCCCCCCGGTGGTGCCGGAGCGCCGCCATTCCCGTTTCCTCCTCCTGGAATAGCGCCAGGCCAAGGCTTCCCAACACCGCCTGGACAACCACCTTTCCAGCCACCATCGGGCCAACAAGGACCTCCCGGACGGTAGATTGGCTTGGCTTTTGGGAAAAAAATTATCCACCTTTCAACGCCAAAGGTAGACGCTGCTACGAAGATCGGTGCCCGTCGAATGAGCATGCCTTCCATCCACAGGCAATAAAGGTTGGGTGATCTATTCGTCATTAATGCCTATTACCAGGTCCCGGGCTCAGATAAGGATAAACGACCATAAACACATAATGCCTATACTTACCAAACCGGGATATTCATATGAATGGAATCACCGAGTCCTCCCCAAATCTTCGAGGCTCTAGAGATGTCGTTCACCTAGCAGCCAGTTTATCTACTTGGGTTGGTCGCGGGACAGTTTGTGGAAGGTGTGGCCCAGACGGGCACAAGACGCGTAATGGTTACCAGACTCGTGGTAAGAAAATAGTTGGCGCCCGACCCCTCACTCGAGTCAATATCATCCCATCCACTATGATTACGTGGGTGCGGCCGGTCTTAGAGTGGATGGCTAGCACAAAGTGAGTTTTCTAACATGACCAAATTTATACCTAACCCGGACGGAACACATGCGACAAGTGCTCATGCTCGGCATTTGTCAAGATAAGTTGAGGGAGCATCGTCTGCAACCTGGGTAGTAAAAAAAGTAATTATAATAGAACGAAAGGAGAACAGTTTCGATGAGTATGGAGGAGGTTTTCGGATGCAAGCTCGTCTCCCCCTCGACACAATTCTCGTTGTTTAATTGACCCTTTACAATAGCTTCAGAGAATAACTCAAATACTCTGAGCCCAATTAAATTACCACGATGTTTTATTGAACTTCTACTCCATAACTATGCCATATTTGTGATGACAAAAACAAACTGTGGGAACGATGATGCAGGATGCTCAACGGCGTGCACTCATGAAGGACGACTTAACTGTAGTAATTAAAATGATGGCTAAAGTCATTCATTACGACGCTTTATAATAGCGATCGAGAAGATTCATCCTGCTGCTGTCTACAGCAACAAAGAAAAAAACCACAAGGTTGAAAGATGCCATGACTGTTGTCTCTTCTGTGCTATGCTTGGTAATTCCAGACTCGTGAGGAAGTGATCTTTTTCCATTTTTAAAAAAACCCTCGGGACCTTTCCCCTCCTCCCTTTGCCCCCGAAATAAACCCATTCCCTGCGCCCGCCGGCTGAATAGATGCGCCAAGTCTGGCAAAATAAGTCATCAGGCAAATATGATACAGGCCCATTCGAGGACCACCTCGACTCTCTCACGTCTCCCATCACCGTTTATGCTTTCCCGGAGACAAACCACCCACACAGTGGCCTCACCTGTCAACACCCAACCCATTCCAGGGATGGGAGCTAGGCAGAGCCGTTCAGCCCCTCAGGCTGTGAGCTTGCGCCCTCCGCCGTCTTCTGATCGTACTGGTGGTCGACAGCTTCCTCTGCCAACTTGCGGGCATCCGCAGCCCAGTGCTGCAATCGATGCTTCTCGATGTGCTTCCGCAGATTAGTATCTTCCCACCTCATGGCTTCCATGAGCTTCTCGCGGTAGCTCTTCTCCAACTTTTCAAAACGCCGGTCGAGCGTCTCAGTGTACACACCGAGGACTTCAGATGGCATCCACCGCCGGTACGGCTTTCTCTCGGTGGATTCTTGTTCTGCAACAGTCAAATCAGTGGAATTCTTTTAAATCGCAGCGCTGATGCGCCGAAGATATGGAACTTACGGTTTGCGTATAGCACGCAGAAAGTAGAAAAGAGCTGCGTGTTACCCAGCACTTCCATGATGTCTGAATCGACTTTCAGGGATGTGTTGTTGATCTTTGTCCAATCTTCTCGAAGATACAGTCTCCTCCAGATCAGACGCTCGGCGTTTTCCCGCTCCGCACTGCTCAGGCCATAGTTGGCGACTTCAATTGCTAGGAAAAACTGTTCAGGAATCATCTCTTTCAGCTCAGGGTCGAGATGGATAAGCGTCAAGAGATCAATCAGAGTGAAAGGGTCGAGAGCTTCGTGCTTGAGAAGGCGACCGAGGCCATCCTCGAAAATCTCGGCCAAGATCTTGTACTTCTTCGGCACCTTGATGGGGAATGACTCGATAGCCATGGGCAGTTCCGCCGATTCATCCAGAGCAACACTTATCACAGGGCGGATCTGTCCATAGAGCTGATCTTGAATTTTGATGATGGCAAGCTCCTTGTCAATAGCCTCCACACCAGCATCCGTAGCGACCGCTGTGACAATCGCTTCTTGCGGGCTGTATGAAGCTTTGCTTGAAGGGCGAGATGCTTCTGCCATGCGGGCCAACTTGCCGAGACTCAATTCAATCTTCTTGTTCCACACCTGCTGCTCCCGCGCAAGGCCGAGGTTTAGCAACGTGTCAGCAGCGTGCACGATGTCGTCCTCGCCGACGATATCATTGATCCAAGACACTTTAGCAAGCTCGGGCTTTGTGCGCAAGAAGGCAGTCTTGTAAATCTTGTCGTCGGTATTCTCAAAGAGAGCATCGACGCCTCTTTCGCTAAGCACACATTCGTAATACGGGAACGCAAAAGCTTTGCCATACTTTTCGAAATAGCTTTGGAGTTGAGCGCGCTTGGTGGCCAGAGTATCCTCCAAGCGACGTACTTCTTCTGGGGAATGCCCAGCCTCTTCGAGAGACTTTCGGTACGTCTCAGTTTCCGATACCAAGACCTCAGCTAGAGCAGTGAGAGATCGGTGCTCCTCGGCGAGTTTGTAAGCAGCATCCCAGTTCTCTGATACTGCCAATAACACGACCTTTTGGTGGCGATCTAGTTCGTATGTCTGCTCGTAGGTTTGTCCTATCGCAGTGGTTTTGGGGTTCTCGCTTGCCAGTGCCCATCGAGAGAGTTCTTGGAGGGCGGTGAGGTAGACTTCGGTGGTGGGTGGTAGCAGGCTGCGTATGCGCTGCACTAGGGTTTGCTCTATTTCTTGAGGCTGGTCAGGGTTGTAGTGTTGATCAGCCCATTCGGTTGCCAGCTCGATCAGACGTTTCAGGTTGTTCGTGATGTATTGGTCACAAGTCCAAGGCATCGGCAGGCCGGCATAGTTGTCGGAGAGGATGCCGTTTGCCATCTTTTCACCCTGAAGGCCATAAAGTGCCAACTGGCGTTTGCGAAACTCCATGGCATCTCGGATCGCGCCATTGTTGATCTCGATCGCTTCATAGATCAATCGAGTCAGTGAAGCCTGGTCCAGCTTGGCTTTCGAGTTATACTTGATGACCTCGTATGCCCACGCGATGAAGATATTCATTCGATATGAATCATGGACGAACCAGTGGCGCAACTCGTCAACCTCACCCTTGGCTGGATTTGGCTGGTTCTTCTCTTCGTTCCGTATGTACTCAACCACATTTGCGACGAGATCCTTCTTGGTATCCTCCGTGCGGTCTTGCACAAATCTCTCATGTTTCTGCCAGATAAACCTAGCTGCCTGGAGCTTTTCGGCATTCCAGAGTAGATCCCATCGGGTCGAACGACTCATTTCCACTTTGAGGCTTCGGAGGTGCGTTATGAGTTTCTCCAAAGCTCTGGCACGCATCTGCATGTTGTTTTCTAGATGCGGAGCTAAGCCAGTAAGATGAGGGCTGTTAGAGCTCAAAATATCGTAGCTCAGTTCCAGTGCCGCATCAGTCAACTCTTTGTCGGTAAAGGGCAGAGCGCGTGGCACATCGAAAACCAAAGGATTGTCCTCTTTGATACCGAAGAAAACTGCTTGTTCCAGCTTGCTCTTTGGGGTAATCTTGGGTGGTTGTTCGCTAGCAAAACGTTCGACATCAGTTGTCGTCACTCTGAGAATGCCAGCTCCTCGAACAAGGATTGCTACAGCAGGGTTTTTGGCTTTGATTCGATGTGTACGTTGCTCCTCCGATCCCGACAATTGAGGCTCCTCGATGCCCGAGCCCACAATCTCGAATGTTGGATCCACCCTCAAGTCTACAACGTCTTCATAAGTTGCCGGTAGGATATGGCTGTCGCGCATTAGTTGGGATTCGGGAGATTCAGGAGTCCTTGCGACTGAAGCAATGACCACGGCACGCTCAAATACCAGAAACGCAACCACAGCTGGTCTCGGTAGATAAAGCCGTGGCTTAACCAAAGCGTGAGCGTCGGGTAACGTGGTGTAGCTCGTGATCGGCCTGATTGTGCCAATCGTGATAGGTGTGTCCGCTGAAGCCCCGTTGGGTAAAATCGCCTCCACGAGCGTATACCTGCACTTCTGCTTGTTCGTCAGTGATGTGAGGAGGAGAATGTGCTGATAGTCGTCGGATGCCGGGTCTCTGCGCAGCTGGCTCATTTCGGAGTATTTCGAGTCCAGCCCTTTCGGCACAAAGGTGAAGTCGACGATTCTAAAAGAGTCAAGAGCGAAAGGCGTTTCTTTGCTACCTGAAGGGGTGACGTCCAAAACAGCCTTGGCCATGCATTCTCTAGCGTCAAACTCGGTTAGAAGATCATGGTGCCCGCCGCGGTGTATCCTCCAAGCATGCAGTCTACCCTTGGTCGTAGCGGCAACAACTGTCTGCGATCCCAGCTTTGAAGATCGATCAGATCTCACAGCAGCGATGTCGCCTTGCACAGCTGCTTGGGAGAGAACATGCCGAATGCTGCCGAACAATCCGCCGCTAGATGGACCCAGATTCGTGCGCAGAAATTGTACGGAAATCTGAGGTCGCCCGTGGGCATCTCTTACACTCATGTAAGCCATCCGGCCACTGCTGAAAGAGAGGATGAAGCCAGCGGCCGATTCGGCACTGACGATCTGGATGACCGTCTCACTCGACCACATGCCGTAGATTGAGTCCTCGACGCCATTCCTCTGCTGTCGCATGAAATCCAGGGTCGTGGCGCTCGAAATCGATTCCCAATAGGTAATCTTGCCGGTAGTAGGGATGATGACTACAAGGCCAGGTTCGAAAGATGATGCTGACGGAGTCACCAGCGCGCCTATCGGTAAAGGGTCCGTTGCATGCTTCGAAGGATAAGGGAGGGTGAAGATGAAAGATTCGGGAGATGGTGTGGCAACCGAGTAAGGCCACACGAGGGCGTGAGTGTGAGTTAGGCTCAGGGCATAGCCGGTAGAAGGATCAACAATGCCATGTTGGCGACCTAGGTATTGGGTTAGTAAAAGACAGCCATCATCACAGCTGTTTGCAAGCCCCCCTCCCCCATACAAGGCTTTGACTCACTATGGGTATCGGTTCGAAGCCTGTCTGGTAATGCAGGTAGCTTGCTCACGACGAATGCATTGTTGCTCGTCTGAAAGAAAAAAATGTAGAGTGTCAGTAGATGCACAAAGGTGCTTGGGCACTCGGGTCGATTCGTCGCCTTACCAATACGATACTACCATCGCCTTTATTCGGACGTTCGCCAGTCTTGGCTTTCTTGGATCGAAAGCTGAGCTCCTTCTTGACCTGCATCGCGTTTTCCACACCATCTTGCTTCAGCTCAACTATCGAAGGTTTCGATGGCTTGACCTCGTATGTCTCTGGCGTCGCGTCTGGGTTGACAAAGGTCTGCTCGGTCAGGGGTATCCGGGCCCGCTTGGCCTTGGGCTGCTGGACAGAATTGTCAGAATTTATCGGTCGCTGTCGACGGCGACCGCGAGTGCTCGCGGCCGGGCCAGAGCCATTTGCAACGGCGCCGTTCTGCACCGAGGAAAACATGGCGATGCGTGTGGGCGTGGGTCGGAGTCGCGTGGTTGATGGGGGGTGGTGCGTCTGATGTCAGGATGCATATATTCTGGCTCGGGGTTGAGGCGGAGTTTAGAGGTGAGGTAGATGCCGGGTCGTCGCAGCGACGGCGACGATGGAGCTGGGAGCAAGAAATGCTTCTATCAATGCGCAGAGTGATGCATGAATCAGGTGCGTCCCAGATTGCGATGGGGTTCTCCCGGGCGCGGATGAACGGATTAAATGACTAGGCCGCGATGCTGGTCCCTTGGGCCTTGCTGGGGAAAAAAAAATGATGAGGCCTTCACACGTAGCCGGCAAAAGCTCTGCTAGTGATTGTGAAGCGTTGCAGGGATTGATTGGGTCCTGAAAGCCGCTTTGTTGACAACTGCAGCCCACTCTGACTCCCAAGAAAAAAAAAGAGCCTTGCCATTCTTGCAAGTTGTGTATGGGGCTGGACGGTCACAGCCGCTAAACCTGAACCAGCGTCATCGGTTCTTCTAGGGCGCAGTCCCCGCCTGTGATTGGAGCTCTGACGAGCACTTTACAGACGCAGGGTGCCCCATTTTTGGTGCCGCTTCCACCTATTGATACAAACTAAGTAACTTACGTACGTACGTAACTACATACTTATTAGTCTAGCTAGACGAACTCAAACCAGATCCCGAGGTTTAGTGCTGTACATAGTAGTAGTATGAGATCCCATGGCTCACACATCCAACGTCACACAGAAACGTCGCCTCGAAAGTGAACCACCTCGTCATCTGCCCCCAACCAGTACCTGGTATTCAGCCATTTATGGTGCAACACAGCATGTCAATTTCCGCCACCTGTCAGTTTTTGTTACGCGCAACTCAGATCTTAACTATTCATTGTTGTCCGTTGTCTTGAAAAAGTATACTCCAAAAAGTCGGTGACCTGCCGCCGTCTCCCGTATCCACCCCCCCTCACTGAGCTAAGGGGCTGGCGGTAGTGCGGGCGACTTCTGATTTTGTGACCGGAATACTCTAACGTCAATGCACTGATAGCGCCAGCCAGGGCTGTTTCTGCTCGAGCTCTGTCCAGTTCAATTCACAATCTCGTAATCCAAGCTACCTTAAGTTGCCCTTGGCCCAAATCAGAAGATAGACGATGGGACATTCGGAGCCAGGGATATGTATTTAATTAAATAGATGACTCATCGATGGAAAATAGTTGAAATCTTGAGGGAGAGCAAGATTGCTTACTTGGATACGATATGAGGCAAGAAGGAGATAACACAACCTGGCTGCGGGCCCTGGAGACTATAGTGAACAGCTGTTACATTGCTGTCTGGCGCCGTGTTGCGTGTGGTTCAGGAATAGATAACTCGGGGTTTCTCACATCGAAGCTTACAGTACGTCCATATATACAGTAAAGTCCAGTCATTGATCTATATCAACTGAAGCAAGATGAATGTTTGTATTAGAAATCCTACATACTTGGAAATCTGCCTACTGAAGAGTTGCAGTAGGGAGAATGGTTTACATGAGAACGGATGGTTAAGCCACCAACGTAACGAAACACTCCGGAGAATCCAGATTACACTTAAGACGGTCCTAAAACCTAAGTTGCTGTACTGTGCGTTCCCATATTTGTGGCTATCGCTTCCATACTGGGAAACCACTCAAGCCAAGCGCAGTCCAGGCTAGGCTTAAAGTAGCATGGCTAGGATCAGAATGTGATCCCTAATGCGGCACCCAGGTGGGTGTGTGTGTGGGCTTTGGACATTCTAGTAACTTACTCAAGTTAATTGTGAGGTAGCGCAGAGACCTCGGACTAATGAGAGCTATCCCATATATGCACCCTCACTCAACAAATCAGCCCTGGTATCGGAACCCAAACCCGGCACCTGCGAATTACAGCACGCTGCCATCCTAGGTATACTCACTCACTTTAGTACGATGCTTTAGCCTGCGCAGTCACAACGGAGAGCCTACCATAACCTAGAATCTTGTTCGCAACTTTTGGCGTCAGGAAAACTATGAAGCGGGCTGCCACATCTGTTGCGATAACTGATCCGCTGGTCAAGTACCAGAGCCTCTTGGCCGTGGGCTTATACTCTCCGGATCCTGCCCAGCACAGGCTGGCGGTCCACCTTCAAAAGGTTTACCACCGGCTGAAGGACTACTCGCCATCAGTCGAATATCGCACGAGACTCAAGGCTATCTCAGAAACACTGAAAGCCTCGAGATCGAACACACAGCATGATGAGTCGACAACACTCGCGACTGAGAGGCACCCCATTCGCCGCAATCCTCTATTTTCCCGTTTTTTTGCCAGGACAGAGCTTAAAGACAGCCTGGCCTTGACCAGGGTTCTAAACGGCCATGAGGCTGCTATACAGATCAACTCTCCGCGCGGCCTCTTCCTCTCTGGGGAGGTAGGCACCGGCAAGTCTATGTTAATAGACCTTCTTGCTGACGGCCTTCCTACAAGCCGAAAGAGAAGGTGGCATTTCAATACATTTATGTTATATACCGTCTCTCAACTAGAGCATTATAGAAAAATGCAGGGTCGCCTGGGCAGCGACGACCAACAGTACTCTTTGCTTTGGATGGCGAAAGAGATGATTGAGACATCTCCCATACTGTTCTTGGATGAGTTCCAGCTACCGGATAGGGCGGCCAGCAAGATTCTAAGTAATCTATTTACGGCTTTTTTTCAACTCGGCGGGGTCCTGATTGCCTCTTCTAACCGCATGCCAGACGAGCTCGAAAAGGCCACAGGTTATGAGCACGTTATACCACTCACGGGCGGGTTTATAGGCAGGGCTCTGGGCATCGGGAAAAGACAAGGAAAAGTCGAGCTCTTTGGGTCCACGAGTGATTTTGCTTCGTTCTTAGAAGTTCTGAAAGCACGATGCGAGTTCTGGCAGATGGAAGGAGGTAGAGACTGGAGAAGGCGAAAGGCCGAGGAGGTAGTCGTCTCTGGGTCTAACACGAGTTCTGCAGTAACCGCAGAAGATCCGATTGACGTACAGCCGCGAGTTCTAGTACCTGATGCGTATGAAACAAAACAAGATAATAACTCTGATGTTATCAGCTTGCCCACGAACTATTTTCTGATGCAAACCTCGGACGACAGGTCATGGGAGACCACCTTGGCCGATACAGCCTCATCTCCTCATCCCATCCCCTGGGAGGCTTCTTCCCTGACAGTTTACGGGCGCCAGGTACTTATTCCTCAACAACATAATGGCGTTGCGTATTGGGTATTTTCAGATCTGGTACGAACATACGGTCCAGCTGATTACATCACAATGGCATCCACCTTTCACACATTTGTCATCGACCAGATTCCTGTTCTCACGGTCCTGAAAAAGAACGAAGCACGTCGCCTCATAACTCTCCTCGATGCTTTGTATGAAGCTCGCTGCAAGTTGATTATACGTGCAGAGGTTGGGCCTGACAGTCTGTTCTTCCCAGATGTCCAGCCAGCTTCTATCACACCTAACAGCGCCGCACCCGCAACAGCGAGCGCTTTCACAGGTGATGGGAAGGAGGGCCTAGATACCGACGCGATGCTCCCCGAGACAATAGCTGAGGTGTTTCAGGACCAGACGTCTCCCTTCCGGCCCAACATCTCGTCTTACGACCCGGACCAGGACTCGGATTTCGGGGTCGACCACCAGAAGTCCCGCGCCGTGGACTTCAGCAACACGAGCGCCTTCACCGGCGAGGACGAGCGCTTCGCGTACAAGCGTGCCGCCAGCCGTCTCTGGGAGCTATGCAGCGCGCGCTGGCACGCCCGCACAGGGGACTGGTGGTGCCCACTGCCGCTGGAGGCGCGGCACTGGGAGGGAGGCGCGGCAGCGCGGCCCCTCGACCGGGGCGTGCTGCAGGGTATGGAGGGCCCCAAGGGCGACGGCTACGTGGGCGAGAGCGTGGAACTTGACGAGCCTGCCGGCCTGCAGCGCTACAGAATAGAGGAGATGCGGAATCTCGTCTTCGGCAAGGCAAAGAACTCACGGACACCGTGGGGCAGCGGTAAGGCTGGCGATCGGTTCGCGAGGAGTCGGGGAAACTCAAGCGACGGTTTCGAGTGATGGGTTCAGTAGCCCTATCCGCTACCCCTTCGTAAAGGCCTAGGTAATGCCCGTCTTATGTAACTTTCACACAGAAATTTGGTCCACTCAGCAAATAAAATGTCGGACCCTTCCACGATTGGAATCAGATGAAGTTGCTTGTTTATCCCACAACATAAGTAGTGATGCCGCAGTATCAACGTGTATGAGAAGTCCGCGCCGGTTTAGGGTCGATGTGGACTAGGCCGCCGAACCTGAAACCTGGAATTTCTCACGCCAGCGACACCAGTGTTATCGCTTATGACGATGAACTCACTGGGCTGGCGAAGAAGTCATTTTGTGGCGTTTGCCGGACGAAAGGTGTGAATATTGCCACTCTCTCAATACTTTATAATTTCGAAAGTCCCGTTTGGAGCAGGCTGATAACGGACATTTGGTAGCTATTTGCGGGTGTCCAACGGGTATGACAAGGAATAGAGAACCAAAACAATCTCGGCGGACGTGAAGATGCTGTCTGCCATGCTAACATTCAAGAAAAAAATACTTTTTAATTTACGGGTCCATCTCCTTTAGGTATAATCACCCGATCTATGGGAATGGAGTCACCATGATGACCGAATGTCTACAATTGATACATTTGTCTTCTTGAGGGCTGTGATGGTTTTGAAACGTGCACCCTGCATCGTGACCCAGACACAACAGACTGATGCATTCAGACGTTCCACTGTGGGGTAACTTCCAATACCCACTGGTTTTGGGTTGGACGTGAACGTGGACGTGAGTGGAAGGGAGGCGTAAGTGAAATCGTTCAGTATATTCATACCGAGGTGGTCAATATCCATGGATGTCTACGAAGGGTGTAACAATGACCAACGAAACGCATATAGAGCCCTCGAATGAGCAGGCTAACTATCAGATCAATACCCAAAAGGTGTGTTAGTGACTTTAAACAACGCAGCAAGAAAGTCGATCTATGTGGTGGTACCGTGGAGAAATTGAACATATACCCTTAGTGTTAGGATGGCGAAGTTGATTCTGTAAGATAACTAGTTCACTCCCTCAGCAGCTGTGATAATGGATACTGCAAATAGCACTACTCAGAACGCATGCACGGGAAAATTAATCATATGTGCGCACTGAGTAAACAATAAACACAGCCCACCCCTATAGGTTGCAAAATATACAAGGAGTCAAGTTAAGGAGTGAAAAAGGTCGGGTTTTATTGATGTCAAAGATGTTGAATCTTCAGACTAACTTGGTTATATTGCCGTTAACAGGGCCTAAGCATCAACATGGGCACTTTTTTGCAAAGGAAAATTCTCAAGAGGACGAAAACAAGAAGTGAACTATCGATCGTACGTGTGCGGCGCCAGGTCCCAACGGTACTTAGCCAGACCATTCGGGCACCATCAGTAGAGCCATATGCAAACCTTAGAAGAGCTTGTGCTCAAGTGTCATATCCGACTCAGGTTCAAGCCCAACACAAGCCCTGAAGATATTCGTCAATGCACCACGTTGCTTAGCAAGGGCGTTGATGACGGGTGTTCCAGGGGGTGTCAGCGGTGCCTTCAACATGTAGCTGAGGATGCTCAGCACGCTGTGAAACCCTTTGAAATCCTGGGTCGCGAGATCAGCGGAGGAGCCGGCCTTCCACTGGATTCTAGTCATCATTTCCGCCACAACAACCAGATCGATGATCAGGGGTGATGCAAGAAGAGAATCTTCGCAAACATTGAAGATAGAGATGGTCTGGTGGCCACCAAGGAAGATCTCGGCATAGTATTCATCCAGAGCGCGTTTGTTGTCGCCCACAGCTGGCATGTACTTGATAACGACGGTATGATCAGGGTGCTCGCCTTTCTTGTACAAAACATTGTTTGCTTCAACCATATCGTCCACGACGTTTGACTTGGAAATCTCCTTGGAGCGGAACTGCTTCTGCGAGCTCAAATTCTTGCCATCGTTGTTGCCAAGGTGATTGTAGCTTGCAATCGAAGTGAGTTTGATTCCAGCATTGATGAGAAAGTCAACCAGAGCGGACTTCATCTTGGTCTGTCCAGATTTGAAGTCATCGCCCCCAATAAAGGAGCCGTGCCTCTCAGCAAGTTCAATTGCACCCGGGACGAAAGTATTTTGAGGGGACCCATTAATGAAAGGAGCGTTCTCCAGGATACAGGCGACAGCGAACACCGTGGAGGGAGACACTTCTTCATGGCCAGCCTCAATGGCTTTGAGCAGGTTTTCTGCCGTGTCGTTTACCCCAGGAATGATATCGGCGTATCTTTCAGTATTAGCAGTCCACAGGACAATAATTTTGTCCAAGGAGTTCTTGGCCTTGAACTCCTTGATGTCTGATCGGATCTGCTCCACGTGGGCCAAACAAGCCTTGCTGCCTTCAATCAAATTGTCGGCTCTGTCCTCCTGGTTGGCAGCGATGAAATCGGGATAGTAGATCGATGGAAGAGGTACCATCTGGGCCATCTCCTTTTTGACCAGAGACTTGAGTGTCGGTTCAAGTACTGCTGCCCTATCCATTGCATCGGACAAGTTCATCTTGGAAATATCCCTAAATCGGATCTCGAATTAGCATTTTCCACAAAGAGGAGACATCTTACAAGAAGGTTCATCCATGTTTGTCCGAGCAGAACATGGGGCAGGTTGCAGGTTTGGGTAAGACTACTCACCATCCTCCAATAACCAAATCATTTGGATGAACCATGGGGAGAACATCATGGAATGGAATGTTGACGTCTGCCATTGTCTCTGCATCTGTTCCAAGCTTCATTGTAGATCCCATGATAACAGAACCGTAGTAGTTGGCAGCGCGCGGTCCTTCACGGGTATCCCATACCAAACCACGGCGGTTTGCCATGATACCAGCAGTAACAGTGGTACCATTGTTGCCTCCCCACCCAACAAGCATCATTCCGACCTTAGGTACCTTACGGTCGACCTTGAAGTCGTAAAGGGTTTCTTTCGGGGTAGCAACATATTTACCATTGGTATCCTTGGCAACGCTGGTGGTGCGGTAAGTGTATTTGGATCGGATCTCGGAGTCGGTGTAGACAACATTTGGTGAATCTACCTTGAACAGGTCTCCATTGATGATTGGGGTACTAGAGTGTCCATCCCCATTCGAGGAGGCCGAGTCAACCTCGGCGTGCGGCGCCATCGTGTTAGTTAAAGCGGCGGGTCGTGTGTTTGCGCAGTGGTATGTTGGCCCTTTAGGGAGTATAGGGCGAGTCCGCTGCACCACCTGGAGAGGCAGAGCAACGACCTCCTCGATGGGGATTGTGGACGCTATCGCGGCGTTAGTGATCTGGGTTCAGATGCTGAAGGCCACATGGCCGTGAGGGCTAGCTTACGAGTTGAGTAAGTTGGAGAACGTCTTGACGGTTGGTGGGACCGCGACCCTTGGGTGCGATCGACTGGTTATCAAGAGATATAGAGAGAAGGAGGTCGTAGAAAGGCTCCGAAGACTGTACAAGTCTCAGTACTGGATATTTGCTTAGAGCAGGCTTTACGGGGTTCACGAAGATGGATAGGAGGTGAAGAAGGAGAGACGAAGGCGTGAAGTTGTGGACTAGATATTTTTATATCGGAATGTTCGGAAGAACGGCCATTAGGCGCTTCTCTAGCCCAGGACAGATTACGTGGAACCAAGCAAAGCTACTCAAAATTTGCAGGACTACCCGCCAGAAATCCCATCCCCCATGAAATGTCGGGCACCTTCCAAGTCGCGAAAACTCGCACGATATGTAGTGCGCTGTTCCGCATTGGTGTTCCTTCCAAGAGCTAAGGGCCTGCCCCGCCATTTGGCATTGTGGGCAGAGATAACGACAAGCGGGGTGTTGTGGGTGTGATTGGGTGATTCCCCCATTATGTTAGAGGGGTCCATTACAAGCGGTCTGGAATCCTGCGTTGCGGCTTCGGCCACGTATTGACGGATCGGGCAACGCGTCAGCTATCACCAAATTGTCCTCTATGGCGTTCGGACGAAATTCAGCTGATCTCACCGCTATGCAGTAAGAGGATTTTGGTTAACAGAAGAAGTATGCGATAAATGCGAGGCAGGACATGCCAACTTGTAAATGGGGCAACCGCCCTCGCCAGTGGTGGTCTCCGAGGGGGGCGGGCAGATAGACGTTAATTAAGCAACTGGCCTTCTTGTGGCTATGGATGCCTCAGAAGAGACTAGGGTCTGTAGTTCTATTTCCTCTTCCCTTCTCAAGCTTACTCTAGTGCTGAAGCAAATGAAATGTTCTTCGCGTAGTGGCGGTAGCAGAAAGACACTCCACGCGTTGAACTTTGTTGGTTCTGTTCTGCTTGGGGGTTATTAAAGCTGATACATCCTCTTCACCTGCCCCCATGTTGCTCCTGTACATAAAATTAGGTGTTGACGTTGACCTGCTTTATACAACCTGATGTAGCCAGGTTCTTGTCCATCCATAATCCATATAATAACTTTACGTACACAATTAAATTGAGAAGAGGGGACTTCGGGCCGCGCTTTAATCCAGAACAAGCCCCGAAAAAAGGGTCCAGTCTTCAGGGGTCGCACGGGAGATTGCCAGAGATCCAAAAGCCCAAAGCGTTTTTACAGAAAAAAAAAGAAAAAAGGGGGGGGGTGGGGGGAAATCCGTACAACCACAATCAGCTACCAGCTGTAGCACACACTCCGGAGTAGTACAGAGTGGTTCATGCATGACCCTGGCTGACAGTTGAGCCATGGGTTATCTAAGTGACCAACACTCGCAAACCACTGTTGAATAGCACCCCGCAAGACCGCAGATCCTAATTGAATATCACCCTGCCTCTTCCGAACGTTAGACTGGGGATGGTAGATCTGGGAAAACGTGGAGAGAATTGGCTAGTGTTCTGAAGACGCGAGTAGTAGATTCTATGACTCGCTCCCACTTTTGATAATCTTCATGCGTGAGTTGCACGAGAGCTGACCCAAATTTGATGCGCAAATAAAGCAGCGCGCAGCAGCATGAAGGGAGCATTGACCCAGGACTATGGACAAGAGGGATTGCCTATGGCAATAAATCCGTACCAATAAAACATCTATTCTTTTACTAACGTCTTGGTACCATACTTGGCGCGCGACAGGATTCCATGCCCACGGAACACAATCGATGGAATCTGTGGAAGAAGACTATTGTCAAATGGCATGCGCCACATGAATGCCACCCTTTTCTCGTATTAGAGATTACAGCCTAGCACCCGGGTGCTAATAGTGCCACGGCACCAGAATATCCAATCTTTTCTGAGAAGTGGCTGGCGGGAGTCTGTAAAGCATGGCAGCTTTGACCGGAACATCTAGAGATATTTTGACAGCACTGTCTTGGCTTCAGAGATTGCTTTTACTATGTCGCTATCATTCCTTTGCACCATCCATAGTACATAGTATAGTCAAGACACCAGCCCATGTTCAACCCTAGTCGAATTGAGAGCACATCCTTGAGTACTATGTACTCGGAGTCATGCAGTTATCGACGCCATGCGAAGCAAAGCTAGCCCGCACCTTGCCAGAACATCTCTGATCAAGTGACAGACCGAGTACCCTGGCGCTAGAGGACCCGCTGGATAGCGCAACTAGACGGGGCTAGACAAGCACTGGGCACTAATGGGTACTGTCCGGGGGGGACTTCGGCTCGCAAATACGCCATTGGCTGGCCCCAGTGGCAGCGTCATTTGGATCATTTTCGTTTGCAGCATCAATTTTACCTAACGGCTGCACCAAAGTAGTAACGTTAGCCAATTGGCCCTTAACTCGGTTGAGCTCAAGCGACTAATAATTAGTTAGTATATATTTCAACTTGTTTCGTTGGTGAAACTTGTTTCGTGGGCCTCGACGGTTGGCGAGAAGCAAATGAGCCTTGGCGGCCGGTCTCCATCGCGCGACCAGGGTCTGATGCACCTGAGGATGGTCACACTGAAACTCCGGGGACTGGGGTCTTCTTCCTGTGTTACGATTGCTTGAAGGCATAAGCTATGCAGTTTCCAAGTAAATAAGCTGAGATGCCTCAGCGGCTGGGCAGGCGCACTGGCGGTCTCCGTGGAAACCAGCAACGCAGCAGGTCAAATTCTTGAGGATGAAGGGTTCTAAACATGGGATGTGAAGAATTGACGGGCTCGGCAGTTCGTGGGGGCTCGAGTGTCATGAAGCAAGTGCAGCAGGGGAAAGGAGGCCATCGGACCGTAAGAAGTACTCTGGTAAATGAGCGAAATACGTCCATTGCCTTGACCGCCCCTCCCTTCAGCACGCAAGGTGCACGCCCGCCCGTGGAGTAGAGAACCAGAGTCGTTGCGGTGCGAGGCATATCGTTTTGGCATGGGCCCGGTCACCGACCTGCAAGGTACCCGTGCAGCTGCTAACCTAAAGCAGAGGACAATGATCCCCCTAGACTCGAGCAGCGGTGGATAGCACCGGAAATCCCATGGCACTAACCCGTATCCGTGGCCTGTAGTGCACATCACCGCTTCCAGAGCAACCAGTCAACGTCTCTTATTGGGGCCAGGTTTGCCCGGGACAACCACTTGTGTCGTTGCTAGCCCGCTCTCATTAAGCTGGTGGGTCTCCGAGATAAAGACCTCCAGCGCTGCATATGTATGTACTGCTTATTGCTTGCTTGACTTTTACCGTCAGACACAAGTTCATACGAGCTGTGATGGGCAGGCGGAGCTAAAAAGGAGAGGCTCTCAATTTTGTGTAAAACATCCTCAGCACTCCATTGCATGCATCTGTTCCCTTTTTTACTTACCATTGAACGAAAAACTCGGTTGCCGACAGACCAGGTCACAACAACTATTACGTACCGTGGTTCTCTCGAGCACGGGGCAATACTACCTGAGCCAAGAGTAACTCCATTAAAGAAGGTCTGCGGGCAGCGATCCCATTTGACTGCTGCACAAGCCGCCTCATGCCCTCGGCTTCAGGCAAGGAGTGCGAAAAGATAGTACTCTGCTCCGTGTCAAGACTATTCCGATTCGAGTCGTTGCAAGCCATCACGCAAGGACGGACCAGGGGCTCCCTGGATCCTCGAGCATTCAATCTGCGACAAGGGGTGACGACAGGGGTCGCCCATCAGCAACCCTCCACACAGTTTCGTTGCAGTTTCGAGACAGATACCGCAACAGCTCCGTCCCTTCTCGCTGCTTGACTGTGTTGTTCTGTCTCATCCACACAGCATCAAAGTCTTTGCACAAGCTGAGCGCATTGCAAGCACTAAGCGCTCTCTCGTCCCGGCGACACCCTCCAATAACTGCAGCATTGAACAACCTCGATTCGGAAACACGGATCCTGGATCGTGGCTCTCAAAACGCCAAGCTAGAGATCTTGCGCAAGCGCCAACCCGTTGCGGCGTCCTCTAAAAGTCCTCCAGCTGAATAGGCTCGAGCCCCAATCCTTCTAGGTTCCGAGTTTCTTATAGCTACTGGGGACTGACACTGAGCGTTGGCAATAATCGAAAGCGGAAGAAAAAGAAAACAGCAACAAAGAACGAAACAACCTTCGGTCGCCCAAGAAGCAAGCATAGGCACGCTCTCCACGAGGTTCCAAAGCTTCTACTGGACGGCCTTCGATTTGTCGACGAACAAATCCCCGCCAACCATATTAGGCGCTACATGGTTGAACCAGCCTATACAATAATCTGTGCGAGCCAGAGAGAAGAATAAAACAAGAAAAGAAAAAGGAATAAAAAGTAAACAACGAGCAGAGGCGGTTCAAACATGGCAGCCTACCCACGTGAGTCGGCGTTCATGCCGACCATCAAATGTTCACAATGTGGCAACGAAGTAGAAATAGCGATGATGGGAAGCCATATATGTGGCGGTGCGCCCCCGTTGCCTTCAGAATCGTCAGCTCCAGATCTATTGGGTGGTGCTTTTGCCTCCCTCAAGCAGACAGTTTGGGGATTTGGTAGCCGGGCGGCGCCACCCAGCGTGGATACATCTGCAGCAAGTACGTTCATTGACAGAAGGGCAGTTTTGCGACTTTTGCATGCTAATGACTCTTCAGATCAGTCTTATTCGAGACCGGAGCAACTAACTCCAGCAAGCGCCTCGACGGGGTCTAGAACTATCTCACCAAAGACACCAACTGGCCGATCGGGAGCTGGGTTAAGTAGTGATGATGATTTTGCCCCGGTAATAGCTGATCCAACCGTACCTGTACAGAGTGGACGACCAGGCGGCTATGGTGGATTTGATACACAACCAGATGAGGTAGAGCCGACGTATGGAATGAGTCCAAATAAGACTACGCAAGGAGCACCTAACCTGCTTCGGAGGATGAACACCATCGCACCAGGTCCTTTTGAAATGAGCCGACGGGCAGGGTCGAAGAATGCATTTGCACCAAATACTGAGAGAGCGATGGATGCAACTCCAGGCTATAATGATACTCCGGCAGGCAATGATTACGGCATGGATTCATCAGCGACTGGCTTCTATCCACCTAGCAACTCTGGCAGTGTCGCGCCCCCACGTGTGCCACGGAAGAATGGATACGGCGGTTTTGGTCCGCCTCAAAGAGATGGGGTTGACGAATTTGAGCCTGAACCATTAAATTCTACAAAACGATCAGAGACATTTCCGAAGCTGGGCCAGCGCAGTCTTAATGATGTGCCAGTGCGACCTCCCTCCGCTCCAGGATCGCGAAAAGACAGCAGGCGGAGGCCCACAAATGAGGCTTTAGAGCGGCCTGTATTTACGCGGGAGAGAGAGGACCGCCCGTCATTCGCTCTGCGTGATGAGTCCCGCCCACCACCTCCCCGAAAAAGTTTGATTCGGCCCCAGACAGCAGGACGGAATGGGCCCTCCATCAATCTGGCTGCAGAGTTTGGTGTTGGAAATCCTTATCACACTCCCTCAGTCTCCCAGTCGTCTAGCGATTCGGGATACAGCAAGACCTCACAACAAAGCTTGGCAAGCTCGAATACCAGCCCAGCACGATCCCAGGGATCTGTACGAAAGCCTTCGGATACCTCCAACCTCGATGCGCTCATGGATGACCTGCAGTCCTCTATGAGTGCCATGACCCCCAAAGAGCTCCCGCCATCGTCCTTGGAACAGCAGGCCCAACCCTTTGGTGATCGCCGAGCTCGTCCGGACGATTTCTCTGTTGGACCGGCTGTTCAAACTCAACGGGCACCGCGACCCAGATCACCACTCGCTCCAACAGCTCCTGTCTCGTCATTGGATAGGGTAGATCCTGCAATCCAGGGAGGTCGAAGTCGTTCGCCAGCACGACGTCCGGAGCACAGTCGGCAGCCATCCGTAGGACGTTCACGAGGCAACTGCAAAGCATGTAAACTTGCCATAACTGGCAAGTCTATCTCCTCAGCAGACGGGCGGTTGACTGGCAGGTATCACAAGGCTTGCTTTGTCTGCACTACATGTGCAAGGCCTTTTAGTTCGTCGACCTTTTATGTTTTGGATGATCAGCCATACGATGCTGAGTGCTACCATCGTCTTAATGGCAGCTGCTGTGGCACTTGTGGTGTCGGCATCGAAGGTCAATATCTGGAAGACGAATCTGCTTGCAAGCACCATCCCAACTGCTTCCGCTGTGGCGATTGTGGACAGGTCCTTCGCGACGGCTATTTTGAAGTTAATGGCAAAGCTTACTGTGAGCGCGATGCCTGGAGACGTACACAGCAGTCATTTGTGCCTCCTGGCCGCTCTGGCCGTGGTGGGCTGCGACCACCACCAAACGGCCGCCCTGGTCTCCCCAGCGGAAACCGCCTGGGACCTCCCGGTGTTCGACCGCGAATGGAAAAGCGGATGACGAGACTAGGCATGATGTGATTACACTACCGTCACATTTCTGCAATCCTTCGATTGTCAACCCTCATTCTTTCTTACATTTTCTTGACCACCATTTCTACACCATACTTATTTTAATCATCACGCACCCGTTAAGGGAATTTGGGAAATACGCTATCCATTCTAACATGACATGGAGTTTGGAGGATTTTGCGTTTTTGGGAGCATTTTGCGTTGCATATACCCTTGTTTTGTGTTTATTATGCTTCTGGATCAACCGGGAACTCCGCGGGCCCGGGTGCGACCTATTGAGTCTTCCTTCAGTGTTGTGGATTGCGTCTCCAGATCGGAGTTGGTGGTTGGTACGAACACATCGGAAGAGCTCATTGTGACGCAAGTTCACTCAGCAGCTCTTCTCAACAGCATGACTGGTCAGGGCAGGCCAAGGCCAACTTTTCTCACAGTACGAATGGTGGCAACGCCCAAGCTGATAGTTTCCACGCGCCAGTGGTGTACATAGTGGTGAAGGCATCATGGTGGGACCATGGTGATTTGGCGTGCTAGCAAATATCTTATGTTGTAGTCGCAGGCATGCTTGTGCAACTGAATGCTACTGCAATTCATTACATTAGATAACCAGTTCTGTTTCTCAATCGCGTGCAATGTACCGTAGCTCGGAGCGAATGGTAACAAGATTACAAGACCACTAATGCCCAGCCGGGCGTGTTTCACGACTGCATCAGAAAGCATGAATTTAATGTATTCTTTCGGCCATCTATTGTTCGGGATGCAAGCAAGATGAGGTGCATGCACTGCTTCCGACATCTCCGCAAAGCACAGCAAACTACTTATTAGATAGGACGTTTGGTTTCCTGTGTTTTCGCCTCGCTCAGTTTGAAGTAGTATATTATTCCCCCTCCCTCGGCAAGCTGTCTTTGGTCCCGTTCTCTCGATGACCTCTGGATCGACCTTAACCCACCTATTGTGGGGGGGAGGGGATATCGCTTTGTTGCAACTGTATCTATAGTTGGTCAAGAGTACTGCGGACGTGGCTCAGTTCTTGTTTGCCAGTTCGATTGTCCCGCACGGAGCCATCTGCCATTGATATCAGAAACCAATGCGCACATGCTGAGTTGCCAAGCCTACATATAGGTAACTCAAAGCTGTCACACGTCCCGTCATACGTGATAATACGTTAGGTAGAGGAGTGAGTGCAGTTGGGCTGCGCGATCCCAGAACAGGCAAAGCACTTGGATAAAGTGAAGCAATCGACAGGGGAAGTGGGGGTTCTTAATTGGCCGGCTTACAGGCACCTCACATTCTAAGCCGGCACTCTCCATATGCATTCTGTTAGAACTTGCTGTACTAAGGCTAGGCGGCGTCTGGCGTCTGAATACTGTGGGGTTAGTTTGGTTGTGATAGTCGACTTCACCTAACTTATACAAGGGCCCCCCATCCACCTCATCAAGTCCATCAAGCGGGCTGTGTACAGAGTGTGTGGAAAAGAATCCATGGGTGGCTCTCATCGGTTGAAATGGGATGCGCACCGAGCCATAAAGCCCAGCTGCCGTAAGCCCCAGAACGCTTCGGTGGCTTTGCTCATGCTCAGCATTACGTAGACATCCCGTGGTCTCCGCTTTGGGATTCGATACCTCGAGACAGGCGAGACAGGCGCTTGTCTGGGTGGATAGTCCAAGCAGCCAACTCCGGTTGGACGGCATGGGTGGCCTGGATAGACTGGGAGCGCTCGCGACATCCTCTAATTGGTAGGTGCGTCGATCCCTGGCTCTTGTAATATCATATTGGAGATCACTGCAGGTCCAACTACTTAGTACAGCTGTGATTCAGCGCTGTTAGCGCATCTCCTGACATATTCGGTCCCGGTACCGCCCTAGCTGGCTGCTACCCGTAAGTTTGCCATTAGGGCCCAGGTTCTGCGCAAACGCATTGCGATGCCTGTAGTCGAAATTGAGAGCCGAACGGGCGCCGAACCATGCAGTGTACTCTGTGAACCGCGAGATATCTGGATTTGCCACTCGATTCGTCGCTGTCTGGTATGGCGTTCCTGCTATTCGACATGCGCGGTCTGAGGTGTACGGGATGCCAAGCATCAAGCACATCAAGCACAGTGAGCGTTCTACATAGTTTAATAACAATATTTGGACGGCGATATGCCCCCTTGCTCTATATCTACGAAGAGATCGCTGCATGATGCAATTTTTTTTTTCAAGGTATTGGCTCCGCATCGTGCAAGCACTGGCACCGCACGAAGCAGAGCGCGTCGACTTATCTGACAGTGACCCTGGACCACTCCTGCCCCTTCCCCTCTTGGGACCCCTGGTCCCTGAACGGGATACAAATTTCAACGCCAGCCCACTTGCAAATCACTGGCGGTGATATTTGGCACATCCCATCCATGCTGTTCATTTTCCGGGGGATTTCAACCATTTGACCCACTACATGATTTTCTGTTATTGTGATTTCTCTGGAAGAAATCGGTCCACTCTTTACTGCTTGCAAAATTCAATCGGGTGTGGCGACCTTGCGACTCCATATACTACATTTCTTGGTTCGCCTGGTCCCCCGTCTTCGTTTGACGGTGATATATCGCGCTCGAGTTACCCGCTCCTGGTGCGGCTCCATCGTGAGATGCGCGGCCAGAATTGACCCCAACCACGCGGCTTCGGTTTAGATCGGGCCCTTCACGGCGCGCGCGGATAGCCATGTTGGCAATTCCTCCCCGCCGTCTATTGACACGGCCAAAGAGCTTGTTGGTATTTGCGCTGACGGCCATCGCCTTTTACTCGATCTTCCTGCGCACGCCTGATTTTTCTCCACGACAGCAAAATCCTTCGCAAAACTCAGCGCTGTCCGATTCGATTTCACCGTCTGACGGCAAGGCATCGACCGAAAGTACACAAGCGGAGACTGAGACAGCTTATGAACCAAAGGAAGACTCCTCAGCATGGGCCTGGCTGGCAGCGTTCAGGGGAAATGCAGAAGAACGGCTCAGGGAGGAGCAAGACCGGCGAGAAAGGAAAATCCGAACAGAATTTGAGAAAGAACAAGCAGCACTGGGACAGTAAGTATTTCTGCTGATGAAACACCCTCACCTATGGCAGCTCCTGCGCGCTCCCAAATAGGTTCTGCTAGATCTGCGCTACCGGACGTTTTAACTAACGGCTGCGCTCTAGACAACCCGGCGCTGGCGCTTTGTACGGGAACACGCTTGCGACTTTAGTCAACAAGACGACGCTACGGAAACCCGCACACGCGGCCGCCTTGAAGGGAGCAAGTACGAGAGTGGGCTTCAGTGCTGACGAGCCCCTTATTTACGATCCGTATCCATCGTACAATGCCCCAGCGTGGACTTCCGCTGGAAAGGCCGAGTATGTAGCGTGCGCAGGGCCGGACGGCGCTGCGTTGCCCGATATCCAAGTCTTCGGTGGAACGCCTCACGACTTTCCAAAACCCAGCTTCGGCAGCTACGATCTCCTCAACATGGATGGAAATTTATGCTTTGAGAGGCGAACCCGATTGAGTCCGTATGGGTACTCTGATGATGGTAGCCACCTTGCAACAGCTTCCAAATGGATGAATGCTAGGTGGGGGCAACTGCAAGAACAATGTGTCCAGAAGAACGCTGCAAGATTTGACCTGCGTGGTTCACCAAATCCGTACTTAAGCGGCATTTATGACGATCTGGACTTTGCCACACCGTTTCCCGAGGCAGATTCTGCTCATTCAGGTCGCGAAAACACTTTCCAGGAGCCGGGCTCGAGTAGTGAGCTGAAGCGAGGCAGGATGAAATCAAATCAAGCTTCCCAAACCGACAACTTGCACCCCAGGGCTTCGACAGGCCCCCAGGTTGAGAATTCGAAAGTGAAACATGTCAAGGAAGAACGAACCGCTCTTTTAATCCGCACCTTCACTGGCAAAGACTATAGTGAGAATGACAAGCACATCATTCGCTCTCTGGTCACAGAGCTTTCATTGCGTACTGGTGGTCTATACCAGGTCTTTTTACTAGTTCAGGTGAAGGACACATCTTTACCGATTTGGGAAGATGAGGACCTGTACGAATATGTGCTGCAAAGCAGCGTCCCTTCTGAGTTCGTCGACATGACGATCCTTTGGAATGACAATGTTACTCAAGATACGTACCAAAGGCTGGAGCCCAAACATACAACAGTTCATGTTGCACAATGGCTCTCTGTTCAGAAATTCTCTCAGGAATTTCCTGAGTTTGACTACATCTGGAACTGGGAGCTTGATTCACGAGTTATAGGTCATCATTATGACTTTTTAGAGAAGCTCGTGGCTTTCGCGAAGAAACAGCCCCGCCGTAGCCTGTGGGAACGAAATGAACGCTACTATATTCCTTCGGTTCATGGCGACTATGATACCGACTTCAGGAAGGAAGTTGAGAACCGTTCCGCTAGTGGTACCATTTGGGGACCCCCCGAACTGCCATTTATCAACCCAATCGGACCAAAACCACCAGTTCGGGACCATCGCGACGATGACTTCGAGTGGGGAGTCGGAGAGGAAGCCGACTTGATTACGGTTGCTCCTATATTCAATCCGATCAACAGCTCCTGGATAGGTGTGACTGATGTCTGGGGATACAATGATTCTGCTCATCCGTCGCAGTCACTGCCCCGGCGTACCACAATTATTACTCAGTCTCGGGTATCAAAACGTCTCCTGGATATTATGCACGTGGAAAATCTGCGAGGAAACCTCGTCTCTTCGGAGATGACGACGCAGACAGTGTCCTTGCTACATGGACTCAAGGCTGTCTACGCCCCAATGCCAATCTTCTTTGACCGTCAATGGCCTGGCGAGAGCTTGGTAAAGTGGTTCAATGGAGGACCTAATGGTGAGAGTGGTAGACAGGGCAGTGCCATGGGTTGGGGCCGAGAGGGTCGCTTTGGAGGCAGCACCTGGTACTTCCGCGCTGATCCTCCGCAGAGGATGTACACAAACTGGATGGGCTGGGAAGATACAGGAATGGGCGGCCCTGACTGGGAAGAAGTCCACGGTCGCCCATGCCTGCCGCCCATGCTTATGCATCCTATTAAAGAGGTAATTCCTACAGAGCCTGGTCACTCCAGCGAATCCAGACTACCCTATGCTTGAGCTGCCGAGCTTTCCGGTCGAGGGCTATCCACGATATCACCACCGAGATATTGAGGCTTACGCGTCAGGAAGCCACTTGCGACATTGAACCTCCTTGACCCCAACTCTTGGTAGGATAAATTTCCTTTTGCTTACCTTGGAGAATTGGGGCATGCGCTGCTAGCCTGATAGACAGTAATGGTTGCTCACGGTCACAAGCCAAGATTGGCAGAAAGATTTTTTTTTTTGGCAAAAATCTTTCAAAAACCAGAAAAGAGCTTGGCTTTTACCTACGCCAATCCAGTCTTGCCAATTATAAAGCACATCAGGACTGGTTTGGAAAGCGGCGGACTCTAGTGGCCGTACGGAATTAATCCCCCATGGACACCTCAGTGAGAATGTATGAACAGTGAACCAACAATCAATCGTCTTTGCATGGCGCGGCGCAATGGTGTTTCAGCGGGGTATACAATTTCATTCGCTAGCGATGTTTTTATTTTATTTTATCTTATGCTACGGTATTGGCGGGAACAGCTCCCTGCTGCTCGAAGAAATTTTAGTGTTTATATAATCATCACAACCCCATGTGATATAGACAAAGTGAGCTCTTGTTATTGCTACTGACTTGCAATGGCACAGAGTGACAACAAAATCACTGTTCGAATCAATAGATTGAACTCCAAAGAACCAAAAAAAAGTATTTGTAAGAACGACGTATGCATATCTAGCTCCGACATCGTCAGACATGTGATGTAAATGGGTCGAAAAAGCGATCAGTTGATTTGCGAAGCAAGGTGATCAAGGAAGAAAATGTCCCCAGGCTCTCGGGATTTGGATTGGTCGATTAGTAAACGAGCAGATTCCGAACCGATAGGTCGGAGTTACTCTAGTGAGGTGCGCGCAGTGAAGCCACCAGGTAGAGAAGTGGGCACACTACGACGGTCCGAATGGGGTCAGCTGTCCCATGCATGCAGCTGCGATCCGTACTTCGAACACGACTATGACTCCCGCGTGCAGGAAACGCGGTGGAAGAAAATAGCTGCTGCACTACTGCATGGGACCTCGGTCGTTTTCCCGCTCGCGAAGCCAGTTCGCCACAGCGAAACCGGGCTTTGACATGCTTCTTCTCTTGTACTCTTTTTTTAATCATCACTTTTATTGTTACAGTATTTTCAGGGGTTCCATCCCTGGAAATAAGGAAGATGGATCCTCCCCGGACATAAATTCATTAACTCCTGTCATCACCGCAGGGAATGACAGCGGTGTTGTAACCTTGGTGACAGCATCTACTGCCGGACGCAAACGCGGGTCGTATGCATAGCGTGGGGGAGACAAGGCGAATTGACTTTTACAGCTTTTTTTTATTTGGAGAGGGCCAAAAAGAAAAAGGGAACCTGGACAAGGGAAAAAAGTGCTGACGACAGATCCCGTATAAGCGCCCACCCCTCCCTTTTTTTTTCTTCCCCCTTCCTCTCCCCTGGCTTCTGCCTATGGGAGAGAACCAACAAGAATACGACGTGCCCAATCCAATGGCAAGACGTTGAATACCGACAGATACCCGCAAGAAAAAGCGGTAGAGGCCACCCCGACTAGTAGGTGGCCCCGGTATTTAGAGGCGTGTCCTGGGTTCTATTCTGCGTAGTGCGGGCTATAATCGGCCCCCTTGGCAACCGTCATCGCTGAAGCAGACTCACCCAGCGCTACCCCAGCAGGCGCGCGCAAAATCGTGATAGTGCTGAACGGTTAGGTTGTGAAGAGCTGGATCGCTTGTCAGATCTACTTGGAATGCCCATGTCTCGTCTCGGCTTTTGAACTTTTTAGTTATCTGTCTATAAAGAAATGCTCGATGTACGTACATATGTATAAGTCAAACGCCGGGGAAAGCCATCGGCAATAAGGGCGCAATGCCCATGTACCGATCGATGGGCCGGATCTCGCATATTGTTTCTATTATGGAAGTTCCCTAGTTTCCCAATTTAGGGCTGGCGGGAGCCCCAGATGCGTCCACTGAGGCTGAGAGATGACATAATATCGGTGAGGGCCCCCCGGGGGGGTGCGCAGAAAGGCAGATAGATAATCCAGGGACGTAAACGTGTTGAGCACACGGGATAGTGCGCGCTAAGGTCTACTTCTGGCCACCCGCGGGCATTGCGGGACTTGAGGTGCGAAAAGAGGTATTTTCCGAACCCGCCATAACGCGCATAACTGGCGGCCGGGTCCGCTGGTGGTCCCGCGCAGGTGCCTGCCCCGCGGGCTCCCAGGTATGATTCCATGCAAGCTGCAGGGCATCTGTTGATCTGTCGACCGTCTTACTTAATCAGAACTCTTATGCGACGTTTTTTTTTTTCCCGTTTCGTTCCTTCTGGACTCTCGTATCTTCCAATTCTGGGGACGAGCTGAATTTATTATTTTACTACTATTTTATTATTATTGTAATCGTGATGGACAGTCCGCCTTGGCAGAGTTCCCGGGGCTTTATTAGTGTGACAATTCCGCCGCCCGGTGGCCACCAATTGAGACGAGCCGCATCACTAAGGCACGGTCTCCGCGTGCTTTCATAATAAGGTGGCCAAAGACCTACTTTATTCGGAGTTCGATATTAGTAAAGCGAGAAAGGGCTTGCTGCTTTTATCTGTTTTATCACTTTTATCCCATATCCCATTTGAAGTCCACATTCGCGGAACAGCGGCTTGGTTAGCCGAAGCTTCTATTAGCCGGGTTCTAAACTCTTGGGGTCTTCCCCTTGCAAGTAACTTGGAACCAAAGAGAAACTACCCCGACAGAAGGCAGAGAAGAGGCGGAGTGGTGCATGGTTCTTCAAAATCCCTCCTACCCCATTATGGCGGACACACAGGATTTGGCCAGTCGGCCGCCAAGTCCGCTCCGTCGCCAGCGAGCATGCCAGCCGTGCTCCAAGGCTAAGGCCCGCTGCAACTTCCAGGGCAACGATATCTCTGGTGGCTGCGATCGGTAACATATCCCTCTCTTCTTCTGTCCCGCTTCCAGAACGAACAACTAGGCCGAAATTTGCTCAAATTTTTCTTAACTGTCCTTGTTGAACGTCTTTTCTTTTCCTACTCCTGCCTGCTCCAGCTCGCCCCAGCGCCTCGGGAAGCCCAGCCTATGTGCATATATATATGAAACTAACACGCCAAGCAGATGCCGGCGTATCAAGATAGACTGTACTCCACAGACTACCAAAGTACTGAGAAGACCGCGGCAGCTTAAGCCGTCCTCTGGGTAAGTGGATATTAGAGTAATCCCTATCCCGGAATGCGAAATCACGGGCAGACCCATGTGACAAGAGGCCATGCAACAAACTCAGACTGGGCTTCGTCGAAGTTATGAGTTGCTCAGGCCCCACCACCGACACGCACAAGTCCCTCATTACTTGCTCGCGCCATTGTGAATCATTCCAGCCTGGGCTAACCATGATGTCAGGAGAATATCTAGCTCGCCAGACCAGCATGTGGATCGCATCACATCCCTGCTGGCGGCAACTTCAGGCAACTTCTTGTCCCCGAGTGACACAAACGATCACACTGGGGACGAATCATCGTTGGATACTTTGCCATCTTTGGCAGGCTCAGACTACATTGATCGCAACTCCTTTCAAGCCTTTGGCTTGAACACCTACGGCCAAGCAGTCCACCAGTTTGGAAACCAACCTTTCTCCTTACCACACACGCCGAGCTATCCACGCACGGGGGCGTTGAGCTACAGCCCTACAGGACCTGGATTCGGCCTGACATGGAGCCAAGCTGAACAGGCTATCTCAGACTTCAAAATAAAATACGTGCCCGAATTCCCCTTCGTGACACTCGGGCATGATGTCTTTGCGGAACAGCTGTACCTAGAAAAACCTCTGCTGTTTAGGGTTGTCATGCTTGTTGCTGCTCCCATTACTTTAGAAAAGCAGAGAGATATAAAGCGTAGCGTGAGTTCATACATTGGACGGCACATGCTGGTATTAGAAGAACGGAATTTAGACCTTCTGCAAGGTCTTCTAGTATTTATCGCCTGGTACGATGCGTTCTACCCTTTGGACTCAACTTGACCACGAGCGAATCAGCTAACCATCATCCAGGGGTAACCACAACTTTTATCTCGATCGCCAGATCACACATCTGATCCACTTAGCCCTTGGATTTGCACATAACCTTGCTATCACACGATTTCCCTTGACTACGAGGCAAAAAGTGAAGCAAGCGGTGGATCCTCAAGATGTTGAGGAGGCTATGAGAGGACGAGGCTACACGACGGTGGCCGAGACGTTTCATGCTCTTGAGGAGATGAGGGCGTTCTTGGGTTGCTACTACCTATTTTCAGTGTAAGTATGAACATGGTGTCTAGAGGTTTTTTTTCTCCCTGACGGTGAAGGTGCTCATGTGTAATCTTGGTAGGAACTCCTCCCAGTTCTGCAGACAGGATTCTCTTAAGAACGAATACGTTGAATTTTGTCTCAACTACATAGCCCATTCTACGGACTACTGGACAGACAGCAATCTTGTCAAGCTCTTCAGGCTTCAACAGGCTGTGGATCGTATATCGGAAGTGTTCGTTGCGCACAGCAATCCGGTGCGCGATGAGGCATTTACTTATATTTTGACCGATGAGATGCGACCTATACGCTCACAAATCGATAAAATATTTGAGACATTTGATAGTGAGCAGGTGCAATACGGTAAGTCCGAACGAACCCTGGTACACCTCCAAGAACCCTTACATGGAAAGTTGTTAATGGCAAACGTCCAGCTTCATTCTGGCTGCATTACAACCACGCCCTTGTGCGCCTGTATGAGCCCGCTACTTGGATACCCACACCGCCTGTTGCTGGCCAGGACTCTTTCTGCCAGTGTCAGTGCCTCTTATACTGCCTCCGGGCAGCAGAGTCCTTCTTCAACGCTCTGCTGACATCCAGCCCCGAAGAGCTTCTCTCGCGCTCCTTTGTCTCGTCGGCCGAGTTGGTCGATGTGCTGGTGACTACGTCGAGGCTACTCTTGCTTGAGACCACCGACTGGGACCTGGAAGCTGCCAGGCGGACACTCGATCTACCTTCCATCATGGACCAGATGATGGCCATGTTCACGAGCGCGAGTCTGCTCAGGAAGCAGCGGGCGCTGGAGAGCGGCGCGGGGCCTGAGGACAATCCCGACGTCGAGAAGGAAGATCCATTCATAAAATGTCAGTCTAACGCCCATTCTTTTTCCCTTCCAAGAGGTCTCTTAGGCATTAGTCCACTAAGACGATGACCATTTCAAGAGATTTTACTGACAACGAAGAAAACAATCAACAGATGTGAACAAGGTGAAATGGATTAAGTCCTGGTTCCAAGGACGCTTGGTGGCAAAGGGGGTGCTCGTTCCCCAAGAGCAAGACCAGACGCTTTTGGATCTCTGGAGCCGAGATGACAACTCGGGGAACCAGTTTTGGATGGGTCTATTGGGGAATAATAGTTGGAACCTGTTTGAGTTCTGACAACTGCGTGGGTCGATGGGCGGAGCGTGCCTTACGTGGTAACAACCATACTATCATACCGGTGGTATTGACTTTGAAGCCATCAGTATAAGGAAAAACATGTGCAACTACAACCTGTCACACCAGGTAGGCATTGACTAAGGGGAATGGAAAAAGGTACCATCGGTTCCCTGATCCTTTGCTGCACCCTGGGCATGTAAACTTCCTAATTTTTGGCATCACTTGTTGGCATAGGGGGTTTCAGCAATATAGAGCAAAATAGTCTCAGTGGCAAGATCCGACTCCTCTTTTATACCGGGGTTCCTGTTCCTAGAGAGGGCATTGTGTTGAGAGTTCAGTATCTCAAAATGGAATTGTATTCAAGTTACGGTACATGCTGTCGACACGGCCCCTTTACTCAAGATTTCTCCATCATTGTATATGGTAAACTCTATACGAAATTGCTTTCAACCTCTGGTTCTGTTCGGTTTATCATATAAGCGCAGTGACATTAAGTTAATCCAATAGCCCAATGTTCAACGAGTCATAGTATAGCCAAGTCTGATTTCTATGCCAACTTCGATTGTGGAGGTTTCTTGTCGCCAACTTCTAGGGCAGCACGGTCCCTCAGTAGTTTTCGGAGAATCTTTCCGGACTGGCAAATAGGAGGAAAAGCATATGTTAGTAAATTGGTTTCATCACACCGCGGGGACAGCTTATAGGAAATATGCAACGGGCCGCGACTTACCGGGTTCTTGGGAACTTCAGGCACAAAGACGACACCGCCTTTCAGCCACTTATAGCGAACAACCCTCTTCTCCATAAATGCCGCAATGTCCTTTTCTGAGGCCTTTGACCCTTCGCTGCGAACGATATATGCTCGCGGGTATTCTTCACCGTTGATGGTAACCCCGACGACCGCAGCATCATCGACATCCTTGCTGTCGAGAAGCACACCCTCCAGCTCGGCGGGAGCCACTTGGTTACCCTTGACTTTGATCAACTCCTTGAGTCTGTCAATGACATAGAAGAGACCGCCTTCGCCATATTTCTCCACATACGATATATCGCCTGTCTTCAGCCACCGCGTGCCATCGGCGTCGATGTGCAGCGTGCCGGCGGTTGCTTCTGGCTTGTTCCAGTAAGCCTTGAGCAGCGTGGGGCCGGTCACCCAGAGCTCTCCGGACTCGTTTGCCTTGGTGATCTCGCCCGAACCATCCAACTTCATGATCTTTGCGGAGCAATTGGGCATAAGCTCACCGACGGCAACGCTTCGAGCCAAAGTGTTGGGATCCCAGCTCAGGCAGGTGCATGTGACCTCTGTCATGCCCCAACCCTGCTTGACATTCACGGCACCGGGGGGCCACAGCTTCGTCACCTCATCGATAATTTCGAGGCTCAGCGGAGCCGCGCCGGAGCCCAATGTATCCAACGAGCTCAAGTCGAATTTGCGGCTGGCCGGGTGCTTAGCCAGCGCTAGGACGATGGGAGGCACGCAAGTCAGGTACGAAATGCGGTACTTCTGTATGTACTCGAGCATCTTGAGGAAGTCGAACGCGGGCATTATGTAGACAGGGAGCCTCAACCGGGGGAAGTTGCAGATGAAGTACGTCTGGCCGTACGCGTGATACATGGGGAGGAAGCAGAGGTTGCGCTGGCGCTTCTCCCATTCGTCGTAGTTTTCCATCAGCCGAGCGAGCTTGGCCACGCCGGTGCCGTTTGCCACATAGGAATAATGTGTGATCTCCACCCCCTTCGGCACCCCTGTAGTCCCCGACGAGTAGTTGAGGCAGCAGGTGGTGGTCTTGGGGTCAGCCGGCTCTACCCAATCCCACTGCTCCGCTGCTTCGGAAGGTGCGAGAAGTGTTGTCCAGTGTCTCGATCCTAGGCGAGCTTTTCCAGGGGTGGCATCAAAGGCTGTGGCGTCGAAGCTGTAAATGCGATCCTTGGGGAGGCCGGCGGTGGCAGCACCTTCCACAGCAATTTCCATGCTAGTGTCAGATGCAATAAGGAATGAGGCACCGCTATCCTGGAGCTGATAGGCCAGCTCGCGAGCCACAAAACTCGGGTTCGCACCAGTGAAGATGCCACCCGCCATCAGTATGCCCATGAACACCACGGGCGTGAAGAGCGAGTTTCCCGAGAAGAGCAGGACGCGATCCCCGGGTCGCAGACCAGCTTTGATGAGGCCCAATGCAAACCGCTTGGCCCATAGTCGATATTGCGCGAGAGTTAAGAAGTGCGTATCCGGTCGCTCGGGATCAATATACTGGGGAGTTTCCGGCAAAGGATCGAACGAAGAGCCGAAAACCCATCTTTGTAGAGAGTCTTCCGGGACGTCGACCTTCCAGCGACTGTGGATTGTCATGATTGCGCTCAATTGATGCTAAACGCTGCGCAACAGCGTCGTGAACGTCTACTAACTAGAAATCAGATTGCAAGCGAAATTTCCACGGTGGTCTGCTTTCACGAGAGGAGGGAGAATCAGATAATTCTGCAGGTTATAGCTGGAGCAAGGGCAAGCGTCATTCCGGTTGGGTTGTCAAGGGGAGACGACAGGGCACATACACGGAACGACGGTTCTGCATTATATATCTATGGAAATACTTGTGGCTAACTGCGCAATACCTGGGCAGAGTCCCAGCCTGGGGGGGGCGCCTGGAAGCGGGGTCAAGACCGCGACGCCTCTAATCAAATGCCAGGCGAGGACAACACTGAGGCTGCTTCGCCAAAAAGTAAACCCCGTCCTTTCCGCTTCCCCACGACAGCTGGACCACATTACTAGCATTCAATAGTGTGTGGAGGAGGGGGTGGTTCAGAGCCACGGAGCAACTACTCTGGAACATGGAGCATGAGGTGAGATTTGGGGTGAGAGTGTGGGGGAGGCTGGGGTCTGTTGGGGGATGCCGAGGCCTATATACTGAAATAGGTAAGCAGATACGCCCCTCGACCCTGCGCGACCCACTGTTACCTCCTATAAAGACTGGGGGGGACGGGGTAAAACTGGGGAAGGGGGGGGGCTTGCCCGGCATATTTATTCGGGGTGGAGCTGGATTTGGGCCAAGGGCCTTGGTGCTCGGGGACTCGTCGTAACTTACCAAGTTGGAATTCCAGAGCAAAAGCTCACTACTGCCAGTGGAGAGGGCGTGAGGTAGCGAGCCGTCAGCATTAGCTACATAATGTAAGCTTCTGGCTAGGATGACGCTGCATGCGACTCGCTTGCAAATATGAGTCCCTCTTTGTTGTGCGCCTCTTTGTGGTAGGGGTCTTCTTTCTTTCTTTTTTTTTTTTTCACGGTTTGTTTTCCGTGTGATTTAGCCATGGGGCGTGATATTGGCGGGCAATTACATCCTTATACCCTCCTGCTTCCGTGTCTTCAGATGCCCCAACTTTCTGAACTCCGTGCTACCCAGTAAATTGATATTGGTATCACTTTCCTGTGAGACAACAATGCCATTGCTTAGAATGTCTGCGGAATCTGGGAGCTCAATTCTGGCGCCGCTCGCTGGAGCACAGGCCCTTCGATGGGCGGGGTTACAGACATGCCCAAAAAGAAGAATCTAGTGAAAACGAGAACCTTTTCACGCCACGCAGAGTATGGTGACAAGAGGAAAGAAGAAGAAGAAAAAGCTGTACCACCAGCAAAAAAAAAAAAAAAAAAAAAGTCGAGGAGAAAAGTGCCCTGGAGTACACAAAGAAGGGGAGACCTGCTACAGCCTCGTGGCCATCTAAGATCGTGCAGCGTTGCGCAAATCTAGATCAAATCGCTGATTTCCCAAGGAGTCTAACAAGCGAGAAAAATGGGCGAATAGGGTATCATTGTGCCGACACCCACGTTCCTCATGGGGAAACCAAGCATGATGGTACCTTAAGGGCTGTGTCACCAAATACCCTGCCCGATTGTTGATGTTTATATATAAAAGTTTCCTTTGCCCTCATGTGGGAAGATCCTTACCTGCCCTTTGTGATTCAGAACTCGAAACCCTGCGCTTTAAGCATATTTTCGTGCCAGTTGTTTGGAGGGGGCTGACATAATGCACTGGGGCTCCCAAAGGATTATGCCATCGTTGAAACTCCAACCTCAAATGCCATGCTTTCATGCACGGTTCGCATAGCTAATTTGCTGGACATCTAAATGCCCGGCATCGCGATGTGGGCCGAGCGAACAGGTCATTTGATGCATTACCAGATGATTTCTTCAAGACATCAGTGGAGATGCCACCTGATGTTGAATGACAAGGTCACACGAGAGAGCGGTAAATATAGAGCACCACCACCTTCGATCGTTTCTTCGTCTCTTGGCGAAGGAGCATGACAGCAAACCGTGACATGAAGACAGTTGTGTGCTCGGTCCGCTTTTAGCAGCGGGCTGGTCCCGAGGGACATCAAGCAAATAGACATAGGCTGTACTCATTGCTTGATAGCATGTCCATGAGAACACGAGAACCGTAAGGGAAAAAAAGTGTTTTTGCCAGGATTTTCTTAACACTTCTTATTTACATAACCGGGCTGTGCAAATGCCCAGGTCACGACGGTTCGTTCGGAAGTCTTGACTTTTGAACTTCATTAAGTAAGGTCTGCCATTTGGGAAGTACAGCGGAGGATCATAGCCGGAAGAGTTCACTTTTCCTCGTGGACAGAGTCCATTAAACCAATTATCAAAATTCGGAGTCATCCGGATCAGCTCTTGGCACCATACAACTTGGGGGTCGGGACAGAGGCTCCCACGTTTTAAGTGACAGGGGATGTCAGGCATATCGGAACCAAACAAGCAGCACCTCAAAAATCCACAGTGGCGACAGAGGTAGCAAAGAAAGAAGCGAACAATTCCATCGTATTCTTCTGTCTGGGGCGGAATCATCCTGGAGTATGCCTTGGCCGTTTCCAGGGAGGTTTCTTGTTTGCCCCTTACTGCCGATGTCATTTCTCTGACTGAATCACTAGTCCCGTTGGTTGGTGTTAGAGTTGTGGAACTTTTTTAGGCGATGGGTAATAAGCGGTTGCCCCATGATCCGAGCAGCTTAAGCAGCGGAGCGCATCGGCTATGGCTCTTTGGCCGGATTCTCGATAACCTACACCAATTGGATGAATTGCAGCATGGTTAATTCAGCCGCCCCATATTCTTCTTCGCTGGTTTTTCTTTTTCGCCTGCGGACTGGGAGCGTTTGCAGCTATGATATGTTTCGTGCTGCCACTTCGCGGTCTCGCTAGGGTGGGGCGGGGGCTCAGTGCGGCTCTAGAGGTCCGAGTCACCCGCATCTCTTACCGTGATGTCAAACAGCAAACGTTTGGGGCTTGGCTGCCCATCATCGTGTTTTAACCACATTCAACCTGGCTGGCTGGCCAAATTGAGCAAAGTTTGCGTCGAGCTCAGCCACTCTGTTTGCTTTGCAATGTGAGGGCCCGCCAATAGGGATTGGGGCTGAACTGCGTGGTGATTGGAGCCGGTCGCTTGAGCCTCAATGTCAAAACGTCTCCAGACGCCAAAACTATGGAGAAACCACATAGCGCCGGTACCCTGGTTCGGGAAGCTCCTGGTCGCGCCTTGAATTCGATGCGTTCGAGGATCGACAGATCTGTCTCCGGCATTGTGATCTGCCGCGAGCGCAGCAGACCCCGGTCCAAGGTCAGTTCTATGTTCCGTTTGAGGTTTTGATTACAGAAACGCCAGGTTAAGCTTGATATTTGGATGCGATTGGGCCAGCCATTGGACCAATCGCAATGTCCTGGCCAACGCTAATCAGATCGACCATCTTCTAGTTTCCCTAGGAGGCACGGTCGGCATGAGAGCGGTCGGCGTGAAGGGGGCCGGATTAGTGCTTCGCCTGATGTTATTGCGACGTGCTCTGTGATGCCCCATTCGCCTTAGACGGTGGTGGCGATGGAAGCGGAACTCCTTCGACTCCATTGCGCTACCAAGACTTTCCCAGAGGAACAAGCTTTTCCAAGACTTGTCAGTGGACCGTCAGGCGAGTATAAGACAAGCCCTTCACCCGGCCTCAGATTCGAAATTTTCCTTCTCTCATCATCAACCAACAATCTTCTATACCCTCTTAGCTTCTTTTCATACAGAGCCCGGTGCTCCAAAGTAATAATCAGTCCCTTCTTATCTTTTCTCTCTCTATCTCTCTCTCTTAATCAACAAATCGTCGGATTCTTTCCCAACACACAAATCAACTTTAATATCAGTCAAGATGAAGTACTCTACCTCCATCCTCATTGCTGCTTTCGCTGCCACCAACGTCTTGGCCCACGGTGTCGTCACTGAGGTCCAGGGTGCCAACGGTGTCAACCTGCCCGGTCTCTCCGTTGCTGATGGCACTCCCCGCGACTGTGCCACTCCCGCCTGCGGTGCTGAGGCCGACACCTCCATCATCCGCAGCGCTGAGCTCGGATCTACCAAGGCTACCGCCCTCGGCCGCACCGTCGGTGGTGGCCCCGTCGACGCTGCCAAGATGATGGCCGTCTTCATGAACGGTGCTGGCGCCAACACCACTGCCGCTGCCGCTGCTCGTGACGTGCACGAGCAGATGAAGGCCCGCTACGCTTCCCTGGCTGTTCGTGCCGCCAGCGGTGGCACCAAGACCCCTGCTGGCACCAGCGAGACTGGTGTCAAGGCTGCCACCGGCGCTGCTGCCAACGGCCTCCCCACCACCGCTGATGATGGCACCCTGACCATGACCTTCCACCAGGTCAACCAGGACGGCGCTGGTCCCTTGACCGCCGACATCGACGCCACCTCCGGCGGCACCGACCCCACTGCCTTCAAGACCGCCACCGTCAGCACCAACGTTCCCGGTATCGGCATTGGTGGCCTGTCCGCTGCCGCTGTCATGGACTTCCCCGTCGCTGTCCAGATGCCCGCTGGTATGACCTGCCAGGGCTCCGTCGGCGGTGCCGAGGGTGTCTGCATCGCTCGTCTCCAGAACGCCGCCCTTGCCGGCCCCTTCGGCGGCTCCGTCGCCTTCACCCAGAGCGCCGCTGCCAAGAAGCGCGCCATCGAGTACAACCTGGCCCGCAAGCGATTCGCTCGCGGCCTCGAGACCTCCCAGTAAATTACTGGCGCTGATCCAGGGGGGCTTAGTCGGTCCCATGCTCGGTCGTCTGGGGAATATGGAGTTGCTTAGAAGGGTCATTTTAGATGATGGGGCTGGATTTTGGGGATGGAACTGCTGCTTTCACAGGATTGAGACAGCGTTTAAGGGGTTAAGGCCCGCGTCCTGGTGCTTGGGTTGTTTACATTCCCGTGACCAGCAAACGAGGAGCCAGGAAAAAAAAAAGATCCAGATCTAGCCCGGCTGCTTGCGGCTGCTGTAGAGAAGCATTAATTAGATTGTTTTGGTTAGTAAATGACGAGTTTCCACATTTTCAATGCATCTTTCTTTGCCCGCTCTTCTTTACAAAGAGACAAGTGACATTTCTTCGTAGCCTGCAACTTTTCAGCCCAAACGTCTTTCTCTACCTATTGTGGGGATTTAACCATGCTGGAACAGGTGAGGTAGATGGCCAGGACTTCGTAGTGATGGGATGGGTTATAGGAGAGCAAGTGATTCCGAGCTAAGTTCTAGTATTGTGGACGACTGGGTTAGGTGTTGTTGTGTGGTATGTGGTGTGCGGTCATCTTTAGATTACGCGTAAGCTGGAGAGGAGAGGTTATTAACTGTCCCCTCATATGGGGCGCAACCCATGGGATCCTTGGTGCCTACGAAATGTTCTGCTAGAGTAGCCCAATGTCAAGTATTTTCTGTGCCCATGTACTCTGTAAATTCATTCCTCCCGCATGGCTTGGTGGACAACCATAAGTCCCAGCAATAAACTTAAAATCTTCGTTAGCTGCATCAATTGTTATTACTTAAGCTACCTGGCTAATATCCCTTATTTTCAGCTCATTGGGGACTGTTCGCCAGCCCTGTACCGGTGGTGGAGACCGGTCCTACCTTCTGTTCTTTATTTAGCAGTGGTCGTAGCAGAAGCGAATGACAGAGCCGCAAGCAGGTCCCCACAGCCCCACGCCCGTCCCGTAGCGTAGTCGGGTCCTGCAGTCCCCGTTGGAAGAGCTGGAGCTCTCCCCTGGCCGGGCAGAGCTTTCGCTGATGCGGTGGTGGTGGCTCAGCCCTACCTTGCCCAGCGACGGCTACCTAGAGGAAAACTGCCTATTGCGGCACCACGTGGAGTGTCCGGCCTGGTGCAACTATAACTGGCCAAAGGCCGCGGTGATTGGCCCCCGTCGGATAGAACCATTGGCGATGAAAGAGTGAGAGAAAAATAAAGGAAAACAATAATAATGTCAAGAAAAAAAATACGCCTGGGTAGTCAAGTCGCACGTCCCTATCGGCATCTATGTTAAACAATCAGTTCGCGGATTGGCTGTGTACTTGTACTGAAGTGACTGCGCGTGAGGAGACAAATGGTCCAGTTTTGAAATATGCGAGAGCTTCTATCTACTTAAAGCCAGTATTGCATTGCATTTATTAGTATAGACGCAGACCGTTACCAAATCACACGCCGCTAAAGTCTGAATACCGAATCAGACTCATGCACTCGGAATGCCAAGTGCGCCACCTGCCCGGCCAGCTCGATATAGTATTGCCCTATTAATGGTCGCTCATCACAGATCTTCGCTGCCGGATGACAAGGGGCCATCCTACTATCTGGACGTGGTATTCAGCCCCAAAAGCACGCCGTACGCCCGCAATTTGCTTCGCCTCTCGTCGCTCTGGCTGATGTGCCGGGCACGACTATAAGAGTGGCTGCGCTTTGTGGATTCCTTGTAAGTTGGGCAAGGCTGGTGCTTGCCAAGCGCGCCGGAGCCGTTGACTAGACCGCCCCGGCCCACAGCCGCTAATCCAACATTAGCCCACCCCATGCAATTTTGGCCAAGCCTAGATAAGCTCTCAACTGTTACTGTGCCACGCCCCTGGTAAAGTTATGTCAGAAATTAGCGGTGGTTCAACCGGCTGGTCAAGTCGTGACCAGCCAATCACACAATATCCCCTTTTCCATTTTTTATTTTCTTGTTCTCTTTCCTTCTGTTCCCGTTCCTGTTCTCATGTTGTAGCTGTATTCACTGTCAACTCCACCCCTAATCACATCATATGCTTCTGTGCCGTAGGCCATAAGTTAGGTTTACTACCCGGCCGTTCAGTAAGGTCTGGCTGAGGATATACCTGGCAGAGCGCTCCGAGAATGGCGGAGCTCCCCAGCCAGCATGGCTCAGATGGTGGAGCCTCTTCAACGCCCAATTTCCTGACGGCAGCTTTCCCGTCGCGACAAGGCTATCAGAAGATGGACGACGTTGGTGATGCTGAGGGCGGGCCGTTTGGTATGACAAGCCTAGGCCCTCACTCGCCCGGAATGGATATAGAAATGGCTCCGACTCCATCTGAAAGGCAGTCTCCCACAATCGCTACTATAGACTTCCGACCTGTGTCTCCGATGGAGCTCCAGGGTACTGAACGGGCACCGCTATCACCCATGGCCGCCGCGGTGCCCGAAGCCTCGAGCGCGCCCGGTGCAATCGCTTCGCCAACACCAAGGAATCCCCGAGCCCGCGTAAGCAAGTTCACCGAGGTTCTTAGGCGAACCCTATCGTCATCCTGGGCAAATACGGACTTGTCGTCGGCATATCGTGACGGCAATCTTGACTACTCTGACTCTGTCCCGCTGACCTCGTCCAGAGCGATGCATGAGACGAACCAGCTCCACTCTATTCCCGAATATGACAACATGGGAACCAGAGACGATGCAGATACGTTCTCTCTCAGATATAGTAAGTTCACTGATCTACATTATTTCAGTCGTGTCATGGAGACTTACATGAAGTGAACCGTCCCTACAGCCCAGGCACCCCTGGACTGCCACTCCAGACGTGATGTGCACGTCAGGCGAACAAGTTGGCTTTACATTACTCTGATCATCCTGTCAATTTACTCGTCACTGGTCAGCGGCCTGCTGTTCGTTGTATCTATTTTACAGCCACGCTACGGGAAATTCATCTCCAGCGGCGCCGGCCATTCCATCTCACCATCGACGGCCTCTACTCTGGCCATGTTGATAGCCAAAACCACTGAATTGGCCTTTGTGACAATATTCACGGCATTTGTCGGCCAAGTGTTGACAAGACGAGCTTTTGTCGCCAAGTCTGAAGGTATTACCATATCAGAAATGACGATGCGGAGCTGGGTCACGCAGCCCGGGTCTCTCTTTACCCGTTGGCAGGACGTTCCTTATGCTGGCACCACCTTGCTGGGCTTGCTCACGCTCATGGCAGCGCTTAGCACCACCCTCTACACGACAGCCTCTGATGCATTGGTCACCCCGAAGTTGATTTTTGGGAATTGGGAATATCGTGAGCTCCAGGGGCGGGTCAGGGCGTCTTATGCAAACCCCTTTTTTGTTCAAGATACCTGCACAACGCCCATAAACACCACGATGGATCCGAATGCGCCGGAATCCTGCTTAGATGTGTACTATTCCGGCCAGTCGTATCAAAATCTCCTTGCCTTCATGGATACATGGCAACAATTTTCCGTCAATGGAACCTCGGCATCAACTAATATCACAGAAAGACCAGTGAGCACGTCTCTTCTCTACGGTAATACGACTATGTACTCTTCATGGATTGAGGGGGAATTTGGTGATCCAGCCGCGCAGTTCCAAACTCATGAGCGTATCGTCAACAATGTGACAATGTCCGTGCCCCACCCCGGCGTATATGCAGCCGCGACAGACTCGATCAACGAGATCCTGCAACCAAGTGATCTATCTGGAGTAGGAGAGTACCAGATCCGGGCGAGTGTGGCGTCACCCACCGTCAACACGATGTGTATCAACATGAACAAGTCAGAGTTGGCGCCCCTGGTGTACACAACCTGGCCCAATGCAAACAACACCAGTACTGATATTCCAGGCCAGGAGATCGGTTGGGACCTATGGTATACCGAGGTTCCGGCTTTTGCGGATGATGTGTGGTTAAACTCGACTGTGGTCGATGACCTCTTCCTGTGGGGGGAAAAGTACGGACGACGCCCGCCCGTATTCCAGCTAGTGAGCAATCTACCCAACAACCAAGTTCTGAACTGAGACCAGACGATATGTGCTAATAACCAGAAGTATCCCAGCGATTATAACATGATCACCAATACCACTGTTTGGAAAGGTGACTCAATTTACTTCCTTTCGAAATCTCCGGCGATTGCAAACTACACACTGTGCCAGCTTCGATCCTGGATGACGCCAAAGTGCTCGACACAGTTCAACATCTCTGGAATCTCAGGGGCTGAGATGATAGCGCGCTGCGAGGATCCTAATGATGCTGACCAGTACGATCGCTCAGTTCCCAACTTGCCCACTGTGCCCTCGGTGGACTGGAAATACATGGTGGATGAGTGGAGGCTCAGCATGGACCTTAATGGCGGCGTCACCAACAACGACGCGTCCAACGCACGCATTCTGACAAATTTGATTCTGCAATCTGCGACCTTGCCACCCCTCCTGCCATCAATGGCCGAAGCATTGTCCGTGTTAGCAGGTTCAACACTGGTGATTGGGTCGATGCAGAGCTCATACCGCCAATACTGGGACTCTAGCTATCCGTCGCAGGAACTCGCCGCCCCCGGGGTGTATGAGAGTTTCAAGTCGAGCCTGAGAACCCAGCAGTATGCATCATCTCACACATCAAATTGGCAGGGGGTCTTCTACCCCGTCTTGGCCTTTGTCTTCCTCCTCTCGCTCTTCTGCCTAGTGTACTTTACCCTTGTGCACGGGATGGTGACAGATTACACAGAGCCCCAGAACATGTTTGCTCTAGCTGTCAACTCACCGCCAAGCTATCAGTTGCAAGGTAGCTGCGGCGGCGGACCTGCAGACAGAGAGCTGGTAGTTCCGTGGCGCGTGGGCTACGCTGAGTCATCAAATCACTATTTCTTTGAGGAGGCGAATGACAAGCCCTGGAGAGGGCGCTTCAGCAAAGCCCCAACGAATGTCAGCGGGGCCGATACGCTTGCGGGGGGGGTTTATAAGAACAGCTATAATCGCCTAAGTAGGAGTCGTCATTTCCTATGAGTTTAAGGCTACGCTGCTTAAAATTTCTCATTATGATGTATTGCTGCATTTGCATAGCATTGGTGTTTGTGTTTTGGGAGTGAGCGAGCGCTTGCTTTACATGCTATACATTCGATTATCATTATTGTTGTTGTCGTTGTCACTATTTATACTTTGTACACTGAGGTCCTCAATACCCCTATATATAAATAATACGTATGTCAAGCCGTACTTCCTGCTGGAATGAATGTACACGATTCGCTGTATGTACGCCTTAATAGTGTCTACGCAGTTGGCGACTCAAAGGACACTGGATGGAAAACTTGCTGCCTGTTTGGCAATGACTGGAAAATATCAAGAAGTCAAGATCATGCTTGCCTCCCCAGGGCAAGCTTGGCATCAGCGTGTGACAAGAATGATTCTTTGTTGGGGAAAAGTGTATGCGGTTAGAGATGGGGTGTAATGACAGCCAAAGTACGATGCGCATATGTGTTTGCTGACTCATATTGTCACATCGTATGGGATGTCTGAGGAGTATATAAATTGTCATTTTGAAACCAAAAGTTCGAAAGGCTACTTCAACATGTGTCAAAGACCTGGGCACTTTTGATTATATTATGTGAGTATTAGTTGAACGAGGCCATAGAAAACGAGGTTCTCGAAGATCAAAGACAGGAGTCAAGATGGTTTCGGCAGTGCTTATTTTTCGACACTCCTTTGAATACCTATATATAGGTCTGAACACCGAGTGCACCAGGTATATTCACCAAGATTTCTTGTCGACTGGATCAAAGACTCAATCTTTGGGCATCAGCATCAATGGATCTTGAAACGCTTTCACCTGATGGTGTCGCCCAGACAGTTTGAGTACTTAATGTCGACCACACACGTATGAACGCCTGGCCAGCAACCTCCAAGCAAGATCACATTCAAACACGGAAATAAAAAGTAACCCAAGGTCGACGAAGTCATATAAAAGAAATTACCTTACTAGGTCTCGAAGTACCCAACACGCCGAAGATACGCGAGACAGGATGGCTGAACCTTGGGCAAACGGCATACCAAACTGGAGGCGCGGCCACATCGTGGATAACAACACCTTCCAACATCTCGGTGGCGCTCATAGGAAAGGCGTACCTGATGCGGTTGCCGCGAGAATTCCTCTGATGGGTCTTAATACGCTCCAGGTTCTCAATAACGAGCCAGTCGTCAAAGAAGCCATGTACGCGGCCTGCTGCTTTCACGACTTCTTCGTCCACAACGACCTGCGAGGCAAGATTCACGTGGAGATGCCGATGGACGAGAGCTTCTTCATGCAGGACGAACGCCTGTTCAGAGAGATCTGCACCCAGCTGTGGAGATATCGACAAGCTGAGCTCAATGGGCTCATGGACGTGTACAGAAGTAGCAGGTTCTTCGTGATACCGATACGCTACGAGGGCCACTGGTGCGCAATTGTGGCAGAGACGTGCCCGTCCGATGATCGACGTCGTGATATATATGATGGCATCAGACGGTGAGTTTTGAACACAAAAGCACGAGACACTCTTGACACCCTATTCTTTCTCTCCCCTATTGCACTTTCTTTTTCTTTGCGTTCTTTGGTTTGATGGATGTAGAAATACTTGCATGTTATTTTCAACACGCCACTTCGTTTGGTTGTTCATAGCTTACTTACGAGTTCACAGGTATGCCATCTTGGATCCTCTACGAACTCTCCTGGCACTGGAAACAAAGACGAGAATCCAGCGACAGTTTCTCCACCTGATGCGCACTGCAGGATTTGAATTTCTAGACTGCTCTCTACAACACATTCATCTCCCAATCCAGGATGCAGCCAAAACCCATGGTACGTTAAGCTTCCAGTGCTGTGTGTGAAGGCACCCCAAAATGCAAGTGTTGACCATGCTTCTTTGAAACAGCATATGAGAGCGGCTTTCGCGTCTACCATGCCATCAAACACATGCTGGAGATGTTCCAAAGTAAGAGCCTAGCGGCGGATATGGAAGACCAAAGAGCGCTTGATAAGCAGCTTTGGGATTATCACCGATACTTCGTGGATCCGCAGAAAGTGCGAGCTGAGATGACCGGGCATTGTGCATGGTGGTGCAACTACACGTATGGATTCAGCACAAGAACAGCGATAGAGTGCATAAAGTGGGATTACCACGATAACATTCCGGCGTTTGCGCTTGCACCAACAATGTATGAGGACTACAACGAGGACTGTGATGATATCACGGAGTACAGCGATGAAGACCGGGACTACGGCGGCGGAAGCACCACGATGCGCTCTGCTCATACTGTGAGTTATGCCCCCGGTTGGGGGGTACCCGAAGCGACCATGGAAGCGGGCGAGATAAATCTCAGAGGTGGGCAAGGGAAGCGTCCGCCGGCGCCGAAGAGTCGGCGGATCGATAGCGAAAGTAGCGACGATTATGCCCACATTCCCGATGATAGCAGCACCGAGGATGACGAAAGCATGGAAGAACACAACGGCCAAGCCAGTGACGGCGGCCAGGAATCCAGCGATCAGGACGAGGACGAGGACCAGGATGAGGATGACGACGAGACCAGGGACAAGGACGGTGACATCAAAATAGGAAACAACGAGCCCCAATCCGATGGGTCTTCACCAATTCCTTTCAATAGCCTCACCCTTGATTCTCCACCACGGGCCCCCAACGCGCCTCCGAACCGCGAGGACCGGCCTCTAAACAGGCTGATGCCCGTCTACGAGGGCCGCATCCCCGTCTCCTCAAGCATGCCGCAGGGGTACCAGAGGTTCGCCGGCGCGTGCGCGCTGCACATGCTCCAGGGGGGTCCCGGCAGGTTCGCGCCGGATGAGGCCACGCTCGCGCGGCGACGGGACCGCTGTGCCATGGCGGCGGCGAGCCACGCGCGAGAGCAGGCAGCCCGCGACGAGTCCGTGCGGGCGGCGCTCCGGGGCGTCTCGGGAACCCCCGGGGTACCGCTCCGGAGGAAGCGAGCCCGCTACTTCGAGCGCGAGGGCCTGCAGGAAGCGCTCATGCGCATCGCAGGTGGAATTATGGACGCATATGGCGTGCCGGTGCAGAATGATGGAAGTGGGAGGGGGAGGTAGCGGCAGCGGTGCCGGCGGTAGCAACCCGGGCACCCCTTCACAAAGCGAGAGGTTGTACAGTACCTACCACTGTTAAAGAAGAAGGAAAAAAAAAACGGAGAGATGCCATGTAACATATATGGTAGGCTGAAGAAATTATGGGGTCAGAATTATGAGATGTCTGAGTAATGAGATAGGATTGCATGTGTATAGTAGTTCCATGGCCCGAGACCAGCTTGTAGTTCTTGTCATTCACGAGTATTATGCACATTTGAAGACCCATGAGGGCCGCTTTATGATCAAATTCTCTCTGTTGAGAAAATATCTCAAGACACCATCCATGTCTACCTGATCATCTCAATTAATGCACTGAGCAAATCACATGTGCTGCAATCAATGTTGCTCAGCTTGGAAGGCCGGGCGGACGCCGCCCGCATTGCTCCCCCCAGCTCCCCCGCATTTCGGGAAAAGGACTCTGCCGGTCGCCTCCGATGCTCGGTAGCTTCAGCGGTAACTGTGCGGGAAAACCCCGCGATTTTGGGAGGGACAGCTTTGCTTAGCGGGAGAACAAAAGTCCTGCCAGCTTTTTTGCATGAACTATTGCAAAGTTAATGACTGGTCACAAGTTATTTTGCTTATCGTTACTTTGCTTCTTTTATTCCGAGCTCCCCTTCTCTCTCTTTTCCTTTCAATGCTTGTTTTCAGACCACAATTCCCTTATAATTCTCTCCTCCCTCGTCTTATTCACCACCACCACCACCACCACCACCATCACCAGCTCATCTACACCCCTCGAGCTGCCACTAGCATAGCAAGAGCTATCCCGGCCACCTCCACTACCGCCACCACCATTACTGTCGCTCCCAGTGCCTCCCTTCGAAGACTCCTGAGCACCACCGCCGCCGCTAACATGCGCATCCCGTACACCTCCGACCCGCTCGACACCACGGACGCCGAGTCCCTCGCGATCGCGGAGCGCGTCCGGCAGCGCCGGGCGCCCCGCCCGCTGCAGCCGCTGGACCTGGCGCTGCTGCACGCGCCGCCCGTGGCCGACGGGTGGAACTCGTTCCTGGGCGCCGTGCGCACGCGGACCACGCTGGACGCCGGCGTGCGCGAGCTGGCCATCTCCCGCGTCGCCGTGTGCAACCGCGCCTGGTACGAGTGGGCGCACCACGCGCCCCTCGCCGTCGCCGCCGGCGTGCCCAAGGCCGCCATGGACCTGGTCAAGCAGGCGGACCTGTCGACCATCTCGGCCGAGGACCGCGCCGCCGCCGGCCTGGGAGACCGCGAGTGGGTCGTCCTGCGCGTCGCCGACGAGATGACCCGCAACGTTGAGGTCAAGGACGAGACCTTCGCCGAGCTCAAGGCCATCTTCAACGACCGCGAGGTCGTCGAGGTCGTGTCCACTGTCGCCTGCTACAACTGCGTCAGTCGGTTCTTGGTGGCGCTGGATGGTAAGCACTTCCAATCCTTCTCCTTGTTCCCTCATCCGCTCCCTTTTCGATCCTGTCGAGCTTGTGCGGAGCAACTAGGTCTGAAAAAGGTAGGAGAGGATTGTATTATGGAGTGGAAGGCTAACGATTACGTTTTCTAGTGGGAGAGAGGAACGGCACCGGTCCAAATGATGATTTGCACCACTGATAGTATTCTCTTGTAGATGCTGCAACAAAAAGACAAAAAATAAAAACTAATCATCAAAATCTCTCATCGCTACACAAACCCAGCATTAATGACAGCTTGTAGTCAAACTTTGGGCGGAGGCGCATCTACAATGACTGACATAGAGGAGCCAGAATAAATCATGGTTTCGAAAAAGGAACTGGTCTGAAGTATTTCGTTATACCTATATTATTAGGTTGGTAAACTCAGCTAGCCCATTTATATGTAACCTCAATGCACCAACGAGCCGCCGTTGTCATCGCTATTACTCCCTTAAAGCCCCGTACACTAAAAAAAAAGCCTACTGATACATACATACACAACCACCCCCAGCCTCAGCTATCCTCGTCCGTACTCATCTGTGAGAAATAAAATAAGAATAAAAAGGAATAATGAAAAGGGAAACGAAGTTTTTGGCATTAAAGCACCAAGGGAGAAACGCTCATGGTGAACTGGTCGGCGGAAAGGGGGAAATTTATGCTAGGATAAGGTAAAACCATCGAAAATGCTGGTGATGTGTAATGGTGAGTGCTCTGAACCGGGGGGTATCTCAACGCCAAGAGAGGGAGATGTTTGGCAACTCCTTCAGGGTGGGAGAAGAATCGGAAAAAATGCCAGGGTGTAAATGCGAGAGATCAGACGCGCGGGGCAAAGGCTCGTATCATGTAAGCTCGTTGGACCTCTTTGTTTTGTATGCTGTCATTGTGATCGTTATTCGTTTCGTTCGCGTAGTCTGTCGTGGGGGAAGTGCGAATCTGTGCCTGCATCTAAAACATGCGTGCATTTATTCAATCCGCCTTCTTAGTCGTCACGCGCAGAAGTTCTTATATTTAAAGGCGACGGCGTTTTCGGCGCCGGTGTGGGACTGCTGAGTGGTGATAGCGGCGGTGAGCGCATGGCGTTCTCTATCGACGCATGCCTCTTGTGCATCAGCGGCGACCTCTGGAGCTCTTGCACGACCCCCATCCAGCCCATCCGGTGCGGAGGGTCGACCTTTTCGCTGTGGCCGATGGCCGAGGTAGTCAGGCGGCGCAGAGATGGTTTCTTCCGTATGCTCTCGGTCAAACTCCGCGGGATGGCGGGACGCAAGACCGAAGCGCTGCGCATCACGGGTGTCTTCTCAGGATCCCTGGGTGCCGCCTTCTCGACCTGCTTGTCGCGGTGGCTCAGCGACGTCGCGACAACGCCCATGTAAACGACCAAGAACCGCGTGCGCAGTAGGTCCAGCCTCCGCACCCGCTCCTCCAGCTGCTTCCGGTGCGCCGCCCACAGTATCCTGGCACTCGTACGAAGGGTGGCGCCCTCTTCATTGAGCAGCAGTCGATTCAGGTCCTCGCGCAGGTCATCGCCGCCCTTCTGGATCTCCCGGAGCAGCCGGCCTAGGCGCATCTTGTCCTCGAGGCGCTGGACGCGCGCGACGTCGCGGTCGTAGCTCTCATTTTCCTGTATAGAGAAGTCCACGACGTCGATGAAAGTCGTAATCTCGCGCGGCGCTGCCATATACGCAGTCGAGTAACTGGCGATGATCTGGGTGGCAACGACGAGCGAGAGAAAAAGGGCGGTGACCACGAGGATCAGGGTCCAGAAGAGGGGGGCTGGTGGTGGATCTGCCATTGTGTACGGATGTTGAGAAGGTCTATAGTGGTGCCGGGGCTACCGGTTCATGATAGTGCGTATGGAGGACTCAGAATGGCGGCCGAAACCGATTCCTCGGGTGCAATCATAAAAGCGAGTAGAGGCTGCCAAGCGAGCGCGTACACCAAAACGGTAGGGAGGCGAGAAGATCTGACGGTTGATGACGTGCCCTCCAAATTTCCGTGTGTCTGCGTGTGTCTGCTGCAGGTTACACTGCTAACTAATTAGACGTGCACGCAGGCGCAGACATATACACGCGGGCACCGGAAGAGAGGGGGGGGAGGGGGGCAGTGGTGCTAATGTATAATAAGATGACAGCCAGCGACTTTGTGCGTAACGTGCATTCTTAGCTAGGCCAAGCCCCTCGGCCGCCCCTCCTCTCCTCTCCTTCCATCCCCCATTCCGCTGGGCCCCCCTTGTCGACAGCCAGCAACGCGAGTATTCCCTTTCGCCTCTCTCGGTGGGAGCATGCGCACAGAGGGTGGCCAAAGAGCGCAACGCGACCAGAGCCAGGCAAACGCAACCCAGTGATTCATTCCCCTTCTGAGCCTCGCAGCGCCGAATGCGTTCCCGCAATCGCACAAGATCCTCGCTGAAAAGGTGCTAAGTTAGGCGATGGCCCATTGAGCGCGGACTAGGGTTCTCAAAAAGGACCCCATGGATCTCATCAGGGCACAGGCCTGGCCCCGCTGTGACCAATCCCCTGCTGCCATGGGATAGCAAGCGCTTCCTCCTCCCATACCCATCACATGTTGTGCATGGTAAAATTGCCGCATGTTGACCCAAGATGGACCGTTCTGGCGCCGTCTAGAGCGCCTCGGGAGGCTGGGATACGGCCCGGGATTAGGGTAAGATGGAAGGCGGTGAGTTTCGCAAGCGTCTTGTCTCTGCTGGTAGCGCGGCTGCACCGCGCTGCACTTAAAAGCAATCAGGTCGAATGCGGTTCCTGCAGTCGTGGTTGCTTTTGGTCGTTCGCGGGAGGAATGGAGAAAAGCCAGGGAGTCAGAATAACTCAGGGGACTCTTCTATGCTTTTTATTCCCTCCCCTCTTCACACTTTCTCCCATGTATGACTGCCTTATGCCTTATGCCTTAATGTAGGGCCGTTTTACTGCCCTCGATGGCGTCTCCCTGTCTCGAACCATACACACAAAGCCCAACGGTAAAGTACATTACACACTGACTGTTACATATGTACATACGGACCGACCTACAGCAGCCCTGTCACCCATACTCTCCTCAAGCACGCATGTACCTACTGGACTGTGCGTACGTATCCCATCTGGACTCCACCAATTGGTGGAGTCCACGATTGGCCCAAGAAAAGACGGCGGGCCCACTGTCTTAAAGTGCTTGATTTATACGGCAATCGGGTGAGGGGCTGAGAAACCGCATGTAGGCAGTACTTGGACGGTGTCTTACAGTTGAGTTAGGAACATAAATAGCTTCCTCTGAATAAAAAACGAAGCCGTTAGATAGGCTCCCACATAGTAAATATCCGTTTAAAGGTCTACTGTATATGGTAAGATGTGAGATCACTACTTAGCGCGAGGGTGAAGTATTGTAAGGTATTGTGGGAAATCGGACCCGTCCATAAAATGAGTGTACCTACATAGTAGTTCCAAGTATTGCCCCCGCTTTTTGTATGGGGCAAAAGAGTGAAAATTGGTCCGTCTACTTCTACACCGTGCAAGGTTACAACAACTTCACACTAAATACGGCTGCCCGAAGACGCCACAAACGCAGCTTTCTGCACTTCCAGGGCTCACAGGTTCTAACTATGAGCTAACTCCAGATAGGTAATTACACATCACCTATAATAAATGGACTATCACTATCAATAAAACTTTCACACTCACATATCCCGCTAATACAGAGTACTAGAAGCCGAGTAAGTTTGGTTTAGATAAAATATACCTGGAAGATACAGTACGTATATAGCACGTCCTTTATCCAAATTTAGAAAATTCCAGGAGATAGCAGCCTTTACCTACTTTTAGACTACCGGCTAACTAATCAAATGCTGTTTTAACGGATCGAACCTTCTCGTAATATCACGAAGATACGTCTTGGAATTAGAAAAAGTATAACTATCGAACCGCCCCTACGACCCTCAAAGGGCAAAGGGATGAGAAAATAAGATAGTTAGAGAGTTGACTACTTCTCTGCACCTCGAACTCGAAGCAGCTGTACGACCGCCTCGTGACCGTCACGGGAGGCATACATCAAAGCCATCCAGCCGCTGTCCTGAACCACAGCATTGACCTGGGCGCCGCCGTCGAGGAGCTGCTGCATGATCTCTTCATTTCCATCTACAGCAGCTTTAAGTAAAGGAGTATAACCATGACGATCTCTTATCTCCAAGTCGTGCTGAGCGCCGTTCTTCATCAAAAGTTTCACGATATTATTATGACCATAGCTCATTGCCCAAAATAAAGGCGTTAAGTTGTTTCCATCTTTACTATCAACTTTCGCGCCTTTTTTGAGTAGCCGTTCGACAATACTTTGATGCCCATTTGCTGCAGCGTACCAAAGAGGTGTTTTACCGAACGAATCTGCTTGGTTCACGATGGTATGCGATGATGACCATGGTGAGCGATCTTTTAACAGCACTTGGTACTTCTTAACCTCATCTAAGAGTAACTGGATAATAACGTTATATCCTTTTTCGCTCGCCTATGATAGAGCCGTTCGTTGATTATAATAACCTCTCGCATCAATGCTTCTTTTATCTGACTGGAGGATTAACTTAGCCAAGTTATCTAATCCAAAATATGACGCGATCGACAAAGAGGTAGGAAGTTCGCCGGGGAAATCTGCATCTTGCGTTCGCTTTTTCTCCATACACCTTTAGCCAATACGAGCAAGCGGATGAGCTTCTCTCACAAAGCTCTAAGGCTTTACGTTCCAGGTCAAGGTCAGGCACCTTATAAGCTTTGCGGTAATGATCTGCCCAGTTACTCGCGGCGTAGTTAAGGAAGATAAACTCGTCTTCGTTATCGGGTTCTGGGGATAGTTTACGTCTTGGTTTCTTAAAGTCGTCAAGGAGTAGATATCGAATACATATCTCGGCCATGAAACGGTGCGCGTCTGTCTGGTCTAAGCAGTATTGCCATTTCAGAAGGGGGGGGGGGGGGGAGTGAGTTTCCGATCAACCCGGAACCAAAAACTCTTTGGCGGTCTGATGAAGAAGAAATATTTGAGAACCTTGTATGGTAACAAAAAGCCCACACTTTTGTCGAATCGTAGATTGTAAATAGTCGCGGTGAAACAGATCTCGTTCTAGAACATTATGGCATTGGTTCTCCTGCAGATTCAAGGCTACTGCCATTTCCATCAGGTGTAGCGGCCTGTCTGCAGCGACAACGATACGTAATATATATTTAGTTTTGTCGGGATCTTGACTTTTCAGGAGGATTTTGTTATATGCCTCAGGAACCGTGTGCGGTATATCGAGAATACAAGCACGTATATCAGCTTTCGTCAAAGGAACGGCATCTTCGATGGCAGTAAAAATTAGGTGTACCCATAGGTAAGTTCGTTGGTTGATGGATGTAAGCTTTTCCTGTAGTATCTGTTTCTCTTCTCTCCCAAATGGAGGCTTCCTATATATATCCTCTATCCGTTGATCAATAACAGTTCCAATTTCCAGCGCGATTTTGTCCACCTCTTCCTCGCTCTCTCCACTAAGGTGGATAGTTGGTTGCTTATCTTTGAGATCTTGGAATTCGCGCTGAATTTGGAGGTATGGACGGCTAGTTACGAGGAACTTTAGAGCAGATGTTCCATTTCCTTTGGTATAGAGCTGCGTTGAGGCTGTGGTAAGGTACTTTTGGTCCACGCATTCGTCTAACGCATCAAGAATACAGATTATTTCACCTGACTTATATCGATTAGCCGCCTTGACGAGGATATCCCAGAGCTTATGGAAGGATGTGAAGAGCTGATTTCCTTCTTCTTGAAAGTCGTCGAGGATCTCGTCTGATAATAAGGTACGCTGTTGGACGAAGAGTTGGTGTAGAATACAACAAAGAGCACCTGTTGGGTTTTTTTGATCGTCAAAGTCATCCTTAAAGAAGAAATAACATGTCGTTCGAGACGTGTTAGACGGGAAAATATCGTCTACCAGGTATCTTGCCAAAACTGACTTGCCACAACCCGGATCGGCAGAGACCAAAGTAACGCCAACCTTTCGTTTTGCCAATTTTGGAAATGAGTATGGGCGATGAACCACTCGCAAGTATCATCTGCTCGTTTCGGGTTTCTGTTCTTACGGTCTTCGTACGGTGAGGTGCGAAGATGTCGCAGAAAGTCGACGCGTGTTGTCTCCATGTGGGGGCGGTTCGGGTCATTGATAACGAATCCCCTATCGGAATAAGTTCTTGTTGATATACTCTATTGAGTGCTTGGGAAAAGTGCAGGTTCTAATCTTGGGTTATGCACACCCCTTCACTTCATCAATCGGCAGGTGGAAGAAGAGCTGTCTCGCATATGCTGCGGCGGCAGCGGACGCATAACCATGCCACTGATCATTCTTATGCGAGTCACAGTAGTCTGAAATGCCACGGACGACGAGGCAAGGAAAATCGCATAGGGCACCGGCAGCCTCTGTTTCAAAACAGAGCAGTCCAACCCCTACCAGTTGATCTCTCAACAACGCATCTCTCACGACCAACTCGCCAGACGCGATGGTACCTCTATGTACTGTAATATATTGCTCGTCTTCTTCGTCAACTGATCGGGGAATAAGTCGCGTCGGGTCGCATCCACATTCTTCACAAGGCACTTTGGGCCTGAGATGGATGTAGTCTGGTGTATATAAACGATCTTGTTTCCTTCCGGGGTACTTGAAATGACGGAGTGTTCGGACATTTGTATTAATTCTCTTAAGATTCTCGGCGAGCGGATCTTCAGGTTGGATAGCTCGTTTGGCTGCTAGGTCTTGCGCTGCACCTAAAAGAACAGCTGGCGGCGGGGCAATCACATCTGTGCGCTCGAACTGGCCAGCCTTGGCCTTGCCGTGATCGTACTGTATTGTGCCAGAATGAGGACCATCTGGTTTGCTCACCACGACATCCCCAAGGCGAATAATTCCACTGTCAGTCGTTACGGGAACACCACCGCCGATGCCCACTTAGTAGACCGAATCTGATGCTTGGAAAGGTCGTTCTCAACTGGATTACAACGGCCGCAGCAGAAATTTTGCCAGTCTGATACATACCAGAGATAACAACATTGTGACCTGCAATACTGCCCAGGATATAGACGTTATGATCCGTTGTTGGTTGTGGCAAACGCTCGTGTTGTTCATCGAGCATCTGTAGCGCGGCGATCTGCTCTATCTCCATAGGGCAGACCCATCCTACCGTGTAGTCTTCACGCCTTAATTTCTTCGTCATTTTAGCTATAGATTACGAAATAGTTATCGGAATATGTCGTCCATGCTTGATTAACTCTGGTTAATGTTAAGCTTTGGTGAAGAATCACATCGTGATGGGTGGCGGTCCGGGGTATCTTGATGGCGGTGGCTCAGCCGTTTCTCGATTACAGACCAATAAGATTATGTCAGGTCACTATGGACTGTCTCAAGATGCAGGACAAGGGACTTTTGAGATGAAGGTAAGGCGGAGCCGTGAGTTTGTAGTACAACCCCATAAGGCCTAACGTTATGTCATTCATTATAAACAGAATTTATTACTTTAGTGTTTAGCGGCCGACCATTACTGTACTGATGGAGAGCGACCAGGATCTAAGTTAAGTGGGCCCATTTAATTAATGCCACAGACCAACGACCCAGGCCAGACTGGTGCTCAAACCCTCAATTCAGACCCATGGATTGGGCTAAAGTATATGGGATTTCCATGGACAGTGCCATAGGATAGTAATCGGATTAACTAGGTAACTAACTAGCACCGCAATAAGTTATACTTCATAACTAGATCGCTCAACACCGCATCCGAACAGGAGCCCCACTTCTTGAAGCCTGAACTTGACCTGAGCTGTGCCCTCAGAAATGCACACAGAGAAGAAGCAATGCCAAAGTTGCTATGAAGCAAGAAAAATAACCAGGCTTTCCCATCAGACTGTGCTTGACAGTGTTTTTGTCGTAGATGGCTTATGATTCTGAACAGCCAACTCTTAGCACATGTTAGCCTATTTTAATCCAAACGACATGAGCATTAAACTGACTAGTACAAAACACTAAAACGTTCTTACAAGCAAGAGGAGAATCAAACTTGGAAGAGCATCCCTCCATTTGTCAATTTCGCTATATTTGACCATGAACTTATCATGCGTCTAAATGTAATATCTACCTTCCTTCGGCTCTTTGATGGTATGACTAGGTGCCGTCGTAAAAGCAACCTTTCCAACGCCATCTTGAATTTGAACCACGCCCCACTGCACTGGCAACAGGTATCCATTTGCCTGATCTTCTGGCAGAGCATGGCACGCCGCGCTGATGGCTCTGCTGTTGGTCGAAACCATTGGCATAGTGCCATCGTACCAGCGAAAATATCCCAAAGCGACTATCGCCAGCACCAGTATAAAGCCGACAATGAGCGCTGTAAAATTTCGTCAGCTCCCCAGCTTTCTTCGTTCCCGAGCCTTCGTGGGTTGCGGGAGAGAAAAAAATAAACACTTACTGATAATTATAGCTACGGGACTGTATCCACAGGTGGAGAATGAATTCACGGCATCATACCCTCCCTCGGGCGTCAGCGCGGTGATTCTTGCGAGGAACAGGCTCTGCGAGATCAACCAGTGCATCATTCCCGAGGTCACGTACAGCGGAATGCCGTAGCGCAGCGGGAGGGAGATGAAATAGCTCGATCTCTGAATTCCGATGGGCTCGGAAACGCGCAGTGGCTTCCTCTTCTTGTACATGAGGCTGAACTCCCGCTGCACCAGAAAGGTGCTTAGCATCGAGTTGTAAAAGATGTAGATGATGGAAAGGATGAGCTGCGGAAGGTTGGCGATCAGCACATTGGCAATCAGCCCTTCGGGATCTCGCCTGGGGAGGCCGATGACGAGGTAAGTGTAGGGGCTTAGCTTTCCAAATCCTAGCGACCAGAGGTTGGAGAGGCTAGTATCGATGTTGCGGTGATGTAAATTGGGAAACGCGTCTGCCAGGAGAATGGCTGAGATCAAGATGACTATCATACATCTGATAGGCCAATGTATTAGTGTCGACTACTCCCCGACCAAAGGGCTATTAAATGCTGGTCGACTTACAAACATATCAAAATGATCCACCGTTTCCAAGAAGCTGCTGCCATCCACCGTTTCGGCGCTTTTCTGAACTCGCGTGGGTTCCGTTCAAGAGTTGGAGTTCGCTTCACCAGCCTTGTCTTCAAAGATCTTCTGGTTAAGAAGTCATCCTTGGTGGCGAGGCCCATATCCTTCGTGGTAGGATCCGGTTGTCGCATAAACGAACCGATTGCATCTCCAAGTGTGTACAGCACCTGTTTTTCCGAATTCTGGCGCTCCTTGTCCTGCCATATTCGCAGCAGCCATACAAAGGTCATGATTAACGCCTTGAACAGGTTCAGGATGCACACAACGAACATTATCCATGGGCAGTACTCGAAACGGCAGACTTCGGTGGTTTCCGCCGGGTTCTGCGCGAGGCAGTAGTCAACCTCGTACCGTGGGGGGCCGAGAAACCAGGACGTAACCGGTTCAGTCGGCTCGTTTGCCACAAACCGTTGCGTACCGTTTCCCACAGCCCACAGATTTTTGGCCCAGTCGTCCGACCTCGGAACGACTGTGACGTAGAGGAGGAGACTGCCATTGTCAGAAGTTTGGACACTCTGGTTTTTAACCAATATCACTACATTAGCCTGAGGCGCAAAATAATCCTCGTATCGACTGAAGCATTCTGCTACACTCAAGTTTTGATGGCTCGAAAAATTCCGTTGCATTTGTTCGATGACTTGTGTTGCGTTGATAGATGGAGGATTGACCCTACTTTCGTTCCATCCAGGATCGACCGCTCGATTCATATCGGCAGCCGCTGTAGACCAGCTAGCGTTATGGAGAAACGAATCCGTGACAACAGCGACTGTATAGTCGTAGGATGAGAGAGACTGGAAAACAGCGGAATTATATCTGTAGAAGTGCCATCAGCAAGGGTTGGGGGGTTTTGCTTTAGTTGTGGGATAGTACATTAGATGAATCGGCACAGAGCTGAATGCCAAAAGCAGCCATGAAAATTGTCTCCAGCGGCCAAGGTGTCGAAAGTTTCGTAGGCTAGGAACTCCTATATCAAGCCACTTGTTTTTCTTATGGGCCTTGTCGATATCAGCTCGAGTAGGGGCCGCCTGAAGTTGCATGCAGTAATTTGAGGCGGATAGCATACCCGTAGACAGAAGGTTGATGAGGAGGTGAAGCCACTGGTCCAGGTTGGCGACAGTTGTGCAGTTGCCTTCGTAGATAACGCCAACGCCATCTTGTGAGCCAAATCTCGATATCGCAGTAACGGTAAGGACTAGGTTTGTGATTAGGATGGCGGCAACAGTTGTGATTTGTACCAGCAGAGCACGGCTCCTTCTCGAGTTCCAAATCCGGCTCCCCGAGCTGCGCTCACTAGCTCCTCTCTCTTCCTGTTCATCCAGTTTTATCTTGGGGAACCACCAAGAAAACTCCTCTTTGTTAGCAAAGATGTTGGGGCGGAAGCTGTGAAAGCTTCCGTGGAGAGATTCTATCTCGATCGCCGCTTGGTCAACAGTGGACTTGGGCGCGGGAGCATTGTGATCTTGTTCGAACGCCGGAAATGGCCCCTCGTCAAGACTGGTTTCCTCGGATGGGTTTCTGTCCCGTTAAGCACAGCCAAGAGGGGAGGGAGGTTTGAGGCTGGCCAACTTACAAGTTACTTTCTGAAGGCTTCCGAGGATCTGACATCTTCAATCCTTGGTCAAGAGCAATTTCGCTTCCTGAATAATTGCCGGGCGAGCGCTAAGGCTGCGTTGCCTTAAGACGTTGGTTGGCAATCTTGCACAGATTAAGATGTCCACCCAAGAAAAGGTTTAAAAACAAAGCAACAGGCAAGCCGGGGAGGTGGGAGGAAGGATAAATGTCAAGGTAAGGCTGTGGGATTCAAGCGCTGCGTACGTAGGCATGCACATGCGGTGGAGATCCCTCGTGAACCCACGCCATCCCCCGGCAACAGCAGCCACATACAATGAAGCAACCAATCCTTTCCATGTGCTGCTGCAGGATTGCACGGCCATTGTTTGTCTGTGGAGATGTATCCATTACCAAGAAAGGGCTAGTGGACGGAATTGCACAAGTTGGGGCCAAAAGTGCTTCCTGTTGCTGGTATCTGCATTGGCTACGGACAGACTGAGCTGAGACAACATGCTGGTGGATACAGAGGCAGTGCAGCCATGGCGCAGCTAGAATTGGGGGCCAAAACGGTCGGCGGTTATTGAACAAGAAATGGGAGACTGTGGTTTATAATATAGATAGTACAATATAGATGGGTCCTGGTGCCATGCCTGCACTCGGTAGATTTTAACCGAGAGCAACATTGGTCTTTGCCGTGCTCGGCTGGCCTGTCAGAACCATGTCTGCAAAAAGAAATCATAAGAAGCAGGGAACTATCTTCCTTTATACTAATATCTCACCCCAGAACACAAAGACGATAATTCGAACTCTAGGCAGTTGCACGCATAGCAGCTTTAGCATAAATATCCTGTGAGTGCCGCCCTTCATTCCTGCAAATCACCAGTGCGGGAGAGACAATTTCAAGGCGGAGTATGAACCCTAAACGGAACAAATTTGTGTATTTGACCAAGATAAGTGTAATATTGCATCGGCGATACCATATGGGGTTTTTTGAGCTCACAGTAGCTCTTCTCCTAAGACTGCCAATCGGTAGCCGCACGTAACCCATGTGTATACCGGGGCGTCTTAACAACAGAGGTATGTTATAGTTAACTAATGTCTGTAGAGCGTCGCCGATTAAAAACCACCAACAAATAAAACTGGCCAATGACGTTCGCGTATGGCTCAACCAAATCCAGTTTGTATAGGAACTCACGTGATCTCAAGATATGAAACGACATCGGTTTTCTCATGTCGGCCGCAGGCAAGTTAAAATGAAAACAGTAACAGCTTACTTTATGTACTGTGTTAGGGAAGCAGCGATAACGATGGAGTTTGCTTCGCCTTCCCATTGGCTTGCTCGCGTTGTGGGTCAGTGGGTTCCGATGGGTAATGCTAAGGCTTACATTTATATAGCTTGCGAAATCATATACTGGAAGCATCGCTTCTCACATTGATAAATTCTACATCAAGCATTGGACAGCTTCAAGTATTTTCTTTCTCTATTAGTTTACCTTGGATAATGGTTCAGTTGGGAGATTGCGTAGTCACGGACAGGGGCGGCATCATCGAAAACCGCCATCTCGTCCACGCAGCTGTCGTTGACTCACAGGGCAGGCTCCTCTATGCTGTCGGAAACCCTTCCCGCATCACGCTTGCTCGGTCTGCCGCAAAACCGGCGCAAGTTTTGGCCATACTTGAGACTGGAAGCTTCGATCGCTTCGAATTCGATGATGCGGATCTGGCTCTAATGTGTGCGTCGCATAACAGCGAAGACCGGCATCTTCACCGGACACGCACTATGCTCAGCAAAGTGGGCGCGTGGGAAAGCGATTTGAAGTGCGGAGGACATGTTGCGCTGTCCGAGAGCGTAAATAGAGCGTGGATCAAGAGCGACTTTATCCCTGGGGGAGCCTGCAATAATTGTTCTGGCAAGCATGTTGGTATGATCGCGGGTGCTAAGGCGTTGGGGGCACCTATTGAAGACTATCACTCACCGCAGCACCCTATGCAAATCAAAGTAAGGGAGGTAGTTGAGAGCGTGGCAGTTCCTGTGGATCGTGCTGAAGTGGTGCAATGGGGACTTGACGGGTGCAATTTGCCTGCGCCTGCCTTCGCCTTGGAATATCTAGCGCAGATGTATGCAGCATTTGCTCATGCTGCAGATGTAGCAGGCGATGCTGCGCCAGAACGGACCAAACACATGGCACGGATCTTCCATGCTATGCATAATTATCCAGAACTGGTTGGAGGGGAGGGTCGCTACTGCACCGAGCTGATGCGTAACTTCAAAGGCCTGCTAGTTGGAAAACTTGGCGCCGATGGATGTTATGGGGTCTCTATACGCTCTTCGGAGCAGACCCGAAAGCTTGGCGCCGCAGGGGGGCTGGGAATTGCCGTCAAGATCGAGGATGGGAGTATTGAGATCCTCTATGCAGTTGTTTCAGAGATTCTGGAACAACTTCAGATAGGAACCAAAGAGATGCGGGATAAGCTAGGCTGCTTTCATCATCTGAAGCGGCTGAACACCATGAATGTCGTGACGGGTGAGGTGACGCTGGCCTTCAATGTACGTGAGGTGTCATTATAAGGAGGTACAGAGAGAACCATAGACTATGGTGTAGAGAGTCCAAGAAGCAAAATCCACCTATTCTGTTTGCAATAGCTATGTAGAATGTTTGAGTGTTGCGATATTAGAGAGATGAAAAACTGCGCAAATAGTAAAGCTTGAAATCTGTTCAACTTAAGAATGACTGTGCATAACGTTAGGTTTTAACTATTTATATTTCACCGCTGTGAATAGATCCGAGTATACATGTTCGAAGAATATTGAAGACAGAAGCGCGTCTCAAGCGAAGCCTTTAACCCACGCATATGAATATGTGGACGTGGCCGTTTGTTTTTGTGATATTGCTTGCCTTAGAGATTTCGCTGATCCATAGTTAAATCCAGGTCAAAGTGCCTTGTGATATGTTTGATACGCCTGGGGCCACAATATTGTCAGAAGGCCAGAAATAGTGTCAGGTTGTAGATCGGTCGATCCTCTCTTTGAACTTTAGTATTATTAAGTAGACTGAAGCTCGAGGGCGCTTTCGTATACTTGACTTCCTAAAACTAAAACTTTAAAAGTTTACATGATTAAAGCAAGCCTCATCTCTCTCGATAAATATAACTCTTATCCTCTAATCCGTACCAAGGTCGAGAACCTTCTCATCCACGACGTGCTCGCCTTCTTCAGACGAACCCAGATTGAAGGGGTCAAGCTGGCGTACTGCGTGGCCCTTGATGGATAGCAGAAGAACAAAAAGACCCGACAGAACTTGGATGAAAGCCATGAGGCCATACGTCCAAGTCAAGCCTAGACTGTTGATCCAAGGCGTGAGGTAGAAGGCGATAGACATCCCAAACCCGATTCTCGCAACATTAAGGACTATACATGCCTCCTCTACGTTGTTCTTGAAACATTCGGACAGATAATTGGCGGTGACAGGGGTGATAACTACAAATTGTTACTCCTTGCGCATTAATGGATAAGTAAAGCAATAAATCGAGGGAGTATAATTACCCAAGGACCCGAAAACAACAAAGACCTGAGCAAGGCCAAGTAGCCCCCATGACTTGTGATCATTAAGCAGATATCCCCATAAGCCGATACCGATAGGATTGCAAATAAGAGCAGGGAGCCATAAAGCGTGTAACCGGTATTCGGGCTTCCACGCACCATGGTTGAAGCGAGCAGCAATCCAAAGCGGTAGCCTGTCGCTGACGAGTTGACCGTAGAGCAGCGCCAATCCTACACCCACCCAGTGGAAGAACTGGAAAAGAGCATTTTGAAACGGGGTGAAACCATAGCCTCCAACCGCGATTGACTTCTGCAGATATGAGGGAGCGATCGCGTTCATGGCAGGGTAGAAACCAAAGTTGAGCAGATTGAAGAAGATCATGCAGCCCGTGACCGGCGTCAGTGCTATCTTGATTGGCAACAGACATTGATTGAACACCGCCGTCACCGACTGCTTCGGCATTATCTTGGTTCCGGGGAGATATGTTGCCGTTCTCTCGGCAATGAAGCCCTGCGGTACACGACGATTGTTGGCCCCTGGGGTGCGATACCAGGTCGTGTCGTGCATGATCACTACCCAAAGTACCATAACAACGGAATTTGCAATAATCAGCCACCAGAAAGACCAACGCCAATCTCCAGATGGAGTCGAGATGAAGGTACACAGCGAAGGCCCGACGGCGTTTCCCATATCAAAGAAAAAATAAAACACAGTAAAAGCTCTGCCTCGTTGGTGCAGGAAGAACATGTCGACTTTGATGAAAGGTCACCTCTTAGCCGCAATTCCATGGTTATGCCAAGACGGCAATGATACATTCGGATGATTGGATTCGCGACTTACTGATACAACGCGGACCCAGGACCGCAATAACGGTACCAAAGAGTCCAGCAAATGCACGAGAGCCCATCAGGAGGTTAAAGTCGCCGGGCTTGTTGCACAGGGAACCCCAGACAGCGGAGAGGAGGCAACCTAAAATGCTCCAGAACATGACAGACTGGCGACCAAACACACGGGATGCCCAGAAGGCGAAAAAGCTGCCTGCGAAGATGCCAGCCTGATCGGCCGAGTTCTGCCATTTTCATAGGGACGACCAAACGTTATTCAACGGTGCCTTGGGAGGATCATGAAGGAAACAAGATTCCACACCTGGTATGCCATCTGCGCAGTCGTAACACCGTATAATTCCGCCAAGGGTCCGACTTCAATCTGGGTGGCGACACCGACGGTGAAGCCGAAGAAGGAAGCCAAGCTTAGGATAGCCAACATTGCATATTTCTTCCACGTTGGCCAGTTCTACAAGTCAAGGTCGTGGTTAGCTTAAAGCAACTTCTTTAAAGTGTGAACTAGTTTGCGCAATTGTTCTCAAAAGACTCTCATACCAAAGGATCCCTAGGATCATCACTTGGTGTCGGAACGAGCACGATGGCGTTCGAGTTCACAGCATTTTCCCTCTGATCAGGAACCGTCTCTCCTGCATGACCCTTGAATGCGATCGAAACGGCCGCCACATCGTTGAAAACGGGCAGATCTTTTTCTAATGACATGTTATGAGAAAGTATCAGCCCGGCAGTTTCTACTGAAGATGAATAGACAAGTCAGTGGAGGAAATGGGAAGATTGCTGGCAGCAAAAAGGTTGGTATGGTTGCTTTAAAGAGAGACTTTCCGATAAACGGGGCGATTCTTCCCAGTTGCAAGCTATTGCATTTTCAACTAATAAACCATGACCGAAATTGGGTTGGGGTTCTAAACTGGCCTATTATATATTTTTATATTTTTAGGTATTATTAGGTCTCGGCAGTTTGATACTGTCTATATTTTTGCCAAGCGAACAACACGGTTACGCAAAAAAAGGCCAAATTAAACCCTAACATAATTAAATCACTATGAAACTATTAAGTAAAAAGATAAAAAGCCAAAGTATTCATTCCTAAAGACCTCTTTAGGGTTGTAGGAACGACACAAGTCATCGAAAGGGAGGAAATACATTTCAGTCGAGTAATTTGTGCGGGTATTCCTGAGCTCCGTGTTATTTCGGTGGAATATTGTTAAATTTTACACTCCATGGCCACTTTCTTCGGCGGAATGAGGAAGCGAGCTACTGCTGCCTGCTTTGGTGATTTTCTCTGCAATATGTTGCTCCTCTTTTTTTCCCAGTTCCTTCATGCACTCTGCAATATATTGGCGTAGTGCATTTGATGCTACCCTTCGGGTGCCGCGAAGTGCAATATATCATTTGTGTAATGGGCCTGCGATGGTCGGACCACCAACCCTGCTTCGGGGTCGTCTTGCAGCATGTAGACGGAGTGTTTTGCAAATGGCTAGATCGGCATTTTGGCGCTGAGGACATAGCAGGGTTGTAGGCATGGGCAATATAGTACCGTGCATACTTTCCCAGGATAAAGCATGGGCTCTAGTCTACAAAGGAGCGTGAATCAGATCAAACGGTAATATTATCCGATCTGCTTCTATCAAGTAGCCACTAGTCATTACAAGTCCCACTCTTCTGGACTTATAATATCAATGGTGCAGAATTACTTGGATGGGATAGCATAGCATATGCAATGCAAGCTGACTGCATGACAACCCCTTGAGGGCGTTGCATTATGTTTGGCAGTCTAAATAATTCTCGATTGCCGCAACCAGAAATACAGCGCGACATCAGTACTACTCAGTGGTAACTCACGTGGTTTCCGAAACCAGACCCTATCCTTCATATCGCGTCAGTTATCCCTAGTCCCTGCAAGTAGGACTATGGCCTATAAGCCGCATTCAAGCTTCAGCGCTCTATCTCTCTGATTCTTTGCGAGAGCCATTAGTTGTTAGTACGACCCAAGTGCACTCTTGGTTGAGTCTAGTAAAAATAAAGCTTTGAGAGCTTACTGGCATTTGACGCAGGCACCTCCGCAAAACCATGTCGGAAATGAACCAGATTCGTACCTTTGATCAGTTACTACGACAGCGCGCCAATGATGAGGACCAGACACCTCTGCTTGCCTTTACTAGCACGCGTCAAGGCGTAGCAGATTACGATCCAATCACTGGTGCAACTCTGAATCGCTTCGTTGATGGCGCAGCAAGATGTTTGTCACAAAGGGGGTTCCCAGCAGTGGTATGTATGTGTGATTGAGTCTGGTTGGCGCCCCGGTTGTGCTGTTAAGATTGGATGCTTAGACCCTATTTCGCAGGAAGAAGAGGTCATTGTGGGAGTAAGCGCACCTACAGACCTCGACTATCTTGTAAATATTTTTGCGCTCATGAGGCTAGGCTATACACCTTTCCAGCTCTCCCAGCGTCTAGCGCCTAGTGCAGTGAAAGCGCTTCTGGTATCAACACAGCCCAGCCGCCAAGTTCTACTCTACACTCCAGATCATACTTCGTTCAAGGCCGGTGATCTGAATGGTATTGAGTTATACTCTTTTGTGAAGCGTGGCGAGTACGATAGCCTACAGCACAGCGAACCTCTTGGGGTTTTGGCCCAGAGGCTCGACACTGACCGGGACGATCGACGACGGTGCTTGATGATGCACAGCTCTGGATCAACCGGCCTACCAAAGCCCATTGACTTCAACCACAAAAAGCTGATGTTGGTAGCGACATATGCTCAAGATGGAAAAGCGTTCATTACTTTGCCGTTTTCGCATGCTTTGGGTATGATGACTTTTATGCAAGCAATACATAAACGCAGAACCATGCATGCTATCAGTGGCTACGTACCGCAGACTCATGATACCGTCACCGCTGCCATCAAAGCTGCCCAGCCCGACATCGTCTGGACAGTCCCGTACGTGTTAAAACTTCTGGCTGAGAAGCCAGATGGGATTGATGCCATCAAGAACTGCCGGTTTGTGAGTTGTGGTGGAAGTAGACTGGATGATGGACTTGGTGATATGTTGACAGATGCTGGTGTACACATTGCTGTTCAATATGGATCGTGTGTTGCCATTCATGAAACTCTAAAAAGATATCTATTGCATCTGACTGACATGGTCACAGAACCGAAACCGGCCATATGATGAGCTCAGTATATAGGAATCCAGAGGACAAGGCGTGGAATTACCTCCGACCTGCTCCACATGTGGCTCCGTACATCCTTTTCCAGCCGGTTGATGGTGAACGGTACGAGTGCGTCATACTCGATGGGCACAAAGGCAAAACCATATCGAACTCGGACGATCCTCCTAACTCGTGGCATACTAATGATCTCTTTGTGCCCCATCCTTCCATCCCAAACGCGTGGAAATTTGTCACCAGGATGGATGACCGTATTACCCTAATCAATGGAGAAAAGGTACTGCCTCTAAACATCGAGAGCCGGGTCCGATGCCATCCACTGGTGAGAGAAGCTGTCGTGTTTGGTATTGACCGCGAAGTACCCGGACTACTGCTGTTCAGAGCGCCTAGTACTGGTCATATTGATGACCAAAACTTTGTAGACCAGGTTTGGCCGGCCGTTAAGGACGCCAACAAGCATGCAGAGGCGTTTTCTCAAATCACCAGAGACATGATAATAGTTATCTCGGAAGATATAGAGTGTCCCTCAACCGAAAAGAGCTCCATCAAACGTCAACTTGTTTTTAGAGAGTTTGCCTCGGAGATCAACGCCGCCTACACCGCGATGGAAGCCGTGAATCGAACAAAATCTTTATCACTAACAATCTCAGAACTAGAGGAATGGATTGTTGACACCATGAGATCTCAAGGTTATGATATTAAGGACACCAGAACGGACTTCTTCTCTGTCGGCGTCGACAGCCTCCAAGCAATCCACATCCGAGCCCTCATACTGCGCAATATTGACCTTGGTGGCTGCGAATCAGAATGCACATCGATGATTGTCTTTGACTGCGGGAATACCGAGCGACTGGCCAAGAGACTGTACGCAATACGCACCAGTAATCGGATTGACAAAGAACAAGATGTGGAAATTGCTTCCATGCAAACCCTGATTGATAAGTACTCTGACTTTTCGAAACATGGCCTCCGCAGCAAATCTTCACCATCGGGATCTTCTCACATGAGGCAGGTTATTGTAAGCAGCTGTAAACCAAACCCAAATTGGGAGGCTATAGGACAGAGTACATAGTTAGTATATTATAGCTAACGATTAGTTCAGATCCTCACTGGCGCAACGGGATTCCTAGGGGCGCATGTCCTAGCAGCGCTGGTGGCATCAAGACACGTCGAAAAAGTGTACGCCTTCGTACGACCGGAGAGTGGAGCGAGCCAGCTTCCATCAGCTCGCCTAAAAATTGCTTTGCAATCGAAAGGATTCTGTATCCCTCTAGATAAAGTTGTACCTGTAGCCTACGACTTGACGCTGGCCGAGTTGGGACTTGAGGACTCGTCCTTGTACGAGATACTGAAGTTCGAGGCTACTCACATTATCCACTGTGCATGGCCTGTGAACTTTGCAATTCCTCTGGCATCATTCGAGACACAGCTCCTGGGCCTGCATAATCTCTTAGGGTTTTGCTTACAAACAACCCAGAATGCACGCTTGTTGTTCTGCTCTTCAGTAGGAGTAGCCCAGTCAACCAAAGGCCCAGCAATACTCGCCTCAGCCCCGATTCCATCACTTGAGGACTGTGGACGGACAGGTTATGCGCGATCAAAACTAGTCGGGGAGCGCATCGTAGAAGAAGCGTCCAGATGCGGAGTGGATGCCATGATTCTACGCATCGGCCAGATCATCCCCGGACGTCGTCGGGGCACCAAACTCTGGAACCCAGCGGAAGCGGCACCGCTCATGATTCGATCCGGCAGAAAGGACTCTACAGGAGCATTGCCAATTTTGGACGCCGGGCGTGATAGCTGCAGCTGGTTAGAAGCCGACACGCTTGCGGACACTATCTTGGAGCTTGCGAACATTGGTCTTCTGAATAACGGCGCTGCGCTTGCGGCTCAGCTTGTGTATAACCTCGTGAATCCCAATGCTTTTTCGTGGAAGGACGAGCTACTGCCCGCTCTTCAGAAGGCTGGACTTGACTTCGATACGGTCTCCTGGCAGGAATGGCTGGAGCGGCTTGAATCCAGTATAGAGGATGCGAGCACGAACCCCAGCAAGAAACTCCTGGGATATTGGCGCAAGCAGGCGGATAGAAGCGCAGGTGAGATCACTTTCGACACGAGTGCTGTAGAAAGTGCTAGCACTGCATTGAAAAGTGGGCTCCGGGCTGTAGATGACGGTTTCATGACCCAGATTGTTGCAGCTTGGAAGTTGATTTAAGAACAACTGGTTTGCTACATATTTGAGATTGGCAGCTACAGTAATGGCATGACGTTGATTGACGCACGTATGTCTTTTTGTGACGGTTGTAGGCGACTAAGCATCACCTAAGTCTTACAAGATCCAAACTCAAGAACACGCGCTACCCCTGATCTTTATCTTTATCCGTACACGTGGTTCAAAAGAACTCAAACTTCCACATTTAATTTTCTGTATTCCTATTTTTTATCTCTTTAATGCGGATTGCAGCAATACGATCCATTGCAGATCTTGCAGGCCTTTGAGTTAACGAGAGCCAATATCCAGTCATGCACAACAAGCCAGAAACTGGGAGATCTTTTCAATTTTCTTCACGATGTAGCCAGTTGAGGAAACTTATTTATTAGGTAAAGCTTGAAAACTTCCGTCGATGTTGAGAATTCCGGCCCTCATTGGAGATGTTGGTGTCAGATATCCGTACAGTGACATATATTACAGTTACAGACAGCCCTATTGCTATACCGTGTATCACAGCCCACTTCGGGCTAAAGAGTATACAAGAGGATCCCAAGATACGTCTTGTGTAACAGATGCCAAGCTCAGGCTAAGACCTGGCCCACACGGAGCGCCCATTATGGTAGTAAATGACTAACATTTTAAACCCCCCCCCCCCCCACTAGTGTCGATTTAAAAGTTACCGCCGTCCAGCTACTGTACCACCACCTTCTGCCCCGCGATCAATTAACGGCGGGGCAAAAAAATCACTACTCCATCATCTTGCCCCTCCGAAACTCTCCAAGAATAGGCTGCCGTGAGCAGCGGTGGGCAGCAGCAGTCGCCGGAACAACAGAAGAAGAAGAAGAATTATAACAGGAACACCCAAAGAGTGTATTCCCCCCCTCTCCTTTCCCTCCGAGAAATAGAACGAAGCACGATAGACCACCATGGCGCTTGAAGTGTCCCCGGCCGCCCCGATCGCCGCTCCCGTGCCCATCGAGGACGAAGCCCCCATCACGAGCAAGTCGTTCCCGCTGCCCCGCTGCCTGCAGCACCCCGCGGCCGCGGGCGAGCCGGAGCTCATCACCCAGGGCGCCGAGGGCCGCCTGTACCGGACAAGCCACCTGGCGCCGGGCGTGGCGTGCGCGCTCAAGTACCGACCCCCCAAGCCGTACCGCCACCCGCTGCTCGACGCCCGGCTGACGCGCCACCGCATCCTCTCCGAGGCCCGCATCCTGCAGAAGTGCCGCCGCGAGGGCGTCGCTGTGCCCGCCCTGTACACCATCGATGAGGCCGCGGGGACCCTGGCCATGGAGTGGGTGCCCGGTGAGCCCGTGCGCGTCGGCGTCAACCGCTGGCTGGCCGAGCGCCGGCGGCGCTACGTCGCTGCTGCTGCGGCTGCTGATGGGAATGGGAATGGGACCACTGCCGAGCTGGACGGAGAGGTCGTGAGAGACGAGGAGGGTGCTGCTGACCTCGTAGGCCTCATGCGTCGCGTGGGCGCAGCGGTCGGAAGGCTGCACAAGGCGGGCATTATACATGGAGACCTTACTACGAGCAATATGATGCTACGACCATGGAGTGAGGATAGGCATCCTAGCGGTAACGTGCTCGCGGGGCTACAAGGGGAAGCGGCACGGCCTGCTTCACTTGAAGGCGAAATTGTCATAATAGACTTTGGACTGGCCAGCCAGGGTACGGCTGACGAGGATCGCGCAGTGGATCTGTACGTATTGGAGCGCGCCTTTGCCAGTACGCACCCACGAGCTGAGGGTCTTTTCTCCGTGGTCTTAGAAGGATACAGGGAGATATTCAAGGCCGCACCAGTAGTACTAAAGAAACTCGAGGACGTAAGGCTGAGAGGGAGGAAGAGAAGCATGCTTGGATAAATTAGTGCTAGAGAGAGAGAAAAGGCAGATCACGGAATGATACCAAATGAATTGGTCAAATACATTTTAGAAGAAAATGGCAATCTATCTGACGGGAAAACATATATATACGGACCTGCTTTCTAGCAGATACTAAATAAAATAAAATAAAGTAGAAAAGGGTACAAAAAGGTAACGGTGATGCCATTATTCGTGATGCTCTAATATCCTGAACTCTCGGTATAAAATGCCCCCAAAATGCTTAACAGTTGCTTGAATCCAGTGCAAGGTTTTGTACGGAAGAACTCATTTCTCCTTTCGTTAGCTCTTTTCAACCAAGGCGGCGCTGGCAAAATATCCCTTGTTTTCGATAACGCCTCGGTCTTTTACAAATGCCGTGTACTTGACAACCCACTGAGGGGTAAGGTCTCCTTTCAGCCCATAACTCCCACTCTGATCCGCGAGCACTCCGGCGCCTTCTGGTCCCTGGCCCAAAAGCTCTCGGAGAGTACCGCTTGGCAAAATATCGGTGCAGTCGCTGTGCGTCAGGAGCTCAATCCCTTCTTCCTTGGCTAACTTTGTAAGCGGCGGCGGAACACTGCAGCAGTTTCTGGTATTGATTTGGTCAACTACAGGTCGTACTTTGACCTTGCTAATAAATTTGGCTAGTTTATCGGTGCCGAATTCAGCAATGCCTAGCCTCTCTATGCGTCCGTTTTGGTGCAGTTGCTCCAAGTGGCCCCAGGTGTAAATTTCGTCGTCCTCGTTGCCCATAGTCGAATTCAGCTTGTCGGCTTCCCATTCGCAGTCGCCTTCGAAGGATATACCAGGAAACGAAACGATTAAAAGATCGACCTTGTCCACACCCAACTCCTTCTTGACTAATTCGAGCGCAGCATCGATATATTTTGGTCGCTCCTCTACCGAGGCCGTGGGGAGGAAAAAGAGCTTCAAGGTGATCTCGTATTGCGGCCTGTCTTCCTCCAAGCCGGCAACCGACCAATCGATGCGCGGTATGTACAAGTTTGCGCCGTCTCTCTCTGTCCATATTTCCGGCACCGGCCGATCCACCTTCAGCCCCGGGCTGTGGGTGCCGTTGGGGACAATAACATGTCCATTGCCGTTGACCAGGGCAGCCGAATAATCCTCTTGCGCAGCGACAAAGCTGCTCTTGAGGGAGTTGGTGAGTTCAAGGTTGGATCGGTGTTCGCCCGATTTTCGGATGATTGAGGGACCGCCAGCGACGATGTTCCTGGAAGCACATGCAATTAGTTACCGTTTTCGGCCGCTGTGAAAGTTTGGTGTCGAGCACAGCAAGTCAAAGTGTTTCTTTTTTTTTGGGGGGGGTTCCAAAAACGCCACTCAAAACCTACCCAGTTGACAAGATGATCGTCGTCATCTTCGTCTTTGGCTCCTTTTTCTCTGAGCCAAAAAATGCCCAGCGCAAGCAGGAGAGGAAGGCCATATGAGAGAGAAAGCAACGATGCCAAGTGAGGACCGAAGCAAGACTTATCCGCTTTTCAAGTGACCTGAAAGTCGATGACGGATGGAGGGGTAAATCAGTCGAGGAACCAAAAGATGGTTAGAAAAAATCGGCAGGGGCGGCTTAGTGGGGTCAAACCAGCAGCATGCAAATAGATTGCGGCTCGAGGCAGTGATGAGTGATACAGAAGAGAAGGCCGAGAACAGCTGTGCAAACACGCTGCTGAGAGAGAAACCTTGCTAAGAAGATCGGCATAGGAAGAAAGAATATAACAGGAACGACTGACTGGAAATTTGCGCGTTTATGGGGGCTGCTGGCTGGTGGGTTGGTAAGCAAAAAGATACCGACGGGCGTGGAGTCGCTCCATCAGCGTGGATCGGAGTATTTCTTCAGGCACATAGACCACTACATTCTCGTACCTGGTCGGGGGACTTTACCCACCTACGTACCTAGAACAGCGTACAATGAAAACCAACAGCGCGCAAAGACCGGACTAGGCTCTCCTAACCGTAGGCCTGGCCGGCGGGTTGTGACCTCGCCTTCTCGTAGTTAGCAGTTTTAATCTACTCGCTGTCTGTACTTGACTCGCTTTTCTGCTTGCCCCGATCGCCTGGGGAAAAGTAGCGGATACGCCGCCTGACCCCATAGACGTCGATCTAGACAGTGCCACCACCATCACCGGTGTCATGATTCTTCGGCAATTCGTGGGGGTTGTTGGCAAGGGTCCACATGCAAGTTCACTCATCAGAGCCCTTGGATCACTATACGGTGCATACATCCCGCACGGGGGTGGCTTTCTCGACCAGTAGACACACGTTACCATGATTTCTGGTGTGGGAGGACGCGGGGAGGTCGCATATTGCCTTTACAACTCGCGCAGCACATGCAATACTACATGTCTGAAGCTGTTCTGTCCAAAAATCCCATCACCTGAAGTGATGGTCGAGAGCTTCCCGGCATAGTGCGGCTCAATGCAATCACACAGTTTGTACAATCGTACGAGAAATCTTCGGTTGGAAGTGATCAAGATGGTCTGTAATATTTTTTTTTTGGTGGCAGGATGATCAAGAACTCTGAGAGATTTGTACAGATGTAGCACGGTAGGATATCAGTGAGAAATTAAGCATTTCTGTAGCTTCAATGTACCTTGTTTGTACGTACTTTCGCTATCTGGCCACGGGGCTCCTCTGGGCTTGCGCTTCGGGTCTAGATTAGCGCCGTTCCGAGCCCTTTTGCGGTCTACTGACCAGTGATCATCCAACCGTAGCTGCCAGCGCTTGGAGTTTGACGTTTGCCTTGGGATATGCGCTCGTGGCCAACCTTTTTGATAATACAGGCGACAGTATCAATTCCGAACGGTCCCACCGACGATTTCGCCTCACACATTTCTCTATCTAGTTACCAGAGTTCACAACTCCCCGAGGCTTTTACTTCCTCCGACCCCAGTGGTGGTGCGGAAGCATCATCATCATCATAATGGCCATCAAGTATGGACCCCTTCGAACCCTTTCCATTCTCTCCTCCCGCCTTACCCCATCCTACTCTACAAGAACAATAACTCTCCAGAGCATGGAATGGACTTGCGTGCTAAATCGATCATGACACCGCAGCTATCTTATTCTGCTCTCTAGGCAGGGCAAGGTCCGCCTTGCAAAGTGGTTCACAACCCTATCACCCAAAGATAAGGCGAAAATCGTCAAGGACGTCTCTCAGCTTGTATTATCGAGACGCACCCGCATGTGCAACTTCCTCGAGTACAAAGACACCAAGGTTGTTTACCGTCGATACGCTTCGCTCTTCTTCATCGCCGGCTGCGATTCGGATGACAACGAACTCATCACGCTAGAGATCATCCATCGATATGTTGAACAGATGGACAAGTATTATGGCAATGTGTGCGAGCTGGACATCATCTTCTCGTTTACCAAGGCCTACTACATTCTCGACGAGTTGTTATTAGCAGGGGAGCTCCAGGAGAGCAGCAAGAAGGCAGTATTGAGGTGTATTGGGCAGCAAGATTCCCTGGAGGATATGGAGGTAAGCTCGATCGTTGATCGCTTCTTTCTCCTTTACTTTTTCTTGTGCCTCTGCTCCACCGGCAGGCCGCTTTTCGACTCTTTCTCAAGAGTCTCAGTCCCAACTGACACTCTTGCTTTTCCACACTCAGGTCGAGGACGAAGTCACGAAGATCATGTAACGATTTATATTGTGTATGACAAACAAAACGAAAGGAGACTCGGTTCACCAGCCGCTGGCGTGTGCATGGTGTACAAGACTCCGAGATCAGACGCTTTGGTCATAATCATCATGGTTGCTAATAGACATTGCTTTCAAACCAACGTACAGGAAGCCAAGACAATGGAACAATCGCTGAAAGAAAATGGGCTTATATGAAACCATGTTTGCGTGAGAGGCCGCCGCCAAAGAGTTATTGCATACACGCTGCGACTTGTTAACGAAAAACTACGGCCCCTCCCCCGATCCAGACCTGGGCTTGATTACTAAAATAGAAGAGGGTGCCTCAGCAATGTGGTGAGATCTAGGACAGCGGCAAATGGGAACCATGATAGCCGAGCAATGTCCCGAGAAACAAGACAGAAAGCGCATACCGAAGACCAGATCTGGCGAACGAAGGTGAAGAGGCCGGAAGCACCCGGAAAGTAGGAGTTTGCCATATAACGAATTGGGAACTGCTCATTGATGGTAAATGTGAAGCTTCCATTTCCATTCTCGCGTGATGCGCAAAAAGGATCGAGTTTTACTGGACAGTCTTGCTGCTCGTGCCATTTTGACACATCTCATTCGTTTAAACCCATGGGTCCGGTCGTTCCATGGTGTGCGTGCCAGGTGGAGGTCGCCCACTCACATGCGCACGCCTGAGAAGCACAGCCAAGGAGGCCCCGCGGCATCGGAACCTTTAGCTTCGGGGGGAGCTGATCCAAGACAAATTTCGGACAGCCCCAACAACGATAACGCCCATTCCCGAAATGAAAGCAACACTGCAAGCCGACACACCAGCTGCTGCACAGGTACCACGCCAAGCCGGATGTTTGCCATTCTGGTGCGCAGAGCACCCTGCCCAGAAGCCGGGAATTAATAAATCACATCATTATACTTACATAGCTATGTGTCTGTCTCTATGCTACTTCGCCCTGCTGCGCGAGGTTGATTCGCGATTAAACTCCCAGACTATATCGTTAGCCTGAGTTCCAACATAATGTACCTCATCAGGCAGTGCTCCCTCCCTCCAGCCAACCTTAGAGGAAGGCGCCGCCCCACCCGACAAACAGTTCCCAACTATCTGACCATGCACGCACACTAACAGTCCATCCCGGTCAAAGTGTCCGAAATCCCACCCACCCCAGCATTCTGGGATTCCAACACCTGCAATCCCCCCCGGCTGATCACTCAATGGACGGCTGACTCGAAACTACCCGGTTTCCTTGCTCGAACCTACTCTGCCTGGTAATTCCTTTTGTTCACGGCTCATCACCCGTTCCTTACTCTACAACAGCTCTCCCCAAAGGACCACGTATTATCGCATTATGTCTTCCTGTCTCTCCGCCTGCTAGACGACCAATCGTCTAGCTCGTTCTCTCAACTCGACCCGATAAGCAGGGACCGCACCCACTGTGACGTGTTCGTGTTATCAATCACCACGAACCCGCGGCGCATCGTCAGACATACCATCTCCAACAGCCCAACTAGTATATTCACTCGGGATCCGAGATCAGCTCTCTTCCAATTCCACCTATTAGTATTTACGAAAATATACCTACTTATACCTCTGCCAACGAAAAGTGCGGACCTCGTACCTGATTCACCACGGTCTGACGACTAACGTCATCACAACATCGTGGAGCCCATCGTCTTCGCATATCCACCGCCTTATCTCCACCCTCTTGTCCGCTCTGGATCGTCTCTATCACAATGAAGGTTCGCCACCATACGTTAAGGTGCAGATTGATTAGAGAACATAGGTGCGCTAACACTTGTGATTATATGTAGTTCTTACCGCTTCGCGACTTCGACACGGTGACGTCGGCCCTAAACTTCACAACCCCCGATTGTCGCGTCACTGGAGGATGCGATCTGTACACCACAAAGGCCGCTGGCTCGGACAGGAAACTATACAAATCGATCGACCAATCGCTTGAATCGCGACATGCTGCGCTTCTCAAATTCGGTGCTTCGCTGTCACCACCGCAGCGCGAACAAATGGCGGCTTCCTTAAACTTATCGCGTTCAAGTCCCTTTGGTCCATTATCCGACATTCAGAGCCGCCGCACATTTGCATACTTGATTGCAACGCTGAACGCCAGCCATCCAGATTACGACTTCTCGCACGTCCTGCGGCCCTCCGATTTTAGAAGAGAGCGTAACCTGCGCCGTGCTATGGCTGCGGTGGATAACACTCTCTTCAACGTTCGCCCGGCGTACCTATCACCAAGTCTTAGTTCATCGTATCGCGCATATGGAAGTTCTCCCGCTGCTGCTGTTGCCCCAAGTGCAGCTATGAGCAGTCCAGCTTGGGGTCCCCAAATGTGGGCTATGATAGATAAGGAGATGAAGCTCAAAGACTGCACTTGTTTCGCTTATCAGCCGTCTGAAGATCCCTTCGATGGCGAAGAAGCCGCTATCTGGCGCATGCACTATTTCTTCTTCAACAAGGCGCTTAAGCGTGTCGCGTACTTGTACGTTCGGGGAGTGCCAATCGTAATGCACTCGTCGCCGGCCTTACGCCCCAACGGGGGAAGGCGAGGCAGTAACTCTCTCGCAGTGGGATCACTAGCTTCATCTGGCGCGAACAAGCGTGCTAAGTATTGGTTGGGCGATCGCTTTGCAGACCGAGTAGTTGAAAGTGAAGCAGACGAGAATTACGACGACGACGAGGCCGATATGGTCATGTACGACCCTGATGAGGACGTGGATTTCGACCCTTTGAATAACTCTAGCAGCCGCGAAGGGAGCGATGAAGAATACCTCCAGAGCGAGAGCGAGGAGGAAGACGAGGAAGTCGAAGAGATGGCAACAAGTCCAGTCCGCGGAGTCAGTGAAGACATAGCAGCGCGCATGGAAATAGAGTAGAGACGGCACGTTGCGAGCTACGCTGTTATCAGTCAGCTACTTGCGATTGTATCCACACTGTCTGCACATCGTCCTGCGAGCGTAAGAGAGGATGCCCGGTATTGACTTGATTGGTCTCCTACCTTTGAGCAGCTTTCCCCATTTCCTATCCTATCTTCAACATAAGGAAGAATTCCCGGGTGGAAACTCAACCTTCTTGTTCTTATTTCTCTACTAGGTTTCGGCGTTTTGTATCGGATCATGGGGAAGAGCGTGTGACGAGGCGCTCTATACCCACCAGGTTTTTTTGCTTTTGGCCTGGTTTGGCCCTCAGTGTTTCTTACCATTCATCGGCTGTTTTTTTCCCTCAAAGATCTTGTGAGGAGGTCAATTTCCCTTGGTTTCATCCCCCCCTCTGAACGTATTTGTCACGACTTTTTGGAATTTTGGCAGCGGCGGCCGGCGTAAAGGGGTTTAGGAGGTCAAGAGTGAGAGAAACTGGCCTTCGTTCCTTTTGACCTTGGTAGGACACGGTACACTGGCATAATATTGGTATCTGGGGACTACGGCAAGGTGAATTAATCTCATGTGAGATGGGATTGGGTTTATTTCTCCTCCCATGATACTGAAGGGCAACACGGAAAGGGGTTTCAACATTTGAAAAGGGCAGCTGACACGCACATGATGATTGCCCTCAAGGATATAGCATGTTACTGAAATTGAATTAAAGCATGATTCACGTAAAAATCTTCAGGGAATTCGCATAACGATTGATTTTGCGCCGTAATGGTTGTTACACCCTCTCCCATATCTTGAAAACCGAGCTACTTATATCCGCGTTCAAGGATATTCAATGAAGCAACACTAGGTTCGTAAGGCCACAAGTAGGGCATGTGAACAAACAGAAAATAGGCAAGACAAGAACAAATAGTTGTAGTAACCTATAGTATCTTCACTCATTTCAAAGGAGACAAAGTCTAAGTCCAGATATATTTTTATTCTGTGGGTATCTCCTTTATGTTGCTTGAAATGTTGTGAGTGCTAATGGCTAGAGCTTCCTCCTAAATTTGGGAAGGTATTAATTGCTTTCAGCCACGCCGAGGGAGCGACGAGCCATGTACTTCGGTGCCACCACTCGTATCGTCTCAAAATGTTAGAGCCGTATTTGTACCCGGACGACGATGGGATGTATGATAGATCCACGATGATTGGTTTGGAGAGGATGGTATGCGAACGCCCTCGATCAAGTACTGTGAAAGAAGAATGAAACGCCGCCCTCGGGTATGGGTTTTAGATTACATGGAGGTAACAGAGGATTAAAGCAACCCAAGAGGGTAAAATTTTCATACATATAAAAGAAAAAAAAATGATCAAAAAGAATTTGACTTCGCTGCCCTTCGTTAAGCAATGTGTTGTGAGAAACGCCGTGACGCCAAGATCCATGACTCCAGATATTTTCCCGCCATTTTGCAACGCGTTGCGAGCTCTTTTGTTCAATAGTCGGTTAGAGTAATGGTCGGCTACTCCATAGATAGAATAGATCTACCATGCCGACTAACGACAAGATGGTGGTGGTTGGCCAAGAGGTGTAATTCGTCGAGATCCAAGTACTATAATAAGTCTTAAGGATGTAGGTTTGATTGATAGTAGTGGCGGCTGCAACACCTCCTTCCATTACGCGTCAACTGCTGATACAGTTGTTGGCCGGTGATTCCCATTCATCTCCTTCCTGGCCTCCGCAATATTTTCTTGTTGCTCCACCAAGGGTTCTGTCTCGGCTCGCGGGCTTGCCTTATCTGATCCAGACTTGGGGTAGATTGATGCGGTCTCTGGTTCTTCAGGGATAGTGGCAAACCTTCGAAGGACCTGCTTCAAAGCAGGGCGGCGTATAGGCTTCGCCAAGAACTCATCCATGCCGGATTCCATACATTCTTTGACGTTACTCTCCTCCGAAAATGCTGTGAGGGCCACAATTGGTGCTTCATAGCCCATTTTTCTTATCAGCCTGGTACTCTGTAAACCATCAAGATTGGGCATCTGGATATCCATAAATATGAGATCAAATCGCAGGTTCTTGTCCATGTTCGCCTTTACGAGATCGTAAGCTTCTTGACCATCTTTAGCGATTGTTACATCATAAATATCTTCCAGCTTCAGCATTCTGCTGACAACCTCAATGTTCGTGGAATTGTCGTCAGCAACGAGCACTCGCAACTTCCCGCCACTGTCGGCCTTGTTGGCTAAGGCTCGATCGATGGCTTTCATTTGATCCTCAGGTCGTGATGTAGGCTGCGGGTTCGCAGCGAAGAAAGGCAGACTCAACCCCACCAGACGAGGTTGCTTGTCAAGAACAGTAGCTTTGGCTTCTGCAGCCGTGTTTGACAGGGCGCTATGGCCATTCTCTCCATCTACTGAGGCAACGCTTGGTGGCCTGGATTTCAAGCTGCTCGATGCTGTGCTCGACGCTCTGTGAATCATCAGTAATAGTTGCAGTGTATTTTTAACATTCGAGCCACACTTACCGATCTTTAGTATATTTCAAAGGAATATGCACGGTAAATGTAGTACCAACACCAAGAGTACTTCGAAGGCTGATGCTCCCACCCATAAGATTCGCCAGTTGGTGACAGATGCTAAGTCCCAAGCCAGTGCCTCCAAACTTCTTGCTCAAACCCAGGTCACCCTGGACGAAAGGCTCAAAAACTCGCTGCTGCATATGTTCAGGGATACCTGGGCCAGTGTCCTCTACTTCGAATTCAAACATATATGTCTTTGCGTGGAGTGGAGGAGGAGTGGATGACCTCTCACGTATAAGTACGTTTGTCGTGACCTTCGGATCCAGGGGGTTAATGGACAAAGCAGTCCCCTTGAATGGTTGAGGTGTCGATAGTGCTCGGGAGCTCGAAGAGTGATTGGAGCCAGAGCCCAGCCTGTGACGGCCGCGCCCTCGGTTCGATCCTTTGGAGAATGACGAAGTCCGACTTTCATCCATCTGTTGTTCGACCTCCCCAACACACCGTATCCTCATCGATACCTTCCCGCCCGCAGGCGTGAACTTTAGACTGTTGCTCACCAGATTGATCAGAACTTGAAGGATCCGGTGTTGGTCACCCCACAAACACATGTCTTTTAATCTTCCAATGCCTTGCGGGCCAATCGCTGGCAGTTTAGAATCAGAAACCTCCAAGCTGTTCCGTTCTGAATGTCTCCCAGGTTCCGCCTCAGTTGTTAGAAACGTTACGGTGAAATCGATTTTACCTTCTCGCACTTGTTTATCAAAAATTGTGAGAACTTGTGATCGAATGTCACCCAACCTGAACTCCTTCTCCTCGAGGCTGAGCTGTTGTCCAATCTGATTCTTGGAAAAGCTCAACAGGTCTTCCAGCAAATGCAGCAGGAGGTCGCCAGATTTGTAAAGCGTCTTGAGAGATTGTTTGATTCGCACAATATCGTCCTCTTCCATGCAGACAGCACACATGCCAAGGATTCCATTGAGTGGAGTCTTCAGTTCGTGTGAAATATTTGCGATGAAAAGAGTTTTGCTTTCATTGGCTGCCTCTGCCGCCTTCTTGCTGATTTCCAGCTCGCTCGTCCTTTCGGCTACTTTTTGATCGAGTGAAGTGTATTGTTTTAGCAGCTCATCGCCCATGTCGTTGAAAACAGTTGTAAGTTCTGTCAGCTCGTCGGTAATCCAATGCTTGCCATCCCTGACTCTGCCTGGGATCTTGAAAACACGTCGCCTTGGATCACTGTCGTGCTCTGACTGGGCAATGTGTCGCCTGCGAAATTTGCGTCTCATCGCAGTCAGCCACCCCCGACTAGATCTGCTAGATACTCCTGTCGAGCCTGGCAAGGCCGGTTCATCAAACTCTAGCTCTTCAAGATAGTCATACCCTGGAGGCGCAACGGACTTTTCCGTAGCAGTCTTGAGGCGGCGGATCGGCTGAACGCTGATATGGGCGCAAGGGATGATCAGCAGCGCAACAACGCCGACGGTACCGAAAACACAGCCGACGATGATGTCCCGTAGCTGAGTAATGGGGATATACGCTTCTGACTTATCCTCCTCCACGATCAAGGTCCAGTTCACCAGAGGTGTCTGGGGACGGGCATAGCCCACAGCGACAGCAACCCCTTGCTCGTTTGTGGTCGAGAGTGTGCCACTTGCATTATTAGGGCTGCTGTTGTTTCTTGTAAATACCCAATCCACAGCAGGATACTGGCCGATGGTAAATGGTTGATTCAAAACCCCCGTGGTTGCGTTACGCAGTGAATGTCTATCATTCTGGGGCGGCAGAACAAACCTGACCTGCACATCTGACATGTTGGCGGCGGCTTGACGCCCATTGCCAGAAGGGAGGTTATACTTGCTAAAACGGTTCCATCCCGTATTAGGACCGATCACTAGCAAAACCCCAGTTTCGCCAAGGCCTTCCCGGGAATTGACCATGTTCACGAGCGCAGTACACTCAGATACCAAGGTCATATACCCCAAATTTGCCGTCGCGTTTTCATTGTCTTTTATGGGCACGGTCAAGGACATCAGTGCGTAGGTTGCGTTCACCATTAGTGGGCCAAGGACTAAGCCATTAACACTGGCATCGATTCGAATATCGGGGAATGGCCGAGCAATCATAAGCGTAGCGTTAGCATCTAGTGGATCTACATCAGTAGATGGCACATAGGTAATGTTTGGAAAGAGATCTGGAGGGTATCCGTCCGCTGTGTCCCCAAGTACAACTTGAGTTCCATTGGCTCCATCGTAGGGGAGTAGTATGTAGTCTGGATCTTGAGCTGTTATGTTCAGAAGTCCATACGGATTTCCTGTTTCGTTCCGGGAGTAAATCCGTGCTTGTAGCAGATTGGCAGATGTGTCGCTACCTGCATTCAAGGCACTCTGCAAGTCACTTTTTGCCTGATCCCAATTGGAAGTCGCTGTGTCGCCGCCGTAGAAATCCCTTAGAGATTGCTGGATCAGCAGTCGCGTTGATATTGTCTTGGCTGTCGTTTGCAAAAGCTCAATTTCATTAGAGACTTGAGCTGCTTTGAGGGATGCTGCTAAACTAAGAGCGTTGGTTTCAACGCCTAGAACGAAGTTGTGGACATAGATCCAAGTCGGAATGGAAAGTATGGCGAGCGACACCAGGACAGCCAGCAGGACCAGAGCTGCTAGCTGCTCTCGTATCGCAATTCTCATGGCAAACATGGACGAGGACGAGGCCAGACCAGTTATGACGCGGAGTCTTTCTATCGATCGCTTTGTCAATTCATTCTCCGGTTCTTCGTGTATATTCCGAGCTCAAAACTTCCAATCTAGTCTCAGGGCCCCCAAAAAAAAAAAAAAAAAAAAACAATGACGACGCTCGGAAATAACGTAGGTCGGGGTCTGATGGTGAAGTCTCTTGCAGACGTGACTAGGCTTCGAGAGTGCTTGTTGATGGGGATCGGGTGTTCAGCGAAATCGGTAGAGATTGCGTGGCACAGGCACAAAGATGTGTTCGCCTCTGCTCGCTTCGGATATTGACCTGGGCAAGACAGCAAGGCGAAAGCGCGCCGCTCTGCACCGAGTAGAAGAGAGGGAGTTCTGCACCTTTCGCGAAAGGTGATAATGTGTAGAATCTAACGCGCGACTTCATGCGAGGGGTTCGTGACGCCGAGATGGGATTGAAAGTTGAAATTGGCGAGTTGAAGAACGATTCTCGATGTTTTGGCGAAAGGACGAACTGCCTTGGAGTTAGCCTTCGAGATGGAGTAGTACAAGCACGGGGAGCTGGGTCGGGAGAGTGGCTAGCGCAGAGATGAAAACGCGTGGGTTGTTTCCACGTACTTCGGGGCGCCCCAGGTTGCTTCTTGGTGGATGTGCTCGGTGCTTACTGTCGAGAAGACTCCGTGTAATCCTGGCTCGCACATCAACCAGTGCATTTAACTAGATGGCAGTTGATGGTGAGGCTCTGCGCGCAAATCTTCTGATCGGCATGGAAGGTGAGAGTCGCGGGTGGGACGTTTGCTGGCAGGAAATCCACTACTTGGATGGGTACGAGAGGCCCAGAAGCCTACAAACTGGGGCGGAGTTTAAAAACCTCCTTGCTCGGAGTACAGTCGGTGCAGGTAGGGGGGAGTGCTGCACAGTGTACAGTACAAGCAGAGCAACGCAGGAATAATCAAAATGCACAACAAACCCGGACAGTACTAAGACGGATTGTTACTCAGCTACCTATCGCCAATGGCACAGAGACCAACCTGACTATTCTTCGCCTACTTTGTCATTCTACCCGGCTGGCAAAAGAGAGGGGGCGACTAAGATGATTTGCTTCTTAGCTTGGAGGAGGAGTAGCTACACACGTAGTAGCGACATGGCTTTTGCATGGGTGCTGCCGCATGCAACTGAAGCTCCGCCGACACTACCAGGGAAGGTCCTAGCAGTAACGCTTTCTCCAGAAAATTCGTTTTATTAGCCTTAGGGTGCTTCTGGGCATTGGCAGAGCCCACAGGCCACACCCCCAGCGACCCAAAAGTTCCTCATTTTTCTGTGAATACGGGGGTGGCTCCGAACGAAACAAGCGACCCTGCAGGGATCCGAGAGCACGCAGGTCTGTTCTAGACCAGAATATAACCAGGGTCGGCGGAGCACAACATCGAGCAGCCGATCTCGATCCAACCCTCGATGGTCTACTATATTTGAGATCAGGACCGTAGAAATTTTGTCGGCAGTCCGAAAGTAGGTTTTAAAGAGAACAATCGCTCCACCAAAGTCCAAGAAGCCTTAATGCACTGATATCCGACACCAGGCAATGATCACTATTCTTGCGACTATTTATGCTTATGTCGCAAAATGATTAAATAGCAATAGATACACAATTTGACAGAGGCCCAGCATGCAGGAAGCAAGCAGGAAATTTGTGCTTGCATCGGCAATCAGCCCCGAGGAGAAGAAAAAGAATAATCAGAGGCTTTTCGCTAATTTGGGGTTGAAATTTGCTTTTGGGGGGCAATATGTGGAGCGGGGTCTGAAGTATAAAGTTGTACATCAGCTTGCACTCACTCTTGATCTTGGAGGCAAATTGAAATAAGTGAAAGCTCTCTGTGACGAAAGATTCAAACAAACGGTGGCAGAAAGCTAAGGGATGTCGCGTTCGATCATGATGAGTAGCTCTCAAGACTCATCGGTTATCCAGCTTGGTGGTAATGGGAAGCACTGGATAGATGTGTTCGTCGAGCATTTTCCACCGTAAGCTAAATCGACTAGCGAGACGCCACGCATGCCCGCCTCCGCTGTTTGCAAATTCCCACAGTTGCTCTCGTTAAATCCTCAGCTGGGGCCCTGCTGACGCGGAGCTTCTTAGCCTACCGATGGGATTGGATGTTGGATAATGCTGAATTGGCACTGTTGTAATGAGCACGATCGTTTCGAAACGGTATGTCATAATATCGGCATCATGCAGGCATGCAAACACAAGAACACTGTCACATCTGTCCAGGATAATGAATCAGACGAAAATGCGCCCGCATTTCAGATAGCTAATGGTCTAATTTCTAATCTCTATTGCAGAGAATACTTGGATAAACTTTTCAGTCAGCTTGGCAATCGATTCGATTCGCTGAATACATAATGATGTCTTTATAGTAGTTGGTTATTTGCCATAGGCAGCGAATTTAACATTCTTAGACCAGTTTGTGGCTGTAGCGGCGTTGCTATCGTCGTCTTCCGAGCAAGTCGATCCCACCTAGTAGTCCTGGCTTCGAGCACCAAGCCTCTCATTAGCTGTCACTCTTTCCATGGTGCACGATACAACGGCGACTTGCCCAATTTGGTGGGCTCTCCAGCTGTAGTGCTAAAGTAACAACAGTCCCACATAAGCCAACAGGTAAACGGACTGGAGAGAGCTCAACAGCCCGCACATGAAGAAAATACCTTGAATTTCGTGATTTAGGAACTTTTATTCAACCTTGTCCAAGTCCAAAGAAGTGCCAACCCCTTTGAAATGCTACTCTCACCAGCCAAGCGACAGACAGGCTTGGGTCAATATAGGTCACCCAGATCATGTGGATATGCGGAAGGAAGCTCAATTGGCGCACCCTGCTCCCCAATAGATGGTTTGAGTTTATAAAGTACACGTGGGATTTTGCAATTACGCGCTTGCATATCTAATGGGACACTGGGTCTACAGTGCCTCTTTTACCTGACATATATTATCTCCAAGGTCAATAGCTAGCGATAGCGTATAGGAGGATATGGCACAGCTTGCTGTTCCCCATCATCGGGAAGTTGAAGAATCGCAGGATTAGCAGATAAATGAAATGGCAAAAACCATACTACTTAGGTAGCAATTTGTCAGGAGCCTGTGTCCCATCACAAGCAAAAGTTCGAAGCTACCGACAGTCTGAACAATCCCCTCCCTTGTAATTCAGCTTGGCGTGACCTCTTGACTCTAACCTCTGGTATCGGTTTGGTGAAGGTTTAGTTAAGCGGATAGGGAGTTGGAGTGCAACTGCTGACTAACCCACGGCTGCCACCAGACGAGAGCCCATTAAAAGTCGACGCGCCAAGCTCGACCTCGCTCCCCTTGGTGCTCCACTTTTTCGCGTCACTGGCTGCGAACTTGGTTGATCCAGCTCCAAAACGCTACCACTTTTTTCCTCGCCAAACCAACCCGAGGGCGTGCGTTCCGGACGTCAGCCTGCTCTTTTTTCCATCCCTCATCACAACGCATTCGCTCTCCATCGGAAACCTCCATCTCCCTGTTGAGCGCGGACATCGTATCGCGTCCAACCTCTCCACGATGGCGGACATCAAGATCGACGGCAAGCTCTTCCAGGAGCGCATCAATCACTTTATCACATCCTGGAAGAATGACAAGCGCGCCGGCGACGCCATCTTCGGTGGCGTGTCCTCCATCCTGATTATGATGGGCAAGAACGAGGAGAACCCCGAGTTTCACAAGAATAATGCTATGCATGTACGTAATGGCCAGCAAAGCAAACCACTGGAGCTTACTTGAAGCCGTTCTATGCTAATCGTACCAATCTCTCAGTTCTGGCTTCTCGGATACGAATTCCCCACCACATTGATGCTATTCACCGTAGACTCCCTCTATGTCGTCACGACTGCAAAGAAGGGTATGCAGACACGATAATCCTGCCGGGTGCGCAGTTGTGCTGACAAACTATTTAGCCAAGTACCTCGAACAACTAAAAGGCGGGCGATTCCCGATCGAAGTTCTCGTCCGAGGCAAAGATGCTGCCGAAAACGAGAAGCTCTTCGTCAAGATCGCCGACACTATTACTGGGGCCGGTGTGAGTCACCCAGTCTCCAATGCTACTGCGATTTTCCGTACTGTAGCCTGCCTGCTAATCATATTGCCCCTATGTAGGAGAAAGTAGGTGTTCTTACCAAGGATACTTCGAAAGGCCCGTTTGTCGACGAGTGGAACAAGATTTTCGCCGATAAATGCAAGGCCGCTGAGAGCATCGATATTTCAGCCGCTCTTTCTACAGCTGCTTTCTCTATTAAGGATGAAGCCGAGCTGCGCGCCATGCGAACGGCTTCGAAAGCCTGCGTCGCCCTCATGAACCCCTATTTCCTCGATCAAATGTCCGACGTTCTTGATCAGGAGAAGAAGGTCAAGCACAGCGTGCTTGCCAACAAAGTAGATGAGAAACTAGACGATAACAAGTGGTGGAAATCGGTAGAGCTGCCAAATAAGCAGAAGTTGCCTTCCGATTTCGACCCTTCAAATCTCGACTGGTATTTAGGTCCTTCAGTGCAGAGTGGAGGCAAATATGACCTCAAGTTCCAGTCGGAGTCCACCGACGACAACCTGCACGCCGGTATCATCATAGCTGGTATGGGCTTGCGGTACAAGTCGTATTCATCCGCCATCGCCCGAACATTTCTCGTCGATCCCAACAAGACTCAGGAGAGCAATTACAAGCTGTTGTCTGCTGTCCACAACCTTGTACTAAAGGAAATACGAGATGGTGTCACTGTTGGCGATGTGTACAAGAAGGCCCTCGGCTTCATCAAATCTAAGAAGCCAGAACTCGAGAAGCACTTCCTCAAGAATGTGGGTGCTGGTATCGGCATAGAGAGCAAAGATACTACTCTCCTACTTAACGGGAAGAACACAAGGACGCTGAAGGATGGAATGACCTTATGCATTACTACAGGATTTCAAGACATTGAAAACCCTCAGCCCCAGGACAAACTCAGCAAGACGTATTCGCTGGTAATTTCGGACACGATCCGTGTTACAACCAGTGAGGCTGTTGTATTCACTGGTGACGCTCCCACTGAGCTGGATGCTACATCATTCTTCTTCAAGGATGAGGAGGACGAGAAGCCTACACCCAAGAAGGAGAAGAAGGACTCCCGTGTCGGTGCAGTTGCTACCAAGAACATCACCAATACAAGACTGAGATCGGAACGCACTACTCAGGTCGATGAGGAGCATGAGAAGAAACGCCGTGATCACCAGAAGGAACTGGCTTCCAAGAAACAGAAAGAGGGCCTGGCGAGATTCGCCGAGTCCACAGGAGGGGACAACGACACCGAGGTGAAGAAGTTCAAGAAGTTTGAGTCGTACAAGAGAGAGAATCAGTTCCCTTCCAAAGTGAAGAACTTGGAAATAGTAGTGGACCAGAAGAACGGTACCGTAATTCTGCCAATTATGGGTCGACCAGTTCCTTTCCACATCCACACCATCAAGAACGCCAGCAAAAACGACGAAGGCGAATGGTCATTCCTCAGAATTAACTTCTTATCACCGGGGCAAGGTGTCGGACGAAAGGATGATCAGCCGTTCGAGGATGCGTCTGCGCAATTTGTACGGAGTTTGACCTTCCGATCGCTTGATGGCGATCGTTACGAGGAGATCGCCACGCAAATTTCCAACATGAAGAAGGAAGCGACCAAGAAGGAGCAGGCGAAGAAGGATATGGAGGATGTGGTTGAGCAAGACAAGCTCATTGAGATTAGAAGTAAGTTTCACAATCCCCAAAAAGCCTCATGTGTGTCGCACCCAGCACTAACTAAATGCTTCGCATAGACCGGCGCCCGGCTGTTCTGGATAATGTCTTCATCCGCCCTGCAATGGAAGGCAAGCGAGTACCTGGAAAGGTTGAGATCCACCAGAACGGTATCCGATACCAGTCTCCTCTTAGCAGTCAGCAAAGGGTAGACGTTCTCTTCTCCAACATCCGTCACCTCTTCTTCCAACCATGCGCCCATGAACTGATTGTCATCATCCACATACACCTCAAAGATCCGATCCTGGTTGGTGGCAAGAACAAGAAGACTAAAGACGTCCAGTTTTACCGAGAAGCTACAGATATCCAGTTTGATGAGACTGGTAACCGGAAGCGCAAATATCGTTATGGAGATGAAGATGAATTCGAGGCCGAGCAGGAGGAGCGTCGCCGTCGAGCTGAGCTTGATCGCCTCTTCCAGAACTTCGCTACGAAGATCGCTGAAGCTGGAAAGAATGAAGGAATCGAGGTCGATATGCCGTTGCGCGAGCTGGGCTTTAACGGTGTGCCGTTCCGCAGCAATGTGTACGTCCAGCCTACCACGGACTGTCTTATCCAGGTCACCGAGCCTCCCTTCTTGGTTGTTACTCTTGAGGATGTGGAAATTGCCCACCTGGAACGTGTTCAGTTCGGCTTGAAGAACTTCGATCTGGTCTTCGTTTTCAAGGACTTCTCGCGTCCACCTGCGCATATCAACACTATCCCTGTTGAGTCGCTGGAGGATGTCAAAGAGTGGCTAGATTCTTCCGACATCGCCTACACTGAAGGTCCCCTCAACCTCAACTGGCCTACCATCATGAAAACCGTGACGGCGGATACGCACGGATTCTTCGCTGATGGTGGCTGGTCATTCCTGGCGAACGAGAGTGACGATGAGCAGGAGGAGGAGGAGGAAGAGGAGTCCGCCTTCGAGATCAGTGAAGATGAACTCGACGAGGCTAGCGAGTCCTCCGAGGAAGATTCAGACTTCGATAGCAACGCATCTGATGAGGCTTCCGACGAGGATGGCTCTGACGACGATGAAGGTGAAGATTGGGATGAGATGGAAAAGAAGGCCAAGCGCAAGGACCGTGAGAGTGGCCTCGAGGAAGAAGACCGCAGCCGCAAGAAGCGGAAGCACTAAGGCGTAAACCCAGGCAAGATGGGGTTGACATCGTCAGTCTTGCTGTTATGGTGATCTGTGGAAAGCGGGCTGCAAATCATCTGTAGATTACACATGGGAAGAGGGGGTGTATATTTTTTTATCCTCCCTGCCCAAAGTTGAAACGACTAAGTTAAGAAGCTGAGGACCGGAAAGGAATAGGGGAAAAGGCCGTTTGCTTGCCGGTACTATTACTTTGGTTTATGTTTTTGCTCTGAGATTCTCAGCAACAATGGATTGGTGGCTTCTCATGTCTTTCTTTCGCTCTTGACTTAACGTACTCGCTCGCCTCATTTCTTGTGATGCTTTACATGTTTTGAATGTACATGTTCGTAGCTGGACAACAATAAAACACAAAGGGAGGGTTTGGGTGGTACGGAATAGCATTCATGGTCGAGGCTGTCTATATTTACGCCGGCGCCCGTGTGGGAGATTTTAGAGTTTGTAAACTCCAAGCAGCGTGCATACGACGTTCACATGGTTGAGAAACGAATAGTAGATCAATCAATGGCAATTAGGTTGAGATATGATTTGATTTGAATACGTAGTTTGGTGAGTGATAATAGTGGTAGTAAGTACAAGCAAAGACCCACCATGTCCAGACCTGGGGGTACATGCAAAGTATGTATGTATAGAGTAAGAGACGCGCCATGCATCATATTCTGTGGTATCAAGTGAGAAAAAAAAAAAGGGAGAGAGAAAACAGTAAAGATGTCATCGAGATGGCCAAACCATGCATTTGGTGGTAATTCAAATACACAAAGCCAATCATATAAACCTTCAACACCCACTGCACTACTCTACAGCATAAGATGGTTTGTCTTCCATGCGAGAACAGACGCTGTGCACTCATTCCATCCGTCGTTAGTCGTACTCTTCGTGTTGTGGAGGTGATATTAAGAGAACCCATTGGGGCAACCTCCGTTGCCCCTTTCCAATCTTTATCCGGGAAAATTAAATTTTTGGGGTTTTTTTTTTGTTTTTGTTTTTCAGTTGTTATCCCCTCTTTCTCCATGTTCGATTAGAGTGAGAGAGCCGTATATAGTGTACTTGTGAAGAGGTCGAAGTTGGAGAGTAAAAAGGGTGATGGGGACTTAACAGCCCACACCTCCCCTTTTAAACCCTGAAGCTTTCACCTCTCTTTTTGATATTAACTTTTAGTATTCGAGTTTAGAACCACCTGCGGCGGCGAGTGGGAGCAGGGGCACCGTAATCGTTCTTGACGCTGCTCCTGTTGCGGTTGTGCAGGCGCGCGCTGCAGCAGGTGAAGAAAACGATGATGGTGGCGAGCAGGTTGCAGATAGCGCTGACGAGCAGGGTCCAGCTGGCAGCGCCGAACTCGGCGCGGGCGTCAGTGGAGGACGAGTTTACGGCATTCTTGACGAGCGCGAAGCACACGAAGTCGGTGATGAGCACGACCAGGGTGACAACGAAGGCGAGCAGGGCGACCAGACTGGCGAGGAAGCTGCCCACGACACCGGCGCCCAGGGCCAGAAGGAAGGCAATGAAGGTCAAGCCGCAGGCAACGGGGTGGAGAATCATGACCTTGGTGAGGGCGTTGCTGACGTCTGCGGCGTGCTCCGACAGGTCAAAGTTGGAGTTGACTGTCTCGAGTACCGACTCGATATTGTAGCCGATGGTCCTGCGCGAGCAGGCGTCGCCCGAAGACTGCTCAATGCACCAGCCAAAGGTGCCAAAGGTAACACCGGGGTTGAGGTCGCTGTCGGAGCTCGACATGATGACCTTGAGCATGGAGAGGTTGTTCACGACGGGGGCGGAGATGCACGTCACGATCAGCAGGATCGTGGCGGCGAAGAGGAGGAAGGACCCAATGTGGTGGAAGAAGCCTGTCTGACGCATGTTGACGGTGGCTTGCTACTGACTGCTCACTAGCTGGTGTTCACTTGTTTTAGTGGTTTGGTTCGCCGCACGACACAGGCGATGGCAGATGGGGTAGAATGTGAAGAGAGAGGGCGTGTATATGGTGTGTGTGTGTGTGTGCGTGTGTATGGAAAGACAAGAGATGAGGAAGAACTGGAACTGATCGTGTGCCCGGGAGGAGTGGGAGACAAATCAGCTTCATATAAGAAAAAACATGAAACCAGCGGAAGCCAAATTAAACGAACGCAAAAGTCAAAAAGTGAGGCCATGGGTGCCCATTGGGTTGACGTGGTCACGGCTTGCGCAAACAGGAATTGGCCAGGTGGTTTGCACGACGTCATTCGTTCCCCTTATGTCCTCCTCATCCTCGCAGCTGGGGCGCGCGCGCACCATCACCCCCCAGGCTCAGGGCCATCCTCCAGATGCAACAGGTGGGTGAGGGACACTACGTAGGTAGCCTTGGAAACCCTCTAGCGCCCCAGTAGAGTCTAGGTCTTCTGAGCTTCCCGTTGGTCAAGTCTCGGAGGTTGCGACGATTGACACTGCGCGGTCTCGAGACTTTGCGCGTGGTGTGGGAAGATGTGACGTCAGGAGTTTCCGGGGTTCGGTTGGATCGAATGGGGAGCCCATGCATAGCCCCGGTTTTACCAAAGGCCTCAGAAGTTAACTAGGGGTGCTCTTTGGGGGGTGGCCTTTGGGTGCCTTTGGGTGCCTTTGGCAGCTTTGGGTGCGCTGCGCTGCGGACGCTGCCAAGCAGCTGAGCTAGAGTGGAGCCAGCCCGTCGTTCCTTGATTTAGCACCACACCGCGCACCTGTGATAGCCCGCCCAGCCACGCGAATGACGGCATGCAACGCGAAGTGTCCCACAACCTGACGAGGACGGATGTCGCGCACGTAAGTCGATCCATCAAGCTCGAGGAAAAAAGGGAAAGAAAATGTAAGTAGTGAATGAGTTTCTGTCACTAGTCAGCCTAGGCAGGCCAACTAGGTTCTTGGGGTTCAGACTATCTAGTCGTACACAGTCTCACAAAGCCGACTCCCGAGCCGATTAACCATGCAAACTGCTTGCTCATCCACTGCCGGTGCACTCGTGGGAGCCGATTCTCCCTTTCAATTGGGATTAAATCTACTTCTACACACGCTTCTCAATCGCCCACCGCCGAGAAAGAAGAAGAGCTTCCACATATTTCGCCTGCTGTATGGGTGTCCTTACGAAACACCTCCTACTTCATCGTTGGGCACGGTCGCTGTGTCCCTGCGCTACACTACCCCAAACTACCCCGGAGCACGCCTCCCCCCAGCCAGTTACATCATGTAACGATCGCCCCGAAGGTCTAACTTTATATGTCGGCAGCTGTGTATCCAGCAGGCCCGGGCAGGGAACCAGTGGGCACGCAGTTAGACAACTGTTAATCATGGGTCGAGGAGGAGAAACCTATAACGCGTGTCATACGCGAAGAGAGTTCCATGACCACCCGTAGACCTCGTCTGTGCTCCAAGTGCATTGGCGATGCAGCCTCTCTTGATGAGGAACTATTATGATCGCAGATACGTATAGTATGCACCCGGTCAAAGCCCCTCAGCAGCTCAATTGGCTGCCAGATGGGCTACACCCCTGACATTGAAGATCGACAAATTCAACTAGTATGCGCGCCGACGTGCCGACGCTCCTGCCGTAGTCAACCAATCGTGTGATGCTCGAGGGTATTCAGCTCATGACCCTAAGGAATCGTGAAAGATTTCACGAAAGTCGCTCGACGATAGGCGATCTTTGTTGGCATCGCTGCTTGCAGGCTTCTCGGTTTTGGTCGAAGTCCATTTTGACCGTCTACTGAAATGGCTTGTTCCAAAAGGTTCAGATAAGTTTTTAGGTGTAGTAGAAGATGTGATATCGTCTCCCCTCGTGGCGGGCCTGTTCCCAATAGTGGCATCGGTCGGCCCCCATCTCCCTTGAATATCAATGTTTTCTCGCGTGGTAGACGCTTCCGCCTCCGCCGCCTGGGTCCTCATAACTTCTGATGTGGCTAGTGAGCCAGAAGCATTGCCCTCGGGCTGCTGCTCTTGTGCCACTGCCGCTAGACTCCTCATGACATCAGGCACATTGTTCTTGTACTCCCTACGTCGTCGCCGCTCGAGGATGAACGAACGGCCGTGCTGAACCTTTTTGATCAAACTCTGGGCCCCTTCTTCCTCCAGTGGCATGGGGCCGCCGGAAAGTTGGTGTCCCGTTTCCCAATCGCGCAGCGCTCGGGCAAGCGCACCTGAAGGGACGGTCCTCTTCAGGGTGGCAGACATAAACGTCTCCCGTCCGTCGGTGTCCGGCCAGGGCCCGTGAAGCGGGTTCATCTCTATCGCGCGCTGGTGGTTGTAGTCGTAGTTCGCAGGGAACACATGAATCGTGAAGGTCTTTGCGTTCAACCCTATGCTCCCTCTCTCGGGGAGTCCATTCTGCTTCCGTTCTTTTTCGAGCTGCGTGCGGGTTTGTATGTTGATGGGTTCGGTGATGGTCTTCCGAAACGCAGCACCCCAGGCGGTCGCGGCATACTTGGCGGTCGCGTCTGAGCTTTGCAGCTGGATGAATCGTGTCAGTGGTGAGTCGTTCACGAGAGCCGAGGCGGTGGCCTGGCTGCTCGTCACGGCGATGAAAGAGGAATTGTCCTGCAAACGCCGGGTAAGAAAAGTGTTAGCGCGGTTGCATTAATGGACTCTGAAGAGGAGACGCGCGCATCAGAGCTTACATCCAGCTGCTTGAAGACCTCGATATCTGGGTTAGGACCAGTGGTGCACAGAGCCTTGAGGATCGCCCGCCTCTCGGTGAAGCTGGCCGGCGGTGGCGTACATTTCACGAAGAGAGTGCGCGAGGTCAGAGACTGAGGCAGCGTTTTTGCAAAGGCCGAGGCCGCCATTGCTCTGAGAAACGGTCTCTCTCCGCGTCATCTGGTGCCCCCTATGGGCGAGGTAAAGAATGGCAAATCCGGTGTGGCAGCAATTGGTATTATTTGATGCTCTTTGCAACCTTTTTTTTTTCTTTTTAGGAGAGTTGCGCTTGCGCTGTCTGGTTAACTTGAAGCTCCGGATCGGGCGTTAAGTGGGTGTTCATATGGTGGGTGCATCTGAGCGTTCACCCAATCAAGTAGACATTGGAACTCAGTGGTGTCAATTCACTTAAGGGTTACTATGGTAGAATTACCCACTGGGTGGATACCACCATCCCAAAAACGTAAATTACGTAAGTTCAATGCAGCACTTGCATCAACTATCTTAGCATATTAGCAACGGACTCTGAGGTAACGTATACACAATATAGTAGTTCATATCGGCGATTTAATAATTTCAAGGCCTTGGCTTACTTCCACACATATGATTCAAGACCGGTATTGTGTTTGATTTGTCACTTATTGTGCTCTAATTACGGGTATTTAGATTTACTGTTCACATAGCTCAGACTAAGCGATCAGTCAGTTCTTTCCTACCTGCTGTAGGTATACTCTTCCGTCGTCTACACCAATACTATCAAGTCATTTAACAGCTATACGCCTTGGATATTGTCAAATTATGTAAATAGTCTGAGATAAAAAAACGAATGTCCAATTTCAAGCGCCGTGAGGCAAGTATTTCTTAGGCAATAACTCCCCCCTCCTGAAAAAAACGCCTTGGTTAAGACTCTTGAACGTTATCATGCCATGTCCAGGCGATACAAAAACTCGAAATCAATGCAAATAAAAGCATCCTTACTCCCGACACCAGCTAATTCAGAACAAACATTTGCTCCAGAGTAATGAACGATGCGAGCAGTGCTCAATATCACAGGTAGATACATTAAAAGACCCCTAGGACCATGACGTAGCGTGCCCATCGTAGTTCTCCTCCACTAGAGCTGTCCTCTCACTTGTGATGAAGCAGAAGCCGGAGCAGGAGGAGGAGGGTCAGGAGTACAAGGAAGTAAGAAGTGTGCCCTTACACCGCAAACCCCTCTTGCGCCAGCTTCTCGATATCTCCGCCCGCCGCCCGCACCGCCTCGATCGCGGCTTCGTTGAGCCTCTTGCGGCGCTCTGCTGCCTCTTTCTCGCGCCGTGCCTTGGTCTTGGACGACCCGCTGGGTGCCACGCCCGTCATGAGGATGGTGCTATCGCTAGGTGTGAGGTTGACGAAGCCGACAGCGCTGGCCTCGCGGCTGCCGGCACCACCACAGCCCGATGCGCAGCGGGTGGTAAGCGATGACGATGGTGGTGACGTCAACATCGGCGACGACGACAATGACGAGGAGTAGGAACGGGCAGGCTGCGCTTTGATGAGGGATTCAGCTGACACCCGCTGCTGCTCCCTGCCCGGTGCCCCCGAGTGCTGCCGCCGCGATGCCAACGACGACCACGACCGCTCTGCTTGCTTGCGCGTGTCTATAGCGGATGCGAGATATGCGCCAGGAGTAGATATTGAGCCCAGCTGTGAGGCGGTGCGCCTCCGGGCGCGCGACGATACCGACGATGGTGAGGGCGAAGGCGAGGGTGAATCATCGCGGCGTGAGTAGAAGCCCAGTCGTCGTGAGGTACAACGACGAGCGGTGGACCTAGATCGCCGTGGCAGCGGTGAGGTCGCAGACTCACGAAAATTACTGTGCCGAGCTTTGGGCCGGCGCTGGCGCTGGGACTGCGTCTGCACCAAGGATTGCGCAGAGAAGCACGACGAGTATCCGGCTTCCGTCATCGTTGGTGTCGTCGTCAGAGGGCAGTAGGAGCTGCTGATGCTGTTCCCGACCACCTGGGAATCGGTGCAGTAGATCTGGGTCGGCGGTGTTGACAGGAACGAGTTTGGCGTGTTAGCATCGAACAGTGTGGCGTCTGATGGTTGCTCGGTCTGGGGGGTAATCTGCACCATCAACTCGGAAATATCGTCGGCACATGGAAATGATAGATCCAAAAAGTTGATTTCGTTCATCATCACTGTCTGGTCGCCGGACAGAGGGCCGTTGTAATTCACAGCCTGCGAAAGTCCTAAATTTGAGGCGTCTGTGATATCCTCCCACTTCCCTGCGATGTCCATATGTTCAGGGTTTGACGCGTAGGAGGTAGAGGACCAGCAGCTTGAGTCTACCTTTATGAGGCCCTCCGTAGGCCACTCTGCCGAGCTCATATTCTGCTGCACAAAATCTGACTGTGTCAAGCTGTCGTCGTTACAGAACTGCCCCTGGCCCTGGCCCTGGCCGCCACTCAATGTGATCACATCCACATCTGGAGTCGCAAGAGGCGTAATGGGGTTGTTATGACTGGAATAAGCTTGCCGAGATGCAAATTCGTCAAAAATTACGTCCTTCATCACCGCGCTGCTAAAAAATACATCATCGCTCTCTGGATTCAACGCTGTCATTATTCCTGACGAAGGCGGCGACAGCGGGAGTATGTTACTGCCTGTAAAATTCTCTGCATCCGTCTCGCCTGCATAGGGGTCATGACTAGCTTCAGGACTCCAACTTGGCGTCAAACGTACGGGCAGCATACCGACCTCTGCGGGTTCTGTCTTTAGACCGTATACTCCTCCGGCTGGGGGGTTCATGGTGGAGAGGGTTTCTACCAAGAAATTTCCAGTAGTCGGAGCGGGAGAAGCCCGGAGCGTCGCACACGGCGAGAGCGAGAGCGTCGTATCAGCGCCTGCCAAGATCGGAGCAGACCCTGGGGCCGAGTCATACACGTACCTCGGCGCTGCGAAACTGATCGTCTCGGTGGGATATTCTTCACCTCGCAGACAGTTGGAGTCGCCGAGAGGTTCTCTCAGCTCACCTTGGAGACTATCTAGGAGCGCTGAAGGTGTCTCGGGATTTATGAGCAGCTCTCTGGGATCATATGTATCGTATTGGTCTAAGAAGAAGTCGTTTGTTGGTACATGGGATTGTCCCTGGCTCTCCCAACATCCCTGTTGGTCGTTGTCCGACGAAGGGCGAGATGCTCCGATGGCCATTACTTTACTTTGGCAAAAGGTTATACCCTGTACCAAGTTTCTGGAAACTTTCTATCAGAAGGGTGAGTTGATTGTGTACTTTGTTTTTTTAACTTCCTGCGCGTATCTACTGATCCAGCAGGTAGAGCACCACAGATAGAGACAGGCACGGACTTGCTGTGGCAACGTGATATATTGAGCCTCAAGGTTGAGCACGCCGATCTTGACTGGCTGGTTAGGCACACACAGATAACTTTTAATTGTCCTGAAGGTTGCAACACGAGGTGTATCATCCACACACTTACACATCGAGACCATGTGACATCGCGATGGAATGTGAGAAATAGATCTCGGGTGAGCGGGAAGTTGCAGAGTGTATTCCGCGGGTAAGTATTTAAGAACAAAAGTTGAAAGAAGACCTTTAATATGGTGGTTTCCATGAAGTCCACGACCCTTTTCTGAAGCAACCATCCATTGACTAAGTGAGCATCCCCCATCGCTCTTTCCGAAGGGGGTCCCTGGGTGCGCCGGAACGTGGGCCTTCCTCTGAAAGGGCATTACGAGACCTGAGTATAATGGTACAGCAGCGAATACACTTGAAATCCCTGGTAGCAGACATGGTAGGGCAGGCTGAGAGGTTCAAGTTGGAAACAAAGCAAAGGTTGGAATGGCATGTTGGTTCAGGGGTGAAGCTGGGCAGCACGGGCCGACTTCGACCTCGGAGCCTCGAAAGAAGCACCGAGATATGAAAGGGGTCCCAGCTCGACCACCTGAGCAGCAGGTCGACCTGAAGCTGGAGGGATTAAGCGAACCCATGTTTGGGCCGTCCCTGGTCTCAGGGCTTGAGAGTCCTCTGAATCAAATCTAGCAACCACAGGAAGGATAAGGTGTTCGGTAGGGTGGAGTGGAGAGAAGCAAACACCGTCCAGGATCTTCTCGGCCAAAAGATCGCTGCGCTTTCACCTCTTTGGCAGTTCGTAAATAGATTATTGGCTTTCACTTTCTCCAAAAGAGAGCAAATTCCTTCTTGCGGAAAGATAGGGAAGAAGAGAAAAACATGTTCGAGACGTCTGAAAAACGAGCCGCATCAAGTCTTCAATGGAAGGCACCCACCCGGGTTCGGCGGCATGGAGAGAACGCATTGGTTTGAGTAATTTCTATTTACTGTCTTAGAACTATTCTACAGCTGCTATGCAGGGGCTCCCCAAAGGAGAAGAGATGATAATAGCAACAAAGGGCTTACTCGCATCTCATCCATCCATTCATCAGCTCTATAGAAGCTATTGCTTGCATGTCGCTTCCATTCCAGGCAAGACTCTGCAGTCGCCTCGAGGGACATCCCCAATCTTTGTTCTTATATGCCATCTTTCCGAAATCATCGAGCATAAGGTCCAAATACAGCTTGCCTATGCTTGTTCGGAACTGGTCCACGTCCCTATGTCGTCCGCAACCAAGTCTGCCACCCAACTCCAATACTATGCAGAAAAAAAAAATATGCTGTGCCTATGTTGGTCCCCGATTAGGGTACGTCAAATGCTCCTCAAAATTCTTCACGGGCATCTCGTGAACAAACCGCCGCAAAACGCCTGTCCAGGTGGGGGGGTATATGCACTGCTTCTCATCCTTCCCGTATTTACATATACAAAAGACACGAAAGAAGTTGTTGTTGAAGTCCAGAATAATCAAGCGACCACCGCATGAAGCGGTCGGTCGCAGGTGGAGGTTGATGAAGATCTCGACTTGGGTCGTTTTCTCATCTTGATCTTGTTTCTCTTCAGGTTCTTGCTCTTCAGAGCCGCCTCCGAGGAAGTGCAATATTTCAAACCGTTCAATCGTCGCACTCCTCCGGGCCCGGCAGCCTGGCGTAAGCTGACGATGCTTCGCAGCATCGCCTCTTCCTCCTCTCTGAAGTTGATGTCGTCGATCTCAAGCGGTATGTCGACATCTCCTATGAGGTCGCCCAGAGACCTGTCGGATGGTGACGCAAGCATATTGCCAGAGAGCAAATGCGACGCAGGGGCATGAACGCTGCACTGCACGCCGTGGGTGATCATCATCTCTACCAAGCTCTCGCGAACAACCCGAGGGCTTAAGGAGCGGCGGACCGCCGAGTACTCCACTGTTGGCGGACTAGGAAGGCTGTCCGCGCAATCAGCCCACTGCTTTATTTTGTCCTGGTGCTGCTGTGGCTGCTGCTTTCCTATCTCTGTGGTAGCATCGGAAGCCAGCAATGATGGTTTGCCAATGTCTCCACTCGTTGCTGGGCCGAGCTCGACCGTAGGCTCGAGCTCCAAATCTAGATCTACATCCAGATCCAAGTCCAAGTCCAAGTCCAGGTCAACACTCAGCGCTTCGTCAAAAGGTGCATCACCAGTCGAATCTCCCACGAGGTTACTATTACACTCCGAGCGTGGAATCAGCGATTGCCTGCTCATCTGGTGCGCGAGGCGATCTATGGTGGCGGCGCTGGGTTTGGCAGCGCGGATCGGTGCTGAAGTGGCTACTGTCGCGGGTGGGTAAACTGGGAACCAGTCTGTCGGGACCGCGTGGGGATCTATGTTTGGCTCTGGGTCGGGCCTGGCAGCCCCCTCAGCCCTCTTGTCGAAGGCGAAATCCTCAAACATGATCCCAACATTAATCCAGCGAGGTGAGGAAACCGGAGAGTCGCTGGTGAAGGGGTCGAAGGAGAGGTCCTGGTCCTGCTCTTGCTCTCGGTACATGGGCGGGGGGGAAGGGCGAGGAATTTAGAGGTGGCACGACGGCCGTTCTAAAGTAATAAAGTCGGCCTGGGACTTTACTTTCTGGGGGGGTTGAGAGTGCGCTAGTGCAACAGAACACTCCAAGGGTATCTAAGCGACCTGGTTATTGTATCGGGGGTACCTAGTTGGCTGTAGGTAGCCTGTTGTGGCCTGAGCCTGTATAGTGCTAATGCAGCTTCTTAGCACACTGTGTACGGGCGGTACTCTCAAAACACCACGCGAGCGTTTCTCCCGCTTGGACACTGCCGGGAGAGGGATCTGCGACGAGGTGATACTACGACCGCCAATGCTTATTGTCTTTGAATAAGGAAACGTAGTCTCAAAACTTAACCCGGACCGGGGTGGGCGCGAAGCAAGATTTATATTTCTCAGAGGGTCGGAAGAGGATGGCGCCCAAGGCTTCTTTTAAGGGCTCCAACGTAAAAGGAGGTCATGGGTGAACCCGTTCTCTCTGCGGTGGCTCCAGAGGCAAGCCTCATAGGGTCCGATCAAAGTGGCAACAAAAGCTCCCCTACAATAGCGTAGCAGCGAAACAAGCTGTGCTAGCAAGGAATAGTGGTCAAGCCACCACCAGGCTACGGCTCAGTAGCATGGCAACTCAGCTAAAGGCTAGACTCGTCGCCCGTGGCACTAGGTGAAGGTCGCTTAGGCACAACTCGTAGCAAATCAACAGATCAAAAGTGTCGGGAACCGACGATTCTTGATCGGGCTTAGAAGGGATAAGCTATATGCCAAGCGATTCGGTGCTAGATTCGACTATATATCGTTCGACCACCGTCACCGTCTCTTGCGTGGCCAAGCCATCCTAACCTAAAAGGCGACGGCGCTGCCCAGTTGCTCGGTTTTTCGCAAGCTTTCGTTCTTCTGGGTATTCGGGCTTTAAAGCCTGCCAATCATTTCGTTGTGCAGTCCCCGAGAGGGAGCTTGGGCATGGTTTTGTTGCAGGTAAGAACGGGTACCATTCCACGGAGTTCGTCTACTTGCCCTGCGTAGTTATTGATGCCCAATTACTTCGGAACAACCTGTAGTTAGCTATGTAGTTGGTTATGTAAACTATGACGCTTGAGAGATCGCCCGGGAGGATTTTTCGGGGATGTGGTTATCTAGATGTCAGATCGTAAAGCTCCACACTTTTGCACTAACATCGATCGTATCATGGGTAATTCGTGTAACTTTACTAGCTGCTAACTTGGCCTAATAAGCATCCGAAGCAACCCAAAGTCCAGACGACTGAAAGCATTACATCTAGTTACTGGTCGACATTGTGGCGGGGACAACTCGAAGAATCTCGCTCTACCTTTGGGCTACGTCAGTACGCACCACGAACCCACCTTAGGATTGCGCGCATTCATACAGACACACAGAGATGTTCGAACACGTGCATATACTCGCAAAGAGAAATAAGTTATACGCACGCGCTTTGTCTCTCTGGGAGCAGGTTTCTGGGGTTCCATCCAGTGGGACGAAGGAGGGCCTCGGCCTTCCTGCACAGGTGTTATTCGTCGTGGTGGAGACGAGGGGGTGGGGGGGGGGGCCATGAACAGGGCAAAGAGCTCGAGCCCTTCCAACCTGGTTTTGGAACACAGCTCGGCCATCCAATCATGACGGCGAGCACTCCAGCGCAGCTACGAGATATGGCAACACCCATCCAGCTGGGTTCCCTGCACACGTGCACTGCACCTTGCCCAGAATGAGACCTTCTGACATCCCATGTCTGGTTGGCACGCAGCGCTCTCCCCGGGAATGCGGTGGGAAACGTGACTCTGGAACAACCCCCGACTTCGCTCATGCACGTCAAGGTCTGTCTTTTACCTGCATGCACGCGTGGAGGGAGAAAGAAAATTTACTTGTACAGTAATAAGTCAGCACCTATTCCAATACATACATACCTAGCCTAGGTACAGAGGTGGGATAGATGGGAGAGTGCGTGAGAGCCCCCGCTTTGCCTGCTGCTCAAGGTTTACACGGCTCTCTCTCTCGCTTGACCTTCCCCACGCGCCCGATTTGCCTCTCTCACGCCTATTCGTCCCATTAATCGATTCCGCAGCAAAGAGGGATTCCGTTTTTTCTTGTTCCTTTTTGGATTAGCACTACTAGCATTCCGCGCCTCGGGGCGTTGATGGACCACTAAACATTCCACGTTTCTAATTGTAGAACCGGCTGGGTGGGTAGAGCGCTGAGACTACTGTAGTAATGAGAGCACTAGCGCCGACATAGCCCTTTGCCATCCTCGTCGCTGTCGGGGCATTCTGGTGCTGGGGCTCACTCGTGGGAAAGTACTTTTAGCGTTGTCTCAAGAGGGGCGCTTGTTGTCTGGGGTGCGCTTTGCTTGCACAGTACGTGCGCGTCCCTGAGATCCCAAGAGTACTGAACAGTACTCGTGGCAATTCTTTTTTAATGAGGTCATGCTGGGGCGGCGACGGTCGCACTGCTCCATGGCAAATCTCCGGGCTTGCATAGCGGAAAACACAAACCCGTCTATATACGATATTGAAACACTATATGAGACGAGATATATAGGAAGGTTCTCCGAGTCGGGTTGACAGGACCCTTTTGGGTGTTATTACTTTTCTCTAAAAGTTGAAAGCAAAGCCGATCAGAGGCGAAGAATAAAAAAAGACCCCCAAACCAGATAACGTTTTAGTTTCTCGATTTGGTCTAGTCACAGTGCCGGAGTTCAGTGCCCGGCAGGGATCCCCGCCCTGCGTAGCTGATCCTGACCAGAGGTATCGCGGATTGCCAGTTGCTTCTTGGGGATCTCTTTTTGACGTGCAGTGGATTGCTCGGCCCGGGGCAGATCCCTGGCTGTCGGACATGCCAAGCAGTCCGAAAGCCATCAGCGAACCTTCCAACCACGCGCCGTTCTCTTCGAAAAGCTGATCTGTCAGCTTTTACCCCGTGTTGACATGGTGCCATGTGCCGGACAGGTAGCGCGAGGATGCGTACAAAAAGCAAAAGTTGTGCATGGTTTGACAGAAGCTGCAACGCTCTCTCTGGGTTACCCGGTTAGGGTGCAGTTAGACGAGACAGCGGCGTCAAGCTCGCGTGGCCCAACCTAGGCCACGCGAACCTGTCGGGAATAGGCTGCCTATAGACAGGCAGCTTGCGCTGACAGACAACAATGCATTACTAGTAAGCTAACTGCAAGAATAAACGTCCTGATTCATGTCAAGACCAGTAGGACCGTGTTATATTCAGTATGACTGAATCATGTGGTCCCCTCTTTTCTTTTAAACTCCAGGCTTTTGGGCCAGCTTTGTACTTGCAGCTGGCTTTACGTGCGATGTCGAGCTGAACGTCCACCTTTGCGCCACCGGCAAAATTTCGTCGCGCCTCGACCGTCGGCAGCCTTCCCGACGCCTGAAGTCAGATATCTCCGCGGCACTCTACATCGGCATTTTTGCGGTGAGGCATTCCAGGCCTGGATGCCGAGGCGCTCTAACAAGAAGCTTTCGATTTTCACTGCTGCAAGAGGGAAGCTGTTCCGTCCAGTGTGCCCACACCCGCATGGTATAACCTGAGGGTCGTTTCGTCCCATCTGTGTAAAGGAAGAGGCACCTCGTCGCGCTTCTAGTCGAGGGGATTGGCCCCCCCTGGCAACCATGGCGCATGGCGCATGGCACGGTTCCCTAAGTTTACAAGGGTCAATTGTCCCCAATCCCCGGGCAGGGTGGGCCGGATCGTCGGTTTGGTGAGAAGAACCCCATGCATCGTTGGTTTCGTTGACTCTTTTCGCTGTCGGGTCTTCTAATCAAAGCATACCTCAGCGGTAGGTTTCATTCGTTGGCCACTTTACTCTAGGCTCGTGGCGGCTGCCCAACCAGACACGGCAAATGTGGCAGTATAAGATTTAACGTGAGAATTCAGACGCGAGTCGTTCTCCCATTGGCTCTCCAATTGTCAGCTCCGAGCTGCTGGAATCCAGCCAAAGTAGAAGTATCGTTACCGAAACAATTAATGTTCCAGCCATGCACTCGAAGCCCATCCACCGAGTTCTCGGGTACGCCGCTATATCAATCGGCCTATCAGCGTTACATGTCCATGTTGTCTCGCCCCACGGCTTCCTGTACGTGGTGAAGCCAGGACCAGGCAGTACAGATCTCTCTGGTTCATTTGGCCCCCTATTTCGCCAGGCATTCAAAATTTTCATTTTTTTATTTTTACACCTGTTTGAAAGACTTAACCATGTCCTAGGGATGTCTCTTCGGCGTATCCCAAGGGCTTGACAGGGTGAACGACGAATAGGTCTGATCTCTGCTGATTTCAAACCTCAGTGCATCAGCTTTTCAGTTTGCCTTAACTTTACTCAGGTCGTCCAGAGCATGTCCGCAAAACGCCTTGTCACTTGCCACGATGGCCTCCGTAAGCATGTGGTTTGGCTCGTTAGGGAGATTGAGCTTAGCGTAAGCGGCTACATGCAAATGGAGGCTTGAGCACTCTAAGTTCACGACATCTTAAAGTCCCACGCTTACCTGCTTATAATATAGATGCCATGGGGAAAAATGACATGTGAGAGTCCACAACCCATCCGCTAAGAGAAAATACGCCACCGCCGCAAGATGTATATGATGCTTAGCGTACGGAGTTGGTGACCAGCAACGTAATCACCGATATGGTTTGGCAGGCGTGATCACTTTAGAACTACGTCGTCGAAATTCAAAATTTATTGGGTCTGCCGCTCGCTTGAGGAAGTTCTCAGAATCATGCAGTAATCTCCACCGCCAGCGGTAATCGGCTTCAGAAGGCCTCGGACCTTCTTTGGTCATGACCTGGTTCACGGGCTGATCCACATTATTTCCACCAACCAGGCACTCTATCTGCGTGTTGAATATGCTCACGGTGGACTACGTCGAATCCTTTCGAGACTCGAAATCCAAACTCTATCTCGTCCAATTGGTATCAGCATGTGCAGGTATCCCGTTTCGCATGCCGTGTCCCGGGGTATACCCTGGCTGGTGCCTTGAGCCCATAAAGGTCCGGGCTGCCTTTAATCCACCAAGCTTGCCAAGACAACCCCTGCATCGATTGCTCGGCATCAAACATGCTTTGGTTTGGTTTGCAGACGTATTTGGAAACAGAACAATCCCGATACTCGGTGGTACTATATAGTAGAGCGCCGGCATAGTTGCTCGGATACACCGAAGAGCGCCCGTAGCAAACCAGACTGTTGGTGTAAGGATACTTTGTAAAGAGCACCAATCATGCCAAATCTGTCCGAACAAGTAGCTTCGACGCTGTGCATCTATCTCTATCACATGGGGAGCTGCGCAGTAGTCATACGTCCAAAGGCATATCGGTCCATCTGGCTCAGATCATTACTCCAGGGATGTTTGTTAGAAAGGACAGTTCGCATGCATATCCAGTCATTTGTCAGAAAAGAACGGCCGATATGTGATGTTCCGTGATCACAAACATCCAGTAGGCGAATCTGCCCCCTCCCCCCCCCCCCCCCCCCCCCCCCAAGGCAAGATATGTTTCTATCTAACATACCGTTCTGGCTAAGATATAAGCTTTGATCTGTAAACTGGATTCGAGGCTGTCGAGTAAAACTGCTCTGAAGGCGAGGAATAGAAAGCGAGAAGGGGAGGGATAGGGTCTTGCATTCACTGGCTGCGGATTTTAACATTGGTTGACCCCCCGGTAGCTAAGCAGAAGAATGGTTGCACTATCAACCAGCATCTTGTTGGCACGAGTACATGTAGCGGAGGAAATGGAAAGACAACTCTATACTGTCCCCCATGCCTTATTTCCCGAATTTTGTCCTTCACCTAATCCACATTTTCCACATTGAGACATAACGTGAAAGTATTTGTACCATCACCAGACTCAATGCGAAAGCTTTGCTCGCCATGTTAACATATGGCGGGTACGGGATAACACCCTTACAGCTTCTCCAGCGCAAGAGTAGTGTCAATCAATACCTCGATGGGATTCATGAACCCATGAACGTAAAATTTATATCAGCACAGTTCACAGTGATATGCTACTTTATAAAGGAAGGGACTGCCTGGTCTTCTTCTTCTTCTTTTTTTTCCCCCCTCTTTAATAGGTCTTTGGTCAGGCCGGTGAAGAGTCTGTCCCCTCAGTAACATGCCGAGACGTTCATACATACGGCTTATTCGGGTTGCACTAACCAAAAAAAAAATGGGGGTTGCGGAGTGGACGGCCGCTCCGTTAGCCAAATAAACTTGTCCCGGCGCTCCGGTACGCGGATCTTGGTCAACTGCTCAACTTAAATATAAACCTAAAGATTCGAATCCACCCGCCTGCTCAATTGCGCGAAACTTAAGTTGTTACAAGCCCTTAAGACGCATTCTCTAATCTTATCTGAGACTCCCAGGAGCCTGGGCAAAGGTATCACAGTCATGGCACCTGCTCTGGTGCCCGTGGGGAGTGGGGACGAGCAGGAGGAGATCGACCTCTACGCCCCCTTCGAGCAGGACGTCATCCTCGAGGTGCGAAGTAGCAAGATGAAGACGATGCCCGGTCTTACGATCATGTCCGGAATAGATAAGACAATCCGCAAGGGCACTGTTGCCGTCGGCCCGATGGGACTCGAGGATGATGAGCACGACCCGACATTCCACGGCGGGATTGACAAAGCCGTGCACGGGTGTGAGTCAACATTTTGCCAAAATTCTTATTCTTCTTAACCCTTTCCATCTCCTTCGATCTGAGTTGCTCTAATTCACGATCTATTGTAGATTGCTCATCGCACTACCCTAAATGGCAAGCTGAGTATCCGGAGGCTGCCTCACGCTTCGTGCCCGGCGGATTTGGTGAGAATCTCGTGACCGCGCGAATGAACGAGCGTAATGTCTGTATAGGGGATACTGTAGGTAAATTTTCTGGGTTACGCTTCCATTGAGAAAAGGAGATCAGCGTGTTTACTGGGGGTTAACGGTCATGGGGAGAGCAAGGGATACACGTCCCATTGCCCGCTATGCTGTGGCAATGACTTTTGTTGTCTTAACCCCTTTTTTCCATCACTGAGTATCTCCTTCTCTGCAGGTTCTTCATGAGGAACCCCGTGAAGCCAGTTCTTGTTTTTTTTAATCTTCTTATTTCTAGACTGAACATGGACTGACGCTATCCTTCTACTTCTCGCCCGTCGTGTAGGTTTCTATTGGCGATCCAGACACCGGCCTGCTTCTCCAGGTCTCGCTCCCGCGACAGCCTTGCTTCAAGCTGAACCACCGGTTCAAGCTCAAGAACTTTGCACCGCAGACGTACACTCTGTCACGAACGGGCTGGTACTACCGAGTGAAACGCCCCGGCCCCGTCGCTGCAGGCATGACAATTCGGTTGGTGGACCGGCCACACCCGCAGTGGACCATCGAGCGCATCCAGGAGTACCTGCACCGCACGCTCGACAACCACACCGCCAACGAGGAGCTTGCTGGTATTGAGGTCCTCGGCGCTGAGAGCCGCGGCGATTTCCAGAACCGCGTCGCGAAGCGCCGCCGCGCCGAGGAGAAGCGTACGCGACAGGGGAGTGAGGAGGAGGAGGCGAAGGACGTGTGGAAGGACTATCGCATCGTCGAGAAAAAGAGGGAGACGGACCGCGTGGCCTCCTTCGTCTTCGAGGCGGTGCCGCCGCTATTGCCGGACGCCGAGCCCGAGCGCCCGTGCTACGGCTGCCACGCCCGCCTCAAGCTACCCAACGGCTTGCAGCGCAACTACTCCATCGTCTCGGGCACGCCCTCGCGCTTCGAGCTGGGTGTGGCCCTCGAGGAGCCCAGCCGCGGAGGCTCAGCCTGGCTGCACCGCGAGGCGCAGGCCGGCGCGGACAGCGGCTCAATCGTGCAGGTGGGCCGCATCACACCGGGTATCAAGCCGGCGGGGTCTTCCAGCAACCACGTCTTCATCGCCGGCGGTATCGGCATCACCGCCTTTCTGCCAGTGATCGAGGTCTACAAGCGCATGCACCTCAACTCGACGCTGCACCTGGCCGTCCGCTCCGCCGACGAGATCCCTTTCCGCGAGCGCATCCTAGCACTCGGCGGCGGTAGCGCCCGCTCGGGCGAGGTGGAGAACGGAGCTACTGGGGGACACGTCGAGGATGGGGAGGACAAAAAGGACGATGGGAGCGGCCCCACCGGCAGCTCCATCAACGTCACCATCTACGACCGCTCCCGAGGTCAGCGCGTCGACCTCCCCGGCATCTTCGCCGGCTTGGGCTGGAACTCCCACGTCTACGTGTGTGGGCCGCCGCGCATGATGGACGAGGCGCTGCGGGAGTCGCGCGCCAAGGGGCTCGCCGACGATGAGGTGCACTTCGAGGCGTTCGCTGCCGACACGGGCGGCGACCCGTTCGAAGTCGAGGTCCTCAACCGCACCCTCGCCAGTACCGGCAGCGGTCGCAGTGACGGTGACGGTGACGGTGGCGGCGACGGCGACACTGCCGACCGAGGACAAGAACTACAACAGCAGCAGAAGCAGCACCCGATCTTGCAGGTCGGTGAGGAGGAGACGCTGCTCGAAGTATTGCGGCGCAACTTTAATGACGTGCCAAGTAGCTGCGAGGTAGGCAACTGCGGGATCTGCCGGGTAACGCTCCGGTCGGGCACGGTGCTGCACCGAGGCACGGCGTTGATGGATGACGAGAAGCAAGACGGCATGCTCAGTTGCGTGAGCAGGGGCGTTGGCAGGATAGCCATCGAGATATAAATAGATAGGTGATTTGCTTCATATGGCGGCAAACTAAACCAATGCAACAACAAGCACGATTTAGATTAAAATGAGCGAAAGCCGTCTCTAATAATTCAAATAAAGTCCTATACTACCCATAACGCCGTACACTGTCTGAAAAGTCCAGAGCATATAACCCTCTTTATGGCTTGGTTCCTTCTTGGTCGGTTCTCGGTTTTAACTTTGGCATTATTCTCCATATCCTTATCACTGCCATCTGGCAAGTGAAGGGAAGGGCAAGAAAATACCAAGGCCACATTTGTCGTACAAACATAGTGGTTCTCAAAGTCCTGACGACTGCAGCAGATCCTTCTCAATGATTCCCTGGAAAAACGAAGAAACAAAAAAATTGACAAGTACAAACCATAAATGTATTACTCATACAATCATAACGGTAAAAATTTTTTTTTGGGGGTTCTCGGCTTCAATAATCGTGGCCACGAGCTGTGCATACCATTTCCTCGGTCCGGAACACATCAAATGGCGTGCTCCGGCCCCTTGAGTCTCCATCGGCCAGACTGCCTCCAATTACAGATGTGACAACAAAGCTGGGCTCTGAAGCTTTGATACCGAGAGCCTCCCGTGCTTTGACTGATTGCATACGGCGGAAATCTATGTGAAGATTTGGAGAGCTGTGCATATTTTTGCCAGCATGAGCGGCAAATTGGAAGGGTTTGCGAAATTGGCCAGAAACCGGATGTCGCATGAGAGATCGTCCTTCATCCTGTGATGGAGATGCAGCGCAAGCGTCCTACGCCATGTCGCGTCCGGTGGACATACCCATAGCAGGACCAGATGGATTTGCCTTGGCATTGTTGGATACTTTGTTCCAGGAGAGGTACGTGTGGTCGCCAAGTTTTCTGGGCTTGATCAGGTGCGTAACTGTGAATACAGCACCGAGGACGATGCAAATACCGCCCACAACCACGTAGGCAATGCCCAGGAAAGGATTTTTGCCGCCGATGACGGTCCTAGTCGTGATGATCAGGGATTTGGTGCCCTGGTACTCCGTGACAGGGAATTCTACCAACGGCGTTAGCAATGCCCTACAACTCAAGTTCGGACCGGGTAAGCATGACAAACCTGAGAGAATATCTATGGAATAAGTGCCAAATTTCATGGGGCTGGTATCATTTCGCATGTACAGCTTGCTGAAGGTCGGCAGCCCAGCAGTTCTCATCCAAACCATGAAGTGCTGGTCAGTGCTTAGATCTGGGGGCGGCACTTCGGTGGTGTACTTCCCACCAGGATACTGCTTCTGCCAGTTGGGCGGCGGCAGCACGCTGCTCAAATCCATGCTATCCGGGTACTTTCCGTACAGTGCCTTGTCCGAATCCCACGCAATGTTAGAACTGTCCTGCATGATGTACGTCTCGTTGTCAGTGCCCTTGCCGGTGGTCAACCACAAGGGTGATGCAAATGTGTCGTTGAACAGCGAATTAGCAATGAGACCACACGGGTAGTAGGGAAGACTGTTGTTGGTGGTCAGGGGTGTACACTCGGAGTTGGAGACATCCGACTCGCTGACGACAGTACCCTTGAGCTGCTTGTCATAGAAGGAATTGACGTATCGGCGGTGATTCTGGTAAAAGTTGCTTAGGGAGTAGTAAAAGAGGACGGGAGGGTTCATATCCTCCGGAATGGTAAATTGGATAGTGCACTTGACAACATTTTCGACCGCGTAGTTGCCGCGGTAAGTATAGGTCGTGTTTTCACGGCGCCATAAGGCGTTGATGGTAGTATTAGTGGACTTGAATGTCGCCTCCACGTTGCTCGTCGGCATGGCCTCAAATTCATCGGCGGAGTAGGGCGCGTCGGTGTTGCAAGACGAGTAATCGATCTTCAACTCTTGTACCTAAAACGTCAAAATCTATTAGAACCTGTGTCCTACGAAATGCGACAAAAATCGAGTATTCGGGCGCAGCATACTTGAGAGCTTGCATATAGCAGCAGTCCGCCAATGGGCGCGAAGATAATGCCGATGGCGAAAAAGATGGGCAGCACGGTCTTAGGCGTCAAGATGGGCCTTGTCGCAAGTGATGTCAGTTATAGCCATCCTAGTTTCCAATACGAAGTCTGCTGTTTCTTCTGCTTCGGAGGTGGGGGAAGGGAGTTTTCACTCACTGCCATGCTTTCAATCGCTGCTGCCGGAATGCGGTATCTGTGTGGGAACACCATTCATCAGCAACTATATCCATCAAATTCCCGGCAGTTTTACCAGCGGCCTAGCATCATGGTCTTCCTCCGGCGAATCCGACAAGGTTTCCCATGGTCTCTGCCTTCTCCAGCGATCGTGAGACCCAGGGAGGGTGTTTGACTAGACGACCGGACTTACTCGCAGGTCTGCGGCTCTTCTTCTTGTCGGCGGGTTTGTTGGACTCCTGCGACCGTATCGAGCCGGCGTCGTTTGCTCTGTCGTCCATCTCGGCGACCTTACGTGCGTGCTCTGGAGATGGCGGCGTTGAGGGTTTGGGCGTTAGATTGTTGTGGTGGATGGCAAGGCGGGAAGTAAAGAAGCGAGGGATCCGGTAGCGTTCGAAGTGTTTCGGAGGGTCGGTCTTCGCGGCACTGTCGTCAATCCCAATCCCTCGTTCAGAACGGGGGTCAGACTCCTAGCAAAAGGCTGGGCTGGCTGGATCTGGCCCAAGCGTGCTAGCGACAGTGCTAACGACAGTGCTAACGAGTGGCTGCTTTGCGCTCACTGCTTGCACAGCCACAATCCAGCACTACCTTTTTGGATTCTGGTTAAGCTATTTTTGGATTGTGACCAGTGAGAGAAGGAGACAGAAGAACAGGGCATTTCGAGATTCTTTCGTGGGAGACAACTGGCAATACGAGCCGAGCGATGGCCAGCCCAACGGAATTCACAAGCTGGAAGCAGAGAGATGTCGCACGCATCCTTGAGTCGCGCATTGGTTCACCAGCGAAAGTGGGACTACTTTGGGAAGACTGTAGTACAACACGAAAGTCGGGTACAGGTGACTTCCAGCGGATCCAATATCATAGCAGGTTGACAAGCATGCAGTGCGACTTTCCGCACCTAAGGCCGGAGATTGTGATTTTTCGTTCCAGTAGCATTCATAACATGATCCAGGGCCCATTACAAGGCCCCAAGAGGATTCGATATTGTCCTCAATACCATTCCCACCCACTGACGTGTTCTCGCGGTCTGGTATAGAACCTCGAGTTCCCATGAGATCCCCCTTCCCTTCCCCCCAAGTCATCTTGCTCAAGCAAATACTATACATGTTTCCTCTTTTCCCTTGTTGCTCGTAACGTGAACTCCTTCATGACATTTAAAAAGAAAGCAAAATTTACACGGCATTTCTCCTTTCTGACCAACTAAAGACAATGTGGTTGTCTACTAGTTGATGGAGTAAGTAGAGTCTGTAGTGGCCTTGGAGTCCTTCTCATTTCGACCTTTGCCATTGGACCACCTTATGCTTCTGCAGCTGGAGCAGACTCGTCTACTTTGGTCTTTTTGGTCTCAGCATCACCTTCCACTGCATCCTCAGCTTTTCGCTTGCCATTTGTCTCGGGAGATGATGCAACTTCAGCCTTCTTTTCCTTTTTGCGAACCAGGCTAGAGAGGTCAGTGGCATTCTTCTTGGCCTCTTGGATGCGTGCCTGTGCCGCGGCCGGCGATTCGCCCAGGGCGGCGCCCAGAATGCCTGTCATGGGATTATCTGCGCCGAGGACGCCTTCAACATCCACTGGTGGCTTCTTGAGATCAACCAGCTGAAAGGAGTAGATAGTTAGCATTGTACACATGTGGGACAAAGAGTAGACGGGGGAGTAGTGTAGGACGACTCACCCGCTGCTCCATATCCGCAATTATATCCTTGACTTCAGCAATCTTCTTGCGGGAGACTTCATTCTCCTCCGGGGCGTGAATAGAGGCCAAGTTGACTTCTTCATTCTGCAGCTTCAGCTTCGTGCTGGAGATTGCCTTTTCGAGCTCCGCAGCGGCCTCATCTCTCATGTCCTGGTCGACCGTCTTGGGAGCTTCGCTCTTGTTCTCCTCGTCACTTGTCGTCACGGAGGCGAACTCCAGGGCCAGTGACAGCTTGAAGTGTGCTTCCGCTCTGATCTCAGACTCTTCGGGATAAAGGTCGATCTTGTACTTCAGCGAGGCACGAGCATCATTGATGGCTAGGGGGTATCTGCTCGCTGGTGTTAGCAAGGTCCTTGGTATCTGCTAGGCAAGTGTTCGATCTCACTTCTCGTTCTCAAGCGAAATCTCGGCCAGCAGATCATGAGTATCGGCAAGTCGTTCCTTGATATGGCGGAGTGTAGGCGTATCAAGCTCGGCTACTTCTTTACCCTTGGTTTCCCCCTCGTCGACAACACCCTCCTCTAGAGCTTTCTCGAACAGGACGCGCGCGAGATCAAGAACCTCGAAGGCGACAGCCAAATCATCTTCCTCTTCTTCATCCTCACCCTCACCCTCACCCTCCGCTTCTTCCTCGTCGGAATCCTCAAAGTTCTCGTCGCCAGTAAACTGGAAGAGCGGTTTCTTAGCTTCTGGCAGCTCATCTTCTTGGTTCAGACCGCTGCCAGCGGCATTCTCTGCGATGATAGCCACACCCTCCTCAGTGACCTTGTCAGCCTCAGGCTTTTCCTCTTCAATTGTATTGGAACTAGAGGTTCCTTCCTTCTTCTGCTTGGAACTACCATTTGCTTTCGCTTTCTTCTTTTCGCCGCCTGCTTTGCCACCAAGCACATCGCTCTTGCTCTGACCAACTTTGAACAAGCTACGTCCGTAAAGAAACAGAATATCCGCATTCTCGGGGCTCATCTCGCCGTTGAACTCCGCCTGCATTTCAGCAGCCTGGGCATAAACCTCAGCAGCATCCTCATAGTTCTTCTGAACGTACAAGGCCGACGCCTTGGCCGTCAGATCGGCAAGCGAAACTTTGATGGATTTTTCGCGCTCCTCTGGATCCATGGGAGGCAGGGACTGAGGAGTTGCGACGGCGGAGGCGACGGTTGATGGCACAGCGGAGAGCACGGGTGTCTCCAGGGAAGTAGGTTCTGCCATTATAACGAGATAAGCCGGGGGTCTCAGCTTGGTACGGCTTAGACGACTTGTAAAACTAGTTGACGATAGGAGATGAGAAGTCCGTTTTCAGTGGGAATATTGGTCCGGGCTGAATTCGACCGCAAAGGGCCGTCTTGGGGTAAGAAGAAGAATAAGAAGAAGAAGAATAAAGGTGAACGAATCTCGATCAGACAAACCCTCTTCCGATCAAAATTGCGGTGCCTGTCAAATGTGATGTGGATTGATGAGACAAATGCGAACGCCCAAGAGGGAGTTAATGGAATGTTGGTGATGGACGGACGACGAGACAGCTAGACAGGTGGAAACTGAATTGAGTGACGCGATTCGAAGTGAACGAGTGCTTAAAGTGGGACTGGGGTATCGCGCGGCGCCGCGTCGAGCTTCAATCAGTTTTTTTTGCTTGCCTTCCCACATCGAGCTATGCACGGGATGGAAGCTTGGGCCACAAATCCTGCCCTAGCTCATGCCTTCGCCCAGACTGGGGAAGCTCATTTGGGGTTGTGCGTCTCCCCCATACCGCCGCATCCATATCGGAGCGTTGCCCTCAGTGTAGGCAGGCATCGGATGCTATCCACGCCACTAGGTTTACCACGAGAGATGTCATCTTCAAAGACGCAACGGAATGTTTACACAGCTCGCCATATTCGAGCAAACTTTCGCCATGGTACGATGGGAATGAGGACGGATAATGGTGGCTTGCTAGCCTACGAGGTGTAGCATGACCGCCAGAGCAAGCGGCTCTCTTTTAAGTCCTCACTCTTCTTCCTCTTGCGCTGTCATGAAGCAGCATCTCCAGGAAGTGAATGTTTTAGCAGAGGATTGTGAGAGTGGGGGATCCCTTTAGGTACAGGCAAAAACAAGCACTCCAAAATTGCCTTGTGGGCTCTGATGGCGGATAGAGGGACAGATGAACTGACAACTTGGGTCTTGTTTGCAAGGGGTAATTCTTACGTGGTAGCTTAAAACTAAAACTGAGGATGGATAAGCCAACGCAGATGCTCAGGGAAGATATTATCTAATGTCCGCCATGCAAACGCATCTCGGCTCGCTTACTAAAAACACACGGAAAGCGTGATTTGATAGCATCTACGGAAAAGAGCGATGCTCTTATAGCACGACATGGTCAACATTTACGAGGCGCTTAGAGGCGAATACGGGCACCGGCCTGATGTTTGATTACCTATCCGGAACAATTGCGCCTCGTATTGCAGGTTCTCTTGCATGTGGGTTTCCTCGTGCCACACAAAGTGCGAAGTACGAGCTGCCTGCCACCCCCCTGCACGGGGTTTGTTACATCCCGCTGGCACTTGGGGGCTTGGCTAACTACTTAAGTATATACTTTGGGGCTGTAAAAGGAAAAACGAAAGCCTATCTGAAAGACAAGGGGGTAAAAGTAATGCTGAGACCTCCAAGGATACTCTCCAATGATTCAAAAAGCCTTGAGCGCACGTATCGGCATAAGCATGCCTTGCTTTAGAGCGATATATCTAAGGAATTATGCGGCTTCGTTGGCACGAGAATCCATCTCGAAATACATATGTACCTAGGTAGGTAAGGTATGATAAATGAAGAGCAGCATAACTTATGTAAGTCAAGTACTATGTATAACCCGCAGGTACCGCTCCAAAGTTCGTCGCACTCTTCTCCTAATGAATTTCAGCCCGCCCCTCTAACTAGTGCATTGGATGTAACTTTAGTAGCTATCAGAGTGGAGTCGCTCGACCTCGCTTGGTACCATTCGTCCAATACGAAGTACCGGAGTTTGCGGAAACGAAATCTTTTTTTTTGTCTCAACCAGCCGGAGGCCAGAAGAGGACGGCGTGGGCAGCATGATTCACGCGAACCTTTTTCAAGTTAGCTATCATGTGTCTTCCCACGCCATTCTGCTCCTAGTACGGACATTCTCGTCTTTTATACGCTCACTCTCGTCGTTATACGACGCTGGCGTAAAGCTAAGTCGGGATGGACACTTATCGTCTGAAACCGCCCCTCTGGTGACATCAGACGGAACATCTCAATTTCAGCGACGCGATGCCAGATCTGCTTGCATCCCACCATGGGCCTGCCGGCGTACCGATACCCTGAAGATCGATTAGTGGCTGTGCCGTTTGGGAGAAGTGAAACTGTAGCGGACAAACACGTTTGGTTTAACCTAGCACGGGCGGCAGGAGGTGACTCCATAAAAAGGCAATTGTGCTATGTAACATCCCACTTGCCGATCTGTAAGAGTCTGGCGCGGATCGCTGTAGTCAAGCAGGAGACCCGGTCACCGTGGGCCAGTACTTCGTCAGAACTCAGGAGAGTGCCATGTGTACTCCGTAGGGAGATATCAATACTATCAATCTGTGTGAGCGTGTACGCGTGTGTATGCATGTTGGCTCCTACAGCGTGGCACGTAAATTACCCTCCTGCATACTGGAACTGCGTACACCAAAAAAGCAACCCTCAACTCAAAACCCCCGATAAGCTGCAGAGGACTCATTTGGAGCTAAGGCTGGAGCGAGGAGCTACAGCTTTGCTGGCTTTGCGCTGGGGGCATAAACGCCACGCGGAGGTTATTCCTTCCAAATTCTAGACTCAGTTTCTCAGGACTACGTGAGTTAGCTGCGGGAGCGAGCTATAATGACGGGGATCGGTACCGTTGGACCGTACGCACTGTACCTACGCGCACCGGGGCTTGTTGATACAAAGTGCTCAGATCCCAACCTTGACAGGCAGTGATCAATCCCGCCTGATAAACTTGGACTGGCACTCCGTACGTTATGCATTACATGGCATGGAGAACGTAAAAATACCAAGGTGGTATCCACCTCCTCCACCCCCCTGGCTCAGGAGTTCATGGCTCAGCTCGGCTTGCTTAACTTCCAGCCTGGCTGGGGAGCGGCCAGTAAGGCTTGTTACCGGTGGCCAGATGCTGCAGCCCCCCTCTCGTGTTGCTCATCCTCATACCTTTCATCCCAACTAGTTGGTACCAACTTTAAAAGAAAAAAAAAGTGGATGTAGTTGTACACAGCCGTGGTTCTATGTTCCTTGCCTGCGAGGATATCCCATGTAATGACTAATTTGGAAGAGAACCCCCCCCCCCCCCTTCTTCTTTGAACGGGGCCTGCCTACCGTACGGCTTCTAGTTTGCCTGATTATTGCGCTATCTCCTTCTAAACAATAACCTGGATATCCAACGCCTTTTCCTATTTCTTGCCAACCTCCTTTGGCGTACTTACTTACCTCCTTCCCATCCTTTGGGTCATGTCTATCCTTGCCCGCTATTCCTGAAGTTGTCTGTATTCAGCAACACCCGGCGCCTTGCCCCTCCAATTTTATAGATAACCATAGGTCTTCATCCTATGATACCGATCACCTGGGATACCGCAACTGTAGCAGCTACCCCCCACCGTTGAGATATTCGCCATGGTTGCGACACCCTTCTCCCGCAAGGGCAGGATCTTTAGCGGGCTCTCTGTTTTTGTCACAATCCTCATATTTCTTCAACTTCGCCCGTCCTGGCGAGAACGATCCTACGACTACGCCGTGGGCATCTCTGACAAAGTTACCAACTACCTGAGTAGCTACAGGGAGTACGACAACACTTTATACCAGGCTGGAAACGAGGAGGTGGTGTCTCAGTATCACAACTTTAGCGATCCCTGCGCTGGGTTTCCCAACATGGACGGCATCCAAGTGGTTATCAAGACCGGAGCGACCGAGGCCTTTGACAAGATCCCAACCCAGCTGCTGACTGTGTTGCAATGCTTGCCTGACTTCCTAATCTTCTCCGACATGGTATGAATATAATCTTAAGATGATGCGAATGGAGGTGTAAATACTGACAGGTTCTGTAAGGAACAACAAATTGGGAAGCACCACATATATGATGCTCTTTCAACAATTGACGAAGGGGCCAAGGCCCACAACAGTGATTTCGATCTTTACAACAAGCAGAAGTCATGTCCCGTTTCCCAGAAATCCTGCGTAGACAGCAAAGCCGAGAAGGATCATGCATGGCAACTCGACAAGTACAAGTTTATTCCCATGATGGAGCAGACGTGGCAAATGCGACCTGGCCGAGATTGGTATATATTCATCGAGGCAGACACATATGTTTTCTGGCCCAACTTGGTCGACTGGCTCCGCTCGAAGAGCTCGCTGAACCATCGGGAGAAACTCTATATCGGTAGTCGGACCTGGGTCGGTAGCATGCCATTTGCTCACGGAGGATCAGGGTACTTGATGACCGGCACATTGTTGAGGCGTCTCGTGGAGAACCATCCAGGACTTACCCATCAATATACCCTGAAGGGCCCCAATGAATGCTGTGGTGACTTGTTGCTTGGGCAAGCTATATTTGAGTATGAAGACGTCAAGATTCGACAGACGTGGCCCATGATCAATGGAGAGAAGCCAAGTACGCTGCCCTTCGGTCCGGGCCATTGGTGTGAGCCTCTTTTGACTATGCATCACATGAACGCAGAAGAGATTAGCAACGTCTGGCAGTTCGAACAGACACGTAAGAAGACGGTGAGCATTCTGTTTCTATGCGTTATGCCTTGCACTGGCGAGACCCTCTCTGCACGAAATTGATTTTTTGTCCCCTGCGAAGGTTGCTAACGAGTCGTGTAGAGTACACTATTGATAAGGGATATTTACGATGCCCTCGTTGCTCCCAAGATGCAAGTCATGCGTCACGACTGGGATAATCTGTCCGATGACGTCTGCTTCGTCAACCCAGAGATGGAAGCTGAGGGGGCGGAACGCGACCGACAGAAGGATGAGTCCGAGATGACCGCCATCGAGAAAGACGCCTGGAAATCTGCAGAGCACTGCGCGAAGGTTTGCGCTCAAGAAGACGTACAAGATGAGGAGGACTGGGATCTCGCAAACATGGCACAACACCCAAGCACGGAAGATGGCGGTATTGCAGCAAGCGGAGACATGGACGATACTGAGATGCGGGATGAGAACGGCCAATACAACAGGACAGATATTGCGCTCGACAAGGAAACCTGGCGCAACGCCATGACCGAGAAAAAGAAGAACAGGACATGCTTCCAGTACCGCTGGCACGATGGAGTTTGCTGTACATCAGCGAGTTTTAAAATGGGCGAGGCAAAGGCCAGGCCCGAGGTCGAAAAGGAACGCTGGATCAGTGGCTGGAACCTAAAGGGCATCAATGACTGGATTGCAGCCATGGGCGAGTGTGAGCCTGAATGGAAGGTGCCTGAGCCATCATAGGATATATCACCTCGCTTATTCATTCTCTCTTTTTTTTTGTTTTTGTTTGGAAGGGGAGAACAAGATTTTGAGTACGTGGCAGCACTCCCCACCAAGATATCAAGTAGCACCTTGCTACTTTTACTTCGGTCTTAACATTGAAGGAAAGATGCACGAGGCTTATCCATTTGATGCCACTGATGGGTATTGCCGGCTGCTCTGGGTCAACGAGAATTTTTTTTTTAATTCATTAACACGGCGTTTTGGGGTTACAATATGGACGGTATTAGAAACACAGGGATTGGACCGGATGCGGGCTTGGCAGATTTCAGTTTGGGTGGTTCGCTAGTTTTGGCATCAAGTGGATATCGGGATTTTGCATATTTCAACCACGGACAATGCATTTGTTACCAAGCAGGTGCCGGGTCACAAACTTGCATTTGCGGCGTTGCTTTGGGGATTTTAATATGATCTTAATTTGGGCAACCTTGTTTAGAATGTAAATTATCGAAAAGCAAAGTTCCAAGTTAATTAAACCGCCGAAGAAAGGGGTTCTGCTTTCCAACCATAGAGGTGGTTTGTGACTACGCATGTGTAAAAACAATCCCAGTTTTAGGTGAATACCCGGCAACGATGCTCGACCATCTACACAACAAGGGCTCGAATTGACTCCTCCTGCACCAAAAACCGCATCTTCACCTACGACTTCTTTCTTTTTTGAAAGAAAGTCTTGGCAACTATGAAGCAGTAACAAAAAAAATTCCTCTGACTAGTGTAACGGAAGGCGAGAGTCCAGCCATATATATCGTGGTTTCGGTAGCTGAAACCTGAAAAGGGGGGAGAATATATAATAGGTGCACTGTTTCCATTAACGCGGCACGGCACGCCCACGCGAGAGACACAGAGCGATTCTGGAAAGTAAGGGGGAATTGTTATACAGTAATGCCAAAGACAATCTGATTTCTGCTTGTGGCTGCGCTGAATCCGGGATTGTTCCTCCAAAGGGGGAAAAAAGAAAACAGAAAAAAAGCCTTACGGCTGATGTCGCGAGAGGAATTCCCTCACGTTTTCTTATCACTACATATGTAGAAAATTGAGTATCCATAGACAACTAAGCGGAAAGCACTCATTCTATCTTGCGAGGAGCCACGTACATAGCAAGGCCTTCTTTTCATAAAAAGGCTCTAAATCGTCTCTGCATTGCTTCTCGTCTAACCTGCGTCCTAATCTAAGATGCATCCCATCCCAGTCCCACCTTACCCTCATAACATCGCATTCGGTCATTGGAACATCACTCATCTACCCATCCGTTGTGAGGCACCCTAGTCATGCCATTCCATGTCGTAACCGACAATGCACACCCACCGTGCACGCCGCTCATTCCCATTAATTCGCCATTCATGTACCAGAGGACCATTTCCTAGAACTTTCCTCGCTTGGTGCCCTCGGCCGCCGAGACTTGCCCCCTGACTCTTGGCGGGCGTGAGCTGCTGCCGCCTGTCCGCCACTTGGTCCAGAGGGCGGGCTCGGTTGGTACCTCGAGCCGGAACTCCCATGGTTCTCTTTATTGCTCAGAACACTCCCTCGGCGGCCGGACGAGGAAGGTTCATTCATTGAATAAGGGTAAGCTCCTGCGTTTCGCGGTAGTCTGCTCTTGCCCGCCAACGATAAGGAAGTCCCAGAATGATCAACGCTCGTGCGTCGAGGCAGCGAAGAGATGGGAAGGCCGCTTCCATCGCGGCTGTGAGGACGATACATGGTAGGATCCAGGTCGTGGGACTTTGGAACCGCAGTCCTCCTCTTGGGACTTGCCGCGACTTCAATGTAGGCTGCTTGTGAAAGTGAATGAGTCAAGGTAGGACGATTTCCTGATGTCGGTGTTATAGGAGCTGAAGCAGCGGCATGGAGCGACGGAGGAGTGTATATCCGTCTACTGGAACGAGACCGGCCGGAACCCGCAGCAGCCCCGGATGGAGCAGTCGTAGATGAGAGAGCCGGAGGAATAATGTTGTCAGGATCACTATTGATGTGAGACCTGACGAGCTCAGCGGCCAAATTGCGAACCAAAACCGCAGAGTCCTTCTCAGCAAGGGTTTGAATTCCTTCGAGCAAAGACCTCAGCTGCTTGTCTCTGGGACTGCTGAAATAATCTGTTTCCCGAGAGTCTAGAATATTCCGTACGAGACGGAGAAGATTCAGTCGAACAACTGCTTTCTTATGTCCAAGCTTTTGCGCAATACCTGAGAACATGTCGGATTTCGCTAGTGAGGATGATAATGAAGGGCTGAGCCGGAGCAGTTTAAGTAGAGGTTCAAGAAGGTTAGGATCAAACGCATTGATCTTTTGAGAGTTGAAGCAAGATACGATGGCGCCTGTAAAATTACCGTTGATGAGGTGGCCCTCGACCTTGGCGGTCTCTTCTTGAAGCCTGCGGGTGGGGAAGATATCGTCAGTCAATTCAGTTGGCAAACAAATATTTGCTACCTGTAGCATGGATAGACTTACCAGACAAAGATGGCATCCAGAGCGGTCACCTGCCAATACTGGTCGGCAAGAAGAGATACGTAAAAGTCCAGACCCTTGTTTTGCCAGAGGAACCGACGACCCTTACTGCCTGAGTGAGCCATATCGCAGAGGATAGGCAAAGCGAATTCCTTTGGTGGTCGATCGGTTTTCATGATTTTCATCAGCAAAGGAATAATGCCGTTTACTGCCGCATATTCCTGACGGTCTTTACTCAGGCGACAGAGGTTGAACATTGTGTTGAGAACTTGATTGGAAATTTCCCGGAGGTGAGGGTGGCCTTTCCTCATGCTGTTGCTAAGCAGCTCGATAAGGAGATCAATCGCATCGGCGGAGTGTAGCGCCTCAATGGTCGTTGACAGCATAGAAAGATTCTTTATGAACTTGAGCATGGTTATTTGGTGAGCAGGCGTCATCCGACGCAGATCTTTCAGCACACCTGAGTAAGAGCGTTAGAAATCTGGAAATATGGGCACAATGATATGATCCTGACTTACTCTTCAACACTTGGCGGTCGGCAACCATCTCCTTGACGTAGTTTTCAGCCTGCGAGAAGAGGTAAAAAATATTGACTATACGGCCCTCGATAAGCTCCGTGAGATCATCGTCCTCATCCTCGTCTTCATCTAGTACCCTGTGTAAGACTAGTGCTAAAGGATCCAGAATCCTACTTCTGGCGAAGATTCGGCAAAAGTCGTTCTTCGGTGTTGGGCCCTGAAGTTCGAAGACATTCCAGATACCATTAACACCGATGAGGACCAAGTCGCGCGTGCTGTCATAGTCCTCATCGAGAAACTCGACCAAAACATTGAGACCTCCGGCGCTAACAAACATCTGTAGCGTCAGCGTAGATGTTTGGTACATTTGTCGCACGAACGCAGCCGCCTCCAATCGGATTTCGTTAGAATACTGCCGAGCTGCAAATTTCGTGATGATAGGGATACCGCCAACGAAGCAGAGATTTTCTTGCAACTCTACATCGTCCAATATAATGGTATTCACGACTTTCAAAAGTTGCAAAATCATATGCTGCCGGCTCTTGACAGTGCATGGTTCTAGTAGCTCTAGAATTGGAAGCAGGCCGTGTGCGCTTATGATAAGGTCCTTAACTTCGGCATTCTCCCATAGTAGCGTCAACTGTCAAGTGGTTTCGTTTCAGTCATACGGACACATGCAGCGGGAGTTGCAGAACTTACAAGATCTTCAGAAAGCTCAGATAACCTATCTTCACCTTCAATCATTTTTATGGAGCGTACAAGCTCTTCGATTCTCTCCGTTAGTCTGGCGTGCCGGTCGCGGGCAATGTTGGCTTCAAGGTCCATTTCATCCCAGCCAGGATCCATGGATGCGAAGGGGTCATCTTCATCTTCCTCGTCTCCAAGCCAAGAACTGTTGGAAAGCTTCGAAAGTACCATAAGCCCGCCGGCGTCCGAACCCTTGTCGCTCTCGTCCTTCTCCGTAATGTTGTCACCTGGGCCGAAAACGTCAGAGAAGTCTTCATCGCCTTCATCTTCTGCAAATTTCTGGATCTCAATATTCGACCTCGAACTCTGCATGGGTCGGTCCGGTAGTACGGAAGGTCGGGAAGACGCCTGCCTTCTCAAGCTCCCTACCACGGGTGACTGCGTAGACCGCGGCAGACTAGTGAGATCTGAAGGATGAAATAACTGAGGGGCATCGGGCTATTTAATTATTATGTCAACTCGGATTGCATGACGGGATGAAGGGTGCTTGATTTCTACCCTACTCACCTTCTTCATTTGGACTAATCGTTGATTGAACACCAAGTCGTCTTGGTCATTATCACCGAAGAGATCAGAGTAGTCCTCAACGGTCTGCTCTCTGTATGCCAAATCAGGCCGCGAAGGTAACTCAAACTTGTTGCCCGGCACCTTTCCTTGTGACTTCTGCCGTTGATGGCCACTCGGGGCTCGCTTCCTTGGGGATGATGTCCTCCATGACGGTTGCTGGAGCGCTTCTATTGGTTGGGCGGGCTGCAAGGGTGCTTTCCAATTCGGCCTGATAGTTTTCTCCTCTAGGGCCTCCTCGTCTGGGAATGGACTATACTTCTTCATCGTCAACAATTCGCCTCCAATCGAATCTTCCCAGGTTGTTGACATGTCGCGAGTAGGAGGGTTTATGAATGCGAATTGTTTCAAACGATCAGCGGAGAGTAAACCACCAAAATGATCTTGAGGCTTTATGTGAGGAAGCTGGAGGGCGGTGGGCGAAATTGCTGTAGCAAAATCATTATCCCAGTTATCGTCATCTGCACAAAACGTTAGCAAGCATGTTGTTAAGGATATGCGCAATAGTAATTGTCAGGCTGGAGGCCCCATTAGGTGTACCCACCATCAAGCTCGGGAGATCGAAAATCATCAGCGGAAGGCCTTGGTTTTGCAAGAGATAGCGGGCCCTTAGCTGGCGTTGTGAGAGTAGACTTCGTTTGTTCCGGCGCAACGTAACGCCCAGACTGGCGGAGATGGAGGTGTCCACCCTGGTCTGATCCCGTAGAAGCTCGCAAGTCGGAGTCTGAAGTCAAGGCTTTGTTCCACTGTTTAACCTCTTCGACAGCCTGGCTAAAGTCTGAGGGGGCTTTGGCTACGGGTGCATCACTTCTCCGGCATCCTACTATCCAGTTATGCTTCAGCAGCTTTCTTGCGGAAACCCGGAGATTGGGGTCTTTCTGAAAGCATTGCATCAGAAAGTCCCGACAGGCCTGCAATGACTATTAGTCTAGTTCGGAATAGGGCAAGGTTCAAGCAGCAACTAAAGTTCGGGTGTCGAAAGGGAACGTTTACTAACAGAAGATACGCCCTCCGGCAAAGGAGGGTGATCGTCGTTTACAATAGCAAACAGGGCCGGCATGGCTTGCAGATGATGATACGGCGGTTTCCCCTGAAGCAATTCAATGACCGTACACCCTAAACTCCAGATGTCCGATGCTGGTGTGGCACCTGACAGCTCAATAATCTCCGGGGCCATCCAGTAGGGAGTTCCCACGACTTGAGTTTCTTTATCCGGACCGGCGAGGGTGCTTGTCGACACGCCAAAGTCGGCCAGCTTGACTTTTCCATCTTTAGTCGTCAAGATATTCGCTCCTTTGATGTCCCTGTGAATAACACCCTGGTCGTGCAAGTATTGTAAACCTTGCAACACTTGGGTCATGTATACACCAACAAGATTCTCTGGGAATTTGCCGTACGCTTTACATATTGAGTGCAGAGAGCCGTTTTCGCAATACCTGTGCCTAATAAGCTGCGAACTGGTGCATGAGAGGAGAGAGAGAGGGAGAGGGAAGCGATTCGCTTGCTCCGATATAACATAGCAAGTGGGGAGTGGCGGGGGCTTCCATACTCGAGAATGATGTTCAAACAGTCAACAGACTTGACAAACCCAATATATTTGACAATGTTGTCGTGCTTGCAGAAACATTAGCTCCCGATGCTATGAATTCGCCAGAGTCCTTCCTAAAGCGGGCTCACTTACATGTAAGTTCTTCAGCAAGTCTATCTCCGCCTGGACACGATGGGTAAGCCACTACTACATCTCCTGCGGAAAGGTATCTCTATTCCCGGGGTGAAGCGCACCTCAATCATACGCAATTCGCTCTTCGGGAGGTTCACGAGTTTGATCTGCTTGACGGCGACGGCCTCGCCAAATTGCCAGTGGATTGCCTTATAGACAGACCCGAAGGCCCCTTTGCCCAAACACTCTCCCAGGCGCTATGCAGCTTTCCATGTTAGCCCTGCCGCATCGATACTCGCCGGAACAAAGCTCGCTGTCTTCTCTTGTCTCGTGGGTTCATAGGGGAGTTCCCAACGTACGTAGTCCTTCAGGCCAGGATCTTGCAATGCCCGCTCACGTCCGGCGCTCTCCTTCCTCGGCGTGCTCGGCGTTCTGTCGTGCCGCGAAGCCACCGCTGCGGGCTTGCCGTTCGCGGCATGGAATTGGCGCTCGGAGTTGGACGACGTCGAGGGAGTCGAGGAGTGGCCCGCGGTGGGCGCCATGACTGGCGGCTCGTCACCGTTTCGCGGGGAGTGCTCTCTCAACGAGTTGGGTTCCCAATCACGGCGAAGGTCGAGGCGTAGGGGGGGCAGTAACTGAGCAGAGTGGGGGGGACGAGGCACGCGTCGTTGGCGGCACGTGGGTTGGGTACTCTCATTCCAGCTACGTATTCTTGTCCGGCTTCCTTTGCGTTCTCCTCTGACCGTTTTCACAACTTTTGGAACTGGGGAACCACCAATGGGTTGCTACGAGGATGCGACGACAAAGGGAAAAGAAAAATACGAGAGCGGTGTCTGGCAGGCTGAGAGGTAGTGGCACAACCAGTTTCGCGGCACTCAGCGGTCCGGTCAGTGGCCCTTAGTTAGGCTTTCGACTGTCGGGTTTCAATTGTGGGTGCCTCCGACGGACGCTGTGCAGGTACCAGATACTGTGGGGGAAGCACTGCCTGGTCTCGGGACGGCCGTTTATGCAAAATCAAAGAAAATGGGTCCTCTTAATCAAACCTCGCTCTCGAGCAAGTTTGCTTTTCTTGGGGAACCCAGTCACCACTCAGTCTAAATCGGAGTAGTTTCTTTTCCTTCTTCTAGTTCATCTCCATCCAAAAGACGACTGACGGCAACTCTACAAAAGCGGGCAATGCAGACAGAACTCCGCGTGCCTATTTCTGTCGTGTATGCGAAATGCTATCTCAAAGTAGAGAACCTGGTTTCATACATCCCTGACCCGGACGGCGTCGCGTACAATATACACCAGTGAGCTCCGTGGTTCGCCGGCTCTCAGCAGGCTTTTGGTCCACCAGTTCCCTCAAGCTACCTGGGTAGGGGTAAACTATCCCTGTGTCCTGCCGCCTACCGGCTAAGAGGAACGGCAATAGCGCTGGCTCATTGGTTGTCCAAACTCGAGCTTAACTTCAGGTGTCAAATTAGCCTCCATGTCATTACATAGATAATCCCACCATGCCGTCTTAATGGGCAGACCCTGTGCGTAAGCCCAGCCAAGTGTAAGAACTACTGCTGCACGTCGGCACGCAAGAAGCTAGAGGCCCAGAACCCAGGCCAGGTAAGGAGCTGGTAGGGCTGTTCTGAGAGTGACATCAGGGTCCAATTCTGGTAATTCTAGCGCTGCTAAGTCATCCGGGTACGATCACGGTGTGGCTTGAAGTCTGAGTAATACCTGGTGTAATATAATTTAACCTACGCCACTCTCATACCTACCTAGCTAGCTCTCCATTGGCAGGGTTGACATTGCAAAATGTGCCCAGGTTTGATCACAAATGGGTACAGTCTAGGCTTCAATGATGGAATTATACAATGATAAAATTACAAACCCATCCATTATCTGTGCCGGCAGAATAATACGATACTGGCACGAAATCGCAAATCATTCAGACATAAAATTGTGGTTACAGTTGCTTTGCGGAAAGTGACCCCCTCCAACCAAAATTTGTATTTTGAAAGATGACTTCTTTTGATAGCAAGTTCCCCAACTCCGACGCTCTCCCGATAAAATCATGGTAATGAAGCTGACCTGCACACTTTGGACATTCATGAGGGCCGTCCGTTTTCCTCCGATGTTTTGGGCGGGATTTGGATCCCTCGCTCCGTCCAGGCTACTTCAATTTCCAGTGTTGTACAATCATCCCACAAGGGGCATGGATTAAGCTCTACATGCTCCTTACCCATCCACTAGGTATCGAATAATTTCCCGTGTACACTCTAACGCAAGCAAATTCCGCTATGGGCAGGCAGAAATTATTTCCAGCTCCGAGACTTGCTGAGAAAATATTGGAGCCCGTTAATTTCTGCTAATTCGATTCGTCCCATGACATGGAACGGTTGAGACCAGCGGCAGCCCACCACTGATCTGGGATGTCCTGACGAGCAGCTAAACCCTGGATGATGCGTTGCATATCAGATAGCCAGCCCATACGTTCGTTCTCATCGTGTCCACTTGGTAGAGCCTCAGCCAAAACATCTGCGTATGAGCGACGGCCGCCATGTGAAGTGGGACGTTGAGAGGACTCCGTGCGCTCCTCTTCAGGCCCATCGGCCCGATCCTCGTCGCTATCGGCATTCTCTCCCACCGGTTCACAAGGCGGCTCGGCCTCTTCATCCGGGTTTGTGATAGATGTATTAGACGAGCTCGCGGCAGTCTGGGAAGCGGCAGCGGATGCTGTAGTGGAGGCAAAAGACGAGCCAACGCTTGGCGGTTGCGGATCTGGGGCGAGTGTAGACTGCAGAGTATCCCAAACGCCATCACCTTCTGGGCTTAGACTCCTATCTCGATCGCCTAACCCATCCACATATCGAACGTAGTAGCGACTGCGCCGGGGCCTGGACCTGGAGATGCCCTCAGGGGCATTGCGGCGGCGCCGATACTCGTTGAGGTATTCACCAGGGTCCGGATTTCTGGACCTTGAAGAGCGGGCCAAAGGTGCCGGCTCGTAACCACCCTGCCGCCGAGATGTAGTGGGACGAAGGCGGCCAGAGATTTGTGGCAAATCTCGCTGGTAACAAGGTTAGCCTTGAGTTATAGATAGCAGGTCCGGGTTAGAATAATGAAGAGAATAGCTTACCAAACGTCGACTTGCGCCGGGTTCTTGACTGCCGCTAGGACCTCTTGATTGGCCCCAAGGTCCGAGATTGCGGTCACCCCGGAGATAGCTCACTTCCTGCACCAAACCATCGGTGCCAGGTAGGAAGCGGAGCGCATGCCGCCTCTCAAGACGTTCTTCGGCACGTATTAAGTCGGCTAACTCATCGTAGTCAGAATCAGAAGGTGATCGATCCGGCAGCGCAGGAGCTTCTGAACCGATCCCTGCATTTTCAGCAGATTGCGATCGTGGTTCAGGGGGCGCGGTTTCCGGAACGATGGCGTCGTTGCTCTGCAGCGCAGCGAGCAACTGAAGGCGGTGCTGACGCGTCTCATTCAGCTGCCGGCGGCGTTCGCGGCGGATCGGTGAGCGCGCATGCGCGACATCTGCTGGGCTCTTTGCGCCAGGTTTTGAAGTGATGTCGGATTCGACAGGGGCGATGAAAAGTCTGACCAGCAAATGGTGTTAGCAAAAAGGACGGAAACAAGAAAACGGTATTGCGTGTCGCGATTCCACAGGGTGAGGCTTTGCGCATAAAGCCAGCACGAAAGAATAGCAATACTTTTGCAAGATTGGTGATGCGACCGTGCAAACCAAGTGTCGCTATGAGGTAAAAAAGCACTTGAAGCGTACGGGGACGCGCGCGGGGGTTGAACTTACGGAAGGCCCATTTGGTCTGATGGCGGGTGCGCGTGGCAACGGAACGGAGAAAGCGAACGAGGCTGGGGGATGGTACTCCGGGCCAACAAAAAATTAAAAGAGTGACAAAAAGAGCTACGCCAGCTACGAAGAAGAAAAAAACTCGAGCTGCAATTGCACCACTAGCAGCGGACCTGGGATTGATGGAATATGGCGATGCGCGATGCGCCGTGGTCGACGTTATCAATGGAATCGACCAACTGGCCCTGTTCGTGGGGTATAGTTGTTATGGGATGGGATGTGGAGGAGAAGGGAAAATCACGGCCGGGCTGACAATTGCCTTTTTGAGTGGATGCGCTCTTGACCTTGCGAATCGCGGGTTCCCGTACATCCCTGTTTCAGGTGCCGTGATAGGCTGCGTTAGACGTATACCCGGCTCACGGGCGCGAACTGGGCGAGCCCCAGTGTAGAGCGCTATGGTGTCGATAACTGCAGTCCCTACAGGCTACGCTACGCGTCTTCTCATTCGCCCGCGCGCCCGGTGACTATCGCGCTGCGTGTGGACACGACCGTTATCCAAAGGAATGACGGGCTGACATTTGTCGATTATGTTGCCACGGAACCACAACGGGTTGAATCAAGACCATTACTTCACATGACTCACCCGCGCTCTACCGGGACAACGAACATGGTCGCGGCATGCCATGATCTACCATTGCCGGCTGGCCAGTATTGACGGCGGATAACGCAGACCGCAATGAGCGGGGGGGGAGAAGCGCACTTTTTGGTGTATCTACTACACTATGCATCGCAAATTTAATTTAAGCCCGTTCTTCTGTGAGAACTAATAATCCCCACCTGTGACAACCACTCCGGGCCGGTACCGAGGAACCGGCCGCATTTAGCAGCCGTAGCGGCAGTCTCTCGAATTTCGCTCAGCTTAATTGAATGGAAACTTCTTGATCGCACCGACCTTCATTGCTTCGTATTTATCAAACTAAGCGGTCACCCAATAGTTGCATTTTTTCAAAGGGGAAAAAGATTAAAAAAAAAAAAAGTATGGCAACGCCAAACCCTCTCACGCACCCAGGATGGGAGATTCCTGCCATTTCTAAAATTACAATCCCTATCGGCGGCTTATTCGTTGATATATATGGTCTTTCTGAGCTCCCTCAAACGGCTAGAGCAGTCTCCTGCTTATGGCTGCATCATCCACGCCTCAGAGTTAAGGAGGACATGGCTGCATTTGGCTGCATCGCCGTCTCTTCCTGGCATGCGCGCCAGTCGGCCACAAGAGGCTTGATAGCTGTCGCCTATGATCAGCGCAACCACGGCACAAGATTGATCCAGGACGAAGCCAATGGATCCTGGCGCGATGGTAACAAAACCCACGCTCAGGATATGTTCAGCGCGATCAGGGGTATGGTGATTGATCAGGAGCTACTATTAGACTCGTTGGAAGGTTACATCTTTGGCAATGGTTACGGACCCGGGAAACGTGCTGATGGTAAACCGCGCAATATTGACCAGCACCTGGCCCTTGGTGTGAGCTTAGGAGGGCACAGCGTATGGCAGACCTTGTTCGCGGAGCCACGCGTCACGGCTGGAGTGATAGTCATAGGCTGCCCAGATTACATGGCTCTGATGTCCGACAGAGCCCGCAAGTCGAGACTTGCCACCTTTTCGGCGACAGATAATGGAGCATCGTTTTTGGGAAGCGCAGACTTCCCCGATGCGTTGGTTAGAGCGTGCCAAAAATACGACCCCAAAGGCATAACCTTCGGAACCGGCACTGTCGCTACACCCCCTTCGCCGGAGGAGAAGGCCAGACTAGCCAAAATCTTCGACTCCAGTGTTCACGGCAAGAAGTTCATGGTTCTCTCCGGCGGTGCGGATAAGCTGGTACCGTATGAGCACTTGAAGCCATTCCTGGATTTCTTCCAGGATGCCGTGGATACCTGGTACAAGGAGGCAGGGACAACGCTCGAGAACATTGTTTATCCCAACGTTGGCCACCTGTTCAGTCCAGACATGCAGAAGGACGCTGTCCGCTTCCTTATTGATGCCGTGTCACAAGCTGATGGGAAAGCAGCTCCATCGGCGAAAATCTAGAACATGAAAGTAGCCTACTGTGCACAAAGAAAAACAAACGATTCGTGGTTGTAAACACATAAAGTAAAACATATACCTATATATATTCAATCCACTTGCTTGTTCTCATCTATGGTAGTAAGGTCTCTCCGTGACCAAGGCTGAGCAAAGCCCGCATCCAAGACCTCCCCGCATCCCACCACCGCCTTCGTGCGCACGCCGCTCTCCCGCTGGTTCTCCTCCGAGGAGAACAGAGTCTGCGGGACAGCCCAAGGGTTCCTTGCTCTGCGTTTGCCCGCGAGGCTCTCGCCGACGCCGTGCGGATCCGCGCGCCACTCGGCCACGGCGTGTGCAGACCCGCGGATCGCTGCCTCGTTGCTCCCGTCACGCATGGTCGGTGGGTCGGCACCAGCGAAGGAGACCCATTTCAAAGGGTAGTCGATGGCGGCGGGCCCGCAGTGGCAGTCCACGAGGCGCTCACGCTTGAATGAGTGGCTGACGATGGTCAGGCGCGCCGGCCAGCGGCGCCCGTAATCCTCCCAGAATTTGGTCAATGAGAAGAGCACGTTATAGTACGAGTCTAGCGCCCGCGCCTCCTCCGCGATGTGGTATTGCGACACCGGTCGGCTCAGCAAGCCGAAGTGGTTGTTGGCCGCGGCAAGTCTGGCGTAGCTTGTCGCTTCGGATATGGTGGTCTCCTTGCGGGTCGGGCCACTACGTGTGAGAGGTAAGCACATACATCTAGGGAGGTGAGGTGTAATCGTGAGTCAAGCTAACAGTTCAGATTGACAACATTTGGCAGTCCGCGCTGTAAAAGGATACAACCACCTAGTGCGAAAGCAAGCATTGGCTCAAATTATCCCTCTGTGATAATACCGCCTTTTTGTCTCCAGCCCAAAGCAAATCTTAACTTACCCAGAGAACATGAGTACTCCATCTCCGTCAACATTATTCAACAAAGTTAACCCAATTTTTATATGCTCAATGAATGTTGGCGTCTCTCCGGCTTGAAAGGGAGCGATTAACCACTCATTCTCATCGAACCCAAGTCGGTGTCCCCCGAGCCAGATACCGTGACAACAAACTACTATCAGATGCGTAGGGAGTGTCATCCTGCTGCTGAATAGATTATTCACCGAATTACTCAATGATCATGTTCATGAATATCTAAATCGCCAGGTGAGAATCGAATGCATGGATGGTGACTTACGTGTGGGCAATTAAAGTAAGTGAGTAGTTGGTGGATAGAATTCTTGGCCGAATGTAGGGTCCGATGTTTGTGGGTCCTCATATATGCTTAGATATGCTCCAAATAAGACAACATCAAATTAACCCTATAGGAAGTCCACCTGGTTATCATACAATCGCAAATGCAGTGAGCTGATTGGGCGGCATTTCCATTATTCTATTCGTCAGACACGGTAAACTCTTGAATGGCAGTGTAAACTCTCTACTGCAGCATGACAGTTTCTTGGGAATAAAGAGATATGTTTGTCTTCCTTATTTGGCCTTTGCAAGAGGGAGCTCCTTCGTAGATAAAGCAAAGGGACTAAGGTTGAGAGAGGTATATCTACACTCAAGACACCACGCTTCGATATGTGAATGCAGCAAGTAGCACATTTGATCATCCATCTAACATCTAATCTACATTTCGTCGTATTCCTCAATAGGATCTCCTTCAAAATCAGGTAGATTTCTTATAACCGCTCGATCACTTTGCATTCGGCGTCTCGCACATGACTTACGTTTACGTTTCATTCCATATGGCTTTGTTGCTAGCGTTTGTGAAAATATGCTGGTGGTATTCTTGTTTATTCTTGAGAGCCTCCCCACGAATATTCGAGGTGCTGCAAAGAGAAAAGGGGGCTCAGTATTATTTATCTTATATGCACCGATAGAATCTGCCTCAGCAAACCGATCAGATTCTTGCCCAGGTGGAACAGCGATGCTGGCTAGACGGTCTGTGGAATGCTTGTCCAGATTATCGTCAGATATTTTGGACGCTTTATTCGAAGCGATACTACACTTTTGCTCAGCAGTAGAGTAACCAGTCTCTCCTAAGGCACTGGTCGACGCAGAATCACAGGTAGCCAGTTTGCTGATCATAGTAAGACAAGGAGAGCTTTGGTTCCGCGTGATCTTATCCGTGGTGGGAGAAATTGGGGCATCATTTACCTCGAATTTCTCAGAGTTAGGGTAATCTGTACATGGCTTGTAAGTGCGGTAACCCGGACACTTGTAGAGAGGTTTCAATTCGCGAGCAGTTTCATAGGCAATATCCCTAAGTGCTCGATTTTGCGCTGCGTCATAGTTTTCTCCAAAGACAAAATTCATCCAGACCTCGTCGTCGTCCTCCTGGAGGCACTTTTCCTGAAGCTGAGGAGGACTCGACTCGGATTGCCATGCCGTGTCTGTTAACAGTGCTTCGGGGCGAACTGGGTAACACACTCCTGGGCCTGGCAGTCGATCTGATGCCAATGGATTCGATGGTTTCTGCTGACTATGAACATGAGAAAACTCAAAACCCAGGTTTTCAGGTTCATTACTGAGTAACCGTAAGCTTTCGATATCTGAAGTGTCTTGGATGGAAGCCCAGGACTGATATTCATGGTATGTATCACTCAAGGGCCTATTGCGTCCAGAGTGCATTTCACTTACACCAGGACTAATCGCGGGTTGCCATCGTATACTGCCGCATAACGAAGAGCCTCGTGTTATCGGAACTAACTCGTCCTCTATTGTTGTGAAGGTTCGCCATCTGAAATCGTCTACGATCTCAGAACCTGTTCGTCGCTTGCATCCAGCGACTTCAACGTCCATACTTTCACCAGAATTCGCATCAGAAGAGGGGGGGTATTGCAGTATAGGTATATCATTCTTACGACGCGGGATAGGTTGGTAAATTTTAGAAGAATTGTAGCAGAGGTGGAAACCCTCTTCTTGTGAGTTGACTGTATTATGATTGTTGAGATTGTCACAAACATCCCGAGTGGCGCCTCCCAACACCGGAGATTCCGAATCTTGTAAGAAGCGATGCCCTCTCTGCTGAGCTTTCCCAAAGAGATCAACATGATGCCTCTTGCAGACGACCGGTCCAGGACGTTGGACTGTACAGTTTGAACTATGGCTTACTGGTGATATCTGCTGACTGCTCTGCCCAATGTCTTGGTCACCAATGCGGATTCTTATTGGAAGAGTCCGTATCTGCTCCTGTGTAGTCTCCGGTCCAGTCAGGGGGCTTTTGCAGTGTCTCAAGCATGCATCAAGAGCTTCAGGGCAATCCCGTACATCTTCACGTCTGGAAGGCTCCATCTTACGCCACAGGCCATGGCCGGAGTTTTGCTCTTGGTCGGGAAAAACTATGTTGATTGGTTGTTGCATTTCCAGCCCAGCCCAGTCCCTGTTATGAAGGAGCTTCTGCCTCATTTTCGGAATATGTTTGTTGACTTCGTTGCTGGATATCTGTGAAGCTTTCAAAACTGACTTGGTCTCGTGTGTCTGTGTCCTTTCGTCTTGGCCCACCACAACCTGATTTCCGCTCGGCAGGCCGAATATTTTATGGGGGTTGCTCTCGGCGGCCAATGGATCATCCAAGCTTCCGGAAGCCAGTGATATAAACTGATATGGACTTTGGAACGGCACAGAGCGATCGATTCTTAACGATGGCCATCGCCGGGGGCTGTATCGAACACTTCCGTTCAAAAGCCGAGCACGTGCTTTTGCAAAGTGTTGCTTCTGTTGCTTGAGCATTTTATTCTTAGCTCTGCCGCGGGCATGACGTGATAAAGTGCCCTCTGTCCAATTCATTCTTCCGTTCACCAGGGCTGAAGTAGCAGGTTAAATGCGACGATAATTTTGACGTGGGTATCAGACAGTGTTGGAGCTTAGATATATCCTGTATGTATCTAGAGACTCGAAAAGTGCTGCACATAAGTAATCCGTTGACTTCTCGCATAAACATGCTAAAAAGCATCCACAGAGATATCATGCGAATATGTGACGGGGGGGTTCAGCTGCACATACGGCAAGTACGGACTGCTCGTACGAAGGTAACCGGAATGTAAGAGTCTTGCAGCTCAGGGAGGCCGCGACTGCCTGCACGCACATGTGCATATCTAGATATCTGCCTATCAGGTTATATAGTGTACAGGTAGCTGCCTTACAACATCTCTGCCTGACCTCTACTGACAACACTTGAATAACAAGACAACCTTGGAATATCACATCCGAGACGCAGCGGTAGGCACGTGAGACTAGTGGACATTACAGACTATCGGCAGCCAATTGGCATTCACTGCATTAATCTTTCAGTGAAATTCAAGGTTGGCATTCACTGCCACCCCCAGTGTATACCTAAGTAGGTATGTATAGCCAGTTGCATGTGGACTCCCAGTTTGTTATGGGGGGTTCTGGGCTTCATATTCTGGACGCAAAGTACTTACGAGTTTTACGCGGGCCAGAGATGGACGTGTTTCGCTTAAGATATTTGAGCGAACTGCCATTTTTGTGATCCAAGTAGCGAGCATTTCAATGGTATAGTCATACCAGTCACCCGAATGTGGCCGTCAGGGGTGCGAATGCTGCGCACAGCGACGTCATCGCTGTTACCACAGAGACACTCTCGTGACTTAGTTAGGTGATGCAGAGGAGATCGCTATGAGCTCATTTATCTTTGCACAAAGCATGGGATCATTGCCGGTTACAGGCTCGTTCCATAGCCTAGATCCTGAACATTGGGCATTTGTATAGATTCAAGAATATACCATGCTTGGCTGCGTCATAACCATGCGATGCGGGATATTTGAACTCACGTGGGGACAGCGGACTCTGAGACATAAAGAAAAATCTCTTGAATGCCAAAGTCGTCTGATGGCAGAAAAATGAAAATGTAACTGAGCAATTTACCCCAACGTGTATCGACAGAGCAAGCTCGGCCCATCTTTCACAAGGTCTCTGTTGCCAGTTAAATTGACCGCTCTGAATGCTCGCATGAAGATGTTACAGGGAAAATTAAAATGTTAGAAATCGTGGTACGAACCTATTATGCAAGACGAGTTCAACTGTCCAATTGGAAGTCAGCGATAAGATCATTTCAAGTCTACGCGCTAGGCCGGCTGGTGGCGTTTGTCCCTCAATATCCGCTCCGGTATTTCCCAGCATCATCGTCGGTACTGTACATACAAGGTTCATCTGGCTCTAGACGTCCCGAGAGCTCACCAAATTTAACAACAAGTTGGGGTTGACCAAACGGGAAAAGCGGGCCGAATTTTACCAGTATTAGAGAAGTTCTCGACGGGTCTGCCCTGTCGCTCGTCCCGAAGTCGCACTTAATTTTGCCGTGGGTGTCTCTCAGCACCACTGCAGAGGACAGTCATACGAATCACCAAACCGTTTGGTAAATCTGCCCGCGGCCAAGAAGAAGGTTGCATACCAAAAGACGGGGGTAGAAAGATTGGGGGTCATGCAGCCCTAGCGACGCCATGCGCCATGGCACATGTCGAGAGAGAGAACGGGGGGATGGCGATGATAGCAAGAGAGTCTATCTGATGGTTCATAAGAGGTAATCCCTTGACAATCGATAGCGCAGAGGATGGGTGTTGTTGCGGGGGGCTACTGATTAAAAAAAAAAAAAAAAAAAAAAAAAAAAAGATAACAATAGATGTGGACAGACCCATGGGAATATTGTGGTTCATCTGTAACAAAGCAAATTCTCTACCAAACTGTAAGTTAACATCCATTGTCATCAAAACAACACAGGCGTCGCCGTCGAAGAAATCGCCCTGCAGGTAGGGTCTCGGGTTTGCATGACCTTGGGGGTCCTGAACCCCAGATTTTGCCATCCCCAGTTTGACATGATTTCCGAAACATCTTGATCGGCCATATCAAGTGGAACAAGGCTTACCCTTCTCCAATGCTTTCTGTCTGATTACTTTTCCAGCGGTTCTGCCTTGAACAAAGCTGAGATGGGACTAACGAACTTCCTAGGTTCAATTTCCCGATTATTCCCTGTGCCATGATTCGGTGCTGCGCGGGAAATCAAGTCTCCCCTGGAGCATTGCGCCGAGCCCGGACCTCATGGCCACCCTAGTCTTCGTGGGTTGCCCCCACTTGCCCCTCCCGGAAGGAATTGTGATACTAGTATCGCACGGTGAGTGCATTTCAATGAAAATGAATATACATTCTCGAAGGGGTTCGGTATATCTATCCTGAAGTGCAACCATGAAGACAATGTTTTCTTATTAACTTTGGTCGTCTGTCAAATTCTGGACATGGTGCAAAGGATCGGCGAAGTTGGGACACGTGGCAAATGACAGAAGACTGGAGACTGCCTATACGTAGACTATACATTAAGGCTCTTTCTCGGAGAAGTGGAAGAAAAGCGCGCGTGCCTCCATGGAGCTAGACATTTATCACAAAGGCTACAGATGGAATGGTAAGAGGCAAAGTCCATTACCGAAGCCCTTGACCAATTTAATGCAGACTGAGGTAGGGAGACAAGTCAAAGCGTGGGGTAGAGAAAAGAAAAAGAAACAGGAACCACATCACCCGTATGCAAGCATCTGTGGCAGAACATGATATTATGTGTTGACAGCAATACTACATGTAAAGCGACAGGAGACACAAAGATAATCCCAGGTGTCTACTTGACCAATTGTACATACCATACAGCGCTCAGGGAGCCCTCCGATGTTGGCTTGCGATTGCAACTATACGGAGCTAATCATAAGCGTTCGAGACCGATATCCCGTACGGCCTTACCGGCCGAAAGCATCGTTCGATGGTCATGATGAACAACGTGTATACTATGGCAGCTACGTACTAACCCCCTGAATGCAGGTCAGCGAGATCTCAACCCGATCAGCGCTGTAATTATCCCTCTGCATAGATTCATTTCAAGGGCTTCTGCTGGAGCCCAGCCGGCCAAGCCATCGGGAGCCGGCCAGTGCTTACCCAGATGGCCGATGGCGCAGGTATGGGTATCCATCATCGCGTAGGAGCGAATCCAGCCAAAAAAAAGAGGTGAATTATCCGCCTCGGCTTCCTCTAGCCCGCTGTAGGCGACGGCACCCCGTAGTCGCCGATGGGCTGAGATCCCAACCTTTGGGTAATTCCAGAACTCTAGTCCCTTGTTCGACTCATCACCCAGAAGTGAAGCCGCCTTAACCTTGAACTTGTTTTGAGCCGCTGCTTCGGCCACCCCAGGCCAGGAAGAAGAAAAATCCCATGCGGCTTACCCTTCGGCGCAGGGAAGCTAAGGCGACAGGGGGCCACCCCACCATTCCCCACTGACAACTGGGGCGGAGGGGCATCCCACTCAGCCTGGGTGGTGCTAAGCTAGATGCAACAGAAGCGGGTCGGCGCCCCCCTCACCCCCCTCGCCTGCAGCCCAGCAGAGCGGCGTGTCGTGAGGTATTGAGGTAGGTACTGTACCGTACGGTACAGTACACGGCTAGGTAGGGTCTCCGATGATTCTTGGAACGACGGTCAGGACGTCCTGTCCGTCCCTTATCTTTGCCATGCCATCGGTTGGGCCTCCAATCCACTTCTCTATCATTTCAAGAGCTCACTGCCCCGACAACGGTCATCTCGTATAAAAGGCCGCAACCCCCCTCCACATTTGCAGCGAGCTATTTCTATCTTTTCCAACTCCTCCTCGTGCATTTCAAATCCAATTCATTGTGTGAATTCGTCCCTCTGCACGAAGCACACCATCTATAGCCTCAGCCGGCATATACAGCAACCTATCCCCTGGACCGATCTATCCCCTCATAAACCGCAGCCATGGTGAGTGCCTGCCCTCGACCCCACTACGGCTCTAGGCTCGCCCGCCAGCCAATTACCCCTCACCATAACGAGATTATTTGCTAACAGATTGCTCTTTTGCGTGCCCCCCCAGGCCTCCGATCGCTATGTCTCGTACACCGAGAACGTGAGTTTGAGCACGCGATATGCTATACCAGGCTGGCCAGCAATGGCGCATTGGCACATCAGCCACGGCCTGGGAACAGACATGGTCGCTCGCTGTCACCAAGATGCATTGCCGCTGACGTGATGTGTCCACAGTTGTTGAAGTACATGAAGCTGGATCAGAAGGGCAGCGCCATGGCCGAGTACGTCTGGATCGACGCTCACGGCGGTGTTCGTTCCAAGAGCAGGGTACGTACACTTTCCTTGGTCCCCTAGTTTTTCCTATCTTTGTCGAATGACGGCCTTTGCTGTTACTCGATATTCTCTCGTCATACGGTGGCTCCACGTTCTGCTTCGCGCACCACGAGACGCTTTGCCGAACCAATCAACTCGGGACGGGCTCCATCGGTTGAGACCGAGCATGTCCTTGGTCCCCCCCCCCTTCCCTAGCCCTGGCACAGGTGGCTTCAGGGGTGGGCGCAGCACACTTTTCGCGGTTTGCGGTTGCTGGGGGGCTTTCCTGGTAGCTTTCCTAGCACCAGGCTCGTCTGGATCCCTGGGCTTGGCTTCTGGCACAGTCTGCCGCGGTGGCTAGCATGATGCCGACTTCGCCCGCCTCCAGACGTGTTCCGCAAGTACCAAATTAGCAACCAGCCTAGTGGCAAAGACCCCAAAATGGGGTATTTTACACCTTTGCTCTAGTGGCAGCGCCCCCGTGCCAGAATTGGCACCATTACTCGTGTTCCCTGTCGGCCACTCGGCATGTGCGAGCTGGCGGGGGCGCAATGACGCAGTGCTTTGTTCATCTTTTCTTTCGTTTTCGTTTCTTGCATGCAGGTACCATATTGGGCCTGCAATATGACGATGCATTTTAGGCACGTGGTGCTAACTTTGTTGGCTTTGTTTGCAGACCATTACCAAGGTTCCCGCCGATGGCATTTTCAAGCCTGAGGACCTGCCGATCTGGAACTTTGACGGTTCCTCGACGGAGCAGGCCCCCGGTGACAACTCTGACGTCTACCTCCGACCTGTCGCCGTCTTCCCCGACCCTTTCCGCGGTCAGCCTAACATCCTTGTCCTGGCTGAGTGCTGGAACGCCGATGGCACCCCCAACAAGTTCAACCACCGCCACGAGTGCGCCAAGTTGATGGAGACTCACGCCGCTACCAAGCCCTGGTTCGGTCTTGAGCAGGAGTACACCCTCTTCGACATGGAGGACAGACCCTATGGCTGGCCCAAGGCTGGTTTCCCTGCTCCCCAAGGTCCTTACTACTGCGGTGTTGGTGCTGGCAAGGTTGTGTGCCGTGACATCGTCGAGGCACACTACAAGGCTTGCTTGTACTCTGGCATCAAGATCTCCGGCACTAACGCCGAGGTTATGCCTGCCCAGTGGGAGTTCCAAGTCGGTCCCTGCGAGGGTATCGAGATGGGTGACCACCTCTGGATGGCCCGTTTCCTCCTCCACCGCGTCGCTGAGGAATTCGGCGCCAAGGTCTCCGTGGCCCCCAAGCCCATCCCCGGTGACTGGAACGGTGCCGGTCTCCACTCTAACTTCTCCACCGAGGAGATGCGTGCCGATGGTGGCATTAAGGCTATCGAGGCTGCCATCAAGAAGCTGGAGGGTCGTCACAAGGTTCGTAATAGAAAACACCTCACGAGGGCGGAAACACCCCACTTGGGTCCTGTTACCCTGGTCAGTTTTAGCTAACAAGTTACGTACAGGAGCACATTGCCGTCTACGGCGAGGACAACGACAAGCGTTTGACTGGTCGCCACGAGACTGGTGCCATTGACCAGTTCACCTACGGTGTTGCCAACCGTGGTGCTTCCATCCGTATTCCCCGTGAGACTGCCGCTAAGGGCGCCGGTTACTTCGAGGACCGACGACCGGCCTCGAACGCCGATCCCTACCAGATTACTGGTATTATCATGGAGACCATCTTTGGCGAGGCAAAGCAGTAAACTGTTGATACCCTGTTGGTTTCGGTGTTGGTACTTTTTTGGATTAGGTAGCGTTGTCACATAGATTAAAAAGCTCCAGGATGGAGTCAAGTGCTTGCTATGGATGAATTGAAAGAAATGATCACGACCCCATCTTCAACTACTACATGTCTTTGTTACCGTATTCTTTCATGCTATTTATGCGCATATGCCTGGCGAAATCCGTGTATACTGTATCGTGAAAAGAGAGATAAGATACAAATTGAATTTGTCGTACAGACCATGTCTTTGTGCCAAGTCTTTTTGCATTGTAGGTTAGCACATGAATGTAGGGAAAATGAGGTTTCATCGTCCACTGCAGACTACTATCCAGGTTCTTTCACCCCAGTTTGTGACCCACCTGCTACTTTCCTCGATGTTGATGACTCATTACACGTGATGCTTGAATTTCAACAACATACCGAACTTCATGAAGACTGGAAGGAATTCACCTTAGTCCACCCGATGTTCTCTAGCGCAGAGAGTTCCAATGCAATATCTTCATCTGAGGCTGGGGAGGTTTGTTTGCACATTGAGCAGTGCATTGGTATCTGAGTTACAATAGTGCTGAGCTGTTTGACCGGCCGATTATATATCGAAACTTTGCCTATAGCATAAACACCCGGCCCAGAAACTCACCAAAGTAGGATATTATAGTAAAGGTGTCTTTTCCACGGAGCAGCTGGCCCCTTTGTACGGTCTTTGGAGATTACACAAATCAGCGTCACTGAGATAGCAACAACATCCCTAGAAGATTAGATTTTGCTGGCTACACACATGTAGTCAATGGGAATGTGTTTGTAGGTTTACACCTGCAAGCCTGTGTTCATTTAGAGGGCTCAAATTAGCACATTGCTTTCCGATGCGACTTGGTTCACGTGCAGGTTAGGTCAGTATGCACTATTCTGGAGACAATAACAATTAATACTAGGATTAAGATGTATATGGACGAAGCAAACCACAGTGTACTGGTATTATCTTCCTTTCCTTGTACGCTACCAACTGCGATGACCTCAAGAACTTTCCTCGAAATCGAGCGTGGCACGTATACGCAAAAGAATATGCCGTTGCCAACACCTGCAATTGTGTCAGTATTATTGCATTGTGCCATTCCCTGTATCTCTCCCACCAGTTTCTTTCCTGTTCAGTCTCTCTCAGGGTCGCGAACGTTTTTCTAATCACCACAACTGGAAAGTTGTGACTATATATTCACTTTTGTTTTCAACTTCCAACCCAATCTATATCCACCTAGCGTCTTGATCCAAGAGCAGTTTTTTAGAACGTGCAAACAGACTAATCTTTATTGTTCACCATTTCCCTAGATCCTTTAAACCCATGTTCCGACCTTCTCGATAGACCACCATTGCGAACGATGGTATTCAAGCAGCGTCCCTCAGTGTTTTCCATCACGTTCACCATCTCAGATATCACACTCCTTCGCATCGGTCAAAATTACCGATCCTCTACAGTATCACTACCTACCTAAAGTAGATTGATTCCTTGATATTTCACCATGGCTTCAATCACGGGGCTTGACGATTTATCACATCCACAGATTTGGCAAACTCGACAGAACGTCAACAATGCGCTATTTCTTAGAATTCCTCTCGAGGTAAGTTAGCTGAGATTTGTTGAAAGTTCGGTTCTGTAGTTACATCTTGAAACTATAGGACGAAGCCCATCCTGATACCTTTTTCATTTGTGTAACTCATGTGTAGGTTCGCGACAGCATCTACAAGCTCGTTGCAAAGGTTGATGAGGCAATCGCCCCCATGCAACTCGACAAGCATTCAAATCAATTTGAGGCAGTACCATGGAGTGATCGAAGGGCCCATTCATGGAAAAGCGCTCACAGCGCAAATCGTCCCTTCAAGCCATCATCGCCTCTACCACCACCATTCACAACCACACTGCTTTCACGTACCTGCCGCCAGATCTACCACGAACTACAGGCTGTGCCTGTCTTCTACCGAGAAAATTCATTCAAGTTCTGTGATATGCAGAAACTCCATGTATTTCTGGCTGCCCTGACACCTGCACGAAGGGCGTCTCTTCGCACAATCATCTTAGCTCACCATAGTTATACTACTGGTCCTCGCTATGGCGAGGCGAACCTATTCCATGATGTGATAGCACTTCTCACACAGTGCACAGGACTCCAAGAACTGCGTCTTGAGTGGACTCCTATTGACTACCTTTTGACAATGCGTGTAACGCCAACAATTCCGGAAGCCTTGGCAAAATGCACAGAGCTAGCTGATACTGCAGACAACCAGTTGTCCTTATGGAGTTTTGCCTGCCTCAACGTGGTATTAATCCCGTCATGGTTGGACCAGGAAAAGCCTTGGGGAAACTGCTCAATTCACATAGCCGAGAACAAATTTACCATGTTTACAAGTAATGATGATTATCGTGTAAGGATAGCACTGACGGGAGAGCTAGCAAGTGCATATTCGGCATTTCTCTCACGCCGGCTCCGGCTTATGGAGGCTGAAGAACGAGGCGGAGACATCAAAACAAGAATCACGGACGCCCGAGTTCAAAAAGCTATTCATAGTTCCGGGGTCCATTTCCCTGGTGAAGATCGCGCCTCCCAAAACAAATTCACCAGCACAGCAGGTCATATCTCCTCTCGCACTCGACGCCAGTGTGCCAGCAAAATCAGCGACAGTGGTGTGATAGCGGACGCTGCAGGTATATCACGACGTCCACAGCATTGTATCGGGGTAGACCCATACTATGCATTTAATGATGTTAGATGGGATGAAACATTTTCATTGATCGAATGTCTCGCACGATTGCACGATCCTTTGAGAAGAAACAGCAATGCGCCTTCATCTGAGGCCACATGGCGACCGCTGGACGAAATTATTTCGTATCCTTACTCCAAGGACCTGCAAAATTTCTACTGGCACAAATTTTCACAATGTCCACTTGATCAGGGCTTCGGCGAAGACTTCCCTGCTATTCTTGAAACTCTTAAACGGTTACCGCACCCAAGGGATGTCCGGATGGTAATTGATGATATTGTCAAAGATGAGACTGCACATGATGATCCCATCATCTGGAGAAACCACGTCAATATCTGGAATTCGCTTGGGAATAAATACGACTCCACTATCGAGAAACTCGAAGCATTCATCGCCGCCAAAACGGCTGGCAATGGCAGCTAAACAACGGGCAGAATACCGTGGCGGCGAGGGCATCGTCGCAATAGCGCCAGTGTTATCATAGTGGGATAATGGTAAGGAGGAGAGGGGGTGGGGGGATAGATGGCAGAATGATTAATAACAAGCTTTGAAAGGTGTCAAAGTTTTGCAGGGCAAACGTCTCCAGAAGAGAAAACCCCTTGGACATGCGTTGCATCGCCCTGTGAGCCGTGGTATATGTGCCGGGCCGAAACCGTTGAAGGGAGTTAACAGCTGCTTGGAGCGGAGTAGTATTTGCTGAGGGTACTGAAAGTCAATTGAATACGCCACATTCACAAATATTTGGACTTTCCATAGACCTGAAAGAGAAATAGAACCAGAGCAGGAGCAGAAAAAGCTTCAGGGTTTAGTGAGCGATGATTATTTATTGACCTGCAGCTCTAAGTAACTTTAGTACATCTGAGACTAAGTACAGACTGCCAGCGATTACCAGCGGGTTTCCATTTGATTTGTTATTTGCCCACTGCAGCGCGTCCAGCAAGTCTGAATGGGCATCGTAGCTAGACGCTATAGGAATGTCTGCAACTGCCTGCATAATCCTATCCGTGTTCATTGGCTTCACCCATGGCATACCGTCCACGGGTCCAAATTCCACAGCTGAAACTGAGTCCCCAGGACGTAGAAGCAGCTTTAGGATCTCACTGAGGTCCTTACCCTGGGAAGCTGCAAGAACCCATGTGACGGAGGTACTAGCATCGTTGTTCCGGAGGTGACGATCTACGTAGAGCGCAAGCACTTCGGCTGACTGGGGGTTATGAGCGCCATCTAACAGGGCAGGGGCCGACCGATCTGTCAAAGAACTTATGTCCAACACTTGCAGTCTACCAGGCCATGTGACGTTGGTTATAGCTGGCGCCAATTTGTGTGTAGACTCTGCATGCTGGGGGTAGGCAAGCTGGAAAGCCGTGTGGGCGATTGCAAGATTTTGAGCTTGGTGTGGTTCAAGACGGTCTTGGAGTAATCCCACAAGAGGGCTTGATTCAGGAGAGATGGGTTTGAGAAAAGCCCCCGTTTCTTTGCAGTGGGCCTGGAACACGTCGAGGACGGAAGGCGGGTTGCTTGCATCGACCACACATGGCACCCCCTCACGCATGATGCCGGCTTTCTGCAGAGCTATTTCCGCCAGTGTATTCCCAAGGAATGCTTGATGGTCTAGGCCAATTTTGGAGATAATGGTAACGGTCTTTTCCTTTAGGCTATTGGTAGCATCGAGCTTGCCGCCCAGTCCAACCTCTACTACGCCAACCTCTACCCGTTCGGCCTCAAAGATCTCGAAGGCAGTAGCGGTAAGCAGCTCAAACTCAGTGGCTCCAACGTTCCAGTCATCGTTTCTCTTCTTGACCAGTTCTTCAAAGTGGCGGAATTTCGATTCAGAAACCGCGTTGTCGTTAATTGATATGCAGTCCCAACGATCTACCAGATGAGGCGAGGTGAACTTCGCGCAGGATATATCATTGGCTCGGAACATGGCAGTCAGGTAGGCGCATATGGAGCCCTTGCCGTTTGTGCCGGCAACATGGATGGCTTTCCATGTCTGTGGTGTTCTCTGCAGCAACTTCTGGATCCTCGCCAAGCCGAGCTCGATCATGTTGGCTGTCAATGGGGGAGAGAAGAGGCGGTGCAAGCTATAAGTCTAAGAAATAAAATAAAACCCGGGATTCTGTCTGGTCATCCTCGTGGGAATAGGAACAAGATTTTTCAGTATAATGAGTACGGTGATTCTGAGTAATTGATGCAGTGTTGCTTGTATTGTGCACTGCTTTGCACCATCGCACAAGTAAATGAAGTTACCTCGTCGTTGTGCTTAGTCCTACTGTTAGCGCGTTGCTGGTCGGGAACTTTACCAGTCGGGATTGAAATGGAGGGTCTGACCTTGGCAATCCCTCCCGGAAAAGGTCCCCACCAGCACAACCGTAGCGGGCGTGGCCGATCACTTTTGGAGCCTCATTTTCTGGATCCCTCGGAAATCTGGAAGCGCCGCGGAGCTGGGCTTTTTCCCCCCCTTGGGCAGGAACTGCTATCGATACCAGGGTAGAAAAACTTGTCTTTTTTTCATTTCTTTGGCTACTGCAGTGGAGAGGAATTTATATTTCTCTTTCTCCTCCATCACGCTCGTCAGCGCCTACTCAGCCTTATTGTCAGGCTTCACTCTCTGGAACCCCCGGCCTTCACTTTGACGTCCATCTTCAGAGCAAGCATCTAAGCTGAACCCACGGTCTTGAGACTAGAGACAGAGGTCTTGATTCCTTGGTCCTGGTTCTTTCCAAGCCACCTGTAGCTCTATTTGCGCCAGCTTGCATCCCGTCACAGCCGGAAGTCAAATTACATCAGCGTTTCCGATCCCACCCAGCTTCGTTCACCGAGATCGCGCGATCACGATTAGCAGCCATGTCTCTCTGTACAATGAGACTTGCGGAGGAGAGGTACGTCCACGAATACTGTGCGATCCGAATTTTTAATTTTGGAAATAAGGCCCCTCGTTTGCTGACACAAGTCTGCGCGCTTCAGGAAGCAGTGGAGAAAAGACCATCCTTTCGGATTTTGGGCGCGCCCTGTTAAGGGCAAGGACGGCGTCATGGACCTCAAAGTTTGGGAGTGCGGCATTCCTGGCAAAGAGAAGACGATGTGGGAAGGCGGTGTTTTCAAGATGACCATGACGTTTCCCGATGGCAAGTCACCCCAGGAACTACAAGAACAACCTCCGCAAGGAAAGAGGATCATCAGCGAACTGCAATGCTAATTTATCTCTATGTCGAACAGAGTATCCCACTAAGCCTCCAAAGTGTAAGCGATCTTGACTTGCCTTGCTGCGGGTGTGCCGTGTGGTTTGACGCCATGAAAAGATCTTGTACTGACTGCGTTACCGCTTTGTAGGCAAGTTCGTCCCGCCGCTGTTCCACCCGAATGTCTACCCATCTGGCACCGTTTGCCTCTCGATTCTAAACGAGGAGGAGGGCTGGAAGCCCGCGATCACCGTGAAGCAGATCGCGCTCGGCGTTCAAGATTTGCTTGACAACCCGAATCCCGACTCCCCTGCGCAGGCCGAGGCATACAATTTGTTCAAGAAAGATAAGCAGGAATACGAACGACGCGTCCGGCGGGTTGTGAAGGAGAATGCCCCGTAAAGGACATATGGATGACGTAGGACCCCTAAAAAGATTGCCGACGCAGCGGTCATGACATGAAATGCTATACCAGAGGCACGTGCTGTGAGAGATATCGTAAGGTAGTAGGGTTTGTATGCACACACTGAGGAGGGGACGGCGTTTAGGAAGGCGATACCACTTTGCTAAGAGTTACTTTGCACAAATGCAGCACCAGAATTTACAGCCCATTTCAGGAGCACCACGCCCCGATTCGAGGCGTTGGATGTATGTCATGTGCAAGCGCGATGATTTTGTCTCTCCGCCAAACCCAAGATGGCCGGTTGCAGAAGCGGCGACGCCTCGTACAAGATCACGAGGCGACTGAGAGGGAGAAATCTGTCTAATGGATATAACGTCCTCTCGTCAAAACTTGGTATATTCCTATCCAGTTGTTTCAAAAAAAGAAATGTTTTCTAGGCAATATCAAGTCTTTCCTGTCCTTCGTCACTGTACCGTAGATCTGGTTCCGGAGGTGCTCAGTCAGATAAGGCATACAAAACCCAAAGCCTCGCTATTCGTGCGGTCGCGGCGAACCCCCCACCAGCTGGTTGTTGTTCACGGCACCACGATTGACGGTGGCTAATGAACAACCTGTAAATGTTCCAGGATGAAATGCATCTGCGACAAGTCCATGTAGATGTCACACAAATGGAGGATGGCGGTCAACCAGACCTATACCACATAGTCCAAGCGCGCCCATGCTTATAGGTAGATTTCTTATCAGGTCTGGCCCCTGGTGTGTTTAATCTCCCTAGTGTGCGCTGGGAACTTCCCGACCAACCAACCAACCAGCCGCAGGAGTCACACTGGGGCCGAAATCGGCGGTCGTTGATACACCACATTCGAATATGTAACTTGGCGCAACTATTTTCTCTACCCATGACGCTAGAAGGCGATTACAACGGGTCCCTGAGGGCGTGGAGGGCGTGGTTAGTGTTCTAGTTTTGGTATTCCTCGGGGCGAGATCCCGGGCCCTGTGGAATTAGACTCCAAAATTTCTAGTCACGGATATTTTTAATGACTCGAAAGCTTTCTCTCCTGTGAACCTTTCCCTCATCCCTTGCTTGTATCTTGAAGCTGCGTGTTACCTGTCCGTGGTTCTGCTCTGCTAAGCTGACGGTCGTTTTACCTTGGTTGGTCCTACTTGAGAAGAGATCTTCTATTTTTCCTCTTTTGCCCGAGACGCCAGAGACGGAAGAACACGGAGAGCAAAATTGTCCCGTCTTGTTATCCAGGTCCTACAACTTCCAAAATCCCCGAAATAAGGCATACAAAGGAAGAGACAGCACGGCAAGATGTGTGGCATATTCGCCTGTCACTGGTAAGTCGGGCATGCTTCCCATCCCCTTCACTGCTATCCTGGTTGATTATGCGCTCGCTGGAGGGGCAAGCGCATGCCACAAAAAACAACCCCGCCATGCCTAGTCATAATCGCTTTTATCTTGCCTGCGATTGGGGAGTAAAGTAATAGAAAACTGACCCGCGTGCAGCCATCCTGATGTGCAGAAATTCAAGCCCACGGCTTTGAAGCTTGCTAAGCAGTAAGTAATTATCCTGTCATGATACCTGAGACTTCAATTGACCGTTTTTCTCAATTGCAGAATCCGACACCGTGGTCCCGATTGGAGTGAGTCATCACCCTTCCCTTCTATTTTTGCCCTCTCCTTTGGAAGGGCATGATGCGGCGATCGCAACAAGAGCCAGGGTCGATATGGATACACCGAAGTTAACTTGTATGCAATGAACAGGCGGAAGCGTTATCTCTAACCACACAAGTACGTGCACCTGCATTTGAGACAGCTACCCTGCCGCCCTACGCCCCCTCCCCATGGGCTTTTTACTAACCGAAGTGCTGTATAGTCCTGTGCCACGAACGTCTTAGCATTGTTGGTGTCGGTAAGGGACATCTTATTATCTTTTGGAGGCACTGGCGTGGGCTTACAAGAGTACAGAGTCCGGCGCGCAGCCCCTGACCAATGCCGACGACACTATTGTTCTCGCCGTCAACGGCGAGATTTACAACCACCGACTGATTCGCAAGACCTTGAAGAACCCCTACCACTTCAAGACAGCTTCTGACTGCGAAGTTATCATCCCCTTGTACATGGAACACGACCTCGGTGCCCCTAAGCACCTCGATGGCATGTTCTCGTTTGTCCTCTATGACAAGAAGCTGGATCGCACAATCGCCGCTCGCGACCCCATCGGAATTACTACCTTGTACCAGGGCTGGTCTTCCAAGGAGCCTGGCACGGTTTACTTTGCGTCCGAGTTGAAGTGTCTTCACCCGGTTTGCGACAAGATCGTTGCGTTTCCCCCTGGACACATTTACGACTCAAAGACCGGTGAGACTACCCGATACTTCGAGCCGACGTGGTGGGACGGTTCTAAGGTCCCTGAGACCCCCCTCGACCTCAAGCTCATCCGAGAGACGCTGGAGCGATCTGTCAGGAAGCGCCTGATGGCTGAGGTGCCTTACGGCGTCTTGCTGTCGGGTGGCTTGGACTCGAGTCTGGTCGCAGCCATTGCCCAGCGGGAAACGCTTCGAATGAAGGCTCTGGCAGTAGCAGCCAACGGCACTGCCGATGAGCAGAACCAGGATGCCGATAAAGGCGAGGGTTTGGTGGGTATCGATGATGACAACCAACTGTCAACTGTGACATACCTGCCGCAACTCAACTCCTTCTCAATTGGTCTGCCCGGCTCGCCCGATAACGAGGCTGCTCTCAAGGTTGCCAAGTTCCTTGGCACTAAGCATCACGTTATGACCTTTACTATCGAAGATGGTCTCAATGCCTTATCTGATGTCATTTACCACCTCGAAACATATGATGTCACCACGATTCGTGCTTCTACGCCAATGTATCTCCTCTCGAGAAAGATCAAGGCCATGGGAATCAAGATGGTGCTCAGTGGTGAGGGTAGTGACGAGATCTTTGGTGGATACTTGTACTTTCATGCTGCGCCCGACAAGAAGGCCTTCCATGAAGAGACAGTCCGCCGCGTTAAGAACCTGCACTTGGCAGACTGCCTCCGCGCCAACAAGTCGACGTCCGCGTGGGGTCTTGAGGCCCGTGTGCCTTTCCTGGACAAGCAGGTATGTTTTTTGATGGCTGAATTGGACTGTGGATAGTCTCAAAAATTTGACAGTTACTGACTCTTGCCTCTCTTCTACTTATAGTTCCTCGAGGCCTGTATGAACATCGACCCTCAAGAGAAGATGATTACCAAGGAGAAGCTCGAGAAGTACATCCTGCGCAAGGCATTTGACACCTCGGATGAGCCCGACACCGAACCTTACCTGCCTGATGAGATCCTTTGGAGACAGAAGGAGCAGTTCTCTGACGGTGTCGGCTACGGATGGATTGACTCCCTGAAGGACAACGCCGAAATCCACGTTACGGACGAGATGATGAAGAACCCCAAGCCTGAGTGGGGTGACGATATTCCGGATACCAAGGAGGCTTACTGGTACCGCTTGATGTTCGATGAGCACTTTCCCCCAACCTGCGCGTCTACTGTGATGAGATGGACGCCGACCTGGTCTAAGCAGAGTGACCCTAGTGGAAGGTGAGTTCACTTTTGATCCCCTTTATAACCCCCACAAAGATCGAATAAGCATCTTGAACAAGAGACTAACCAATCGCCCGGCAGAGCTATCGCGACACACAACGCCAAATATGACAGCGCTGCATAACCGTCCCTCTAGCGGGGATATCCTCGATGGAAGTATAATTTAGTTGCTGCAGGACATAACATCCAGGATTTTTGGTCATAGTAGAGGCGTCAATAGAAAAAAAAGTAGAACTTTTTGACAATTCCAAGCTGATCCTCCCCTTTCTCGTGAAATGATACCAGCCTCGGCACACAATCTATAAAACGGGTAGATGGGTTTGAGTGCTTCGTGAGCTGCTACACGTACGTACATATGTAATATGAATGGGATAGAAGAGACAACTTGGGGCTTGAGGGTACTTCTCTTGCCATTAAAAAAAATAAGATTGAACAAGACCAGACTCTACTAGCTAAGAGAGCACTTCAACGTCGCAAGATATCGCGCAATCTCGCATGAGTCTCTTAGCGGTGCCTCGCCGCTTTTGGGAATGGGCTGGAGAGGAGAGGGCTATTGAACATGACCGTTTCATGCGTATGTCGAGCACGCGAAGCCGAGCCAAGCACGCTAACTTAGAATGCCCACGACAACAACAACCTGGAAAGCATTAATTTGGCAGCCCTGACGAGCAAAGCATGAAGTTCCTTAAGCCTGGCAATTTCTAGGGCACCTGGGGTGAACCACTCTAGATGCTGATTGGTGGCACGTGCCGGGGATTCTCGAAAGCGTCACGGCTTCTGCTACTGCAGTTCAACATTTCGCTGTCCAACTGACACCTTTTAGTGACGCTCGGGCCGAACTAGTCCCGATTTGTAGGTACATCGTGACTGGGGTGTTCCTGCAGATCCCGCCAATTCATGTCTAAAGAAAACAAATTTCAGCATCTCGTCTGGTTTCCGAAGGACACACCATTTCCTCTTCTGCTTGCCAATTCTCTGTCATTCTGCTCTCCATCTCAACCTCAAATCCTCTTCTTCCTTCCATCTCCCAAGATCTCAGCCCTCATCGCCCATCATGTCTGTCCCGGCATTCTCTGACATTTCCAAGTCCGCCAACGACGTAAGTAGCACTAGGAGCTTCCCCAAGCTCCCCGGTTCGGCGATCTACCCGGCCGGATTTTCCCGCATGAAGCTATCCGCGTTTTTGCCCACAAGCTGCTCTCGATCTTCCAATGCAGTCAACGCAGCAGCAGATCCAAGCACATATGTACGATTCGATACTGACGATCATCATCACAGTTGTTGAACAAGGACTTCTACCACCTGTCCGCCGGCACCATCGAGGTCAAGAGCAACACCCCCAACAATGTTGCTTTCAAGGTTACTGGCAAGAGCAGCCACGAGAAGGCTACCAGCGGAAACGTGAGTTATTCCTACGCACACCCTTTACTTGCACTCTTGAACAAGTCGTTCCAGCTCTTTCGAGCGGCTGAGGCGCACGGAAACCCAATGCTCCATGGTTTTCGTGCTTTGGTGCCTGCTCAGCGTCGGCTCGAGATTTTTCTCTCACCGTTGCCTCTCGAGTTGTTTTCCACGCACTCGGATTGAAAACTTGACCCAAGTCGATGCTAATCTCGCGCACACTATAGTTGGAGGGCAAATACACAGACAAGAGTCTCGGTAAATCATCCATATCCACATCCACACCCACATCCAGCGGCAGCACAAGCAGCGCCGAAGGCAGCGCGGACAAGAAATCCAGGTCGCATAAGAGAGCAAGGAAGAAAGCAAGTTCGCTTTCATGCTCGGTTTCGCGCATTGCGGTACCAGGCCCTCGGGCCTGGCCCCTGGAGTTCGCTATCATGCTGCATGATATAAATGGCGCGACCATGCTAACAATGTACCGACGAACAGGACTCACCCTGACCCAGACATGGAACACCACCAACTCGCTCGACACCAAGGTTGAGCTGTCGGACGTCATTGCCAAGGGCCTCAAGGCTGAGGGTATCTTCAGCTTCCTGCCCGCCTCCCAGGCTAAGGGTGCCAAGCTCAACCTGCACTTCAAGCAGAACATCTTCCACGGCCGTGCCTTCTTTGACCTGCTCAAGGGCCCCGTCGCCAACGTCGACGCTGTTGTCGGCCACGAGGGTTTCCTCGCCGGTGCCTCTGCGGGCTACAATGTCCAGAAGGCTGCCCTGACCGGCTACAGCGCTGCCCTCGGCTTCGTTGCCCCCACCTACAGCACCTCCATCACTGCCACCGACAACCTCAGCGTTTTCGCTGCCAGCTACTACCACAAGGTCAACAGCCAGGTTGAGGCTGGTGCCAAGGCTACTTGGAACTCCAAGACTGGCAACACTGTCGGCCTTGAGGTCGCCAGCAAGTACAGACTTGACCCCGTCTCTTTCGCCAAGGTTTGTCCAACCGCCAGAAACCCGCCACTGCCCCTTGCATTTTGATTGGGCAGGCCACCAAGCTAACAGTAAATTTCACAAAATCACAGGCCAAGATCAACGACCGCGGTGTTGCTGCCGTTGCCTACAACGTTCTCCTCCGCCCTGGTGTCACCCTGGGTCTCGGAGGTTCCTTCGACACCCAGAAGCTTGACCAGGCCACCCACAAGGTTTGTTTATCCTCCAAGCTAAAATACTTAACTTCCCAACCCGATTGACACTGACACGTTTGGTTGCAGGTCGGTGTCAGCTTCACCTTCGAGGGTTAAAGTAATGCACGAGCTAGGAAGTGGCATTGTCTTGGGAGTGGTAGAGATCGAGACGTGACAGTACCCCGTGTTCTTCCCCACTATGTATAACACAAAAGATCCTTAAAAGTAAACCAAGATAGATCTGCATTCCAGGTGGATTATTGCTCTCTTGGATGTAGATTAGACCAGCTCGATACACGATATTGATGCAGACGTTAGAAATGCCCATTTGATATCCTCCCTGACAGTCAGACGATTTATGTGTTCTATTGAGGCCTACGTGGCCGGGGTCTGTGAAGTCCCAGCCGCGATGGGTAGGATTTATGTATATTGCTCTGCACTGTTATGTCTGCCTCCCGTAGGAGTCTACCATTATTTATTACCGAGTCATATGGCCGAGTCGCCTTCTGGAACGGAGGTAGTTACTAGGCTACTTGGCCCGAGTCCAGCCTACACTCCACATAGCACGATCAGCCCTTGACTTTCTTATCCCAATCATTTCGGCTCTTCTTCTCGCCCGGCTGCCCCTTCCATAGCCGAGTCACGGCAAGGGGCACCAGGAAACTCATCGCTAAGATGCCGCCAATCACAAAAAACATGCCGGCCATGCCCTGATCCGGCTCGAAAGTGGAGCCACCCTCGCTCCTCCGGGCGCGCATCCGCGCTTCGGTGCGTCGGCCCGTCCGCTCGTGGCCCTCCTTGTCGAAGTGCGGCACATCATCGCGGTGGCCAAAAGGATCCTGACCGGGGCCCATACCGCCAGCACCACCACCACCACCAACCCCGAACCCGCCGCCGCCATTTTCTCCTCCTCCTCCTCCCCCCGCCGCACCCGCCCCTTGTCCTGGTCCTGACTGCTGCTGGCCGGCGGCCCCCGTGGTCCATGCCCCGTCGTTGTGGTGGTCCCTGGTCCCGCGCGAGGCCCAACCTTCGGCACCGCCGCCGGTGGATTCGTCGTGGGCGGCGGAGCGCTTGGCTCCGTGGTCGCCCCAGCCGCCGGACCGGTAGAAGGAGGGCGGGGGCCCGCGGAAGGTGGTGCGGCGGCGGCTGAGGCCCGTGGCGGGGCGGCCACCGGCCGGGTTGTTGGCACTCGAGTAGCTGCCGCCGTGGCGGGGGCCACCAGCGCCGCCGTGATGGTGGTGGAGGCGCAGGACTTCTCTGTCGTAGCGTGTTCGTGTGCTCGGGTTGGAGAGCGTGGCGTAGGCCTCGCGGAGGCGCATAAAGCGCTGAGAGGCGTTGGGGTCGGAGCGGTTGTGGTCTGGGTGGTGAGACTTGGAGAGGGTGTAGAAGGATCTGGCAAGAGTCGTTTAGCATCAAGAGTTTAGCGTCCAGGACCCCGCTGGGGGGTTTCTTAAGAGAGGGAAGGGGTGGGGGGTTCGCGTTCTTCCTCTCCTTGAACGCATGAAGTGACATACTTCTTGATCTCTTCCGGCGTGGCGCTGGGAACCAGGTTCAAAGCCTCGTAATGGTTGGTGGCATTGTCTATCTGGTGGTCGGTGACGTTGTCGCTACTGCGCGCGGCACCGGATGCGTGGAATAGCCGAGCGAGCCCTGGTGCTACCGCCGCTGGCCGCCGTGGATGGCGACATGCAAGGAGGAGCTGCGCGGGATGGCGATGGTATGGCCATTGCGCCGCTGCGGGTTTCATGAGGGCCAGTTGGGAGGCCACGGGTAGAAGGCGGGTCGGCTGGTTGCGGAGTGGCATGCCCTCATCCCGGAGGCCTTTGCTTGCTGCTGCTTCGGAGCTGTTTCTGCTTCAGCTACGATGACATGTGTCTTGGGAGAGGGAGAGGTCAATCCCCTGATGTTCAAATGCTCATGTAAAAAGAAAAACTATGGCGGGGACCAGGTTGAGCAGGGGAGGCGATCCGATTTCGATATCGGAGGTTTTGTTTTTAATCTAAGCAATCCCTCATTGTGGTTTATCGATGAAATTCCCACCGAATCTGTGACGACATTGGCGGAGCTGTTGTGGCGTGTGCATGAAAGTGCGCGTGCTCACTGCAGCGGCCAGGGGTGTGGCGCTGGCTGGTTCTGGCACGGCCGCTTCCAGAGTCCAGTTAAAAGTTAGTCCCAGATTACGGGGCATGCATAAGTTATGGGATGCACTAGCACTTATAGATATAACTGGTGGGGGACATTGGTATGGGTATATAGGTAACTTCAATACACATTTCTGTCGAAACCAGTACCCATCTCTTCACTTCCCCTAGGTAAATAATCATCTACCTGGTTACCAAAGCCAAAAGAGAATCATTCCATTTGCATTCTTCGTTTTCCTTAATCCTTCAAACTATCTGGGAATTACAATATTATATGGTCTATTATCATGGTGGATCTTGGCCAGTGCAGCCGCCTCTTATAACTATGCAGGCCCCCAAGCAGCATAAGAAGGCCCTGCACTACAAATGCAAGTGGAATAAGGTGCTATACAGGCTCAGACGTAATTACCACGCGTATGAAACACTCCAGCAAGTCGAGTTCCATAGCTTACCGCTGCTGATGTTGTATCCCTCGAGCCCCCTGTGGGGTGATCATGGAGTCCCGAGATCCACCCAGGGCAGCGATCTCGGGTGGTAAAGCACCACGCCGCGATGCATGCATGCCTACTCTTCATGGACAGGACCTCTGGATACTGTGGAGCAACTATAGATGGGTATGAGTAATCTTTCCTTTGTCGATTGTCCTGACCCCAAACAGTGCTATCCATTTTTTAGTTTTCTTGAGCGATATACAACTCCATTATCTTTGACGGCGGGTTTAGGACCCTCTGTAAAATCCATAAGCGCTGATCCCCCAGCGGCTCTGAGGTCCTACTGTACATCAGCTCCGGTACTGCTGGTACCAATAAATTATGTAAGGGAAGTGGTACCAGTCTTGCTTGTTGACTGTAGCTCCGTAATACAGCCACCTTTTCGCGTTTCGCCTGCCTCCCTGTGTTCTGTTGAGTCGTGACCAATGAAGAACCCTTGGGGAGGTGGGGAATACTGTACGTCTTGAATTTAGCAGTATTAGGGCTTCCTCCCTTTTGTTCTTGAGATTACTCTTCTGGATTTCTCTCACTGGAGACAACATAAATAAGTCTGACAGCTTAAGCCCATTGTAATTCAAAGACTCAAGGCATGTGTAAAACAACGTTGCTTCTAGGCATTTGATGCTTTCCGCATAAAGTAATGTATATTATGCTCGCTAAGAATATCACACTGTACTAGAATGAACGGGTGCCAGCCGTACCATTCCTTTACCGAAGTGGCGTAATCATGAAAGTCGTCTAAATTCTATCAGGCCACACGAAGGCCACACAAGCTATATTATTTGCTGGTGGTCGGATTAACCAAGGCCTGGATCTGGATTCTGAAATGACGAAATCTGAGTGGAAGAGGAATATTACCACCAGAGGCAGCAAAGCAGTATGTTCATTCAATCATTCTGCAGTTTCGTTGCTCCGTTCCGGATTTCTCTTTCTCTGCGGTGTCCTTATACCGAATAACTTCGCAAGTTCTTCGACCGACAACCGACTCAAGCTGTGCGCTGCCTCTGTACTGAGAACCTCGCTAACCAGTGTCCTCTTCTTCTCTTGTAACTCCAAGATGCGGTCTTCAATAGTGCCTTGAATCAAGACTCGATTGACAGTGACAGAATGCTTCTGGCCGAGTCGGTGAGCCCGGCCAACGGCCTGATCCTCGACGGAGGGGTTCCAGAAAGGATCGAGAATAATAACCTGTGTGGCCTTCTGCAGGTTCAACCCTGCGTTCCCCGCTTTGAGGCTGATCAACATGATCTTGACGTCTCCTTTGGTCATAAAGTCCTCGACGGCTGCATCTCGCTCGCTGTGGTTCATACTGCCATCGTAGCGGCGGTAAGAGTAACCCGCATCGTGGATGGGAATCTCGAGGAGGTCGAGGAAAGAGGCGAACACGCTGAATATGAGCGTCTTCTCCTGAGGATTTTGGTCTTGTATAGCCCGCAAAAGTTCCATTGTCTTGTCAATCTTGGCGCTTGTCTCCCATTCCGCTCTGAGACGCTTCAAGTACCGTTCTTTGCATGCTGCATTTTTGGTGCTCTCTTTTTTCAATTCCCCTAATGTCAAGGGCTTCTTTTTCTTCTTGACCGTTTTTGCTTTTATGTCTCCTTCCCTTTTACCTTCCACCTTAACTCCCATGTTTTTTGCAAGGCTATTCTGCTTTCCCTTCCATTTCAGCTTTCGCTTTCGATCGTCTTCATCCCCGCTGTAATTAGACAAGGCACTGAATTCCATCTTCGATACCCGCTGGCGTTTATAATCGTGAGAGCTTGTTTCTCTTTTCATGACACAGTGCTGACTTCTCGATGGACTGTCAAGATCGTATTCCCTCTTTACCGAAACTGATGAAAACTTTGGCTTGGCTCGCTCTTTGCCACTTTGTTCCCCTTGCCATTGCCGATCATGAACCGATAGTGTGGCCTTGTTAGACGCTATATTGCTGGCATGTCGCCATACTTCGCTCAAAGGTGGCAAGGAGTCATCCGAGTCTGATCCTCCTGAATCATGCTTGATCTCAGGAGGTGGCGTTACTTTCTTCAGTGGCGGCTCCGGATCTTGGTCCTTGCCAGTATTCATGGCCTCCTCATCTTCGTCTCCGTCGGTGCTTCGGTGATCATCGGGGACGATAAAGTCCTCAAGGTCCCCGTTCTCGTCGATATTATCTGTCTCAAGTGCCTCATCTCCTTCCGAAGTTTCTTCGTTCTTCTCATCCTCAGAAAATGCTGTCATATATGCTTCTAGAAAAGCAGAATGACAGATTACTCGTGTTGGGTCAACACCCTGAGTGCAACCGGTGGATGGACAAACCAGGCTGGGTCCCGCATTATGGTCACTATCCGACTCACCCAGGTGCATCATACCCGTAAAGCATTCGCCACAAACATGGTGCCCACAGGGATATATTAAGACTGGGTTCGAGGTCTGCTCATCGCATACAGGACATTGGAATTGGGCCTGCTCTTTGATCCTCGTACAAACGTCATCGGACAGTTTCAATGCGAGACTGGCCATGTCTTCAGCGGAGATATCAACACCTTCTGGAATCCCATGATCCTTGATCAAGTGGGGATGGCAGCAAGCTTGCCGAAGTCGTAGAATCAATACTAGAATGTAGCTGTAATTCTTGCCAACGGTTCCTGCGTTTAAGTATTTGTTGAACTTCAACTGGACCTTCTGTTCGAGAGAATCATAAAAGTCTCGCTGGTCATAGTCAAATTCCGCGGCAGCGGTCTTGCTGACGAGTTCCGGCAACTGAATAATGGGCCGTCCATCGATCTCGCTTTTTTCTGTGCGTTGTAAAAGAATGCTTCTGAGAGTGGCCTGTACCCTGGTCATTGCGAGTCCTTTCTCGTGCTCGCTTTTTGATCGCATGCGCTTGTCAATGTCCCTGTAAAAGTTGTGCCAAATATCGTAAGGTGGAATTCGAAGGAAGTGGATAAGCGAGTACACTTCAGCTATGTTGTTCATCAGAGGAGTTCCAGTCATGCAGAGTCTGTAAGTGGCTCTAACTTCACAGGCTGCCCGGCACGCCTTGGATCTCCTGTTTTTGATGTTGTGGGCTTCATCTAATATGATGCGATGAAATTTAGTACCAAGTAAAATCTTTCTGCTGCCCTGCATTCTGCGAGGGCTGTACTCTGCCGCCAGTGTACCATAGGTCGTCAGTACGACATCGTATGAAAGAAGTCGTGCGACCGTCATTGCATTCTTTTTCGTCCCGTGGTATATCACCGTCTTCAACTTATGACCAGATCTGACTTTGGTATCAATCTCACGCTCCCACTGCTTCAAAAGAGCCAATGGAGCTATAATGAGAGTTGTTTTAAATGCACAGTCATTCGAAGGACGAGCGAGGATCAACGCTAGTGCTTGTATGGTCTTGCCGAGGCCCATCGTATCTGCGAGGATACCTCCCTTGCGATTACTCTCCTCCTGTTCCATCAGCCAAGTAAGGCCAATTCGCTGGTGTGGTAGTAGTTTACACAGCAGCGCAGCCGGAGTTTTCTGACGATCTTCTTTAGGGACAATGATCGGTGGAAGATCCAGAAGGTTTTGTATGATTTGCAAAGTCATATCTCCATTTTCTTCCCCATCACCAATCTCGCCCTCAATGTCTCTGTCATCGTCACTGATATCATGGTCAGACAATATGATTTGTGCTATAGCCTGATTGCCACGCTGTAAACCAGTATTGTATGGGGACGCGGAGGAAGCCGGCGAAAAACCAGCGCCAGTATCCTCAAGGCCGGCCGAGCAAAAGACTTGGTGCCTAGCCCAATCATTGATCTGACATTCGCGTCCGCAGTAGCACGCTTTGCGACATGCGCCACAAATGACGGCAATAGACTGCCTGGCGCATCTGATGCAAGGTCCATGCTGCCTAGTAGCTGCGAGACTTGGTTGCTGCGGACATGTTGTTAGCTGCCGTGCTGGCACAAGTTGAGGCTGCTGTGACCATGATTGGCTGGTACCGAGTTCGCTGTTGTACCTTTGCTGTACTGTGTCTCTGGACTGCAACAGCACACCGAGGTCCTCACTTTGGCTACCGGGTATCTGGTGTTGGAAACTGCCACCCAATTGCTGCCTGGCTTGTTGATGAAGCGTTGGATGTGATACATGAGGGGCCACGGAAGCACTGGGCTCGCGTTCCACCAGAACTGGCGAAGCTCCAGGAAGCGCACGCAGGTGCGGCTCTTTCCCAGGCGACTCGCCTTTTACCTTTGCTAATGAAAGAAAAATATAGCGTGTCAGTGTTTGTCAGTGTCACTATGGGGTTGGAAGGATGGAGTAGTAGACAATGCTCATGTAGGCTAAAGGGTAAAATGAACAGAGACATACACGACAGCGGTTGAAGGAGCGCGTTGCTTCGTTGAGCTAAACGTGCTAACGGCTCTCTCTTACTCTGTCCATTCTCCATCATTTCTTAGGCGTCGCCCCCTAAATGGGGTCGATATAACCTCAAGCGAATTAAAACGAGAACATTAAGATTCCTGAGGATTGCATATGCCATGGTCAGGGTGCATCATAGCTAACGTTACAGCTGAAGAATAGTGGTGGTGGTGGAGATGAGCCTGGAGAATCCCTGTTACGCGACGCGCCGATTACGATGAAGTCACCTGATCTTATAAGTCTCTCGACTTAGTAGATATTGAGATACAACCCTTTCGTCCAAAGGCCTTGTATTGGATATAAAGTTTACACACAACGCTTTTTATTTATCGCAATTTATTGTTATTACCTTTCTATGACCAGCTACTTTCCGTCGCTGGAGCCGGATGTATTTGAGCCTGAGACAAAAAAGCACAGTTTGGACGGACTGAGTTGTGTAATTGAAGACATGGGATGCACTCGCAAGGCTAGAAACCCTGGGCCGAACCGAGGACATACGCGAAGGCCAACTACAATGAGTGTAAAATTACAAAATACAAAGGCAGCAGAGAGAAAGCGGGTCTCATAGAGTCCCATGCGGAAGAGAATATGATCAATGCCAACATTCGTTAAATGTATGCAGCAACAACGGTTCAAGCGAACAGAGTGTAGCGCAGCTGGTGTAAGTGTCACATAAAATACATAGGTCCTCACGTGCTGCGCCACAATGCGGACCTAGATTTGACCTCGGGAAAGTAGCCATGCACCCCGCCATCTGGTAGTGCATTATTGCTGCGTAGCTACCCCAAACCCCCACCTAGCACCCTGCTCACTTATTTCCTGACTGATTATTTCTCTTGCGCACTGATTCTTCTCGCCTCACATCCGGCCTCATTTGTCTTGGATTATCATAGAGGACAGTTTCATACTTTATAACGAGAACGGAGAGCACTTGTCATGTCCGATAGCAAGCCTGTCGACGAATCGGCGGCAGGCAGCAGCTCTGCAACTAAGCCCGATGCCGCAGCACCGTTCGAGCATGTGACGGAGCCTATTGACGATGCGCCGGACCCCGACGAGGACGACCTCGATGATCTGGATGACATGCTGGACGACTTCTCGGCGGTGAAAATCGAACCCAAGAAGCCTGCCGCTGCCGCTGCTGCTGCGCCAATCTCGTCACCGCCAGAGACGTCCCCAGCGACAGCAAAAGCACCCTCGGCACCCACGATACCGACTCTAGCCGGCGATGTGCCGGCAATAGATCCAGATGATTTTTCAGAAGAGGAGTTTCAAAGACAGCTACAAGCCGGCATGGCTGAGCTAATGGGCGACCTTGACAAGAACGTAAGTGCCTCTGCTATTTTGTTCTCCGAATTCTGTTGCGGCGCCCCTTGCTTACCCGCTGAGAAAACAGCCCGAAATGCAGGCTCAATTTGAGTCGCTATTCAAGGAACTTGGTGCAGCTGCAGCCTTGGGCTCGGAACCCAACGTGGGCCCATCCGTACCCTTCTCCCAACCCGAAGATGTGGCTGCTGAACTGAGCGGCAATGAAACTTTTCAAGATACGATCCGGCGGACCATGGCGCGTATGCAAGCCTCGGGTGAGCAGGCTACTGCTGCTGCTGCCGCGGAAGGGTCAGATGATGATTTCATGGCAGAGATGATGAAGGCGATGAAGGACATGCCCGGAGGAGTAGGCGACTCGGAGGAGGATTTCACTAAAATGCTCATGGGCATGATGGAGCAACTGACGAATAAGGAGATTCTGTATGAACCCATGCGCGAGTTGAACGAGAAGTTTCCGGGTTGGCTAGAAAACAAAGGATCTAGCATTCCGGAGGAAGAACGCAAGCGATATGAAGAGCAAGCAAGGCTAGTCAAAGAGATGGTAACAAAGTTTGAAGAACCTACATTCAGGGACGACAATCCTACCGACCGAGAGTACATTGTCGATAGGATGCAAAAGGTGAGTTATCCGCTTTGAGAATACACCAACAGTATTTCCTTTTCCCGATCACACACTGACTCGGTATAGATGCAAGCAGCGGGCTCACCGCCAGCGGATCTGGTTGGAGATATGCCCTCGGCACAAGAGGTATTGGATGGACCAGATGATGGATGTGCAACACAGTAAGGGAAATACATTGATTCTCCAGGTGCTCAACAACGAAGCTCAAAAAAAAGTGATATCGATTGAAATCGCAACTGTAATTGAATGATCCGAACTCCTAGGATGCCAGAATACGCTGTTCCATGTATCATGCCCCAAACCCTCGAGGCAGCCAAAACACGATCTGAGAAACACCGAACTTCCAAATACAAAACGCCAAGAAACTCATCGGGTATTACCAATAATCGACCACAGTAACACGGCCCGCTTAAGACATGTCCATTTGCCCTGACAATGTAATATCCTCACTGCTAGTTGCTTGATGCTGCTGTGGTGAGCTTTGCTGGGATAAAATGTCGATGAATAGACCATCATAATCCTCTTCATCATCTGACAGCCAAGGCGACGCAGTGCTTTGGGTCGTCTGCTGACTCCAGGTGTGTGTTTGAGGTTGTGATTCTGCCTCATACATTGACAGCATGGCATCAAGTTCAGCTTCCTCTTGTAGTGCGTACGACTCCGTCATTAGCATGTCGTCTGGCTGCTGATTTTCTACAAGCGCATCATCCAGATCATCCTCAAAGATAAGTCCATCCATATCCGAGTCTTTCTGCAATCTGCGCTGATGGTTAAGGGTCACCCACTCGAGCTTCAAGACCTATCACAAAGCAATTTTGGTTAGTTTACTATGTTTCGAGTAAACCTGAACTAACGAAATGCCTCTCGTGGGTTTGCGGCACAACTTACCTCCTGATCACCACCTCGGCGCTCCCATTGCTTATCATCCGCCCTCTGGCGCACGTTCTTGAGGAACAACTTCCGCCTGCTCTCGTTTGCGCTCTCGCGGTTTTGCTTTAGCGGATTCTTCTTGTATTCTAACCCGGCATATTTGAACAGTTTTGTTGACGGTGAAGGCGACGAAAATATCGGAGCAGAGGGCGATGAGTGATATTCACGCCGTGGCAGAGTGTTCGGGTTGAGCGGCGAGAGGGGTGGCGAGGACTGCGATGCGCGGATGGGAGAGGAACTGGAGAGAGGCGAGGAAACCGCAGGTTGGTACTGCGGTTGGCTGTTGAAAGTGAACATTGGGGGGAACGTCGAGAGCATCTTCGGTTCTCCCTTTTGGCTCTCTAATGATGGTGCAGCTTCAATGAAAGTTTGTTGGTGTTGTCTTTTATCAAGCGGCGCGCATTGTATTACAGAGTGCGAGCGACTGTTTTAGAGAGGTGATGGACACGGTCGTTGTCGCCTGTACACCCACCTTCAGGAAGACGCGCTAAAAGTGGCGACCAGGGAAAACGCGTAAATAGCTGAACTGAAAGAGTCAAGCCACAATGTGGTTCAGCGGCGATCGGATCTCCCCCACTCTGGTTGAGGAAAACGGCCGGTTAGTTATAGTACTAGGCAGCTAGTAGGCTGGCCAGATCAAATCCCTGTCGATCGAAGGAGACAAAAAAAAAAATGGCGCTTATGACACCGAGGCCCGGGGCTCTGGGAACCCCCGAGAACGCTCTAGCCAAGGGGCGGCGAAAGGGAGAAAAAAAGTTGTCATTGGCGGCTTTTGGCGGTGCCCCAACGGAAAGATCAAGCTGCAAATCACCCAGCATCGGGAGGCCAAGTTGTGGTTCCACTTCTAGAAAGCAATTCTCGCCGGCCTCTGGGGATCTTAAAGGAGACTCCTATTTTGGCTAGAAGATGCCATCTTAAATTGCAGCCTCACTAACGCTAAAGATTTCGATATTCTTCTGCGTTTTGGTTTTCTCCTTTTGCTGTAGCACCCTTCGGCTCGACCAGACTGCGAGAATTGTCTGTGACTGTTGCTGCTGGCACGCACCTCCATCCGATGACGTCGCCATGAAGACGCTCAACTTCCTCGCTCGACTAGCGATCCCCAACAGTGGTCGCTGGACCTGCTCAACCTGCCGCCACAGCCAATCGACTGCCCTTGCGAAGACAACGATCCCACGATCTCCCAGCAGGCGCTTTGGCACCGGCTCGTCTCGCGGCGGCTCGGGGCGCATACCTCCGCCGCCCAAGCGGCGTGGTGTGATCCTGACCGCCGCTGCAGCTGGTGGTGCTGGTGTTGGCGTTTTGGCTTTCACCGATGATATCAAGTACGGCTACGATGCGGCTGAGAGAACGGGAAGGGTTGCGTCCGCATTGGCAATATGCATCAATGAGTGAGTATTCCCCTCGGCAACGTTCGACTGGTCGCAGTGGAAAGAGAGAGAGAGAGAGAGAGAGCACTAATCTCGTGTGCAACGAATAGCTACCGAACGACTCTGAACCAGAGAGATAAGACCGAAGATCCGGAAGAGCAGAGCACGCTGTTGAAGCAATGCCACAAGCGATGCGCCGAGCGAACCCTGAAAGTCCTGGAAAAGAACGGGGGTATCTTTATTAAGCTCGGCCAGCACTTGGTACGTACATTTTCGATCTGCAGCAAGTCGGCGTGTGAATTATGTCCCTGCTAACGGAAGGACTCTCAATCAGAGCGCCATGACGTATCTTCTTCCTGTCGAATGGACAAGCACCTTTATCCCACTCCAGGACAAGTGTCCGGTATCCTCGTTTGCATCCATTGAGCAAATGTTCCGGGATGACACCGGCGAGGAGCTTCGCGATTTCTTCTCGGCATTTTCTGAGAAACCCATAGGTGCTGCGTCTCTCGCCCAGGTCCATCTAGCCACGATTAAGGAAAACGGACAAAATGTCGCGGTAAAAGTGCAGCATCCGATGTTGGCACAGTTTACGCCTTTGGATCTGGCGCTAACTCGGTTTACCTTTTCGATGCTGAAGCGTTTTTTCCCTGAGTACGATCTAGAGTGGCTTTCAAAAGAAATGGATATATCCCTGCCTCAGGAACTTGACTTCCAGCTTGAAGCTGCCAACGCCATTCGGACAAAGGAATACTTTGCGAGGATGCCAGAGCTCCCCCTCCTCATCCCAGACGTGATCTGGGCCAAGAGGCGCATTCTTGTTATGGCTAGTGAGTCGGGCCACCGTCTCGACGATCTAGAATACTTGGACTCCAACAATATCGATCGTGATGAGGTTTCCGCGGCCCTTGCTCGCATCTTCAATGAGATGATTTTTGGCAAGAACGCTCCGCTGCACTGCGACCCCCACGGCGGCAACCTGGCCATCCGTAAGACAGCAAGAACCGCACGTCACCGAGCCAACTTTGAGATAATACTGTACGACCATGGCCTGTACCGAGAGATCCCCGAGTCCCTGCAGCGCAGCTATGCAAAGATGTGGCTCGCTGTGATCGATGGCGACATGAGTCGCATGAAGAAATATGCGAAGGAGGTGGCTGGTATCAATGAGGAGCAGTTTCCACTGTTTGCAAGCGCCATCACTGGTCGCGATTATAGCGTTGTATCTTCGTCCATCCTAAAGGAGCGCTCAGGCGAGGAGAAGAAGACGATGGGTGATGCACTGCAGGAGGGCCTGCTGTCCGACCTGGTTCAGCTGCTTGGCCAGGTCCCGCGGATCATCTTGTTGATCCTGAAGACAAACGATCTGACGCGCAGTCTAGACGAAAATCTACACACGCGTCAGGGCCCCATGAGAAGCTTCATGATCCTTGCACGCTACTGCGCCAAGACTGTGCTCAGGGAGCAAGTGGACGAAATCAGCGCTCGCGAAGGAGGGTTGTGGTGGCCTAGGAATACCATTCAATATCTGGCCGCATGGATTGGATTTTTGCGGGTCGAGCTTAAACTGGAAGCCTTCGAGCTGTGGTTAAGCTTGAAGAGAGCTGTGGGGATGACCCAGCTTGAGTTTCACGGTGTTAGGATATAGAGTTTAACGATTGCGGCTAATAAGAAGCGTGGGTCTGTGGCTCGGAACTGGTGTCGCATGCAGCATAATAGATATGCATCTATCGCCGTGCACAGACTTGGCTTTAGACAGAGGACTCATGGGAAAACGATTAGATAGAATAGCTCTCTTAAGCTACTAGATACATTCAACATTTATGCCATTGTAGGCATGCGCATATAACAATACGTATACATATAGCATAATCAAAACAGAATTACCCGATCCTCAACCAAATTATAAGTACAAGCTTATTTCGTGAGCAATGGGTCCTGCTGACGTGTGGATGGTACAGTGTGGCAGCTTCAGTATAATACGGTTAAAGTATGGACACACCCAAAGCCCCTGGCTGCAGAGAGTATGTTGGCTTTGGGTGCCTAACATTTAGCTAAATAGTACATAGCTGCGCCCGGCCCCTTAACAAGACACGGTGACGCCAGGGGGAGAACGGTGCTGATGTTCCGCATCGGGAAGCAAAGCGTTACAGGGGTTGACGAAAGCCCGGGACGAACAGACCAATGGTCGAGCTAATCAGCCAACAAGTCAGCTTCCAGGGGGGGGTTTCGTGGTTACGCGAGAAAATACTCGCCGTGATGTGGGGGAAATGGGAATTACAAACTCGGAGCTCTTTCACCGTCATACTCGTTCTTAAAAGGGGGGAAATAAGAGAGGCTGATATGCTATACTATAGGCCCTTATCGCAATCCCTCATCCTTCACCCACACTGTTGTGACCCCTTCTCCGTGCATCCCCAATGGGGTTGGTGGGCAAGCTCCGTGGCCGCATACGATCTGTCTTGAGTCGCGAGCGCATCGCGTCTCCGCCTCGCGAGGTTCCCTCATCCCTTCCCCCTTCCCCCACCTCTCACCTTGATAACCACCACCACCTTCTCCGCAAGGACAGCCGCGGCAACCACCACTACTTCTATCATCACAACGACGAGGTAGCGGACGTCGACGCCAGTGGTGGTGGCTGGGCTCGGGATCAACGGGGCCGAGAAGCCGCCGCCGCGGCAGCCCTCGCTGCTGCTGCGGCGGCGGGTAAGCTGCAGCAGCAGGTCAACGAGATCGAGGTGCTCCACGGCGGCGAGACTGTGCGCGTGCCGGGCGTACACCCCCACGAGCGGCTCAGCGCCGATGCCCTCGGCGACCGCGCGGACGCGCAGGCCGGATCGGACTTCTTCGCCCGCTTACCGCCGGAGCTACGGCGCATGGTCTACGTGGAGCTGTGGACCTCGTACGGTCTAGTCCAGCACATCCACCGCGAGAAGCGGATCGTCAACAGAGGCGTTAACAGTGGTGTTGCTACTGCCGCCGCCGCCACTGCCACTGCAACTGCCACCTCAGGCGCTGGCGCTTCACCACCGTCACCGGAACAGGCCGGCGGCCCGCGTCTGCGCACCATGCGCCATGTTCCATGCGAGCGGCTGCGGGGATCCGGCAACATTGTGGCTCCCGGGGAGGAAGGGCTGCGGACCGGACCGTGTGGGCACCTCGGGTGCCTAATGACGATTTCCGAAAGCGCAAGCCCCTTCATATCCGTTCTACTGACATGCGCGCGGATGTAAGTACGAAATACTCTCCTTTTCAGCGATGAGACTTGTTGGGTTTTCAGACCTAAGTTATGTAATTGGCTTGATAAAAAGCTTGATTCCAGTCAAGCTGCTACATGCGTGCGTGAATATGATACATGAACAGGAAAGAAGAAATTGAATAGCGAAAAAAAAAAAGTTGCATAGACGTGAGGCACTTTCAGGGACAGAGTTTAGTTAACACGCCGCATCTGTGTAGGTATCTCGAATGCCGGGAGTCACTATATGAAAACATCACGTTTTCCTTTGTCGAATCTGCAGCCTTTTTCGCCTTCATGGCTATCAGCCCGCCCGAGTGCGTGCGTGCGATCCGCAGCATGAAGCTCATCTGCTCGCTGCCACTGCACCACCACTACCACCACTACCATCACTACTACCACCACCACCACCACCACCACCGGTTCTCATCAGACGATAGCAACTCCGACTCCGACTCTGATGTCGACGACCGGGAACCCACGGCAGCGCTCACCGCCGCCGCTGTCGCCGCTGTCGCCAGTGCCCGGGCCCGTGACTCGTGGATGGGTTACCCGACCAGCCGGGTCCTCTGGGAGCGTACGTGGGCGGTCGTGGCAGGCCTGCCGAATCTGGCCGAGGTGCAAGTGTACCTCAAACCGGCGGGCTCAACGCCTGCGCTCAACTGGCCGTCCGACGAGATCCTCGCACCGTTGCTCGCGGTGCGCCGGCCCCGCAAGTTCGTCGTCAACCTAGGCTGGGTCTACCAGTCCCGCGCGTACTCCCGGATGGAGTTGCCGCCTGCCATCCTCGAGGCGGCGCCCTTCGAGGTCGTGCGGATCCCCCTGCCGCGCGACGCTATTTGATCGACAAGAGGAATAACCGAAAAGAAATAAAAATTAAAAATTTGAATGGCCTGTTTCCCATGTTTGTCAACCAGGATGAGCGGTGACGGCCTGCATCGCCCGCTATACTATTTTCTATACTAGTCTAAGGCTGCTTTTTGCCAAGAATGGGTTCCCATCCCCTCAAAGCCACACGCACAGCCTGTGTGTGTGTGACCATGTATTGTGTGCTTGTGCTTGTTGGCGTGTGCTTATGGTGTGCAAAATGAGCTGATTGTAACGCCATGCGATGGAGGCAACGGGGCCAACAACTTACGAATGGCTATGACATGCTGTGATGAGGCGGATGTCTATCCAAACGCCTTCAGCTGCTCCTCCTGAGGAGACCCTCAACCGTGGCCAGCCGCTCGAGGCGGGATTTCCTCCTCCCAGACCACCTTATTTCAATCGCACGCAACCTAAGCTAACTGGATCCTTCGAAGCGCGTCCCACTCCCGTCTAGTCTAGTGACGTAAATTGGGCCGATGTTGGCTTGAAGCGGAGCTCCTCCCATATCCACACTTGGCGGCGGGAGGGCTTTGGGATCGGCGGTTGGCTGTTTTGTGTCGATTTATCTGATCATCGAGATAAGATGCCACGAAAACCATACGAACCCGCACTATTTGGCACTGTTCGGTGCAAGCAGGGAGACGAGTCAGTCAATTCCTGTAAAAACCAGGACAACATGCCAAGGTGTTGACGACCAGCATGAGCATGTGGCGGGCGCTGGTGGACCTTCTAGTACCTGCTTGGTGGTGGATGGGTCTTTTCGCGAAGAGGCAACTTGACACAGTGGCCACAACATCGAAAATGGAAGCAATTCATGCTATGTTGCAATGACGGTTGGTGGGTTGAGCTGTGCTGGGCTCATCTCTTGAAAGCTGGTGGTGAGCTAAATGGGGAGGGAGGCCTTGCTGCTCTGATGATCTCACAGCAAGCTGCGTATGAGATAGCTCAAATCTGTAGATTTGAATAGCCAAAGACCTTCTCTCTGAGTCAAGTTAGAAGACCCGACCTTGTTATAGGCTTCAGAAGATGTTGCCCACCAGGATAACTTTTTAGGATTTACACTTAGACGGTGATCATACAGAACATACGTTGTATATAGTGTGGTTATGTGTATCCATAATATTCCTAGCCATCAATGCATTGCATTGTTAATGATCAAAACTCAACTATGTAAAGGGGTATATACATTGTAACTCCAAACCCAAATGATCAGTTTTCACTTTCTGATTAATCCATGCTACAGGGAGACCAACGAAAACAGAGTAAACGCTGCACAGAACAAAATGCGCAGGTTAATCTGAAGCCTCGCCGCGTTTGTCCTGTGTCCCTATCCCTGCATGCCCCTGCATCCCTCCATGCGCCAAGCCCTCGGCGGGTCAGTCTCTTCAGCAATGGTTTGAGCAATCTGCACAGCGCGCTCTCCGGGAAAAAAACACACTACACAGTGCGTTCTTGCATCTTCTTAGGTCGATCAAGCTGTGCTGGTTTTCCCCTCTCTTGTAAATGGGATTGGTACGAATATGGTCACAGCTGCCGTGACGTCATTGTATCTTGGGGGTGTGCTTGGTGCTAGGCGTACACATGCTTCTGTGTAAGAACGTGGTGTAGGGTAAATCATGATGAATTGATAGTCGTGTGCCTCCTCTCTCTCTCTCTCTTTCATTAAGGTCATTCTGCGTCCAGAGGAGAATCTCGTCGGCAAGCTGCGCGCCTGCTAGTTTTCTTAGCGACCAGTCCACCTCCACCCGGAGCTGGTCGGCGATGTGGACATGGGCGGGGAATCGCTGCGGTCACTATCCATGGATCGCTTTTCCGGTGATGGCGACCTGCGAAATGCACTGGTAGAGATCGGGTGGGCAGCAGGCACATCAGGCATGGTGTGGTTCTGGCGAGTCTGTTGCCAGGAGGTGTAGATCTGCTTGCACAAGTGCGTTGAGATTGTGTGCGAGGGCGACATTTTAGCGGCTGAACGGGTGAAACTTTTTGTTTTTTAGAGTGAGGAGAAGAAGCTGGCTTGTCAACCGGGTGGTGGTTGCGTAGGCTTTTATTGCGAGACGAGCGGTGGAGTTGTAGGTGGGCGGTTCTCCGGCCTTAGTAAGGATGTTCACAGGAACAAGTTAATCTTATAAAGCACAGTTGGGGTGGATTGCCGAATTCGGCTGTCGTTGTGAGGGTCACAGTAGAGTAGAGAATCTAAACGAAAGTGCAAGAGGCTCTTGAGTGCAAGTTAAATTGTGCAGTTTCGAGGCCACCAAGGTTCGTAAAGTGGTATGTAAGTGGTAGGTAGTGGTGGTAGGTTGTAGTAGTAATGATTGGTAAGGGAGGAAAAATCAAAGTCAAGGACAAGCATGGGGGAAACGCCAATAATAATAATAATTACATAGGTACCAAACGTCTTGGAGCCATTCAATTGCTGGAGCCTCGACCTACCGAATTGGTGTGACCGTGACCTGACCGGTCATGTTGGGCGAGCGATACAGCCAGGCACCGCTCACCTACCTATCGCTTTCAGGCAGTTTGTCTGCAGAGAAATGGGCTGATCCCGGTCGAGATGGCAGTGCCAGCCCGTCTAGCCAATCACAACGCTCTTAATCGTGATTATGGGTGCCGGTCTGATGAGTCGGTCGGCCCCTGATTGGCTATTTTATTGCTTTGGGCTAACACTGGATAGTCTGGTGTGATCAAATTTGGGGAATGTCAGCCCAGAATCGAACCACCAGTCCTGGCTTGGAACCAAGCCACGCCAGATTAGCACTAGATTACGTGCTTGGGTACTTAAGACATTGCATAATTACCTGTTTGTCATCGCCTTTGTTTCCTCGAATCTTCTCTTCGCCGGGGGTTTTTTTTTTGTGGATTTTGCGCCCCGCGGATGCAAATTTCTACATAATGAGTTGATAGAGTCATTCTAGTTTCCGAGCAGGCAGGCCGTCTTGCCCTTTGCCGTTCACCAGTTCATGGTGAGGCTTGATGCGTGTTTCAAGGTTGCTCCTCCGTAATGCTAAGGTGTGCCTGGGTTGGTCATGCGGCCCTATTAAGGGCGGGCTTCGCCGATGTCATCAGCCGCCGGCCGGGTAGCGCTCGGTTCGGCTGCCGCGATAGCATTCTAGATTCCGACAGTGGGAAGATCATTTACCCGCATTTGTCGCTGGCACAGCTCGTCGCGCCCCGAAGTTAATGGACAGTCCAGATTGAAGGAAGCCTTCTGCAAATCAATTCCTGGGCCAGTCATGTCATTTCGCAGCTGGTCCTCTTCGTTTTGTATAGCGTTGAAACATCACCTGGGGATGGCTAACAGGCAAAATAATTAGCTGCGTGTTGGCGTCGAACTCGTACGAGATTTATGACTTTTGTGGTGTGCTTTTAATATGTACGGCATTGGGAAACACACTCAAGATTGTGTAATGTCCTAATCTTACAAAAATATGGTCAGGTAGTAGTTGTGTTTTGAACGAGGGTTGAGCTTTGGAAAGTTCACGAGCAACATCTAATTTCGTCCTTACACCCAGCGCATTTACATCATTCTTCTCGCAGTATGTTGTGCCAATATTAAGATCAAAATCATCTGCATAATTAGTCATTCCTTAACTATTGACGTTAAATCCTCAGGCGTGCCTTTCTAGGCATAATTCATTTTTGTTGTATGCTCAGCAACCAATAAGCTTCCCCCGAAACTCAATGAGCAATCGTGTTTGCAAGTTATACGCCGGACGCCATGCTACTCATATGATACCAAATCCCCACTTTATTACTTCGTTGCGTACAACCTTTTCAGCCAGTCTTCTGTCTCTTGGAGTCCGTAGCAGCACCGGCTGAACCAACATTACTGTTAGTAGTTACCTCATTCAACGGTGTCCGAGCACCAACATCTGCTCCACCAGGTGCTGGCCGTTTGACAGTTAGGGGCCGATATTGTCCTCTATTGCCCATTGGGCTATGTGCCCCCGGCGCTCCAATCTGTCTGGTCACGTTTAGTGATGGGTTTACAATATTACCCGTCGCCGGCCGACCGGGTCCATGTTGGGAGCTGGGTGGTCCCGCCCCAGGACGCTGTGGAGCATCATCATCTCTTTTGATGGGCGCAACATGCTGGCCATTTCTTGCCACTGGTTTTGAGCTTCGGTGGTCGATGCCAGGTGTTTTTCGGATCGACGGGCTATCGGCATGAGGGTCAAATACCTTGGCAGCAGCTTGTGCGGTGCCGGGCGGGGCTCCATCTGTTGACCCTACCGACCTAGCTGAGAAGAATGTTACCGGTCCCGGTGCTTCCACAGTCCCAGTAGCAGGGGGTGGTGTATTGATCTTCTCGTGCATGGCCGCGTGTTGAGCACCGGTCCCAGAAGTGCTTGTCAAACCACTCGCACTCTGGTTTGCTCGGCTGGGTTGAAATTGTGTCGTGTGAGGGTTTGATTGTCCTGAGTTACTTGCTGATCGGTTCCCCGAGTGGTTGGGTGTATGTGGCGGCTGCTGCTGCCTGGGAGGAGCTGGCCCATTGGATCCACCCCGAGTCATAGGACCCTTTGGGGGAGGCTGCATAGGTTTGGATTGACCAAGGCCGGTGTGGTTTGATGGTTTACTCATGTCTATGCTCCCACCAGAAGGTGTCATTTGAGTTTTATTCGCAGTATTGGCTACTTCGTGCTGACCAGGCAAGAGCACTTCATCCGGGTGGCCATCTTCTGTGACTCCAAAATCTGCCATGTCGAAATCGCCAAAGTCATCATCGAGAAGGTCCGTGGAGACTAGAAATCCAAGTTCTCAGCATCCAGCCAGTCTAAATCATCAGAGTCCAACCCACCAGTATAAGCCAGCGACTGTGGTGCAGAAACTTGCTTATCGCTATTTGCTTTTGACTCAGTCTTTATCTCCGGCTGCTTTCTCGCAAAGTCTGCATGGCGATGCAAATTCTCCTCGGCGAATTTGGTAGGAGCAACTTTCATCTTGGTGACCTTCGCCAGATACTCCTTGTCATAGATGCAATTTCCCAATACATTGCCAAAGTTTCGTAGGGCTCGCTTAAGAGCATCTGTGGTTCCCTCCTTTTTAGCTTTTTCGAACGCCGCTGCCTTGCCCTTGCAGTTCTCAATATGGCCATAACCTATATCTTCATGAAACGTGCCGTCGCGGAGCGTAACACGAACAATGACGGACAGCCCTAGGGAGATCTTGAAAGTTTGGGGATTCTCGTCCACGAAGTCGACTTGAATGTTCTGAATACTAGACGACCATCCATTAAACCCAAAGACTTCGTTGGCAAGAGCAATACATTTCTCTGCGGCGATATAATGAACCTTCTGGCCCGAAGGCCCACTGCGGGCGGAGAGGTATTCAGGGCCGAGCTGTTTCTCAAGGCGTGATTGCAGGGTCGCAATCTCGCTGGCTGTGTACCCAGAGATGCGCGGCTTCGCCTCCTCGAAAGGGTTGGCGATGCTGTTGTGCTGATCACCCGGTCTGTTTACATCCTATTAGCCACAGCGGACGAAGAAGAGGACGGTGCAGATGAAGATTTGACGTACGCAGGCATGCTGGCGATTATCACCCAGGTGAAATCATAGAGTAGAGATCAATCTAGTTGTACTCATCGAAGTAGTTATCGTCGCGAATTCAGGATCCTACAGCTGGTAGTAGCAGGCGACCGATGCGGCAAATGGGCTCTAGTGTGGGTAACGCGAACCTCTGTGTGAGGGAGACGCGTCTCAGACTCCCGAAATTGGATAGGCAAACACGTAAATCACGTGGATGGGCTGCCCAGTGAGCATTACCCAGGGTGTGTGGATGGAGGGGGTGGAGCCTCTACTCTCCCTGGGCTTAGCGTACCTGCCCCGCCATCGCATCGCAAAAGTTCGTCGCCTGCAGCTTTGGCAACGGGGTTACCATGGTGGGGCACGAATGACTCTTAGCTCCAGCAAAATTTCCTGCGCGCAACCTGCTTTCAATTGCCCTTGCTGCTAGAAGCTCTGCACTACTTCGAGCAGGATATGCACTTAGTATTTTCTTCCCTTCATGAGATGAAGTCAGTCCCGAGCTCACGATTGAGCTAGCATTGAACCCGGGGGCAGTAAGTCCGATCGAGCCCGCCTTTCTGCAAGCTGAAACCCACGCGAAGCATTGCGACGACAGAGAGAGGGGGAGAGTGAGAGAGAAAAAATTACACGCAAAGGAAGAGGAAGATCTCGCACACTTCGATATCCGTGCACCCCGACGTACCACACTTTACATCCCTCAATCTTTCACGATGGCTACATCTACGGAAACCGCGGTCAATTTGAAAGGCGCCAGCGCCGTGCCTCCTGTTAAGCATCAGGTTGTGGACAAGATCCCTAAACGCTTCAGGCAAATCAAATTTGGTATCCAGTCGACACAGGACATTGTCAACCAAGCAGTAGTTGAGGTCTCCGATCGGACTATGTACGATCTTGAGCATGGACGTGAGCCAATGAAGAATGGAATTCTTGATAAGCGTTTGGGAATCTCTGGCAAGACCGCCACCTGCCAGACCTGCGATCTCAAGCTACAGGACTGTCCTGGACATTTTGGACATGTCCGGCTTCCTCTTCCCGTATTCCACATCGGATATATCCGCTTTACTATGAAGATTCTGCAGGAAATATGCAAGGACTGCTCCCGTGTCCTCCTGGCAGAGACTGACCGTCGTGCCTTTCTGAGGGAGCTCAGGCGACCGTTCATCGATAATATGCGGCGGAGCGCTATACTCAAAAAAATCAACGAGCAGTGTAGGAAAACCAAGACGTGCCCTTACTGCGGTGCTACAAACGGTCAGATCCGGAAGGCCGGTCCACTGAAGCTTGTCCACGACAAGTTTGTAGCCTTCAACAAATCCACATCGCAAAAGAAAGTCCCACCCCAGGCTAAGCTAGACTTTGACAATTCCTTTGCGGAGGCAAAGAAGCATAATGCGGATTTGGAGAAGCATGTTCGCAAAGCCATGGAAGATCTCAACCCTCTTCGCGTCTTGAATTTATTCAAGCAAATCAGCTCAACAGACTGCGAGCTACTTGGGTTGGATCCCACTGAAGGAAGGCCGGAGATGTTCCTCTGGCAGTTCATCCCGGCTCCCCCCGTTTGCATCCGGCCGTCGGTCGCCCAGGAAGGTGCAAGTAATGAAGACGATCTTACCACACGTCTCGGTGATATTGTCTTCATCTGTGGACTCATCAGAGCCGCATTGCAGAAGGGCACAAGTCTGCAAACCGTCATGGAACAATGGGATTACCTTCAGCTTCATATCGCCACATATGTCAACAGCGATGTACCTGGATTGACCAATAATGGTCTAGTCAAGAGTATGAGAGGCTTCTGCCAACGATTAAAGGGCAAGCAGGGCCGTTTCCGTGGTAATCTTTCTGGAAAGCGTGTTGATTTCTCTGGTCGAACTGTCATTTCTCCAGACCCAAATCTTGGCGTTGATCAGGTAGCCGTGCCTATACTTGTGGCCATGAACTTGACCTACCCAGAGAGAGTGCACCGCGAAAACATTGAAAAGTTGAGGAAGTGTGTCCTCAACGGACCCAGTGTTTATCCAGGAGCTCAAGGTGTTATAAAGCAGGATGGAGATCAGACCTACAAGCAGTCTTTGAAGTTTGGCGACAGATCAAGGACTGCCAAAGAGCTGCGATTTGGCGATGTCGTCGAACGACACTTAGAGGATAACGATATCGTTCTCTTTAACCGTCAGCCCTCACTTCACAAGCTTAGTATCATGAGCCATCTTGTCAAGGTCCGACCGTGGAGAACTTTTCGTTTGAATGAATGTGTCTGTAACCCTTACAACGCCGATTTTGACGGCGACGAGATGAACCTTCACGTTCCTCAGACTGAGGAAGCGAGAGCCGAAGCTATTAACCTTATGGGTGTGAAGTACAACCTTGCTACGCCTAAAAATGGCGAGCCTATCATCGCCGCCACTCAAGATTTCATTACTGCTGCATACCTACTCAGCGGTAAGAATGTCTTTTTTGACCGGAAGACTTTCACTTACGTATGCACACACATGATGGATGGAATCACCCAACTGGATCTACCCCCTCCTGCCATCCTGAAACCTCAACGGATGTGGACCGGAAAGCAAGTATTCAGCGTGTTGATGCGGCCGAATAAAGCCTGTCCGATCAAGATCAATCTCGAAGCCAAGTGCAGAGAATATGTTCCGCCCAACAAATCATCAGATGACCCTAGGGAGAGGAGTCGAGCGCCAGACATGTGTCCTAGAGACGGTTGGCTGGTCGTCCGCAATTCGGAGGTGATGTGTGGCCGCATGGATAAGTCTACGGTCGGATCTGGCAAAAAGGACTCCATTTTCTATGTCATCATGAGAGATTTTGGACCTGACGAGGCTGTCATTGCTATGAACCGTCTTGCCAAACTATGCGCCCGAATGCTGACCAACCAAGGTTTCTCTATTGGTATTGGTGATGTGTTCCCTACAGCTACCCTCACTGCTGAAAAGCAATCGCTTGTTAAGGCTGCAATCAAGAAGACAGATGACTTGATTTCTGCCTACAATGATAAGAAGCTTGCCAAAGCTGCTGGTTGTTCCATGGAGGAAACGCTGGAGAATTCCATATCCGGTACTCTCAGTCAGGTTCGTCAAGCAGCAGGAGCGTACTGTATTAAGACCTTGAGCCCGAACAATGCACCATGGATAATGGCAACATCGGGCTCCAAGGGTTCAAACATCAACGTCGCGCAGATGATTGCACTTGTCGGGCAACAAATTATCGGCGGTTCGCGAGTAGCCGATGGGTTCCAAGACCGTACGCTACCACACTTTCACAAACTCGCCCGCCAACCTGCTGCCAAAGGTTTCGTGGCCAACAGCTTCTACACCGGACTGCTCCCAACAGAATTCCTGATGCACGCCATGTCCGGTCGTGAAGGTCTGGTTGATACAGCAGTCAAAACTGCCGAGACAGGTTACATGTCACGACGCCTGATGAAGTCCCTGGAGGACCTCTCCGCTCAATATGATGATACTGTTCGAACTTCAGGAGGCAGCGTCGTTCAATTCCAGTTTGGCGCTGATAAACTGGATCCTGTGGATATGGAAGGTACTGCTGTGCCGGTCCATTTTGAGCGTACGTGGTCGCATGCAGAGAACCTCACATGGAGCAATACCGAGCGTGCTCTGCTGCCCTTTGAGATTCTGGATATCTGCAACTCTATGCTTGAAAAAGAACGCGCGCGTTACCAGAGACGGGGTCTCCTGAACGGCGAAGAATTGTCTTATGATGATCAGACAGATTACGGTATCGATGAGCATGAGAGTAGTCGACACTTTCTTAGAACGATTGAGGCATTCGTTGGCGGCCTGGCCACGCGACTAGCCAAGGTTCGAAAAGCGTTCGGTCTGGAGGAATACCTATCGAAGCCACAGGTGACCGCCGGAACCATCGATAAAAGGGAAAAGGGAAAGCCAGCAAGAATTCACACAGAGAGGGTTGCAAAGGTTTCCAAGCGGACTCTCGTTCATTTCGTCACTCTGTGCTTGGAGAAGTTCAAAAAGGCGCACGTTGAGCCAGGTCATGCTGTCGGGGCCGTCGGAGCACAATCGATCGGTGAGCCTGGCACCCAGATGACCCTCAAAACTTTCCATTTTGCTGGTGTTGCCGGCATGAGTATCACCCAAGGTGTGCCACGTATCAAGGAAATCATCAATGCTTCGAAGACTATCAGCACACCTGTCATTACTTGCCCGCTAGAGAACAACAAGCAGATCGAAGCTGCTCGTGTTGTCCGTGGTCGTATTGAAAAGACCTTTGTTGAAGATATCTTGCGCTATGTGGAAGACGAGTGGGAGCCTAGCCGAGCGTACATCACGCTTGCCATTGATTTGGAAGCCTTGGAAAGCATGAACCTCGGGATCAGCCTATATGATATCAAGACTGCGATTGTGAAAGCGAAGAAGCTCAAGATTCTCGAAAATGATATCCGTGTTTACCCTGTCGATGGGACATTGGAAATCTCCGTCACTCTTCCTGACGAGTCGAAGAGCCGCGCAGTGCGAAGTAAAGTTGCGACAATGGAGGCAGCGTCTGACTTATTGACGCGCGTCAGCCATCTGAAGCGCGTCTTGCCCGCTGTCCCTATCTCTGGTTACCCTGAAGCTACGAGGGCGATCATCCAGACGGGAGAGGGTAAAGCTGAAAAGCCCGGTGAGGCACCGCCGTTCATCCATACTGTACTTGTTGAAGGCTACGGGTTGCGACAGTGCATGAATACGGAAGGTGTCATCGGCACTAAGGTTGTCTCGAATAACGTCATGGAGTGCAAAGACATCTTGGGTATAGAAGCTGCGCGTACCACTATTGCCAAAGAAATTGGCGATGTTATGGGAGACATGGGTATCGATCCACGACACATGGAACTTCTTGCTGATGTCATGACATACAAGGGTGAAGTGTTGGGCATTACTCGCTTCGGTCTGTCAAAGATGCGTGACTCTGTTTTGCAGCTTGCCTCATTTGAGAAGACACCAGACCACCTTTTTGAAGCAGCCGCGGGCATGAAGGGAGACAAGATTGAGGGTGTGTCAGAGAAGATCATCATGGGTCAAACTATGACGGTTGGCACAGGAGCTTTCCAGGTTGTTCGAAAATTGGGTCTAACAGACAAGCATTTAGAACAGCAACCGACCGTGTTTGAAGATGCCTGGGCCGATGATGTGAAAGCCCGGCGGGAAATGAGAAAGAGAGCGCTCTGAAGAGCGTCTACCTTGAACATTTCTCACCCACTATAGTTTTCTCTTTCTGGAATTATTAGTCTAAATCAGCATTTGTATTGAGGTTTCTGCTGGTCGGCGTTCGACCGTATTCGATGATTTTCTAGCATGCCTGCAGCAGCTTGCATAGAATGTGGGGAGGTTCGGAAAACTGTATAATACGAAAGCATTGAATTCGTCAATGCATCAGTGCGTCAGTGCCACATGGAATCGTGAACACCATTCATTCTAATCCAAGAACTTATTGTGCCACGAGCGTAGATAGATTGGATTTGAATGATACTTTCAAATTATTAAGAATCACATCCGTTGAACATCTTTCGTCCATGAACCGCTACGGCAGACTTTGCGTCGCTCTCCTATGATCAATGGGGAAGAGATTTCGGTTGTGATCCGCAAAACTTTTCTTCATCATTACTTCTCCCATCCTTGAGAACTAGTGGAGCTTCAATGCGTGGTTTATGATGCGATGGCTTCACTAAGTCTTGGAACCCAAAACCATGGATAACAAGCAAAGGTCTAACAAGCCCACCTCCCCCTCCCTGGTGAAGTATTTGGATCTCGCTCTGCCCGAAAATAAAGTGACTTCTCGTGGTGGTAACGGCCCAAGAGGGCGGACTAAAGGGGAGGGCAGCCTTAACCTAGGTGTACACGTATTATTTGGCGGAAGTCAAAGGAGAGGCAGTGCATATTCGCGGAGTTGGCGCCACCACAGGCTGTCATGAGTAGTGATTGATACCCTGATGGCAACACTCTCGCCACTACACAGTAAGTGGCGTCAGCTTACAACGTACAGGGTCCAGACGGATGAGATGGATGCTTTGGTTGGGAAGTGTAATCCTCATTATGCTTGCTCGTGATGAGGGTTGCGAGAATCCCCGTTTAGTGAATGTTACGATATGTGCAGCGTCTAAGCGATACTTCGGTGGTGAAGTAAGCGCTGCCCGGACATGCATAGGTCGGCACCAGGTAAGTGATCTCTGCATCCACTCCCCTAACAGACATCCCCACCTCCTCCTTCAGAATACATCTTGTGTGCATTCATCCATCATATAAGTGGCGTTTATCTTTAGGTGGCATGCAGGACTAACGACAGCATCGAATACATCGGCCGCCGAGATTATTGTTCCGGTAAGCCTCGTCCTACCATAGGATTAGGCTACCCATCCTTGTTGAGGAAAGCGGCATACGACTCCTGGATTTCGGTCAAGAGCGGGTGATTTGTCGGTTCACTTGGGCTCTCAGTTAAACTGCCCGTATAGGTCGACTTTTGTCCCTTTGCGTGCTCCGCTGTAACAATCCAAAGACGTGTATGGCTCTGCATGCCAGGCCCAAAGTTAGATATCAACAAGACTTACATGATTTACTATGCGTGAAACCTTGTATATTTGTGTCTTTCGTAATCACTCGGCTTCCCGTATGCGTGGCTCCCATGGTCATAACGGGTTGTGTTGTGCTCTGATCGCGTGTCTTTCTAACCTGATGTTTGTGCCTGATAGTCATAATCCAGTCCCGTGCATACCATGTGGTAGGTTACCTCGCTCTTTCTTGATCCATATATGGGCATGTGTGCCTCTTCCATTGAATTCCTAACTTGTTTATACCCTTCATCCCCATCGATGTTGTTCGAGTGTTGACAAAATGGTAGATCGTAGCTCGTGTACCAAACAAACGATAACCAGTGTTCAAGTTCTTTCACATCCAAGTTAAGTGTTGAATAACAAGTCGGCCCTTCCAGTTGAGCACAAGCTTCCGTCATAGATCGAGTTCGATATCTCAAATGAACAGTCCCGCTCTTTCACAAAAACGTCCCTTCGTCTTGTGGACTTCTAGTGATTCGAGTCGATAACCTGCACCAGTCTGGTATCCTCCCATATCCTGTTGTTTATAATTCAAATATAGCCTCGGTTCCTAAGTTATTGTCGTGTCGGAATCACCATGCTGTTGATATATAGATAGGAAATATTCCAAGCAACCAATCTGGCGCAGGGGAAGAGGGGATTTATAGAAGAAATAATGATAGTCCACCGGACATCACAAAATCGGAATACCGGACTATACGGGGATACTTGTGACGAAATTCTCCTAGGAACTGAGCAAGAAGCAGATCTTCGACCAGTTTGGTATCGTGGGGATGCATGGTAATGAATCGAGCGGGAAATACACACTCAAGCGGGGGGGGAGAGCCGGAACATGTCGATTCTAAGCTAGATCATGTCTCGGTGTATCGGCAGACGGTTCATGACGCCTCACAAGGGTATAACATTAGGCCTGTCTACTTCGACGGAGGTATGAGAACCCATCGACTTCTGCGTACTATGGGGAGCCGGTGAACCGCCTCGTACTTAGTTCCCCAAGCGACGCCAACAATTCGACATATGTGATTATACTTTCTCCTGGCTGGTGGTCGCCGTTTCACAATGGATCATGCAATGCAGAGGCTTTATGCAAGAAAGCGACCAATACGGACGTACAGCCGTCCTCTCATCTGTGAAGGCTCGCCCTCAAGCTCAAGGCCAGGATGTGACAGGCTCCTATTTACATCTCGTCTATACTGCCAAGACTATTAGAACCTATGATAATGTTAGTATAGCCGGCGAGAGCTGCCTGATGGTGGAGATCCGATGGCCTTCATGGCCGGAGATGAGCATCAGGTAGTTCCAGGAGAGGGGAAGGGGATTTGTATAGATCAGGATCTCCGCACGAACACAGAATGTAACATCAAGGTGGCATCCGTTACTCCCCAGGTGGATCTATTTCTTTCATCGTAAGGCAAGACCTAAGCGTCTGCCGGAGGTATGACCGCACAAGAGCCGCCCCATGGCTTATCCGTTTTACACCTGTATATCAGACCAGTAGCAGCCATGTCTAGGCAGTGGATATTATATTGTGCAAGTTCATCCGTGAAACACAGGTACCGACATTGTCATCAAGCAGCGCTTATAGAAATTGTAGACCAGTTACAGCTACATGACAGAAATGTGATACTGCAGTTAATGTCCGAAGGCATGTGATCACGAGCCAGATTAATGCGAACCCCTCGGGAAGACCCACGGCACGGGTTGCAGTATCGTGACTGAGATCCATGCTCAAAATTCCTACTCTCTCCCAACGGACCTCGGACAACGTGTAGGGGAGACTGAACAGCAGTTCATATCGTCAAGGCGAAGGCATCTTGTCCGATCCGACACTGACGAGTCTTCTTCAGGGGTATAGTTACACACAAGTTTATATGAGAAAAGAGTTTAGTGAGCGTCCTAATTTACACGAGTTTAGTAATGGTGCTTTGCTGTTGCTTGAGATCATGTACAACTGGTCATCCACGATCCACGGTGAGGTCCGGTATGGCTAGGATAGAGTACATATCTGTTTACTATTGGCCGGACTGTCTCGGGTTGCGATATTTAAGACTGAAATACCACCATTGACTTCTTGTTAATGGAAAGTAGAGTAGCACGGGATTAATCTTCCCATGCTAGTATGCCTGTAGGCCTGTCCGGAGCGGACTTCACTGGACACATAGGAAGTCACCCATACTACCTCACGGCCAGAAATGCTTACCTCGAGTCAGCATTGATTCTCTCTAGGCAGCAATAACAAATGAAGTGCCATGTCCGACGTACAAAATTCAATTACTGTTATGTACCATGCAAAGGGCTTCGATGGATTGCGGGGGGGACTGTCAAGCCCTTGATGTACGGACTTGGGGGTCCGGTGGGATTTCCGACCAAGTCCGAGTTCCGTGGAGTCAAGGGGAAGTTGGCATGCCATCGGAAATGAGGATTAGGGAATGATCCAAGGGGCTGATGAAGTAGGATATTTGAAGCAGAAGTAATCTCAGTAAGAGGTGGCACATATTCTTCGCGTAGTCTGACAAGAGTTTGTTCACGGAGCTTCCAGCAGGAACGACTTGGACCAACAACGGAGTATTTTGATATGTACAGCTAAATGGTGGAAGACCATTGGATTGACGAATCGCATTTCTACTAGCCTCGGCATTCAGCAAAGACCTCAAGATCGTGTGGCCTCCACAGCCTCTGTGCTAATCCTGTGCGGCAACCCAGCACGCCAATCACACCGGCAGATGTCTTCCACCCACGAACCGCCACCGAAGAGAAAAGGAATCAGAGCCGGAAACACAAAAAAACAATTGAAATCTAGTGGAGGAAGGCCGATAGCAGGATAGCCCTGCGAGGAATATCGATTGGAAACGCCAACGTTCTCCGCCCACCGTCAGCCCTCAAGACGCCATAGGGCTGGCTATTCTAAGACTGGATGCGATAGATGCACAAACCACGAATTCGCTGTTGCCCGTACGATTGGGCGCAATCCGACATCGCCACCAGCCGTTTCTTGCTGATAATACAGGTCTGGACCGTGTGCTGACTGATGGTAGCATTCCGAAACATCGGGTGTGTTGGGTGACGATGAATAGCAGGAGACGACATCCAAACACCACTACAACCAAATCATTGACTAGTAGCTGATGAGGTATCCCTCCTCTTTTAACACTCACAAACAGAGCTTCAATATCACTGTGTCACAGTAACGCGATTGGGAGTTCCCAGTAATCAACGATGATCCATGGATAAAAAAACCAAAAGAATCGCCAACCGAAGTACCTCAACTCGGTATGCATGAATGACTTACTGATACAGTCGGATCCCGGCTTGGATATGCGAAGCTCGGCGATGCGGGGGAATAGCGAAGCACGTTGGCAATCGGATCACACCGCAGGCTGCAACTTGGCACAACAGCTCGAATGACGACGAATGGCTCATCGGTCCAGCCGCTGGCCGCAGACCTGGACGGCTGAGAAGCGACGGGAGGGCGTGGTGAGGCTGACAACTTTGTACACCAACCAGCCCCACTCCTCGAGAAATACTCCGATACTCTAGTTATGTGCCAACCGTTGAATACTTTATTATGACCGACACTATAGTACAAGCCAGGGGGGTGGAGATGATGTCAGAGGTAGGTATCGAACAACGCAGAGGGGTCCTGACTTGCACACATTTTTTTTCTTCATTTCTCTCCCCAGTCGTCTTCCTTATCCTATGATACGGTGCCGAGTAGCCGCAAAGGAGGCTAAACCAGGGATCTGTGCGATAACAATGTAAATCGCCCAGCACGTAGGGTTTATGTGAGGAAGCAATTCAGGGAATCGTAGAAGGGGGAAATTCGACCGAACGCCGACCGAAGACGGCTAACTAATTTCAATAGTGCCTGACCTGAACCGGGAGATGCATATATAAACCCGGCCACACGGCAGATGCCGACGATCAGTTACCGCTTCAAGGGAGGAAGTAGAGATGTGTCGACCATAGGCAGACGTGCGCGAGCCCAAAACAGAAACTGTATGCAACTGGCTGCCAAGTGTGTCCAAAAAGACTGGTGCTAGCTGGGCGCCCTCGTAGTTAGGGGGAAAAGGAAAGGGGGGGAGGAGGTTGAAAGGATAGAAAAAGACCTTGTGCATCAAAGACGCGGTAGGTGGCTTGCGCCTCCGGACAGTTCAAAGGCGCCGGCTGGGCGATCCCTCGGTGCCGATCGCTCGTGTTACTCAAGCCACGTAGGGAATAAGACCACGATTTTGCTGGGCCGCACAGGTCGGGCCTCTTCTGAGAACAAACCCGTCCAATCGACGGGCAGCGCCTAAGGAGAGATGTATACTTGAGCGTCACGACCCTCAGACAGTGCGCCATACAGGGACCTGAAACATACAGGACAGGGGATCCACCACAGCGGCGGTGACAGAGTATAATGAATTGTCTCTTGTCCTCCTTACCCAGTAAACACTGTCTGTGGTGTGTTTCGTAAGTACATACACACGAATCTTTATGAGAAACAAATCCCTGGCCGGCCTGAATGATACGCAGTAGGTCACGGAGGGACTGCTGCTCTGGATACGCCCTCGTTTCTTTCTTTTCCTTTGTTACCTTGCATGAAGACCACACACAACCCCATTCATCAATCTGCCGTCATTGGTGTACTTTGCTTCCGACGACCGAACAACTCAAGAGAGCATATACTTGCGATGGGCTCTTGCTAGTTCTCCGGCTCTTCCGTCTTTGGCGGTGTCGGTGTTACAGGTCGAGGAGGCGGCTCGTAACTGTGCATTGCATGTCTGTATCTGCTGCGTATGGGGTGCGGAAGACCACGTACTAACGATTGATGCCCGCCGCTGCGATAAGTACTACTTCCGCATGCATGTACTGTATGTAGGTATAATATGTAAGTATGGCATGAACGTGTTTGCGGCATAACCACTGAGCTACATGGTATTCTGTTCCTTAAATGGGCAATTCGGGTGAAAATTAAAAATATCTGTTAACGTTACCTCCATATAGTCCATGCACATTATTAGCTTGATTATCTTAGGTATCCTGCCGCATGGGCCGTGTGACCCTAACAAACTTGGTCGAATTTAGCGCGCGGGAAAGGCCAGCACGGCTCTCTCTTGTGCTAATGCTCCTAAACTAACCGCTCCACCGCAAGCAGATCATCGCTCTCCCAAGTGCGGAATCTTTAACAGCCGGAGTCCAACTAGACCAGGAGCGCCCGTCTGTCTGCCAAAATGGGCGGCACCAAACTTATGGTTAGCATGTACCAACCTATGTACTACGTGCTCTTATTCGGTAGGTAGCGGGCGGGATTCCCTCTGCAGCCCTACTTGCCGAACAGCCCGGAAGTAGCCCTTTCCATCGCCTTTCCCTTCCTTCTCATTGTCCCACCCTCGCCCGTCTTATCTTATGTCAGGGCACTACTGTATCAAGAAGATTGAATTACGCGCGCGTGGAACATGGAGACATAGGCGTGGAGAATTTCTTCTGCCCCGCGGTCCCCCCTCCCCCCCACTTCTCATTCTTTTTGTTCTCCTTGATTTCCCTATCACTTTTGCTTATACTCGGTTGGCCGCGCTAGAAGTGGGTCTGGCTGTATTTTAATCGATCCTGTCCGAGTTGCCAAGTGACCTTGGGATGATGGCGTTGCGGTGAAGTGGTAGGTTAATAAATCTTAGGATGCTGGTAGGGGACATCCCCCCGCCTTTCAGGGCAGGGAGTGCAGACACGCCACATGGATGCCAGACAAACGCTCGGTAGTAGTAATCCCCTAACACGAAGTTTGTCGAATCTTGGTCTACGTAATAATAAGCTTGCCATGGCTATACAAGCCGTAGGAGATGCTCTGGGACTCTAGTAAAACCCCCCCGTCCAAAAGGTTCCACAAGCTTACACGAACCAGGCCTACAGAGGTACCTTTGTACTTACATAAGTGTGGACTCTATCATCTCGTGGGGACTTGTTCACCACTTGGGGATACACGCCGTGTGGTAAATACAACAGTACTACAGTCTCCACCTCGTTTAGATGTATTTGGGAATGATGCCATCGAGTGACCCGAGCGCTCGGTTTACCTAAGTCGTTTTGATATCTTTATCGTGTTCCTTGAACTTAACTTACTGTACGATGGCACCTGGAGTTTGGTTGACCGCGACTCTACAAGGCTCTTATCGTTCACAAAAAAGTAACCGCTTTCGTACAGTACAGACAGCATTGACCGTTGCTGATCTCGCCAAGCAAGATGCTAAAATTCAACTCAAGGGGGGCACGCCTGTGTACTTTCTTATTAGTTCCCTCAATCTGCCAGGACTTTTTGGCTAATAAGCAGCGAGCGATGGCAAGTGTTCAGTTAATGATTGCCAAGGACTCGACAAGGTCATCGCCAGTGGTAAGAAAAAGAGGAGCAAAACATGTCGTACTGTTGCCTATGCTGACAGTTGACTCAATCCTCATTACTAATTGTGTAGGATGTAAACACAGAATGTGGGCAGTGCGTTTCGTTCGGCTGATGAAGCAGATCAACAATCAGTGGTGGTAGTGGTGGTACATAGCGATGATGATCATGGTGACTGCATTGGCCTGGCAATCGCTGGCCAACCCCGAAAATCCCCATGGGTTCATATTACCCATCTCCATCCACCAGTAATTCATTTTTGCGGTCGCAGACTGACCATATACCGATGCGTCGCTATGGCCACTCCATGGGGGAAGGGGGGGGGTGCGGCTGAGGTGGTTGGAGGGCTATGTTGATTGCAACTCTAGTATTATCGCTATGCATGGGCAGGGTTTGTGCAGATCAATTGAAAGACCGAATCGTGCAGCACCTAGTGGGAAACGCTAGGCCCGGCCCAAAATCCAACAAAAAAAAAAAAAAAAAAAAAAGGTGTGTCTCCCTCCCCCTCAGTCTAGGCTCACCTGATTCGTCCGCTCCCGCCAGGCACCATGATCGTTGTCAAAGCTGGCCCAAGGCGGGCGCTGTGATTTGCCAAGCAAAGCATGAGCGTTCAATTGGGGCGTGTTCGGATCTCCAATTCAGCCTAGAACGTCCCTCCTCCTACCGTAAGTCATGGTAAACTAAGCTTTCTAGTCAACGGCCAATTTTTTGGCTTCCGGGGTACCTCCCTCCATCCATCAATAGCCAGGCTACACTCACATTGGGGTTTCGGGATTGCATGACAACCCGATATGTATCGCTCCAGCTACTTCGTTAATATGGGCTCGTCGCACCTGCTTATCGCCGGTGGTGGCTAGACAAGGGGGGAGCAAGGTGCTGGCCTCATCCTCTTCCAGTCTCTTCCCGCCAACGCAGTTGGCTCGACCGGGTTCTCCTGCCTGCCTGACCCGCCGGTCGAGCTTGGGATTATGCTTACCACACTCATACGCCGAAGGGGAGGAGGGGGGGAGGGGGGGTAAGGAGGCAATCGATAAAGTATCAACCTTGACATTGATGGCGCCGCTGTGCGACGAAGGGCCACGGTGGACTGCTGTGAGCAGTGACCAGGACGTACATGGTACTTGAGCAAGTACTATACAGTCCATCCTCCCGTACCCCGACTTGGCGCGAGTGCTCTCATTTAACCTCTGCCTACATGCCCCCCAGTATGTACATGCGAAACCTTGCCAAAGTACGTGTGGCGGCTCAGCCATTTGGCCTAGCTCGGGCATTTTTGCTAGGTCATGTCTTGAATACCTCCCTGGCTACTTGGGCTGTACTATCTTCTGTAGTCATCTTCCTTGGCCACGGTTCCAAACTTGGACAATGTGATGGCACCGCCCTCGGCCCACCTTTAAGGCTTCTTGCCATGGCGGCGGCAGACGTTGAAGCGGTGCGTCTGCTCAGACGAGGTACTTCGCTAGGTACTTCTCGTTTTGTTTCTAGCTGGGTTGTATCGTCTGTCTTATACGTGTATGATGTACTCACTTCTCGCATCGTTATCTCGTGCTTGATTAGACATATTCCCAATCCCTTCCGCATTCGTTTCCACCTCGCATTTTCCCGATATTGATCCTCTCATAATCTGGTATTCCTTTTCCAACCTCTTCCGTGTCTCTTTGCGGGGTGGTACAGGAAACACGGCTCATAACCGTTCAGTGCTGTCCTTGTATGAGCAAGACTTAGAAGAACAACACTCCTTTTCATCAACAAAGACTTGTAACATAACACCGCCAAAATGGTGTTCTGTGCGTACTGTGGAAAGAGCTTTACAAGAAAGGAACACTTGGAGCGGCATATCCCTAGCCGTGGGTAACTCCATTACCACGCTGTTTGCGAATATACCAACTAATACGAACCTTAGACACAAATGTCAAGCCGTATAGATGCAGTGCATGTGGAATAGGCTTCGCCAGGAGGTAGGTCTCTTCGCCTTATACCTATGAAAGACCAAGTCTTGTTAACTTTGATATGTTTTCAGGGATCTCCTCCAGAGGCATCACTCGACATATCACGAAGCGCAGCCGATAGAACCACCCGCTGGATGTGTCCCCACCGTCGCGGGACGAACACCAATCGCTTGTTTAAATTGTGCCAGAGCAAAGACTGGTTGTGATAAGCAGGTGCCTTGTGCCAGGTGTAAGGACAAGAACTTGGAATGTACAGCTCGGTATGCTCGTCGGTCTTCCAAAGCTGCTCTACGAGCTGCACAAGCGAGTGCAGCTGCCAGTACTCAACTAGCTGCCTCCCTAGCACAACATGCTTCACCTGCAGCTACAATGAATCCTGCTCTTATGGATCTAGAAGAGTCGAATGAGGACCAGAGCTCAGTTTCTCCAGCAAACAATAATGTCATAGATCCTCACTTACAGCATCAAGATAACTCACCAAGAACACACTCCCCTGCCAATTCCCACCTCAGCCCAGACGGCTTCCCATCACCGCATACGCACGTAGACGGCTTGGATGAATTTATTCAGCTCGGAAACGACTTGATCCAACCAGAGACGAATTATCAGGATATGCTCGTTTGGACTGATTATCCCCTTGATCTTGACATGTATCCAACTAGCATATCTATGGGGCGCCCGGACGTCGCAATTGCAACTGCCTTTACGGAGCAGAGCGACATATCTTCGAGTTCAGAACATACGGCATCATCAAAGGGATCTATACACACGAGAAGTACTAGCGTGATGTCGGTTAATGATTTCGAAACTTCGTCAAAGCCCATCGAACTGGTCACCGCAGCTAGTCCAAGCGAAGTGCCGGAATTTGAAGTTGTCATTGCGGCAGAGGCAGCTTGGCCCCTTGCGCGTTGCAACCCTCCCATATTTTCAGGAACTTGTCCCCGCACAGCAATAGTCCACTTGGAGTGCCTGGAGCAAAAGTCCAAGCAGGATGGTACCTGGAACGCTTTAGAGAAGTATTTGGAACAGGTGGATTGGAATGCAGCAGATCTGGCTTCGGTGATTCCCATGAGCCCTCGCACCCGAGACAGAATGCTGGCAATCACGCAGACGTTTCTACAAAAGGCTCTAGAGATCCACCGCGGCAGTGCAGGCGGGCTCGGGAAGATGTCGTACGCAAGTCCAGGTATGCTGGCGTTTGTGGTACTGCCGCCTTCCAAAATACTAGAGTTTTTCCTTAGGAGCTACGTCAGAAGCCTGTCGTTCTTCTATTCGCTAATCTCTACCGGGTGCGTCGACCCCAATGAAATGCTGCAGAATAACCAAGCCTCCAGCCTGCTGGTGCTGCTGATGATCGCACAAGGCGCATCAGCGGTTCCCACTGCCGAGGCCAGAGCACTGTCTACAGGCCTCATTGAGACCTGTCGCATATCCCTCTTCGATATGATTGAGAAGAATGTCGAGATGTGTGCCGACCCAACCGCCCTTCGCTGCGCTCTGCTATTCACCCTATTGGGTGCCTGGAGCGGCGAAAAGTGGCTGATGGACATCGCCATGGGGCAGCGTGGCATGTACCTCTCGGTAAGTGAACAATCTCACCACGTGCGCAAGTTCCAACATACTAAACTCTCACCTGCAGATGCTCAAACATGCCGGGATGCTGGAGTCGCAACCTTCAATGATCCCATCCTTTCAAGGCCAAACAAGTACCGAGCTGCAGTGGAGAGCGTGGCTCCGCAGAGAATCACAAAACAGGTACGTATGATGCGATCACCGTTGCTAAATAAAACTTTGTAATCGCAGTGCACGCCTGGCTAACAATCTCATAGACTACTGTACAACTGGGTTATGGTTGATCAGGAGCTGAGCTTGTTCCATGACACAGCACCAACGCTGTCCATCAGCGAGCTTTGTGCCCCTCTGCCGGGACCTGAGCTCCTTTGGATGTCAGCCAATGCTGATCAGTGGCTTGCCGCTATGCAGTCCATCTACGGATGTACCGCCAACGTCAACCCACAACTTCTCACCACGCCCTCGTTGACACCTTCGCTTTATGATCTATTCCAAGACTTTCTCCATGACAACCTGTCTAGGAGGCAAAGTAGCTTATCCCCACAGCAGCTGAGGCTACTGTTGCATCCTCTGCAGAGCTTGTTGTGCCATTTGAGACAGATGCTCTCCTGCTTCTCCGACGTGCTCAGCGCGCGCCGCACTCCGTTGCGAACTGTGACTAAGTCGTCCACAATGCTTCGGCTGGAAGAGGTTCAAGCTCTCCTGCAGAAGTGGTACGAGCTCACGGTGGCCTACTTCAAGTCCAACAGCAACTGCATCGTGACCAAGACGAATCTGATTCTCTATCACCTGATCTCTCTCAATGCGGTTACAAACTTCCCCGAGATCGAGCGCCTCGCCCGGCGGGAAGGATTTGACGGCTCCTACTGGGAACTGTCGCTCCGCCATAAGCGCTGCATCTACCAGAGTGAGGAGTCTATCTTCCACTGCGGGCAAGTACTGCGCCTCACACGGGGGATCCCGCGGGACAGACGGCCGACGTGGTGGTCGATGGGGGTCTACCGCGCGATACTCATCCTCTGGACTGACAGCATCTCGCGTATGGATCCCAACTTCCCGAAGCGGGATGTCGCAGGTAGCAACCTGGTAGCTATTGACAACGTGACCCCTGAGGATCCCGCGGTGATTGCGTACCTCTGGAACGGAGACGGCGTGCCCGTACTTACGCAGGCTGACGGCACGACCCTCAGCCTGGACAAGCCTGCCGAGGTACTTGGCTACGCAATACAGACGATAAAGGAGGGTGTCAGCTCCCGGTTGAGCGATGGCGTCAAGCGGAAGCTCGTCACGCTCAATAGCGCCTGGACCCTGGACGGGTTTGCAAGGGCTAATGCTTAATCTTTCCGTCTCTTCCATTTTTAATTTTTCTTCCACCTCTCCCTTTTGTCTGGATATACTCATCAATATGAATTCCCACTTTTCGGTCATGTCTCTCTCCGTTCATCATGATGTAAGATAAAAACCGGTTACTACATGACATTACCTACCTATGTTGCGTATGAGCAACACTTATTATTTGCCTTTCTCAATTTCTTCTTCTTCTTCTTCTTCTTCATTCTATGTTTCTGTTTCTCTTTGGCGAATGGGCGTTCTGTTTTTCTTTGGAGGGGGGTTTCTTTTTTACATGGTTCTAGCGCAGTTACGGCGTTTGATGTTCACATTGCTGGGGGTCCAATACTTCGCTCTTCCGGGAGCGGAGCCCCACACACACAGGCACACACACACACCATAGAAGAGGCAAAAGGTCATGGGTGTGGAGGACATTTTATTGAAGATATATTGACACAGCGTGGAAACTGAGAATGGTATAGCATCTCGCTTGGCGGTGGCCGGTTACAGGCCTAGAACATATATTATCATCAACAGGAGAGCAAGAAAGAGGAAGCCGCGTGACCGCCCTGAGTGGCTCCAGAGAGGTACCGGGTACATGGCGGCATGGACGCCTGTTTGAGATGGATGGCGACAGGCATCTTTCTTGTTGACCTTGCTTGTACAATCAGATAGAAGCGTTTGTAGCTCGGAGTTTTGCATCTGTGGTGATGTAATGGTAATCCCGATATCTTGATTACTTTGACTCACTCCACTGGACAAGTGACCTACTTGACTGGGGTTCTCTATCCTTTTTGCCTCCTCTAACCGAGCCTCCTGCTGCTGGATATGGACCCCAGCTCAACACTATTGTATTGGCTCACTGACTGTGAGGCGGAAGAGCGACTCTCATTGGCTAAACCGCACTCATCCAGAACATATACAGGGTTGGGCAACCCCTGGCAAGAGCCCAAAATGTCGGGGCGGTTCTCGCCTTGGAATACAGGAATACAACGCGCAATCAATAGCGGCAAAACCGTGCTGTGCGTATGCATTTTGTGCGCATCCGATGCGAACTGCTCATCCTACCCTGCCCATCGCTCCCCCCCCCTAGTCCCTCCTGTTGACATGCGTATGACACCCCCGGCTAGCTTGTTCGCCTGCCTGCCTGCCTGTCTACCTTGCCGTATGGGTACTATGTGCATGTGGAGTGTTGCAGCGCCCTTATGTAAGCTCGGAGGGCCCCGGTTGCAAGTATAGGAGATCTTGCTAGTTAAATACACTCTTTTTTGTTCCCATTCACCGCCGCCAATGCAACTCTCTATATTCTCAGCCTGAGAGAGGGAAGGGGAGACGAAGCACATGCGCCAGCTCGACTGATACTTAAAAAGTCATAACGTTTCTTGTAAGGGAAATACCATTATCAACCTAGACTTTTCTTTAGTTCTTGCGTACGCAGTTTTGGTAGGTAACCATGGTTTGCATTCCGACGGGATCGTAGGAAAGAAAGAGGAAACAGAAGCCGCGGGGCTAAGCTTGGCGTTATGTTATTGCAGCTCGGAAGGGGGCGAAAATATGCAGACTTGGTCCTTCGGTTCCCACGGAAGGAAACCCCCGGTGCAACCTATCTTGACCCAGGGTTGTACCATTAGCATGTAATTGCCCAGCTACAGTGGCCTCTACCTCGTTGCTCTCAAGGATGTTTTCCAAATGACCACCAATGGCGCCAATACCAAGTACAAGAGAATAATCTCATACCACTACTGTAGGAACCGCTGGAGGGAGGGGGGGCAGCACCCCTGGTCACCAATACAGGACATTCGGGGCACACTCGCAGGGCAGTTAGCTGGCTCGATCGCTGCAAGCAGCCACCCGGACAGAGGGGCCATAAAACCCTCTTTACCCCTTGGAGAAAAAGCTGCAAGGCACAGCCAACTATTGGACTAAAACTCGATGCAGGCTTACGTTGATTGATTTCTCCACTTCCGTGGGTTTGTGGTGAAGAGGACAGCACTGCACCCTACTGCCGCTACAGCCATGCGGCATTGGCACCCCCCCCTGCACGCCGCATGCATCCCACGTCCTCTCTTACCTTTGATACCTATGCACAAAGTGCGTATCCCGGAGCTCAGTCTGACCTAGAGCAATCATGTAAGCCACTCGCCTGCTTCTCCCTTCCAGGGTAGTTTTACCATTCCGGACTTTTGGGGGCCGGGATGGGATATCTCGTGACTGTGCGGGTAGGGGCCGGGCGAGCGAGGGGCCGTTTAGCCAAGCAGGGAGAAAAGACGGACAGGGCCAGCTGCAGGGCTGAACTGGCGCTTGCGAGGCTGATCCGCCGGCCGGGGGGGGGGGGGGGGGGGGGGATGGAACCTATAGACTACCCAGGACTTCAACGAACTTCGAAGGGAGAAGAAAAAAAAAAGGGTAAAGCCAGCCAAATGACCAAACTCTGCAATGTTCCTGCTTTCAGCAGCGCATGATCGATTGTAACACTAAAGAAAGTGACCAGGATTCCCTGGAAGCTTTCCATAACGAGAGAGGGGCGTACGTGTATCTTGCAATCTGGATCTACAAGGGTTGGCAACCACAAGGTGTTGAGATGAATAGATATCAGCCGGGTGGGTAACCAAGCTAGCTAGCTATATAGTATGTCATCTGTACTTACATACTCTGTTTTCCGCCGCTCGCTCGCTTGGAGCGGACGGCCACTACGTTCCGGTTCAGGCCAGCCACTCCGTGCGATGCCACAAAAAAAGTCAATAATAAACCATTAACTGGTCCTTTCATCGACAACTCCACCTTGTAGTTTCCCCCCACTTTTTGCAATGGTGAAAGGTCTTTAGCGAAGGGGGATGGAGGTCAAGTTATCGAGAAGAAGAATAACCCCCCACATAAAAACCACCTTTTTTTGGGAAGCTTTGACGTTTTGGTCCTTCATGACAGAGCTTTTCCCAGTGAGGAGGGTCTCCCGCTGACGACACAGATGACATAAGAGATGTGCTATATACTCTTGCCGACAGCCAATGGGGAGCCAGAGTTTCACTTACGTGCCTCCCGTCTTAACGTTAAGCGCTTATGTATTATGTGATAACTGGCCCGAGCATGGTGTGGAGGGGGAGAAAGGATTCAAAAATTGCCTAAAGGAGAAAACTCCGCATGGTGATGGTGAGGATTGATTGGACAAGTCAATCGTGGGGAGGGGAGATCTTTGGCAGTTGTAAGGTTGGCACGGATGTGTTTCAAGTTTCCGGGGGATGCTTTAAATAGAAGAAGCGCGGGCTCGAATCACCTCGCTGTGTTTAATGCCCAATTTACTTTATTAACTCAACTACCGAACACTAGAACTTGGTAATGATAGGTTGGATACGTAATTGATAAGACCTGCTGCGGCCGCCGCATTTCGTATAGCTTTCTTTGGTGTTAAAGTAATTGGTGGTGAGAACAGAGCGATGCAACTGGTAACTCCCGTAGTCTACCATGGACAAGGCGCGTGTAAGTGAGAGAAAGTGTGTGTGTGTGTGTGTGTCTGTAGCACACCGAGTCGGAACAGGATGAGCAGTCAGGCCGTAAATATGCGAATTCATGGAGTCTTGCTTGTATGCAAGTCGCATTCGGTTGCGGAATGCGCCCAGGACTCTACCAGAACTTTGCCGCCACATTGCAGTGTTTGGGTGATATAAGCCAAAACGTCAGCTGTCGGGCTGACTGCCAGAAACCGCCAGGAGCAGCACGCAGACCATACGCCAGCAACGCTCAGGCCCCAGAACGGACCTTGAACAATAACAGGATTCAACTAGAAGAGACATTGGTGCCAGTCTAAAGAAATTACACTCGATTTCTACCGCCTGACATGTCCTGGCTGGTGAGTCTCTGGTGGACTTCGGACTTCCGGTGGGGGTGGGCTAATGACGGTGCAGCGCTGCGAAGGGGCAGGCCTCGCCTCAGGTGGTGCACACGAACCACCCTGCGAAAGGGACGAAAAGTCCAGCACTGATCCGCCGCCCAAATGCGCGCTGGACTTCGTCTGCTCCGCGCTGGAAGACTGTGTGCGCATTACCTGCGCCAGGGGAGGAGAGGCATTGGCGTTTTTGAGCAACCCGTATCAAGCAGTGTGTCCGCCCGCACTTAGGAATTTACCCCTCCCCCCCAGGCGCTGTAGTAGTCCCAGAGCGACTTCTGAGCCTAACGGGCCCGGTAATCCTCAGCCCGCTCAGGTCCCCCCCAAGGAAAAGGACCACGGCGGTGCTCGCTCGGCGTGCTTCTCTCCCACACCCCCCTGCGTGGCCGCCCCTTGGAGACAGAGGACGCCCACACCGAGTCCGCGAGGGCTCCGTGAGACTTCCCCAAATCACCGGAGCACCGAAACATGGGATCAGTACGCATATAAAATTTTCTCGAGATATAATGATGCATGCCTCTGCTCTACAATGTCAAACACTGCTATTTCCCAATCATACCCACATCGTGAGACTCAACTGCTTTTTATTATCCCCAAAATCAATCATTAAAACTTAGAGGAGACAAGCCTGAGCCCTCTTATATATATATATGTTCAAGAGAATATTTCACAGTCTATTTGGTAAACCAGCACGCAAACAGCAGCAGCAACATAAGCCCAAAATGTCTCCCGCAGCCACGCAAGATGTCACCCCCATCGCCACCACCCCCGCAGAGGCCATGAGCAACCAACCCAAGCCGTTAGCCGGCAAGGTGGCGCTCGTGACCGGATCAGGGCGCGGGATTGGAAAGGGCATCGCACTGGAGCTGGGCCAGCGCGGGGCCTCCATAGTGGTGAACTACAGCCGCAGCGCGAGCCACGCCGAGGAGGTGGTCGCGCAGCTGGCCAAGCTGGGGTCCAAGTCCATTGCGCTGCAGGCTGATATATCCAAGCCAGAGGAGGTGTCGCGGCTCTTCGAGCGCGCGCTTGAGCACTACGGACACATCGACTACGTCGTGTCCAACTCGGGTATGGAGGTCTGGTGCGAGGAGACCGAGGTCACTCCGGAGCTGTTCGACCAGGTGTTTGGGCTCAACTGCCGGGGCCAGTTCTTCGTGGCCCAGAACGCGCTCAAGCACTGCAGCGAGGGTGGCCGCATCGTGCTGACCTCGTCCATCGCCGCGCAGATGGCCGGCGTTCCCAACCACGCCCTCTACGCCGGCTCCAAGGCCGCCGTCGAGGGCTTCACCCGCTCCTTTGCTGTCGACTGCGGCAAGAAGCGCATCACCTGTAACGCCATCGCCCCTGGCGGCGTTCAGACCGACATGTTCGACGCCAACAGCTGGCACTACGTGCCCGGCGGTTACGAGGGGATGGACATCAACACCATCAAGAGCGGCCTTGCTAAGATGTGCCCCTTGAACAGGGTCGGTCTGCCTTCTGATATCGGCAAAGTGGTCTACTGCCTCGTCAGTGATGAAGGTGAATGGATTAACGGTAAGTAGAAGCAGCCCCTCCCTACGACGTGCTTTCTTTCTAATTATGATTGCTGACAACTGCTCTGTAGGTCAAGTGATACGCTGCTCTGGCGGAGGCATTTAAGATGCGGAAGCTCTTTTATTTTCTTATTTTCTTCCACTCGTTAATATGGCATGAAGCTTGAATAGGGGGGAGGGGGGCAATATGTGAAAAGTGGAATAGGAACTAGAGAAGGAGACGTGGAGGTGACTCGCACGCAGATATGCTTTTCTACATAGTTCACTGTTGTTAGCGAGCGTGATGGACAAAAGACAAACGAGGTAGCAGCATAGTAGACACCTCCATGAACACGAATCCAGGCATTTATACGGCCTTATCTTACTTAAAACCCAGTCTTAATAGAGTACATCCAGTGCTGGTATGCTTTTGACAAACAATCACCAGCTAGTTCTATAAATACGGCTCTCTGTCCAGTTCAGTCCAATCTTTTGTGATTCGTATTTTTGTTTACTAAGGGGCAAATACTTCTTTATATATATATATATATATAATGACAATAAAATCTTCAACAACAGTTTCCACACCTTCTAGAGCAGTGGCCAAGGAAATCGCCCAGGATAATTCCATCTCTACAAGAAAAATGCTTGAGAAAATGCTAACAACCGGTTACCGGCGGAATATGACCAAGAGAGTGCAGTGCTGTGGGAGAGGGAAGAAGTAGAGTCATCCAACCTCCCTCCCCTCCACCCAACCCAATTGTTCGCCAATATCGAGTTGCCTCTGGGCGTACTAATCTTGGTGACCCATCGATTACCCTTTAAGGGAGTTATTTGCGGGTTGCAGCGAGAATATCACCCTGCATCCTCCCTCAGCACAGAAGATGGCAAGTATGGCGCAATGAAAGATCAGGCCACCACCACCACCCACCAGAAAAAAAAGGCGGCCCGAGATGCATAACCCTTTGCTGCTTCAAGGGCGTCTGGCCATGCCTACAGCTCGGAGAGGATGGGACAGAGGGTTAGTGAGGGTGAGTGAGCGAGGCCAGTACAGCAGAAAGCTACCCCCAAAACCCTCTTTGTCTCCCTCCCTCCGTGCCCGATTTCTCTTCGTCCATCCTGTCCATCTCGGTAATCTGATGCGATCAGGCCACGCCAAGGAATCCAAGTCGAGTTGAGGCGAAGGGCTCCACGCAATCGTGCACCCCGTCAGCTGCAGTGAAGCCTATCTGACCGGCATTCAATGATAGGCGCGCAGGGATCGCTAGTGATAACGTTATTTTGTTTTATTTTTATTTTTACTTTTACTCTGGTCGACTGCTGCTCCTTTGTGTTTCATGTGGCGTGTTACACTCGGGAGATGCCGAGTTGCCAGTCCTGCTCGTCGTGCGCTACTCGTTCAACCGTCACATGCTCAGGGAAGCGGCGGAGCGCGTGGATGGAGGAGTTTATGGTTGGTTGTTTGGGGGGGGGGGAGCGAGGCAGGGGAGGAAGTGATCAAGGGAAGGTTAACGGATGCGATATTCACCGGGATTTGCACGTTGCGGTTGCGGAGGAGCAGTCTTGATCTACCTCGTAAAGCAACCCACCCTTGGAGATCGTGGGATCCCTGCGATGCATATTGATCAGGCCACAGCCCGCCTAGCGATAATGGTTTCCTTCTGCTGGCCGCGTTAAGGGACAACCCACGCCCACACCCGCCAGCTGGCGTGCCGCAGATTGCTGCTGGCTGTAAGAATAATAAACCCTGCCGGAACCACACAGCATCGCTGCCTTCCGAGCAGTGGCCAGGACATGCATGGGCGAGGCAGGGATACGTCAGCTCGCCTTTCGCTCTGCCGTAGGGAGCCACCACCACCTGGCAGAGCTAGAGGAGAGGGAGGCTGCCACGACTTAGAACTCGGAACTCGAAGGAGTTAGCATCCCATCTTCTCGTTTCACGGTGCACGTAGAGAAGATCCCGGATGACGGTCAACATCAGCGCCTTAACCGAGAACCCCCTTGACCCCTACAAAGTGCGTGATAAGTGCATTTTTTCTATTTTAGGCTGAGTGAGCTTATGCGAGTGCGATCCTAGTAGTGGTGATGCATTACAAGCTATAATGATGGGCCTACACACTCCACCCAAGTTCCTGTACAAGCCCAACCAAAGGAGTACACCTGGGAGCATCACCAACAGCAAAGCCGCTGGCTGGTGGTGATGAGGCAAACCCTTCTAGAACCCTTGGTGTTGCCTCCCTCATGCGGGCTTAGCCATAGTATCATGTACAGCCATGTGTGATTGTCCGTAAGAAGTAATCTTGGGTCGAAGAGGGCGGCAGCCCATGCACACAAGAGACTCCTCTGCTGACTCCAACAGGGTAGTCAAGACACGCTTAGAGTGGCGGACGTAGCGAGTGGGGGGGGACGAGACCTCTTCCTTCCTTCCCCCCTCCCTCCTTAACCAACCAACCAACCAGACCTCCCTTGCAATGTTCGTAGGGCTCTTGATAGGCCTAGTAGGGCAGAAAAGCGTGCGGCTCCTTTCGCTAAGATTCTCGGGACCGGAGCTGGATTGAATCCTGCCGCGTGGAGTGCCGGTGGTAAAGTACCCTTTCCCCACCCGTATATTTTGACCACTCATCATGCATTGGTGCGATAAGGCTGATGACGACAGAGGAAGAAGAGGAGGAAGAAGAGGAAGAGCAAAAAGGAGCGTGGGGAAACAAAAAAAAAACCCCCCAGGGACCACAGGGTCTGTCTGTCTCGTATGATACCTCGTCACAAGAATTCATGCTCACTGTATCTTGCGAACACGAACTAAGACGAGCTTCCAAAAGGAAGCCCGGAGCAACCCCATCGGACTCTCTGCAGCCAGCTGTTGCGGATAAGCTCCAATGACAAGCTCGATGGATTTGAATCTGTGTACCATCATCTGTCCATGTCTGTGAGCTGGCTCCACAGAAATACAATGCACAACCACAGTCGCAACTTTTTATCTCATTTTTATTTCCAATTTTTATTTTATTGCCGAGCGTGGTACGCAATCCCCAGGACGGAGAATAGTTAGGTGAGATGGGCAAACTGCCTAACTTATGTTACACAAAAAAGAAGGACTCACGGAAGGATTGCTTGGTTGTCTTATACTCAGCCCCCGCTACCAGCCTGGTGGGAAGGTTTAAAATAAAATAAAATAAAAAAAGGCTACCTATGTTAGGTTATTTTTGCCTTCGGCACTTCGGGATCTCTATGTAACGCGAAGTTGGGGCAACCATGCGCGTAAAAGTACTTCAATACCTATAGGGAAAAAAAGGAAAAGCAGCTAAAGAACTGCTAGACTCGGGGTGGGGGGTTTTAAATTTTAATAGTATTGGAACAAATAAAAAAGAAAGTAAGAAAGAAACCCACAATGCGCGGGAACTGCTTTGGTGTGCGCATGAGTGCACATGCCCAGTGCGGCATGCCATTGGGCCGGGAAAAGAGTCAACGGGGTCAGGCTGCGATACGAGGAGATCTGCGTTGACTTGCATAATCTGGATTGGTGGGCCTGGAGAGATTCGAACTAAGATGGGCGAAGAGGGGTGAGTGTTTGTGTGGGTGTGAGTATGAGTGTGTGTGTGTGTGTGTGTGTGTGTGGGAGCGAGAGAGAGAGACAGAGAGAAAGACAGAGCAATTCTAAGTTACAAAGGAGAGGCAGGGTACGTAGGGAGCTTGATGGAAACTGGTACCAGCCTGAATGGGGTGGTTTGCCAAGAAATCGACAGAGCCGTAGTATGCGGTATAAGTGGATAGATATCTCTATAGCAAGGTATAAATATAGATATTCTGTAAAATGTGTGTCGCGATGGCGGTGGCGCGCAATAGTGCCCGCCAAGTATTTGATCGGAACCCAGCCCTAAAAGGTCTCTCTCCTCCAAGCAATAGTAGTCAGTAGTCACCACCACCACCACTACCACTGCCACCTCCACTGCTATGTATGTATGTCCATACAGTTGAAGAACGTTTTGGACTGTTGATCAGATCAGGTGAGAGATGACAGTTCACAGGGGTTTCCCCTCCGTTTTTCAGCGAATCCCGCCAAGCTGCCTTGGCGGAGGTAGCTCCGTAATTTTCTCAGATGGGCAGGCGCAAAAGGAAATAAATACAACTGCGGATGTCTCGGTGAGATTCACCATCACCTATCGCCATCATCGTCGTCGTCATCGTCATCACTATCATCATGGTAATCGCTATAATTTGCACGGTTGTTCTCACGCAGTGAGATTGGTGTCGCAGCATCAATCCTCTACTGCCAGGTAAGTGACTAGCTTCCGCGTGTATGCACCAATCACATTGCCCAGTTTCGGAACTCATCGCTCTTCCTGGGTAAGTACTAGGTATCTCTTCTTCTCTTGCCTCCTACTCTCTGCTCCTTCCTTGCGCATCGCTCACTCATTGCCTCCGCCTCCACATCAGGATTCATGTATCTCTGCCCCGTGCTGGAGCCGCGTAGCCGCTGTGGGGTGGGGGGTGCGTATTATGTCGCTTGCGTGTAGAGTGGTAATCTGTGTAGATGTTGTAATATGTGCTAGATCGCCAGGTAAGACCCTCCTCACCCCGGAAAGATGACAGGACTTGAGGTGAGGGGGGGTCCATAGCAGAAGCGTCATCGTCATCAACATGGTTGTCAGGAGACTTGTTCCGGGTTAATGTATGCGTGTCTTGGAGATGGCCAAAGTTTTTATTTTCTTCTTCAACCCCATTTTCCGTCAACCTCCCTTCAAGCGGTCTGCTTCCATTTTGGGGGAAGGGAGTGAACAGGAAGAGTTTCAAAGGGGACACTAAACTCTGTCGATAGCAAAGCCCGGCTCCCCTCTGCATACTAAAATCAAAAGGCGGCTTTCATGAGACCACATGGGGCTGCATGGCTCTATGGCGGGGAAAGAGGAGACCAATTCCGAGATCCAGTGTGAGTGGGCGTGTGAGCGTGAGATCTAAAACACACCCACACGCACACCCATACCCACACCTACACACGCACCCACGCACAAAGAGAGTCGAAGCCAGAGCCTGAGCCTGAGCCAGAGCCAGAGCCAGAGCCAGAGCCACAGAGAGGGAGCGGCTGTGGGGGCGGGGCATCGGCAGAGCTCTCTCTGGTCCTCGCACCTCTCTGCATGGTAATCGGGACGGTGGTGTGGTATGTGCATGCTTTGTAGCTTCTGGGCGGAAGGGCTATTTGGAAGGGTTGGGGCTGCATATCTGGTTGCGCCTATTCGATGGCCGCCGGCCAACCACATCGGAGCCCGGCCGCCAAGGTCTGCCTGCTCCGCATGCGCCTGCTTCTTTGCTTACATCAATCTGCATCCTGCCTTAGGTGGGTACCTTCAGATGCTTTTGCATGCTACGTCTCGCTCTGTCTCTCTCTCTCTCGAGAGAGAGCGAGTGACAGAGAGGTTCTAGCCCAACTCCCCCAAATCTGCCAAGGGTACCTATCATGAATCCGTCATGGGCCGATACGTAGAGGGGAAAGGGTTTCCAAGATCGCGATTAATCAACCTCCCAACAATCACTGGGTTCCGCTTTGAGCCGAGACTGGGCTCGGCATTCCTTTACTGGACCGCAATGACTGACAGTATCCATTTTACAAAAACGAACTGCATGTCACCGATTAACCGAGTTACTCATGAGCAGGCTGCTGAGTCTGGGAGAGAGAGTATTGCCTAATGACGAACGCGCAAGATGTGAAAGCAAGATGTGCCTCACACGCAGCTTGTAGCTCTGGTTGGCCTTTGGCGGAACGGCAACGTTACTACCATGTAGAACGAACCGGTAGGAGCAGCAGTGTACCCCGGCATATCTCCCTGCTAGTTTCGTGTCACAGTTTTGAGGGACTGCTCACGTTGACGTTGATTGGGCATTCGGGGTTTACGGCTAACTAGCTAGCTTGTGAAGTGAAAGCGTCTCACTCAGAAGCTCTCCATGGAGTGTACATGTCCCACTGTATGCATGTTTCACTGTTCCCGTACAGGAAGACGCCCAGGGCAAGAAGTGCTCTCGTTCTTGATAAACTCGCAAGAGAGGGCGGGATCGTGACTGTGGAAAATACTGCAAGTCAAGCGGAGTAAGGGGGGAGGGGGTTGCGCAAGAAAGAGAGAGAGAGAGAGAAGGCGAGTGTGCCAAGTATTGTAGTAAGTACCTTTAACTTTCAAAGCATCAATTATGGCTCATCTCATATCTCGTTCATCAATAATCATCAGTATGCCTGCCCTGTACCTGTATTTACACAAAAAGTCTGTGACACTTCAAGGACCGTGAACTTTTTGGCGAAAAATGTGCAAATGCAAAAAAAAATCAAACCCAAAACCGATACCCAGCCGACCGCCTATTTGGAAATAGTGTGTAACCCGCAACGCCTCCAGTTCAATAACTGTTACCCATGATGACTTTCTTTTCCCAAACTTTCTTTCAAAGGTTGAGATCTCCTGGATCCTTATTCGTAGGCGATACCGCTCGCACGTGCAGCTTGTCTCAATAACCCTGCCGCTCATTTGGCCGGATCGCGACGATGCCGGTTACCATTTTGATTGAGTAAGACGGCTTCCAAAAGCATTTGATGAAATGGAAAACAAAAATCGTGCATATCGGAAAAGGAATGTGTCAAAAAAAAATTTGCAAAGGAATCTCGTATCAAAAATGAAGAAGAAGAAGAAAGAAAGAAAACCCCAAATACAATAGAAACACCCATTTTGATCATGGGAATGCCGCTTCTGTGAACGCCAGGTATGCCAAATGATGCTCCATGGGAAGTGGGTTTATAGAACACGATCGTGTGGGTCAGCGGTCACGGATGGGAAGCGTAAGGGAGCCTAAAAGAGACCTTTCACCGAACAAAGGAACTTCCCTCTTCATGTATAATTCGTACCGCTCTTCCTGTGGCTGACCACCTCAAGCGTGGTCCCTAGGTTCTGCCCGAGGTAGCCAATCATCGCTTTGCTGACTTCAGGGTCCTCAGACAGGTCACCGCACACCTCGCGGAACCTGGCGTATACCTCCTCCAGCTTTCTGAGTTCTCGGGCTAGTATCTCAAGCTCCAGCCATCGCCCATCCTCACCGTTTAATTGGTAGACGCCGAGGCTGACGCCTACGCTGGCGCTAGGGCTGCTGCGACCGTGGGCTATGCTGGGATTCTCGAAATACGAATGTGAAGCGTTTTTATAGAATGATGTGATTTTGCCCATGACCGTCGCTAGCAGCATGGCGGCAGTATGTGTGCCTGAACGGCTCATACATCGCCCGCAGGCCAACATGGCAGCACAGCCCTCAACGGCTTTCCGGTTGAGTGACAGCACCAGGTCAAACGGTGGTGCGGCCGGAGAAGATGCGTTGTGTAGAGCTTGGAGAGACTGTAGACAGACCGTAAAGCAGGTGCAAGATCCTCCTAGCGATGCCGCAGGTGAAACCCCGTGGCGTGAGTGCATGACTGGTGTTGCTGCGGGACTTGGAAAGTGATTAGAGTTGCTGGCGGGAGTCGAGCCCTGGCTATAGGCGACAGCATCAGGATTGCTCACGTCGCCCCAGCCCATGGGAACCGTCATGGACACATCGTAGGATTGCGATCGGGCATGTGCTCGGTTCATCTGTGAAGGAGGTGAAAGAGAATCCCCGTAGCTCGCATACGGAAGGTCCATGGGAGGACTCCATGCCACTGCGTTGCTGTACAACTCTGCTGGCATAGGCATATGGCCATGATCCTGCATAGCGCCGTCCTCCGTCCCCAAGATACCTAGCCCGGAAGATAAGTGATTATTCCTCCCCATCGACCCGTCAACACTGCTGGGAGGCGTGACCCAGCCGGCATATGCACGCATTGAGTAGTCAGAAGGTTGGATATGGGGCTGGTACGCCAGTGTAGCTTCCTCGGGAATGTGATTTGGCTCGGGGGCATCCTGACTGCTCCCGCGGTGAGAACCTCCGCTGTTTTCCAACTTAGGCTTACCAGCCCGGCTGGAAGGTGAATACCGACATTCGATGCCACACGCAAGACAGCGGGAGCAAATTGGCCTGGCCTTTGAGCATTTGACCTTGGCCAGAAAGCACCCGTCGCAGGATGCACGGAGTCGCGGTTGGCGATTTTTAGCTGTAGTGGCCATGGGAAGAAGCAAGAAGCTACTAAAGGGATATATATATGTGCGTCAACAATAATAGTAAAGGGCACAAGACGGCAAGTTGATGGGCAAAGGCTCGATCAGCATAAGAGGAAGTATCTGGGGCGGAAATGGTAGACAGGCGGCTATAGGCAGGTATAAGTATGATCGGACAAGTAGAGAGAAGAGGTGTATGTACATAATGGCTAAGCCCACTTTGTTACTATGTTTGGGCTGGGAAGGAAGGAGTCAGACAGAGCAGGGGGACTTGGGAGGATTTAAACTACACCCACAAAGCCACAAAGAGAGAAGAGATGGCATCCAGAAGCGATAATCAACATACGCGTTAGACTAGCAGTGAGACCCAGAACTTTGACGAATGGTGGTGGCAAAGTACCACAGGCTGAAGAGGGTTGTACGGCAAGCACACTGAGCCAGGCGACACCTATAAAGACACAGCCCTGAACAGATGCTGTGATTGCTTTCAGAAGGAAGGGGGTATCTCAATTTGTAAGAGGAAAACCAAAAGTGATGTCAGTTGTCACGGGAGAAGCGTGAATTAGTAGGACCGGGGCGTCGGGGGAAACCACAAGCGGATCAGAGTTGGATGGACACTTCAGTTAGAGCAAGATTGGGATTCCCATGTGCAATACGGAGTACTTGTACCACGGTAATCATACCAAATTGCAGTACATATGTAGGCGATAAAACATTAGCGGCGGAACGGCCAAGGAGGGCTGGTAAGCACGTCAAGAACAGTGCAAATTACTCCAGGTACGTATGTGGCACCCTGCAAAAGACGGCTGCCAAGGCTAGAACATATATGGCTCGGCCGCTGAGGGTTTCGAGCATGATGGAGAGGGAGAGTACAGTAGACGCGGCGGTCACGAAGAGTGTAGATCGCTGTTCGGTTGCGGTGCTGGAGCAGGCTTTGAGTTTATCTTCCCCCCGTTCTATCATGATCAACTTTGGCCCGGTCGAACCGTGGTACATTCTAATCTGGAGAGCGTCTAGCAGCTGTGCAGGGTCGGTCCTAGGGTGAAGATCATAGCTCAGAGGAAAACACACCAAGTGTGCGGCGTCGAACGGTGAGCGACACGAGATGCATGATTAGCGCAGCCAGAGTGGAGTGTGCTGCACTGTACTGTACTCGAGAGGACGTGTAACAGGTCTGCAGTGGCAGCAATACCCACCCAGATAAAGGAAGTTATGTGCGAGGTGGACGCAATAGCAAAGGCAGAGGGAGAGCCAGAAAAGCCGCCAGGGTTACCGTCACAAAGTCCATCAGAACGACGGCTTACGGCTTCAGCCCTGTCACGAAGGACAACAGCGATTATTTTCCAGTGTCAAGCTGAACTAGAAGAGAGGCACGACTTCCTGGAGGACGACCTGGGGTGTCGCGTCTGTGCGGCCGTGGTAACCATTTGTCCGAGGCGAGACCTGACGTATAAGAGGAGAGCCATGTCGCTCCTTTGGGCGATCCAGAGAGAGGGAGGCGTCGCTAGACAGCACAGGTGAGTTGGTCTAACGGTTTGCTTAGGGCTTGGGTAGTCCGGCTGATGGTGCCCAGACCTCCAACGGCTGCAAGCCTGGCAATTCGGGCCCGGAGCATTGGTCAAAGGATGGATGGTATCCAGGTCGCCCAGGGGGAGTTGGTTAGAGCAAGTTGTTTTACGACACGGACGTGGATTGGACAGCAGCCGCAAACTAAATAAATCAGTATCGGGCTTCAGCCCACGAGCAATCGGACTTCTTGGCTCTCAAACAAGGTTTTAGGAAACGCGCCCATAGGTTCCGAATGGACGGGTCTTTAACAGGCACTGCTGGTGTGCTTTTTCCCACTGGGGCTAGTCCCTTCTCGAGCCCCGTAAAGTCGCGGCAGTTTTTATCTCCCTTGCCAGCTAACGTTATTAACCGTCGTGGGGCGAGAGGCCCCAACAGCCTCTTTTGGGCTAGATTCCACGGCTGCTTTGCCTGACCTAGGGCCCGACAGGACGCCACTTTTGAAGATAAGGTTTGCAGCCTAAAATCCCGAAAGGGGGAGAGAGAGACGGAGGGCGGAAATAAATAACTTATACAAAGAGGGAAAGGAGGGGTTAAGGTAACAAATCAACAAATCCGGGTGGAAAGCTGCACATGATGATGATGATGATGCTGATGATGAATGTGTACCGCACTGGTTACTAGACAACCTAACTAGAACATCGAATGTTACCTCATGTAAGTATTCTATGTCTGTACGTAAACCGGGACCCCTCTTGGCATTCGCACTTACATACATATACATTATACATACCTTTGATCTCAGGTCTCGAGCGTCGCCGGGGTTTGATGCAAGGTCATGCCATGTCATGCCATGCTATGCTATGCTATGCCATGCGACAGGTAACAAGCCAGCAACTTCACCTCACCACCCCCTCCTTTCCTCTCCTCTTTTTGGTGCCCTCTAAGCGGCTGAGAGGAGGGATTCTTGTAGCAAGTTTTTATGGAGGGTCGGTCATATGTAAGTAAGCGAGTTAGTTACGTTTAATGAGCAAATCTGTTTCGGGTGCGTCATCCGCATCGTGCTTGATAGATAGCCTATGACCCTTATTACCGTATCAAGCAGCGATCGCTGGCACCTGGGGGAGGGGGGAGTTGCGTGTAAATTGATAATATGCAACCTTCTGCTCGCTTGGCTTAGCTGGCCTAGACTAATCAATTGCCTGTCTGCTTTTCACTCTTATTCTTATTTCTAAAGCGGGAACAAACCATGTCTCGAGACCGCGATCTTCTACCTCCTCCCATCCCCTCGGAGTGCCGATTGAAGCGCAGCAGATAAGGCACAGTAAGCTCACTCTGACACCCGATAGCTGCATCTTCAGAATAGCAGAAGGCCCAGGTAACTCAATTGGACATTGGCCATTTGAGAATGCATCGGCAGCAGTACTAACTGCCGAAGCCCCTCTTTCAAGCAATCAGCTTACTCTTGATCCTATCATATGGAAGAACCCTGATAGGCCTGCATGTAGAGGCCACAGAAGAAGCAGTCGGCAGCATCGAAGGGAAACAAAAAAAAACCCCCCCAAATATCCCCAGCAAGGGGATTGACGTGGACGTATGTGCTACTTGGCTGTTTGGCATCCTGAGGCTTGCGGAGTGATGTTGATCCCAATGCTAAGAAACCGCCGCCGCATTCTAATTCGGCACAATCGGCGGAGCTAAGGGTTCAATGCCGCCATGGTACATAGCTTGAAGGTCTAATACATAAGTCAAATGCATGGACTGGGGTGGGGAGATAACTAGGCAAGTGAATGAAGTTGGATGTAGCCTGCATGCAAGTGCATAGTAGTCATTCGAGGCCACGGCTTCTCTTTTGCTGAACGGGGATTGAGCTCGGGGCGATTGACTATAACAGGTTGGGCAAACGAGACTTGGGGGGTGACCTGGCTGGCGTAGCTCCAGCTGCTCGCTCAAAGATTGGGCCGATTGGGAGCCTTTAGTGGCGGGCGGTCGTCAGAGTCGACCTGAGAAGAAAGGGGAGTACAGTAAATAAAGAAAAGAAAACGCTGAGTCTTTCCCTTCCCGATTCGGCCCCGAGAATGCCGTATCTGCACGCCGAGAATGGCACTAAACCCGTTGTAAAGGTCGCTTCGACTAGGAACCAGGGGTAGAGAGAAGCTAAGACAGACCTTCTGGACGTGTGAGTGGACGACCGAAGTTAGATGTAGTAGAGAGCTGAGAGGTAGTGTGTGAGCGATAGAGACAGAGTCTGGGAAGTTATGGCTCCTAGCATGTCCGCATATGTCGGCAGACAAGGCGGCGCCACCATTAGCGCTCAGATGTTCTATAACCTGAAGCTCTTATTCCACATGAGGAAAGACCTGCGCGTTGACTCGAGCTGAGTCGCTTGTGCCATTCTTGTCCATGGTCCATGACGCAACATCAACATCGCTTCTGGAACTGCCTGGGCACTTCCTAATGCAGCACATCGAGCAAGTAGAAAGGAAAAATAAAATTGGAAAACAACGTGCACTTTTCCTAACCCTCTTTCGAAAAACGTTGACAGTGGTGAGCGGAATGATGGATACTCCTGCGATCACGACAAAAAGTTGGCAATTGATGATTGCAGACTTGCGTGCGTCTTCCTGCTTGTCATCCACTTCTCCATGATTGCCACGCGATGATAGATAGAGCTTAACTTTTAGGTGTTGCTGGACGCGTAAGAGTGGAGTTGAACGCCCATCGCAGTACAAACGCCTTGTCGCTGGTAGAGAAGCCGTCGTGCGCCTCGTGGAGTAGCGATAGCTATCTGCTAGAGAGTCATTGGGGGGGTGGTTGCCTGTGTAGCGCACGACTCAAACGACAGCACATAACGCTGCCTTGCCACATAGCATGCGGTGATCCGATATCTTCAGCCAATTTGTTACTTGATAGGGCGCCATGGAGTCGGAACAACTTCCACAGGCCACGCGGGCTTGCTCGGGGCTTCTAATGTCTCCATCACCGGCCACTAATACGAACGATCACAATCAGCACTGTGCAGAAGAAATGCATTTGGAACTATTCCGAGTTTCCGACCATGCTGGAGTGGTAGAAAAAACTGCTAGTAATAACAAAGCTTCACTTATGGCTGGAATGGGGTATTGAGATTCAGCTGATGTTGATCCTTTCCAGATATCATGCTTGGGGCTTTGGCAGCCTGTCGCATTGGTCCGGACTGGAGATGTGTGGCTGTTACACCCCTGTGACGCAGCTGTGATGTGCTGTCAAAACGAGCCTGGCGAGTACTGGCTGGCTACGCTGCAGACTGGTCTCAATGCTGCGTCAAATTCCCCAGCAGTTTGCGGGAGGCTTCCTGACTTCCAAGCACTTTGAACAACGATCGCCGGTAGCTTCGTACATAGCAGCATGGCATGGTATGGCACGCACACGCATGGTACAAAAAGCTGCACCGCTGGCATGGTAGTTAGGAGCCCTGTGCAGATCCTTGGCCACGTTGATCCGCTTGTGGAAAGGCCGCACGACCCAGTTATAATAGTTCCACTCCTCCGGAATACCCCCCGTCCGCGTCCGGGCTCCGCATGCTTCTTGATGCGGAATTGACTTGTGCATGAACTTGACGGGCCTACCGTCAACGAAATTTGGAAGTGCTTAAGCGATAGAGCCTCGGTAATTAGACAAGCAGTTGACAAGGGAGACTATGGCTTGGCAGGTTTGCTTTCTCGAGCATTGGTTTGGCTTCTTCACAACCGCTGCCCCGGACCGATAGAGGCGAGGGAAAGGTTGGAGGGGCCGGGGTGTGGTGAGGAAGCTTCTACCAACCACTGCCCCAGTATCAAAGCAGATTGAGATTAATAATAGTGATAACTTAAACATTAATCCGTTCACGATTCTAAGTCAAAACACGCAAGCGGCTCTTTAGAATGGAGCTGCCTCGAGACAATGCCATTTTCTCAAGCCTGAACCTTATATCACAGCGAGGCTGCATGAATAGGACAGCTGCAATGACTAGTGCCCATATAGACTCAGAACGGACTGCTCGCCTCACCACCGTAACAGGTAATAGGATTTTCGTTGAACGTTTAAAAATTAGGGTTCCGGTGACTCTAGGAAACTTAACTACTAGACTGCTGGCGCCGTCTTCGTGTCTTCCTGGTTGGGGGGTGTTTTCTTGGCAACGGGTTATATTATATCATCACCAACGGCCTCTGTCCGTGCTTCCGCGCGGTCATGAACCTGATGGCCTAGTCGGATCGATGGTTTCCCGAGATTTTAGTTTCCCGCGCTGGCATATGGGGGTGTAAAAAGTAGCTGATCTTTCTTTATTAGCTTTGACGATCTCTTTGAGTAATGATATCGGCGACCACTGCGCCGTTTGGTGAATAATCTTTAGTTCTGCTCCTTCGCCAGAGCCGCCACGAGCGGTCCGCCCTTCCCCCGTATTCGCGATGCTCCTCACGTAGAAAGTTTGAGAGCTGGGCCGTCGTTCGATTGTGGCAACTTCCAGACTGCTGGGCTCACACCCAGCCCAGAACAAAAGTGACACCCTGATTACCGCTCAAGCAAGAAACTGCAAAGTTTTGCGAGAAACACCACGACGGGCAGATAGCCGAAGTCTACCTTGGTGGATGCCGAAACAACCGACACATGCTTCCTACGCAGATTGAACCATGCGGCGTTGATCAGTAAGCAAAACCGTGACGCGTACGAAACGTCGTCGTGATGATGGAAGGGGGATTACTTGATCTCTCTCTGTTTCACTTCTGTAAGCCAATCTCGGGTTAAGGACCGGCAGTTACTACCGCTCGTCTCGCAGACTGGTGAAATTCTTCCAGGCAGCTGACCTCAAGAAAAAAAAAAAGGAAATGCTACAGTTTCAGTGATGGAAAGTCAAGATCACATGAGACTCGCCTGAGGGGGGAACTGCACGAGCCCGGGGGTGATCAGCAGGAACTGCAAGTGATTATCCCTCGCGGCTGCACTCTGACCTGCAGCACGTTGAATCTTGAAATCTGTGCGGATTCCCGTTTCGCTTAGGTACGTTTCCGAGACTACTTTCACCCAGGATCAGGTTCTGGCGGTTTTGTACTCAGAGAGCTTTCATCGGCACATTCCCTCCTTCTGGTAATACTCTCTCAGGAGGAGCGAAATACCTATGGTTCGTTGCATTGCGAAGGATATTGGCACCTTTCCTGTTATATTAAAATCGCAATTTCTGTGATTATAGCTCTAGATGAAGAAGTGTAGAAATAAGTCCTTTATCATTACCTACAGCTACTCTCGCCTTTTAGGCATTTAGTTATTTCTATACCGTTGAGTTGATGGCACTGACTTGAAGATATGTCGTAGGATTCTCAAGTCTATTAACACCACACCAATTGGTTTACAAGAGCTCAAGAATGTGCTCTTGTCGAGAAGGAAAAGTTATGGTGGGTTTCGTGTCATGCTATTCAGAACAAACCATCATTGGCCATCTGGGAATTATGAAAGTGTCAAATTCATATGACGGACCAATAACTTAAAGACCGCCCCTCCTCCCCCGGTATTGCCTAAACTTCTGGTTATGATGAGATCACCAAAATTTAGGATGAGCATCCAATCATAGATAGTAAAGTAGAATGCGGTCATAAGCATGCGAATGAACAGTAAAGTATATTTTTAAGCTGAGTACATAAGAGATCGTCTTGATAGTATGTTGCTGTAATCCTGCCATTACCTAGATTAAGATGTCTAAGAATGTTTCAACCTTCGATAGAGTACCAAATCAAAATGCCACATGACATAAAAAGAAAAAAAGAACTCCCAACTGAAATATCAAACCTGCGCAGTAGTTCCTTCGAAATCCACGGGGGAAAAAAAAATGCAGACAATAAAAATAAAAGAGCATTTACAAAGCGTACAAACGAGTGTAGCCTATGCCCACCAAGCCTCGTCCTTTTCACATCTATTCCTGCTCTATGAACTCATACCTTCCTTCATGAAACCTCCCAACATCTTCGCATAATCACCGTGCATCATGCTGAAGTGGTTACCCGGCATGTGGTAGAATGTCATCCTGTTGATATCCAGGTACTCGTCCCAGCGGTTGGGACCAAAATCATCACGGTTGTCAAGCAGGAAGAGCGCGTGACCAGTAGGGTAAGGGTCTGGGCGAGGGTCAGTTGGCAGCTTGCACACGCCGTCCTCGCACCAGATGACAGTGATTTTGGGGCACTTCTCGACGGGGATGGGCTCGGCCGTGTAGTTGGACAGAGCCGTGACCGACGCCGCGAAGTGAGGCAGAAGCCAAGAGGGGATCTTCTTGGCTGTAGGCGAGTCACCCTCGCCTAGCAGACCGATCTCCGCAAACCAAGCGTGGAGACCGGCAGGCAGGGGCTCGATAGTGATGGGGCAGGGGGCATCAATAATGATGAGGTTGGAAACCTCCTCATTTGCCTTGGTGAGCTGATTGACAATTTCATATGCAATCACCCCGCCGGCGCTCCATCCAGCGACGGCGTAGGGACCTACAGGCTGGCGACGCTTCATCTCCTCAATGAATTTGGTAGCCATGCCGTAGACACCACACTTGTACTCTTCCGGTGTTGTCATGAAGGGAGAGAACATGCCCCAAACGGCAACGTCAGGGCCAACCTCCGTGATCTCTGTATAGGAGGTAGCGCTACCGCTGCCATCGGGAATGATCCACAAAGTCTTGGTGGCGGTTCGGTGGTTGCCTTGGAGGAGAACCGATTTGGCCTTGCGATGGGGGTAGTGGTCGACAAAGGTGGCCTGTGCCTTTGGAAACAAGGCCTGTGACTTGACATCCGGCTTGCTTGGCTTAGCAGTGGACTTAGCTGCAGGTTTTGGAGCGGTGGGAGCTGGCTTGGGCTTGTCAGAAATGCCCAGCGCCCGCTCGATATCTTTCAGGGATGGGTTGTGACCAAGAAGGTCGGATGGGATGTTAAGCCCGGTCTTCTCACGAAGAATTCCGAGGATAGACAAGCTCATGAGAGAGTCCATTCCTAGTGCAGTAAGGTCAGGAGCGGCAATGATCTCCTCGACCTCAACGCCCATCTCTGAGCTGATAGTAGACCGGATGATCTCCTGGAGCTCACTGTTGGAACCAGCTGACTCATCGCCCTTGAGAGAACCTTTTTCACTGTCATCAGGAGGTGTGGTAACATCAGAGTCAATGTCCAAGTCAGCAGTGTCTGAGGAGCCGCAAGAGTCCGTGGATTCTTCTGCAGAGCTGGGAGCAGATGTCTCGAACTGGGCAAGGAAGGCCTTGAATGCGCCAACTGTAGGGTAGTCGTTGAACGCATGAGAGTCCACATTGAGCTCCAGCTCCTCACGGAGTCGCCCGCAGATGGTGAGGCCCATGAGAGAGTCGACTCCCAGGTCGTTGAAGGCGATATTGTCTGCCAGTTCGTCATGGCTTACACCTGTCTCCTTTGCAACAATGTCCATGATTTGAGCAACCACCGAGTTCTTGGCCAGCTTCTTGTTTACACTTGGCAGGTTAGCTGTGGTGACTTGCTTCTTCTCCTTCGACGAAATCTTAGCAGCAGACTTGGCGGGAGCAGGGATAGCCTTAGGAGCAATCCTAGGAGCTGTAGCAGCAGCGCCCTGTGGCGGAAGGACGATGTTGAGAATCTTGCGTGGGATTGCTTGGAAACGGACATCACCACAGATTCCGATGAGCCTGTCGCCATCAAAGACATAAGCGTCACCGGACATCATCTTGGAGCCCTTCACATTCTGCATCCGGATGTAGGTTTGGTAGGTCTTTTCTGAAGATAGGCGCTCCGCAAAGCGCATGGAGCCCCAGCCGTGGGAGATGAAGACCTGTTCGCGAGAATCGACCGCATCTGAACCATTCACTATGAATCCGGAAATGTGGCAGACGCTGTCAATCCAGTACGGGGCTGTATGGAAAGTTCCATCCTCGGGAGAGGTCTGGAAAACGACCTTGGCGGTGGCCTCGCAAGTCCGGCTGTCAAGAATCACTGTTTCCATGCCACGATACCGCTTGTCGTAGTCAACCAGAGCAGCAAAAAGTTTGTATGCAAGACCGCGACCAATCTTGGAGGCATCACCACGCTCCTCAGCGGCTTTGAGGGTATCGATGCGAGATTGGATGAGATAGCTGACACGCTCAAACTCACCCAACCATGCTTGGTTATCGCCAAAGTAGACCTTGCAGTTGGCGTGCTCGGTCTTCTTGGAGCCTTCTCCGGTAGTGTACACCAAGTAGGCAAAGCCCTCAGTGGCATCAACCTTGGCAGACACGCGGAGAATCTGGCTCTCTGCATTCGCGTCAAAGATCAAAGTCTTAGGCACTTCCATATGACTAACGTTGAATCCCACGTTCTTGGCATCCGGACGGAGCAGCTTGTATGCATATTCGCAGATGGTCATGGCCATATCACCATAGAGAGATGATGGAGTCAGAGCTGTGCCGTTGACAAGGTGCCCAGAGCAGACCTTTCGCAGATCTTCGCGACTCATGTCAGACTCTGTCTCAATCAGAACAATATCGCCATTAATCTCCTCCTTGGTGATGCTCTGAACAGTAGTCGTCGAAAGCTTCGGCTTCGGTGGCTCGATCGCCTTTGCTGGCGCGAGTGCACCTCGGTTCTTGGTGAGACACCAATCACCAGTATATTGCAGCCAGTAGTTCTTGTAGTCGAAGGAGTAGCTAGGGAGGTCCAACAAGCGGACAGAGGAGTCAAAGTCGCGGTGAAACTCATTCCAGTCGAGATTGACGCCAGCAGAGTGCAAAGTGCAGAGACTGGAGCTAAGAGTCTTGTAAGTAGCCTCATTGCGGCGAAGGGTAGGTACAGCAATAGTCGTAGCTCCAAAGGCAGCCTTGACCATGTTTGCACAAACCGGGTGTGGACCAACTTCCAGCCAGACAGTCTTCTCATCAATGATTCCAGCCTGCTGAGCAGAGACTAGTCCTCCAAGGAAGTTAACAGCCTCACGGGCGTGGTTGCGAAGGTAGCTCGGGTTGATTGATTCACCCTCGATGAGCTTGCCCAGGTATGGCGAGATAACCGGTACCTTGGGGGTAGCAAAATGGACGGAGCGTGCTACATGCTCGAACTCATCAAGAATTGGATCTACTTGAGCCGAGTGAAAGGCGAAAGGTACCTTGAGCTGAGTGCACTTGAAGTTACCAGCGGTGAGCTCCTTTGCGATGTCGCTGATCTCGGCAGAGGTTCCGCTAAGAACAGTCTCGCGAGGACCATTGATACAAGCAATGTTGGTTGTGGATGCACGAGCTCCAAGGGCTTCCGTCACTGTGTCAACGGATCCTTGGACAGCCAGCATGGCATGAGTTCCAGCGGTACACTTATCAACCAGTATCTGTGCGCGAGCACCGACAAGGAAGATGGCATCGCTAGCCGAGAGGACACCTGCAATGTGCAGGGCAGCGTACTCGCCTAAACTGTGACCAAGAACAACGCCAGGAGTAATACCCCAAGACGCCCAAAGTTTGGCGAGAGCCATCTCGAAGGAGCAGAGACCTAATTGAACGATGACAGGGGACAAATTCTGAACATCGGGCTCGCTCCCGTTAATCAGAGGTAGGAAGGACGGGAAGCCATGAATCTGCGCGAGCTGATCATACTCATCGATCGCGCTGCGGAACAGAGATTGGTGCGCATACAGATCTTTCCCTAACCCAGCATAGTGAGATCCCTGCCCAGTAAACATGAAAGCGACCTTGGGCTGTTCAGGCGATACAGGAACAAAGTTTGATTTGAGTCGCTCCTTGATGGCCTCCGCCGCTTGCGACAAGTTGCCGGCGGCCACATTCATGCGCCAGTAGTGCTGTATCTTCCTCGCTGTAGTCGTATAGGCCACATCGCTGAGGCGAGCCGTGGGGGTATTTTCTATCCACTGAAGCAGATTCTCAGCATTGCGGATCATTGCTGACTTGGATTTGGCAGTGATGGTTACTACATGAGTATCCCGAGGGTCAGCCACTGCCGGAGCGTACTTGGGGCCATCCTCAAGGAGGAGACCCGTGTTACCACCAGCAGCACTGAAGTTATTAACGAAGACACGGCGAGGCTTGCCATCGTGACGCTGTAAAGGTGTCTTGTGGAATGCAATGTTGACATTGCGGTCGCTAAGATCCTTGGGGAAAGTTTTGTTGATCTCGCCCTTGATGCCAATGTGAGGAGGGATGGCGTTCTTCTGCAACATCATGAGAACCTTAATCAAGGCGGTGACACCAGAGGCAGCTTCTCCGTGGCCCACGTTAGACTTGACTGCACCGAGGTACAGCGGGCGGTCTGCTGATCGACGACGCTTCGCAGGCGCGAACACATTGGTGACGGAAACCATTTCTGTGCCATCACCAGCTTGTGTGCCCGTGCCGTGCATCTCCACGTAGTCAACATCATGTGGGTCAACACCAGCTTCATCAAGGATGGCGGAGGAGAGCACCGACTGGGTCGGTCCATGGGGGTGAGTGATAGAGATTGCATCAGCTGAGTGGTTAGTCTTGGAGCCTAGAACCACAGCGAGGATATTATCCTTATCTGCCAGCGCATCATCCAGACGCTTGACAATTATGGACGCGCAGGCATCAGCTCGGCAGTAGCCATCGGCATCATTGTCGAATGTGTTGCAGTTGCCCTTCTTAGAGAGGAATTGACCGCGGCTCAGCCCCGAGAAGATGTCAGAGTTCGTCATGCAAGACAACCCACCCACAATAGCAGTATCACATTCCTTGACCCAAAGGGAAGTGCAGGCAACCTGCAAAGCGGCTGCGCTCGATGAACAAGCAGTATCGATGTTCAGACTTGGCCCGCTGAAACCAAAGTGGTAGTTAATTCGGCCAGGGCCGAAGGCACGAACACCACCAGTGATATAGTAGGTATCGACCTCTTGAGCAGCGTTAATTTCACGCCAGTCATCTGAGGTCTGACCATAGAATGTTCCAATGCGATCCAGCCGAGTCGATGGTGTTCTATTGGGGACGTAGCCGCTCATCTCGAGGGCTTCGTAAGCCGTAGTGAGTGCCATACGTTGCATCGGATCTGTCTGGAATGCCTCCCGGGGTGACATGTTGAAAAATCTGGGGTCGAAGAACCCCGGGTTCTCAATCCAGCATCCGTAAGGTGTATGACTGGTGTTGATGGCCTTGCCTGTGGAGTCGACATGCGTATCAACCGGGAACCGGTCCGCAGGGACTACTCGGTGTGCATCAATGCCTTTCTCAAGCAGCTCCCACAGCTTCTCGTGGCTGGCTGAGTCTGGAAACCGCCCCGCCATACCAACAATGGCGAGTTTGCATTTTCCGGTAGACCCATGGTTCCCAATACCTGAGATGCTGCTTGGGCGAGGTAGCTGCGGCTGCGATATGAGCGAAACATCTAGTTGGGTCTGCGCTCTAACGAGATTTGCCAATGTGCTTGCAGCTTGAGTAGGTCCGTACGGGATCACAAGGGCTCTGGAACCCTTAAAATTCCGTGCGTCATTGAGACTCCCATTCAAAGCCTTGTGGAAAAACAGTGGATGGTTAAGGATCTCGTTCACAACCGCCTTCAGAAGTGATTTTGTGTCGCTTTCTTGGAATGCCACTCCTGTCACACCCGACATGATCTGACTGCGCGGCTTGGATCCCGCAAGACCAGCTACTACAACAGCATCATTTAACCGGAGAATTGCCTCGATATCAACCGCCGAGTGCAGATGTGGTGCGTGGTACGGTCCGTACACAGGAATAGCTGTTGGTCTTGACTCAAACAGATCTTTGCTGAAAAGGATCCTAAGAGTCGAAGGTGGCCCTGAGATCGCAATGCTGCCGGCAGAAACCGCACTGATATATACCTGAGAGGCTTGTGAGATGCCCTTTGAAAATTGTTAGTCCAGAACCCAATTGACTGAAAGGACTAGCCCGACTTACCTCTGAGCCGTGAAAAGCAGCAAGTATATTGGTTGTCTGGTCCTCGTTTGCGCCAGGGATAACATAGGTCCAGCTTTCCGACGCACCGCTGGATGGGCACAGCCTGTCCGCGAGCGCTCCAACGTGTGATCCGACTCTATAGGCCATCAACACTACTTGGATGGCGATCGGCAAAAGAGCCGGGAGCGATGGGCTGGAGGCTATGGCAGTGGCGGCAAACAGGCCAGTGCAAAGACCCGAAAGAAACGTGTTTTCTGGGTTTGTGACGTCCTCGTGTTCTTTCTCGGAGCGGCTGAAGCATATGGTATCAGTCCAAGCTCTCAGACAACCGCAACCAAATACGCGAAGGGGATGTCTGAACTCACTCTAAATAATGGGCCAGCTGTGATATGCACAGCAAGGCGCTGTCGATTCCCGGGTGCTTAATGCTCTGGGCATGGTATCTTTCGTTAAGTTGTTGTAATGTGCTGAATCTTGGTATGACGCTCCGCTCGAGCGGTGGTAATTGGTCGATCTCCCTCCTCAGAGCTTCGCCAACTAAGTCGATAAAGGTCCTGGAGAGGAGCCCGGGGTTTCCCACTCTGCAGAAGTCCGCGAGAAATCCATATGTTTCTAGAGATTGGTCTCCAAAGAGGAGAAATGCCATGAGGTCCGCCATTGTGATGGTTGTGGAGACGATAACCTGTGATTTGGAGTGATCGTCCTCGACCAGACTGGGAAAGATGTGGCCCAACTTATATAGGGAGATGGAATATCTAGACCCTTGTACCACGACCAAATATAACAGCAACTAGGCCTCCCTGCCACTGGCATAGTATGCGGTCTGGGCGAACTGTAGATTTGACAACTAGCGTCGCCTGGGGCGTGGAAGGGGAAATTCACACCCCCCTTGACACCATCCCTCACTGCCTTATCAAGGCTATGCAGAATGTCCGTGACAGCTGGCCATCGGCGACCGAACTTCCTTCGAGCGGTAATCGACTAATTCCCGCTTGGGGTATATGAACGAGCTCGTCAGATACGGCTGCGACCACTAGCTCAGGTCGGGCCTCTATGGCGTACCAGCTGTACTCCGGATAAGTCTCAGGACGGGGAATCGTGACATATGCGAGTTCTCGACAGGTAGAGAAATGTCCGGCCAGGGTCCGTCACAGTTCTTGGCTCTGTCAAGACCAACTGTCGTTATCTCTCTACTTGCCTGTGGTTTGTATGCTGTAAAGGCTTGATCTAGCTCAGTGCGCAACTAAGAAACCTGTCACGGCGGCGGCGAGTCGCATTGACACTGGCATCATCATAAAGATACCTGCGATAGGACGGACCTGAAACAATCCCAAGTGACAGTCTCTGGAGTGATTTCGGGCTTCGCATCGTTCGTTGCTGATCTCATTTCGTTGTGCCGTTGGGGAACTCCGGGGGCGACCGCAGCACCCCCAAGCCCAGCAGACGACTAAGACCCGTATCCATAACGAAGACCCACCTTTTGCGCAAGGGCAACCAAGCTGGCAGAAACATCTAGGACTTCCAATCTATAGCTTGGTTAATAATTTAATAAAGGTAAATAGTCAAGAGTGACCTCAGTACACACAATGGGAATTGAGTTGTCGGCATCGTAGATGTCGTACGTGGAACAAGGGCGAGTGGCGTCGATCTCTCACGAACACCCCTCCACATCCAGTATAATCGTCCCGTCAAAGACGCATCCAACTGCGCAACTCCGGCAAGCTGGATAGATGTCTTTGTTACCCCCGAAAGCTTGATCCAATCACGTGCGTGGGGGACTAATCAGAATACTGGGTCGTGGGATGGCATCAAACGATACCGATGCCCAGACTCCAAAGCTGACCTGGCGGCCTTGCACCGCTCTGACTGCTGCGGGCGCATTGTGTGTGTTGTGTTCGTGTGAAGTGCTTTGGCAGGGGGTGGGAGGTGTGGAATAACTCTATCAAAGCTGGCCCCCAAAATGGGGGTGGGGTGGGATTAATGAATACCAAGAAGTATCTCATATTCCCCCGAACTATGATAACCACACGGTCGGCCTGATTCCCAAAAACCAGCATTTTCCGATGCAGGAACGCAAATACCAGGTTGGCCGTTTGCTTCAATATGGTTAGAAACATCCGTAGTCTCCCCCGAAGGGCTGGCTATTCGCTCTTGAGCCCTTCGAGGTCCCTGGCCTTGGTGTATTTGGAATATCTTCTAATCTGATCCTGCCGAGACCTAATTGTCCTGGGCTAGGGACGCGGAGAAGGGTTACACTCCTGGCGGCGGCGACGTACCGAAGCAGCTCTCCTCTCGCCAATGCCATGCGATCCCTCGGGTAGTATAGTACCTAGGTGATCCCAGTGTTATTGTGAACTACCGGCCGATCTGACAGGGTAGGCTGAGGGTCATGACTTCACAGTGATCTTACGACAACGCTTTTTTTGGGCACATCCCCATGGCAGGTCAGCATAGCAAGAGAACGACAATGTAGCCAATACACGTGAGGTGCCTCGCCATGTCCTCTGATGAGATGAACACACACCACGACTTGGCGCTGCTGGAGCAGTAGAGGGCAGATCATCCAGTAGCAGAGCTCCGGATAATGCGATGGGACGCTGTCTCAGCCTCATAGGCTCTCCAATCAGGGCTGTATCAGGATCTGGGCCTGGCCGCGGAGACCATTGACATGTGAGTGCTTTTTTTTTTATCCCCGAGAGCGAAAGTATTTTGCCGGCGAGGTTACACAGTGGCGCATGGCCATCGGGGTGATCATGATTTCCCGGCCCAGGCGGACGCTATTCAGGATGATGCAAGTGGAACCCACCAACCGGGCGCTAAGACTGGCACTATTGAGCCCTGAGGAAAAGCAAAAGCCAATCCCCACTAGCTTCGGGTGGCCGGCGAGCCAGTGAGCACCTTACTCAGGCATATACAGACTCGCACAATGGAGGCGGGTAAGTTGCTATTATTACGATTCCGGTGTAACTGTCTGGGAGATGGGTTGTTAGTGTCCTTTTTGAACTCCCCCTCAAACATCCCAGCGCAACAGCCTGCCTCATCCCATTGGCCGATTTTCGACTCGATGGGCAACTACAGCCCGTCAAAGAGGCGCATTGACAAGGCCTTGCGCATACTCCCCCTTCCGCCCCCCTTGTTCTTTTATTCTCCCGGCACATAGAATACATCATCACGCCTATCCTAATCCCAGGATCCATTTTGTCACACCAATTATCATGTCATAGAAGCTTTTTTGTGTGTTCGAATGCTGTTGTCAGCGACGTAGGTGGCCATGCTGGAAATCTGCAGAGCTCGGCCGAGAGTGCGGCTCAATCAGTCGATTTGAACAAGTCGACATGCCAACACGAAGGGTTATAGGGATAACCCACCCCTGTGTTTAGAATATTACGCACTTGGCCAGATTATATGCTTGATTAGATAACCTTCACCACAAACTCTCGGCTCTCAGCTGGCGCTGGCAGTGCCAACGCCATCCATCTTCACCGTCTTCTAATCCCGCTGCCTTTGATTCCTCGTATTAAGCCTTGACGGGGGATGTGCTCTAGCTTTCTTCAGCTTTGGGCTTCTTGACCGTCCTGAGACGATGAAGCGTGAGTGCACAACACGGCCTTTGCAAGCGCGGAACGGCTTACACGCGCGGTGAGCTCGTATGAGCTTTTTGACCGAGGATCGTCTGGCTCCGTGCATCAACGCAAAAAGCCCAGCCAACAACTTCAGGAGTTACTGTAATTGGTGTTGCATTAGTGACGGTGGCTGTTCGGCTATCATGGTCCGAGTTACCACGTCAGCGAATTTCTGCTTTCCTGTGGTCTGGAGGCCAGTTATGGAAATCGAATACAGCTGGCAGTCAGATTGATGGGAAAAGATCGTCGGCCGGACATCCGAACCGGCACACCCACTGCCCTACACGCCTTGCTTAGAGAGATGGGACTGGCTAAGCAAACTAGTCGGCCTGAGGGAATGCGGGCACAGCATGCGCCGATATGCACAGGACACACTCAGCTACGGAATCTGCCTTAGCTGGGTACGACTTGATATGCGCCAAGAGCTGTGCGATTTCTCTGCTGCCATGATCTCTCTTTGCATCCCTTCTAACATACCTGAGACTGAGACGAGCTCGACGTCAGTTTCAACGCATGTTGGTGGAGCAATAGGAACCATCCGGCTGTGGCATACAGACTCTTGCAAGCCGATCACTATGCGGAGGAATGAAGCACAGCCGCCAGGATCGCGTTGCGAGGCAGCGCTCTTACGGCTGCGACTGCATATCGTAAATAGACCCGTTGTGCACACATGAAGACATAGTCTGCCTTCGGATCTCTTCCCTACTCATGAATTTTGCTGGCCCTATACACTGTGTGTGTAGGTGTCGCCATGCTAAGGGAATGTTCGTCGCAGCATTCACAATAGAGAAAATACTCGCTATGCTTGACTCTTCCCTCTTCCCTCCATCTGTTTCGGCAAATGTATCGGTTAACTTGGGCTACCGACGTGTCAAGTGAGGTTTAACGGCATGTAATCTGCATCTTCGGCATAATTCAAGACAAATCTAGGCTACGCCGTACTTCGTGATAGCAAGGTCAAGGGCTTGTCAGCTGTCGAATCAGCTCGGACTATTGTTTTCTTCCCAGCCGTTTTCGAACGCGGCCTTGCAACTTGCCCGGTGGTGCTCACCGTTCACTCAGCAATTTGTCATGATCAAGTAAGCAGATACCAGTCCCAGTGGCTTCCATTTTCTAGCCCTGGTCTTCTGCAGAGTGCATTAGCATAGAGCTGACGATATCTAAGCATCCTGTATCCAGACTTCCAGTGGCAGTTTCACCTCAGCACCAGCCCGAAAGCTTTAGGCGTCTGTAACCATCATAGTGAATCTACCTCTACCGTTATCCCTCTCTTGCCACGCGTCCACCAAATTTTATCATCATTGCTTGTCGCGAATCCTCACCCAAACATGACATGATGACTCTGGCTGTTGTTCTCCCCTGATGTAGACTCGGCAGTGATCACTAATGCATCACGAAAAAGAAAATTACTTTTCTTCATTAACACCCGTTCCAAAGCACGCCAAGGCTCCGTTTTCACCGGAGATGGTGGTGACCCTGAAGACTGTATGTGGTTCAGCTTGAAGCTTCACCGGATCGTGCAGCCGAGATCAGCCAATACCAGACTATAGCATAACAAGCTCAATCATGCTCGGGAAGATTTGAGCCCAGAATATAGAAGTTCGTGCATGAGGCGACCCGAGAGGTGCATATTCCGATACACGCCTCCGGGCCTAGCACCATCTTCTATAATATTTGGTTGGCTGGTGGTATTTGTGAGAGAGGGCAGTTACCGGACTATGTAGGGGAGTATGACTCGTTACAGGCGGTTTACACAAAGCTCATTATTCAGGTGCGGAGCTGGTTGTCCGCTGCTTGCTGGAGCATGAGTTCTATAAATGCGCGGTGCCGCCTTACTCTGCTCCTGGATTCCACATTTATACTTTATCATTCAGCAATCACATTTGCATCAAATCGAACGTTTGAAGAAGTACAACAATGTTATTCATAAAAAGAAGGCTATTTAAAATAAATACGATGAAAGCTATGAATTGTACGCCAAATTACGTCCATCCGGCTCGCCAACAGTCGTGTTGGCCAAGCGTACTTGGCCAGTTTACTGTTCCGTCTCGTCAATAATCTCATTTATTTCCATGTTTCTTTTGTGCTTTAAAGTATGATTCAAAAAGTAAAACTTAACAACCAGTCAGAATATTTCAAAGAATGTGAACACGGCTTAGACAAAAGTCTCGAATCTTTGCCCATTGGGTTTTCTCCGGATCTCACGGGCTCGGAGTTTGGTTGATGATCCATCAGGAATAGGGTACTCAGAACCGTAATACGACGTGGGAGGAGAGGTGTTGAAGCCGGTTGTGTCAAGAGGATTCGAGTTTCCGGCAGCATTGCCAGTGATAGGTATACCCATCTCCGTGCAAGCATCCAGATGATCTTGGGGAATAGCGTAGTTGTGCAACTTCTCGGGAGCCTCAATGAGAGTGGCAGTGAGCCCCATCTCCACATGCCACTCGATATGGCAGTGGAACAAGAAGATGCCTGGGTTGTTGGCGACAAAGCGGAGCCTAGCATACGAGTTGGCGTCCACGGCGACGACATCTCGCTTTGGTGGGTTAGGGTTCGCGCCACTGTCGCTGCCGCCCCAAGTACCAGCGTTGCTAGCGGGTCGCTCAACGATTTGGAACTGATGGCCGTGCAGATGGAATGGATGGATTGCTGCGTCTAAGTTGTTGACAACAATTTCGACGACATCGCCATAATTAACTACAAAAGGCAGGACATCTCCATAGACAGCTGGATTACTGTTGTCGTCGCCAACCGTGGCGGCTGAATACAAAGTAGGCACCTTCTGAGAAATGTAAGTCTCGTTGTTGAAGCAAGCACTATCACACCCGAAGTTAGCACAAATCTACATAAGCTAAAATGCGACGTGATATTTTCGAATACGTACCGAGAGTATCCGTTAGCATCTCTGCAAAAGTTGAAGTCCAGCTGCCATGTCTTGGTAACGGGTCCTAGGAGCGTGCTGTCATCATATGGATAATAACTAGCCTCATCGAATGGCTGGAATACATCTACGACATCGATGCCATCGGTGGGCGCGGAGGAGTCCGTGACTAGGTATCCAGTCTGGTTGGCAGCCCAAATCGATCCAGCGGCAGAGAAGTCTCGGTTGAGGTCCATGGCAACGAGGTACGGGAAGTTCTGGCCTTGGTCGGCATCGACAGCGGTGATCAGCACGTCGTATCGCTGGGCAGGAGCAAGGCGCAGGACATCTACTTCCTGTGTCTTCACGAAAGATCCGTCCGTCATTATCACTTTCATGTTGTGCGAACCGAAGTGGACCATGAAAGAGGCGAACGCCGCGAAGCTGATGATTCTGACACGATAGGTCTTGCCAACCTCGAACTGGATGTTTCGATCCCCTCCCTCGTTGACGATCAGACTGTCTGGGAAAGGAGGCAAGAACTGCGTGTTGTTTGGCAACAACATGTTCTGAATCAAAGGTGTAGTCAGAGAGTGGTACCAGTCAGATACTGTGAGGATGACCTCCTCGTCGTATTTGTCACACGAGCTCTTGGGCTCATGAACAATAAGCGGGCCACGCAGTCCATCTGGATACTGGCCCATATTGTGCGAATGATACCAGAATGTGCCGGCAGCGTCAGCCAGGAACTGGTAGGTGATGGTCGAGCCTGGCTTTACAGGACACTGGTTGACCATGGCAGCGCCGTCCATGAAGTTCGTGTCGATCTGGCTGATGCCATGAAAGTGTAGACCTGTTGTCTCATTCCCGAGACCGTTGGTCATCTTCACGACGACAGTATCGCCTACATTGACATCGATAGTAGGACATGGCCACTGGTTGTTGATTCCAATGACAGGCCTTGTGACGAGGCCATCGGGAGAAGCATCTACCCAGGTGACCTCCCACTCATAAGTGACAGTTGCGGCCCATGCCGTTGCTTGAAATAATGCCACAAGCGTGGCGAGAGCTTTCTTGTACATGGTTTAAATGATGCTGTACTAGGTAGGTATAGAGAAGCGAGGGATATTAACTAGAGAATTAAGGCGAAGAATGAACGAAAGTGGCAAAGAAATAAATCATGTAAGTGAAATTGGTAGAGTGAACCAACGAAGCAATATTCGCCAGAAGGGGATATGAAAACTGTTTATAACTAGGCAGGAATTGGTGGCTTCGAAGGAACTCTACGGCTTGCACGGAGAAGCAATCAAAGACAGTCGGAGTAGGCCCCTGTCCTGCAGCTGCTGATAGCCTTACCGCAATGTGTCTGAGGGTCTCACTCTGGAGATCTCATTTCCAGATAGGGGTGAGGCCAAGCAGGCCCCCGAAGCTCGCACAGATTGGTGGCCATAAGCAAGGTACCGACATCCCATCTGACCTTGTACCTGAAATACGGCGCTAACATCGATACCTCGCGGATGTCCGTAGGCTGATAGTGCAAGAGGGGCTCGTGCTCACACGGCTTTGCTTTTTCAGTGACTTGCTTGGGTACCTGACGCTCTCGCGCCTAGTGGCTTAGGTTTGACATTTAACTTGTTCATGCACGGGGCTTTCTGGTACCGCCTCCGCGAACAGAAGTGATATACGATGTTTGTTCGCGCTGAGGGGGTCGGGCAGTGCGTCTCTTGGCGATTGCTCGCTCATGATTGGGTGATTCAACGTGGTAATCTCCATAAGAGGCAAGTTATGAACGTCTAAGCTTTGCAACGCTCTAACAAAAGGGCGCTGAAACCACGCTCGTAATAGTTATGGTAACCCCCATCTGATCCTCGGAGTCGGCTAACGTCTATTCATTCCTAGTGCTCGTTCGGTGACCGAGATAAGTTTGTTTGGATCACGTAGTAGCGCTCCTCGTGGGGCTGATGGTAGCGAGCGCTACTCTTCGCTGGCTGGGTGTGCAGATATGTACAGTATGTACAAAAGCGTCCCGCAGCCAAGCTAATAGGTTAAACGGTATTCACATTAGTGTACATTTTACCAAGCCCAAAAAGTGATTCACTGGTAGTACCCCGTTAGACCAGAGGGAGGGTGATAGTTGCCGACGTGCCACCAAAGTACAACGTGCATGTACCTTGGTGTAGGAGCAGCGCTGGCCTGCCATTTTACGGTAGGTCTGGCATTAATCCCATTCCAATAACTCCTCCATCGACGGTGGGACTTTGAAGAAGGATCGGTTGGTGAGCCCTGCATTGCATTGTAAGCACACGAGCGCGCCGGGAATTGGTTGAATTCCGCTCAAGCTGACCACCCAGCTGCGTGTAGAGAACTTATGATTGATGGGAGCGTGAGGCTGGGCGAGCGTTCAATACCAAGACGATCCAAATTACAGCTTGGGTGTATTCGTTGTTGCTTCTTAGCGTAGGTGTACGACCTGAGACTTGGCGTTCGTCTGCGCTGAATTGCCGTGGTTTGTTATTGGCTCGCTACTGCCCCATATGGCTGCCACAAGGAGCTCGGGGGTTTTTTTTTAAAAGGTGTGTGGGAGGGAAAAAGCTTGTGGATTGTCGGCAACTATTTGCCATGGCCGGCCGTAGCGGCTGAGGTGAGGATCTGCGCATACTAAAGCAGATTCAAGGATCATATGCCCGAGAGATTGGGTCCTTGTTGCGGCTTTCGTGGCACACCAGGCATGGTGAATGGACAACCCACGCACACCCAACAGGGTGTAAGCCTTAGCATTGGCTGTGCAAGACCGAAGAGCCAATAGCCGCGTAGAAGAGCATGCGAGGATTGCCGAACGTTGCCTTGGATCTGGTTGGCCCTTCTTCAGCCCCGAGATGACGATTGCATGATGGGCCGTTATTTCTGACTGTTCGCCTCATGTATATCATCTCAGCGGTGACTATTGGGTTTCTTATTTATTCAATTTTAGATAGTAGATGATAGGAAGCCGCAATCTTGGCTGCCTGGCGGCATCCAGCCAAGATACCAGTATTACGAGCTCGAAGCCACAGCCTCGACTGTCCCAGCCTATGAAACGAGCATGAAGATAGATTATTGTGGCTAGTAAGGCTGAGAAGATAATATTAGGATTAATGTACCCAAGCTCTGGGCGTGTGCTACAGAGTGTGAGCATATGTGACGAGAACGTGGTGAGTCGGTGGATGCAAGGTATACTGAAGGTGGAGATAGCGAGGTCTCATTACAATTCATCGCCTCCCCTGGATTGCTGCAAGGAAGCTGGGCGCCTGCCCACCCCCAGATTTTCTGACGGAAAGTTCCATTTTGAAATATAATTGATACAGTCATCCCTAGTTTGCACGACACGTTCCATAGGCCCAAAAGATATGCAAAATTGGGATGCACAACAATTGAAACACGTGATCCGCGAAGGCCCGATCGTGTAAGCCAACACACAATTGCTGCTGCAATGCATGTCCCAATGCAAGCCACCACGCAACGGCGGTTGGTGGTGGAACTAAATACGAGATGGTATGCGCCGCTAACTCTGCCGGCTGTAGGGTTGATGCATTCTGAGGGCAAGAGATGGCTACTTGGGTAAACAATCATTCGATATCATAGGACCGAGCACGGAGTTACACGGCTTCCTGCTTGATGCCTCGCGGAAGGAGAAGAAAGCAGCCTCTGCTTAGAAGAAATTGCTGTCCTGTGTAGGAAATGAGCATCACGTTTGTACTAGCGCTGCTGGGTGACGCTACAGTGAATGTCAATATAGAGAAACGTCAGAGACACTTCACAGGTGGCTCATCCATGCTGTACGCCCGGAAACGCTTACGGCGGCCAACTATATCATGTACGTGACCCCAAGACACCAGTGAGCTTCGCCTGGTTGCCTTGGGAATAAACTGGTTGCTGCGCTGTGGCAAGTCTCATCGACAACCAAGCACGCATTGCATCAACCGCAGCTTCCGGCCACCATTTGTCGCAGCTAGTTGTTGTTACCGAGGAAGCTCATGATCCAAGGCACTTGGCTGCGGGTCTGGAACCATCTGCAGGCGCATGGCGTGTGCGAGACAGCGGAGCTATTGGCGAGAGCCGTGGATAACACGGAATCTCTGAGGGGGGAGCAGGTGGTCATCGGTCTCAGACCACTCTCAGGCGTTGGGTGACCCGTGTCTATCCACTGATCGAGATATGTGTAGGCAAGTACGTATCTACGCCAAACGATCATTTGAATCCGGGAGTCGGGGATCGTGCGTCAGTCGAACAGGTTCCAGATAATAATAGTGGAATCCACCCTCCCCATCTCCATCGGCAGGCTGAACCCCCTCGCATAACCTTAAATCTGCGGGTCGCAACGGTAGCTTTCGGTGGCTCCCACCAGTGGCTGATGAGGGTGGCATTTGAGCATGCCCAGGTGGTCCACTTGGGGTTCGTGCTGTGCTGCTGTGGTGCGGTGCCCCATACCAAGGGGCTACGCTCAGTAGAACGGGGGAACCATCTTCCAGTCCGAGGAGCCTTGGGGTGACACAACATGGGCAGCTGGACGGCCTAAAACTAATCAAGGAATCCCAAAAAGAAAAATTGGAGCACGCGGGGACCTGCTATACCCGTTATCGAAGCCTTGCTGACTTGCCATGTGTCCCGTTGCCGTCATCAATCATCCAGTCACGTAAAATCTTTGCCATTTTGAGCCGTCTCTCGGCATACGATCATTCGAGAGAGCGCAGAATCAGAGAGAACTTTCGCGGCAACCAAGTTCCACCTTGTTGCCAAAAGCGCCAAACCACCTGTTGTCACTATGAAGGCAACTATCGCCGGTCCGGCGATCGTGGCGCTGCTCTACCGCGCCTGGTCGCACAACTCCCTGACGCCGCTGGGTCTCTTCGTAGCTGCGCTGACGGCCATCGCCCACGCCATCCACCCCTGGAATCTTCCATTCGTCCTTCTGGCAGCCTTCTTTCTCGCCGGCACCCGTGTCACCAAGATCAAGAAGGATGTGAAGGCCACCCTCACCCTGCACTCGCAGGGCAGCTCCGGGGGCGAAGGTCCCCGGACCCACCTCCAGGTCTTGGCCAACTCTCTGATGGCCACCGTCTTCACCCTCATGCACGCCTACCAGCTGCAGCAGAGGAAGAAGGTCTTCCTCTCGGGTGTCGTTCCCGAGGGCAGCTTCTGCTTCCCCTGGCAGAAAGGTGACCTCCTGGTCGTCGGCATCATTGCAAACTATGCTGCCGTCGCCGCTGATACCTTCAGCTCCGAGCTCGGCATCCTGGCCAAGAGCAGTCCTCGCTTGATCACCTCCTGGAATCTGCGCAAGGTCCCACCAGGCACCAATGGCGGTGTCACCCTTTGGGGCCTGGGCGCTGGGTTTCTTGGAAGCTTGATCATCGTCGCCGTGTCTATGCTCTTCATCCCCTTGTGCAATGAGCGGACCGCCGGCAGACTGGGTGGTGGGGATCCCTGGACCCCTCCACAGCGAGCTACCTTCTTGTGGAGCCTGATCGCTTGGGGCGCCCTGGGTTCCGTTCTCGACAGCGTCCTGGGGGGCTGGTTCCAGCGAAGCGTCCGTGATGTTAGGTCGGGCAAGATCGTGGAGGGAGAAGGTGGTCTTCGTGTTCTGGTCTCAGCTGACGCCGCTCCTGGCTCCCAGGAGCACGTCAAGGCTACCACTGCTACCAAGGCTAAGGTCTTGAATGGCGAGGGCAAGGAGGCCGTCGAGCACGTGGACTCCGCCGTTGATGAAACGCAGGAAGCGCCGGCCAGTCCTTACGACCCGAAGGATAAGCATCGCTCCTCAAGCTTTGGTGACAATAAGCCAACGCGTGTCGTGGAGAGTGGACTGGACTTGCTTGACAACAATGACGTCAATTTCCTGATGGCTTTCATAATGAGCACAGGAGCTGTCGTTATTGGTGGCTGGTACTGGGGCATTCCTTTGGACAGCGTTCTGAAGCCGTAAATCCCGCCAGTAACCCATTGGGTTGTTTACACAGAGAACTACATCGAAGGACTTGTTATATAGAGCTCTCGTTACATATTTCTTTTGCACACTCTATGTGCTGTATATTCTTTTCAAATTGATACATATTCCACTTACCGGTACTGTACCACAACATCATAATGTACCTAACACCCAAAGCGGGATGCTGAGATGCAGTGTGCCTGTTCATTGATGAAGCTTGTGCTATCCTGTGTATTGAAGTTTAACATAGCTCTCACGCAACTCGATCATAGGTCCTGGCAATGAAGAGCCTGCTTCCTATTCGGCCAATTCATCAAATCCATTTCGTGGAGCCACTACCAAATCGATAACCGTACGTTCTTGTTACATCAAGGCCTTGGAAGTATTTTGCGCTCACCAAACCTGTGTTTCTCTATAGCAGAGTGAGTCTCGATTATTTTTTAAAAGGTCTTTCTCTAAGCTATCCTGGTACTTAGGTCTAACAATCCTCGCCCCCTCTCAACGCTGTGTTGTGTATACATAGCCACCTAAGTTTGCATGATGCTAAAAAATCGGCTCGATACCTGAGCCGAACCCCTTTTCTCTACTTTCCCAGTACCCTTCTCGGCCACCCTTGAGTCTCCACACCTCATCTCCATCGACGTCTCCTCCCTCAATTCGCACAAACCACTTAGGTCTCCAAACCTCTCCACGCTCTTCCAATTCGCGTCTCCTCGCCCGTTGTGCCTCCTCGAGCCTTACCTTCTCATTCTCTGCATCGTCCAGTTTGCCTTGCTCGGCGAATCTCTGGTCAGGTCGAAGCCGCGTATCGGTACAAGGTAATCTTCCTTTCTCTATCTCCGTGATCTCATTCAGCGTTGCCGCGAATGTGGTCAGTCCATACGTGTTAGGAGCATTGGGTACCAATTCGCCGGCTTTCCAGATCTCGTAGCCCTTCCCACCTTTCTCCGCCACCCGGAGGGAGCTTGTCCAAGTCCCTGTGAGCGATGCGCCGGTATGTCTACCGTCGGGCCCAAAAATCTCTGCCTGGACATCTTCTCCGCGACCTCCAAACATGCCTTTGCTTCGAAACTCAATGGTTGCCTTCGCACCAGCGCTATCATTGGATACTGTCATCGTTCCTACGGGCTCCATGTATTTTTCGCCCATGACAACATTGCGTAGAAACATGGTCGCTATGGTGTACGAGTAAAACTCATCGCTACCATCGGGCAGTCGAAGGGTGATCCGGACCTTGCCCTCCGTTGTAACTTCCGCACTCTTTCCCCAGAATTTTTGAGAGGGTGCTGGAGACTGTGCAAACGACCAACCAGCAGCATCCGCTTGCATTGCGAGGCGCACGGGACGGTGAGATACCTTTTCCACAATCAGACGGAAACCCCCAGGAACCTCGGAATCGGTTCGTAACAGCTCGAAGGTCTCCCCCAGAAGCGGGTTAAATGGCTTGCGAATGGACCGCTCTCGGGCACGGTTCAGGCTGAATTGGGATACAGCAAAAGCTGTGACGTAGAGCATGCGATCCTTGAGAGACTTCTGTTGTGCGGCAGCGTCGAGGAGTTGTGCATACTCGAGCTGCTCGGCGACACGCTGGAGGAGAGATGTGGGTTCGTTCGCAGAAACGGGCATGGAGATAGTGCTGAGATCTTTACCCACATTCTTGCGCACGAAAGCAATGAGAGATGGGGGCAGGACGGTAGAAGGCGGAATGGTTCGCCGGCGCTCGACTCCTATGTCGATAGGAAGTGGAGAAAGAGACTTTGGCTTCACTGGAAATAATGCAGCCGCTCCCTTTGCATCAATCGCCCCATCCTCTTCGCCTACAGACGAGACTGAAGAGAACGAGTGGATGGAGGCATCATCTGCATCGGAGCCTTGTGAGTCCTCCTCTTCCTCGCTGCGGCGCTCGATGATCATCACCTGGGGCCTGCTTTCGGTATCGCCACCCTCTGCATCAAAGAACTCATCGTTTGAGGCAGTAGATTCAAGGCTCCGTCGCGACCCTGCAGCAGACACAGGCATAGGGGCCCGCCTCCGTTTGCTTTTGGCGACGACGTGGGTGAACTCCGCAACTACGGAGTCGAGGTCGTTGAGGAGCGCCTCACAGTGGTCGTGAATGCTTCGCTCATGACTATCCGGGACCCTGGATGCCCTTTTGGAGCTGGCACCATTGGCAGAGATAGAGGTGATGACAGTTCCGGGCGATGGAACTGCCAATGCAGATGACAATGATGGTTGGAAAGTAGGGGGTGTAAGAGGACTTGCTGTCGACTTCCGTCGCCAAAATGGGCGCTTCTCCGTCGGAGTAGGAAAGTAGCCATCGCTTTCATCTGCCCCACTGGGTGTGCTGGGTGATAGGTAAGAACTGGGAGGTCGGCCATACTGCTTGTGGATTGCCATATCTTTGACCAGGCGCCTCAGGGCATCCCTGGTTCCCACTACACGACTAACCAGCGACTCCACCTGCTCCCATTCTCTGACTTCCTCATGATGTGCATTCGGGTTTTGGGACGGCTCCCTCGTGTCCACTGTGAGTCCATTCCTCATGTGGTGAGCACCTTCTGGAACGGGTTCCGGTTCAAGGCCACGAGCAATTCTACTGGCTCTCTCCAACGCTTTAGCCCATTCGTTGAATTCTTTGACATTGGAAGCTTTGAGATGCCAGACCTCGGCGCCGGAGTCGATGGTGATCTCTTTGCGCCGTTCGTCGGCAGCAATAGCGGCCAGACTCAATGGTATGGCGCCCCGAAGGGCTGAAGTGTTACGGTCGTGATAATATGACAGTGTGCATGATGAATAATCGAGAGAGAAGAACCTGCGCGCGAAACCTTGCCCTTTCTTCCTCCGCCGCTTCAGGAGATTGCCAGTGTGGTATGTAGACGTCTGTCCGCCATCGCTCCGCCCGGCGATGGAATGTGCTCTGTTTCTATCACTCTGCAGACTATCAACGGATTGCGATGCGGTAGCACCCAGCCTGGGGCTGGGTTTTCCTAGACTTGTCTTGCTTGTGGCAGCGGTCGGCCCGGCCATCAGATTCGGGAGGTGGTGTGCACCCTGCGGGGGCTGGCCCGTGGGAAAGGTCAAGAGAACAAAAGTGGCTGTCTTGCCCGTTTGTTTCGAGAATGTGTTGTCAAAGACAAGTCCGAACATGCCGCCGCCCTGGCCAGGCAGCACGTCGTAGGTGCCCATGGACACCTTGTCGGCCTCACATTTGCCATGCCATTTGACGATGATGAAGCCCTTGCTGCGCAACTGTTCCTGTGCCGTGCTGGCATCTCGTCTGGAGAAACGGCTCGCGGCCTTGGCATTGCTGGCATTGCCGCCGTCATCCACAGTCTCTAGGTCGTCTACTTCATATGAGGACGTCAGGTTCGTCGCGCCGGAGCCCGGATGCTTCACGATGCCGAAATTGATAGATTTCTTGTGCGGCTGCACACTCCATGAGATGGTGTGACGGTCCTCGACCTTGACCCAGCGGAGGATGTAGGACTGGAGAAGCTGAAGTCAGCAGTCATATTTGCCATAGAACCAAGCAGGCCGCTCGATAGATGCGCAGGCAAGGCACTCCACCCGGGGCCGTGTGATTTGTTTGCCCTTGACGCAAAAAAAAACGCCGCACACTTACCTTGCTATGGATCTCGAGCTGCTCTATTCCCGCCATATCGCTGATATCCTCCCGCGTGGGTTAACTTGTCTGCTTCCCGGTTATCCGTATAGGTAGAATTGGCTGCCTTGGTAAGTGAGGCGTTACGACAGTCGCATCGGTAGCGCGATCCACATCTCGTCGCGATCGGCACAAGCGGGTGTCGAGCTCTGGAACAGAGGCAGAACGGCTCACAATGAGCAGAGGAGATCGAAATCGGTCGCGGCTTGTTGAACTAGAAGCAGGATATTTTCAGACCTGGCCAGGTCAGAATCGGTCCATTGCTCGAACGGCTTGGTAAATGGGTTGACTGGTGAGTTAAGGTGGATGACGGCCAGCCGCCTAGACTTATGTCCCTGCCCATGCTGCCCTTACCCACTCCTCCCCTCTCAGCTCTGTTGGCCTGAGCTGGTCCCTGGGCTGCGCAGCTGTGGCCATGTGGCCCGTTCATCGCCCTTAGACAGCGTTGGAACCGCGTCAGCCCAGCCAATGGGGCTCCCCTGGTAGACTAAAATGGGTGAACAACAGGCTATTGTTAGTGGCTTACGCACTTCCCAATTCCAACTTCCCGGCGCGCCTGCCAGCCCCTCCCTTCTGGCCCCTCCTTTCCTCCGCCTGCCTTCTTCAAACCCCTTGGACTTCGCAAGGCGCAGTTACTTCAGTCTATTCCAAATATAAAAAATGCACTTGTAAGGCGGCAATCCGGAGACGGGGGCCGCCAGCAGATAGAACATGACATTCGCGGAGGGCAAGCTGTCTGGGGCCAGTGTGTCTCCGCCAACAGCAGCATGAACATATGTAGTAGTTCAAATAGGCCCATGAGCAGGTAGGCCTACGCGTATCGACCGTGCTCGTCTACGTTTGCATTTCATCATCCCGATCTTGAACGAATCGTTCAGATGGTGTTTGCAGAAGCATGATCCATCAACACTGGGAAGTGGCCCATCGAGATTTTTCGATTAGTTCTATACTACATATTTGTCTGCCCACGATGAGTGCCGTTGGCACTGTGGAGACAGACAAGCTCTTACCGAGCTATCAGGTCAGATCAATAAATCAGTTGCTGCTTGCTTTTCACTCTCTATTGCAACTTTTCCACCAAATATGCTGCCATGGACGAATGAGATACTCGGAGAAACCCAACAATATCTGCCATATTGCCCGGGATCGCCATCCTCCAGCACAAGATGTGCATCTAAACATGAAAACTTGGGAGCATGACCATCAGTGCAGTTTACTGCCTCTATGCTTTTACCGTCTTGCTGCCATCTGGGCCTTGTTAATCTCGCTCTGGTATCGCAACTTGAACCCGTTGGTGAGAGCTCGCATGTCGGGATACTGGTTTTTGAGCATTTCGTAACCGTTGGGAAGCACCTTGACTGGCCACCTGAATATTTTGGACTGCTTGTTGGCCTTGAAGCATAGGTTGAAGTAACCCGGGTGCTTAGGGTCAATGCAGAAAGTGTAGACAGCAGCTTTGGGGTTGGCATCCGTGTAGGCAGTAAGCCATTTCTCTGTTTTCCGCGGTCAGTCACAAGAAACGCAGGGTGGGGAGCCTGGTTGGAAGAGGAAAACGTACCTATATCGGAAAGACTGCCTTTCCTGAACTTGTCATGGCCCACAAGTTGATCGACCTTGCGAGCCATTGCCTTTACGTGTGACACAATCAACTCGTCAAGATCAGTGTAGTTGTGCTTGCCACCAACGCGTAAAACTTTTCCAACCGAGAACTCCGTCTCTTTTTGTAACTCCAATACATCAATATGCTGGAAGACGCCATCTGCAACCTTCCATGTGACGGCGAGATGGTCATTACCCTTTGACGAAGGTCGAATGACAACCTCACCAGTAGCCTGAGAGCCCAGGTATTGCTCAGCTTCCATAGCACTGAAAGGCTTGAAGAGAGGATGCTTGATGACTCTTTGCGTGCGGCCTGTAACCTTGTCCTTCTCTCGAAGGTCCTCTTTGTCGTTTGTTTCGCGCTTGAAGTCCCAGGTGCCAGGGTCATGTTCCTGATGTTTTCTCGTTGGGCGCCGGACTGCATCTTCACGCAAAGTCACCTTGGCTAGGAAGTCTTTTCTGTTGAGGTCGAGGATCTTAGCCTGTACAGTCTGCCCAGGCCGTATGATCTCCTTGATAGATATGTTGCTGCGTTGTGTGACCTCATGGGCTTCGACCCGGCCTTCAATACCGCAGTCAAGCTTGACTATTGCAAAGTCATCTTTAACCACACGTACGTTGACGGGAATAACCATGCCATCACCCAGAGAGTCCTTGGTCTCTCCTGTAAACATTGTGAAGATCCGATCGGTAGGCAATATGCCAAAGTTCCGGCGGAGTTCTTCATAGGGAGCCTGCAATTCTGCTCGAATGGTTTCCAGAGTTGCACGCTTCCTCTGGTTATATTTGGTTTCAAGCTGCTCGGCATATTCTTCCAGGATGAGTTCATTAACCTTGTCTTGCTCCTCTTCTCTGAAGAGCTTCCGCACGATAGCCCCAGCACCATTCTCGTCGGTCTCGGCTTTGACATCTTCCTCGTCGAGCTCGAGGGCGTCGGCAGCCATCTTACGCCCCAACTCATAGTCCTCAGGATGAACACGTGTATTATCGAGTGGCTCGGAGCCCGGGTTTGTCTGATCATATTCAATATAGAGGAAGCTGGCGCAGTTGTTCCAAACGAGCGGGCCCACAACTGGGTATTTGTTGTTATCAGGATCCCCAACGAGCTCGTCTCTGGAATTGACAGCACCACCGTTCACATTTATGGCCTTAATAACAGCCATAGCTTTGCGGGGCCCAAGGCCAGAGACATATGGTAGAAGATTAGCGACGTAGGGGTCACCAACAGCTTCGTTAATGTCAACGCCGCAGAGATTGACCATGTCGACCATTGACGACTCCAGGCACTTCAACAGCCTGTCTTGAGGCAGCAAATTCTGGCAAGTGTGGAAGATCAAAGAGGTGATATCTTTGCCGAGAGCTGCATACTCCTTCATGGGATTTTGAAGATATCTCCCCAAAGCAAGACAGTAGCGGGTCACTGAATGCATCCCTGGGTGTTCAGCGAGAGCGCGTGGGCTATCTTTGTATAATCGGGCGACTTCATCATTCACGACCATGACCTCCAAAAGCTCGGCGCGGTAGTCGTCAGATTCAGGATCTTTGAAGTCGGGGCCCATCAATGCTTTTTCAGACACAAGAGCCTCAACGTCCCGGACGAGCTTATGCGTGTCAGCAGAGAATCCGCTCACGGCGATAACATCTGGCTTTCTACGCTCAACAACTTCCACAAAGGCTTCTCGGTGGGCTTCATCGCGGGCAAGATTACCAAATCTTCCTTGCTCGATAATTCGGCCATCTTCTTCGATCCAGGCCCAGAAAACCGGGTCTTTGCCAACATCGCCCATGCCGTTCGAGAGGGCAAGCACTCGAGGGCTGGTGCCCAAGACCATTCCTTTCGGCTTGTACGGAGCTTGGTCGAGCCTCTTTGAATACTCCTCACGACATAACTTAAGAAGCTCATCCTGGCAAGCAGTTCTGAGGGTTTCCTTGACGCCCTTAGAGATAAGTCTTTCCAATTTGGTGAAAGCGACATCCAACACCTTTTGGCGCTCCTCGTTCCAAGCATCTGCACGTGAGCTGTAGTTATCTGATGCGAACTCCGCATCCAACTGCCGGCGGAAGTCCCGCTCATTATGGAGGTGAAGCTGAACTTCGACTAAGCCTTCCTCCTCAGCTTTCATCATCTTGAGGAATAGTTCTGGTCGCCGAGCGAGATCCGGGATTGTCTGATTGATGAGATACTTGATCTCATAGAATGGGTGGGATTCATCAATTCTCCTTAAACCCTTCTCTGTTCGCTGACAGCTAACTTCGCCCATCTGATAGAAGTGAGATCGGAAATGTTTTCGCATCCTGGGGTTCATGAAGAGCTCCTCGGCATACATTTGCCTAGCCTGGTGAAGTACGGCCTCACCAGTTGGCGCATCCACATCAGTCAGGCTGTCGGCTAGATCGATTGGTAATTTATCATCATCCTCTGCAAGTGTTTTCTTGCCATCACGCTGCAAGTTTTGAGCCAGACGGTCTGGTGTTAGGCCATAAGCTCGGACAAACTGGTAGACTTTGCTATTCCTAGTTCTTTCGAACACGGATGATTTTGCTCCGGGACGCTTCGTTCCCTTTTGGATTCCGTTCATGGCGGCGATGTCTTTCAGCTGAGCCGAGTACTGGAAGTTTGCATAATCTTGCAAGTCTTGCAGTTCTTCCATGTTTTCCGCTACCGGAACCAACTCCTCGAGTGTCTCATCCTGAACGCCAGCAGCCTCTCGCAAGTTGTCACGAGCCTTTTCCAGTGCGTTACGACGCTCAATAAAAGCACGGAATTTGATATCGAGCTCCAGGATTCGCCACAGGTCGTCTTGTGTGAGGAGCTTCTCCGCATTCACGATCCATTCAGGCGCATCCGGATCATCTCGGCGGTCTGGGTTTCTAGTCTTTCTGGCGTGTATCAAGTAGTCCTTCCGATGCTGGAACACGTAAGGGACTTCCAGCATCTCGACTACAAAGTACTCTAAGACTTTGCCAACCGCCTTCTGGAAAGGACCATGCAGATCACCTGAAAGCTGTTTCTTTGGCCACATGAGGTTGGTGATCCACTTAGCCTCCTCCTTGAACTGCTCTCCGGTTATCTGGAGCAACTTGAACGGCTTACGATCCAGCTGGAAGCGCTCGGGTTCATCGGTGTTGCGAATGATGTTGTCCTCCTCGGTAAGCAGCTTCTCTTGTAGTTGAGATGGCTCAAATACGTCCTTCAACTCCAGGTTGGTATCCTCCCATTTTTGATCTTCTTCTTCCTCCTCCAGCTGCAGCGCCCAATCATAGTCCTCGCCGTTGCCGAAGATAGCCTCCATATCCTCGAGAACTTCTTTGTCTAGGCCTGTAGGGTCGAGGAGGCCACCGGCAAGCCCCTTTTCTCTCGGTCGCGCGACTTCGGCATCTTCTTGCTGGCGATATCTAACCTCCTCATCTTCCAGCTCATCATCCTGGATAAAGTCATCCAAATCGTCTTCAACGGCTCGGTGATGGCTCGAGCCACCGTAAGGGCGTTCCTCATCTTCATCGGAAAACATGTCGTCCAGACCACGGCGCTGGTTCCCACGATCCTCATCTCGATGGCCAAGACGGTATCGCTTCATTTTCTTCTGACTCAAAGTTAGGATTACAGGTTGTTTCCGGTCTGTGCCATGTTTCTTACCTTTTCAGGTTGCTGTGGCTCGCCTAAGGTCTCTCCGATCAAATCGAGATCTTCTTCATCAAGCTGGGCCTCTTCTTCTCGCTCTTGACGCCTCTTACGCTTTCGGCGACGACGTTCCTCGGAGGAATCCTCGGCATCTTCTTCTTCTTCTTCATCTTCATCAACTATGAAGCCCTCGCGAACCTACAAGCGAGTCAGCATTAGTCGTCATTATGTTGAATCCGTGGTGGCTATTGAAATAGCTGGAAGAGCATCGCAAACTCACCTTGCGAGCCTCTTCCTCATCATCGTCGTCATCTTCTTCTTCACTGGAGTCATCGAAGTGGCCGTTCTGCTTGCGCTCCCGTTGCCGCACATCACCGGTGTCTTCGTCGTAGGATTCTTCATCGGAGCTACCCTCGTCGGCTTCGCCCATCACCAGATCCCTCAAATCATTAGACATCTTCCCAGTTTTTATCCAGCGTTATCGATGGCTGAGTGTTGAAATTGGCTTGTGTATATTGTGCTTCTTGTTCTGCTGCTAAAAGGCACAATGTTGAGTCCACCTGGCCAAGGCGAAGTAGCGTTTGGAATAGCAGCAGGCACAGCAGCAGGCCTTCGAAGCTATGTAGGGAAATGATGAATAAATGACAAGGGAAACAATGGTGCAGAAGGAAAAGAAGGAAAAGTAGAGGCAGGGTTTGGCGTCTTGTCGGAAACCCTCAAGGCAGACGGTCAAGCTTGCGACAGAGCTGCAAAAATGTATCGCGTCCTTCTGAGCAGCCTCGCGGTCAAATTGACGACCAGGCTCAATTGGTTGGCCAGAGCGCTTTTGGTTTGGTGCCACTAGCGCCGAAGGGTCAGTGATGACTGGTGTGAATAGCTGGTGCCGGAGAAACATTATTGCGTAAGTGCTACCCACTACAGGGCATGGAACTGGTGAGAGGACTAATAACTAACTTCAAGCACATCAAATGTTATCCAGTTGCAGGTAGAAACCAGATGTCTCATATATCTCGTTGCATTGTGCGTCTCAAGTTTCAAATTTTTGTAATAGAAAAATATCTTAAGCGTAGGCCACTACAACTCGTGTTGGAACATATGGTAGGTAAATGGCCCAGATAGTGCACTTAGGTATGATGAAACGTTGCGCAGATGCACAATTAATACTGATGATGCGGTCATCTCTACTGATATATATATATGCGTTTTGGCAGAGTTAATAGACATTACTCCTGGCCCGTTATCATCTATAATATTCTTGTGATGTGTGTTCCTCGGGCAGTTAGCCGCCTAATTTTGTGTGAATTCTTAAGATAATTTAACTTTCTCAAGCATTAAAAAATCATTATGACACGATATTATTTCCTTGGAGAGCCTTTTAGTTCTCCATACATGCCTAAAGTCAGGACAATAATGCGGGCAGTAATTGCGACTTTGGACTTTATCGTGTTGTTCCGAATCCAACCCGAATATCATCTCAAAATATCTTTCAAAGGTCGCTGCTCCCCGGCGGGCCAAGCTATACTGTAAGGCAGTAACTTTCCGAAAGTTTAACTCATCGTAGAGAAGCTATCAAGTTCTGGCAGTACCTCTGTTGAGGTTGCAGCCTCCCACCCCCAGATGCGGATTATGTCTTCTGCATCCTGAGAATCCCACTTGTGATGTGTAAAGGGACTAGCTACTGAGTGGAGACAGAGAGAATTATAAATACAGAATTGACGCAGTTTGAAAATATAATGCTTAAATATTTAGAAATTGTCGAGGAGGTTTTGGTTCTGACATTATCCTCAGAATTAGATATCCTATGCGGGTGACGTATCTCATTCGTGCAGACGACCATACCGGCGCACTACATGTTGGATTGAGCGCATCGCCATCGGACTAAATAACAAGAGTCGATGGCTTGGCCGTCCACTGCGCGCAGAGCGTGGTAGTTGGTTCAGCTTTCTAAATGTTCCCAGAACGCGACATAGTCGACGAACTTCATCTAATAACCATAGATTTGTATTCCTACAGACAGCGGCTTTCCGAGATTGGCATTAAGGCTGACACTTTACGAGTTACAGACAGACAAAGAACCAATCTTTTGGGATTCGTGGATAAAGTGTCTTTTTGTAATGGTCGATTCAGTCCTTGGAAAGCTATTAATGTTTATGCAGCTTTTGAAAGTGTAGAGAGTTGAAGACATGCAGTATTCACTCCTGCATTCGCCCTGGAGCAATTCGCCAAGTATCTCAGTGGTCGAAACGTCTGGTGAAACCTTGTGGACCAACATGCGATCACCCAGCCAGTACAAAGCTACATTACGCTTAAGTACAAGACGTATTCGTCTTTGGAAAGTTCTATAATTTTGGGCTCACAGATGTAGCATATTAACCTATATTCATTGACTTAAAGACGCAAACGCTTCCGACATTGGGGATCGTAGTCCGCTATGCCGTGGTAAATCATCCATCGGAATAATGTTAATATCACTAGAAACAAAACTCAGTTGCCAACACTACTCCTTCCAGCGCCAACTACATCCACTGAGACAGCAGCAGAACATGTACTCTTGAACCGTTTATTTTGATATCGGACGCAGTCAGTATAATTTTTATGGGTTAAATATCGGATACTATCGGCAATTGGCTATGGTAAAGCCTCATGACGTGAATCAGCACGAGCATCATTAACAATACTAACAGCGTTGGACCACGACACACTAACTGGGTTCTGAGGACCATTGCTGATTATATACCTGAAATAGGAAGCTTACATAAATCTGTCGCGATTAATCATACTGCACCATGGGTTTCGTGATAGGCGCTCAAGTCGGGCATCACGTTTCACTCCAATACCGTTCTGTTAACACAAACTAAAAATGCACTTCGGGATAAGTAGGACCCGACTGCTTCCTACTACGGGTATTTCCCACGCAGCTTCAAATCGACAAAGGGAAACTGCGGGGGGGACTAAACTGCCACGGATATCGCGTACAGCTAGGTGAGGGTGAGGGTAATTGTTCGAGAGTGTTCTAACGTGTCCTTGAGTTGACTTCACGAATTTGATCCGCCCCGCCCAAAATGCATGCATGTACTATGTATTTGCTGGGTTTGCTTTGGGCTGCAGAAAAGAATTGGGGCCTAAATAGCTAAAAATGGTAGCAAACAAGCGCATTTTTTTGGTGAAATACTGCTAGCCAGTTGCAATAGATGGAATCTGCAGAATGATTGGATGATAGAGACAAGCCACGGTTACAACGGAGGCGACCAATAAAGTCGAAATTCGATCTGAGACGGCATGGGGGTTGGCAAAACGCAGACCATTGCTTCGGAAAGACAGCTTCCCCCCAGCTAGTACCTACTGACGAACCTGTCATGACAAACAGGACTCTTTGCTTTAATCTTCCTAAGACTCCAAGAGTAGGCCCTTGACCAGATGCTGGCTGTGAGAGGTGTATTAGCTCCCGTGTACCTTGTTAGGAATAAAATGGTTGCCATACCTTGACAGCACAGAGTTGGTTGAAGATTTAGTTAGGTTAAGTACCTTCTAATCATAATTATGGAGAAAGGGGTCTAGGCACTGTTCCATGCAACTGAAAGTCTGCCCCATTGCTGGAGCCTCCTGGTCGTTTCTTATTCAATAGTCGAACATGAATACGTCAGACGCAAAGAAAGGGGCAACGGCCGATAGGTTGTCTAAGTCATGTCACCCATCCATGCTGCTGAGAGGCAGTCGACAGGCTGGCGTGGCAGCACTATAACTCAAGATCATTGCAATAAGGGAGTCTATGCCTACGGTGCATGGATGCTGATATTGTAATGGCTCTCCCAAGTGGTTGTCTCACCAAACCGCTTCTTTTCGAAGAGGCGAATGGATCTTACTGAGTTATTCTTGCCTTGCCCTGTTGATTTTTCCTATTTCCCCGCGCTTCAATGGCCGATAGGCTTGGGAAACCCGTTGGGCCCATCAGCGCACTGCTGCAGACGCTCATGACCTGGCCCAGTTTCATGATCCTGAGGAGCGGCCCTTCCGCGCAACTGAAAAAAAAAAATACAATAAACGTTTGCTTCATGTTTCCCAACTGTCGTCGACTCCCCCCTTTTACCCTTACCGTCTATGGCCGTCTCCTCTCACTGTCTCGCTTAAATGCCCATAAGATTGCTTCGCTCCATTATCTACCCTGAGGTTTTCAATAGCTGCAGTCCACCCAATAGTTGGAACCACCACCAAAGGGCCATCAACCATCCAGGACCCGTTTTCTTGGACAGCCTCTGTGCTTAGTCCGCCATAGTCTCGCCACCTAAGCACAAGTTTCCGAAGCGAGCGACCCAAGCTACCTATTAGAATCTTGAGCTGGGGGGTAAGCGAGTAAAGACGACTTAATTCGGTGGGCCACAGCCAAATGACTCGAATCACTTCGAAAACCCTGAGCCAAAGAAGAAGAGGCATTATCACTTACACATTTCCTCTACCCCTTAACACTTGGCGATTAAGGAATTTTTTTTTTCTATCTCTCGGTTAGACAGTTACTTTTGGCCTCCGCCAACGCATAAACCGTGCTTAAGTAAACTCTATTGATCTTGCAACACCACAAAAAAACGTGTAGGGCGGGATTGGTTTCGAGAAGTTGCCTTTTATTGATATAAGCCGAGTTGACCGGTCATTTTCATTTCTCAATACCACGCTGCAGTTCAGGTATGTGCTTACAGCATCACGCGATGTATTGAGCTCCCATCCTTTGGACCCCCCGCTCCCCACTTTGGAGTCTGCGCAGAGAGCTCACCAAGCACTGGACCAAGCATACCCATGCTAGGCGCGCTGCTTCAACCCCCCGCCCCCCCCTCAAACCAGTGGGTTCCACCACTCTGCCCAAAGATCGGCTACAGTGCCAGCCGTACCTGCCTAAGGAACTGACACATTACTCTCTGGACAGTATCACTGCATAAGACGACAAACCCTTTCGTCCATATCACTTTCTTTCGGTCCTGCAGACCATCGTGCAACTTGATCTGCCAAGAAAACCCGACAAAAAAAAAACCAAAGGAGCTTTCGCTGCCGAATCACGGGAAGCTAGCCGGACGATTTCTCAACGTAGGACAAAAAAAAATAAGTCAAGACATTGCCCCCGGCCGGGTCTGCTGTTCCCAGGGAGGGTTTTTAAACCGGGATTGCGAGGGGCAGCATCCGTATCGTATTGTAGCAATTCCGCACTACGCTCAGCCGACAAACCCACCTTGCTACAACAACCATAGCACCGGCGTCCGGCTTAGGACTGGCTTTTTTGCTCTTAACGTTGATTCAAGACGAAGCCTTGCTTTCACGCACCGGTTAAGCTAAATTTCGGTTATCGTTCGCCCGACTCATCACCGTCTGTCGCCGATTTCTCAACCGCTTCACGATCCCGCCATGGCCGACCCATTTGCCCCGCGCTCTATGAAGCGCAAGAACGTCAAGGGGCTCGCGCTGACACCTGCTGCCCCGAAACCCCCGACCGCCTCAAGCAACCGTGACCAGCAGACTGGAAACTGGGGTACAGGAGGCTCGAAGCACGAAGATGGCGCGAATGAAGCTCAGCTGGAGATCGGTATCGAGTTCAACCTCGACCTGAAGCAAGAGGATCTCGAAATAATGAAGGAGCTAGGCTCAGGTAATGGGGGTACCGTTAGCAAGATCAAGCATCTTCCTACAGGCACGATCATGGCGCGTAAGGTATGCTGCATCCATTCCGGTTCCATTCAGTGGGTTAAATACAGGGCTAAATGCTTGAATAGGTCATCCACGTCGAAGCAAAGAAGGAAATGCGCAAGAGGATCGTGCGCGAGCTCCAGATCATGCACAGCTGTCACTCCAACTACATTGTCACGTTCTACGGTGCATTCTTGAATGAGCACAACGACGTCATAATGTGTATGGAGTATATGGATGTTGGGTAAGTAATATTTCTTAAAGAAAAAACCGCACCACTTCTACAGTGATTCTAAGAGGATAACTGCAGGTCCCTCGATCGAGTTTCCCGAGTTTTCGGTCCTGTTCGTGTCGATGTGCTCGGAAAGATCGCAGAGGCAACTCTTGGAGGTCTGACTTATCTGTACACGAAACATCACATTATGCACCGTGATATCAAACCGTCCAATATCCTGGTAAACTCAAGAGGTTCCATCAAGCTATGCGACTTTGGAGTTTCAGGAGAGCTTATTAACTCTATTGCGGACACTTTCGTTGGCACATCAACATACATGGCACCTGAACGCATTCAGGGTGAAAAGTACACTGTCAAGTCAGACGTATGGAGTTTTGGCCTATCCATTATGGAGTTGGCGATTGGAAAGTTTCCCTTTGCCGCAAGCGAACAACTTTCCGATGGCGATGGCGCACCTGCTGGCATCCTCGATCTCTTACAACAGATTGTGCATGAGCCAGCACCTAGACTTCCTAAAAGCGATGCTTTCCCTTCCATCCTGGAAGATATGATACAGAGGTGTCTCTCCAAAATCCCCGACGAGCGGCCAACGCCACAGGAGTTATTTGTAGGTTCCAGCATTGACTTTGTTGTTTAAAGTTAATCAATGTCGGCTAACTTGTCACAGGATCGCGATCCTTTTGTCCAGGCTGCCAAGCGTACGCCTGTGGATCTAAGGGCATGGGCAGTTGGCTTGATGGAGAAGGATAACCGTAAATCTCATTTAGCCCCCCAACTATCACCATCGACGCAGGAATTCCTCCGCTCAAGTGATTCGCCGACCTACTCAGGTGAAACTGGGCCAGCATACACCCCAACTTCAGGGGAAATACCAATCGCAGGGATGAGTATCTCCTCGCCACGAGACCAATATTCGAATCGATCGCCCACGAGAAATGGCATTGGGAGTATAGGTCGCGCAGCGGGGGCAAATGTGGTCCACCATCCTGGTATTGGGCAGAGATCAGTCACAGCAAGTTCGATACCGAAGATTGGCACACCTGAATTATCCCATCCAGCGAGTGCGGGCCAGGCCACATTTTCTCTACCTGTACGTCCTGCTCCTCCCGGCGGTCCGCTCCCCCCACCACCGCCGAGAAAAGAGACGCCAGACGAGCTGCGGAGGGAGAATCGGAGGCAGGCCACCTTCGGGCATCCAGCCAACGGACCGTATAAATAAATGGCGTGGTCTTCCATAGCTGAGACAGCGTCTCTATATGTTTGATTTAAACAGCGCTCATCACCTTGACCCAAAGACATACAATTTGTTCACCAAAATTTTCCTTGCTGTTTGTCTCGCTTTGTTCGGCATCATACATATTATCATCATCATGAAAATACTTAGACTCGTCCCACTGGTGCTCAATACCGATCCAAAATCAAATCGAGAAAGAACAAGGAGGATATTAAATTCTGCAATTGCGAAGCAGGTAATCAGCATCTAGGAGATGGCTAACAGTACGACGATGGGTGTCTCATCTGGTTGCTCATTTGATGATAGAATCATGATCTGGTCGGCTGGTATGATCGCTGGAACGCTGGGCTCAATTCCACACAGGTGTTTAGAAATGTCAAGTCAAATAAAGGGGGTCAATGTAGCTGCGAACGCGAACTGGAAAGGAAAATAAAGCCTATCAACTAAACACCCTCCGGGGAGAAACCCCGGTCAAACATGGTCTTTTGGTTTATCGCGTGTACGTCTAACTGTCTATTCATGGGTCTATCTGCTCATCGAAAACTCTCCCCAAGGTTCTGGGGCATATCATTAAAGAAGCCCCAGTCGTAAATCACAAGATTCTCGAGCGTCCCAATTGCCTGATGAGTCGACGTTCTTCGACGTCCTTCGATGCGCCGCTTTGACTAATCAACTTATGTCTCGACCGACAAAGCCGCCGTCCAGAATTTGCACCAGCTCATCCAGCCTCCGTATGACGAGATCCGTGTGGGCATGCTCGGCCAGGTGCTTGTTGGCTTCGTTCACCAGGAGCACGGTGGCAGCGCCGGCGCGCCGGCCGGCGGTCATGTCGTCGATGCTGTCGCCGACCATGATGAGGCCGCTCGCATCGCCGATGATCTCGAGTTCAGGGGTGACGGCCCCTTCGCCAGTGGGGAGATCACCCTTCCCGGCGGATGAGTGCGGCGGGGAGTGCAAGCCCCACGAGCGCGCGATGAAAAGGATGCCGGCTGGGTCCGGCTTGGGCGGACGGAAGTCCCGCGTGACGATGGGCTCGAAGGCGGAGCCGGGCAGAAACTTGGACAGCAGGTGCTGGACGGGGCCGTCGAAGTTGCGCGTGCAGATGCCCTTGGGGATGCCCCGGGCGTCCAGGTACGCCATCAGCGTCTCCAAGCCTGGCTGTGCTACTTGCCTGTAACATCGAGAACAGAGGGTAAGCAGTTGGCATCTGATGTTACTAATGAAGAGGGTTGGGATTATTAAGAAATAAAAATCAGGGATTTGAAAGAAGATGGCAGACGCAAGTTATTCAGCCAAATTCTCACTTACGCTGCCATGTTTCGCCGCTCGATGGCCCGGATTGACTCCATAGCCTCTTCCTGCTTGGATGGCGGCGAGATGGCATAGATATGGTCCAGAATATCTACGGATTTAGAAATGCCGAGGACGTCGCGCATTTCCACAAACATGTGGTTCTGGGGTTCACTGAAGAAAGATGTTAGTGTTCGGCAACAAGATGTGCAGACAGGTTCTTGAAGCAGAATCACAAACGATGGCGGGTGCAATGCAATACAAGGCTCTATCACATCTGAAATGCAAAGACTCTAGAGGGAGACCTAAACTGTCGCATTTACACACACACCCCTGTCCAACCCTTAAAGGTGTTCTGTTGTAAATCGTCTCGAATACCTCCCCCATCATTATCATTATCGTCCAAGACGGTGGATGATACACGTAGCTGCGGCAAAGCAGGTATTCCTCTTTGCGCGCGCGTACTGTTGAGGATATTCCAAAAGATAGAAGGAAACAATAACACAAAGTCCAAAAAAAATCTGAGGAGATAAAATAAACTCACCATAAAGTCCCGTCCACGTCAAAGACCACGCCTTTTAGTTTGGGCAGATGAGCTACCGGCGCAATGCCCTCCTTCAAGGGCGCAAACCGCCGAGGAGTCAGAGCTGCCATGGTGTGGAGGAGTCTTCTCATCAACAGGACTAGAGTCGGAGGGAGGAAGTAGCGGTGCGGTGTGCTTTGGCCGAAGAAGAGCCCAATCGACGCTGAGAAGAGAGAGACAATGGAGCAGTGTTCCAGCGAGAGAAGCTCGTGCAGTCGGCCCCCACGTGGAGCAAGATAACCTTTTTTAATGGAGAGGTCATCGAGCCTACTAGTTAGACCTGCCTACCCTCGTGGGCTAGAGTCGACCTGTTCGCCGAGCGCCGGATCTGTGGGTATGCCCAGGTGTAGTGCCCAGTACTTAGTATGTATTGCATGTGTGTGTTAGTTTAGGTAATTACTGGGCTTGTTAGTGGGGAGGGATGGTCCGTGCATCCCGACACGCAAGGGCGGGCCAGGATTCGGGAGAGGCGGGATAACAAGGGGAGGGGGACCTGGCTGCCAGCTGCAGTTCACAAGTGGCGTGGCTTGGTTAGTGGGATAGACGGAGCTGTGCTGTGGACAAGCTGTCATGTCATTATGGGGGAGCTAAGACGCAGGTAACGCACCCACGAGCCAGCCCACTAACGAGCTAAGGAGGAGCCGCAACGCAACTCACCCAGGAGAAAGATCGCGCTGTGCAGCACCCTTAGCGCCACCGGCTTCGAAACCTGACACATAATACATACGACTTAAGGCATATCCCCGTGCCTTGGCCATTGTCTCTCGCTGCTGCACCACACAAACCCAGAACAGACCACTTTGTGCTTCGAACCCCATTTTTCCAAGGGTGACACAGTGAAACCAGACGCGCGTAGTTGAGACCGGCCTCAAATCGAGAAACGATCAAGAGGAGTTGCAGTAAGCAGCAAGCGACAGCTGTATACCGGGCACCATGGCGGACGACGAGAAGACCAAGGCCGAGAAGCTGGCAGCGGCCAAGAAGAGGGTGAGCTCGCGCGCCTGTGCACATATGGAGGGAGCCCTTAATATCCACGGTAGCTAACACCCGCGGTCCCCGCTTAGGTCGAAGCCATGAAGAAGCAGAAAGCAAAGAAGGGGGGGAAGAAGGAGAAGGCTGAGGCTGCTGCCGACGAGACCAAGCCTGAAGAAGTCGAAACCGAAGCCGCCCCCGTCGTCGAGGAGTCCAACGCGGAAGAGAAGTCACCGCAGGAAGAGCCTAAGGATGAGGAAGAAGCCACAGAGCTACCGACCCCTAGCCAGCAATCCAAGTTGCGCTCTGTATCTTTCCGTGCCGGTTCCATATCCAGCTCCGGGCCCTTGTCGCCCACCGGCGAGGGCGAGACCGCTGCCGACATCTACCGCAAACAGGTGGCCCGGATCGATGACCTGGAAAAGGAGAATAAGCGGCTCGCCAAAGAATCTGCCGACTCCGAGAAGAGGTGGCAGAAGGCCGAGGAAGAGCTGGCCGACCTCAGGGAGTCGGACACCAAGACAAGCGAGGGTAGTGACGGGCAAATTGCGAAGCTTGTATGTGTATCTATCTGTGATAGCACTCATGACACTCGGTCCCCATTCCATGGCCCCCTGCCAATCTGCCAATTTGCATGCTTGCCGTAAGCTAACCCGAGTATCTCTGTTCCAGCAAGAAGAAATCGCCGCGCTGCAGCGCCAGAATGCCCAATTACAAAGTGCAGCAGCCTCTCGCCGTGGACACGCTACCTCGCCTTCAATTTCGACTGGCTCGCCCCCATCTGCTGAACTTCAAGCACAGCTTGCCTCTAAGTCTACCACCATCGAGAATATGGAGCTAGAACTTTCGCGTCTACGAGCCGCGGCCGCTCGTCAAGCTACCGTTGGTGGCACTGACAAGGAGCAAATTGTTGCCCTGGAAGAGAAGCTAGCCCGCGCTGAGCAGGCAGCTTCCAAGTCGACACGGGAGCTTGCCGATTTGAAGCGCAACCTGGAACGCACCACCGAGAAGGCCGTGAAGGAGGGCAGCAGCCGGACTAGCGCCGAGACCAAGGTCCGTAACCTCGAGCAGGAAGCCGCCACGCTCAAAGAGGAGAACTCCGAGCTTCAAAAGAAGCATGACGCGCTGGAGAAGAAGGTCTCGGCTCTGACGAATCTCCACAAGGAGAACGACAGCCGGACACAAATTCTCCGCCGTGAGAAAGAAGCCGCTGAGAAGCAAGTCCTCGAGCTCAAGGAGCAGCTGGAGCGCTCAGAGGCTGAGGCCGCTCGTCTCCGGAAGAAGGATGCTGCAGAAGGCGGCGGCAATGACGACGATGTGGACGAGCTTGAGAATGACGACCGCCTGCGCCTTGAGAAGAAGGTTCGCGACCTGGAAGCGGAGATATACGATTTGCGGCGTGGTATCTGGCACCAGCGCCGAAGAGAGATGGAACCTGGAGCCGACGTGGACACGACCAACTCCCCCGGGAGCAGCTTCACTAACATCGACCTCAGAGCTGTTTCCCCATTGTCCCCGGGCTTAAGCCGTAAGAACAACCAGCAGAAGGGTCTAGGAGACTTCTTCACCTCGGGTCTCAACGCCTTAACAGGCGGGGGCGGCCCCGCTACCGGCGCTGAGCATGACGAGGATGGTTTCCTTGAGGATGATGACATGGACTTTGACGAGGACGCGTTCCGCAAGGCTCAGGAGGAGGATTCCAAGAGACGAATCGAGAGGATCAAGGAGATCAAACGTGGTCTCAAGAACTGGGAAGGGTGGAGGTTAGACCTAGTTGATTCCAGGCGGGGAGTTGGCGGATCGGGCGTTGGCGAGGTCTTTGAAGTGTAAGGGGCGGTTGCAACTTTGCTCCGGGGTCGAAGCGTTACGCCAGTGGCGGGTATCAATAGAACACAAAGAAAAGACGTGAGTAAGATTCCCCAGGGGGGGGGGAGGTGAGGCGAGGGAACCAAGTTGGAATTGTAGGAAAAGCTATGTAGGATTACAGAAGAGATTGTAGAAGTGCGCAGTCAAGCGGAGGATCCCAAGAACGATGAATATGACCCGGTTGTTCATTAACTTGAAAACCCTCCTGGGGTTATTCCCAATTCTTCAAGAAACCCAGCAACGACCGCTCAAAGAGACATAGTGTACTTACTGTACAGCACATCTGAGCCTGTAACACGGGCACGCAGAGCTTTGCCCTCAGTGTAGGCAGTGGAGCAATTGCATTGAATTCAAAACAAGACATAGTCGTGCCAAAGACTTTTTATCAATTAACAAGAAAATGCCGTTTATCTATACTACAGACTATTTATACGTGCAGCCCTGCCCGCACATGCAGCATGAGGGAAAAGGGAGCCTGGGGTATGGGGGTTCAAGAAAAATGGGTTTAAGGTGGAAGCTATATAGAACTGTATCATGCAACCCGAGGACGCTGTGCCTCTTTTTTGTTTTATCTATCTATGTGACAATGCCCTAAAACTCCACCGCGACAAATCAAGACTTGGTATGAGTGCGTGCAGAGTTAGAATCAAAAAAAAAAAAAAAAAAAAAAAAAAAAAGAGCCGAGAGGGGCAAAGGGAAAGGAACCAATGCTTGTTTAAATTCAGATGCCCAAGCCCAAGTGTGTATATGCAATCCAATGCAACGGTTCGGCAGCTAATACTTCAAATCGAATGTTGCTATATAACATTGTGATGATTGCGAGTGTTTGAGGCTATACAGAAAGAAGTATGCGAGACGTTGTTGGACAGGGATGTTGCAGATTCGAACCAATACGCGATTCAGGAGCGAGGATGCCCCTGATCGCCTTAACACCGAAGCTGGAAAACCAGCAAAGAATTAATCGCTGAGACAGATTCATGATTAGCATGTTGATCCCGGATTATTAGGGATCAGAGGGCAACTCACTATATTTCCTTCGGTGCCAAGAGATCAGCTTGGTAGAGCCAATGGCTGTCCTTCTCCTCGCTCTCGAGCCAGTCATATGGGAACTGGACTATTGTCCCTTGTATCATTCCCAGCAACTCCTCGGCCTGTTCGCGACTCAAGACATCATACGGAAAGACAGGGCCACGCCTGCTACCCTTAGTCGTGGCACGGCGACGGCGTCGCGTAGATCCCAATCCCCCCACGGATCCGCCCTGCGACGATGCTGGTTTCTCAGGCTTCTCAAGAGAAGAGAAAGTCGTGCGCCGATCGCGCGTTTTCTGACCCTGGGAGTTGGTGGCCTGCGGATCCAGATATCCTTCGGCGTTGCCCTCAAAGGCAGGGAATGGGATACTGCCCGCCGGCTGGACTGGAGACGGCGCTTCTGGGGCCGGGCGGTTGGGCTTGTCGCTTTCAGTGCTTAGCTGCAAGCTTGGTTTGTTCGCCTTGTTAAGCCCCTGATCTTGGACATTGCGTATATCCGCTTTCTCGTCCAACTTACCATCACTAGGGGAGACGACAAGTTTGGGATTTAAGTTGTGTCCTGCTTCCTGGATCTTTTCTGTAAGGGACAATGCCTGCTGCGCCGCCGCAGGAGCTGCTATACCGGCACCGGCACCGCCTATTTGACTAATGTGCGCCTTGACCTCGGGCTCATCATCACTCTTCTTCCGGCCTGACATGCTCTCGTGGAAGCGAGCTGAATAGTCTTCAAAGTCCTGGTAGTCCTTCCAGGTGAGCACTTCACTATCAGGCATGCAGCGGAAAACGCGGCGGTAGAGCTTCGTGTTGTTCTCCGCCACCCTGCACCAGATATCATCCCAGAAGGCTGGGTTGACAGGGTCACGCATGCATTCCTTGTCAATGTGAGTGAGTTTGATATCAGCGGCTAGTGGATTAAGTTGCTCATTCGTTGGCTGACCCAGATCATCGTATCGCATAGGTGGCCCTCCAATGTCGGTATCATCGGTGACGGGCAACTCGGGAAGTTGTGTAAGGTGTGTCAGGCCAAGCTCAGCAGTGGTTCTGCGAACCATCGTGGGCTGTGGAGGCAGCTGGTCATTGCCTTTTGTAGCGTCCTGTTCTGACCCGTCCTTGGCAGAAAATCCGGCACCACCAACAGCGAGCTTCGTGGCTGACGGGTCGCTAAATCGTGAAATCAGAACTTCGCGGCCGTCTAAGATCATAGAGTCTCGCCCTTTGTCTAGGCCTGTCTCCTTTGCTGCGTTCCAATGGTCTGCACCAGATCCTTCCACATCTGCTTTATGCTTGTCATTGTCAGTGATTCGCGTGTCCCGTTCAGGGGAATTTCCTTTCGATGAATGGGACGAGCTGGAAACACTTGATGAGGATGAGAAACCTGGATCCCTCGTTGCTGGCGTTTCTTTGTTGAAGCTTGCGCCCTTGTGCTGGGCTGCAGGGCGAGACCTCGAGTCGGAAACTTTGGGAAGAGGATTTTCGTCATCTTCGTGGTAAATATCGTGCATCTCAGCTTGATATTGAGCCTCCACTGCAGCAGCGGCTCGCCTCTCCTCTTCTGTGATTTCGTCCACATCAAGGCCAAGGTGCTCCTGCATAAGGCGCATACGCAGAGAATAAGCAAAACGGCCAACACGGTAAGGCTTGCCAGCCATGGTAGACCACTCCATATCGGTATCGCGAACAATTGCAGCGCATTCCGAGTCTCTGTTTCCCATCATAGAACGCTCATTGATGTTTGCTGAGCCAATGAGCACGACACGATCGTCTACAATGATGGTCTTTGCATGGATGTACAGCTGTTCTGTAACTAGATGGTTGTTGCCGAGCTTACCCCATTGTCTCAAACTGAAGAATGATATGTATTCCTCGGGGTCAATGTTGAGAGCCTGCAGACGGCCGAATATAGAATTTGGTCCTCTGCAGATGCTTCGGTATTGAAATTGCATGATCAAGCGAACGCTGCTACCCGAATCCTGAGCCACGGTGTTCTGGAAGCCAGGCATGAGCGGGATCATAATACAACAACGCCAGTCCTCATCATTCTCGTGTGCTCGGATGATTCGTTCGACAAGAGCATCACCGATACGGTTCACAACACGGGTATTCATCGTCTCCGTGCTCGTGATGAAAAATTGGTTTTCTATGTAAACAAAATGCTCCGATTGCTCGATGAGCTTGACGTAAGCAGATTGGATGCTCTGTTCAGTCATGTCCTTGGGAAAGCCAAGAGACCAATCTCCCGCGGATCGCAGAATCTGGACTTCGCAGGTGCCAGTGAGACCAACATTCTCCAGATCTGCATGATTGGCATCTGGGGGTGGCAGCAGAAAAGGAATAGGTCGAGTCGGCTTGCGCTCCCTGCGCAAGTAGTTCCAACGCTGCACAAAATGGCGTGTTAAATCTCTTGCTGGCTGGCCCACAACCTGCATAGAGATGTCGTGCCATGGCATTCGCGGGACCTTGCTCCTATCGTACATTTCCTCGTAAGGTTCATTCAGTCGGAAGAAGTCCAGTACACGAGGATTCGAATAGTCCTTGCCGGGCCAAAGTTGGCAATGCTCAGCATCCATCGGTGTCTCTCCATCTGGCTCGTAGCCGGTTGGTCGATCATCCGCCAATGGGTGCTGAGGACTGTCCCAGCGGCCAAAGCATAGATCAATACCACCTACAAAAGCCACGTCATGATCAACAATACAGATCTTCTCATGGTGTGCGTAGAAAAATTGGTTCTTCTTTAGTTGATTTGGGGATCTCTGGACCATGATATTGGGGTGCAAGTTAAGCAGCGAAAATTTGGTGTACTCGGAGTCGATAGGAATGGCCTGCTCTACATTTCTGTAGATAATGACAAAGATTTTTACACCTTCTTTGGCTTTCCTTTGAAGCAGTCGGTCTAGTCGCCATTTCTGGCTAATAGCCGGGGGCCGCCTCATGTACAGCTCCGGACTTAGCCACCAATCATGGATGTAGATAACATCCTGAGCCATGCTGATGGCTCGAGAGACGTTCCACATGTAATCACGGCCATCAACCAGCCATCGAGCAAAGACACCAGTTCTAACAGGAGCGAAACTATTAAAGCGATGCTGTTCATGCCAAGCAGTCTGCTTCAGCATTTCCGTGACGGACTTCTCAAACTGGCGCATCTCGTTCTGGTCGCGGGAGAACAGCCTAATCTTCCGTTCAGATGTATAGATCTTGAGGGTGTGATGTTTTCCGGAAAGCTCATCGTCACCAGCCATGATTTTGTCGTTTTCGAGGTCCTTTTCTTTACCTTTGCCTCTCGCATCGTCCCAGGCAGCCTTTGATCCAAGCTGCTTTAGCTTGTTTCCCTTAGAAACTATGCGGAAGTTGGAATCAACTAGATAAACATCATAGATGTTCATGCTTGATTGGGATTCAACCACGACGATGTAGTTTTGCCGGACCAGGAACCATTTGCGGGAGTGACGAGCAATGACCTTCGAAGGGGTAAGAACTCGCCTGAAGTCGATACCCTTAGATGATTGTATATGAAGGTAACACTCCTTGCCATGATAAGAACCCTCCGCGGCGAGGCGTACGCCTAGAGCAGAGAGCTCCAGCAGTCGGCACAGGCGATTCGCATCGGCACGGAACATGAGCCAATGGATCATCTCACGTAAGTACTTTTCCAACATGTTGCGCTGCTTCTCTACAAACTTGCGTCGTAGCACAGCAGTTTCCAGAGCTGACCTTTGCCCGTTCACGTTGGATCCTTCAGGTAGCTCTCCAAGTGTAGAACCCTGACGCCGAATGCCGAGAAGGTTGATGTGGGACTTTTTCCTCCTGGATGTACCCGGCCGATCCATCTCACTAGCTGTGCCCTCGGCTGCTGTCATTTCTCCTGCGGTGGCTTCCGCGACGGTTTCATCAACTCGCCCTTCGACATCTCTTTCTTCTTCCTCATCGTCCAAGCCTAGGCCTCTAACTCCTCTGAGCCAGGGGTAAGCTTTTAGGGGAAAGTGGGGCTGCTTGGGTCTGTTCTTGCCATTCAACGACGTTTGCAAGGAGTTGTCTCTGAGAGACAGCTTGTACCGTACATGAGTTTCAATGATCTCCTTTAGTGAACGCTCCACTGTCCAGCTCATTCGGCTAGGGCCACTCCCGTACTCCAGAGCGATTGTAAATAGGTAATGCCTATCGCTGAAACCCTTTTCCTTATCGCGCTTGTCCGGTTGGCTATCGATTACTTTCAGCTTCAGCTGCTCCAGCAAAACTGGTATGCGCCTATTGCCGTGCTCGTCTCGCTGCAACATACTGGCGAACATGACCACCGCGGGGGTGACGGCTCGCAGTTCGGCCATGAGTTCTGCAGACTTGTAATAATCGAATTGATCGGTCCGTTTCTTCTTGAGCATCTTCAGAGTATTCTTCACTTGCTTCCATCTTTGCACACCAAAGGTGGTGGCTCGATCTGCACCAAACAGCGGTCTCCTAGGGGTTGCCAGGCCATCTCCGTCTGATACGCCGCCTCCAACAAACATCTCAGAGATTCGACGGCGGTGCGTGTGAAGCCTCGCCTGTGGGGTTTCGCCATCTTGGTCTGTTTCGTGCCGAGTGGTACCTATCCAAGAATTACCACGAGCCCATCCCCGGCGCATCCCGGCCATACGATCTCGACCCTCCCCCTCGGAGACGCCACCGCGGTTCTCGGATGTATCCGGCATAGTAGAGCGGCGAACAAGACCGTTAAAGCGGCGATCTATCGTAGGTGAATCGATATCAGCGCCAATTTGGGGCGTGTTTGGGGCGGAGCGGAGATCCAGGTTCTTGAGGCGGCGTCGCATTCTTTTTCTCCTGTTGAGTTTAGGGCTTTCCCGAGGCCCTTCGTCTCCACTTTCTTCAGCATCAGCATCACTCCCCTCCTCGTAAGTTGCTAAGGGAATACGATGAGAACGGGCTACAATCGGGGATGTATTGGTTGAAGCTAGGGGAGTCTCGGACAAGGAGCCCGCGGGCCGTGGATGCTGCGGTGCTCCCGTAACGGCCAAGGATCTAAGCTTGGATATGAGTCTTTCTCCGCGCGAACGACCTGAAGCATCTGCGGCATCCCAGGAGCCATGTCTTGTGTGTGCAAAAGGCGGGTTTGGTGGTTCTAAAACAACATCTGCTCTCGCAAACTGAACGCTCCGTCGGCTAGGAGATACTCCATCTGGTGACGTAGGATCAGCGTTTACAAAATCATCAGGTTCTAGTTGTTGTGCGATAGATGCCGTGGGCTGTATAAACATGCCCAACGAACCATCGGACACTGCGGAACCTGGCGAAGGGTCCTTATGCGGCTGTCCTCCATTGAGATAATCTGGTGCTTCACTGAGTATGTCATTAAGTATGGGAGAGCCAGAAACGGCTATATCGGTTGTGAGGGCACTCGTTGGTGCTGCCGGCCCGCTGAATGCACGTACTATAGCCGGTCGAGCATCGGCTGGTGTAGATTCCGGATTGGAGCCCTGAGGACTGGTCGCAATGGGAGATGTTGAGTCGGCGCGGTATGGATCGGACATCATGGTCGGTATCGCTGCAGTAACCTTGTCCTGGGCGGCTCAATGTTGCGATCGTAGTAATGCGCCTGGTGTAGCTTAGGGGAATGAACAACGATCTTTCTGGACTGAGGACAGGAACGCCGGATATTGGAGCATGTTGGTGTCAATGTCGCGAGGCGTCGTGAGTTTTCAGCGAGAAACGTGGTATGTTATTTGCTAGGTAACTCGCCGGTTCGTAGTACAAAAATGGTATACAGTCGATGAATAGATGAATAGATGAACAGATTAACGGGATTCGCAAGCTGTTTGCACGTAGCTAGACTTGGCGAGGCAGACGTCCTTTTGATGATCACCAGTTCACAGTTGCCCCAAAGTGTGAGGGAGACCGATCACCCGCAAAGTTCAGTTATTTGTTCGACGACGTAACAAATTCACAATTAGGAGGGGTAGAATCCAATCCTCGCCCTGCCACATCGGCTCGTCGGCTCGTCGTACAGTGATGCTCGGTGTGGATGTTACGAAAGGGTGTTGTACTGAAGTTGTATGGCATCCCCTTTCTGGAACACTCGGGCTCTGTGTGGCGCACCCCATTGAGATTACCCGCTTGGCTTGGTTTGGTGGTCAACCTACCTAGGTATTGCTAGACCTCAGAGTCCACAAGAGCTTGAGCAGCCAATGAATCGCCTCGGTCCACCCCCCCCCCAGCTGCACACCTGAGAAGGACCAGGTGAACGGCTCTGCGCATCCCATGGGCCATTTGAAAAGAGCTAGTCAGCTACACACAATGGTTGGAGCACTGGCTTATTGTTAGCTGACACAGCTGCACTGATTACCTAGGTACAGTAGTTAAAACGTCAATATGAGAGGGCCTGTGCAGCATATAAATACCTTGACGAATTAGAACAGCGCATAACCAGGTTACATCGCTCCCAGAGTTTCCCATTTGCACTTAAAAATCGAAAGCTTCTAGAAAAGGATCATCAGTGCAAGTAAATGCAAAAATGATAGTCAACAGTAGTTCCTTTAATAAAACTTATTTTGCAGTTCATCGACCCCTTCTCAACCCGCATTCCCTTGATTACGTTGCAATCTACTTCAGAGCCATATGCGACAACAATCTATACGTACGGTATGTGAGATAGTATCAACACCCATACGGTTCGAACCATCATAAAGAGAGATCTTGGTGAGAGGCACCAAAAGGTGTGGCACGGCGTCCCGTTGACTTAGTTGGGTTTCCATTCGCCTGGTGATTGGCGAACTCCCTTTGGCAAGGTATTCTCTAATTGTGAGCTCAGTGGATCGTACTAACGTACTGCGCATATCGTAGATATCCTCTCCCTCTCCAGCTGCTGTCATAAGGGCTTTTTATTCTAGCCTGGACGGATACTAGTTTCTCCCACAGAATATCCCATAATAGGCGAGAAAAGGGCACGCCAAGAATAGTGGTGTTACTAGGTAGTTGATCCGGAATTGGCGTAAACTTTGTTAATCTACTTGAAGATCTTTGTACTCATATGTGGGCTTGTGGCCCTTACGTACAATCCATTTCACTGTGACAGACCAATCCATAACGCGATGGCCAAGGCTAGAATGCCTCTAGATCTTTTGGAAGCAATTCGTTTGCGATCGCTTAGCTAGTCAGACATCCTCTGTAATTTGCCACGGTCATCGGGACTACAGGTGGGCCTTGGCTCGTCTCGCACTAAGTGAGTTTAGCTTGGAGGAATCCACGCGAAGTTGTTGGTACGTTTTGAATGCCTTGAAATTGGTGTCTTGTCTAACATGTTAACCGTGCAGTGGGGGGTCGGATCCCATTGATCTGCCTTTCGTGGTTTGCACTACCTCGGTATCGGACCAGCCAGACGTATATTGATTAACAGGCGTTATATCTATGAACACAAGACCAGCTCCCGTCTAGGCCACTTTTCGTTCTCATCTAGTGTATTTAGGGAGGGATGTTTTGTCACATTCTCGCCAAAGAATGCAGCGGTTCATAGGCAGTTGAGCAGGCAGTATTGATCGCATGTTTGGACGTTATTTTGCGACATCTTCTCCTCCATACGATACCTTAATTGTTCTGGAGTAGCTGATCACGAGGGGTCTAAGCGGGTCACTCCGCAGAGCCTACGAGGGACCCATGTCAGCTGATGTTAGCTGGATGCACGCAACTTAGGCTACCTGTGGTGCCCCGTAGTGGAGATTGGTTATACCCCTGGCCGTGAGGTCGGCCATAGCCGATACCTGTCCTTCTCACATACGCGTACTTTGACCCAACCGTGGAGGCGTTGCATAATTGTCCTCCGCACAGCGGCTGGCAGTCAGCAGGCGCTCTCTTCAGATCTACTACCACGAATCGTACTCCGACGGGCTTATCAAGTTATGGCAGCGGGGCCGGGGCCAATGGCTAGCTCCGTAGCGATGTCCAAGCCATTTGGCCGAACGTGTCCATGTTACTAGTCCAGCCGGGATGGGGTAAACAAGCAGATTTCGCCTAAGAGTACCTGCTATGTGGAAGTTTAAAAGGAAAAAGGAAAAAAAAAAATTCAAAGAGAGAAAAATCAATGCTAATTACCATTCAATACTCCGGAATATTGGACCCTGTGGGCGCCCGCAATGGATTAGCATGAATATTCGTGGGAAGTGGTGCGAACCAGCCACTGATCCGGCCCGGTGCGCTATACTCAATTCTTGACGTAGGCCGGATACCACAGGCGCAAACATTCGCATGACACCTGCGGGCCTCTGGGGGGCAGTTTGCTAGTCTTGAAGGAAGACCCAAACCACCCCAAACTCCCTTCGCCATCAAGGCTCGCCCCCGGCCCACACAGACAGCCAGTGTGAAACTTGGGAAGCTAGCATCACCCATGCAATCAGTTCTTCCTTGCATAACACAGTGCCGACTCCAAGGTGATCTTCGCCCCGCTGGTTCAACCAGCGCGCGGCGGTCGCTCTTCAATCATCGCTCCGACGTGCCCTTTACAGAAGCTTTGGCTGGGAGTTGTCCTCGAACAAGGGAGTGGTCGGCTTGTGAGACATTCTTCGAATTGGTAGCCTTGCTCACGTGCTGGTGAGACCAGCTTCCCATATCTGTACCGCAAACTGCAATGATTACCAGTCTCCCGGGCCCTTTGCGCATCTGTCTAATGGGTTACCGAGTTTGCGGTTCAAAATGGGGTTATCTCGCATAGAATCACTCGATTGGCCCGTCCTTCCAGATCTACAATCCAAGTGCATGCGGACAAACAATGTAAGTTAGTAATTGGAGGGAACCTTACAATCTCGCAAGGGCAGCTAACGGAAGCACCCTAGTCAATGGGCCAGGTGCAACGTTCTCAAGTTTCCATCCGTGACCTATTTACAACAGGCTTTCCCCTAAAAGCGTCATCTCCGGCTAAGGAAACGGTGCTAGCGGAGGAGGGGCGTTGCTAGCTCTCTTGTCAGGCCTCTGATGGATCTAGCTAGATAAAAGGGTGCCCGTCCCCACCGCCGTTGACTATCAGAGGCGCTGTCGACTTTCGCCCGAACTGAATGAAGGAAGGGGGAGAAAACCCAAACCTCTTTCTAAAACGATACCAGTACTCAAACTACTACTTCAAATCAGCCAAAAGCACATAATGAGACGGGTAGTGTCGAGTTCCGTGGGATCGATACTGAATTCGCCGTCCTCTTCCTCTATTGATTCAAACAGAACAAGAGGGATGACGGAAGTCACTCAGAGTAGCAGTGTCTCGATCGCAGAGACCACATGGACCGCTGATACCAGACCACCATCTAGCGAGAGCAAGGTACCGACAAGTGATCAGTCCAAGCCCATATTCTTTCAGACAGCCAACCCATACGCTCCCACTTCTGTGGTGCTGCTACACATATTATTCAGCTCATCTCTCGAGTGGCAACACATAATGCCGAAGTTGAGCGAATACCATCTCTTGATACCAGATCTCCCACACCACTCTCGTTCTAGGCATATCAAGCCTTTCTCCTTCGACTTAGCCATTCAGCATGTGGCTACTATGATACGTGAGAATGCACACAATGGCCGTGCTCACATCGTTGGGGTATCAACAGGAGCCTTTATAGCCCAAGAACTGGTTCGAATACACCCCGAACTCGTTTTAAGTGTGTTCGCTTCCGGAGCCAGCCCGCTTCGATCATTCTGGAGAAGCGTGGCAGATCGTCCTAAGATTGTGTACCTGGGGCTATTGGGTGTGATGCACTCCCCAAGCAGCGTTCTGTTCAAGATGTCAGGATGGTGTGGTGAGGTGACTAGCTCAGATCTGCTCAAGGAAATTAAACGCAACACCAGCGCTCGGCTATCTGAAAATGGCACAAGAGACACGGCAGCATTTACCAAGGAGAAGGTAGCAGAGATCGCAACGAAAGGGATTAGAATTGTGGTGATTGCCTCCAAGCAGGACGATCGTGACGGGATTGCGGCAACGGCAAAAATGTATAAAGCTCTGAACTCCGGTGAGGGACTTGAGTCAAGAGGCTTCTTTGTCAAGGAAGCCATTCATGCTTGGAATCTCCAGCTTCCAGATCTATTCGCCAAGGGTATACAGGCATGGATAGAGAAATGGCCGATGCCTCCTGAGTTTGAGCCATTAGACTAAGCCGACGCGGGCTTTGAGTCTATGGACAATTTAAAATTTTATCTGGATATTTAGCATAGCATATGATGAGTACAAGATGGATATACCCCGGGAATGAGAGTTGGTAATGAGGATATTAGTGTTTTGAGCGGACAACGTAGATGTCACTTCTTTTTGGGGAGATTGAAAAATGAATATATAATATCAGCATTTCAAAAAAAAAAAAAAAAAAAAGAAAAAAAATCTCCATTCGTATACACCTTACTACGATCGTGGCAGCCAAAAATATGAAGGAATGATGAGTACATCTGCGATACTTTCCTCGAAAAGATCATGGTTTTCGATTAGGATACGCCAAATATAAGAATTGACGTGCCACTAATACATTCTATACAGGTATAAACATTAGAAACTGTGCGTTGTAACAAGTAAAGCTAAGTATTTGATTGTTTTTTCTCCCAACTAGTTTACATAAATGACATAGTCTTCAACCTTGACGCAACACGTTGCATTCAAGGGGAAGTGAAGCTTCTTGGAACGGGACCATCCAGATGAGATGCCCAGGGCCGATGCTCTCTGGAGCCGGTGATCTCATGACAAATCACGTATCTCGCCGATGTGACCCACGAGCGGATCAGTTTGACGCACAGATACGGCACGAGACTGACGCTACTATAGACAAGGATAGCCATCCACACCGCCACCCTTGCCAACCGAGAGCGAGGAATACCTTTAAGGTGGCGGCGATTGATGCAAGCTGGCTATCGAAATCCTTCGATCTGTAGTTAAACTCAGGATGAGTCTCCCCAGTTGTTGGCTGTATTTTGAAATTGGAAGCCCTGAGGAGTTTTTGGTCACACATTCGTCTCGAAGAGTAGTCTTGTGATTTCGGCGCCGATGCGCGATCGATCCAATTCTCACGACCATCGCTGGATCGGAACCCCCTGCTGGCTCAACACCAAGTACACATGGGACCGTACCTGGTTAGCTACATACATACTGTGTAGTAGATAGGTCTTGGTCGTTGCAGAGAGACGGACAGCAATCAGCTTGCCGTCCCGCCTACCGAGCTATTGGTAACCATCCCTTCGCTAACACCCTGTGACATCCCGCACCCCTGGTCCGCCCACTGTTTCTGAATGGTAGGATATAAACCGCCACATGAACAGCTCCCGACGGTGGGCGCATTGAGACAGACTTGAAAATAATTTACCGCAGCTAGGGGTAGATGTCTGCGGAGCAGTGTGGGTCGTCGATGATAAAAGATCGGGTAGTGGGAGCAATCTAGTTAGGGAATCCCAGCAAGCATTATCTTAGGCTGCGATTCGCAGAAAAGTCTATTATGTACTTCCCCATTCCCATATTCCTCGGTGCTTTGTTAATGTGGCAACACGCCCCATTTCCTGCTCGCTCCTGCTGGCAGTGGTTCACCAGGTAATTGGCTTCACATTGCTGCACGGGGAGTCAATCGAAGCCCCCAGCCTTGAAAATGAAGAATGCTGTAACTCGATGTCTGCTTCACTCCGTGAATGAGAAGGAGAAAAACACGTCTCCTTCGAAATCACAAGTACTTCAACCAGGGTAGGGTAGGTAAAAGTGGAAGGTGACCAAAAATTCCTGAAAAGTAAACCTATCGCGTTCTTGCGTTCTTTAGCGGCCTTTGTGCTGCGATACTTTGTCGTCAATATCAACGAATATTAGCAGTAGCGAAGAGCACGCGTCAAGCATTTTGATCACTTGCCATCCAATAAATCTATCACCTGCAGAGTGCATAGGCCAGTTGGGAAGACCCGAGGTGCTCTAGGCAAAACCCTAGAATATGCTGGCATGAAGGGAAGGACTTGGTGGGAGCAATCAGGAGACGCCGAACATGTGAACCAATCGCCACTTGCTCTTCGATTCAGGCTATACCTAAGTAATGCATCGCGAATGTACGAGTATTACGCTCTCGCAAGAAGAACCTTACAAAAGCGGGAAAGAAAGCCCTAGCATCTCATTGGTCGGAACATCGTAGCAGAAATATACCTACCTAGTACGCAAAGCCATGTTCTCAACAACGCCCACTACTTACCTTGTAGGTACAATATCAAGCCATCAAGTAATTAGGACCGCTTTCCTATCTGAAGCAATTTAGCCGCAAACCATCTGCCGGTGATTAGAGGGCCCATTAGGTTATCGGATTTTGGTCAGTCTTGGGCCCCATAAGCCGGTTCAATGCTGTCAGTAAAAGGCAGCAAAGCGACTAATGAGCTTTAGCGCATGGGTAAGCTGTTATCAGCCGTCATAGCTGTCCCCGATAACGTGGAGCTATGTACCCAGCTTTCAGCTCTCATCCTCCGCGGATGTGGCCCTAAAGCTGGTAATAGTCACTGCGGGGCAGGTGAAGCTCCCCCAAACTGGATCATAGTCTGACTCCATGTGCCTGTGTCGTTCTTGTTGGTTGGCGTAGACTAAACAGCTTTCCGGTATCGTGTAATTAGTTGTCCAAACAGTATTATTTCCTTCGGCCATCTTGGCGCTGCTTCATCCTCGACAGCTTCTCCTGCGAACCCGCGGCTACAATGCCAATTATTTAAGCAGCACGGTTGCCGCCCGATCTTTGCCGACCTTCCGAATGGACAATTACTAACGACGTAATCGATAGCCCTACCTAAAACCGGCGCAATCAAGCGCATCACCTCCATCCGCCGTCCTCGAGACACCACTCGCATTTTCGAAACACGCTGGCGTCCTGCTCAGCTGTAGCACTGCGCAAGTGCGGGCGGCACACTCTGCGACCGTTCGCTCGGGCCTTCGCTCGCCGCTACCTTTGGACCGGAACTGGGGACCGCCTCCGGTGGCCATTGAGCCGCTCACACAAAATGGCGCCAGTGCCAGGAAACAGCACAGGGGGGCTGGGGGAGAAGAAAAAGACAGACAAGAAGCCGGAAAAGTCGTACCTGGCAAGCGCCGTGGACTCGATCAATCCGTGGACCGCGAGTCGCAGCAGCACGCCTACCCCGAGAGACAAGGAGATGCCACCGCCTCCGAAGTCTTCCGCGCAACCCTCAAAACCAGCCGATGACCATAGTGTGACCACGCTATATGGCCAAAGCTTCAGACGATATCCTCCTGACTGCCCGCCTCTCAACGTTCAGTGGTTTCATGCGGTTGATGTATGTACCCAAGGCATTCATCCTCTACACTACTAGTTCGTACTAATGCCGGCCCTAGATTCCCAAACGGAAACCTCAGTACTTGAAAACTCAGAAAGAGAAGGAAGAAAGCAAAGTATCTGCGCCAAAAAAGTTCTCTGCTTTCAGTGGAGAAGACACTCGATCTATTGAAAATGCATATCAGAAGCTCTTGGAAGAGCTTGAGGACGGCCGCGGCAAGACATCGGCGACCAACCAAGCTCATCCAAGTTCATCACGCTCACGAGCAACTTCGTGGAACCAACAACAAAATATTGACATTGACTCAGACGGTACAGGCGATCGACGTGGCGTTCGAGTTCCCGTCAATGAAGATTTTCTCTTCGACGTTGACATAGAGCAGCGAGAGCTCGCCCCTGTGTACTGGCTTGGCTCCGTATACGAAGTCCGACGAGGAAGTTGGTTTTATCAAGAAGGCTCAACGCTACGTCCCTGTGAAGAGAATTTGGCAGCTCAACTTGAAGAGGGCTATCTCAAAATCAAGCCGGTGGGTTCAGCTGGTCGTGGATCACGTCTTTATAATCCTTGTTCTTCGAACGGTCGCGAGGCTGTTATTGTTGTAGGACATGGTACTGATATTGATTCCAGTGGACTTATCCTACAACTCGATCTCGCAGCAATTCCGGCGCTCTGCAAAATATCACCCCCAAGGCATCCAAAGACAATCTGCGAGGCTTAGCTAATGCAAGCCCGGCCGAAGCATCGGTCAAGTTTACACCATCTCAACCACAGGCGTACAGGTTATTTGGTACTTATATGAACAGCGTTGCGACTTACCAAGGTATGCCCAATAGTATGCTCGAGTACATTTTTGCTAGAGCTTCCATTGTTGTCTTTTTAATAATGGCCCTCTATGCGCGGTTCCAACCGGGTTGCTGACAGCTTTGATTTTTCCTCCACCAGATTCTACAACCGCATGGTTAACAACTGACAGCGTATTGTCTTGGGTCACATCGACAGTGTATCAAAGATTCTCTGGAGGCGGCTACATGAGCGGGGTGAAACTTGTACGCGGCTATTCTGAGCCAGGAAAGCCCAAAGACGAAAAACGCCCACCAACGCCGACGCAAGCAACATTATCACAGGACGACACGTCAATGAGGGATCAGAGGAGTCTTAAGAGAAGATCTGCCCCACCACTTGCGCGAGCGGATTCGAGCACAAAAATTCGAAATGAAGACGAAGAAATAGTCTCGGAGATAGAGAGACATGAGAGCCAGCTGAAACGCCAGTTTTCAAATTATATTGGTGCGTATACATACACATAATCAGACGGTCAATGGCTTTCATACTAACATATTAGCAGTATGTATCGCATCTTTCATCTAAACCACACCGGATTTGTTACATCGGTTGATTAGTAAATGGCACTGATAACTCGCAGGAAAGCACTGAAAGCCCTGAGAAGCAAGAAGAGCAAATCCGAAAACGGGAGGAACAGGAGATACAAGATGATTACAATGCACAGGCTGGTGAGACGCAAGGCCGTGACATTCAGCATCTCGTTTTAGTTACTCATGGCATTGGACAGCTATTGGGTCTTCGGTCAGTATTACACAATATTCCCACATATCGTTTTAGAACCCTCTAACCCCAGGCTAGCATGGAGAGTGTAAATTTCGTTCACGATGTAAACGTATTGCGCAAGACGCTGAAAGGTGTCTATACCCACTCAGAAGATCTCCGTGCTTTAAATTCGGAAATTGGTGGAGGTCCTGGAAATTGTAAGGTGCAGGTTCTGCCTGTGTGCTGGAGACATCTACTTGACTTCCCAAAGCGCCGAGAAAAGAAAGGAGAGCGCGACTTAGGCACGACAGCAATGGATGAGGAGGATGAGTGTAAGTCCTTCCAAGTAAACTCTAACGCCAATACGTCTAACGAAATGACCAGATCCGTCCCTGGAGGATATAACAATTGAGGGTGTTACTTTCGCCCGGTCTCTCATATCTGATCTTGCACTTGATGTTCTGCTTTACCAATCGGCATATCGAGAGCAGATCGTTGAGATTGTTCTTCAAGAGTCCAACCGAATCGCTAAGCTGTTCCTCGAACGCAACCCTGAGTTTAAAGGCAAGATTCACATCATGGGTCACTCTCTAGGCAGTGCTATCATGTTCGATATTTTATGTCGCCAGAAGGAGAAGCCTCGCGATGAAGACCACCTTCGCAACCCGTTGCGCTTCTGGCCATCTGCACCAGATAAGCCAGACCAACATCGGAAAGATTCACAAGGATTGGCATTTGATTTTGATGTGGAAGACTTCTATTGCCTCGGGTCGCCCGTAGGTCTGTTCCAGATGCTGAAGGGTCGGACGATCGCGGCTCGTCATTTGCCCGACTCCAAGCCTTCCGAGAGCCCACTGAACCCCGAAATGATGGCAGATCCGTTCCTCGCGGCAAGCCATTCATCCGAGCGACTATCTACGATCACCGGCCTTCCATTCTCTATTTCATCGCCAAAGGTCTCGCAGATTTTTAACATCTTTCACCCCTCCGATCCAATTTCGTATCGTATGGAGCCACTGATATCACCAGCTATGTCGTCCTTGAAGCCACAACTGCTTCCCTACACCAAGAAAGGAATATTCAATGCCGTCGCACCGCAGGGTCTTTCGGGTATCGGCATGAAAGTTGGACAGAGTGTCAGTGGTCTCTGGTCCAGTATATCTGGAGGCATCGCCTCGTCCATTCTCAATCGCAGCTTGGGACTAACGAACGAGGACGTCGCAAATTTCACCGCGGCGAATTCAGCCCCCGCTACACCACCCTTTTCCGCCGAAACTAACAGTGCTGCCGGCGGCGGGGTCATTTCCGATCCAAGCAGCGCTCAGACAAAGGCCCAGCTGTCTGAAGCACGAAAGAAGGCCCTCGCGGCTCAAAAGAACGCGCTATCGGCATCCGGCTTACGTGCCGGCAGCGCCGGTAGTGAGAACGCGACACTTATCGATGATGATCTTGAGACTCTCTTCTCCAACTTCCAAAAGCGACGCGTCGAGGCGGCGAGTCGCGCTGACGATAGCCAGGCGCTGGGGGATGCATGGGCGGCAGAGGAGGCGCGAGCACAGAAACTGAGGTGGGAAGAGATGAAGGTGCGGGCATTGAATCGCAATGGAAGAGTTGACTACAGCATCCAAGAGTACGTTGTCCCACTACGAAATCGTTGCTCTTTTGCAAAGTCGGTCCAAATGATCCAAATGACCCAAATGACACAGTGGTCATTCATGGCAATATCATCTACAACCTGGGCTACATCACTGTGGTAATGTGTACACACGAGGACAGTTTGCTGACTTACAGAACGAATAGGAGCGTTCTAGACTTCAACCCGATAAACACCATCGCATCACACATGTCCTACTGGCAGGACGAGGACGTGAGCCACTTCATCCTGTCCCAGCTGCTCTCCAGCAAATCAAAAAGGGAAACAAAGAGGTAGAGATTCAGCGTTGAAGGATGGATGATAGGCTACGGCCATCAATTGATATAACATCAGCGGCCGAAAACATTTCACAGGATTCCATAAAGCTCATGCTAGAGACGGAAATTTAGACTGCATCTAAGGTAGACGGCAAAGGTGCAACAGCTATGCTGGATTCATTGAACGTGACCAGGAAAAAACCTTTGGAACCACTCATCGAACAAATACTGGGAATACATCTTCCGGGGTTATAGCCGCGGCGAGCACACTTCTATCAAAGCACCAGAAAAAGAAATTGCATGCCCTGACACCATACATGGGCTGGGAATTCAAAATTCCGTTGATGCTATGAAAGACCTGATTCGTTTATCCTTGCAAAAGCCATGATCCCGGAACGCCAAAAGACGAGTGCTTTTGTGGTCGAGCAGAAATGCCATGCTGTATGGTCTACTCGGATGTACAAAGGGAATCGTTCCACCAGAGGACGGGATTGGTGCCTCTCTCACTCAGGTCTACTCCACTAACACTTAGTTGGGGCACTGAGCCTGGATGTGACCAGTCTGCTGGCACTTGTAGCACATTTTCTCGCCACCGGTAGACTCCTTGGGGCAGTCACGGGAGAAGTGACCACCTTGGCCGCAGTTGTAGCACTTGGAGCCTTGAACACAGTCGCCTGTCGAAACATTAGCAATCTTGATTTGCATTGACGTTTATTTCTTAGTTTCAGATATTCTCAACTTACGAGACATGTGACCGTAGCCGCCGCAGGAGTAGCAGGTGCGGCCGCCGCTGCCACCACCACCGCCGCCGGAGTAGCCACCACCACCGGAGTAGCCACCACCGCCGGAGTAGCCACCGCCGCCGTTGTAGCCGCCGCCTGCCTCGGGGCAGTTGCGGGCAATGTGGCCAACCTTACCGCACTAAGAGAGACATGAGCGTCAGTTGATATTTGTCAAGTCGAGGTGATTGTATCTGCTTACCTTGTAGCACTCAGTGGAGCCGCCACCCTGGCCGCCGGCAGGGTTGGAGCTAGGGCAGTCGCGAGAGATGTGGCCGGACTGACCACAGCGGTAGCAGGCCTTGTTATCCTTGGGACCATCGGGGCAGTCGCGAGACATGTGACCCTCGTTACCACAGTTGTAGCTAGCAGGTTACAGTTAGTAAAGGAGCAGTCGAATCGAGGGGGCACAGGGCTTATTCCTACGTACCACTTGGCGGGACCTCGGGTAGGGCAGTCGCGGGCCTTGAAGAGTTTTGAAGTTAGCAATATGAAAGCAACAATTCGATGCCCAGCCAAACTGAGGTGGGTTGATTCGCATGATGCAGGCTTACCTGGTGGGTAGTCTGGCCGCCTGTAACAAGTCAGTTGGGTTCAAAGCAATGGGGAGACACTGAATCTTACAGTTGAAGCAGGCGCGGGGGGCCGCCGGGGTTCCAGAGTAGGGATCCATTGTGATGATGTTTTCTACAAGACGTCAGTCAGCCAGGCCACATTGTATACTAAGCCGGCCAAACTCCAGAATGAGGATGTGTGGGTGGAGGGTGCGGCATCGCATATCCGCGGCTGGACGAAGAAGAGGGGGGGGATTGAAATCTCATGTGCAGCGACTAAAGTCCAGGTACAGAGCAGGGACTTGCCTACCACACCGCGATGGCTAACTGGTAACCAACCCTCAAGGTTGGAGGTCATCGAGTGGTGGGGTTATCTTGTACCTGCGCCTGAGGTGGGAGAGGGATGTGTGGGGTTAGGAGGGGTGAAGGGAACGTACCAAAAGTCTACCTGAAGCTTTTTGCTCTGGCCGGGTTCGTTTTGGCAATGAAAATCTTCGTGTGAGGATTGTAACGAAGATGTTCAGATGCAATAAAGAAATGCCAACGCTCTGAAAACGTTCAAGAGCTTGCGAATGTAGATGAGTGGGGAAGAAAAATCTACCCTCTGCGTCTCCCTAAGGGTTGAGAATGGAAGAAGCGGTATGGGATTTTTTTTTCCTGGTACGTGACGAAGTGCAAGTGCTCAGCGGGCAGGAATTTTTTTTTATTTTTTTCCCCTTCCCACTTGCCGAATTCCTTTGTTTCGGTTCCCCATTGTCGAATTCTTCTAGGCGCGCTAAAATTTCCGTGTTCTTGCCTGCATGGCTCGTGCGCTACCTCAGCCCTGCTTATTCCTTATTCGCCAAGTGGCAAAGCCGGGGCTGGATGTGGGCAGTGATCCGTATGGAGGGGCTTTAACCCAATGACCCGTTTAATGTGGAATGGTGACGGGCGGTCCAATTGATTCCTGCTCTTGATTTGCGCCAGGTGTGGTCAAAGACCGCCGGGCTCAGAGACTCAGGCTGCAACTTTGTTTGTCATGTTCTGCATTTTCTCACCCAGACTGTTGAACATCTTGCTCATGGTACTACTGAGATTCTCTACGGATTACACAGCCGCTCATTTGGGTGGAGGATTTGGGATGGAACAAATCTCTCTCCGGCACACCCACCCAAAGATACAGGTTACGGCATTGTATACGTGAACGCGCAGCATGCATACCGGGGCTATCTCGATACGTCTGGTACCTGCTAAATCTGCAGACGTGATAGCCCCTTTCATCTGTGTGTGAGCCTTCTTTTCTCCACTAATAAGCCGGTCCAGGCCCTGCTCCGCATACGGATTAGTAGATCGTAGCACGCAGCAGCAAGAGGCAAATTCGGCCTTCGAAGCACTCTCGATCCCGCAGACGACAAGAATCAATATTGACCTGCCGGTTCCCGTGATATAATTATCGACCAGGGGGCGGCATATTATATTCAATTAATTCTACGAGTTCAGCTATGTAGATGATGGGCAGGGCAAACAATCTTAGTCCTGCACCGTAGTACAATGTTGGGTGTTCTCTCGACAGTGCTTCATTATATCGATTATGCGCCTGCCAACTTCCCCACCCACCACCAGACCAGTTACTGTCAGATGGCTTGGCCAATCATCGCAATCACCACTTGACTTGAGGCAAAACTAACATCTTCTTTGCCGGCACTGGTGCAGATTTTTGTGAATGACGGACTCTGAGGGTTTCTGAATTTGCAGTGAGTGGCCATTTAAATATCTCGCCCGGATAGAGTAACCCTTATTAGTGTCATCCTTGTGGATTCTCGCGGTCCTTGTCGTGTTTGTTCATGGTCAAAATTTTAGACGATTTAGTCAAGACAATAAATACTACGGAGGGAGGTGAGAAAATTCGCCTCCTTCTGGCTAAATGAATGTTCGCTGCGGTAATGCTCTCAAAAAGTCCAGCCAAGAACGCCCCTGTCCACAGCCAGCACAAGAGACCATACTGAATCATAGGTCGCCCTCATCTACGGCAAGCACATTACTATAGGACGATGAAGCTAGACCGCTTGCCACCCGATGCATAGATGGGACTGCCATTGCAGATAGGTGCGTGCATTTCCACGCCACCTTGTGTCACATCTGTGGGCTAGCAGAGCAAGGTAGCACTCATCAAGCTGACATATCGACGTGTAGTCAGCCTTCATGTTTGGAGACACCCGAACTGCCCATGTGAAGAAAGTGTGTGGCAGTAGGGCTCATGCCCGCAGACGGAAAATTTCCCAGCCTAGATAGGCAGAATGCTTTGCAATGTAAGCCTACACCCATGTGTATATGTAGGCTATGTTACACAAACATGAAAGCCGTTTCGTTATGGTGGTGGAGCAGTAGGTAGCAACGGCTAGAATACAACGAAGTCGAAGTTTTTGTGTTTCGTTAGAACTTTTTTTTTCAAGTCGGAATTTGGCAGGGAAAGTCAGAATGGCCAAATTTGTCTACGAAGAGAAAGACATCGCTTGCATTAAGTCCCCTCTAGTTTGTTTCTACGGTATACCTATATACCATGAGGAACGATAAGGCTCTGGGCAAGCAGATAAGCCTACACGAGGTTCCAAGTTGGTTTCATGGCGGGCTTGTTGTTAACCACTAACCTGCTGTGGTAGTCCATGCCTCGCCTAGAGGGGCAAAAGCAAAAAGTCCAAGGCACCCTGGCAAGCCACTTGTATCTCAAACCCGTCCTATTGTGCACGGACCAGGTCGTGTCGCGTAGATTCTTGACCCAGAGTGGGACGCGTCGAGCTATGGGAGAACGATATGGCCTTCGTATTGCCAAATTGCATCACAACTTTCTTGTTACCTGAAAATGTTTGTTCTGTGGTGTCAAAATGGAAAACTGGCTAGCTGAGAATGGAAAGCCCGCAATTTTTACATCCTTGAGACAGGCGTGGGATCGCCTCGAAGCGGAGTTCCAGGATGGTGAGTTGGTCTAGGTCGCCCATTCCCATCTCTGAGGTTGAAGATATATTCACACAAGTCCAGCGTATCAAATTGAGATTGCGAAACAGAACGAAACAAATACTGCACTCCAGATGCTAAGGAATAAAGTCAAAAACATTGACCGGCTGGAGGCAGAGAATAAGACCTTAAAAGAGGAGCTTGCGTACCTCAAAGAATGTCAACGACGACAGCGCAGCCCTAGCAAGGCTCTGCCGCGAACACCTCTGGCGCCTGTTTCTGTGAATGGGATCCCTCAAGCTCGAACTTCTTCTAAGAAAGAGTGCCGGGATATTGAAAAGCTCAGTCGACTAGATCTGCTGGCAGAACACCTTAAGCTGGAAGAGAAAGTTCACAAATTGTCTGGCCAGCTAACGGATGTGCTTGGAGCGAATGAGCAGTTACGAGCTCAATGTCGGGAGAAGGGTAAGGCATATGAGAAATGGGTACAGCACGCAAAGACCCTAGAAGGCCAAGTTCAGGCCCGTAATAGGAAAATCGACAAGCTCAAAGCGCGATGGGCGATGGGCGTGAGCAAAGATGCAACACCTGACCCGTCACATGTGCCCAACCTCGAGCCCTCAGAGGAGAGAGGTGGAGACATACAGTGCAATCATCTTCAAGCTGCACCAAAAGAATCGGCCGATGCTAGCGAACCATGCCTATCAGTATTGGAGAGTCATGAACGCGATATTTCCTTTTCCCAGGACGGATTAGATGAAGGTGCACCATCTCTCCCTCCTCTACCAAAATCACGGGACAAGGCAGATATACATCATCATATCAAGCAGGAGCCCTCTTCTGACACGCCGATAATAACTTCAGAGAGAGTGCTACGGAAAAGGAAGCCTGACAACAATGAATCGATAGAAAGGCCATCTGTCAGCCGCGTGAAGATCGAGCATAGCTCAGATCCGGTGGTTACCGATGAGCAGCACCATTTTATTCCTCACGAAAGCATTGATTTTGATAATGTTGATGATATGATTTCAACGCCAAGGAAGCTCAGGAATCCCCCTGTGCTGGAAAGCACTCAAATGCCATTGTCAATCGTGGATCAGTTGGCAGGCTTACTCCCTGCTGCGCTCGAACCTGGTATTCCATCCCGTCGGTCCTCCCTTCGTCTACCTGAAGCCAACAGCGCTCGCCCACACCTTTCTAGGAAGCGTCGGTCTGCTGGTTCCACCATTCGTGAACGCATAGGAGTGCTGACGGAAGATGGCGATGATGAGCCTTCTTTATCTCCACGGCGACCTGTACCAGCTAGCAACACTGGACGCCTTGATGCCCTACTCAACTCGACCTCATCGCCACTGCAGATTATTGCTCCCCACAGCGGTCATAGGGTCAAAAGCTCAGCCAACTCCGATGCCTCACATATAGGAATGCCGCAGAAACGGGAACTGCCATTTGGTAACAAGACGCAAAGCGTGGGCATGCCTAGTGAGAGAGTATTGAAGCCAACAGAGAAAACATTCGCCTTAAAAGGATCACCTTTCTCAGCTTCGGCAACGGAAGAGTCACCAAGGAATCGCACGCCCTTGCGAGCGAGGCCGGTAGCCAGTCTCAAACAGGGCGACTTCAAAGTGAACCCGAAGTACAATGACGGAGTGTCATACGCCTTTAATGAAGTTGTTCGTAGGAAGGACGAGCGAGCTTGCCTACCGGGCTGTACGAAAGAGATATGCTGCGGGAAGTATTTCCGCCCACTTGCACAGGCCGCGCGTGAGACGACTGGTCCAATCGAATTTCAAACGCTTCTGGAAGAGTATCTCGGTGAAAATTCGTGGAGATTGGGCCCAATGACAAAAAATGAGAAAGAGAAAATGTGGATCAACGCCAAGATCAAGGAACTGTCGAACAAGCACGGCCGGCACCGTAACAGGTATGATCGTATGGCTTCACCGCCAGGTTTCTGGCGCGCAGACTTTCCTACCACGCAGGAGGATCTTGATGATAAGGAAGAAGCAGAACAAATGCAACGGGATGAAATAGAAGAAAAGTACAGAGAGGCGATCAACAAAGGGAGATGGCTTTTCAGAGACGAAGATCCCTGAAGTGCGTGTGTACTATATATGTATGTATCAATATGTGCACTAGGTAATTACATTATATTGCTATACACAAGTCATACGTTTGCCGCGAGACACAGATCGCCCCTCAAATGAACGCTCGCAGCACAATATCTTCTAACAATTTGATCGCTGCTGGCACCGCCTTCTTTCAGGCTCTCGTCAGCTTAGGATAAAGCCATTAAGGCGCGCTCACAAGCCATCCACATCTACCGACCAACAGTAGGAACAACGGGGATTTGCAGTCACGCGTGTAGTTGCATCCATACTCGCCACGATAGCATGATGACCTCCAATCAGACATGATGAGTTGATTCGGATATGTACGACTTGCCTTACTAATAACATCGCGCTCTGCGAACTGGAGCTGGTGGTCCAAGCTTCTTCTAGCGTCGCTAGCGCGCAATTACCATTGGAGCGCTGCTCGCTGGTTGGCTGGCCTGGGTCGTTAGGAAGGGCCCGAAAACTTTAGAAAATCCCAGAAAGCCGAATTGGCCTCCGTTGAAAGAGCAGCCCTCAGCAAAACTCAGGCAACCAAACGCGGTCTCGGCACACTGGACGAGTAGTAGCCGCAGCCTACGGCAGACGCATCAGAACATCGAGTTGTTTCCTTCACTACGTTCTCTTGCCCTCCTTGGCCGCTACCGGGCTCTTCACAAGTCCCTTTGTTTCCCAGGGCTGACTTAATATTTCCTTTCTCCTGCTTTGTTTTCGACATCGGCTCCACTGCGAGAGCTACATCCCGAGTGACACATTCTTCACTCGCCTCCGTCCTCCGCCTGAACGAGAACGCATAGCAAGTCTGACCCATCCCGCGTCTTAGCTCTTGGAAAGGTTAGCACGGTCTACTGCTGTTGCCCATCACCCGCCAGATCGATCCTGTCGCTGGCTCTCTTGCGCCTGCAGAGCGCCCGGTCTAGCCACCAGTCCCTGTGAGCCGCGGCTAGATCCACCAAGGCACGAGGGAATTAAGAAAGAAAAGGCAGGAAGGCGGTGCGCTGCTCCCTCTGTGACAGCTGAAGCAGTGGGCAAGGTAGCCACTGCTTCATGAACCCCAGGCCGGCAAGATGAACCCTCATCTGCCGGCTGGGCAGCCCATCCCGGGGGGTGTGGGCGGGATAGGACCTGGGCCGGGTGGTGGTGGCCCACGACGACGACCTCAGTATGCACACCAGCAGCATTCGTATAACCATCACAACAATGCTCCAATATATTATCACACTGGCCACATGAACATGTACACAGGGTACTACCCGCAAGCTCCGCCTCAGTACCCGGCAACTGCCATGCCTGGCGCTTCGTACATGCCATACAATGCCTATGCGCGCTCACCTCCAATGCACCAGCCATATCCTGCCATTGTTTCCTCGAACATGGCCCTTCCACCCCAACAGTATTCGAGGGCACCCCAGCCGCAACAGCCGGCCGCCATAGCTGCTACACCTCCCCCTTACCCTCAAGCTGTCCCTCCACCTCCAGCCCCCGTACCTCAGACTTCCTCGTCGCCACATTCGTTACAAGTTATGCCGCGTCCCTTGACGCCTCCCACACCTCAGAGCCAGGAAGTAGTGGCTGCCCAACCTGATATTGAGATTCTGTCTACGAGAGTACCATTTAGACCTCCGGTGAGTCATAAACCCACTGCTCCAACCATCACTGGTCAGGATGATGACTGATCATCAATTTGCGTTCTAGTTACCGTGGCTGTCTCGACCAGACCTACCATTTCCTAGCAGAGCTGCAAAATCGAGAAGGAGAAGAAGAATATTGGGCACAGAAACTGAAGGTGTAGAGCTGCCAACAAATCAGCAAACCGGCATCGAGACCCTGAGTGAACCCTCTCAGCCAGAGACAGCGTCAAATATTTCGGTCTCCCAGATTGCCTCCGAGTCAAAAGCCGATACTGCCGATGGTGCTACCGCATTTGCGGACGCCCTGGGGCGCCCTGAGACACCTTCTACCCAAGATCTACCCTCTGAGGGTGGATTATCTACGTCGCCCACTACTCCTGCATCCGTTCAGACAACCCAGGCGTCGATTGCCGCTAGTATTACCCCGACAAAGACTACCAGTACGACATCACGCTCAGCTGTTCCGGCTATTCCCGTCGTGCCTGTCCTTCCCAAGACCAGTTCTAAAAGCGCCCGCTCTGCATCTGTCGCGGAATTGGCAGCAGTTGAACAAACCCAATCTGTACCTGATACGACTGCAGACAAAAAAACTGATAACCAGTCTACTCCTCCCGAAGTCGTTTCCTCTGAAGGGGTCACTGACTCAGCTTCTGGCCCTGCTCCTGCGCCTATCAGAGCGGCACCCAAGCTATGGACTGGTCTCTTTTCCGCCAAGAATGCCACCCCCAACTCTGCTGGAGCTCATATCAGTGTAACCGCACCCCCTCCACCAGGAGCAAGCGAAGCTAACGGTGGCGCACCGGGCAATGGAGCTGCGTTGACTGGTGCATTCACCAAGTCCAACACTAGCCTCGTAGCTGAGGCTCTTCGTGCGTTCCATGTCGGAGGAGGTTCGAAACTGGCTTTCCTGGAACCCAGGGGTTTAATCAACACGGGAAATATGTGTTACATGAATTCTGTAAGTCTTGTTGGGGTTCAGTGGCATCAGTTAACTCACCAATAGCTGACATATTCCAGGTTCTTCAAGTTCTTATATTTTGCATACCTTTTTACGATTTTTTGGATCAGGTTGGGAAAAAGGCCGCCCATAGTTTCGCAAGCGATACCCCTTTAATTGATGCTATGTAAGTGGATGTCGAGTCACCAGCGCGATGATCTTCGCCCTCTAATGCTTTCTTTCCTGCAGGATCATGTTCATGCGTGAGTACAAGGTGATCGACTCGGCAGCATCTGTGGAGCAACTACGACTTCGGTTGAGAAAGGAGGAACTTGAACAGTACGGCGAACCTTTCACTCCAGAGTTTGTGTATGATGCCATCAGGCAGCTCCCACGATTTGCCAGTATGAGGGTAAGCACTTTTTGACCTTGTATAGGCGCAATTCAATTTGGTCTAACATTGTTGCAGCGAGGCCATCAGCAGGATGCCGAAGAATTCCTGGGCTTCCTTCTCGAAGCTCTGCACGATGAATGTGCCCTGGTGATGAGCAAATTGCCGGATTCTTCAGCTGCGAGCACGTCAGCCAACTCTTCAGTGGCTAGCCCTGCTGCCGGATCTCCTACCGACAACAGTGACAGCAATGCATGGCTCGAAGTGGGGAGAAAACAACGCGCGGCAATAACTCGCTCATCAGGGCATCCAGTTGCCTCGTCCCCAATCACTAAAATTTTTGGTGGCCAACTCCGTTCAGAACTTCGAGTACCGGGCCTGAAGGATTCTGTAACATTGGAACCCTACCAACCTCTGCAGCTAGATATCGGTTCTTCACAAGTTCGAAATATCGTTGATGCTTTGAAGAATCTTACTCGACCGGAAACTCTGCACGGCGATTTTGGTTCGCCCAGAGGGCCGGATGCGGTTGCTACCAAGCAAGTATTCATCGAATCTCTTCCACCGGTCTTGATACTTCACCTTAAGCGTTTTCAGTTTGACGCCGAGGGAACGGGTACTGTAAAGATATGGAAGAAAGTCGGCTATCCTCTGGAGCTTGAGATTCCTAAAGAAGTCTTTTCTCGGCAGAAAAGGAATAGTCTCATCTCGGACGGTGCTGGTCTTCCAAAGTATAGGCTCATCGCTGCTGTTTACCACCATGGTAAGAACGCCAGCGGGGGCCATTACACGGTGGATGTGCGCCGTCAGGATGGCCGGGAGTGGATTCGTCTGGACGACACAGTCATCCGACGAGTACGGAGTGAGGATGTTGCAGAAGGTGGCGTGGAAGAAGATGCAGGCAAGCAGTTGGCTTGGTCCGAGAGCAAAAAAGAGACAATTGTCGGCGGATCGGGCAACAGATTTGAAGGAATCGGTGATGACGATGCCGGTGACGATGAGGGTTGGAACAAGGTTAGCACCCCAGCCGGAGGCACTAAGAAATGGAGCAGCATTGTCAATGGTGGCAGTAGCTCTGGAGCCGCACCCAAGCCGCTCAAGGACAACATCAAAGACAACAAGGTCGCCTATCTATTGTTCTACCAGCGCGTCTAGGATGCATCAGCTATACCGAATGCTCTCTTGGCGCAAATGTACTGGAGCATGCCGTGGTCCGAGTATCGGGCAGGATTGCAAGTGGATGTAACAGGTTGACGGGGATTTATTTGTCTTCACCTGTTTGAACCTCGGGCGCAGTTTGTTATGACCATCTTATGATTGTGTTAGCGCCATGCAAAGGGATAAAAAGCAAACGTGGACCAGGGAGTGGATTGACATACCCCCGTTACCTCCTCCAATGTAGATTTTCAAGAGAAAAGAGTCAACAAATCCTAATAGATACCATATCTACTGTAGCTTCCGAGCGATCGCCAAGTATGCACCAAAACATGTTTGAACAACTGAGTGCCTCCTGCCATTCAAGCACGTCATTCTTTGGCTTAGACTCGAGGCAGAAAATGGGAAATGGTTACTTCCAAATCGTCAGTTTCTGCTTGGATAAGAAATCTGACCATCTGCAGTTCATGATATCACTGGTCTGTTGCTGTTTTAGCTTTCCTGACACCAAGTACTGGATTCGCTGCCAATGAATGCTTCCGCAAACACCAGTACTATACACATATCTTGTTTGGGAAGGGGGATTATCAAGTACTGAAGTCGGTGGGTGGATGACAAATCACTAAGTCTTTGATGGACCGGAGATGGACTGAAAATAAAAGACGGGGTTGACCACCTCGAGCATCATATATGGACTATTTGTCGTGGCATGTTTGATTTGCGTGGGTGATTGAAATCAATTAGTCTATATTGCAGCCCATACTTGGGTTAGGTATTATTTAAACAAGTTGGTCACAATGTTCTCTACCTCCCTAATTTCGTGGCCGATGATGGACATGCTTTCGGAAATGTCGCCTAGTTATACAGTCGTGGCAGAATTATCCGCACAGCTGAAAGCAGAGCCAATCTCTCCGCTGGCATAAGCCTGCTTGATAGACAGTACAGTGGAATACCTGTAGTTTTCATAGCTTGTTATTACGTGGTCGGTCAAACACGTGAAAGATATCTCAGAAATTCCAGGGAGGGTAAGCTTGACTTACGTTCCACCAATGCAGACAAATAATCCTAGAACAATCAAGAAGCAGTGAAAGGCGTACTGCGTTTTCTGCCAAGCGGTCCCCTTACGGTAGTCACGGAAGTCGTAGAGCCAGAGGATGCCAGGGATTGTGATGGCCATAGGCGCGAAGCAGATGGAACCGGTCAGGGCAATGAGGTAGCTGAAGATTGCGATGGCCTCGGCTAGGATAAACGCGATAATACCTAGAGAGATAGAGCAGCCCAGCCAGGTAGCCCAGTGGATGATGGTGTTGGACTGGAGGTGTTTGGTACCGCGTAGGATGCGCACAAAGAGGTACTTTGCGGCAACGTGCTGATAGAGGCAGCCACTGACTGCCAGACCGATCAGGGCGATACCGTACGAGACTTTCTTAAGTGTGCCACCGGCACTGCCTAGGCTGGGGTTGGTGACCCACTGGCCACACCAACGGTACACGACGAGCGAGAAAGAAAGATACATGGCGAGGACGAGGCCCATGCAGACGTACAGCGCCTTCTTGTAGTCACGAGGATTACGCATCTCCGAGATAACAGGCAGGAAAGCCGAAGTGCCAGCCGAGGAAACGAAGATGGTGGCGGTCGCGGTCATACCGGCGACGAAGGTCGGGTGTACGATAACGTAGTAACCGAGTTCGAAGTCCCCCGTCTGCGGGGCAGCCGCGGGACGATCGCGCGTGGTCACACCAATGACAACTACTAGGATGGCGATGAAGATTGAGAAGAAGCCGACCCATGTCAGCCAGCCGACGTTTCGGAGCGTGCGCACCGAGGCGGCAGCGGTGATGATCACCATGGAAAGGAAGGACCACCAGACGGTGCAGGCGGCATGGTTAGAGAGCGCGTTGAAGGCTACGGACAGACCGATGATGCCGGACCCGGTGCACAAGATGTAAGCAGCCAGGTACAAGAAACCGATAAACTCTCGGAACCAAACTCCTCCCACTTTGTATCCCATATCTGCCAGCGCTAGATTCCTGTAAGTCAGTAGTGCAAAGAACATGCGCCCTCTGGTCGGATCGGGAGAACTTACTGTGACACTCCGGATGCCTCGTCTTGAAGTTACCCTGGACAACAGCTGTATCTATATAATACAAACAAGCTAATGTCAGTAAGGTGGATTCCTGAGGGGACGTTTTCGGGCTGGCCGTCTCTGTCGGCGCTGCTATGAAACTCACATGTGTTCATGGCTTGCCATCCGACGACAGACAAAGCACCGCCTACGGCGCCTAAGCTGTTCATGGCGGTTGGGATAGAGAGGACACCGGTGGCGAAGATGATCTTAAGGAAGATGACTGTCGCGCGCTGCCAACTGACATTTCGGAAGTCGACACCATCCTCTGTCTTCTGGAACACCTCGTGGCTTTCCAGCTCGGCCTCCTTGGTAGAACCTATCTCTCCAGCGTCACTTCCAGACGCGGCTTGGATATCAAGCTTCTCATCTTTGGCAGTTGCCATTGTGGCAGCGCAATCTTCTTATCTTTTCTCTCCTTTGCGTTTATATTTCTGCCTTTTAGACACAAAAAGGTGACGATGAGAACCAGAGAATATCGAGTAATGCAAGGTGAAAGACGTAGCCACGTGGGGTAGACAGGAGATGAGTAAACTTATGATATCGACATCCGTCGGAACATCATGATAAGCGAAGTATGGGGCAAGAGGGGTGTACGGGTTAACAAGTACTGGGGCGGATAGCCCGGTGTCACCCCGTTGGCAAACTGACAAGCACGCAGATTTTCACCCCATAAGCCAGAAAGAACAGTCATTGAGCTTCTCTCGGTAGACCTCTTATCAGGAGAAATTAAAATGGCATGGTCGATCCCGCCCGCAGGCTGTCCGTAGTTGTCTAGCTACCCCGGCGATAGTTACTTGCGGGAACCAATAAAGATAGTCCTTGGGGGTGGCTGAAGAGGACAGTAGTGGCATCGGCAGTTCAGTACTGCAGTATTGCATCACTGATATGGGTTGGGGCTGTACTATGGAACCAGAGAGCCTAACATGATAGAGGTTGCCTTCGGACGTGGACAGGGGTTGCCATTACATGATTGTGACAGCGCCTGTTATCGGCCACAGATGATATCGGTAGCTCCGATAAAAGCTTAGTCCTGATTGCCGGCCGTCGAGAGTGAAGAGCGCCGTGCCTACTCCGAACCAAGGGTTTGCCTCCAAAGCCAGGGGAGCTAAAACACGTGTTGACTTTGATAACAGTGGTGGTTCCCGCACCGAGTCCCATTGGGCTATAGCTTGACGTCGACGTCGATAGGAGTCAAGATCACCACTAGTCATACGCTCCCAGCATTATGGATTATTCCCGGAGCACTGCCGAAGGAATGTAACTAGCGGCCGGCAAGTGAGTCGTCGAGTCTGCCCTGGTTTCCAAACAGCCGACTTGGTTGCAACGGCCTCGTTCAAGGGTCTTTCGTGGCGCACCCGCTCGCCAAGGCCTGCCGTTGGACTGGCTAGTTTTGCAGCTCCCTTCTGGCGGGCAAATAGGAGTCAGACTTACACGATACTCACCATCACAGATTGCTCGACGGTTAAGCTCCGATCAACGGTGCACGGACCAAATCTGAGATAAGGGAGGAGAGGTCTCTCCAAAGAATAGACTTGTTGGGCATCGGCATCCCAGGGGAAGGAAACCTGCTGGGCTGAAAAGAGAGAACGACTGTACGAAAGAGGATAGAGAGGATTTGGAAAACCATATGCTCACCAGACTATGCAGGGATCGCGCCCATGTCTTCGTGCCTGTTGGCTAAGCGGCTTCCTGGGGAAACGCAACCCTGCGAGTAGGTTGATCATGTAAATCACCTAACGTAAAGCAGACGTGCACACCGTATGTTTGATATATCTCTAGATATATCCATAGATAGATACTTATATACGTATATATTTGATATATATACATTTTCAAAGAGGAAGTGACTATCTAATACTATGTAAACCTAGCAGCAACATGGTCCAACGCGCTTTCTTCTCCTCCATCGCGACTGAAAATGAATCTAATACCGGGAAGGGTCGTAGGGTTTCTTCAATGACATCGACTCTGCAGCAAGCAGTTGGACATGCAGTCCGCTATCACCACATCCCTGCCAGAGCCACACGATGTATTTCATTGTGAAGTAAAACTCGGGCTTGGACAAGGACAAATACCTGACGTTGAATGACGGGAGCCAAGGTTTTATGGCATTTGGAAAACAATTTAGTTTGCTACAGAGGTTCCAAGCCATACCGAGGCGTTCTGTGGAGGATGTCGGGCCATTGCCTAGAGCGTGCAGTGGGTTATTATGAAGGATCTGGGACCGCTTCCACTGCGAGCACTAACTAGGCACGAGCGGTGCATCCTCGTCCGTCCTTATTCACGCCTGTCGTTCTCCAATGTATGATTTGATCCGGTAGTAGCCCAAGCCGAGAGCCCACACCACGATCAGGACAAATGCCAGCCTAGGTGCGAATATGGCACCCCTGATAACAACGAAGCCGCTCACTACAGCGAAAATGATCGGGATTAGGAGGAATGGCTTATAAGGACGTCGGAGCTCCGGCTCGCGGAAACGCAGGACGATTGCGCCCAGCACGGTGAGGAAGAAAAACGAGTACTCTCCCAGGCCGTTGAAAGTAAGCAGAGCGCGGAAGCTTCCAAATAGGATGAAAAGTGCCGAGAGAATAGTAGACAGGATGATGGCGTTGATCGGAGCATCCGACTTTGGGGAGTCAGAGCCATCAGTTGTCTCATCGGCAGATCCGGCACGGGGTTCTACTCCAACTCGGCCAACGACAGCGAAGATGGAAGGGAGCCAGTCATTTCTAGCGGCGGCAACTGCCATTCGGCCTGCCACGAACGAGTTGCTTAGCAGAGATCCTGCTACTACCAGGCAGATCAGGACGGCGGCGATGATGCCAAATGCAGGCCCCAACAATCTGTTTATTGCGGTCTAATTATTCTCAGCCATTAGCAACGACCCGATGGGAGCGACTCTCCGCCCAAGAATCTCTTAGGCTCTTAGACTTACAACGGCCACGCTATCAGTTGTCGCCACCTCCTTCCACGGAAGCAGGATATAGTAGCCAACGTTCGCGGCAATAAAGCAGACCACAATGGTAGGAACGGCAGTGTTGATAGCTAACGGAAGTTGTCGAGCAGGCTTCGATAGCTCAGCAGATATGTAAATGGCCTGCGTGGAGCAAGCATTAGCAGTGAGGTCACTCATTTCGAGCTGCGGAGAAGTTAAAGATCTTGCTCTCACCTTTTCCCAACCCGAGTAGGCCCAGAGCGCGCTGTAGAGAGCTGCGGAGTAGTAGCCAAGGAGCTCCCACTGTGATACCTCGGACCAGTCTACCGTGCTACCATCCGGTGCGACGCTAGTACGGTATGCGAACCATGACTTGGTGAACCAGTCTCTCCCGCCAATATCCCTGTCGGGATCGCCCAGCTGAATGGCTACCACGGCGACGCCGGCAGCGACTACCCCAATGATGCTGGCAAACTTGGTGAAGACGAAGAAGTTGTTCAACCGTGTGCTGGCTTTGGTGCTGATGGTATTGGCTACATTCATGAGGGTCATGATCAAGATGGAGAGCAGCTTGTGCTCAAGGGAGGAGGCGCGATCGGTCACGCCAGCGGCGGAGAAGATACTCTCCACGAACACGATGCTCAGAATAGCAAGAGTGGCTGGCATGATGGCGACGACCCATGTCCAGGCCGCCAGGAAGCCGAATACATCTCCGAAGATATATTGGAGATAGGGTTGAACGCCACCTGTAGTTTGCAATGCCGGTTAGTTGTCTTTTGTTCTTTAAATCCCGCTTGGACAAGTCAGGACGGACTCCTGAGGCGAAGACCTCCGTAACATACCCTCTCCAGGAATCGCAGTTCCGAGTTCGGCTACCGTGCTAGCACCAGTCCATGCCAGCACTCCTCCAACCATCCAGATTACGAGCGCTATGCCCGGGGACGGCACATTACTGTCAATTGACCCAGGAGACGTGAATATACCGCTCCCAACGACGATGCTGATGATGATCGCAAAGGCCTCCGTGGTGCCGAGGTTTCGGGAGAAAGTCCCTCTGGGCTCGGGCGGCGAGTCATCGGTCGCCTCGCCGGTCTGGTCTTGGATGTTCCCGCGGGCCAGGAGCGGCTCCTGCTCTCTATCGGCTGTCGATACCATTTTCCGTCCGGTACTCTTTTCTATTCTCTATTATCCCTCCCGAAAATGCTTTGCTTTCCTTTGTTCCTGTTACTGAGTGTAATGGGAACCGGGGGGGTTTTTAATGCTCGTCTGACAGTGCCGGCTTGCAATTGGATTGCGCCATCAAGCCGCTTAGCGGGTTGTGGGCCAAGTCTCCTGATTGGCGGATGTCAACTCCGTGATACTCCATTGATACAATGGGGCACTTACTTTGCTGTTAACTGGGGAATGAGAGAATGAGGGAATTTGCCCCAAGAATCAACTGATGTTGCCTGACGATTATGCAACAGGAGAAAGAAATTAATAGAGGAGTAGACCGAGGAGAGTTGGCTTGTGAAGAACAAAAAATTGCTATGGTGGTTCTTCATAGCACCTTTATCACTTGGAGTCTGCTTCCGTGTAATAGGTTGCGCGTGTCTCAGACAGTAGAATGGCCTTATACTACAATACTACAATTACTAACTTGGTCCACTAACATGGCCTCTTGGCAAGCAGTGGCGTATTGGAGTTCAGTTCCATCAAATGGGCTCAGCAAGACCCCTTGACTGGCATATACATTTTCCTCATCATGTCGGCGGAATGCCCTTTAAATGCTTATCTGTTTGTCCAGAGACTTGTTGTTCATTAGTTCCTAATAATTTCTATGTTTCCCTTCTGCCCTTATCCTTCTTCATAACTTGAATAATCTTTCTCTCTCTCTCTCTCTCTCTCCCTCCCCTCCCCCAAAAGTATTGAATTACATGTGCATAATTGTCGTCTGCAAACCTTGTCAAAGATACTTCCTTGGCTGTCGTCCACCTTTCCTCTGGGTTCACATTTTATTTTTATTTTCTTAGCAGCTGTCCCCAACCTCCATAAACAGCCCCGCGTCCGTGGTCTCCTGGAAGTAGACCCAACCCTCCTGGTCGCCCGAGATCTCGAGCTGGTACGCCATGACGTCCTCGCAGGCGAAGCTGTTGATGGTGGTCAGTGTGTCGACGTTAGGAGCGCTGGTGAAGCGCAGCGTGCCGACGATGGCGCCTCCGCCGACGGACACCACGTTGACGAGGTCGTTGCCGCTGCTCCGGATGGGCGTGCCCGCTGGGAACTTGGCCACCAGCGTGCAGGGGCCGGGCCCAGCGGTAGTGCCGGGAAATACGAACTGCACCGCAGGGTGCACCGTGTTGGTGACGTTGTAATTGATTGGGAGGCCGATCGCCTGCGGCGCCAGCTCCTGGCAGACCGCCCTGGGCGCCGCGATGGGCGCCGGGATGTGGGGAAGCGCGGCGGAGAGGCCGGCGGCGGCGGCGGTCAGGACGGGGAGGTAGGTGCTGAAGTACATGATTACGGTATGTTGACTTTTTTTTGTTTCTTTCTCTATCTCTTTCCCTTGAATTGATGGTGGAAAATGGTTATAAAGTGTTTGTATGATTATTAGATTTAAAGTGTAATGCTTTTTTGTGGTGAATTGTGTTCTGTTGATTTGATGTCGACAGAGAGGCGTACCGACGTCTTATACTTATACCGATATATACAGCAGTCTCGTATAATTCTAAAGTACCATATTTGACCCGAATTCCTCCTCCACGGCAGCCAATATGCAACGATGGGAATGGAAGACCGCCGTTCCACCCGAAAAGCCCCCCCCCCTCCCCCTCCTATTGGAGGCCAGAAAGGTTACTACAGGTGGCGATGCGCCCATGATGCCGCGACGCGATGTAAGCCCCGTACACCAATACGAGTTTCTTACCAAGAGCAAAAAAAAAAAAAAGGCTCTGCACACTGTCAGCACCGACTTCGCGGACCCGCGCTGTTCGCATTTATGCGTAAAATGCGCGGCCCAATAGGAAGTCAGCCTGGGAGTCGCCCTTACGCCGGCAGACGGGAGATAGGGCGAGGGGGAGTGAGGGGTGAGAGGCTTGACATAATGCCCTGCAGCGGAAAAGTGCTGCCACGTTACGTGACGTCCCATGGTTATTAGTCAAGGGGGGTCATAAGGTTGGTCCCGACGCACCCCGGAATTATAGCTGTACCGCCCCCCCGGCCGCCCCTAATAACATTACTAGGGGTAGCTAGGCAGTTTTTCGATTTCTCATCGGCAGTATCGCGAATTCCCGTCTAATTATAGAGGGACGATCTTTTCACTAAAGCTCGTATTGAGCACGGTACGCCCAGAAAGTTCCACTGCTACCATGGGATCACGCCCCTTCTAGGCACATAGAGCATTCCTGTGCCGCTCGCGCAGCTCGACAGGAGCTATTCAGAGAGACGGTGTGATAGCAGTCCGCCTCATCGCACCACCTCTCTTTCCGATACATCCTCGAGGATGCATGGGGACGTTGCATGTCACAGGGTCAGGTGCTGCGCTATTCGGGTCAAATCGTATAATAAGTCTGAAATTAAAATTTTCATCTACAACCATTAACCTGACGTTACTCGTACAAGCGTGGTCATCCTGGCCAGCTTGCCTCTAGTGTGTACTTTCAAAATCTCCGTTCCTTCATTAGAATTTATTATCAGAGCCCCCAGTGACTTGTGGAAGCTCGTTCGTGTCCACCCTTTCCCTCCTTTCCCCCTCTTCCCCCGCCCCGTTTCTCTTGGTTTTTCTTCCCCCTTTTCGTGGGACTTTCTGTTACACTCCAAGAGCTGAGGCCACCAATCTATGTATCTCTGCCCACTGTCATCTTTGGATTCCATGCTCGTAAGGTGGACACGAGGGGGTATATTCTAAACAACACACGAACGCTGATGTATGAGAAAATGCGGCATTCTGTCGTACAAGATGGTGATAGACAAAAGGAAATAAGGGATTGCATGGAATGGGGGTAGGATCCAAGACTTTGCTCAATATATGCTTTAAGAGACAGGATTCGGTGTATCTTTGCATGTCCGTGCTGGGCTGATCATGGTGGTACCCAAGAATCGCACCATTTGGTTCCTGGTCATGGCGGCTTACTGACCGTCACTATCCATATAGTCTCCCACGAGAGGGCTGGCTGCGCCACTCCCGCTCACACTGCCTCCAGCGAAATAGCTCTGATCAATATGGAAGATCCAGTCGAGCTTCTCGCGCTCGTTCCGAGCCGCAAACAACCACGTGTTATCTGTTCCATAGACGGCGAACACGCCTTGCTGCAATCGCTCACTCAATCCACCCAGACCCGGGCCCGTGTTGTGCGAGCCATTGCCGGTCCAAACATTGGAAATGATCCTCCCGGATGAGGTCCTCCGGTGGCCCGGTCGGAAATCACCGTTTACGGACCCTTCGTCTTCGTCGTGAGGGTCATGGCCGTTGAAAAGTGCCAGGATCTCTGGCTGGCTATCGACTCGCGAGTTTCGTAGGCTCACAATAGCAACTTCATCCCCATCTGTAGCACTGTGAATGTGCATGTAGGGCTTCCTTAGCTCCACAAATCTCTTGACCCATTTGCTAGATTCATTGTTGGGTACCAGCAGATAACCGCCTTTCAGGACCTTCGGGTTCTTTGGCACACGCACTATTGTCGTGATAAGTGCAGGCGGGGCACTGATCTCTGGTGCGACACCATCGGCCGGAGGTGCGGTGTTTTCTGGGCTAAGGATCCGTATGACTGGGTCCGGGTGCCTCGTCCAAAGTCTGAGACACTTGTTCAAGATTGATGCCTCCTCTTCCGTGTACTCTGGTTGCGATGGCTGCTCCGCAGACTCAGCTGATGCTTCAGCCACTGAAGACTCGTTCGTCTCCGCAGCCTCTCCTTTGGACTCTCTCTCGTCCTCCTCAGCATTCTCCTCGGGGAGGGGTGTAGATGGACGAGAAGTCTGCGGGGTATCATTCAGCAGGGCATGGAGAGAATCGTCATCGCCATCATGAGTTTTTATCACTGGGGAGAACTCGGAATCGGAGCTCTGATCTTCTTCGGCCGGCTTGTTCTTTGGCTCTGGAAGCCCAATCTTCTTGAGAAACAGCTGAGCGCCCCCTATCTCGGCAATGCGCCTCCGTTTCTTTTGTGAGGCGATGAAATCGCCGATGAGGGAGACACCTCTTGGATGCCAATTTTGCAGGTTCTCCTCGCCCTTGACGTAGTCGTGCTGACTATTCATTCTCCACAAGTCACCCACTCGTTTGATGGGTGCTGGTCGCATGCTAACAGTATAAATAGTACTGGATGAGTGAACTATCCGAACGTGTTGCCACAGAGAGGATAACATTGAAGCCTGTCTAATGAAAGACCTTCCCAGGATCTGACACGACACAGTTGTCGAAAACTTCATTGGTTCCGCTAGTTTCTCAGAGCTGACGTCCCAAGAGAGTGTCATTTGGACTTTATACTTGTCGGCGGTTGTCCGATCCAGCAGCAGAGAGTTGTGCAAGCTCGAGTCCCACTGGCCGCTTATAGTCATTGTTCGAGTCCCGTTGGCATTCTGGCGCAATGTTGGTTGCGCGCTGAGTCTTAACGCGATGTCAGGTGTGGATGCACCCATGTCAGGGGTTTTACCTCCGTGGTCCACCAACTGAATCTTGCCGACACGTATCGAGGTAATGTCATCCCAGGGGAGAGCATCGCCTGAACTATGCGCCATGTTAATTGCAATTCGCCGTTGAAGACCCTGGTGCAACTGGAAGGTTCCGGCGTCCAACTCATTTGTTTGGGTGACTTCAACGGGAACGTAGTCGCCGTTCTCGGACAACTCGAGGATCTGGATACGTGCCAACATGTCATGCTTTTCCGCAGTGTAGAAATGCGACTCATTTATTCGGGCATCCTTCTTCGACTTCTTACCGGACCCTGGTGTTGAATCGCGCATCTCATCCCAACTAAGGAGCTTGTCAAGGTGCATGGTCGAGACCTTGGCGAAGATAGCAACCCTTAGATTCACATCCCACGGACTAAACAGCGGGACGCTCATGCTATGGACACTGTCGAAGCGGATTGGTCCTTCATCGAAGTCTTTGATCATTTGGGTCGTGGTGATTCCATCTTCTGTAACTCCCGGTATAAAGAGTTGTGCGTGCACGTCAGTTCCTTCCCGTTCAGCGAAACCCACCATGTCATGCATAACAACATTATACTTCAGTGTACTCGAGGGAGCCCTAGCGCTGGAGGGTTCAAGCGATAGTTTGATGATGCCAATGGCGTGAGACGTGTAAGGGGATAATACATCGAGCGTGAAGTCCTGCACACGGCTATCGAATACCGCCCTGAGCGGCACATCTACTTCGCCAACGAGGGAGTATTCAGGCATGCAGGTCTCAACAAACGGGTTGTCAAGTTTGAAGTGTTGGCTGTATTCCGGCTGATCGAGGTATTGATGCATTTGTCTCATCTGTCGTACTCTGTCGTGAAGCTTGTCCAGACTCCACAGATGCACCACAGCATGCTTGTAATCAACAACACGAACACCAACACAGGGCTTCTGTGCTTCCTCGAGCGCAATATCATCCCCCTCATTGGAAACCCCATTGAGTACCATGTCGTAGGATGAACACAGGGCATGGCCGGAATCCACCACGGTAAACTGGAAAACAACACTTTCACCGAGCTCCTCGCTCATGATCTGGGCTTCCTTCAGAACAGCAGCGTGCTGCAGCACGGCTTCAGCCATTTGCACATAGTGGCGCCGCCTCCAGTGCGTGACGGCCCTTTTAGCTCTCTCGATCTCCTCTTCGGAGAGCTTCGGTTTCGCTTTGGGCCGCTTGAAGGGATCCAATTTTTCTATTTTTGCTTCGTATTCTCGCTTTTGGATTTGGAGCTGTTCCTGCATGTCGGCCTTTAGTTGAATGAGGGCCTCTTCCATCTGAACCTTCTCCTTCTTGATTTCCTCGACCTCAACGTTCGCAGCTTCTGCACTTTTGAGTTGGTCCTGAAACTCTTCCTTCTGCTTGTCGAACTGGGTTTGCATTACATCTCGTGCCTCCTTAAGTCGATCATCAACCTCGCCTAGTCTGGGTGTGGAAGGCATCGTGAGTGCAGTATCGAGTGAAAAGTTGTCAATTGTTCCTGTTGACATGTACTTCTCTCGGATCGGATACGATGACATTGATTCTGCATCATCGTCGCCATCTTTCCCATTAACACGTTCAGCTCGAACACGCTGCACATCCTCAAAAAGAGCATTGAGCTCTTCATCAGTCAGCCTTGCGAGGGTTTGCTCATTTTGACCAAGAATAGCGCCTGCAGCCTCTCGTCGCGCTGAGGACCAGTCATTATCTCTACCGCGGAAGGGAGCAGGCGAGTCGGGTCGGCTGTCACCAAATTCTGAACCGGCCTTGCTGATGGAGCGCTCATGGCCAGGTCGTGGGGGGGTGGGCGAAGTACGGTCCAAACCCTGGATCTGGCTCGTGGCGATCGACTGACGCAGAAGACTTTGGCGATTTTCGTCTCGTTCAGCCTTGGCCTCCATGGGATGATTGAACCTGAAGATGTGGAAATCTCCCAGGATGATTCTGTAACCTGAATGAAGACGGGAGGGTTCGCTTATCCTCTGCCCGTTGACCATTACGGCTGCGCCCTCATTGGGAATAATTGTGACGGTACCATCGATAGAATTATTCTCGAAAGAACAATGCTCATGCAGGATTCGAGTCCCATTAAGTCGAATATTCGCTTGGTGTTCGGCATTGGACTCTACATTTCCTACCGTCGTTGTGCCTGGCTTGATGTTGTATACCAAGCACTCAGCCAACAGTGGATCGTCCGATAAATTGACTAGATGTGGCATTTTCTTAGGCATGTGTAGGCCCACAAAGCCCTTCTCAATGCTGATGCCGAGTTCCTCGAGGGCAGCCTCACGCTCTTTGTGAATCTCCTCCGTCTTTGCCAGTTTTTCTTCCCAAGTTTGGTTGAGGTCCGTAAGAAGCTTTTCACTTTGACTGAGTTGCTCTGCGATCTCCGCCTTGGAAACCTTTTTGACCGTTCCGTCTGCTCCAGTAATGCTGACCATCTGCTGCTCTAAGGGAGTTCCCTCAGCATAGATTTCTTCAGGTGGAAGACCAGGAGCTCCGGCCACACCTCCACCTCCACCACCTCCCAGTTTGCTCCTTAGCAATGACAACTCTTCCTTCAACTCTCTTATCATACGGGCATTCGCATCCTCGTTCACGACCGCATGATTCTTGATTCGCTTAGCAGAATCGGCATACCGCAGCGTACTAAGCGTTTCATCCCAGTTGATATCGGCCGGACTGATGGCCGCTATCATGGCAGTCATACTGTTTCCACCAAGTGAATCTTTCAGCAGCCATGTAAGAACACTGTCTCGATATGGAACTTGTGAGGCGCCTTTCTTTTTCTTCCCAGTTGATAAATCCGCCAACGCGGCAATAACACGCCCCAATGTCGAGAGCGATCTGTTAATCTCAGCACCTTCCTTTAGCCGCGCACCCGTAGCGCCTGTGGATGTTGCTCTTTCAGATCCAGCCAAATCCACAAGACTGATTTTTGCTACCTTCTCCATCTCCATCTTAGTCTCCGTGTCGACCTTCTTCTGGGTGAGCATGAGAGTGAAGACAGCGTGACTTCGACTGGAGGTCTCGTTCATGTTCGTCGCGGCGACCGTTCGGGCTTTGTTACCCTCGTCCATCAGATTTTCGATTTCTTGGAAGCTGTTGACTACCAATTTTGCCAGATCCTCCACATACGGACCAGTCGATGGATGTTCTCGGACTTTCAAGTTTCCCTTCGTCGATGGGTTCAGCAGATCCCTAACGCGCTCGTTATAGATTTCCAGATAGGAGACTTCCACTGTGCACTTTAAGGTCTTATCCTCCTGCAGGTCCCTAATCCTCTCGAACATATCTTGGCAAATTTTTGGGATGATACCATGCTCCTTGCCATAACCCATCATTGAGTAAGACTTTCCAGAACCAGTCTGACCATACGCAAAGATACAGTTGTTATAACCTTCAAATGCGTTATCCAGAAGAGGCTTTCCGAGGTCATTATGCAGGTTTTCCTGGCCGGCATAATTTGACGCATTCTTGTCGAACGACCAATATGATCTGTCAAACGCGAACACCTTCTGGGTCATATCTCCCTTGGCTCCCTTCGGGTTCGAGTGGGCAGCATCAGGGGGAGGCGTCAAAATGGTCTGATTGTTTTTCATTTCCACTACACATTTTGAACCTCGCTCAATTTCTCTGCTATTGAAAGGCCGCACTCTCACCACCACCTTGATATTTCCTCCACCAGCTGGAGCCATGGTGACGGCGGCGCAGGGACTCCGCCCTGGATGCTCTTGAAGTACGTAAGGGGGTGAGTTCGATGAAGCTGTAAGGTACAACGGATTATCGTCGACGGCGCGATGGAAGAGCAGAGCCTAAGGCCCTCAGCAGCCGCTATCGGCGTTCGCGCTACGCAGGAATATCGATAATTATTCCGGAAGTATGCCTCCAGCTACTTAACAGCCCGCAATCGTCAACATCACCACCAGGAGCTCTTGTAGGGGCGCCACAGCAGCTGAAGGTGTCGCTGTGGTCGTTCTTTCCCGGGTCCTCGGCGTCGTGTCGTGTCGCCCCCGTTGCAAAGGGGATCCCGAGGGACGGGGGAGAAAACTAAATAAAAGAGCAGTATTGTATAAAATTACGGAGGTGCGAGTCTTCAGGCCGGGCGGGCTGGCCGCCGATGTCGTTTGGGAAAGGATTATCTCAAAATGGTAATTTGTGTACTTCCTTTTCGGTGTCGAGCTCAGGAATGTGATGTTGGAAAGTTTACGGCTGTCCGGCGTCTGTGGAATTTACAGCACCGAGCACTCATTAGCTGTCAACAAAATGACGAATGAATTTCGGACCTAAAAACCCCAAGCTAAAGGCGCCGACGCGATCGCGCCTCTGGCCGGCCCCCCAAATGTTTGTTGATTGGCTTCCGTCATAATCTTTAAGTGGATTTTCACGTGTGCAGTGGCCGGGGTCATTTAGGAGACCAATCAGGCCCTATGCGGATTTTGACAAGGCCTGCAAGGGTTCGCATTTCGACCACCTTTGTTTCGACGGATACCGGGAAATTAGGTGACATGCAGAAAACAAAATAACTTAATGCTGTTTCTTTGCTCCCCCCCTCCCCCCCGGACAAACCTGCACACTCGGAGGCAGCCTCACGTACACGGAGACTATGTGATATGTGATAGACAAAATGGCCACACCATGTTGCCACTTGCCGATATTCCCAGAGCGCTTGTAGGAGCATCGGCGCTTTGTCTACAGTGACCCGGTGACTTGCCGCTTTCCGGTGGCGTGGGGTTACAGACACCGTCGGTGGTCGGAATGAAATCATATCGACCACGTTAGTAACTTATTAGGCACCTAGATTTTGAGATTGGTATGGGATGTGTGGTTACACACAAAGATAAAAGATGAGGAAAGAGGTCCAACATTGTTGGAAACCATAAATTCTATTCCTGAATGCACAACTTCCGGCATTATGACTTGTGCATAAATATTCTTGTATATGGACAAGATTCGGCGCTGCCAACATCGCATCACGATTGTCCAACCCGCCCGTCCAAGAGTAAAAGTAGAGAAAAGCGCCCGCTCTTAGCAGAGTTGCCACCCTTATGGCTCCGCCAAAGGGTTTTTTCATGATGTCCCGTGTCGTCAGTGAAAGTCTATATATTGCATGAACCGCTCCAATGAAAACAAAAGTTGAGAGAAAAAAAAAAAACCACCCCTCAGTCAATATCACACACAAGTCCAATTTTGCAAATGATGCAGTAATGTAACCGTTGCTCGTGCTTCCGTCTAGGAAGTTATTCTTGAAAGCTCAAAAGCTGTCCTACTTCAAGAACACCAATTATTTGATCCTTTTCGGTCAACGCTAGAATCGAGTGCTCGTCGCAGAGTTCCTCTGGAGACGACTGGACGTCACGAATCCACTCGACCGCTTGAGATATGCGAGCATCGCATGCGATGGTGATCCACTCTTCCCTGCTGGCACCCAACCACGGCAGCTCGCAGAGCGGACGCGCCAGACTGGCCGAGTCAAGTCGTCGGATATGTCTAGGCGAAGCGACGAGCTCACCGATCCGCACCCAACCGGAAGCTGAGTCGTAACCTGCTTTGAGAACATCTGCACCGCACAGCCCGTCGCTGCAGCTGTACGCGAGTGGGATCTCGCTGAGAGGTATGGCGATGTCCTTGACTTTTTGCGGCTTCCGAAAAGTCGCACCAATAGCACCTCCCGGGTGGTTGCGGGAGAACGTGGAGGAAACGCTGGCATGCAACTCGTGCGATGCGACAATGGCAAGAGCATCTCCAACAGCAATAGCCATGGTGGTCGAAGTAGTAGGTGCCGAAACCCCAAAGGACGCTGTCTCTGATTCGTGAATGGGGGCAGGCAGTAAGATCATGTCCGGCCTCTGCTTAATCAGTTCGCAACTCTCAGACCGAGTGTGGGAGGTAAGCACAATGGTCGGGAGCGCGGGATCAATGTGTGGAAGAAGCAAGAGGAGCTCCGGTGTTTTTCCTGAAAAGGTGATGAAGAGGACGGTATCAAATTCACCAATCTTGCCGAGATCGCCGTGAAGCGCTTCGGTAGGATGGAGATAGGTCGCATGCACACCCAAGCTGTTGAAACTTGCGACCAGCTTCTTGCTGATGTGACCCGATTTCCCTACACCAATTACGACAACCTTTCCTTTCTGTCCATTGTGCCTGGTGATGGCTTCTATCGCCGAGTTGAAACCCGCGCCGACAACTGGATCCGACTCGTACAGATTAGTGAGCGCCCTCAGTGATGTTGCTTCTGTGTTGAGAACATGGACTGCGTCCGCTATTCTTTGCCTGGCCTGAGTGTTCTCTTCTATTGCGCAATTCCCGGGAAGCGGGATGTCGTCTAAGCAAAGGTGTTCTATCGGAGTTGTCGGCTCTGTCGCACTGGGGGTGAGGGGTGACGGGGGGGAAGGAGGAGGAACGAGCAGGCGCTGCGGCGCGCCTATCAGATAGACGGCGCTCGTCTGGACAGGATGGCAGTGATCGACCATGGTGGCTTCTGAGCTGTGGCTGTCGCACTTTTCTCTCAAGTTTTCTTCTCTTATCGTCTATTATAGGATGATCTTTTCAAAATCTGATGGCACAAAAATTGCGATGGGAACTTTGTCGGCTGGACGGCCTTTTAAATCTCACTACGCTGCGCAATCTGATGGCAAGGTCCGCTGAGCGCTTGAGGCACTTCAGACTTGGTTGCAACAATCTCAGTCAATAGTTCTCCATAATTGATGGCGTTGATACCATGGGTCTGGTTCCGGATTGCACGTAGCAACTCGGGTTATCGCTTGGAGGATTGTTTCAGTCTTGGGCGAGTATACGTACTCTAAACAATAGTAGGCCCCAGAGGGTGGGCCAAAAGAAGAAGCACAGAGCAGGAAGAACTCGGCGGCCAAGACAAATATGAAACAAAAAAGTCGAGGATGGAAGGAATAAAGATAGGCATGCGATATAGAGGTAGAGGGGACATAAAAAGTATTGCCACAGGCAGCTTTTGGAGGGCCAATACGCAAATTGCGGACCGTCCGGGCCCCGGTAGGCTCCACTGGGAGAGCTAGTTCCTTCGGTATCTACTGATTTCGCGATATCTATGATTCAGAAACCCATATCTAGGCCGTTCAGATCGGCCACCGCTAGCGATCGTGCAGCGGTGCGAGTACCGCCTTTTCCCATTCAAATGGGATTTTAAGGGTCTGATTTGCCCGCTACTTTTATTACTTTTTACTTTTTTACCTTTAGGCGATCCTGCCCCTCCTGTAGGTGTCGTCTTCTTGCGTGATCCGCCACCTTCCCTAATTGTTGCTATATTGGTCGCATACGGGGTACATCATTGGCTGGCAAGATAAGTACCCTGAGAATGGACAAGTGTGACAGAAGTGCGGCATATACTATGGATGACCCGCATAGCCCACTGCGCGCACATGCACTGGACCCGCTGGATGGCACCTCGGAGCACATTTTATTAGGGGGTGGTTGGAGCAAAGCCAAACCGGAGGGGGTAAAACAGTCGTAGATATACAGCTGGGTTTACAGGAAAACACCCGGGAGTTCCAATCACTAACCAAGAAAGTCGCACGCACCCTGATGCCTGCGATCCAGTGGGCCGAGTGGTGATGCACTGAGTTTCCGCGGCCATCAGATCCGGTCCTGGTAAGCGGCGCCAATGCGACTACGTGTACGTACCTCATACTTTAGCCTCTCCTTCAGCCCTTCCTTAGCCTATGGAAGTTAGCTTGTACTCGGCCATGCGCGAAACAATTAGCCAGCGTTGTTGCCGGAGTTTGCGCTAGGGTGCATTGTGATAAGCCCGCACTGCCGCGTGGATTTCCAGATCTGCATCCGCGACGGACAGAGCACATTGGATGAATAGGGAAGGGGGGAGCATATGAAAAGTTACCAAGCGAGAAACAAAGGTGATCCCGCCAGCGCCAACAGTCGTGGCGCCGTCCTCCTTCTAAGATTGGTCGCTGTACCCATCAATTTGCGGATGAACACGTCTTGAACATGTTCACAATGTTTGACGTCTGCTTCTAGCCATGGCAATCCCGGTGATAAGAAATTGTTTTTGGGAGCCACCGCAGACCCGTCAGTGATGCATGAAATGTTTGCGGCGTGAAACGCCCTCAGACTCAACGGATTTCAGCTGATGGAGATAACTGGGCTTGGCGGGAGCTCTGCCCGTGCTAAGGGCGCTGTCTTCGGCTAAGGGAGAAAAATGCCAAGACGGACCTCGAAACGCAACTGTACGGGATACCAAGTTAAAGGCCCGGGTTGTAGGCCGTAGCATACATGGGTAGGTTGAAGATTTTCGTTTAATCCTGGCTTCCGCTTGACCACTTGGCAATTAATAGCATGATTCTGCGGCGAACCTCAGGGATCAAGGAAGCTCCTTTCTTTATCCGGGATGTGGATGTCAACGGCTCGCTCACGGGAGCCTTGAGACTCGTCTCATCTCGACGGCGGCCAATTGTTTAATGTTTATTAATTCTGGCAGCCGAAGATGGTCGATGGAACAGACTGAAACTACAGCTGTCGGCAGTGGTCTTCCCAAAGTCCACAAGTCTCAAAATAGCAGAGCAAGCATTATCGAAGCACTGGTGCGATGCGTCAAGCCTCCGCCCAACTGGACTGTTTGCGTATATGATGGATATTGAGACATGGCATCCTATATTTCAGACCGCCATCTCTGGGGAATGGATGCCATACTTTGTCGGAGCAGTTTGAAGTTGTGGGTTTGTCCAATACCTTATTTCTGTTTAACATGCATGCACTAGCTAGGATACGGTGCAGGTGAGAGCTGTGCATGTGATTCCCTGCCTGCTTGCTCGAGTTTTTATCTACCCATCAACCGGGTAACTCGAGCAAGGAGGGGCGATCGATGACAGAGTCCACCAAGAAATAGCTTTTAAGGTGAGATTTGTTGTGTGGCCTCAACTCACTGATGTGTGGCTCTTTTGAGCTGTTGTTGGATCGGGTTGTCTATCTAGTCACTGTGTCTGCTTCAACTTTGTCGTCACGACTGTGCACAGCGAAAACCCAGCTCTCCAATGAACCTGCTTATAAATAAAATACAGTAGCCTTTGGAGTTGTTTATCTGTTGTTGGCTTCTTGGCCAACCAATGCGGCTCCGAACTACGCCACTACCAGCCTTGGAACTTTGAGGTAAAGAGACACAACTTTGACAGCAACCTCCCTAGGTAGGTAGTTACCAAGGTAGGTCTTATACCACTAGCTGGCCAATGAGACTTTAGGTGCTATGACCACCCTCCAGTATGAGTGCTCACCATAGATTCGAGCTACACCAGCCACATGATCATCGTCGATCGAACCGTATTTGCAAAATACCCCTGCCTACACCACCGCCATTCCAAGATTTGGATATGCGCGGAATTTCTACCAACTTCCCATTCCAAACTCTCCAGACGAACTCACTGTTCAAGAGTCTCTAATGACAGGCTTTTGGGCAATTTTGGGCCTTGAAAAGCATACCTACGGGATAACAACAACGAGCACACAGGCTGTCCACTTAGCCAGCGATAGCCCAGTATGACGCGCCTTGTCATATACAATGTGGCGCTTGGCGTCTTCATTGCTGGTACGTCATACATTTCCCATATCATCACCTCCTTATCGATCCGCCCCCCCCTCTCTGCAAGTACCCATCGAGTCGAACATGAGGCTATCGCGAGCGAATATGGACAGCATCTCTTCACTGCCTGATGAAGTTTCGCGACAGACCTGTTCAATTTTTGCATCGATTATTATGAGCTGTTTTGTCCTAGCTATGCCTTTCTATCGAGAGTGCGTGCACTTCAATAAGGTCATCAAGACCCATGCTGATTTCCCCCCGGCGCTCTTGTGCCGTCGAAAGTAAGAGGAATAAAGATGCGACAGCATGCTAACAAATAGTCTTGGCCTACAATAGCAACGATCATGACCATCGTTTCGATTCTCACACCGAACTGGGTTTCTTATAGCGTTCAGGCTGAGAACACGAACGCAACATTCAGCCACCATATGGGTTTGCATCAGTCTTGCTCGACTGCAAATGAGCCCGGCTGTCGGCCTTTTCCCGATGATGATGACTGTCGTGGTGATGTATTCTTCTGCTCAATGTGGCGTAGTTCCGGCTTCCTCATGTCCTTTGCGACCATAGTCGAGCTCGCCACGGCCGTATGCTTCGTGGTCGTCATGGCTGGTGGCAAGTTCAAACGAGAGGAGGGTTGGAAGGTAATCGCGGCACTACTTCTGCTCGATGCTGTCATTGAGTTTGTGGGCATGGGCTTGATCGTATGTCAAATTGCACCTGCGCTGACCACCTTCACCTTCAGCCATTTCGCGTAACTAACAATGTGCTCGCAGGCGTACCTTTTTAACAACGATGCACAATTCAACAGTCCTGGCTGGAAACTCGATTGGTCATGGATCCTCTGTACTGTGAGCGCTGCAGTATCGGTTATTCTTGCGGCCGGGTTAGCCATATCCTCTTGGGTGCTACCGACGGAAGACGATTATGAATACTTGGAAGATCCGATCATCGACTATTGATGATATGGTGTTTGCTACGCGACGCCGTTCGAGCCAGATACTTTACATCCTTCGTTCTCCTCGCCAGCATTTTGTACGTACACGATTATAAGGTTATGGCGTTATGATGTTGTCTTCATTGCAGGGTATTGCCTGGGTTTCACTTTTTATCTTCGTCTCAGCCGCTCACATGGGCGTTATTTGTTATTTTTGCATACATGATTCCCAATTGTGCGCGAGTTCTGGTTACTTCGGTCGCGAGAGATTCATAGATATAATTAGAAAAGGTTTTAACATTTAGTGAGCATGTTGGGAACCAGGGGTTCATTGGCTGGCTCCTCAAACGACCAAGAAATGATTAGGTGCAAGGCCTTGTTCATGATGATAACAATAGAAGCTAGTGGGGGTAATCTTTGCTATGGCATCGTCCTCCCCTTTGTATCAGGGGTCGCAGAGAAAACTAGCTCAGATTTGACCTAAGTTATGGCATGGGAATATTGATTCTCTGCAGACTTGCAACCAGACTTGAAAAATCGTTGCAATGTGGAGTTTATCGATACATTTGTTTCTCATTCACACAGAATGGTAAGCTTTGACGTATTTTCAAAAATTACGGGAGTATAGAGATAAAAGCCGGAGTTACATCCTTGACTCAGTCTTCACCGCTCTCGTCTTCGCTTGAGGTACCGTCCGAATCAGAATCCGAACTATCGGATGAGGATGAACTACTTGATGATGTTTCCGCAGCAGGAGCCTGGCCAGGGTTGAGTTCCATCTCTTCGTCTGAATCCGATTCTTCTGATGAGCTTCCACTGCTGCTCGTCTCCTCATCGGATTCTGACTCAGATGAGGAGCTACTATCATCGTCTTCCACTTCAGTAGTCCGGACCTTTCTTTTCCTGCTCTTCTTCTGTGGGCCCTCATCAATCTTAGCGTGCTTATCGCCGTCGTTGTTTCCTGCCTGCGATCCATCAGTCGCAGCCCCCTTGGGCTGACCTTGGGAGCCTTCAGCACCAGACGATGCTGTCATTGTGCTAGCTGTGGTTTCGGAATCTTCGGCATCTTCCATCTCCTCTAATACTCTCTCCGCACGCATGCGCTTAACCACCCGACGCTGCATTTCCATATCCGCAGTTCGCAGCACATAGTCTACCTCCTCGAACCGTCGTTTTCCAGGCGACGGTCCTTCACGAAGGAAACCAGCAATGACTTCTTCATATTCCTTCTGCTTGCGCTCAGCAGCATCTTTCGCGGATGTTGCAAAGCCCGCCTTTCCTTGTTCCATGTCCTTCTTCGCGACCTCCGCAGCTGTCTCACGAAATCTCTTCCGGACGAAGCCTTGAAGCCCTCTGATGTACTCATAAAAGATATTGATATCCACCGCAGGTATCGTTGTCCCGTCGGAAAAGACGTTTTCCAGTAGTCGAGTCTGATGGTTCTTGTTGAACTTCCACTGGTCCCGTGCTGAGTGCCACTGGCGCAGATATTCAACAGCCGGCTGGAGGTTGACAGAGGATTGGTTTTTCACGGGCAGAGCGTTGACGGACTTCCCGTCGTTGACCTCTTTGGATTTTGTCGCTGGCTGCTTGGATTTCTGCTTTTTGCCGACGGTAGCTTTGTCTTTTGCAGCAGGAGCTGGAGAGAACTCTGGCTCGGCAGCGAACGAGACAGACTTGGGGGTCCTCGGCGTCTTCGGCTGCTGAGACTGGTTTTGGGTAGGGTTGGGGGGGTCCTTCCGTAGCTTCTTTGCCAAATGCTCATCCGTCGTAGTGGCACCAAAAGACTTTCTTTTCGCCGCGGCGGGGCTGCTCTCTTGCGGCGTAAGGGTAGAAGGTTTCGCAGTGCTTGCAGCGCCTGTATGCCCAGATGTGTCGTCTGGTTGTTCTCCCGAGGAACCCTTGAGCTTTAGACCCAATCGCTTCCACGCAGGCACTCGCTGGGCAGCAGAGGTCGACATTTTGGACAGCCGGATTCACTAGATCCAAGGGGGGCAATCGGAGCAATCAATGCGGGAGGGTTTTTAGAGAAAAAAATAAAATGCAAAGAGTGAAACTTGCAGTGCCCACCAGGCCGTCTTCCAATGGCAGAACGCTATGGTGGATTTGCTGGCTCCAATAATCTCCCTGCACCGATAGACCGGACGGAATGGTGTGAATGAAGATATCCAGCTATTCCTTGCAAGATTCAGTAAAACTAGTGAGAAGAAAATTGAGGCATAAGCGCATTAATTCTTTTGAGGAACTAAAACTGCAAGACCCATAAATCCAGTGCGCAGCTTCGATGCAAGTTCTTCATAGGTCGAGAGGACTGATTGCACTATCAAGATCACCGTACTTTGCTTTTTTTTTTTTTTTTGGCCTTCCTCGCTTCCCTGAAAGTACGGATTACTAGTTAATAAACTTCGAATTCTGCCGGCCATAAGGTCGAGGTTTGAACAGGGAATGCTAAGGAAGCTAGACCCAAAGTAGACATTGGTTTTTACCGCCCGCCCAGCTGGATTGCGGCGAGGATAAAGCAGGTCGGCGGTATGGAAGCTCAGATAATCCGGTCGTAGCTGAGCTAACGGTACTGAGTTACTGGCTCATTAGCAGTCCTCAAGGCGACCGGCCAGGCTAGGCTTAAGCTCAGTCAGGCCAATTCAAGGTGCCCTGTGCTCTAGGCAAGCTCCAGCAACGCGTCCCACAGAGAGCTCCAACAAGGCTGGCAAGCTCACACATCATCATCGCCTTGCCTGTTGACTCGACCGACGCAACACAACAGCCTCTCTTTCCATCACTCTCAACTATCAACCATCACTAGTTTCCACGAGCACGGCATTTTGAGCACGTCCAACTCTTCTGTTTGACTCTATATCTAATCGCACGGCCTTCCCACGTTCTTACCTATCTCTACCGCCACAATGTCGGGTAAGTTCGTTTGGATCTGACTTGATCTAGCTGTACCTGAGCAACGGGACAGCCATCAAATTTGACATTTTATGGCTAATAACAGTCTTCATATCTAGGCAGCGCAGGATTCGACCGGCACATCACCATTTTCTCCGAGCAGGGCCGACTGTATCAAGTTGGTATGTGGTTCATCGACCCGACGTCGTCTAGCAATAGGCACTCTCAGCCGGATTATGTCTCATAACTTGTGACGAGCTGAATGTTGGAGGATGGGAAACTTGCTGACTATCGATTGGCTTCATAGAATATGCATTCAAAGCCATCACAGCTGCAAACATCATGGCAATAGGCATTCGAGGCAAGGACTGTGCAGTTGTTTTGTCCCAGAAGAAAGTCCCTGTATGTTCTCCTCCAGGAGGGTTGCTACCTTGAACCAGCTGTCATCTTGCTGCGTGATCAGACTGAAGCTGATATTTTGAATTAGGACAAGCTTATCGACCCCACCTCCGTGTCGCACATCTTCCAGATCTCACCATCAGTGGGTTGTGTGATGACTGGCTCCATCGCAGATGCTCGTGCATTTGCACAGCGCGCTCAAGGCGAGGCTGCTGAATTCAGATATAAATATGGATACGAGATGCCATGTGATGCCTTGGCTAAAAGATTGGCCAATATCAGCCAGGTCTACACCCAGAGAGTGAGTGTTGTCTACAGTTGCGGCTAATCTGCCTGACAAGATGTCTTTATTGAATCCTGCTTACATGATTCGTCAGGCTTATATGCGCCCATACGGTGTGGCAACAACTTTGATATCACTGGACACTGAATTCGGCCCGCAACTTTACAAGTGTGACCCCGCGGGGTATTATGTCGGTTACAAGGGCACGGCTGCTGGCCCCAAGCAGCAGGAGGCACTCAATCATCTTGAGAAGAAGCTCAAGAACAAGGATTATGCGGAAGGTACATGGGAAGACGTTGTTGAGCTAGCCATTACTACCTTAAGCACGGTTCTTAGTATGGACTTCAAGAAGGGCGAGATCGAGATTGGTATCGTGGGAGGCCCGCGACCAGACGGTAAGGAGGGCGCAAATCCGGGTTTCAGAACACTGACGGAGGATGAGATCGACGAGAGATTACAGGCTATTGCTGAGAAGGACTAGATGCGGGTATGACGGTTGCGGCGTAAGGCTAACATCTGCCGGGAGCGCCGACCAGGTCATGGGAGAAATCTATTCGATTGCCACCCATGTGGGTGAATGTGGAGGGCACGGGGTATAGCAAGACATACCTCCGCCGCCTCGTGTTTCAGTAGTTTGTTGCAATATCCAAATAGACTTGCCGTCAGAAGAATGAGGTCCAGTCAAAGTAACCTGTGCTGATAACATCTGTACTCAGCCCTGACGTGGCTGGAGCTGAGGTATGGCAGCCCCGAGCATTGGGGACGTCATAGTATGCACGCAAGCAGAAGAACAGGGCTGATAAGCGCGGCAGGTACAGGTCAGTAAGTAAGCAGGAACAGCAGCATTGTATGCACCAGATGCAGACGATCAAGCCAGCGTGAGTGTGGTTGTGGTTGCTTCTGCGTGGGACTAGTGAAACGTCGTCTCGTGGGCCCACCCTTTTCCGTTGCTGACGAATATAGCGTGCAGTGTGCAGTTCAGCAGATTTCTTTTAGGATCGGCTGCGCTGAGACGGAGCAATGGGAGGTGACCCAGGAGATGATTACACGAGAGAAGAAAGTTATGTGAGATATCCATCGTGGCGCGGCCTGTGGATGGGCCTGCCGCGGGGCTACCAGGGTGCATAGCGCACACTGCACAACGTCGCAGACCCGTGAGAACGGTAACGGACGCAATCAAACGGAGTTCGTGGCTTGAAAGCCTCAGCGGTGGGGGGCTCGGCGCAGTCGTTGATGCCAACCCAGCTGGACTGCGTGGAGACAGCGGGTGGAATTTCCCTCACTCACGTCACTCACGTTTGTGACAGTTTCCATAGCACGGCATAGCAGAAGGGATGCACAAAAAGATGCTGGCGAGCTGATAATGGGCTGGGGTGGCCGTGACACATTGTCCAAAAAAAAAAAAATAGCTTAATTCAGCTGTGCCATATCTCGGCCTAAAGCGAAAACCCATCTCTATTGGTCAGCGGACATCCTGACCTCACATCCTATGCGTGCTCTACCAGCAGAGTGTCCACATAACGCCTGAGAACCATACTAAATCGGGCAGCACGCATGCAATCGTGGCGCGCTGAACCGCCGCCTACCTTTCCCTTCTAAGCCAGCAGCACGACCCTGGTCGCTCGCAAGAGGCTCTTGTTGGTCTATGCCACCCACCAAGGAACTGCTAGTCGCCGTTCCCTCACCCTCTCCCTCGGCCGCGGGCCTCACTCGGGTACGAAATACCCAACTCAGCGACGGGGGAGGGCAGAGGCATGTGGTTGGCCCACCTGCCCGCCTGTCAGAGTACCGTCCCAAGAACGTTTGCGCCCTGGGTCAAGCTGTGGCTACCGCCTGCATCCCATGGCTTGCTTGTAAGGCAGATTTGGGGCTATGCAGGCTTGTACCTACTTGCTGTAATGCCGAACCCTCTCCACTGTATGCATCTGTTCAGGCATACCAGGGGGCAGTCCCCGTCTATGACGGAGGCCAATGGACCCATCACCAGCTCAGTAGGGATCTCCTTAGCTTAGACATGTACACGGCGATGGAGCAAATCAGAGCCGTGATCGTGACTCCAATTCGACGGGTACAGATGAATCTTCTCGGCAAGTAGGGTTGATACTAGCTGACCGTAATGTTATGGGTTCATGCTACTGCAACCACAAGTTACCGGGGAGGGGCTCGACGCAAGCAGCCCCCCATACACGACTCTCTCTTGCGTCTGGGAGCTAGTTATGGACTACCGCTTAGCTTGACATCGCGAGAACCTCTCAACCGTTATCCGTTCGTGTCAGAGTGGTTCGGGTGGTTTTTCAAATGTTACAAAAACCTCGAGGCCTCACCGTTATCATGGCATTCTCCCTATGCTTTGTCCTCCAGCCATACCACCAGGAGTTGCGCTCCAATACCTATCAGTATCCGCATTGCCGCTCATTGCCTCTTTTGCTCTTAAGAATTCAATAATTTATTTCGCCGTTTCTTTTCCCCTGCGCTTGCTCGGTCTTCTTTGATAGAAAACTACCAAGCTGCCAACGTTTATTATATACCATACCTAATTCGATAGACTGCGTTCTCACCCTGAACAAGCGGCAATCTTAACGCACGTTCACACCTGCGAACATATCCCCAGCTACGGAAACGGCATAGTTTGTCTTAGGAACTAAGTAAAATGGATGGATGTAAGTGACAGTGGCTGGCGAAGGGATCATCATTCCTGATGACCTATTTGGGAATCTCCTCGACAGCCTGCCTCACCTATATTCCTCCTCTCATGCCGTTCTTTCCATCATCTACAAAGCGAAATTATCCTAATACCATCATAGTAAACGATTACAGAACTGCACGAGTGGCGGAGATCCTCTCCGACTTTCGTACCTTGCAGTACTATATCGCAGCGGCGCCGGTAGAGCCGGAAAACTCTGAGGACTACTTTACGGAAGGTTGGGCTGCTCTTCGCCAATGTGCGCTGGACGGCCAACACATCCTGAACTGCGCTGCCGACACATCAGTCCCTCAGGCAATTGATCAGGATGAGCAAGAGAAAGCCGAGTTGAAACAGTATGTTCCGCAAATCAGCAATGAAGGCGGCGAGCGTTTGATTCCATATGACTGACCCGGTGGCTACTGTAGGGTTCTGCTTGACGCCTATGCTCGTCGACATGAGGGACAAAAGATCTACTTGCGTCAAGCTTCCGCGCAGAGGTGGATCGAATATCGGGAGCAAGTTCGTACGTACACTCGAAATTCAAGTAGCCTTTCTCCCCGAAGCCCGAGTTCCCATTTTGCAATACAACCACCAGTCAAAATCGCGCAACACCACGATGATTTCTGTAACAACCCAAGCAGAAACATGTCTGGACTTGCTCTCCCATGAAACATTAGCATCGCTGACACTTGAGATTTACAGTTCAGGGAAGTCCTCCTAGTTCATCGCAACGCAGGCAGTTGCGCGCTTGCGACGATCAGCTTCGTAATGTAAGGAAACAAACCCTATGCTGACCTCTTTAACACCAAATGATTCACCCCCCCTCCCCCCCAAAAAAACCAAGGATCTGAACAATTGACTAACAACGCGGCCATAGGAACTTTTACAAATTACGGACGAAACAATCTACCAGGAACTGCGATCCTCAGACCATTCTATGGGCCGCTGGACGGCAGAGGATCCAAGCCTCCGTTCTGTGCAGCGCTGGCTGCGCTCGCGCTCACGAACCCACTAGACACCAAGGCGGGAGGCATCTTCTTATGCTTTGAAGACTTTTCTCTTTTCCTTTTTTCTTAGCGTTGCGAGCGACTCTTAGAACTTTTATCAATACGGGAGAGACGAGGTCTATGACGAATATGAAGTGGAAAAAAAAACTTGCGAACCAACGAGAGTCACAGGCTTGTTGATCAGGATACCCATGATTTGTATTCATCCTTTCTTGCTGCTTGAATTATGCACACATTTGCGGCGCCGAGGAAAAGCGAGTCTGTTTTTGTGCTGTCAACATGGCATATTTCCCTACTGGTTTACTTTGACATGGCTTGGGAGTTATGGGGCCGTGAGGAAGGCGGCATGGTAGCAAAGGGGTGGTTAGTTTTAAAGGGACACGAATGGGAGCACAACACTGCCTGGAGCAATGATCTGTTCCCGTTCAACAAAAACACCATCAATGATTGTACATACGATATCTATCTATCTACACATAGTATACTGCCTCCGTCTTGGTGGGTAGACACCAATGCCTGCTGTACCCTAGACCGACGAGGCACACAAACCTCAGAATACACAAATGCTTTTCAGAAAAGTAGTTACCCCACCCCCTAAGCGACTCGATGGTCAACTTTTGTGGTGACACATCATGATTTCTTCTAAGGGTAAAGATGCCAAATCGTGGGATGGCCGCCCCCGCTGTACGTGTGGTCCAAAGCCAGGTGCCAACGAACTCTCGGGGGGAAGAACCAGTTAGGGATGACATCAAGAAGGCCGAGAAACTAGCCAACAAATTACTTGCCCAAAGAGAATTTAGACTCCGAGGCCGTTGGATACTTTCTTGGAGCTTGTCAACGGCACGAAGGAGTCAAGTGGGGATCCAGAGGAGGGGCAGATGGGAAGTCAGTGGAATCCTTCTAGTTACTGCCGCCAAAAAACCGGTGCGATTGAATTGGGCATCGGATATCCCGACTGTTAATGAGTTGAGTGGCAGTTTCATTAAAAACCAGGCCCCCGAGGCAGGGACACTTCGGCGGCCTCTTCTCTTGGGATGATGTCATGGTACCATATGGCTTTACTTTCAACTCTTTTGGAGGCCCGGTAAACAGATCAAGCCACCACCATATCGCCTACAGTCGTTGGAATGCTCTCGATAGAATGGTGTGATTGTCATGGAAGCCGCTAGATTCAGACTTACGTATACCCTATGAACTAAGAGTTTGGCTCCACTGGGGTTGAAGTGACTATTCTGGCACTAAAACACCTCTAGATTAAGTTTTAGCCGCCCTTGGTCCCGGGCCGGACCAACGACCTAGAATTTCTCACAAGGCGAACCGTATTGGATATGGCGACAATGGTACATCTTGGGAGAGGGGGGAGGGGGTTTAGCTCCTGATGGGGGCCCATGATAAAGTGTCAAGAGATGGCTCGGAGCTTCACCACGAGGGCTTCCGCTAACATCACTGATTAGACTACTTCCTCGTGAACTAGCACAAACAACATTTGAAGATGCTTAAATAGCGCCAAATAGCTCCTTGGTCTCAGCTCGGAGGTTTCGGTCTTATCATTCGGTTGACTGCTTCGGGTCAGTCATCGCCAGAGGTTACCTCAATTCCATAGACTACCGCGCTCGCCCGAATGATCGATATGTGTAAACACTGATTTGGCAAGTGACAGGTTTGACCTCCCCGTGACTCACTTGTCCTTGGGAGGCAGCCATGAGGTAGCTGTTGGCGCGAAGGCCTTCGATTTTCTATGTCTTCAAGAGCGGCAGATGCACCCACCCGCCACGGGAGCCATGCAACTTGCTAGCCTTGAATCCGGATCATTTCAAGTTGAGCGTTAGGATAGCAAGATCACTTAGCTCCAAGTGACCAACCTAACCCGGCGGGCTACCTCATTGTAAAAAGGTTTATTTTGCCAGCATGTTATAGGAATATTGGGACGAAGCCAAACTCAAGTTTGGTGCCTTGCCTCTGCAAGGTGCTGTATTGCAAACCGTAACCTACATAGTTATTTATGTAGCTAGGATGCCGACTGCAAATAGGCCATTCAACGCGACGAAGTACTTCTGTGCAGACATTCCAGCTCCCTAATTCTAAGTCAATTGGATTTGTACTCCGTCTCGATAAGATCGAACATACCTGAAAGTTAGCTCAGCCAACATCAGCATAAGCGAGGAAAGGATATGATACCCTCACAGCGATTGGCTAGTGACTATACAATTGCGAAGGGACAAGTTATTAACGCTACTGACTGAGTTCGACACCATATCACCAATAACGATATATGCATATTATAATCTGCCCGTAGTCAGGATCTATTATAAAGGATGATTGGGTAAGAAAATGGCCCCAGATAGAGGTAGAATGCAGAAGTCAATACATCGTTCCGAAGGAAAACCAATTCCCAAATCAGGGGGTGAAAACAATAATTCAAACTTCTCTTAAGTAAAATCTGGCGGGTTTTGAGTGAAAAAAAAAAAAAAAAAAAAAAAAAAAAAAAAAGAAATAGGATCTGCTACTGCATAAGATTAATGCGGCTCAATCTATATGAAGATGTTATTTTTAGACCCTCTGTTCAGTCTGCGTGGAGTCTGATTGCACATATCTTATGTAGATACTCTGTACAGCTTCAGCCTTACAGCAGACGCACAGACCAACAGGGCTGCCGAGATTGAACCGTCCTTACCGCATACGACCCACACAGGCAACAAATGCGAGGCTCGCAACTCGTCACAAATTTTTTTGCTTCTCTCGTGGTTGCATCGTGCAATATCCGTCACAAAGTTCCGTTTGTGCTGGAGCAGGTTTATTACAAGCATCATAAATGATCTTGTGATCGGTCATTGGCAACTCTTGACGCTGTCGACACGGAGCTGAGAAGTAAGCGTATCTTGATTAAGCATATAAGTTAGTCTGCTTATCAACATGTAAGTTGTCCTGCATGCATTTACAAAGTATATCCGCGCCATCTTCTTTGAATCCGGCAGCTTTTCGCACCCATAGTGCAGTGGATTCACTCGGATGGCGGAGAGAGACGTGTGTCCCCTAAGCCAAATCGCATACCTGAGCCATCTCTTCTACATGGTGGGCATGGGGCCCTTGGTATCGGACCACATCCTGTCTTCTCGAGACTCCGGTTAGACCCCAGTATTTTGAAGCGTCCTGATCTTATTTGTCTCTTCCACTCTAGAAAAATGGCATCCTGCAAGGTCTGTGATGAACCGCTGCTGCTCCAGCTCGACGACGATGTCTTCGAGGGTGGTGAGCCTCAGTCTATACCTGACGACCTCGAGCTCGCCTGCGGTTGCCACTTTCACTGGCAGTGCCTGATGGACCAGGCTGCTGAGGTTGGCATATCGCTCAGCTGCCCCTCTTGCAAGACGCAGCTGGCGACAAATCAGGCAGGGCCATCGGTCACCAACCCTTTCCTGCACGCTACGTCTGGTGCAAGCATCCTGGCTAGATATCACAATGAGGGTGGATTGCAAGAGGGCTACGATATCCTCCCGGAGATAACGGAGGAGGCTTATCTAGCAGCAAATCCGGAAGCACGCCCCGCTCGTGCGTTCCACGTGATGTGCAGCGAGGGTGATGTTGAAGGCATACTTGAAGTGTTGAAGGATGCAGAACAACCGTCCGAGGAGGGTGATGATCCCAAGCTTGGAGCTCTGAAGCTGCTCCGCTACCAGGACCCCCTTGGGGGCTCCAAGAGCGGTGTGCACTTGGCTATCGAAAAGGGGCAAGAAGAAGTTGTGTGGCTATTGCTCTGGTTGGCATCCCCGCTGCCCGCCCACGCATTCCCTGAGGCGGCTGTAAATACCGCGGCAGCTATGGGAATCAATCGACCCACGACGGTGCGTGCTGAAGACATCCGCTTGCTCCAGGACGACGGCGGTCGGACGGCAGAGGCAGTTGCAGCTGAAATGGACGGACTGTGGAGGGCTATGATAAATGCCGGCGTGCTGCACCCTAGCACTTGAGACGTGACTGCTATCATGCGACGGCTCTCAGAGCTCCCATGGTGGTGTGAGACCGAACGCTGTCATTTGCCGAATCCTAGTGGGCGATCAAGAAGTACAAAGCGCAACACTTTTAACGTTAGTCTATAATTCGACAGCATGACTCGCATTGTGTCTACATATGTAATATGCAAACCTAATTTGACTGAACGTTGCACGGGACCACCGTCAAATGATGCAGTACGTACATATCTAAATAACTCGCAAGATGAGGTCGTTCTCCTAATCTACTAACATCCCCAATCTAATACGGCAAGGCTTTGCGGTCTGACCTGGATCCCCAGGGATCCGTGGTGTACGGTATGTGGCCCTCCCAGCCGCCCATGGCTCCCGGCCCCTTTGATTTCGGCCTTACCCCGAAATAGCAGAAACGTGGGAAATGTTCTTGCGATCATGATCCGCTTCAAGGGGTTTCCACACACCTCTGTGTCTGCCCCTCTATTGTCCTTGATCCAGCACCTCCTTGAAAGAATGTTGACGTCGCAAACCGCCGGGACAGTCGCTCAGCATTGCGCTCTCATCCCGATGATCCCCGCGCAAAGTCACTCACACCGACCTTATAGTTACATCCATTATCGTCGCGGATGACTTTGACCTATCAGGACACCCTGGGCAGGGGGAGGAGGAAAGGATTCTAGAAGATGTTTCCGAACCTGCAGACCCCACCTGAGCTACAACCGTCTACTACATACGTACCATGACTAGTAGCTCTCCTTGATGCCATCTGCTACAACTATACGATGATCACCGCTACTCTCTCTCTCACTCTCCCGGTCCTTCCGCTCCCCAATGCTCACCCAATGCCCCGCCCCTTCTCCATGGTCCCGCTCCGTCGCTTATTTTTAGTAATGTTTCTCACTTCTTGACTTTCCTCTTCGCTCATCTCCCCTGCCGCCAAACCTCTCCGTGCTGTCTGTGCTCTGCTCTATACCAAACCGTATAGGATTGGGGATGGTGGGGTTGGCGGAAAGAATAGGAGCGGTGCGGAATACTATGTTTAATTACCTAGGATAGTACTACTCATTCAGCCGTACCAACCCACTTGCCGGGCCCGGGGTTTGAGAGGAATCCTCCCTCTCCCCTTCTCCATTCCCCTGTTGCCGGGCCAGGATGCATTCAGAGACGTGCAATTAATTGGACGGTGGGGGGATGCAGGGAGAAAGGAAAGATCGTACTTTTGGCTATCACGACTTAGCTAAGGATCAACGCTGGTTGTGTAGTAGTAGTAGTATAGTAGTAGTAGTAGCCTAGCGTTGCTTGATACCGTAGTACTTAGCAACTGCCACCCCTTCCCCCCCCGGGCGCCAACCCACCCTGGTCCAGTTTTTCATGTACGCTTTGATCCTCTTCTAGGTCTTCAAAGGAGGGGTTGTGGATCCCACACAAATTACATACATGAACAGTACGGCATGTACAGTACAGTACAGTAGTCACAGGAGGTAATCTAGTTAATCTATAGGGGAAGGGTGGGTTGAAGGGACAGAGACAGATCCCTGTGGAGAATCATCAGTGCCCGGTGGGTTGTTCCGCATCGTTTCCAAATTGTAAGAGTACCTGATATTATCATGAGGGCAATAGTTGCTCGATGCCACTGCCGGTGCAGGGTTTCGACGTGGGGTTTCTACTAGCAACAGTGATATCATGATACACTACTGGCCAACACCTCCATCAACTACCTAACGTTAGATACCTTGTCGCTCGGCATATCTGTGGGTTTGACCCGACCCGTTTGTACTCGTCTCGTGGGAGGCATCTTGGCATTGAGATTGAGTGGCCGTGCATTATCGTCACGCACGCACTTTATTCAGACCAAGCTTTGTCTTAGGGTGAGATATCGGTACATTAAAGACTCCGCATTTGCAGCAGAACCCTCCAATCCAAGAAGGTAAAGAGCAAAAGAATTGGGGAGACCCCACGCTGCCAGGTACTGGGTCCTAGAACTAACGACAAGACGTTTTGGGTTCAAAACAACATAGATGTCGATGAGTTCGCAATCGTACGAAGTATGCAGAGACGGCGGGGCCGTCGTCCATCCATCCGTTGACACTACCGTCCCGCAAAGATGCAAGAGCTATGAACCAGAGAGGGCCTCCCCCTCCCACCCCCTTTCTATTGTTTTTCGGGGAGGTGGAGATCAGGGCAACGCCTACGGAAGCCGTGTGGTTCTGAGATGGGAATAGCTTCCAGCTAATTTAGATGTGCCTGCAGGACGCTGAACATCGTGATGCCGGAGCTGATTGCAAGATTGGGGAGAGGCTTTGCGGCCGTGCGGGATGTGATGGACGCTTTCGGGATGCTCACGCCAAAGACCTGCATGACCTAGTTCTCGAAACGGGGACGCAAAATTTCACTTTGGGATGCTGGCTTTGCCGTGCGTGACTAGTCAGGTATTTGTCAATCAATTGAATGCTCAGATCATCAACACAGGCTGCCAAGAAATATGGCTGGTTGCTCATTGTCTGGTTCCGACCCCTGGCGCTGTTGGGAGGGGCACAACTGGCATGTCATATCATGTCAGCCCTCAGGGAGCAGTCCACAGGTGGCTGAGAACGGGGCAACTTTCCGACTTGCGTACATACTAGTTAGGGCCTGGAAGCACCTGAATGTAAACAGTTCAAGTTGTTATTAGATTAGGAAACGGCTGCACAAGACAAATGTGGTCTAGCATATGTGATGTGTATAAAAGTATATTTGTATAGATGGATACGATTCTACATACGAAGCTTCAGGTCGGCGACGACCAGTAGCCTGTAAGATATCGACGACAAGTTTGAGCCTCTCTTTCCGTAGCTTTCTCCTCCAAGCTCACACCTCCTTTTGCTTTCTTTGAGACCAATCTTTTTTCCATATGAAATTTCACGACGGCACAGGGCTGGTCGTTATAATGCAAAAACTCCTAAATGTACCCCAAAAAAAAAAACCAGATAGTACCAAACTCCTATAGCGAATGCCAAAGGCATTGCAAGTCGCGAGAAAAAAAAATTGAGGGAAAGAATGATTGTCTCGACCCTCTTCTGTATAAGTATACCTGGCGCACTGGGGTATCTTAGGCCGGCCGTCAGATCATCGACGATGTACAAGTACAAGAAATGATGAAATACAAGGGAAAATGCATAGAATGATGAAGTGGCTCCACCCGCCCGGAATTGGGGGAAGGGGAATGGTTAAGAAAACAAAGAAGAAATGAAAATGATTGGAAAAACAGAGCCCCAAGTAATTTGTTGGATCAGCATAGTTGTGTAGAAGAGAAAGTAGGAAGTTAAATGCTGTGATCCGGAATGTGTAAAAATGTGCGGGTCAAAATGGGTTGGTAAGTGAGTGTTGCAGAAGGGTATCTTTAAATGATTGTAAATGATTGTAAATGAATGCTTCGCTTGTTGGCCGTAATGTCGTATAAAGCGGTGACTTCGTCAAAGAGAGTAGAAGGTCAGGGTTGAATATGGGGTAAAAAGTGGAATCTATTGAGAGACCGTCGAGAATAAAGGCAAGACTGAATTGAACTACTTCCAATCAAGAAGAAGCTGCAATGGCGGGAGGCTGGAATACAGCTGAGGTGAGAAAGAACTCGCCATCACCAGGTTGCGAAGTGTTTACAGGTGACGAGGTCGCCTGTGTCGAGGCCGAAGCCTCTATTGTCACAATCTTCGGCTTCAACCCGACTAACAACTCGTGGCTACGAGCACGGTGGAGCTCCTTCTTCAGATCCTCAGTTTCTGGAAGCTCAGGAATAGTGGAGGCTCCAGCGCTGAGTTTAGTGAACTCGTTTTCAACATCTGCCAAGAGTGCATAGACATCGCTGTCAGCATAGATGCGAATGCTCTCGCCGTCCGACTTGCGCACAGCGGTGTTGTCAACTTGCCCTTGGGCGAGCTCTTCTGCAGGAACCTCGGGGATGACAGACGGCACACGCGCAACAACCCGCTGCGGCGATGGCGAGGGAGAGTTTGGAATTAGTGATGCACCTTCCAGCTTCACGGGACTACGAGGCGGCGTTGAAATCTCACTGGCGGCTCGGATGCCCATGGCTTGCTGGTAAGACTCGCTCACCCCAATCAGGTCATGAGAAGAACCCAGAGTTGCGGCGGCAGCAACGTGCTCCAGCAGTTTCTGTCTAACGCGGGTGCGACGGTTCTCGGCATGCTCAAGCTTCGTAACCCAGTCATCAATTGACGCATCCAGCTCCGCTAATGCCTCCTCCTGCTTTAGCATGGAGTCATAGCTGAACTTGGCCACTCTAGGGGAGCGTAGGTATTGGCAGATGCGGGACTGTAGGTTACGTCGGCCAGCACGAAGGGACGTATACGTACGTCTCAGGTACTCTGTTCGCTCATCAAGGTGCCGGAGTTCCTGAACCATGTTAGCTACTGGTCAGACTGGTTTACACACAGAAAGAACAATGAATGTTACCTTGGACAAATTCTCCACGTCCTCCTTCCTCAGCACTTCAAACCTTGCTGCCTGACCAAGAGCCTGTTGCTGCAAAGTGATGATCTCGGCTTGATCCATGATCTTGGTGGCATCGGTTGGTTTCCAGCCCTGAGGAAGTGTTTCGAATGCCCTTCGTTCCGCACTTTTACTGCTCTTCGATGCCGTGCGACGTAGACCGAGCCCAATGGCAACACCATCTGTCCCCCGCTTCCGAGGTCGTCCTCGCTCCATAATGCTTCCGGTGTCTGAGTGATTCCTCCTGTGAGCTCCCATGGGGCCGCGTAGGGAATGCTCGTTCTCGGTTCGATGAGACATCGCTGTAGCACTACGTGGAGGCAAGTCAATATCGGTTTTGTTGGTTTGGGCCAAAGCGGTCGCGCTGCGAGTAGGGAGCTCAGCCTCTATCTTTGTTGCAGGCTGTGCATCCGTGTTGGTGGACGACTGGAGCTTGAGACCCATGAAACTCCCCCCTATTTTCTCGAAAGAATGCAGAACACCTCGTTGATCCGGACCGGCAGACATTGGCGTAGGGATGGTGGCAGACGGTGGCACACTGGACTGAGGTGTGGCTAGACTGGTAGCTGACAGCAGAGGGGTAAACGGGGTGAAGGGAGTTCGTGTCCTAGGAGACTCATCGGGTTTAGAAGAACGAAGGGTTGACTCGGCAGGGGTGCTTCCAGAGCGTAGACGGTTGAGGGACATCTTCCTGACCAGCTGGGGAGATGAGGAGTTATGAGGAGGTATAACCAGAGGCGCCAGGCTCTTGGGAGACATCGGCCGTGCTGCAACTGTCATGTTAAGCTTCTTAGGGTCGAAGATTGTAGCTGACTTCAACTCTAGACTCTCGTTGGAGGTGTTGCGGACAGCAACATCGGCGGGTCGCCGATGGCGCCACGAGTTGACTGGTGAGCTAATAGATCGTTCGTGCAAGGGTGGCCGACCTGGGATCGTTGCTGGAGGTGTTTTGTTAGAAGGAGTGCACTATTCTGTTCGTGGGTGTTCTAGACTTACGGGAATCCATCGCTACCTCCTGCACCGTTGTCATTGGCCCCAGTTCGGGTACACTCACTTTTCTCCTCCGGTTGAGAGTGTGCTCCTTTATCCTCAGTCGTAAACCACCCGATTTCTCGGATTTCTCGGTCTTGTCTGCCTTGTCCCCCGACTGCAGAGAAGCTGCTTCGAGCTCCAGTGGTTTCAAGGCTGTCAGAGGAGAAACCTGCTGCCTCTCCTTGGGAAAGAGCTGGTACTTTCTAGCTTCCGGCGGATGCATCCTCGAGATGTATGGCTTCCTCTCTTCCAGAGAGCTATTGGATAGAAGCTGTAGTAAGTAGCAGAAGCAAGACCAGTCAGCAAGAGCGCACGTCAAGTACAGTGGGCTACAGGAGGAGCCATATAGAGATATTTCTTACCGAATCTGTGGAAGGCGGCTGCTTCGCAATGTAACTCTTCAAGGTGTTTAAGTCGCCATCGAGATCGATCATGCAACTGACTATATGCGCCATGGGATCTGTGATATGTGATGTGATATATATTCGCTGCCGTGAAGTGAAGGAAGGGAACGCAGTTGAAACATCTAACAGCAAAAGCAAGCGGTGCACGGCACGTCGACAAATAGAATGGTAGTACAGCACAGGACGGGAAGATCAAAGCTATAGCGGATGGGGTTATATTATGTCTGCCCTAGCAGTGACGGCTGTCTCAGAATGCTGATTGACGAAGGTGCAATATGCAAACACTTAAGGACGAAAACCCCAAGCATATAACGACTCTCATATAGAGTACATACATACCCAGGCAACCCACGAGAGATGAGGGCACGGCAGCGCAACCGACAATATGGCGGGGTGGGGGCCTCCCCCCTGGCCCTGGCAGCAGGCGAAGCAGGGGGGAGGGGAGCAAGATCAGTATCATTGAAGTACAAGCATCAAGGTGCACATTGAGAAGGGCTCCCGGTAGCAGCTTGAGACAGCATGGGCAGTAGCTGCAGACCAGCCATGGGTGGCCGCCTGAGAGTTCGAGATACTACATAGTAAGTACTAGGACCCTCTCATCACCAGCAGCAGTAGAGCCACAGGCTGTGCGGGATGGGGGTGCCAGGGTCCGTGTTTACTGAGCTAGCTCCTAGCACTATGAACATGTAGCCTGCGCCAAGAGGGCGCACTGGGTCGGAGCTGCTTGCGCTAAGCGGTCTAGCTGCCTTCCAGGGGGGACGTGCAAGAGCTGCATGGGAACAGGGTTGTTGAAACCGCTTAGACCTGCGCACAGGATGGGAAGTCTGCTCTAAAACTGCACCGCGCCCCACTAGCCTTAGCCCGGGGAGTTCGCTCATTGGGACTCGTGCTGGAACCCTGCCTGGAATCCGTGGGTGTGTCTACTACGGGTACTATTGTGTAGTAAGTGAGCTCCCTGAGCATGCCGAAGTACCGAGCGCAGTCCTGGCTTACTTTGAGTAAATACCCCGCTACCGGCCGCATATGTATGGACGGTAGGATGGGCTGGCATTGGATCGCATTATACTGGAAAAGGAAAATCCAGAAGAGGAAAAGAAAAAGGGGGGGCGCAGCAGATCATAGAGAGGAGAAATATGATAAGAGAGGTTAACTGGGAGTATACTGTGTACAGGCAAAGAGCCAAAAAGCAAGGAGGGAGCCTCGACTACGTATGTACATACTAAGGCAGAAATCAAAGCCATAGGAATTAAAACAGACACTCCGAAGCAAATCCAGGGACTTGGCTCGGCCGTTAGTTTACTCACCATTGTGATCAGGGTATATTCTCCTCTGTTTCCATCCTTTCCGCAGCGTGGCGTGGAAATTTAATCGACTAGGAGCTTTCTGAGACAAGCCAGTCTAAGACTTTCCGCTGAAGCCACCGCCACTAGGTTCCCAGGGCCCAGAGTCGTGTACACACAGTCAATCCGTGTTTCCGCTTATGCACTCGGCTAGGTACCTAGCACACGCACCCCTCGGCCTATTAGGCCTTCCTGCCTTTCCCGTCCACGGGAAACCCGTAGAAAAATCTGCGGAAAATAGAGACGTGGGTTACACAGCAGCAAAACACCCCAAGGACGAAGCTCGGTAGAATCTGAGACGGGGAGTCCTTGATGTCATTGCGGTGTGAGCTTTCCATGCGTGATGGTCAAACCTGCTATCCAAACCTCTCGACCTGCCCCAAACATGGGTTGGACCGGGAATGTCAAAGCTGCTCATCGCAGTTATTCGCCGATTTATTGCCACAGGAGGTAGAGACCTTCAGAAGTTGTGCTTGTTTCAAGCACTGATGCAGTGTAGCTTGTTCGGCAACAAAGCCATCGCTTTGCTTTAACCGCATCTTGGATGACTCGTCAATTGTGCTTCATACGGAAGCTACAATAACCTTGCCCAAGATCTACGGACCACGAGCAGCCACGCCTATTTCGGAAACAAATAACAAAGTCAGATGCACATGTATGAAGCCGAAGCAGCATACTGTATAATGTAATGAATATCGTCATCATTGCTGTTAGCCTCGTGATGTCTCATGACTCGAGAGAGGAAACGTGCGCCAGATGGAACACCAAGCGAACAGAACATCAACTGGAAGAATCACAGCTTAACGTAGGTCTGCAATGCCATATCTATAGTAGTCCCGTTGCTAGCTGCTAGAGAGCAGATTGATGACGTTGAGTCAAATGCCAACCGACAATTGTCACGAGTCAAAATTCGGCACACTGGACGAAACTAAACCAAACAGATCTTCAGTACATCTCGTAATGCTTTTTACTACTAGCCGTTGAGACCGCCACTAGCTCACAGGCACGACAGGTGACTGGTATATGGTATTCAAGCGAATAATCAAAGCAATGGCCTTAGCTCTGAGCAAACCCCCTCTTCAATGCAATCCAATGGGAACGAAACGTTCCGTTGGTATGATCGCACCGCATTCATACCTCTCATTAGCGATGCGCTTCTCCTCTTTCTTAGCCGACGCCCAGGTGAAGGTCCGTGACATAGTATATGATACTTCAAAATGAAGATCCAAGTCAGTGACCTGTCATAACACCCTTTTCCACCTCCAACCACGACATCTAGTGCCGAGAGCTGTCGAAAATTAAACGCCTCTGTCAATGGCCCATGACTATCTGTTCGACTATTGTTTCAACACGGAGAATCTGGCCCATGTCAGAATCTCTCGAAGGTTGCATCATAATTTCCTGAGAGACAACTTGGGAAATAGGGCATACTTGGAACAGCCCCGTCACATATAGGGCACCGGGTTGAATAGCAAGAACGGCTCTCCTTGATAAGCGAGCTTCACAAGATAGGGAGACATGACAAGGGTTAAGCATTCTGGAAAGATGTTCGCAAGGGCGTTGGTCACCAATTCTATTTTATCCCGCACTAGTCTCCCGAGCATTATGATGCATGGGACGAAACGATATCCTCCAGGCCTTCTGAGGCAACGCAACTCCAAGATGTCCGGGGACTTGTCATGACTTGCTGGAGCGAAGCTACAACTGCGGAAGTTCGACTTGAAGCCGAAACAAATGCATCAGGTAAGAAATTTCCGCTGTGGAGTGCGAGCTCCCTGAACGTGAAACTTGGATCTGAATCGAACAGTCAAAAGTTCCGGGATGCATATTGTTTCGTCCACACCTGCATTAGTTTGGGACGAACTCTGCTGCAAACGAGTGAGGGGCAAGCCAGGATGCAGACCTGACAGTGTTTTGCATGGTTTCTTCAACTACAGTACTTACAGTGATGCACTATAGATTAATCATCTGAAGCTGCCCTGCCAAGAATGCTCCTGGACAGGTTGTGGCTTACGATATACACTGGAGCTAGAATATGAGATGAAATCATTTCCTCACATTTCACTTGAATCAACCCTCCATGTACGTGTATGTGGACCATTTCTATTATCTTCGTCCCTGGTTAAATAGCTGGTATAATACGGTTATTATTAGTACTGGAGCTCTGAGGCGGATGCTCGCCGAGAACTTCTTAGGTCCACCTCGTGTCGCAAAAAGCTTGTCACTTGATCCACAGCCCTCCACAGCTCCTAGAGGAAGCTGACCCTACGAGCCTATCTAGCTTGTCATATTGCTTAACTCTGCAGGGTATCGCTTATTAGCGGTTCTCTAGCGCCCGCGAAGTATGATATGGAGTCAGTTCCAATTGAACCAGAGTTAAGTCTGTTGAAAGGAAGAATTCAAACTTTATACGCCAAGGATCTCCCTTGCTTCTCCTTCCAGTACATATGCCAGGGGTATGAAATGTTAACGGTGGCCCAGCGAGAGCCATTTTTGGAATTCCCCGCCGTCGAGAGTGCTGTAAATATGTAACAACATACACCGCATCGGTGCCTTGAGGTGATTTATATGAAGCGCGGGCTCTGCAGAGTTTACTCGAGAGATAATTATGCCAGAGCACTTGCACGCAAAGTGCGCGCCATCTTCCTAGGAAGAGGGTGGAATAATCACGCATCCCATCTCATTTCCTGTAACAACCCTGGCATTATAGGTTCCGCAGCCCTAATTATTGTACTGTTCTGTAGTGTGATCGCATTCACGACATCGAATAGGGGCGGCGCCGATTTAAATTGGACTATCTTGTCCTTGGCCAAATTGCTGAACGCTCCGTCAGTGAGTATGTGGAGCGTGAATCCCACGTGGGATTGCCTGCAAGTGTTCTGCCGCTTCTAATCTGTACTACTAGTACTTGTACTATTGGATCTTCTCTCTTCCCAGAGTTTCCCTTGGAGATCACGCCAATGCGGGGTTTCTGAAAGACGCCGATGTTTCAGAGTGTTTCCCAGCTGCGGAGCCCGGTCCTCTCGGAAGCTAGCGCTATTCGTGGATGTGGAAAGAAATTTGGAACACAGCCATGGCGACTGAGTTAGTGTCTTCAGGAATGTAGTTAAGCTTAATCGTATATTGCACCTCTTGTCACGTTCCTGGAAGGCGGAGCAGCCATGCGAGATCTTAGCACAATTACTAGCCAGATCTATATATCATCTACCTCTCAGGTAGATACATATGATGTATGCATGGAAGACAGATGCAGGCGGCAATTCGCATTTACCTACATGCGCACGCATCTACATGCCCGACCGCGTTGGTGGACTACACACAATTGAGCCCACTCGGTTAACGCTGAACTGGTACCGTGCAAGGCAGGCAATAAGATGCTTTTCTTATAGCTAATTTAGTACTGAGATAACCAACCGAAATGTGATGACAGGAGACATAGTCTCCTTCCACTGTTAAAAATTTTCTTCCCCTCCCTCCTCATCCACTACGCCGTCTTCTGCCATGAACCATAATCGAATTGGCTCCATGCGAAGCCTTGCCGACCCATACATTGGCTGTGTCATCAACTGTCAGACGCCTCCGGTCCTACGCTGTCATTTGCTTTTCGTTAGGTGCTCAGCAGCGGTTCCAAAGAATCGGGATTGCAAAGGATTGCTAGTATCCCTGGTGTTAACACGGCATCTCCTCTCGATCCTACACAAGCTGCCTGACAGCTCCACCGCCAAAAGGAGTGAAAGAACCCATGTAGGAAAGACAACATATTTTACAACGGTGCCAAAATGCGAACTATCAGTGACGAGCCAGCATCGTGTTAGTGGAGTACGTAACATTGTGGGCGGGAAGCCCAAGGGGCCCTGCGGCTGGTTAGGGTCAAGCATTTGACCCCACCGGGAGGCACTATGGCACTATCCGACTGGCTAACGGGCTTCGCTTAGAGCTAGTGCACCCCCCCGAAGCTGGACCAGTCCCCCAGGACCTCAATCTCGTCAAAAAACCGTTGCGTGACCTGGTCTGGTCTCGGTTACGACAGGTCCAGACCTTTTCTTCAACTTCACTCACCACCTCCTTTCTTCAACTAAACTCAATTGCATCCTAGGCACCGCGTACGTTACCCTCTGTGACCACGACGCAAACTTCATTCCTGGTCATGAGCTGCAGCGGCCCCGGGCTATTCCGAATACTCTGGAAGCGACGAGACCCGAGCCACCGGGGACTGACTAATAACTGCAGGTGACGAGCACTGAATTGCTCTCTTCGTCACATCCAAGGGTGAGTAACACTTGAGCCGGGATTGCTGAACTGGATAGCCAGCTGGCAAAGTCACCGGACGTATGCACGCAATGGTTAAGTTAGTCGATTACTTCCCTCAAGGCTTATACCTCTAGAGCGTGTTCTTGTCAGGAATTCCATCTGTCTTGGTTACTATGACATCGTTTACCTTTAGGTTGCAGAGCGGAGCACTGTTCTTCCTTGGCAGGAAGTCTCAGAAACAGTGTTTTCTGTCACCTCAAAGAAAATAGGGGCTTAGGTTGCCAAGGGTGGTGTTGCATCATAGGAAGTCTGATGCAGTAGTGGTTATGTGACAAAGGAGGCTGACCCCATCGTGGCTGCAACCCTACACGCCGCACCGCACACTCTCTGGAGTCTGAACAAGAGCTGGCGTTCTCGAAGGGCCGCACCCGCGGAGGATAACTTATATTATCCCCGTATTATGCATTAAGACATGGCGCCCGGTGGAAGGATGAGTCTCCCGGCCATTGTGCAAGCTGCAGTAGCTCCAACCAAAGTAATATATTTTGTGACACTTTGCGTGCGGACGCAGCACTAGTGAGCGTGCAGCCTTGATTGTCTGTTCCTGTCTCGGGCTAAATTCTCCGATGGCTGGGCGGTGATCGCCACAACGGGGTTTCTCACCAGAAACCAACCAAAACGAGACCCTGGTTCACCGGCGGCTGGCACCCAATGAGATTCGAGAATTGCAAAAGCCCCCCCTTGTTGATCAACAAGACAAAAATCAGACTTCTAGCAAAAGTAATCGTACTTATGAAATGGCTACGGGCCGTGCTGATGTGTCCGACAATTCTATGTCGCATAAGAAGTATGTTACATGTCACTGGGGTATTCCCCGCAGCAAGAGTGAAAATCATTATACTTAAAAGGATAGGGCGATACCGAAAAAGGAATTCAGATCATCAATGAAAGCCGGTAGATAGGTAGTCCCTGCGGGAATTTGCAGAAGTGTAACGCAGTTCAGTACATTGGGCTTCGAAGTAACACCAAAGAGTCTAGTCTAACTAATTAGTGGGTGCTAACCCATCGTATTGGAGTATTTTTTGCCAGTATAGGTATGGAGATGGTATCATATTGTCGCGAATCGTGATCACTTTATCACTACTACCACCAGCAGATGTATCTACATTAGCGAGTATGGGCCTCAAACCCACTGCACCATGGCCAATTAGCTAGGTAGCTCCCAACCTTGAACCTCTACTCGATATTAGTCGAAGTTGCCTCAACAAGCGGCATCCTGCCTGGAGTCCAAGTGCGAGAAACGCGCTCGTCAATGTATCTTGAGAACCACCGACTTCAACATCAACAACAAGAACAGACCATGTTGTCTCGTCTTGGTCGGATCCTAGAAGGGCACGCCGTTTTGTGCAAATTAACACGACAGTATTCTCCAAATCTCATCCATATGCACAAGGCCACGCCCGGGCTCCATAATGGGAAGTTATTGGCGGTGAAAAGGGCCGCCGGCATACGCAAAAGAGAGAGCACGATCATCTGTTCTAATCACAATTTTGACACCGCTTTGAGGAAACCGTCAGCATCATTTAGTTTCTGAGACATTAAGGCAAATGGTGTAAACTGTTAGCGGGCTGCGCGTTTAGCGGCAGAGAACGGAAAAAGGCGGGGTCTACTCACGCGACGCTAGGTCCACTTTACATCAAAGTTGTCCTGACATGGCAGGTCGTTGAAGAAAACTCAAGATAAATGAGGGGGTCACATTTGCTCGCGAGGAGCAGCATTCTGTTCAGGAGTATTCACATCACCATACGAAGTAACATCCAGCCACGAAGGCATTTCAGTCTGACCACCAGAGGCATGGCGCAGAGGGACCCTAACACACTGTCCAACTACGGGGCTTGGCGCACCAAGCACACCACTGTGGACTTCCGCCTCGACTTTGACAACCAGCGTCTGGCAGGATCCGTCTCTCTCGACCTCGAGTCCCTCACGGACAAGGAGAGCAGGGAGATCATCCTCGACACCAACTTCCTGACCGTCTCTTCTGTCAAGGTTAACTCTTCGGATTCCTCCTGGGAACTCAAGGACAAGGTTGAGCCCTACGGCTCCCCTCTTCATGTCTCGGTGCCTGCTGGAGCTCCCAAGGGGGAGCTTGTCAAGCTCGATATCGTCGTCGAGACGACCCCCCAGTGCACTGGCCTGCAGTGGATGAGTCCTGCTCAGACCGGAAACAAGAAGCACCCTTATGTGTACTCGCAGTGCCAGGCCATCTTGGCCCGTTCTATCCTCCCCTGCCAGGATACCCCTGATGTGAAGTCAACCTTCACGTTCAACATCACTTCGCGGCTGCCGGTGGTTGCCAGCGGTGTCCCTGTGCCTTCGGACACCCAGCAGGAGGGAGAGAAGCTATTCCGCTTCGAGCAAAAGGTTCCCATTCCCTCGTATCTCTTTGCTCTAGCTTCAGGCGATCTGGAAACAGCTCGCATTGGCAAGAACTCGGTAGTGGCCGCCGGCCCAGAGGCCATCAAGGAGGCACAGTGGGAGCTTGAAGACGACATGGACAAGTTCCTCGACGTCGCCCAGAAGCTGGTCTTTGATTACCAGTGGGGGGAGTACAACGTCTTGGTCTTGCCGCCAAGCTTTGCGTATGGAGGTGAGATTCGTGGCTTCTTACAGAGAAGTGCTGAGACTGACGCCATGAATAATAGGAATGGAGAATCCCATCTTCACCTTTGCTACTCCCACCATAATCAGCGGGGACCGCCAGAACGTCGATGTTATCGCTCACGAGTTGAGCCACAGCTGGAGCGGAAACCTTGTCACCAGCTGTAGCTGGGAGCATTTGTGAGTTTCCTGAGTGGTTTTGAAGACAGGATGTGCTGAGCTAACTCGTGTTCAGCTGGCTTAACGAGGGATGGACAACCTACCTTGAGCGTCGAATTGGCGCGGCCATACATGGCGCGCCTCAGTTCGACTTTTCAGCCATTATTGGTTGGAAAGCATTGGGTGATTATTTTTGCACTTACATTTGCTCTACTCTCGCTAATACATGAATTAGAGGACACTGTAAAGCTGTTTGGGGCAGACCATGAGTTTACCAAGCTTATCATCAGCCACAAAGGCGTTGACCCTGAGGACGCGTTCAGCACAGTACCCTATGAGAAAGGTTTCCACTTCTTGTGGTATTTAGACAAACTGGTGGGACGAGAGCACTTTGACAAATTCATCCCTCACTACTTCCAGACCTGGTCGCGTAAGAGTCTTGACTCGTTCGAGTTCAAGCAAACATTTTTGGACTTCTTCAACTCATATGGCAATGCCGAAATCAAGGAAAAGATCGCTCAGATCCCCTGGGATGAGAGATTTTACAGCCCCGGGCTCCCACCTAAGCCGGAGTTTGATACTTCTTACGTTGACAGCTGTTTGGCACTTGCTGAGAAGTGGAAGCAGGAGGTTAGTGAATGCTGATGCTGTATTCATGGGATTGTGTTCATCTGTTAACCTGGAGTTTAGGACTACAAACCAGAGCTGAAGGATATCGAGTCTTTTACTGCGAATCAAACTCTCGTCTTCCTCCAGGCTGTCGAAAATTTCTCGACTAGCATCTCAGCCGAAAGATCGCATCTTCTCGGCACCACGTACAATATTAGTTCCTCGAAAAATGCTGAGCTCAGATCCGCATACTACGGCATCGCACTCCGCGCAGGAGACAAGTCAGAGTTCCCCGGTATCGTTGACCTCTTGAGCAGCGTTGGACGCATGAAGTATGTCCGACCTTTGTACAGAGGCCTCAACGCCATCGATAGAGAATTGGCGGTGAAGACCTTTGAGAGGAACAGGAACTTCTATCCGTCGACAACCAAGGGCCAGTTGGCAAAGGATTTGGGCTTGAAATAGCATAGAGAATGCCATAGTAGTCCATGTTAAACAACTCGAAATGAGGTTTGCCGCACCTCTACACGCGTTGTCATACTTAAAATTCTGCAAAATCCTATTTATAATATAGTTAGAATATCAAATATTAAATCACAAATGGTACAGCACGATTAGAAGAGATCAAGGTTACTACTCTAATGTGGGAAAAGGAGTCATAATATATGTTCTCGTGCAGATTTCAAAATTCACTAGAAACAATCAAATCGTCTACGCCACGCCCAGAATTAGAGACTAATAAGGCCCCGAGACTAAAATGATTAAAGTGCCGCGGGATCGTCACATGTATTTTTGTCAACGGCATGCACATAAAAAACACGAAGAAAGTGTAAACAACCAAATAGGATAAACTCAACGTCCAGCAGTACCATGCTGCCCTTTACCCATGCCCTTGCTAAAAGAAGAAGAAGAAGAAGGGCACGTCAATGGTCAAGGACGCTTCGCTATGGGCCTAATTGCTCAATTGAATTAGCATTTCAGAATATCCTCAGACGCTCCATAGCCAAGAGAGAGTGCGCCTCCACGGGCGCATCCGCAAATACATACCACCCTACGCTCTATCATCTCTGAGATAGTAAGCCAAGCGTATTTACCTCACGCATAGAACGCGGCCTGCTGTGGTTTCGACGTTCCACTTCCTAGCCGCCGCAAAGGAATGTCAGTTGACAGGATCATTTCGCGAAAGGACGTTTACTTGGCTGTTACACGCACCTGCCCTTGGAGACACTGGGTTGAGAGGAACCAACCCTGCCGCCTATCTCATGGAGAGGTTGGCATGGTCTTTAGACAGCTTCTGGTTGGTCATAGTCAACAAGCGCAGTGAGACTTGATTTTCATTCTCTTTGGAGATGTGTCAGATTTACACGATGAAACTGGACAGCAGCAACCTGCGAAGAAGCGCGATGACCTGAACAACCCTAAACACGGCAGCTGACTGAATCAAACATGGGGGCGAAGGTGGCTTGGGCACTGTTATATCTGAGAGGTTGTGACCGTTATCTAATCATGCCTCTGGAAACGTGAGCTCGACATATAAATGCTATATATGGCGGCAAGACCATCCCACATATCCAATGCAAATGTTTACGGCTACACAACGCTTTTCAAAAGCCCTTTGGGCATCGTTATTTGTGCTATTTTACTCCTCTGATCTCAGCTATCTTTTGACCTTTGACCAATTGTATCATACATTTGCTCTCTATATACCGCGTGGCCATAACTGACCATCTGGTTGATGTGGAACCCTCACAAAAGTTCCTGCATCGTCCAGCCACTGCATGTTACAGTGTTTTTATTTTGTTGTTGGTGTGCTGCACAAAGTTTTCCTTACAAGAAAGGAGGCAGACCGAAGGGGTATCCGCCGTTCTTGATGCGGAAGACGGAGAGGAGCATGCTGTAGATCAAGAAGACCAATAAACTCAGACCAAGAACCATGAGTTGCTGGATCTTGGGATCAGCTTGTCTTGGAGCTCGCATGGCGAGGCCGATCACGGCAAAGGCCAATGAGCCATCTAGACAAGTTAGCGTAACCATGGCATTGGTAGGCGTGGCAGTTGAGCAGCTAATACTTACAGATGAATCCAACAATCTGAGTTTCAATACCGAGCTGGTTCTGGAAACCACCCGTAATATAGCCAATGTGGCCACGGCCGTCAGAGGATACGTACGGTGTCTTGCGAATGGAGTTGAACATGTGGCCCCCCGTGAAACCGAGAATGGCAATGATGCTGATGACGGCCCAGGTGTTTCTGTTTTGGACAACGGGCAAAATGTAGGGCGAAGCCTTCACAACAGCTCCAACTGCACCAAGGAAACCGACCAGAGTAACGGTCCAAAAGGCATAGGCGAATGGGCGCTTCACGGACGGGTGAGGTCTATCGGGGAGACTCCGAGCTAACCAAGCCTGAACGTGTTCGGCCTGAACAGCACTGCAGATTGTTAGCACGCCAACACAACCAACCGACCATCCATAAGGTATCTTACCCGCTAGTGAAGTCGTATCGGAGGGGGTCGAGCGAAGTCACAGCATGAGGACCGGTGGTGGGTGGAAAGAGGAGCAGGACAGGAGCGGTTTGAAGACCGAGCTTGAAGTGATTCGTCAGCGGGACATGTTGAGTGGTACACAAGAGAGCTTAAGCATACAGAAACAAAGGTCTCACGGCCATCGTTGAAGTCGAGAGTACCAAAGATGAGACGCGACTCGCCCTTCTTGTCACCCTTGGTCCAACTCTTTGCCAGGAGTTCCCACTCGGGCTGGAACTCGCGGCACAGAGTGCAGCCGAAGCGGGAGTCCATGGCAGTCAAGAGGACAGCGGCGGCATAATCGCGTGGGGCAGAGGTCAGCTTGCTGTAAGAGGCATCTTCAAGCTTGATCGGCGCAACCGAGAGTGCTTTGGCATGGAAATCTTCGAATCGGTTGGCAGATGCTGACTTCTTGGCGGCGAAGGACCCGAATGGCAGGGCCAAGGAAAGGAAAAGCGGCAGCCAGCGCATGGTGACGAACAATTGACTGAAAGGCCTACAACGGCTCAATGGCGGGGAGGGGGCAAGTGAGGAGAAAGAAAAAAGAAACGGACTGGGACTTTCCAGTTCGAGGAAAAGGGGATTCTGGCGTGCTGGCACTGGCACACGTAGAATTGGAAATCCCCAGAGGTATGTACGGTTCGAGATTGGAAGTGAGGTTGAGATCTACGGCGAGCGAGCTACTACCAATTGCTAGCCAGAGTCAAAAGGTGGCCTCAATCGATTGGGCAAGCAGGGATTACGTAGGTCTGCCGAGCCATGTCAAGCTGCCCTCTTGGTTCAGTAGCACCACGTTAGTCAGGACGGGCTTTGTGGAGTACGTACTTTGCACCTCGCGCCCACGTGTGGCCCAGGCTCAGGGCCACCCGAGGCTAGCGTGGGCATCGGCCCGGAGTTGATCCTGACGACTAGGCCGTCTTTGGCAGTGTGTTTACCTGCCCCGGGCCCATCCCACCAAACACGTCCAGAACCTGTACCAACCCCAAGTTCAAAGACCCAAGCGCATGTTCGACGATCCATTACAACGCTTCCCACAACACGGACCACTAATCTGGACCACTACCCCGTAACGAACATCGTCTCTAGGACTATGAATTGATCTTCCACCTCTCTCCGAATATTCTCTCTCCAGCCAGACTCTTTGTTTGCCTTCAAGTTGGGTTTCCAGCTACTGCATCACGACGCGTCTTGACCGTATGGCTCGACTTTCGAGATCGGCCGCGGGCCATGAGGTCGACATGGACAAGGTATGGCCTCTTGTCTCCAGTTTCATTTGCAATGTACCCAAGTTCAAGCCATGCGATTTGCATTGCTGATGTCGCGCTTTCTCCATAGCGAGCGCAATTGCTTCATGATCTCGATCTGAAGCATCAACATGGAGCGAGCAAAGCCGACCTCCTTGTCAAGGATGAAGATATCCGGCGGTTACGAGTCCGGATCTTAATGCTCCGCGACGAGAATACATTACTACGCGACCAGATCACCCAGAACGATGATTCCAATGCGAAACTAGCGGCCCAGTGCTCAGACCTGGCAGCACAACTTGAGGCCAAGATCGAAACTGTTCGCGTGCAAGAAAAGCAACTGAAGAAGCAGGAACGGGAATTCACCAGCCTCAAGGTAAATCACCTATGTTCTGCTCCCCAGAGGTCCACATCTGTTTATTTACTAACCCGAGAAACAGTCTGAACTTCAGTCCATGAGCAATATTACACAGGACTCTTCAAATCTACTTTCCGAGAAGCTAGCGCTGACCCGCGAGCTTGCTGTTCTCAAGCCCGAGTTGGAGCATCTTAGATCGCAACTTACCCATCAACAGAATACCCTGGCCGAAAAGTTAGCCCTGGAGCGGCAAGTTAACACCCTGGAAGTTGAGCTTGCCAACGAAAAAAAGGCAACAAAACGTGCCATGGAGAAAAGAGAAAGTAGCGACAGAGTGGAAGATAATCTTCGGAAAAATCTCCGCGAGGTCGAGAAGCAGCTAGCTTCTGAGAAAGCTCAGCGCGAGAGGTTGGAAGATCAGCTCGAACAAGAGAAGCATACGCACGAGTTGGCTGTGCAAGACCAGAGCAATACACGGGACTCAGAGTCTGATCTTCGCAAAAAATTACAAGATACTCAGAAGAAGCTGCGCCAATCCATAGAGGAGAAGGAGAGGTTGGAGGAAGAGCTACAAGCTGAGAAGCGTAGTGCCAAACGAGAACAGAATCAGTCGCAAAGTGGAGGACTTTCTCAAGATAACGAACTTCGGTCAAAGCTCGAGAGAGCTGAGAAAGATTTGTCTGCTGCGCGAAAGGAGGTTACAAAGATCCGCACAGAGTCTCAGAACTCTATCGAAGAAGCACACAACCGAAGCGACGCCTATGAGAAGAAGTTTGAGAAACTAAAGACAAAATTTCGAGAACTTCAAGACCAGCTGAAGCAGTGCCAAGCAGATCTTCGGACGGCCCAGCAGACTCGCCCAGCTGTTCTAGAAGAGACGATAAAGAAGCCGGCGGGACGAACTGTATTCAAGAAGCGAAAAGCTCAGGATATAGTTGCAGACGACCTTTCTCAGATCAGCATCGCTACACCCAGCGCGGATGATAAGCCGCGCAAGGGTGCCAAGAAGCTTCCAATCGAGCCTACTGTGGTTGGGGAAAAATCCGAGTTCTCTATCACTCCGTTCCTGAACCGCTCTAAGAGTGCTGTTGAAGAAACTTCTTATCCAGATGATGACGACGCCATGGATGATACTTTCCAAGGGCAGCAGCAGCAGCCCAGACGAGAAGTTCAGATCACCGCAGCAAAAGAACCTGCCGCAAAAGTAGCCACCAATGGCTTTTCGGTACCAGAGCCAACCACTACAGTATCGGGAGAAGCACAAACTCCAGAACAGCCAAAACCTCGCGGTCGGCCGAAGAAGGTTCTCGGAGACGCTCCGTCAGTGATGAAGAACTCTCAGCTAATGCCCAAAACCGCTCTGAAGAAGCCTTCGAAGACTTTCGACAAAGTAACAGAGACCTTGCAAGCTGCACTGCAGCAAGGGGAGAAATCCCAGCCTGCAAAGGTCAATTTTACTCTACCTCAAGAGAGCAGCACATCATTTGCCAATGCCACAAACGCTTTCAAAGGGGATGAGACCAAGAAGAAGAAGCGGAAGGTTCTGGGCTCCACCAAAACACTCTTTGATGATGACGAGGCCGAGGCCGTGCCAGTGCGCAAGACGGGCAAAGTTCAACTAGGCGGGGGCGGCGGGGGCGGCGGCGCCAACGTCAGGGCGAGACAACCGCTCGGTGGTGTACGGAATGCTTTCGCGGGGTCATCGTTTTCGCCGTTGAAGAGAGAGCGTAGGGGTGTTGGTGCTAGTTTCTTAGCTTGATCATACAGAGATCTTGGGGCAAAGTTGGAGTTTACATTGGCTTCGGTGGCCTGGGCATCGTACGGAATATGCATCTGGAGGTGTTTTTGGATTGTGGTTGTTTTTGTTTCGACTTCCAAGGCAATGGATGGGCTCGGTTTTCTGGAGAAAACTGCATTGGTTGCACACGGCGTGTGTATCATTAGGGAATTGGTGCTCTTTTTGCATCCAGCTTGACGTATTGTTGCTTTACAATGACTGAACAAGTATTCTGAACCAAAGAATTTCATCCGTGCACACATGTAGTGAAGGCCTTTTGCTGTAGTTATCACAATACTTGTGCATCCACGATGAATTACCCATTACCAACCACACCACACAGGCCAGCTGCACTACCTATTGCCAACTACACCACACAGGCCAGCTGCACGGAGCTATGTACGAAAGCCTTTTGGGACCTACCCTACTATTCCGAAGTAAGAGAGATTTTCTATGCTGAAAAATCCCGATACAGACTCACATTGTCGTTGTGTGAGATATCTCAATACTTGTCTATACTTCAAATGCTCTTTTGTAAGCAAATAGTAACAAGACCTTCGTCGCCTGTTCCAAACGCGTTAGGGCCAGCGCCACGTTGTGCATGGGACCATTTGAAGTAGTTTGTTTACGTAAGCAGTGCCCATTCCCAATCAAACGTGCAGAGTTGCGTCCGGATTGGCTTTAGTTACCTAAAACGAAAATCAATGCGAAGAGGTTCTTTCAACTTTTCTCAACATCAATGAGAGAGGATAGAGAACACTGTCCTTCCCCCTACTAAGCACGTTGGGATGCGGGAGTTATTGAGATTCAGGACACTTCGCACCACGGGCGGTCTGCGACTGGCCCCGGTGGTTTGCAACCTCTGTCCTCCATCTCGCTCTGGGGTTCTTAGGGCCGCTTGCGTTACCACTGTTCGGTGGTCTTCATCAAACTCGAGATGGAAAATCAGGCAGGGTAGTGACTTCTATGCTCGCGAGGCTAAAGTGAAGGGCCTGAAGAGTCGGGCGGCGTTCAAACTGCTCGAGGTTGGTGGCTCTTGATTTATTTCCTACAATATTTCTCAGCGAGAAAAAGCCATTTACCAAGGGACGCATTTATAGATTGACGCCAAGTACAAACTCTTCAAGCGGGGCCAGACAGTTATCGATCTGGTATGTCCTAACCTCTCTTATTCTCCTGCTTCTGACCTTCCTATCGTCACTCAAATTCTGTCCAAATCCTATATGAGAAAGTTTAAACCTGAACAACTGGAAATTCGCTAGGGATATGCTCCAGGTTCCTGGTCTCAGGTCGCCCAAGAGCGCACCAAACCCGACGGCCGCGTCGTGGGCATTGACTTAATCCCCGCACAGCCCCCAAGGGGTGTCTCGACCATTCAAGGCAATTTCTTGTCCCCGGTTGTACAGGCCATGGTCAAGGAGTACTTGAAAGAATATGCGCCGCGCAGGTCGCAGGTGCCATTGTTTAAGCCAGAAGCTGGTGAGTCCGAGAGTATCGAACATCTGGACTCCAACGATGTCGCCGCATTGATCAAAGAGAAGAGTTATATCGACACCGAGCGCGCAGATACTGCAGGGGCCGAACATGAGGATGGTTACGGGGTAGATGAAGGACGCCTTGTAGATGTAAGTTCACTCGCCCGCTCTGTGGCCCGTCTATTTTCGTTTAATCAGGAGGGAACAACTTGGCCAAAACCTTTGATGATTAAGAGCTAATAAATTATCTCAGGTGGTTCTGAGCGACATGTCAGCTCCCTGGCCTCAAACTTCTGGGTTCTCGAGTAAAACATTGAGTAACCCGTATAACAGGATGATGAATACGAGCGGCATGAGTTTCCGAGATCACGCCGGCAGCATGGTAAGTATAACGAAGCTCGTGGACACGAGGCAAGGGGAACATATCATCATAGCTAATGGGATGGTACCAGGATCTTTGTCTGGCTGCTCTCCGCTTCGCCAGCGAGACGCTACGTTCAGATGGTCATTTTGTGTGCAAATTCTACCAAGGATCAGAGGACAAAGATCTCGAAATAAAGCTGAAAAAGCTGTTCAGAAAGGTACACCGGGAGAAACCTGAGTCTTCGCGTAATGTAAGTCACCACTACTACTTGAACGCTTCACCAGATATCTGACCGAAGAGTAGGAATCGAGAGAAGCCTTTTTTGTTGCACTGAGGAGGAAAGGCGATGTTACTCTGGCGGATATTGATGGTTAAGATGAGCAGGTATTTTTATTGTTGAAAGGACCTACTGTAGGATACGTTGAGAGTTATTTGTAACGGTAGTGTAAGTTTATATCAATCTGGGATACGTGCTTGTATAAGTACATATGTATGTAAGGCATAATGAATCGACTGCTTGGATAGACAAAGGAAACCTTGGAATAGAGGCTTATTTCCAACTAACTCTACCTACACTGCTTCCTACTATCCCTCGGATCTGCTTGCTAGTATTTGACACTCGCTAATCATGGCCCGCTCAACTGCAAACTTCTAATTCGCTGACAACAACTAACTTACTCAACTTTATATGGCTGGATTCTGGAATCATCAATGATGCTGGGCTAGTTATCATGGCACTGGATATTTGGTAAATATTTAACTTGGCTACCTAAAGATTCAATTTTACTGAGGGCGACGTCGGGTCTAGTATCCACAATGAATAATGTGCACCACGCCTTCCTCGCTTCCTTCCAAATCATTTGTCTCTGAAGGGACACAACTTCCCGCTTATCAATTCATCCGTGGTTGACAAACAACACTAGCTGGTCAAGGAAATCAGATGGTAAGCTGATAAATAAATCCCCCCCCCAAGATCCATTCATCACTTTCGAACCACCTGACATATTCATCGCATACGGCGTTGAGTCTACCGCAGTTGGTCCTCTAATAAGTATTCCGCGCCCTTTTGACCCGCCTGAAGCGTTCTTGGATAACGTACTGCCGTTCTCACCATGTCTTCCATTCCGCCGGAGAAGCAAGCGAGTTGGACTTCGTCGACAGCATCTATCGAGGACGAACTCGAAGATGTTTGTCTGGACGAGGAAACCGAGCTTGAACAACGAGATTCTCTCCCCACGGGGGTTCGACCATTGGGAATAAGGAACTTCTTTCATGAGTGCTTATTTGTTGCGTTAATTGCCCTTGCCGCGGCATCGTCCGTATTTGTCCAAAGATCCGTCACTGTCATCGTTCCAGATATCGGCAATGCATTGCACCTGAGTCCTGCCGAAGTGGCCTGGATAAATGGTGCTTATGGGTAAGAAATTATAGATTATTTGGGAATGAGTGCCACGCTGTTAACAGTATTCTGCACAGGCTTACTACAGGTGCTTTCTTGATCCCTTTCGGATACTTGGCCGATATCTGCCCAGTAACGTCTCGTAAATATATACTCTTATTGAGCCTGACAGCATTCTCCTTGATTGTTGCATTTACATCATTCTCTTCAACTGGAGTTATGATGGACATTATGTGTGGTGTAGCTGGGATTACTTGTGCCGCTACTATACCAATGGCAGTAGGGTTTCTTAGCGTTGGTTATCCTACCCCTTCACGTCGAAAAAATGTCGTCTTCTCCTCTTTCCTTATGGGCAATCCTGCCGCCACGATGATGGGTGGTCTTGGGTCTGGCGGACTCGCTACTATGTTCAACTGGAAAGCTACATTTATATTCCTTGGAATATTGTATGCCCTGGTCACCATACTCAGCTGGTTGATCATCCCTGAGACTTGGAAACCACAGTCAGAGTTGGAGGACCAAATTTCACAACACAGCATTCCGGAAGCCATCCTCGATATCGAACCAACGCATTCTACATCACTAAAAACTATCTTGTTAGGGTTTGACTGGATTGGTTTCTTTCTTCTTTTCGCTGGTGCTACCCTTTTTACAGTTTCAATCACGATCGGGCCAGAGGGCGTACAGCCTTGGAAAACGCCCGTGGTATTGCTCCTTCTAAGCCTGGGACTTCTTCTTCTCGGCTGTTTTATCTTATGGGAGATCTCAAGCGAGGCTCCCATGATCCCTGCAGTAATTTGGAAAGATTGGAATGTCATTCTTGTGAGTCGACCTTTGACGAAGATAGCTTTGTATCCGGTTAACACTGAACTAAAGATCAATCTTTCCGTTTTGAGCTCCGCCGCGGCGTCTTATTCTTCAATAATCTGGATATCCATGTTTCTGCAAGATGTCGAAAACCTTCAGCCTGTTGATGTGGCAATTCGACTTCTGCCTCAAGCCTTGGCGGGTTTGTTCGTCAGTCCTCTGGTGGGTCTTATAATGGATCGCGTAACGGGAAGGGTGTTGCTTATCATAGCTGGGGTTTGCTCGGTCACCAGCAACATTTTGCTCATATTCCTGCAACAAGAGTCGGATTATCTTGCGCTTGTCTTACCAGCACTATTTCTAAGCACTGTGGGAATGGATTGGACAATGAATGTCGGTTTGGTAAGTAGTGGTAGTAAATCTCAAGGCCACCAGATGGTTGCATTGAACCTTCAGCTAACTATCATACAGCTCCACATGTTCTCAATTCTTCCACTTGACCACCATTCAGCAGGCGCTTCCGTGGTGCAAACTGCATCACGGCTTGGAATTCCCCTTGGAATGACGGTGACTGCTGCTGTATGGAGCTCATATTCTGGCAAGGGATATGATATACATGTCGCATACTCCAAAGCCTTCACCACAGCCGCTGCTTTTGCCAGCTTTTCCCTGGCCATAGCACCATTTGTGCGCATTGGAAGGCAAGGGTGTGAAACTCAGAAGGCCTCAGACGAGGAAATAGTCGAAGATCGACCGAGCAAGAGGTGGTCAATAGTTGAAACTCTGCCTAACCGGTCGATGGTATCGAATAAAGAGACGAGCTTACCTACTACGCGGACACTCTCCGTTCAATCAACCACAATAGCCGTCGGAGGGGACAATGATGCGGTTAAATGCCACTCTCTACAGAGCGCTAACAGCAAGAGGATAGTATGGGTGGTTTGCCAGCAGTGTCATGCTAACCGGCAAGTGAAAGACCCTGTGGGCGACCCTGCAAGATATTTCAACGACGTCGGATTCTGTCTGCCTGAGAAGCCGAATCACGACATGATCGTAAATGGATCCCGAAGAAGATTCCCATTGGTTGTGAAAAATAAAAAGTAGTCCTTGGATTGGTTCGTGAAACCAGTACCATGCTAAAGGTTGACGCTCTCGCTTCAATCATACCGTTCTTGTTGACCGCGGAATTTTCATCACGTATTCAGAATGGACACATTAGCTAGTGGGAATATGCTACCAATGCTGGAGGAGCTTTTTAAGGGAGGGTTCTCACTCCAGGATGGGCTACCAGGGCAATTACTTCCCACGCTGATAGTATATAGCCTACTATGGGAAGCAATCATTGGTATGAAATTGTAGCTTCATTAAGGTTGAATTGTAATGTGGAAAATAAAGTACACACATAAGACCAGAGAGTTATCTGGCATTCACGTGGAAGTTTAAAGTCTAACCGGGGATCATCCCAAAGAACAAAGTAATGATCAGCTCTACGAAATTGAACGACTGAGCATGGTTGAGCATGCCATGAATGCCCTGGGTACTTGTGTTTCGAGTTTTTGAAGTATATCCTGTGTTGGTGTCGAGTAAAACATAAAAAGCATGAATAAGGACTTCCGCCTCCAAGGTTGCGGCTAGGAAAGCCATCCAGCAGTCACTTTAGCTTAGTAAATCCGGCGCATACTTCTCATGGACCTCATTCTTTTGCAATTTCTATTGTACATGATTATAACATGGCTTTGGGCATTTCCTTCATAGCCTGTCTGACACCGAGGTCACCTAGAACTTCCTCAGCACCACCGAGAATGGCATCAAACTTGTAGGTTCGGTGGAACATCTCAACAACCCGCCCCATACCGGACTGGGTCAATGCACGGCCACCAAAGATCTGCACAGCCTCATCTGCGATCTCGTGGGCTGCCCTTGTGATGGACATCTTCAACAGTCCAATGGGACCTCCAAGATGTTTAGACTGTTGCTTATATGGCATGTTGCACATTTGGTAAGTGATAGACTCCAGCCACGCCTGGTGTGATTCAGTTAAGGCAATCATCTTCGCCAACTTTTGCCGGATGACAGGCTGGTCGATAAGACGCTTGCCAAAAACAATGCGCTGGTGTGACCACTTGAGGCACTCTTCCACGACCGTTCTCATGTTGCGGGCGGATCCACCTTAAACAGCACATTAGCACAAGCCACTTCTCACTCGTTATCAAGGACAGAAAATAGCTTACAAGACATGGTCCATCGCTCGTGGTTGAAATTGGATAATATGACATAGATGCCCTTGTTCTCTTCACCAATGAGATTTTCCACCGGAACCTTGACATTGTCGTAGGTAATGAAAGTTGTGCCGGCGGTCGTGGAATAAGACGTCTTGATCAGTTTGGTCTCTACACCCTCGCCACGCTCAATGAGCAAAACACTGAGGCCCTTGTCGGTCTTGACGCCCGTGACGAAGTAATCAGAGAACACGCCATTGGTGATCCACTTTTTTGTGCCGTTTACAATGTAGTGCTTTCCATCGGGGGTCTTGACGGCCGTCGTCCGCAGGCCGGCAACGTCAGAGCCTGCGAAAGCTTCTGTAATGGCCAAGCAGATCTTCTTCTTGCCACTGAGGACTTCGTCCATGATTATCTTCTTTCGCTTTTCGTCATTGAAGTAATTCATGATGCAGGGCAGACCAATGACCATACCAGCCATATTGCCGTCTTGGAAACCTCGGACGTTGGACCTAACGCCCTCTTGGCCCATGATTAGGTCGTGGAAGTAGTCAAACTCCTCGCCTTTGATGGCGCCGTCGAGTAACTCCACACCATGCAAGTGCTTTCCCGGACCGAGACGCATGTGCAGGATACCTGCCTTAGCCATGCGATCTATCAGCTCTTGGGAGATATACTTCCCGTCGGCCTCGCGAGCTTGCGCCTCCGGCGTTATGTACTTGTCCTGGAATGTGCGCATCGCCTTCTGAAGGCGGCGGTGGCTATCGTTGTAATAGGGGCTCTTGAAAACGGGCGAGAGCCAGAGAGGTTCTGCGTAAGGCACAGGGCTCAGATCACCAGGCTTCATGGTGATTACTGAGGACTTCTCGCCCTCGACGGAGCCGATGCAGAGGTCCTCGAATTTGGCCAAAACCTCGTGACGGTGAAGGTTGTAAAAGGCAACGGTGGCATCTGTGCCGGCGACTTGGCGCAGGACAGCTTCACCACCTGGATGCGCGTCGAGAAAGTCGGAAACATCGTAAACCTTGCTGTCAATGATGAACCAGACATCATCTTCACTCTTATGCTTGGCGACCTCGTCGCGGCTGAAGCTTTTTGCCATTTTGTAGGGTGGTCTGGCGAAAGGTAGGTCGTGGTGATAAGCACTGCAGCTCTCTGACGATGCACTCCAAATTATCAAGCAACAAACTTTAGACTTTTACAGCTCGCAGATGTCTCTCGATTAACGCCAAAGATAACTGCAAAAGCTCTTCGGCTGCCGTTAATTCAGTTGCCAAGAGAAGAAATAGAGAGAAGCAGAGAAGCTAGAAGGAGAAGTGGAATGTGGAGGGTTAATATCCAATCTGACTTTCAACCCCGGGTGGCTCCAGGATTGTAGGCGCGTGACAGCTGATTTACCCGGGCAATGGCTTGGTCCTCATGGCCTATCGCACCTATCAATTGAAGCTGTTGACCAGTTCATCGTATCAGACTACCGCTTACGTCACGAACCTCGGCATTACGGCGAGGGAAAAAGCTTTGGCCGTGGTAATCACTTGGTTTCTGATTGGATTGCTGGAGCTTCCTGGCAAGGGGCGGCTTGCTAGCTTGCATGCCCCAGACTTGCGAATGGCGCCAGGCCCCATCCCCAGCATGTGAAAGTGTGAAAGCCTTCATCCAGGACGTCAGAAGGTTAGTGCTAAGTTACATCTGTGCCCGCAGCTACAGGCGTAGCCCCTCAGTTGCGGTAGTATATCTTTCTCTGGCGCTGTGCCATATGCCAGCAAAAGCGTGCCCAGTTGAGGCTCTGAAGACACCCCAGGGATCATGAATGGCCCACTCAGAACTGGGTGCGGCTTAATATGAGCTCTTCCACTGCTGGACGGCATCTGCTGCTGATGTCCACCGCGAAAAATCTGCTGTCTCTCCATAGCATTTCCCTGCCATCTTGTATCAATGTGGAGGTGACACTGGGGCCGTGTCAGCGGCGGAGTGCCTTCACCCCATGGTTCAAGTCCATGAGCTTTTACCCCATATTTGCTCCACTCAATGCTAGCGCAACTTTCCCCTGCTGGTGGCGGAGCTACTCGAGCCTGGACATTCCAGGGCTTTTCCCGCGGCTAGAATCGGTCTGGCCTGCCGGGTAGGTCTCAGTCAGTGGTTTGAATTGATTGATTACCTTGATTACCTGTGTCGTGCTGACAGCCTCACACATAGTGAGTATGAACCCCAAAAAGGTTTCACGATTTGTCGTTTCTGTAGTAGCCTTAGCCTCAATTAGCTATCGTCTACCTGCGTACAGGTTAGATGCGAGGTCCCATTTCGACCTCTCAGCTCGCTTTTTACTACCTCTTCGCTCCATGCCAATGGTTTGGTACTGGAGGTGTTTGCAAGGACTGATCGCGTGGCCGACTTATTGAATGGTCGATGTCTGGATGTGCAGCGTATCACTCCCATCCGTTGTGCGGCACGCCTAGTGGTATGTTTTTGATTTTTTTTTTTTCCGTCATGAGGCCCAGAGTCCCTTCGAGCTATCTACCTCCCTGCCTCCAAGCGCCATCGTAGGGTCGTCCAGCTACAAGGAGCTATGCCCAGGTTCATCCCGACCCAACAATGAAACCCAAATCGCCCAATGAAGTGGCATTTCTCAATAGCGTCGCCGTGGGCCAGTCTTCTTTATCGCCTAGGACTTTAAAGTTGCGTGCATTTTATTGGCCTGGGGGGTTTTCAGCATTAATCGCTGCACCACCACGCAAGACATGGACTTACGCAGAGGGGCTCGACGTCGAGTGGAATAGTCGAGGCCGTGGCTTTCCCCATCAGGGTCAAATTGCCCCTGACGGAGCCCGCTCCTGGACCACATGCCGCTTACGATAGTAGCTGCGGCAGCGTCGTTTTCTGAAGAGGGGGGAAATTGGAAGATGTGCTTCCAGATATGATACCGGAGGGAGGATACCGCTACGATAATGAGTCATTTATCCACCGGGCGGGTTTCTGGAGTGCTCCTGTTGCCACCATCTCATATCTCATTATCAGTGCACAGCAAGTGTCCATGCGCCTGGCTCTCCCTATTCTATTCCCGATGACACCTATTGTGTTTTCCTTCGCCCGACAGGACCTGGTTCAGCCCTGATAGTCATTTTATGCACCACGGAATCCACTTTTGATTACCATTCCTGTGAAGCGTTTCCTATACTTGCTGCTGTCGCCGTACCACTCATCCCTCGTTCCCCTATACCCCATTTTGATCAGCACTTCTGGGGCCGTCTTATCTCCCCTAGGCGATTTCCCGTCAGGTGCCTCAAACATGGATGCTTATTCAATATCCTATACCAACCAAGCTCTCCGCAGTTCGTCTCGCATTTGGCAGGATTTAAAGACCTGCCGCCACACCACTACAGTTGAAGTTGACTCAGATCCTATAGCAGGGCCACCCGTTACCGCCTCTGCCACTAGCAAGGTTTGTTCATTTCAACCTGCGAAAGTCTTGCACGCAGAAAGTAGCTGCTGAATCGTTACCAGCGTCTGTCTAGAGCATCGGCCCGGAAGCCTCATATCGGGGTCATTGGCGCTGGGCTAGCTGGCTTAAAGTGTGCCGATGTGCTGCTCGAGCATGGCTTTGAAGTGACATTGATAGAGGGTCGCGATCGCCTGGGTGGGCGAGTGCATCAAGAGCGACTTCCCTCTGGGTACTTTGTTGACTGTGGGCCAAACTGGATTCACGGCACCAACGATAACCCCATCCTGGATATTGCCAAGGAGACAAATACTGCAGTGGGTAGCTGGGACACGACATCGTATCTTCTTGATGAGAATGGGAAACTACTTCCTGTGACCGAGGCTGAGATCTACTCGACAATAATGTGGAACATCATCCAGGAGGCCTTCTCGTTTAGCAATAAGAATTCTACCACGATTGATCCAAGGGAAAGCCTATGGGACTTCTTCCAGAGAGAGATCGCTAAGCATGTTCCAAATGATGATCCGGACTGCGAAAAGAAGCGCAAACTCGTGTTGCAGATGGCCGAGATGTGGGGTGCCTTTGTCGGCAGTCCGATCTACACCCAAAGCCTCAAGTTCTTCTGGCTGGAAGAATGCCTCGAAGGTGGTACGTCACTATCTTTCATCTCCCTCCTTTTACATTAGGTAGATACAGTCGGTTGGCGGTCAAATCATCTCCCAGACTCTGCTTCTGTGCTGTTCTGCGCGTATTCGATCGTTAAACGAATATGTAAATCATGGTCGCTAGTCTAATGACTTTGCCCAGAAAATCTATTTTGTGCTGGAACCTATCAAAAGATACTGGCGTCAATCGCCAAACCTGCTTTAGAGGGTGCACATATTCGACTTGCTACAAAAGTGACGGGTTTCCGGACATCGAATGAGGATGGTGGGAAGGCGACTGTGATCACTGCGGGGGGAGAAATGATTGAGTTCGATGAAGTGGTCTGCACAACGCCCCTGGGCTGGTTGAAAAGGCATCTCACCGCATTCACGCCGGAGCTACCCTCCAGATTAAGCAAGGCCATCGACAGCATTGGTTACGGCTGTCTTGAGAAGGTGAGCGTGCCCTCCCTCGCAGCAATTCTCCTTATCGAGGGTGCCAGCTATTCCTGCTCACAGTCTGCCAGGTTTACATCACGTTCCCAAAGGCGTTCTGGGCTGTTCCAGGCTCGGATAATCGAGTAATAAATGGTTTCTGTCAGTGGCTTTCACCGACTTACGCTTTGGACTCCAATCCGAGGAAATGGAACCAAGAAATAGTCGAATTGGCATCGCTTGACCCAGAAGCCTCTCACCCGACCTTGTTATTCTATACGTATGGCGAGCAGTCGCAGTATATCACAAGGGAGGTTGTCAAGCTGTCAACACGGGGAAAAAAGGATGCTTTCCTCTATGAATTCTTCAGACCTTACTATTCCAGGTTGCCGCACTACGATGCTTCTTCTATAGACTGCCAGCCTGTAGGATGCCTTTCCACCGAGTGGTTGAATGATGAGTTTGCTGGCAATGGCAGCTACAGTAATTTTCAAGTGGGTTTGCAGATAGGCGACGAAGATATCGCTGTCATGAGGGAAGGCCTACCAGAGAGGGGCCTATGGTTTGCAGGAGAGCATACCGCCCCTTTTGTTGCCCTGGGCACGGCAACAGGAGCGTATTGGTCCGGAGAGTCCGTTGGAGCCAGAATCGCAAAAGCTTATGGAAGAGATAAAAGCACTGCCCAGGTAGTGGCCTAAGCTAGCCACCTCGCGTGGTGGGCTTTTGCACACGATTTGTTCGAGAAAGACGCGGCTGTGTGTTAAACACTGGCTTTGCTTTGCACTTCTTTGTGGCTTGTTATGCTTAGATTTCGCAAAATGCACCTTAACTAGAAATGCATAGAGCTTATTGGCGAATAATATTGCCTGATTTCATTTACGTATTGTGTGCTCTCAAGAACTGTGTCAACATGCAATTACTTCAATGTTTGAGCATAGCTACCTAGGTACACATCCCGCAAGTCAGGCCGGTGTGCACGCCTTTGTTTTCCTATTGGCGTTCCCCATCCAGTAGAGGCTAGCCAGAATTATGGCGGATTGTATCCCCAACTGCGCGGTCTGACCAGGGACTGTTTTAGCTTGACTCAAGGCGGAACCCGCTGGCTGTCTATCCCATCAGGCGACTCATGTGGGCAGACTGATCCCTGCAAGCGGCAGTGATGGACGCCCACCGCCATACAGGCAGGTGGGTGTTCTGCATAACCCACAGGCGAACCGCATCGACCGTTCATGCTCTGTTGTGTTGTCCACCAACATCAGCCTGTAAGCCTTCTCCACATGAACAAAGATCCAGCAGTCCGCAGCCCGCAGATAGCGATATATGATAGATAACAACACCTCCCTAGGCGTGCACCCGATAGGATTCACATTTTGAAAGAGTTGGGTTGAAAGAGGAAGCACCTGGTTTCGCGGTCGAGCATGGGCGTGTAAAGCTGTCTCGTGATTTGGTTCTTTGTGTAGCAGACATGCTGAGCCCAAGCTACGTATCGATAACGGCTTGTGTGGGTCAAGTGACTCTACAAGATGAGGGTCCTTAGCCACTAGCCACTAGTCACTGGCAACCCCCAGCAGTCCTGCTGAACAGTAGAGTGCCAGGGGTCTAACCTGCCATACAAATCTCGCAGCCTCAAATAATCCAGTTATCGCCATCGTCATAGGGTACAAACCAAGTCCGGAAGGCCGCCTCCTGCCCTTATTTTCTCATCTGACACGTTCTCCCCTCCGTATCAGACCCTGGGCTCGAGTAAATTTGACTTTTGTCTTTTCTCATGCCCTTTTATCTCTACAATACAGGCTCTCCTTGAACGGAATATGGAACGATGAGCTATCTACCACCCCGCATCGTACTGGGGTTATCGATATCGTGATAACCCTCCATTTTAGATCGTTTCCTTGCGCGAGCTCCGCGTTCCGGCCAGCCTCGCCCGCTCCGTTTGGGCTGTCCCTTAGCCCTGAGGAGTCCAACAAATACTTATAGCTGCTGCGACCTCACTCACAGTGTAGTCTACCCAGCATGGCGTCCTTTTTCCGCTCCTTCGGGAGCTCGAACATGTCGAAGAGGCTGCTGCGGTACGCACTCTCCCGATTAGAGTTCCTCGATACGGATGCTCTTGACATGGATCAGCTGGATCTCACCTGGGGCTCAAACAATGTGCTCACGTTTCAAGATGTCGGAATTAAGCTGCAGGTACGTACAGTTGCTCTTTAGGTGGTGTTCAAGGGCGGCCATGAGTTTCGCTGTCATGCTTGTTATCGCAGGTCAAAGCCAAGGCTGACACAATATTGATTGTAGAAACTCGAGAGCTTACTGCAGCTCCCCACATCATTCAAACTCCAAAAAGCAAAAGTCGTGAAGCTGCGCGTGACGATCCCATCGGCGATATACTCGAGCCCTATTGTTGTCGAGGTCGATGGAGTGCAGGTGCAGGTCAAGCTTGTGTCGGAAGAGTCGCTGAAGGAGGCTCAACATACTTCACGCGGTGGGAGGAACACTGAGGTGGTACCTCACGCTATTGACTTGGCCCAGTCATTCTTGGAAACCCAACCGGCTACAGAGAGAGCAAAGTTACAAGCGGCACTAGATGCCGAATCTCATGACTTGGCGGCTTCTGTCGTCAGCAGCAGCGACGATAGCGATGAAGAGATGCCCGTGGGCACCGGTCAGCCCTTGACCCTGCCTGTCTTCCTGGCGGATTTCTTGCAGGGGATCGTAGATCGCACTCAAATATCCATTAAGGGCATCGATTTTCAGCTCGACGTCGAGGTTCCTGTCGAATTGCATTCGACTACCTCAGAGCTTGTAACATTCCAGCTTGCTATCGATGGCATAAATGTTGAAGGAGTTACTACACAGGTGGAACGGTTAGAAGCAGACGACAAGCCGACCTTCATCCACAAAGATGGGAAAAGGCACATATCTTTAAATCAGATACGAGCGTGCCTTATCTCTGAGGCCAACGTATTTTCAACACTGACGCGGACATCTTCGATGCCTTCATCGGTATTGACTAACTCTCCCGTCATGTCGGACAAATCATCTCTGTCACAAGAAGATGCGCATATGGCCCAGAGTACTTACGGTCCCCTTGCTGAGTCGACTGACCTGTCGCATAGCCAATATTACCCGATGATGGATAGCGAAGATGCCTTCAACATTCCTTACGAGATGGGAGGCTCAGGCGGAGACGTGGTGGACGATGATGATTTAAGATCAACGCCATCAACTCCCCGGGCACTTGCTCCCCAAACTGAATTTATGGGTCGCTTGCATCAACCAGCTCAGTCGGCGCTGGCATCACCACCTGATCCTTGGTCATCTTACGACCGAGAGGCTCGTTCAGAGCCAGCACTAGAACAGCTTCGCCAGTGGGCTGAGAGATCTACTGATCTTGAGCGAGGTGCTGATGATATAGCAGACCAAGATGTAAGAAGCGATGGTTCAGCGCACTCACAATCTGGTGACAATCTTGCACAATCCCAAGTGTTTAGTCACGAAGACGCCGAAAGCATGTACATGAGTGCTTTCTCTCATGTAGCAGCGTCGCGCACTGACGCTGATGTGCTAGATGATTTTGAAGCAGAGCTAGAAGCCCCGAGAGGGTTACGGGGCAGTAAACCCGCGTCTCCGGACCCCCTGATGCAGCCTGAGATTTCCACGGGAATATCACAGTCAGACTTCATGACCGATGGTTACTCACATGATGCCCATATAGAATTGGCAAACTCAACCCATCTTGTTGAGAGTGACAAGCGAAGCGGACGAGCAGAGGTCTTGCAAGCAGGAGTCAACGATTCCGATGAAACTGCTGACGCAGCGGTTCCTGATGGAGCTGCAACACCGAGGTTGCCCACACGCCTCGTTAAGAAGATTGTATCACTTGGATCTATCTCCATATACGTGCCATCGAATCATAAGCACCTGCCACTTGATTCTGCCGATACAGCTTTCGGTCATGATGTATCGTCAAGTGAGGTGGGACTGGATAGATCTGTTCTGCCACAAGTCCCTGGAGCCTTTTCAGTCTATGAGCCGGCCACACATTCGGCTCCTCCAGTGCGGGATGAACCGCATGTTAAACCACCAGCAGCGCCTCCACAGCATAATTTACTGGTCAAAGACGACATTATAGAGGTTTTTCTGGCCCCGTTGGATATTCAATTTGATGCTTCCATCAGTTTCCTACTTGTAACAGTCGTCGCACGTATCCTTAGCACCTTCAAGGAACAAGGCGATAAGGGCATGCAAAAGCCTGAAAGCTCAGATCCAGGAGTGCCTAACATTCCAAATCTCAAGATTTCGGCAGAAAAGATATCCATCAAATTCCTTGAGGCGCTAACAGCAGTTGCTGATTTGCATGGGCGAGAAGCAAATCAGATACCTGCCAATTTCAGCTCGGAAGTTCTGCTGACCACTACTCTTCAGAATTTGACCATCAATACTTCTAGAAAAGACTCTACAATGACGACATGTGTGGATCTTGAGAAGTTCAAATTTGGATACGCGAACGATGACATTGTCTCGTTCGATCGCCGCATACAGATGCGAGCTTCTGTTAGGGATGCATTTCCGTCGGCTGGTGCCGACATCTCTTTAAAGGTTGTGCAGACGCCGAAATCAACTCGCTGTGAGATAACCACATTGCCATTACGCGTCAAACTGGATCTGCAGAGGTTAGACGAGACGTTTGGCTGGTTTGGTGGACTTAGCAGCTTCCTCAATATGAGCTCCTCTGCCACTTCCAACGCTTCCCCCATCTCGAAAAGCTCTACCAAACAAGCCAAAAAACCTCGTGGGGTGCGATTTGATGCGCCTATTCGAACGGATGATAAGTCTGCGGCGCCAGATAATAAGATTAATGTGCGAGTTGGTGGTTTCCGCCTTGACTTGGTAGGCAAAGACTGTAGCGTTGCGTTGGATACAAGTGCTATCAAGCTAGTCACCCGAGATGAAGGGATCGGAATTGGCATCACCAAAATTCAACTTGCTGGCCCCTTTATCAGGAGGTCTATGGCAGACCCTCCTGTTAATGCGACCCTCATGAACACCCGGGTCGAATACCTTGTAACTCCGAGAGACAACGACCTGGAACGACTGCTTGAACTGATCGTTCCATCAAAGCACTCTTTCGACGATAATGATGATGAGATCATGGTGGACACATTACTCCGACAAAGGCGGAAAGGTGCTGTCATGCGATTCAACTGTGACGACGTTGAGGTTAAGGTCGGAAATACGGCACAGTTACAGTGCCTTCCTGCTTTAGGCGAAGAAATTGCTCGGCTTGCAACTATAACGAAATACCTTCCTGAAGACGACCGCCCAGGTATCATGACCTTGGCTCTGATTCGCAGATTTGATCTCGCAGTAGATGTGGATAGACGATTTGGTGGTCTTGATGCTTCACTGAAAGACCTCGAAGTTGGGCACATAACTCTACCGTCTCTCGTAGCCCTTGCGTTAGGATCAATATCAGTTCATCGCAATAGCACGGAAGAGCTGGTAGGCTCGGGTATTGGCAATGTCAACCAAGGTCCGGTGTTGACCATGCGAATAATACCGGACGCGATGGAGCCGGTTATAAAAACACGGATGAGGCACATCAACGTCGAATACCGTGTCTCAACCATAATAGATCTCCTTAATCTCGCGGATGATGCCACGCCGCAGGATTTCGAAGCTCAACTGGCTGCGTCTGTAGCTAACTTGGGGGAGCATGCTCATACTGCGATCACAGGAAGGCAACGTTCGGGCAGTTCAGTGGCCGACGAAACCAATGCAGGGAAGCCTACAAAAGTTGATATTTCATTTCGAGATTGTCTCATCGGACTGAATCCGTTAGGATTGCAGGCGAAGTTGAATATCGTCTTGACCGATGCCCAGGTCTACGTATCGCTGTCGAAAGGCGATGAAGTGAAGGCCTCAGTTCGATTAAACAAAGCATCTATCCTACTGATTGACGATATCACTTTACTGGATTCACCTTCTCAATACATTTCGCGGCGACGTCCATCAAACGGTAGCTCCCCTCAGGTTATTGAGCTCTGCAAAAAAGGATATGTCGACATATGCTACATATCAGCGGCAAGAGCAGAAATTCTGGTGGCGGCGAACGAGGACGATGGTTCCAAGTATACCGATGTAGAGCTTCGAGATAACCTTCTCGTCCTTGAAACTTGCGCAGACTCGACCCAAACACTCATCGCTGTTGCCAATGCCCTCCAACCACCGACTCCTCCAGAAAAGGTAGCCAAATACAGAACCAAGGTTATTCCTGTTGAAAACCTGCTGGCGTCTATATCTGCAGATGCCTTCGGAAATGCTGAAGGGCTTTATGATTTTGATGACGATTTCGGCCTTGCCCAAGAACTCGGCGGTCAGGAATTGGATCTGGATTTGGAGGGCTTGGATTACGAAGACTCTAGCCAGTCAAGCCCACTCGATGTACACTCTCAATTTTATGATGATACACTACTAGATGAACACCCGGCCGGGCCGGCTGACTCGGTCATATCTGGGGGCACAACGGCGCAGGACACAAACGACGGCGTACTGTTGACCAATTTCAATAGCCAGCCTTCCATCGTAGACGATGATGGAAGCGATTTGGTTGTTCAAGAGGACTATTTCGATTCAGCATCCGCCACAAGAGGAAACGACTTAAAATGGAATTCTGCCAAGAATAAATTTGATTCGCCAAAAGACACCAAGACCGGAAGGAATCCCCTCACTGCAAGAGTGCGAGACGTTCATTTCATCTGGAACCTATTCGATGGCTACGACTGGCAACGTACCCGGGAGGTCATCACACAAGCTGTCGAGAAGGTAGAAGCCAAGGTCTCCGACCGTATACGAACGGCGGCAGATCCGGATACCTTGGGCACTGATGAGGAGACAGTTATTGGAGATTTTCTATTCAATTCAATCTATATCGGTATTCCTGCCAATAGGGACCCCCTGGATCTCGCACGGAACATCAATGAGGCATTGAATGACAACGCAACAGAGACCGAGTCGATAGCAACGACGGCTATGACAGCAACGCCTAGCCGAATTGACAGCAAACGGGCTATGAACAAGCTGAAGCTGAATCGCAGCAAGCGACACAAGATCACGTTCGAGCTAAAGGGAATCAACGCGGACTTGGTTAACTTCTCTCAAGGTTCAGGCGAGACACAAAGCTCCATTGATGTTCGAGTTCAAGATCTAGATATCTTTGATCACGTCCCGACTTCGACCTGGAAAAAGTTTGCGACATACGATGAAGATGCAGGAGAACGGGAGCTGGGCACAAGTATGGTCCACTTGGAGCTGTTAAACGTTAGGCCCATAGCAGAACTTTCAGCTACCGAGATCGTTCTCAAAGCAACCATTCTTCCGCTGCGGCTACACGTCGATCAAGATGCTCTTGACTTCATTACTCGTTTTTTTGAGTTCAAGGACAGTTCGGTCCCCGTGCACGCCTCGCCAGGTGATGTGCCATTCATTCAAAGGGCAGAAGTTGATTCTGTCCCGGTCAAGCTTGACTTCAAACCGAAGCGGGTTGATTATGCAGGCCTCAGATCCGGCCACACCACGGAATTTATGAACTTCCTGATCCTGGACGAAGCTCGTATGGTCTTGCGACACACGATAGTGTACGGCGTTTCAGGGTTCGACCGACTTGGCAAGCTGCTCAATGACATCTGGATGCCAGAAATCAAACAAAACCAATTGCCCGGAATATTGGCCGGGGTTGCACCGGTGCGATCTTTAGCCAATGTCGGCAGTGGCATCAAAGATCTAATCGAAATTCCTATCAAGGAGTACAAGAAGGATGGCAAGATCGTACGCAGTATCGGCAAGGGTGCGATGGCATTTGCCAAAACAACAGGAACCGAGATTGTCAAGCTTGGTGCCAAGATGGCCGTGGGCACTCAATATGTTCTCCAGGGAGCCGAGGGCATGTTGGTGAAGCAGTCTGAGGGACAAGCAAGTGGTTGGGAGGATGGCGAGGGGGACACGGAAGAGACGAAAAAGATCAGCTTGTATGCCGACCAACCGACAAATGTTGTGCATGGCCTTCGTAGTGGATACTCAAGTCTCACACGAGATCTCGCTCTGGCTCGCGATGCCATCATTGCTGTCCCTGGCGAGGTCATGGAGAGCCAGAGTGCAAAAGGGGCGGCCATAGCGGTACTAAAGCAAGCGCCGACAATTATATTCAGGCCGTTGATCGGATCCAGCAAAGCCGTAGGCAAAACCTTGATGGGTGCTACCAACTCTTTGGACCCCCAAAACATGCGGAGGATGCAGCAGGTAAGTTTGTCAAGGCATTGCCCCTCTGCATATACGATTTTTCACTAATACCTATCCCAAGAAATACAAGAAATACTAAACGTATCCGACTGAGAGTCGCTATTAAGAAGCACACTTCACATCACCTGCAGGGGTATAGCAGCGGCCGCAGCGTGGATTTCTTTTGTTAGAATTTTCTTTATGACTTGATGACCAAACAACAAGCGCGTTCATCGCATCATAGACGGCAAACACTGGCGTGGTAATTCTTAGCCATAGAGATTCCATATTGGGGTTAAGCATGAGACTGGACGTTGCTTTCTTTTTTTTCTCCTTTCTGGGTTTTCTTGCAGATGGGATACGTCCCATTGACCATAATTGAAAATTGCGTACTCAGAGGGTCGCATTGAGTTTGGCACAGGTCGACAAGAGCCTAGTGATCCCCTCAAGGTCGATATGGCAAATTGTCGAGAAATATCAATAGGATGCACGGACAAGTAACTATGAGGAGAGGACAGACTGGGGCCAAGTGTTAGCATGGGATGTACATACCTACGACCTAAATAGGACACAAATGCCGAATATTTCCAAGTAGGACGAAGCACCTTAGCGTGGTCATGCTCACCAACCCGGACTTACAATCACACAAGAAGCATTATTCGGCATTTCGGGATATCGTACACTGGTAAATGCGGAGCAGAGCGGAGTAGTTGGAGCAGATTCATACTAAAAGTGATCATGCACCTCTTTCCCCGCATACGACATCTATAACTACAGCTCGGAGATCGATGGTTTTGATTACCTACCTATCACACATACGTACATACATACATACATATATCTATGTGCGTGTGTGCCGCGTGCGAAGCGTGTGAGCGTGTGTGTGTGTGTTTGCGTCTAAAGTAACGTGATTGGCAGCCGTATCCATCGAACACGTCGAAATCCCAAATCATGGCAACAGTCAATAACGAGATTCGAGGACGACTTGCCCTCATCACTGGGGCTTCCGGAGGGTAATTAGCACACCTTTCCCCCTCCTCTCTATATTCCAACATTGGCAAAATCAAGCAGAAGATCCAGAGTCGCCTTCTCCTTGAGCAACAGACAAGTTTAGTAACCACCGCACGGTCTCTCTCTAGTATCGGTGCAGCGTGCGCCCGTGCTCTGTGGGCCGAAGGGGCGTCCCTCGCCCTGACGTGCTACAAGAACCGGCAATCGGTGGACGAGCTCGCTAGGGAACTCTTATCATCAGCAGCGGCGGCGGCGGCGGTGGCGGATGAGGAGACAGGCAGCAGAAAGATATCAGTGCACGTGGTAGACACGTCGTCCGTCGCGGACATCGAACGCCTGTTTGAGGACCTGCGACGGGAGCACGGGGCAGCAGGAGCTGGAGGAGCAGCAGCTCAAGGAGAGGAGGACGGCCACGGTGGCGGCGGCGGTGGGCCCGACATCCTCGTCTCGAACGCGGGCCACGGTAAGCGCATCCCGGACATCCTGGACATCCCCCTCGACGAGTTCGACTACACGCTGAGCGTCAACCTCAGGGCCAGCTTCGTGCTCACCAAGCTGGCGGTGCCGCACATGAAGGCGCAGGGATGGGGCCGCCTCGTCTACGTCTCGAGCATCGCCGGATTGGGCGGGGGCATTAATGGGTGTCATTGTAAGTGTGCAAAAAGGGGGAGGAATTTTTCATTTTGTTTTTATTGGGAACCTTAGCGTCGGTTCATCCTCCCTGTTCCTTCCTCCGATGGGCCACCCTCCCGACGGCATTGGCGATGTTTGGTTTCGTCTCATCCTTAGTCCCCTGCTCGGTGTTATCTCGTGTGTTTCCCACCCTCTCGGACCTTCTTTTTTAATTCTTCCCAATCGTTAATTGTTTCTTCGCTTGCTGGGTTTCGAGTCAATATTTTATTTATATGCTGCCCTACCGTTGTTTATGCGGGTAACGAGGCAGTTTCGCCATTCGTGCTTGAGACGAATTCTCGAACTCTAGCACCATTTACAGATCCTCTTTTGTCGTCTGAAATACTCTCACTCCCCCCTTTCTTCCCTCTCTCAGATCTCCTTCTGTACACCACTAGCAAGCGCGGATCCACTGTCCAAACGTGCTTTTCCCTAACCCCCGTCCCCCTTCCAAGGCAAAAAAGACAGAACAAGGGAAAAAAAAAAAAAAAAAAAAAAAAACCATATCCATGTAGCTTGCGTGTGTCTGTATGTGCAGAATGTGCATCTTATTCTAACATCATTTTTTTTTTAGACGCAGCGTCCAAGGCAGGCTTGACTGGGATGATGAGAAACCTGGCAATGAAACTGGCCCCGTTCGGCATCACAGCCAATGACGTGTCGCCCGCCATGATCGGAGAGACGGGCATGATCCCCAACGAGAAGACGGTCGAAGGAACGCCTGGCGATGTGAGAAACATCCCCGTGGGTCGGCTTGGCACGCCGCAGGAGTGCGCCAATGTAGTGACTATGCTGTGCAAGACGGGATACATGACAGGGCAGAGCGTCCTCTTGAGTGGTGGGCTCAAGTGATGTTCAGACAACAGGTATACGTACAAAAAAATTACAGATGTACATACAAACAACAACAGCTGAAGCTACCGTAATCAATGTATTTTGATGTACTTGATGCGAGTTCGACCATCCGTCTACGCCGTTGACGAAAGAGTCTCTGAACCAAGCATCGTGGCTAAGGGGTGAGGGGGGGGGTTTTTTCCAATTGACTCAGAAGTCTAGCTCTAGAGTTGGCAATAAACCACCGAATATTGAGTCTTCCATCTGCATCCTCATCTCTTCCCTCGTCCCTTGTCCTTCTCCCCAATCTCCCATCTCCCGTCTCCCGTCTCCCATCTCTCTATACCTGCACCATGCGTAAGTTACGTGCGTACTTGCACAGAATAGTCTCTGGTCAAGAATCTGCATGGGTGGTGGTGGTATGTACATCGTACCGGCCCATGCCGAGCATGCATAGTGGGGTCAGCTAGCTGGGAGGGGTTTTATTTCGCTCTGCCACTTTAACCTTAGAGGGGTCGGCGGGGTTCCAGAGCTGGGCCTCCGAAACTCTTGTCGACGCGGCTTGATACCGGTCTAGGAGCTCTGTCCCATCAGACTAGTCGTTCTATTTCCTCCTACGTGAAACGCGGTCTTATCATTCTTCGGATGGAGACCTGTTCTTCTGTTCTGTGCAACGGGCATCATATTCTGACAGGCCAAGGCAAAACTGATCTGCATTCTTCCGTGCGCTCCTGGTGCTCGGTTCTCTCCCACTTGCATATATAAATATCTTATACCTGCTCGCCTCTTCTGTCCCAGGAGTCATCCTATCATCAGCTCGAATACTAGTTAATCCCTGCCTGTCTGCTTGCTCCACTACGCCGCCGACGTATATTACTGCGCCAACCCGACCCCGACACTAGATTACATATAATACCTCTTTCCCTCCGTTGCAACGACGGCATTGGAAAACTTCTTTGATATCCCTACCGCCAACAGTCTCCTCTTGGAATCTAGCAGCAATGGCCGACGGAAAGAAAGCTGTTGAGTCCGACAAAGGTGCGCAGCCCTTGCCCTCAATCTCCGTCCTTCTCCCCCGCGTCACTTCCTAGTTACGCTTTAGACGTAATCAGCGCAAACGCAACGAAAATGCTAACACGCTCCACACAGTCTGGACGACGCTCATCACCAACAATGACTACCTCTCTGGTCTCCTCACACTAGACTTCTCTCTCAAGCAGCACAAGTCGAAATACCCCTTAATCGCTCTCTATACCGACAGCTTCCCCGAATCCGGCCTCGCGGCTCTCAAGGCCCGCGGCGTCCCCGCCCAGCGTATTGAGTATCTGCTCCCTACGCAGGGCAAGGACTACAGCAATGACCCTCGCTTCTACGACTGCTGGAGCAAGCTGACGCCTTTCAGCCTGTCACAGTACAAGCGGGTCGTTCAGTTGGACTCCGACATGTTGGTGATGAAGAACATGGACGAGCTGATGGACATGGAGCTCGACGACCCCGCCGACGTCGTCAAGGGAGTTGGCAAGAAGGTCTTTGCCGCCGGCCACGCCTGCGTCTGCAACCCTCTCAAGAAGCCGCACTACCCCAAGGATTGGATCCCCAACCACTGTGCCTTTACGCACCAGCACAAGGACCCCGACGCTGCGCAGACCGAGGGCATCGACCCGGCGGTCGGCCCCCTGGGTTTCATGAACGGCGGCCTACAGGTCGTCAACCCGGATAAAGCCGTGTTCCGCCAGATCGTTGAGTACATGGAGTCGCACGCCCTCAACATGGACTTTGCCGACCAATCGGTGCTGTCAGACCTGTACCGCGGCCGCTGGGTGCCTCTCCCTTACATTTACAACGCCCTCAAGACCATGCGCTGGCCCGGTGTCCATGACGCAATCTGGCGCGACGAGTCCGTCAAGAACATCCACTACATTCTGGCCCCCAAGCCGTGGGACGAGGTCGATGCCGACGGCAACTTCATCGGCAAGGACGAGTCGCACAGCTGGTGGGTCCGCGTGAACAAGGAGAGGTTAACCGCAGAGGCGGAGAAGGGAGTGCCCAAGGATGGGTTCTAAAGTTGGGTATATTATAGAAAGAGAATGCGTGAGAAAAGAGGGAACGCTCTTATATAGAGAAAGCGAGAAGGACGACACCGGTGTTTACTCTGCTTATTATCTTTTACCGGTACGGCACGACTCGAAAGGGCGTGGCAGAGGATGAGTTTACGTTTTGGTAGAAAAGACACGGAAGCACCCCTTCAACACCATGACGGAAGGAGATACCGATGTCATAGAGTGTGTAATTGGATGCACCATGGTCTCATAGCGGTGCTTGCGAGCATATAGATGGAAATACAAAAAACAACGCGTCCACACGGACTTGGTATCTGCTACAAACATTTTATTTTCCCTTGAGGGCCCTTGCGAGCCGATACAACAATGCCTGTCCACATACATCAGCAAACCCCCCGCAGTACGTGAAAGAACGATGTGTGAAGATAGTTGCAGAGCACAGCCCTGACGAGGTTCAGCTTTTCCCTCTCCTCACTTATAAAATAAAATAGAATAAACCCAAAGGGTATGTTTATGGCGAGAATGATGTTATCTTGAATGGCTCCTTTTATCTTGTGATTCGGATTTGCATGCAATATTAAAAGAAACTCTTGCAAACCGCTGTTTTCTAGGTATGAAGAAGAATGATTACTGGCCAATAAGATAGTAAAGATCAAGGGGTTGGTAAGCAACCTATGCGGCAGAGTAGGTAAGTTAGGTGGTAAACCCATGTCCCAAAGTTCCCCCTTAGCTTTGCACTGCCGATCCCGGCGTTAAAGCTCTGGGGGGAGCTCCCGGAAAAAGGCTGCTCCTCCACATCTGGGGAAACAACCCAAACCAAACCTTTCGCCAAAGCTGATCTCAACTGACTCAAGCCGGTTGCTCAATGTAGCCATCCCTTTGCGATGGCAGCCGACCTCAAGCAGAAACCGGCCGAGTCCAGCCAAAGTCAGAAGAACTACAAGGGGTTCGTTGCTGGCGTGTTCTCCGGTATCGCTAAGTTGGCGGGTAAGTTATGTCCTTGCCGCCCTGGAATTCATTACATTTCGCATGATGGGCTTTTCTTTTTCTCTTTTTATTTTTATTTTTGTTTTCTTTGGGCCAAACTGCTTGGTTTTGCGCAAATGATGCTCGGACGCTGACCGTGACGATATACATCCAGTTGGCCATCCATTTGACACCGTCAAGGTCCGCCTGCAGACGACCGATTCATCACGATTCAGCGGCCCGCTGCAATGCGTTGCGCAGACGATACGCAATGAGGGGGTACGCGGCCTGTACAAGGGCGCGACCCCTCCCCTCGTGGGGTGGATGTTCATGGATAGCATAATGCTGGGGTCATTGACAGTCTACCGCCGGGTCCTCGCGGAGAACGTCTTCCTACCACCCGCCACCACGCCCGCCGCCTCCTCGCCCGAGGACGTGAAGCGGCCCGCTCCCGCCGTCAAGGCGGTCAACTCCTCCAGCGGCATCGCGCACCTGCCCTGGTACGGCCACGGCGTGGCGGGCATCATGGCGGGCAGCACGGTGTCCTTCGTGGCGGCGCCGGTGGAGCACATCAAGGCGCGCCTGCAGATCCAGTACTCGGCCAAGAAGTCGGAGCGGCTGTACTCGGGCCCCGTGGACTGCGTGCGCAAGATCTACGGGGCGCACGGCGTGTCCGGGGTGTACAAGGGCCTCCTGGCGACGCTGATCTTCCGGTCCTTCTTCTTCTGCTGGTGGGGCTCGTACGACGTCCTCTCGCGGGCCCTGCGCGACCGCACCTCGCTGAGCGCGCCTGCCGTCAACTTCTGGGCCGGCGGGCTCAGCGCCCAGGTCTTCTGGCTCACGAGCTACCCGAGCGACGTGGTCAAGCAGCGCGTCATGACCGACCCCCTCGGCGGCGGCCTCGGCGACGGCACCCCCAGGTTCAAGGGCTGGTCTGACGCCGCGCGCGCTGTGTACCGCGAGAACGGCTGGAGGGGATACTGGCGAGGCTTCCTGCCCTGCTTCCTCCGGGCGTTCCCCGCCAACGCGATGGCGCTGGTGGCATTCGAGGGCGTCATGAGGTACTTGCCGTGATAAATTATGGCCGGAAAAGGAAGAATGAAAGGACAAGGAGGAAAGGGATTGGGGAGTGACGAAGAGGCTCTCTCTCTCTCTCTCTCTATCTATCTATCTGTACCCGTTTGGGGAACCGTGGTAGACCCACGAGGAGATGATGAGATTCTTATTATTTGCCAATGTCCTTGATTAGCCAAGTATAGAATGGATTTTGTAGAACTATAGAATGGAAATCACATAGCAGCGAAAGGAAAGGATACAAGTGCATCCACCAAGGTTACAATATAGGCCATCTTGAAGTATTAGTGTATGAATTAATGGGCCGGCATCCCTTGGGCATATCGACATGTTTAGAAACTCGGCGAGAAATCATATTAGGAGAAACAAAAAATGACACCACGAATGGAGTTATATAACAGTTAGGTATTATAACTTACGCAATCACTGGTAATAATGGATGAAAGTCGGCAGCCTGTATCAAGTCAAGCTAGTCACATACGAGTCAACAGGGAATCACAGTAAAAGATATAATAATGATGGCTGAGGCTTCGGAAAAGAAGCATTTCATTTATTGACTTGCGTCCAATGCCTTGGACATAGCGCTCGGTTTAGAGCGTCAAACTTTTCCGTACCCGGTTGGTCGCCATGTAAACCACAAAACACCATTGATGCAAGTATATTTCCTCATATCCCTGGGTCCACAGCTTACTCGTCATCCTCATCAGCCTCGTCGTTAACGACGTTGAAGAACTTGAGCTCGTAGACACCCTTGCTAGTGGAGACAACGCGGAGCCAGTCACGGAGCTGCATCTTCTTGAGGAACTTCTTGGTCCTAGAAAAGAGAAAACAAGATGGTCAGTCGCTGGTTTCAACTTCCTTCATTGGGGTGTGGAGGAGAGGGAAGATAGATTTTGTCAAGATTCTCCCCCCTTTCCCTCCTTCATTCCCCGTCAGATAGACAACTTACAGGTACTTGAGGTATCTGCCAGAGAGCTCGTTGTGGGCGATGATCTCGATCTTGCCCTCACCCTGCTGGGAGATGACGATGGTCTCGCCGAGGTTGCCAACGCGGCCGTCAACCTTGATCTTGTCCTGGAGGAACTTCTCGAAGGCAGCGGTGTCGAAGATCTTGTCGCTAGCGGGCTGCTGAGCGTTGATGATGAACTGTGGGACAAAGTTTTGTCAGTAACCCTCGCACTTGGCGTAACCAGGGGGAGCGTGTGTGTTTGGAGGGTTTCATTGCGTCTTGCTTACCTTCTTGGTGGTCTTGCCAGCCTTGCCCTTGGGGCCAGTCTTCTTCTGTAGATTCAAAAAATTGGACTTAGCCTACTGCTTCACGCCATGATCTCGCTGGGGGATAAGAGAATATTTCCCAGAGTGAGACTGGGCCAACAGCAAAGCTGCGTCATGTTGTACATACTGTCTGGGGAGCCATTTTTTTCTAGATGTGAGCACGCAAAGAAGTTAAATCCTGCGCCTGGGGACTGTTGGGTTGACGGAGTGCAATGGTGATTCTGGTCGTGATGCTGAAAGAGAGGATTCAGTTGTTTCAATTTTCCGGCCAACTTTTTTTTTTTTGGTGTATCGAAACCCCAAGTGGGGCACGGGCCAAAAATTGATAGGGCTCGCTCACCCAACCTAGGCGTGGTCTGTGCGGGCTCCATCTTCCCGGGACGGACCCCCGGGTGCGTGCTGGCGAAAGTGGCCGGGCTCTCGCCGAGACCATCAAGGCTCCCCGTGTTGGTAGTACATATGTATAAGTTAATTGTGTATTCTTGGTAGATAGATATCATATGCCCATGCACTGGCGAAAATGGATTCCTCGTACCGTGTCGACTTCTTACGGAATAGTCAAGCCGTCCCTGAACGCATATTGTGCACAATAATCCCCTCAAATCGGGGATAACGGCATAAGAAAAACATTAAACTAGAGCACATTATTATCTGAGAGCAATTGTAATCTGAAGTGTTGCCCAGAAACTCAAGTTGTTCTGCTCGGATTCACTAGAAGTCTCTCCCAAACCCAATCAACCCCGTAAAATTTTAATGGCTGTTCCACAATACATAGAACAGTAGGGGATCAAGGGGGACCTTTGCCGCACATGGGAAATGTGATTTTGCACGTTTTTAGTTTTTCATCAGTTCGCTGCGGTCTAGACTGCTAGTCGCGTGGTGCCGTAATCCAAGCAGATACTGGAGGAGAAAGAGCTTGCTGGATGCGGCACCCTCGGCCCCCAACACGTCTGTGTGTGCAATATCATTGGATGCGCGCCGCTTTTAGATGGACATCTAATTCTTCATGCGGCATTGTCTTGCGAGTGTGAGTGGGAGCTCCATTCCCGAGGTTCTGGATGTGCGCCTGAGGCCCGGAAGACATTGCATTGTCCTGCATCCGGCAGACATCCCATCCTCCCCGCACTCATGTGTCCCTATGTACTTGGTATACGGCATGGGACGCGTAGCGGGTTCGTTTCAGGGCTTTCCATAGCGTTGCTTTCTTCTCACATCAACAATTGACAAGACGAACTCGAAGACAAGCTTAAACCCGAAATAAGATAAGACACCGCTTAACGTGCGATTCATTGATGTCCGCATCGGATGGGCCGGGGCAGATACATCACGAATGGAGGCAAAGGGCTTTTGAATCACGCTGCTAAGGGACCCGATACGGCTAACGTCAGCAGCGGCGGTGGGTAGTAGGCTACTTGTTACATAGGTGCCTGGGTAACGATACAGGCACTCAATGGCAATCTGCAGTTCAAGCAGGAAGCCCTCATCTCGGTCAAAATCAAAACCGGGTTCTCTTGGCGCGCTCGCGCAAGCACATGTCTACATGGACCGAAACCACGTAACTTATATAGCTTAATATCGTGCTATGGGCTGCAGCATTGAACAAACCCTGGCAAGGAGCATTATTGGGTGCTTTCAGGGATTTTAGCGTTACCTCGGCCTGGGCCAGTCCCCGCTTTCACTGCTAAGGGACTCGCGTTTTAGCTGCGCTGCTCATTCTCACTGGAGCCTGCAGGTAAGCCCGTTCGCCATCCACCCACCCGTTAGATTTGCCTAGGCTCATCTGTGAGAAGCTTATTTCAGGATGCAGGATTAACTTACTCTGCAAGAGCAATTGCCGATTTGTCCCGGTGCTAGATTATTCCAGTCCCCAGCGTCTCGGCAGCTTCTTGTAACCCGTCCCCGACTGGCTGCTTCAGGCAGGTCTGCCAAACAAGTGCTGCATACCCCACAGGCGTGCTAGCAATCCTTTCCTGTTCGCTTGAAAGCTCGTTTCCACTTGTGGTTCGTCTCCCATCCACCTCGCTGTTCCAGGGGTGAGCTTCCAATAGCTCCAGCGTGTACACATCCGAGTATCTGTCACAGGACATGGGTCTCTCCGCATTTTCTGCCAACCTTCCGTGATGCTCATCACCTCGAAGTTAATAATATCTTCTCATCCACTCGTCACCGTTATCTCCTCTTCCTTCACTCCCACACGTTCCTCCCACAGATTTTCTCCCTGTGCTCTGGGTTAGTGGCATCATCTTCAGTTGGAGCTCTGCCTCTCTTTCCCCTTCCGACTTGTTAGTTCAGTCTGATTCAGCACTCTAGTTAAATCTGAAATCTCTATCTCAACCTTCCATCGCTCGCATAGAGACAGTGCCGAGCCTCTCATTGGCCTCTGTTTCAAATTCCGTGCATCATGGCGCATAAGACTACTCACAATATTAAAATCGAGCCGCTTGAGGCGACTCCATTGGAGGAGATCCCCAAGATTAGCGCGACCCTTCGCTCAACATTCAGGTCACAGAAAACCAAGGATGTTCAGTACCGATTGGTTCAGCTGCGCAAACTGTACTGGGGTCTTGTAGACCTTACTGACAAATTCAAGGAGTCGTTGAAGCAGGATCTCAACAAATCTAGCCATGACGCGCACTTGTCTGAGATCGACTTCTCCATCGCCGACCTCATATACAGCATCAAGAATGTGGAGAAGTGGGCCAAAGATGACAAAGATTTGGACATTCCCTTGGTCTTCGCTGCAGTCAGGCCCCGGCTTAAGAAGGAACCGCTAGGTCCTGTCCTCATTATCGGCACCTACAACTTCCCGTTGAACCTCAACGTGTGCCCCCTCATCGGTGCTATCGCTGCTGGATGCCCAGCTGTCGTGAAACCTTCTGAACATGCTCCTGCTACTGCAGTTGTCCTCAAGGAGCTCGTCGACAACTACTTGGACCCCTCAGCGTACCAAGTCGTTCAGGGAGCAATTCCTGAGACCAATGCCCTGCTTGACGAAAAGTGGGAAAAGATCTTCTACACTGGTGGTGCCAACGTCGCCAAAATCATCTCAAAGAAGGCCGCCGAGACCCTTACCCCGGTTGTCCTGGAGCTTGGTGGCAAGAACCCTGCTTTCATCTCCCGTTATGCTGACTTGGCTCTTGCGGCCAAAAGGCTGATGTGGGGAAAGACAATCAACGCCGGCCAGGTTTGCGTTTCGCACAACTATGTGCTCATCGACAGGACCGTTGTGGATGACTTCGTCAAGTATCTTAACTTGGTCAACAAAGAGTTCTTCCCCAATGGTGCGCAAGCCAGCCCGGACTTTGCCCGTATTATCAACCAAAACCACTTCGACCGCATGAAGAAGATGCTCGATACCACCAAGGGCAAGATCGTCCTGGGAGGCGAGACTGACAGAGACGACCTCTTCATCGCGCCAACTGCCGTTCTGGTAGACTCGCCGCAGGATAGTATGGTCCAAGAGGAGTCCTTTGGTCCAATTTGGGCTATTCTTCCCTACGATAACGTCGATGATGCCATCAACATCGTCAATGAAATCGATTCCTCGCCACTTTCCCTCATGACCTTCGGCAAGAAGGCCGAGAACAAGAAGAGTGAGAACCCCACCCTTCCCATTCTGTGCTGATTTGTATCGACTAACATCATGCCTTCAACCTCAGTTCTCGACACGCTCAACTCCGGTGGTGCAACAATGAACGACTCCTTCATGCACGGCTCGATTGCCAGAATGCCATTCGGCGGTGTTGGCCAGTCTGGTCAAGGTGCGTACCGTGGCAAGGCATCATTCGACACCTTTACGCATTTGCGGTCAGTGGCAGAAACCCCGACCTGGATGGATGGTCTCCTGCGCGGTCGCTACATGCCCTACCGCGTGAGCGATCTAAAGCAAATGCAGATGATGAGCGGGCTGAAACCCGATTTCGACCGCAATGGAAAGAAGCTTGTCGGGCCCGGGTACTGGTTGTGGGTGATTTTCGGTCTGGGCAGTCCGTCGGCCAAAGGTGCGTTGCTCCGCTGGCTGCTTGTTCTGGCAACCAGCTATGTGGCGGTAAACAGGTTTAACTTGAACACGAACTGGCTAGGCTCTAAGGCGCAAATTTGATTTTAAGGTGGGATCTGTACGATTATAAGAGACAAAGGCAGTCGCTGCCCACGCCCTCGCCAATTCTGTGGCCTCTTTTCTATACTTCTCTTTACTACTATCTATACCTCCGAGCAACCCTTCGATAGTTTCATGAAATGGATATCTGCATGCAGCTAAGCTTTTCAGTGATTAGAGCCCCTTCTAATCTGAACCGACTTGCTGCACGAAACTTTGGTGGGTTGTGGGTGGATAAGTATTTATCCGGCCCAGGTCTCGTATGCATCAATCCGATTTTGCATTTATTATAGCTAATGCGAAAATTGCAGGTTAGATACCGTATGTCCTCGGAGATATTGTACTAATAACATCGCCGCTTTCGCAAAGCGAATAGCCGAGCACCCTAAAGGAATTTCAGTATGGATGGGAGTCAAGGGGTGGCTTCTTCAGATCCCTTTTTCTTTATTTCCCCCTTTCAAGAACGTTGTGCGGTCAGCGAAACCAACTCAAATGTTATTCTCCTTTGTGTCAAGTCACGATTTGGACACGAACGCTTAGAATCTTACAATACCCTACCCTAGTCTAAGAGTTCCGGGGCCGGTTTACCTTCTATCCTTCTTGCTTTCAGTTCAGAGTTTCGCGTTGAAATTTTAGATTGTACGGAGAGTTGGCTTTTTCCTCCCACAGGTTCTGTTTCTATTTCCATATTGTCCAAGTCGAGAACAGAAAAGTAAGCAATAACACACTAAGTTTTGCGCCAGCATAATCATTATGCCGGGCTTGGATCACTGAGTTCCGGTAATCATTGTTGCACTTGAGGTTATGCACATTTACTATACTTGTGTAACGTTCCAAGCGACGAGAGGATGAATGAAGACAGTAGACTTTCACGCTGCCAATCCCCAGGTTATACCATAAAACTAGAGGCGTAAATAAGAGAGACAAAGGGGGGACATTAAGATCAAGTTCTCTTCCATCCCCCATCTCAACTCCCCGATTCCTTGTTGTACTACATGTTATGGCTGCAATGCCAGAACATGAGCAGCGAGCACTGTGAGAGCTCATTCCTCATAGTACTTCGTCGGATATGCTGTGTCGACACCCTGTAGATGCTCATATGATATAACACCTGATAGGCAACCATCCGAGGAGCATAGTGTGAGAAAATGAGTTAAAATGCATTTTCTCCATACGCAGAGATATTCTTGGAGCGGCAAACCCCCAACCCAACAATGCTGTGCAACCAAAAACACAATGATATATGTACGTGGCGCGCCAGTTGTCCAAGCTTGACCTCCATTTCCTGAATTTTAACCCCATCTGACCATTGAAGATACTTGCTTTTAGCCTTCCAAGAATTATTTTTGTTACAATATTATTAGTACAAGATAGTCTCGTAGTTCTTGCCTATGTGGTGAAACCAAGCGCTACCATGTTCTGAAGTCCTGCAGATCCACAAAGCCAAAGAGCTCCATCATGCGCCGATGTGATTTTTCGTTTCAACTTTGCTGTAATCATCCCTTTCTTCACCTCGAACCTCTCTTTGGCTTCTGTCCCATGTGCTGGGCGACCAAGTCCTCTGCCTCCAGTATGTCGTTGGTGTCCTCGACCAGCCCGCCGACGTACACGTGCTGGATGTGGCCGTGCTGGTGCTGGAAGATCCAGTGATGGTCCCTGAGCATGAAGATGACCGCGAGGTTGGGCCTCCCGTCGTCCTCGCCCTCGAGGACCCGGCCCTGGTACTCCCACATGCGAACCTGGTCGCCTACGCGGCGGAGGAGCTCACCGAGCTTATCCTGCTCGCGCGGGGGCGCGTCGCCCATGCCGCGGTAGATCTCGTCCAGCTCGAGGTTGACGGCGACCAGCATCATGAAGATCTTGCCGGTATCCTGGCGCTTCTCTATGAATACGAGGGTGTCCTCGGCGGGCACCAGCTCGCGGCCGCTCATGTCGTCGTCCTGGGGAAGGCCCGGCAGGGGACCGACCTCGATGAGGGGCCCGCCGTCCACGGAGAACCGGTTCTCGCCCGCCGGCGCGCGCCGCAGGACGTCGAAGGTGAGCTCGCGCAGGCGGTCGTTGTCGCCCGCGGCGCGCGCCTCCTGGAACCCGGCCTCCAGGCCCGTGTAGTAATCCTTGTACTCCTGCAGCCGCCCGCCTAGCTCCAGCTCCAGGGCGCTGCGCAACTGCTGCAGCCGGTAGTACTGCCAGCCCACAAACCCTCCCACGGTCAACAGCGACCCCACCGCGTAGTCGAAGAGCCGGCTGCGCATGGTCTTGCGCGGCCTTGGCGCGGCGTTGGGGTCATAGTGGAAGAGGCGCCGCTGCTGCTGTCGCAGGTGCTGCTGTGAGGGTTGCCCTGCCGGCGGGGGCGGGAAGTGAAGGGCACGTGCTGGGCGAGCGGTTGCTGCGAAGCGCATGGCCGCAGCTGGGCGTATGCGAGCTCTTTGGAGCATTATGAATTCTGTCCCCTCTTCTACACACTTTAGAGGTGTCTTCCCTCGCGACGGATGAACCTGTCGAGAGAATGGAAAGGGCTTGGTTGCCGGCTGGCAGTGCTTGATGCTTGATTTGCAATAGCTTGGACCCTTGGTTTTTGCAGCATTGACCATATCACCTTGCAGCCTGCATAATTGTTATACCGCACAAAGCTCAATTAGTTAGAGCACGCACGCTAAGAACTCAAAACGTGCGCCACACCTCGTAACTGTATGTTGCAGCGTAATACGGCGTTCGCACTTATAGATGGATGGCATCCCATATCTCTTCCAAATGATTCACTATCCTAAGTATCTACCAAATGCCTAAGCTTAAAATTGCTCGATCAAGCCAGCTTGGGTACAGCATATCAATCCAGGACTATTTTACGCTGTCAGAGGCCCAGCTGCGGAGGTTCTTAGTGCCCGGAACTAGCTTTTGATGGATGCCTTCGCATGCACGGAGTTGACATGAGATTCAAAATTCGTATCTATCTGGAGTTGGTATCTTGCTTCAGTGGAACATATCCCGTAAAATATTGCTCCGCTTGTAACTACTGATCTGCTCTAATCTTGATGGTGGACTACGTTTAATTAGGCTTCATGATGTAACCCCCTATTCTGACTTCCATAGTCTCGTCGAGGGAATTGGACTCTCAACTGCGGGCTCCCAGCACGGGGTTTTTATTCGTTCTTGCCAGGAGCGAAAACACTCAAATCATTAGAAAGGATATTGAATGTCGATATACGTCTACGAAACGTATAACTGGCGTGCAGTTCTTCTTACTGCAGTGCTATAACTTTTGCGTTCTGGTGGTTGTGTCTCCTTAGTTGTGGTCGCCATGCCTGTTGTCAATTTTCTTTTTCAAACATGTCGGATCGGTCTGCGCCTGCACACCGAATGCTGCAAGTCTCATCTTGTCTTATTATCTTCCTATAAGAGCATCGGCAAGCCTTTTCCCCCGATCGCCACCAAGCCAGAGAGTTTCCTCCCCGTCTCCTTCACCCCTGGCCATTTCTACTGCTTCTTGATATCCCTTAATAACCATTTCTTCGTCAACCCGCAATCCATTCTCCACGAGAGCATTGATAACACCCCGGACTCTGGCAATCTCCTTCATGGACTCGAGAGGTATCGAGTCATTCTGGCTCGAGTAGACATTCAGCCCAACGCTCTCCTCAATGCGCGTGATTCCAGGTCCGCTCGTCTCTGCGGCTGCACCTTCACCCTCAATATGCTTGCTGATCCAAATATACCCATTGACACCAAGTATGACGTCCATCTTCTCACCGCTCTCCCCGTCCGAGCCGGCTATATCTATAGTAAAAGCATGACGTCGTGCCCTAACGACACCTCCACCACCACCTGTACCACTCACGGCCATAAAGACACCGTTCCTCAGCTTGCCATACTTCAGACTACGTGTGTGCAGGACAGCGGCACCGTCACCGTAAAGCTGCTGTACCTCAGCGACTAGCAGTTCTCCTTCACTAAAGAATGTGCGAATCTGCAGCTCGTCGGTCTCTGTCCTGCGGCGTTGGATTCCTCCGGGAAGGTTGATGGCGGAGAGCGGAAGCTGCGCCAACAGGGCGGCACCGACATCGACACGCCAGCGCCGGGCTTGGACCTCCACAATGCGACCGACAACGAGGTCGCCGATTTCTGGCGTATAACGGGCGCGCAGGGGTCGCACGGAGAGGAGCTTGTTCGTCTTGGAGAGGGTGCCGGCAACGGATGATATGATCTGTGGTGGATCGGGAATTGTATATGTGCCGTGACCGCTGATGACCCAATCAGCTAAGCTCCAAGGAAAAGAAAGTTACTGGGTCTTTGTATCTAGGGGCACTCACCGCATCCATTGGGGATCTTCTGTTATCACCTCACCTGGGGTGACAATGGACTCTTGGGTTCGGGCTCGTTTGGCGGGGCGTCCCATGGAGATGTCGCCCTCCAAATCCACGCCCCCTTCCGAGTCTGACTCAGACCCAGACTCATATTGTGGCTTGTAGGCTGGCTGTCGCGCCAGGACGGGCTGTATGATGGTGATTGGCATGATGTATGTCTGTGTGTCCAGCGGGCGGCGCTCACGTTGTCCGCATAGGTGTTGGGATCAAGATTGCTGAGTTTGCAATTATGCGATACTCAAAAATTTCGGGCGGAGCTAAGCTATCTAGGTAGGCTAGCTGGAGGGAAAGCTGCAAGGTAGCTAATAAAAGTGGCAGCAGGCAGGGGTGCGATTAGCGCTCGATACCCCGCCAGTCGGCCCCGCGAAGGGCGGCCTACCGGGCTACAGTGGAGGCCTAGGCGGCACCTTCAAACACGGCCGAGAGACTCGTGCATGTGATGGGGGTGTGTAATGTAAATCGAGCTGTCTCAAGAGCCGTCTCTCTTACCCTCATCCCGTCAATCCAGAGCTATCGCCTTCACCTGCAGGCAGCACCATTGTCAGAATCAGAACAATTTTCATGGATTAAACGCGAGCCAATCCATCTTACCGCATAACAATGAGATAACCGCCTACAGCACATTCCGTGCGTGCTCCCAAGCCACAATTTTACATTAGGTCATAGCTTGGGGGAGCGGCTGACAGCGAAAGTCATCACTCACACACTCACTCACATACACACACACACACACACACACGGTGAGAGAGAGCCACCATGGACCTCCAAAGCATGGATGGATTGGTCCCCGACGTCTTCGTCAACCGCGAAGACCCCATACCTGTTGTCCGCTTGGAAGGACCCGGCTCAGCTTCGCCAGCCCCAAGTTCCCAGGCACCTACGGCAGCAGACTCGGACCATTCGGATACGGAATCACCAACCAAGCGGCGGAAGGGCATTCGTGACCATATCTCGGCCCTCCGAGACAAGGCCTCCATCCAGGATAAGCTCGTCGAGAAGGTCCTCGCCCAAGTACTTCAAGATGTGCCGCTGGAGGAACCACCGAATGAAGGGCCCAAGGCTCCTAGTTCCACGCGGCCCAACTTCAACCTCCCTACCATGTCCAACAACTTCCGTCGGTTCAACAGCCGGATCGGCGTGGTGTTTGTCTTCCAGGCCCGCGTGGAGCGTCTACTGGCGTGGCGACGTCCGACGCATACTCTCTCGTTCCTGGCTATTTACACGTTCCTGTGCCTGGATCCCTACCTGATACCCCTGCTGCCGTTGACGGTGCTCCTGCTCGGCGTCATGATACCTAATTTCATCGCGCGGCATCCCGCTGCTCCATTCAGTCTCTCCAGCGAGCAGGCTATCGGCTACTCACCCCGCGGCCCCCCTCTAGCCCCAGCGAGGACCGTGAAACCCGTCAAGGAATTGAGCCGAGATTTCTTCCACAACATGCGCGACCTGCAAAACAGCATGGAAGACTTCAGCCAACTCCATGATGGCATCGTAACCTTTCTGGTGCCACGCATGAATTTCAGCGACGAAGCCCTGAGCAGCGCCATTTTCTTGTTTCTGTTCGTCGGCTGCATGGTGATGAGCATCGCATCCGGCGCCTTACCGTGGCGCTTCATATTCCTCGCATCTGGGTGGGCTGTCACTGTGACGGGGCACCCGGCCGTGCAAGCGCAGATCAAGGGGGCTCACCAGAAGCACCTGAAGCCGAACGAGGACAAGGCTCGAGGCTGGATGGAGCGGTGGGTCGAGAGCGATGTGATTCTGGACAACGCGCCCGAGACGAGGGAGGTTGAGATCTTCGAGCTGCAAAGGCTCTCAGGTCCCGATGGGGAATGGGAGCCCTGGGTCTTCAGCGATTCGCCATATGACCCCTTATCCTCCCCTCGAGTTGCTGGAGAGCGCCCGTCGGGGACTCGTTTCTTCGAGGACGTGCTCCCACCAAAAGGCTGGGAATGGAGCGAGAAGAAGTGGGCTTTGGATTTATGGAGCAGGGAGTGGGTGGAGGAGCGCATCATCACCGGCGTGGAGGTCGAGACCGAGGGCGAGCGTTGGGTCTACGACATATACTACGGGCCCGAGCAGAAAGTCGGCGTCGTGGAGGAGAATAGACAGCAGTCGACGGCGAAGAACAAAGGCAAAGGTGCTGTACCACAGCGGAGCTGGGAGGAAGGAGAGGATTACGAAGGCAGACGAGGAGAATGGCGGCGCCGGCGATGGGTGCGATTAGTAAAGAGGAAGAATCTCGGAAGTAACCCGGATAGTACACCATGATGACAGGATGCTTGTTCGGCCGCTTGCCTTCAAAATACATCACCATTTGGATAGCCTTTTTCTGTGTGTGTTTCTTTAATTTCACCGCAGCTGAACCACAGACATTCATACAAACAAATTTATGTGGTACCACGCCTTGATTCCGAGGGAGCATTCTGACTATTGATGTTAGGGAGTGTCAAGTACGGTCGTGGTTTGTATTATCAACGTATTCAAAGGCACGAGGTTGCAACATAGGTGTGATTAAAGTGCCATGAAATCGTTTTTCGATTCTATTTTCCAAGCCCAAATGCGGATGAAAAAAAAAAGATATAGGGGGGTATTCCTTCAAAGCTCAACTCGACCGCTACGCCCTTTTAAAAGCAGCTTTCCCGATAATCCTTGCCCTATTTTTCCTGGGCATACCGCGCACGTCTAACTTGGCCACACATTCAAAGTGTAATATGATGGCTATGATTGTTGAAAATCTGTTAGGCCGTAGCCAGAGGGTTTCAAGACACACGTGTCACGTCCATCTTGTCCAGTATTTTGTGGATGCCTTGATTGCGCCCTCGGCCGGCGTCAAGCTCGTCGGCGGCGGTTCTGGCCCTCTCGATCAACACAGCCAGCACTTGGCGAGTGTAATCAAAGCTCTTCGTGCCCTCCATGTATTTGACCGCGTATCGCTTTACTTCTTCCTCCGTTGTCTTCTGCCGAAGGATATTGAAGAGCTGCAAGTTGGTTGGGTCGGAGCGTATACTGTGAATAATCGGAAACGAAAACTTGCCCTCGGTCAGATCTTCGCACAAACCCTTGTTGGTGGTGTACTCGACCGAGGACAAGTTCATGTAGTCATCACGAATCTGATAGATGAAACCCATGAGATTCACAAGCTCGATGCAGTCAATTTGCGATTGTGACTCGGCCTGCATCAGCTTGATGCCTAGTCTAAACAGCCCACCGGTTTTGTTGCCCACCATTTCGAGGTAGTCCTCTTCAGTAGGGCACGTGAGTGTATCGCGCCAAAACAGATCCATCCCTTGGCCTCTGTGGAGGTTGATCAGCTCTTCGGTGTAGATATCCACAACCTTGGGATTCTTAAGCTTCAGGAGCTCCTGCAGAGCGGCAAAGTATATGTAGTTGGCTGAATTGATAGTCTGCGCTGTGCCAAATATGATGTGGGCTACTGGTAGGCCCCGCCGCAGGCTAGAGTTATCCTCCACGTCATCCACTATTAGTGAAGCATTGTGCAGCATTCCGATGACCTTGGTGATAACCTCTATGCTGTCTTGGGGCACTTCGAGCCAGCTATTGAAGGAAGCAATCAGCTGCGTCCGGAAATCCTTTCCTGGCTGGCTTGTCACGTAGTCGTAAGGCCCCATTATGACCCTCTCCTTCTGCTCGGTCCAGCTCCTCTTGGGAGTGAAGTTTAAGTTCTCCGTCGCATATCGTGAGGCATCCGGGGGCGAACCGGTCGGCGACATGATGGCTGGAAACACAGGCGCGCCGCTTGACGAACTCTGCCGCTGGTGCTTGGATTTGGCGTTATGGCTACTCGCTAGCCAGTTTGACTCGGGCACGGGTTGTAGGACGGGTTTGGATGGGGGATGCGGCAGGGCGTATCCGGTCGAGGAGGTTCGCGGGGGGATAGCATTGGGGGACTGGAAGGAAAGGTGGTTGTCCGAACTCGAACTCGGTATCATTTCTCGATGAATCAGGCTCCTGCAACAGGGAGCCTCGTCCAGGGAGTACGGCAAAGGGCCGCGGGCGTCGGAGCTGCGGGAAATGGATATCGTCACGAGCTCGGAGCGCCTTGGGTAGCACAACGAGGACCAGTGTGGTAGCGGCGGGGGCCAAGGCAGCTATGTCGTGGCACGGGTGACAGCTGATTTGAGGGCAAGGGGCTTAAGTGAGCTGACGCCTACCTGCTTGCTTGGCAGGATGCGAGCAAGCAGCAAACACTGTCAGCACGGTTAAGTTTATTCGTAGCGGGAAGGCCGAGGTAACTGGCCCAGATGGAGGAAGATTGCTGGATGGGGTATGAAGGAGGTGAGCGCAGGCCGAGGCGAGCGGAGCTTCTCACGATGCGACACCGAGAGCTGAGCTTGGGCTTGAGGGTGTCGGCAGGTGGGGTGTACAGGTGGGGCACGAGGGTCGAAAAGCAACTAAACTCTTGAGCGATGAAACTTTTATTGTATAAGAAACAAAATGAAGGTACTTTGTCCACTGCCTACATACCCTAAATTTAGTGAGTGCAACCTCAGCTGGAAACCTTTTCTGTTAAGTGAGTACCCATATTCATCTGTTCCTGAACCTTAATAATTCATGTATCTGTCGAAAATGCCGTGCGCCCCGCTATAATTGATGCGAGGCCAACTGTTTTCTGTCCACTTGGTGTTTGTTGTTGCTTTCGAGGAACCTACAGGGACAGTCCTTGCGTCTAACCATTGTAGCGCTATGCTATTAGCCACGGCTGCCACGTTCTGGTTGGTAGCGCTGCTGCTCTGGCTTCAGAAACAAATTGAGAACAGCCCCGACGTCATTGACAGCCAAACAGCGAGCCCCGCTGAGGCCGAAAGAGGCTGTTTGCTGACCTGGTGGCGTGGGTGGGTTAGTGACGTATGTATGAAATGAGCTATCCATCCTGGATGAGCTCTCAGTTAGGGGCTGCGCTCAACACTGCAAACCAACTGATAGATTTGGAGGGTGAGAGCATGCCCGCGCACGAAAGGTACATCACTGGAGATATTCGTGCTCACATAGCCTGAAAATATGCTGTCCGCTGCACTTATAGGTGTTTCAGTTGTTGTTGCCTCCTTGCGCTATATCGGGAGAGAGATGTCGATCCTTGCCTTGCATATGTGCCAGAGGCGATCAATACATGTGGAAATGGGCGCGCCCTGGCCACCCTGGCTTTCTCCTCCCAAAAGATCCCTTTATACTGTACGCAGTATAAGTTTCCGTTGCATACCTATTTGATAATATCTCGCAACCTAGGGATGTACAGTACTCTGAGTGCCCGACGGGAACTGATTCTAGTGGACGCTCTAAACTACAGCCACTAACTTTTCCACCATGGTAGCACCAACCAAGCCTACAATACGGATATGAGAGAAAACAACACGTGGTACTTGCAAAACTCCTGTTACAGCACCGTGAATGGTTTGGATGCTTCTTCGAGCCGCATGGGCTAGCTACAGTTTGAGTCCATACCTAAGAAGTCAAGTGGCACGATACTCCGTATGCTGGATGCAGCAGGTCCTGGATCCCAGAGTATCCACCGGCTTCCAAGGTCGGGTTCTTGAATGCCAGATTAGTAGCTGGGAGGTTCCACCCAGCTAAAGGCTTAGTGACCGGGCTGCCCGGTTAGTTATCCAAGTCCTTATCATTGGGTGGCCGTGCCCGCCTGGAAGCAGTTCCCCAATGGTTCAATCGACCCTAATAAGTTAAGCGACAAAACGGGACACCCCGTCCCCAGACTTCGAGCCGCCGTTGCCGTGTCAACCACACAGCCATCTCACCACATCCTGGTGAGGTTGGGCGTCACCTTGTCGCAACTCGTGCATTCAGAGTGACAGTAACTAGGTTGTTTATCTTATAACACCAGGCGAGATTCCTACGATGACCCTTCCTACCTCTCCTCTTCCCTTCTTGTGCTCCTTTTGGACCCCTAATTGATACCCCCAGCCTGCCCTTCTTTTCGTCCAGTTGTATTATTTTTCCCTCAAAAAAATCTCAAAGCTCCATTATTGCGTCGCATCGCATCTTTGATTTTGCCTTCCAGTCCGGCGTTTCTGAATTCCCCGCCCGTTCCCTGCTTCCGCGCCTCAATCAAGAATACCCGGCGCATCTGTACTATACTTCAGCAACATCCACACCCACATCCACATTCACCATCGGAGGAGCAGAGCTACCCGCACGCACGACCTCTAATAAAAAATGGAGAATCTTTTGTCTGTCGCATTCGACTACCTGTCCTCCTACGATGGCCCGAAAGTGCGCAAGGGTCTGCGCCAGGTAGAGGGATTGCTGGCTAGCATCTGTCTCTCCAGGGACAAAAACAATAAGGACAAGGCCAGGGACAAGGACAAAGATCCGGGAGACGAGGACGAATCACTACCGCCCAAAAACCTAGCTGAACTCTCCGAGGACCCGGCATTCTACGAGTTCTTCAAGCTGCAGGAGGGTTTCGAATGGAATGTTGCCTTGCGACTGGTCAATACTCTCGATCGGTTGCTTGCCAAGGGCTACGAAGGACAGAATGATCTCCTCATCCTCAGCGCCCTGGACCTGATTCAGGGCGTCCTCCTCCTACACCCGCCGAGTAAGACTTTATTCTCGCGCGAGATGTATATGAATGTCAGTTGTCTCCAACCCTGTCCATGGCCGTTCTATGCCCCATATCACTGTTCACTAACTCACTCTCCAATAGCTGCTCCTCGATCTGCTGGAGCCCGATTTCTGTCCGGCGATCCAGAGCGCTACCCTCCTCACCTTGGTGGTCGCTCTGATCGACACTCCTCAGAACACGCGCACTTTCGAGAACCTGGACGGCCTTCTGACCATAACCTCGCTCTTCAAGTCTCGGGGCACAAGCCGTGACGTTAAGCTGAAGCTCGTCGAGTTCCTATACTTCTACCTCATGCCAGAGACCCCATCGATCCCGAGCGCCGCAGCGCGAGGCTCCATGCCCGCACTGCTGCAGCGCAGTCCCAGCAAGCTGGCCAAGGCATTCTCCAACGGCAGCGGTGGTGAGAAATCCGGCGGCAGAGACAGGTCTGGCAGTGAGAGCGAGTACACACGCAGCCAAGAGGAGAAGCAGGCGCTCCTCGGTCGGCACCTGAACAGTGTTGATGATTTGGTTCGAGATCTTCAACAAAACTCCTTGTTTGGTGGAGTTGTCTCTTGAGAAGAATGGAGACGATGACGACAGAGATCAAGAGTAAAATGGGTCTTGGAACTCCTGGCCATGTCATTTTTGTTTCCAAGGATCAACCTGGTATAGACAAAAACTACGAGGGCATCACCAATCTGCCTGGACTGTTATCGATCACAGACTCCAGTTATTTTCTTCTTTTTTTCGACATAGAGAAGTCTCCTGCCAGTATTCTTGGGACCAATTTGGGAGTTTTTTCTGTCTTTCCTTGTTCGGAATTTCGGCGTTCGCGCGGTTTGCATTGCACTGCATAAGCATTCGCATTTTTCCTTTGGCTTCAAGGGATTACCCCTGAGGCGCCACGGTTTAGGCTACGGAAAGGGTGGGGGCGTTCATTGTGTCTATGCATTTCCCATGTAAGCAGAGTCAAGTGGAGAATTTCAAGTAACCCTAATGAGGGTCATATATTCATTCAAGAACGATTATGGTGTTGTGGCTATGCTAGTGTGCCGTCGAGAGGAGGCATAATTGCAGCGTATGCTCCATGTCTCTTAAGGCAGATAGTTACAGAAATATATGTAATCGTTGCAATATGGAAACAAAAACTAAAAATTACCAACTTCGTGATATATCACACGCTCCCTGGCCATTACATTCATGCACCTCAAAGCGTCGCTCCGCCGGGTGAGACGGAGCTCGACAGGAGGTGCTCCGACTCCGGGCTTGGTAACTCCCCTTCCTCCTGCGGGCTTACGGGAGCTGGATAGTAGTGCTGGGCAGGGCGTGAAGGTTCCACATCCGAACCGGGCAGCTCGAATACCTCCTGCTGCTGCTGCCCCTCCGCCGGCGTGCTGCCCACAGCAGTCGTCGTGCTCTGATCTGCTGACTCCCCGTCGCCGACAGCATCGGGCTTCCGCAGGCCGGAGTCGATCTCCACAGGAGCAATGATGTCGTCGGGCCCCTGCGGCCGCACGGGAACGCCGTGCTCCAGCGCGTCCGGCGTGTGGCCCTCAACCTGAGTGTAGGGTCCCGGGACGGCGGCAGGGCCGAAGTAGTCGTAGGCGAGGCCGCTCTGGTGGACGTGGTGGGCGCCGCCGCGCGAGGGTCCGCTGACCTCGGACATGGCACCCACCCCACCACCGCCGCCGCCGGTGCCAGCTCCGGGGGTCGGAGTGTGGCCCGTTTGGGTACGGTCATAGGCGGACGGGTCCTGCGCGCGGCTGCGGGCATCGCGTCGCTGGCGGAGACAGAACCACGTCAGGCCACCGATCACGATCGCGGCGGCCCCGGCGACGCCCACGCCAATGCCCGCCTTGGCGCCCTGCGACAGGCCGCCACCGCCCGAGGTTGTCACGTTGAGTCCACCCGGGGGCGAGGCGGTCCCCGCACAGTAGAAAGAGTCGCTAGTTGAGGTGCAAGTCTGGCCAGTCGCACAGCAACCACCTCCGACCGAGCACGGGAAGTCGTTGGTGGCGCTGCAGCCGTTGAAGGTCGACACGAGGGTCGGTTGCGACGTGATGACCCCCTGGCAGCCGTTTGTCACGCACGTCTGGCCGTTGACGCAGCAGTTGCCCCCGAATTGGCTGGCACACAGATATCCCGTGGTGTCACACAGTCTCGATTTGCATACAGACGTGGTAACAGTTTCCGTACTCGCGAGAAGAACGTTCGTGCCGGTTCCCGTACTCGTAGGGGTGATCGTGGTGACGACTGTGGAGGTTGTGTTGGTCCGGTAAAAATCCGTGGGGCAACCTGTGTCACAGTTCGCACCCATGCCGCAACACCCAATTGTCCAGTTCGAATAGTAGAAACAGTACATGTCGTCAGGGCAGCAGCTCCCTGCGCCTAATTCACCAAGCTCGAGACAGGTATGCTCTCCCGAGCCGCAGCCCCCGGTGTCCCGCCTGAAGAATCGCTGTATCGGCCATGCCTGGAGATAGTGCCGGGGGCTCAGGCCTTCGGGTACAGGCAGAGAACCCGCGATCTCGAAATAGTCCTCCTCGGCGATTGCTCGTACGGCCTGCGCTAGTAGCAACACCAAGCAAGCCGTCACGAGACGACTCGACAGCATTGTCATCACATAAGAGTGCCTGTCGCGCAAGGCTGGCAGTATCCCTGCCAAAGCCATTATCCCCGCATGGGAGTTTATAAGCGCCCAATCCGCAGCGTAACGTTATTGGGTGTGCCCGACGATGAGTTTCCTTAAGTCTCGCGCGTGTCCAAGCTGATGAAGAGCAGAGGGCACAAAAGGAAGCAAAAAAGAATATGTGCGACAATTTCTCGCAAAACTGTCAGACGGCGTGCCAGGTGGAGATGCACGGGGCTGACCGAATGACACCTACTCGAAGAATTGCATTTCCCCCAAGGTAAGCCTGTCCCTCACGGGCTTCTCGGCGCTGCCAGCTGAGTAGTACTATCGGTCCGCGATCCAGGATGCAGCCAACAGCAATGCTGGTCTAGATGCGGGTGGACCATGCAGGCTGCAAGGGTCGTTACACAGATTTTGGAGGAATACGATCCACTCTGTAGAGCATGGTAGGGGAGCCTGTCAGCTTGCTCACCCACACGTTGCTGATAAGCCATCGTCGCGAGGAAGAGCCTCAATCCTGAGGCCAAGAGCGTGAAACAAAATGTCAACGTTGCGGGAAATACGTGAGGAGGAGCAAGTTTCGAACACTTTATAAGCAAGAGAATAAAAAAGTGGACGCAACGGCTAGATTTAGAGTTAGTCTCCAACTCTATCTTTCAATCTGTTGAATACCTTCTTCCGTTTGGCGGCCATGCAGGGATGTGGGACAATAAACCATCACCCAGTAAGCGAGGCAAAACAGTGGAAGTCCGATTTTCTATTCAACAGGGACCGACACGAGTTCCGTCACACGCATATGAGGCGAATGTTGTCAGCATCTAGTCTATTAGGTTTATTTAATTTTTCTATCCTACTCTCTGAGCAGCAAAGTGACAGCTGGACTCTGACCGCAAAAGATACTACCCACTTATAAACGAGGGTAAAACATATATATATATATATATATATACCCCAGGCTGGACAAAGCATTGCTCAGAAGAGTTCTGTGCAGAATATGAACCGACAGAGCTGGTGAAGTTCCATTTGAGATTCATTACGGTGCAACCGGTGAAGCAGCAAAGGAGGTTTCTTCAGTCCACCACTTTTGGAAAAGGAGTAACCGGTCGGTTCTCTCTTTTGCCAGCTTCTGGCCAATATCCGTCTTCATCATGCCGATCAAACGGACCAATTTCTCGTCAAAGTGCTCAACGGTTTTATCCATGGCCCTCTCGGTCCTGGCACCACCAAAAGTGAAGCATCTCCCGATGCCCACAGCCCCGATGGCATCCAAGCGATCAGCATCTTGGACAACAGCCAGCTCAGGGTAGATCCGAACTAGTTCCTGCACGCGAGCGGGATCCTTGACCTCGCTTGAATAACTAACACCGAGGCAGACTGCTTGAACTTTCTGCGCAAGCTCCTCGTCAGCGCCGAAAGAAAGGAGAAGATTGCGCACTAGGGTTGATGCATCTTCGTCCGGCTTCAGGTACTTCTTGTCGCCGACGTCGTGCAGCAAAGCGCTGAGGATAACTGTCTGTAGATCTAGTGCGGGAGTGGGTGGAGATTGGGCATAGATGTGACGCGCGAGCCCCAGAACTCTCTGTATGTGATTGAAGTCATGCGATCCATCGTAGTGGGACATGTACTCTCGGACATATTCAGTGACTGCACTGACGAGGGTCTCGTCCACGGGTGAGGTTTGTGGTGGCATGTTCTGAACCTATCTTTTGGGAGGACTAATTCATCTTCCTGGTCAGAGATTTTCGTATAGATTATCAGAAATGCAAGGTTACGCGCTGAGTGATGTTGATCAATGCGCGCTCAACCCAGGAGGAACCAAGCTGCATGGCACACTTGGAGGTCCTCGCACTAACATGATAGGGTCGATTATACACGTAGGCGCCCGGGCAACGCGTGGGGGAGTATGGACAGGTTGCAATGGAACCCGCTCCGACACTTACATGAGGATAGTTCCGAGGATGCTGCGTGCGTTATGACTTCAATATCAGCGTTTCCGGGCGGATTCTTTGAGATTTGATATTTATCCCAGCCGAGGTGATGTGTGTAGAGAAGATAGGTATGGTTGGTAGATATGAGCAAGCTAACAGCTTTAGCGGTGATAGACAAATGTGACGCGCCGGCGAGCCAGGCAGCAACCAGTGCGGGCAACAGTCATGTGACCCACCCATCAAATCCCCGTAGCGTCACTGAGACACCGGGGTCTGAATGGAAGGAATCGAGATTTTGATCACTGTTCCTGGCTTGGAGCATGGAGGCGGGTCCAATAGCACCCTCCGAAGAGTATAATCCCGTTTATCCTTCCGGGACCAATTCAAGCACCGTATCACAATTGCAGAAGCCATGTTCTGTGTGACTAACCTCACATACCCGCCGAAGCTAGTGGATTGCGTGCATGGAGACGGGATGGATTGCACTTATATCTGGCCTGGATCACTGAATCTGGAAAAATTCATGGAGGAAAGCAGCCGGCCGTACTCCTCAAAAAGGCAGGCAGGCAGGCAGACAGGCAAGTGCTAACTAACTAACTAACTAGCCAGGGGATTGACATTTTCAGTCCAATACCACAACGTAATTGAGGTTAACGTTACGTAGTATATGCCATTCTAGAACAATGGCGAGTAGTGGCTAAGAAGCAGGAAGCATTACACCACACCAACATTGATCAGCTCTTAAACTGGGCCTAGAAGATCTATTTCTTGCTTTTCGAGCTTTCGTCACAAATGATGGACCCGTATTAAGTCTCGGCCACCTCTTGAGTTTGGGTTTTGATGTCAATCCAATGTTCATAATAGGGGGGGCGTTTACGTTAAGTTAAGGGTGGCAACTAAAGCACGCACATTCTGTCCTCTGACTCGCTTGATCGAAGCGTTCATGATCGCAAACGCAAGCTGGGCGAGCTGCTCAATGAAATGTCATGATGGCCTGCATGTCTGCAATGCAGCGATATGCATTTTGCACATCAATGTGCACGAGGCCATGATCAGGTTCGTGGCGGCGGGATGTCATGCTACGACTGTCACTTACAATTGCCTCCCCCCTTGGTCAATATCACCTACACATGTCCTGCGGAGGAGGGGCGGAAGCCCGGGCAGGCTCTTGTATGGCCTCTCCTCCCTGGTTGTCGAATATCGGGGCGCACATCGAGCTGCAGCCACCAAGCCGACGATCTTAGCTTCCATTGGCCGGGTGCTCGTCAACCGCGTGTGATGAGTGATAGACGATATCTTGGAGCGGCTGCTATTGGCGGCCACCTCAATCAAACCTGACCAATGGCTCGCGAGGTATAGACGCTGCCCCGGCTGCTTTCGGATTAGCCCCCCAATAACCCCCGCAAGCTGCTTAGTGAATTCTATTTTTGCCTGGTGATTGCGCAGAGAGTCCCCATATTTCCCCTCCCTCTGATCACATTATTGCGCTTAACCGCCCAAGTATGCTGCAGTACTACAGCACTACAGCACTCCAGCACCGCACCGCACTACTTCGGACGCTCTCTCGCCCGCAATACATGTTGCTCGAGTGATATTGTTTCTCGAGTGCGTCACCCCATTGGCCCAGATGCAGGCATGTTCTTCCCTGGTGGTTCTCCACATGGCTTTCCTGCCGTGCACCTGTGTGCTGCCGGCATCTTCGACCTGGCCCGTTTCTATGGTCGAGCCATGGGTCGCGGGAATGGGCCATCCCGGCCTCACTTGTTGGCCGCCTCTCATTATAATAATAGCCAACCTTCCACTCCTTGGGGGCTTTTCCTTTCTCTTTCTTCTTTGGCAAGCATTCAAACACCAAAAACTAGTTTTTCGTTTTCTTCTCTACCCTTTTTGTTTTTCCCCCCCTGTTTTGTTGCTGAAAGAGCTGTGCTCTCTCACATCCTAATACATACTCTCCTAAATTAATATCCAGAAAATCCAATATACCAAATCAATCATAGTTGCCGGTCAACTATACACGCCCTAGTCACCACCGATATTCCCCCCCTAATAGAGACATTAAACTAGTTTTTCACTTGCTCACAAAGTCCTTGAATCTGTTTTCTTTTTTTTTTTTTGCAGTACACAAGTACCATCAGCCAACAACAATAACAACGATAATTTCTTCAGAATGGCGACAATCCAGCTGTCGTTCTCTCTTCGTGTTTCTTCAGGCGTCAAGTCCGTTCACTTACTTGGCTCCTGGGACGGCTACGTAGGGCAACTGCCGCTCTCCAAAGACAAGACTTCCTCCAAGTCTGGTTCATGGAAGGGCACTTTCCGATTCCAAGGCAATCTCGAGGCCGGTCAGCGGTACTGGTACTATTACATCATCGATGGATACCATGTATCGCACAACCCCAGTGAGGCTTCCACTGTCGAGCCCACTACTGGCCGAGAATTGAACATTCTTGACGTTCCCCGGGACAAGTCAAGCAAGTCTTCGTCAAAGCACCACAGCTCTAGCAAGAGCTCGTCGAAGCACTCTTCTTCTTCATCTTCGAAACACTCCTCCTCAAAAGATTCCAAGCATCGCTCCTCTAAGCGCAGCACGCTATCCGTGGACATTCCCAAGGGCCGGCCACTCTCCACGTCGCAAATCAGGGCACCCAAGCCGATCTCACCGCACGCCACTCGCCACATTCTGGATGCGGACTACTGCGACGATGAGGCAATCGAGGAACTGACCGCCCGCTTTGGGAGCGCAGATATCGACGAGGAGGAGTTCATCACTGACTTCTCCAGCTCACCAGTGTCATCGAGCGGCTCCAGCCTGTCTTATCGCTCCGACAGCTCATCGCCAAATTCGTCGCTCTCGGGTTACAGCACGCCGGGCTCCGATTGCAGCAGCTGCACCTGCGAGCGCTACGGAATCACCCGCAAGGGCGACCGCGTCAAGATCGACTGCGGAGGTGCCCGGTGCCGCTACAGCGACTCGGAAAGCTGCTCGTCGAGCGGAGAGGAGGAGGAAGAAGCAGAGTACGTCTCGCACAGCGCCCGCCGCCACGGCATGGTCGTGCGAGCGTAAGGACTTGCATATTGGCGTTAGGAATCCCGCATGCAAGAATCCTATCCAGCCTGTCAAGTTGCAGAATCGCCGAGAGGCCCGAAGTAAGAAAAGAGAGGCCGATCCATTCCTTTACGAGCCAGATAGCGCGCGCCCACCCCAGTGCGGCGCGCTGCTGCTGCTGCTCGTCCTGTTGTTATATTGCATCAACGCGGGCGGGCTCAAGCCGGTTCTTGGCTCGCCCCTTGCGTGCCGCCCATTGGGTCGATGCTGCGGCCCCCACAACCTCCGTCCATGTCAAGGATTTTACGCTGGTTGTGTGATTTGTCTACTTTGTAGTTCCGGCAAATATATGTAGAAGTGCGGAGCACGGCACTTGTCACGCTACGAAGACAAGCGTGCCGACCAGCTCCGGGAAAAGACCGGTATACCGTTGAAAGACGGTTTACCAGGGAAACATAAAAGTCCAATGCGTATATATATGGCTAACAGACTGGCAGATGGAAGGTCTGGGTACTCGCCACCATTGGCAATGATGATTGGGTGGGTCAGGGAGGAACGACTCCTGGCCTGGTTTTACCTATAGCTAGTGATTAGATGACGTTCGAATCTATTCATGGGACGCTATTGTCCTCAATCCCATCAAATTTCATTTGCCTGCAGCAGCAAGATTGTGAAAGACATATGGTTAGAACCTCGAATGACGCCGTCAACTAGTAAGATGTGAATAGAAGATTTTGCCCAATGTGGAAGATAAATATAGCTTGATTATGCATGTACCTAATGTAGGTAGCCATGTAGCCAAAATGCGCCGCGTCGAGAAACGGCCGCCATTTCGGGAAGAAGCTCCGCGAAGGTCCCTGACTGTGCACTGTATCTTCTCCCCTATTGGATGCTATCACTTCTGGGAATAAGCTAAGGATACCCCGACACCCCTAACGTTTGTAGGTACCTATTATACCTTGGATTTGTTCTGTGCCTACGTGCCCTTGTCACAAGCATGTACGCAACCACCTCTCAACTGTTGCTTATGACTATAATTCAAAGATCGATCCATATATATCAGGAAGCGCGAAAATGCTCCCAGTCTGCGTACCAGCGACCAGAATTGGGTTGGTGCCCACTATTGTTGTTGTTCTATGTCGGGTTTCGGTTCAACGATAGTCAGAGGTGGGGCAATGGCAATTATACAGCGAGAGGGAGTTGGCGGGGTAAACGTTCCCAAACGACTGCGGTGAAGCTTCCCAACAGCAATCGAGGTACCTCTGTGTCAGGTACCATTTTTATTTTCCTATTTCCTGGTGAAGAAAATACAGACTCAATAGGCAGATTCAAACCAAAACCCCCCCAATAGTTATTAACTCTACTCTACTTGCAAACCTAAAGCGTGCCTGGATTTACCAACTCCTTCTGCAACTTTGATCAAAGCTCTGGTGAACATGACAACCTCCAGTTCTCCCAACATGGCTGCAGAGATACCAATCATCGACTCACACATTCACCTCTACCCAAAGTCCGAAGTGGGCACACTGGCATGGTGCACCCCTGACAGCCCCCTGGCCAAACAGCAGTCGCTCGAGGAGTACAAGTCCGCCTTCGCTTCCTCGGCCGGGCCCGTCAAGGGCTTCGTCTTCCTCGAGACGGACCGCAAGAACGATCTCGAGGCCGGGGCCAAGGATGGCAGCGGCTGGGAGTACCCGCTGATGGAGGTGTCGTGGCTCAAGCGCATTACCCTCGGCCAGCCCAAGGCCGGGGAAGGGCACGCCGAGGAGGACGCAGCCCTGTGCGCCGCCTACATCCCCTGGGCGCCCTTGCCGAGCGGTCCCGAGGTGCTGGAGAAGTACATCGAGAGGGTGAGGCAGGAGGCCGGCGACAGTTGGAAGAAGGTCAGGGGGTTCAGGTACCTCCTGCAGGACAAGCCCGACAAGACGTGCCTCTCGGACGAGTTCATCGGCAGCTTGAAGCTTCTTGGGCGCAAGGGTTTCGTGTTCGACCTGGGCATTGACCAGCACAGGCGTGGTAGGCTCCAGCTGGAGGAGGCAGTGGAGATGATTGACCGAGCCCACGAGGACGTTCCGGAGGATGAAAGGGTCGTCTTCATTCTAAGTATGATTTCCACTATAGGGGGCAGGGGGTCGCTGTGATTTTAATTTATAGTCCTGGCTAACATCATCATCCAGACCACCTCTGCAAGCCGGATCTTACCCTGTACAACGTCTTGACTGACCCGGCCTACATTGCCTGGCGAACAGCCATGTTCACGCTGAGCAAGAGCACCAAGACCTACATGAAACTCTCCGGTGGCTTCTCCGAGATGTCAGATTCACTCAAGGTTCGTTCGCCAGAGGAGATCTTCGAGGCCGTGGTGCCTTGGTTCAGTGTTGTTCTGGCTGCCTTCGGACCTTCGCGAATCATGTTCGGCAGCGATTGGCCGGTGTGCACGGTGGGGGTCGAGGGCGCGTGGAAGAAGTGGCAGACTCTCGTGGAGAGACTTTGCTACATGGCCTCGTTAAGTGATGAAGACAAGCGCAGGATTTGGGGAGGGACTGCTATCGAGGCTTACGGGATTGAGATGTAAGAGCCACATCTCGACGAAGCCGATTAAATTGGCAGGCGACAAGATAGTGTCCATGCAGCGCTGGTGTATACTATTTTGGCTGATTGCCGGTTCTCCATTAAAATGACAATATGTTATGTTCAGCGAACGGTAAGGGTGGCAGGGCTCGGGATAGGCTCGGTATGCGTGGGACGGGAAACGGATGGGATCACACGGTATTCTAGCTAGGCATTGCACTTCCCGTCATTAGGGAATAATTATATCATTCGCTATTAACTGAAATTGATATACACAAAAACATCAAACTACGACACAGGCGATAGAGCAACTCGGACCTGAGTACAAGATGACCTAGTAGATCAACCGACTCTGTCCTACACCATCCTTCCTTTTCGAATACAGAGCTCTACAAGAGGGGTGACACCCAAGATGAGAAAGTTAAGAAGGTAACTTAAAGAGGAACGCATCTCTCGCTCTCTCTCCCGTTGCGATTCTCCTCTCAAACCGAGAACTCCAGGCGGTTCCCCGAGTAGTCCCTGGCGAAGAAGCGGGTGGGGTACTCGGCGGTGGTGGGGCCCGACGTCTCGCCGACCTTGTCGACGGCCATGGGTGCATCGTCACCGCCGCGCTCGAGGTGAGCGCCGATGCGGCGCTGCAGTGCGAGCAAGGCCTCGGGTGAGGGGATGTGGAAGCAAGGATGGCGGCTCGACGTGGGCACGGTGGTGTCCTGCGCGTGCTTCTGGTACGAGATGTGGACCTGCTGGCCCGAGTCGCCGATGTCGAACCACGCCAGCTCGGCCACCTGGGCGGCGGGCACGTCGCGCGGGGTCAGGCCCAGGGTCTCGCCGTAGAAGGACTTGGCCAGGTGCAGAGTGCCGGGCGGGATGGACAGGTTTACGTGCGCGATCCCTGTGATGAGGGGCGCGGCGGTGCTGCCGTTGGTCTCAGTCATCTTGACTTTTTATCTGCCGTCTGTCTTTTCTTTGATGTCGTCTCCTCTCTCGGGGAAAAGCAGGAATATGCCGCTTTGGATATGGCGGAGCTGCAAGCCGGAAAGGGAATGGAATACCAGAGGTTGTGGAACGTTGGAATAAGGGAAGAGGTGGAAGCTCAGCAGCTGTAAGTCTAGGTATGTTGTGTGTAAGCTGTACGGTAGCTAGGGCAAAAGACTTATCCAACGAAGTTGAGGGAGGGCCAGCCGGCCTTTTTCAACTTCCAACGCGCGCCCCTCCACCAGGTCAGGTCGGCAGCACCGGCAACCAAGATTGGACTGGACGATTTCAGCTTTCGGCGAAGCTTGCCGGGCCAAGCCCGTTGTGCTAATGGGACGACTCCTATTGCACACCATCGTGCTGTCGCGAGGTGCGGGGGGGCCTCTAAGAAGCGGGGTGCGCGTGCCGTGTGCCTCAGCTTCCCGGTCTAGTCTGAACCGTCTATAATTGATGTCATATGTCGTCTTGCTCTGGCAAAGCCGGTCTCGGCGAAGAGAGCTGCAATTCCTCTAAGCAGTCACTATTCCCATCGATATCAACCAAAAGCGGTCTATTCGCTTAACTCCATTGCTTGCCGATCTATTTTATTTTGTCTTTCTTTTCAATCAGCGACAAAAGTTGCAGGCGCATGATCAGTCATAGCTGGTTTGAATTCTCCGTCTCGGAAGTTGGAAATAGCCTCCAGCAGGTTCGCGTGCACGGGGATTGTTCCCCCTTTCAGCAAAACAGGTGCACTATAGCGATAGGGTAAGTGCCGCCTGTTGAACGAGTTATCAACTGCACATAATCCACTGGGCCGATGAACGACTGTCTGCTTCGAATGTAATGCCGCGGCCATCTATTTTAAAATAGTTATAGTGCAGCATGGTCTGGTATGTTTCACTTCTCTCTGCCAGGAAAGAAAAGTGTTCTGGCCAAGCCAGCCCGTGGGTTTTCACAGATCATGTTGCTGCTTTCAAATAGGACTGAAATGGTATAAAATACGGCCATCAACTTAACTCTTGACTTTTCTTTCCACAGAGCCCTCTTGAGTTATGCTGGTCTTCAGACCAAACCACTCAATAAGTGTGTGCCAAATATAACTCTTGTGCGTCAAAAGGCACTCGTACTTCTTCTAGATTGTCTTGGTTACTCTCGTCGACTAATTTGGTGCCATTCAAGGGAAGGGAAGGGTTGTGGACGAACTAACGGAACCCAACCAACCATAAGTCTAGATGAACAACGAAACCAATATGGCTATTATGAACTTTCAAGCTACAATTATTGTTTTTTTTCCTTTCTTTTCAAGGGTTCTTTTGTTCTTTACTTCCTGGAGACAGTTGACGGCGATGGCATCGGCTCGGGCTCGGGCCTATCCTCGCCTTAAGGATATGTCGGCGAATTGTCTTTATATGCATGAAAGCAGAATATGTAAAACAGAGACATTTTGGAGGGGCAGCCACAACCTACGTAACCAAAAGTTGCCACTACGATCCAAGACGTTCTATTCATATCCACAAGCTTGCAGGGACCACCGAATCGTCTCACCCCCCGTACGGCCCTTTCGCGTCACTGGGAATTTGTTCTGCTGATTCTGTCGTTTGTTTACATCTTCCTGGTCAGATCGCGGGCACGAACTACCCTAATCGAACTGTTCAATACCCCTTAGACCGACGGACAGCAAAGAACAAAAGATGGCTTCCACCGCTGTAATCTCCACGGATGACGCCCTGGATCCAAGTCTGCAGTCCATCTTGGACCAGAAGACGCTGCGATGGATTTTTGTCGGCGGTAAGGGTGGTGTAGGCAAGACGACGACGTCCTGCTCGCTCGCCATCCAGCTGGCGAAAGTGCGCCGATCGGTCCTGCTCATCTCCACCGATCCTGCCCACAACCTGAGCGATGCCTTCTCCCAGAAGTTCGGCAAGGAGGCACGCCTCATCGAGGGCTTCGACAACTTGAGCGCCATGGAAATCGACCCCAATGGCAGCATCCAAGACCTCATGGCCGGTCAGGGCGAGGATGCCGACGCCATGGGCGGTATGGGCGGCATGATGCAGGATCTGGCATTCGCTGTACGTGTTGTTCTTTTTGGTCCCATCTAAACCGACTTTTCGTACAACGGGTTTCCTTTTTTTCTTTCCCCTCGACACCGACGCTTGTACTGATATTTGTTACGGGTGTGATAGATTCCTGGTATAGATGAGGCTATGTCCTTTGCCGAAGTTCTGAAGCAAGTGAAATCGCTTTCGTACGAGGTGATCATCTTCGACACCGCGCCAACGGGCCATACGCTCCGCTTCCTCCAATTCCCCTCGGTTCTTGAGAAGGCCCTAGCCAAGATCAGCCAACTGTCGTCGCAGTATGGTCCGCTCCTAAACGGCTTCCTGGGTTCCAACGGCACCCTGCCCAATGGCCAGAACCTGTCTGAGATGATGGAGAAACTGGAGGGCCTGCGCCAAACCATTAGCGAGGTTAACACTCAATTCAAGGACGAGAACCTTACCACCTTCGTTTGCGTTTGCATCGCCGAGTTCCTGAGTCTGTACGAGACAGAGCGCATGATCCAGGAGCTGGCGAGCTATGGCATCGATACACACTGCATTGTCGTCAACCAACTCCTATTCCCCAAGATAGACAGTAACTGCGATCAGTGCAATGCTCGGCGCAAGATGCAGAAGAAGTACCTGGACCAGATTGAGGAGTTGTATGACGAATTTAATGTCGTCAGGATGCCCCTGCTGGTTGAGGAGGTGCGTGGCAAGGACAAGCTGGAGAAGTTTAGTGAGATGCTGGTCCACCCTTACATACCCCCGGAGTAGACGATTACTGTTGCTTCATCATTCCATAGATTACGGAGGCAAATGAAACCACGATTCCATGCAAAAATGCAAAGCCGAAAAGCAGTTTTGCATAAATCAAGAGGCTCCAGGAGTTTGGCGGTGGGAAGGGTTAGGCGGTTGTTGATAAGAAAGACCCCTTGACTGTAGAAACTTAATCCGTCTACACTTTATGATGAATAAACGAAGTCACGTTAACATTCGTATGGCCATAAACGCATGGTTCAACTACATTTGTTCTGAGATGTGAGAAACTTCTTTGTGGTGTTGTGTGTGAATATCTTTCTTGTTTATTTAGTTCCTATTTATCTACTCCTACGAGACATTGACAGAGATGCAAGATCGTCTGCTCGTAATACCACCAATGTATCAGGCAGCCATGGACTGCGCGAGACGCTCCTAAAGGCTCGCCTAACAAAATCCCCATAACTCCATTACTATGCACTAAGAGCAGAAAAATAAAAGCAGAAACACCACTACTAAAACGACCCAGTATCAGTAGCCAGCCGCCTATAAAACTGAGAAAAACGATAATAATAGTGATGCAAACGCCGGGTGGGGAAGGCCATCCCCAATGCAATAATGTTGATTCAAAAAGGCTGGCTGGTATGATTTGCATGCGGCCATGCAGAGATACCATGACAAAGATCACGATGTTTCGTGGTTGTGTTTGTTTATAGTGAGTAATGTACACAGGATTCAAGGAGCACCGAGCTCCCTGTAATCGCTAGGTCGATTTCGTCGTTGCCGGTTTTGATGCCGGCCAGGGTTGACTGGTTTGCGGAAATACGCATCGTCCTCGTTGTTCGGCTGTGTGAAATTCATACGGTTGGGGAGGCCTTGTTGGAAGCCCATGTTGTTCATATTCCCATTCATCCCCATATTCATATTACCGCCGTTGAAATTATTGAACCCATTCATGCCCGGAAATCCGCCGTTTTGGTTGAAGCCGTTCATCCCCATCATGGGGTTCATCATGTTCATGTTCATGTTCATGTTGGGCATCATGGGCATCCCCATACCCATTCCCATGCCCATGTTCATGTTCATGTTCATGTTCATATTAGGAAAGCCGTTGTTGAACATCATGGGGTTCATCATAGTGTTCATCATGCCCATAGGGTTCATCATGTTTTGCTGCATTTCCTTGGCTTCTTGAGCTCTTTGCATGGCCTTGGGTCCTTTAGGAATTTTGGGATTTTCGAGTAGTTCGTCTGCAGGCCGCTTTTTCGAATTAGTTTCGTCTGTCGATATTGAGCCCTCTCCGGTTGCAGTCTGATCGAGCGTCGCAGCTGGAGGAGTTGCAGTACTTTTAGTTGCATCATCTGGTCGAGGTGCTACAGGAGCTGCAGCTGGTGTGGGGGATTTTGATTTCTCTTTAGTCGGGGCAGTCTTAGGTGTCTCTGATCTGTCCTGACCGGGCGCATTGTCAGGTTTGTCCGATGCGGATGGCAATCCCTCAGGCTCTGTCGACTCAGCTGTAGGGACCGGAGACTGCACAGCAACGGGGCTCTTTGACCGCTCCTTCTTAGCCTGCTCTTTCTCTTTCAGATACTCTTGGATCTTAGTGGATGCTTCTTCATCAGGATTGAGATCGTCTATGAGGACTCCATCTGTCTGGCAGCCTGGACAGATGAAGTCACTCTCAATGAGAGCATTCGTGATGCAATCATTGCAATACGTCTTCTCACAACAGGGTGTCTTCATTGGGTCTATGAACAATCTCTTGTCGATGGCGCATAGCAATCCTTTGTCCTCTAGTTCCTTGTCATCATCTGAGGCGTGCTTCTGAGCTGCTGCCGACGTCTTTGTCTTAGCTTGAAATTGTTCCCATGAAGCCTTATCTGGTTCAGCAATGACAAACTCTCCATCAGCATTAACCATGACACCGGCCGGAGGTTTAATCCCATCCTCTCCATCACCTTGCTGAAGAGCGGACTTGTCCACGGTCTTCAGAAACGAGCGAGGAATACCAGTCGTCCGCTTCACCCTGGGCCTGTTGTCGAATTCGGGATCATCATTTGTGGGACACACTTGTATCCAGTGACCCTTCTTACCACAACGATAGCAGATGTATCCATTAGGGGGTTCATGATCAGGTACGTTGGCAGGTTTCTTCGCGCCAGGCTTGTACACAGGGGCCTGGTGTGCCATTTCTTCCTGTTGAGCCGTCCACTGGTCCGACTGGACCTGGAACATAGCTGCAAGCTTCTCCTCTTCCGTCAGGGCAGTGCTCATCTGTGCGAGACCAGCCGTTGATGGTTTACTGGTTTTGGTCGTATTCTCCCGCCGTGAAGAGTTCTTGGCACTATGCGGCATCTTGCCTGACACATATCTGGCGGCGCGGCCGGCACCTGGTTTTGACGGAGGCAAGCGTCGCGCGATGACTGTAGTTGACCTTGGTATAATGGCGAGATCATCTTCATATTCTGTTTGGAGGGGTTAGCATCTTAAATATAGGAGAACTACAACACAAACGTAGGCCACTTACCTTCACTACCATCCTCGGCATAAATTGCTAGGTCGAAATCTGTTCCATCTCCAAGCCCACTCAGCTTAATAATGTCGCGCTTGAGCTCGAAAACAGAGATACCAGTACCGTCAAACTCCACCCGCGACGGTTCCTTCTGGGACTTGAATTTGTAGAATACCGAAGACGTCATCGTGAAACTGCAAATAGGTGACAAAGCGTAGGATTGCAAGGGGATACACAGGGCAAAGCAGTCAAGCGGCTGCGGTTGCTTCAAATGATTCTCAAGAGACGAAGCAAGTCAACTGCCACAGGCAAGGGTATAGAGAAGCTATGTGATAGGGGATGTAGGAGAGGGCAGCAGTGTTAAGAGACTCTGCTCGGTTGTCCAATATTCGACACAAAAAATGAAAGTAGGTATATCGCGATCCGAGTTGGTCTTGACGTTGTGCTTTTGCTTTGCTTTTTTTTATACTTGCGTTGAATCGCTGCGCTGTTTCCAATTTCTTCAATATGACCAACTGGCAAAAAAGGTGGACAAGAATTAATTTCTTCTGATTGTAATTGGGAAAACAAGAGAGCGTGCTTCAACGCTCCTGACCAGAGAAAATGGAAAAGTAGAGAAATGTGATGTACAAAGCCAAAGGCAGACTTGACAACCGAGTCAACTTTGATGACAAGGCAGCAATTCTTCCTCCTTCACTCCCAGCACACCGTACCAGCAGAACCTTTGTTTAGACTTGCTAGTTAGCCTATCCTCTCCAGCCTGCCCTACTAGAGAAATATTAGATGATAACACGGCGAGTATCACGATGAAATCAGCTTCGCAAGCATCCCCTTCAAAAGAAATGATGCCTCGAGGTGGTAGGAACGGTAGGGGAAAATTGATCACTCGGGAACACGGTTGCGGGGTCAAACGTCGGCTTTCTCGGAAAGAGCGTGCGTCCTCGTCGTGAATATGATAAGAACAATCCAAGGCGAAGAAGCGCACGATCAGACGAGCGTCGGTGGTGGTGATACTGCGGGAACGTCGTTGGTTGTCGCAGGAGGGGGGAGGAAAGGGTAGAAAGGTGGGAAGACGGATGGGTTGGGGAGGATGACGAGGACTGGGAATGAAATAGCATGGTCTAGAAGGGGCGGGCAACGGGCTTTATCAGCGAGTCAGACAAGAAGATTTAGGCGCTAGTCTTAATCCGGTCGCGCTGTCACGTGGCGGGCTCTCTGGGTGAGTGGAAACCAATGATTCGTGGAGGGACTATCCAGAAGTAGGGTAGTGCTCAAAGATTCCTCTTTGGGTGGCTATCTGATGACATGTCTTTCATTATAATTGATCCTGATCCTGCTGTCTCGCTTGCTAAGTTCTCGCTCAGGGCTGCTCCGTTTTGTACATTCCATGGTGCATTCTCGAAGTCATACAAGAAAGAAAAATACAGTCTACCTGAACGCCATTCTAACTATAATGACCTGCCGACATCTACTACACTTTCTATACCCATCCGCCCAATGACAAGAAGGCAGCAGGTAGTGCGTTTTCGCCGTCCTAGCCAATAAAGACGAAAAGCGCTTCCAACTTGAAAACGCCATTCTTTGGAGATGATGTAGAAAATTAAAACGAGCGGCGCGTGTTACTCCAGACCAAGCACGAGGTAACTTGTTACCGCCCCAACAATCCATAACAACTTCGAGTTTAGTGTTGTGCCCAAGGAAAGCTTGGAAGCTGCACTAGCCGAGGGTCCGCAGCACTTCCTGGTGTAGGTGACATTATTAAACTCCGCCGCGGCTTCGAACACCGAGCCAGCAGTAAATCCGGCATTGTAGTAGTCGACATTCAAGAAGGTAGGCGGTCGACCCCATTCGCTCAGACAGTTCTGTCCGGCCAGTCCCACGCTACCATATCCAGTCACATTGTTCGTCACATTGAGTTCGGATCGCGCAGGGATGAGCAATGATGTTCCGAGGACAGTGAGCTCAATGTTCAGGTTGTGGTTGGCTATAGACAGGCGAGTTACGGTGTCATCAGATGAGAGATCCGGCGGCCGCTGGACGTCGCAAGGAAAGCTTTGATTAGTTGGATCGAATTCTGTCTCCCACATTTGCGAGAATTCGTCTAGCAGCCAGGGATAAGCGGTTTGGTTGGCTTCATAGTCCATAAACATCACTACCCGTTTGCCGCTTAGGATCATCTCGCCGAGGGTAGGCCAGTCGCTCAGGGTCATGGGCACCAAGGGCGGCGTGTACACGTAACTGAGAATGCCAGTAGATTCAATATATGGCGCATATAGTGACGGCGCTGAACTGAAAGTGTGTTGTTAGATCGACTGCTTTATGAGAGGGACATATCAGGATGCTTGTGACTCACTAATTTCCATTTCCTAACAATATAGTTACCACATCGTAAGGGTGGCTGGCAACCCAATTCTTAACATCCGTTAGCCAGTCCGTAATCGGGCCAGCATCGAGGATGTCGCAGCTGGTATGGCAAAAATGCGGAACGGTCGCATTGCTGGGCCATTGAATCTGCGCTTGCAGAAACCGCACGCCATCATCAAGTTGATACTTTACAGTATACTCCTGGTTGGCAGCAAGGTTGTTGGCGGTGGTAAACGGCGAGTTGTGGCAGGCAACTTCGGTGACGTTGCCATACTGACGATTACAGAATTCTGCATAGTTGTTGCAAGGTTGCGTGTTTGTGACTGTTGGTGTTGCTACAGTGGTTGCCGTGGTAGAGAAATTGCCTGACAGAGTCGAGGACTTGCTCGTGCCCGTGAGATAAGTCACCGTGTCGGTTGTCGTAGACACTGTCGATTGTGAGACGTTGCTAGCTATTAAGGATGACGCGAGGCTGGAAATTGACCCCAGAGCAGTTCCCTGGGATTCTTGGGAGGCATAGGACAAGTAACTGCCCGTTGGTGTTGCATCCTCCGATGCGGTCACAGAAACAGATGTTTCTGTCGTCCTCGAATCGCTTACGGATATCTGCCCAAAAGCTCCACGGGCAAGCAGCAGCAATAATCCGGCCTGGACGGAGGCCATCACGGCAAGGTCTAGTGGAGGTTGCACTCCAAAGTGAAGTTTTAAAAGAATCACCTTCAACGAGATAGATATTCCTTCCAAAATCGTAAGGCCACAGCGAATCGCGGACTAAATTAGAGGAGGAGGAAAAGAGAAAAAAAATTAGGTCCGCGTTGCAGACATAAACACTAACCCAAGGAGTTCCAGTTGTGTCGTCACTGTTCACCTAGGCGGGTTTCTAGGCCTTATGCAGAGATGGCTCAAGAGCGCACCACATCAAAAAGGGACTTGAGAGTACTTTGACTGGTTGTCCCGGAACCTTAATTAGGCGCAGGTAAGAGGACGAACCTTTTCCCAAGGAAATAGGCTGGGAAGGGGGAAAAACTAATCTCGTTGGCATCAAACAGACCGCAAATGGGCTCCAGCTAGCGGGAAACAATCCGGGCTCAAGGTGCAGTCTAGGCGCCCAACCCCAAAGGACTGTCCTGGGACACAAGCCCCGGGATCCCGAGATGACTGGTGGTTTCGAACCCGCTGAGGGGGCGACTGCTGCGAAACTACTATGGTACGCTTCACTTATGACGTCTCTGGCCTACTTGTTTTGTGGGTCGGGCTCCAGCTCGAGCTCGCAAGAAGGGGTGTGCCGTGTAGCGAAAGCATCTGCTCCACCGCTGACCAGTTTTCTTTGCCTAACCGACAAGCGTGTTGTTTTGCCTATGTTCGATGCTCGTCCCTCCAGCACAAGAACCCTCTTGTTGCTAAGACAGGGAGATTATCCACAGGACCCCTGCGCAGTTGGGGTGCAGCGGGTTTTGCCTCACGATCGCCCATCTGCATAGCTGAAGCACATTCAAGCACACATGTAAGTTGCAAATTACCCATAGAGGAATAAGCGCCCGGACGAGTGTGGAAAGGCCCACATTGATTCCCAGCGCTTCATCGCTAACACGGCAAGCAGACTTCTTGGACGATAGGTGCTGTACTCGCCAAGCCCCATCATCATACGAAGTCGCAACGAATCTGGTTGCTAAACATGCCGTAGAGCCGAATTGTTGCTTGTGGACCACGCAATCAAGTGGTAAACGTTGATCGAAGCTGGCTCAGCCTCACACCTGGCAGCTCAATTGGGACGGTGTGGGTTCCGGCAGATCTAGCTGAGGAGCTAGTGTTCCAATACGGGGCAGGGGGCCCCCAGGAGAATGGTACTTGCCAGTACACAGATGCACCTTGCCACAACAACCCACGTCACAAACAGAGAACAGACCCTGATGATCCGAATTCGACCTACAGGTTCAACCTGTTTTAGATTCTTTGCGTAGCTGGGTAGTCATTACTTTTCGAATTTTCTCTCCCCTCCTCTCTTAATCTTCACCTCATCCGCCTTGCCATTGCCTGGGATCTACTCGTGATTTCCCATCTTAAGTTGCAGCACCGGAATCCTCACGAAGATCGTTACAGGGTGGTCCAGCAGTAAAAATCTTGCATCCCATGGCGCTCCCTGGTTTCCGCAGGCGGCGGCCTACTTCTGTCTCGCCGACTTCCGATGGTGCAAAGTCTGGCCCAGATGGCAGTCAACTCATCCTAAAAAGAGCAACGAGAACACGCCGCAATGCGATTTTTGTCAGCTGTTTCTCCTATTTGTTGGCTGTGATATTTTTAATTCTGGTGAGTGTTCTTCTGCAAATCATAAAACTTATTGGCAGCAACTCTGATTGGTTGGTCAGGTCGAAATAGGAAATACAAGTGGCACAAAAGTTTTGGGGGATATTTACTTCTTCAAACTCGACTTGTCGGATATCTTGGCCACATCTCTGCCATCTTCTACCTCACTCACCCTGACGAACTCAATTGCACGCAGTCTCGGTTTGCATGACTTCTATCAGGTTGGCCTTTGGAACTTCTGCGAGGGCTATGACACTGAGTGAGTTTTTATGCTATGAGGCCTGTTTTTTTCGCATAATGTAATGGCTAACTGGCTTATAAGCGGTATCACGTCTTGCTCAAAGCCTGAGAGCCTCTACTGGTTCAATCCGGTAGAGATATTGCAGAGCGAGCTCTTAGCAGGAGCATCTATCGCGCTCCCTTCAGAGGTCAACACCATTCTCAAGGTCTTGCGGATCGCTTCTCAAGTCATGTTTGGCTTCTTCATCTCAGGCTTGGTTCTGGACTTTGTGCTCATGTTTGCAGCTCCCATAGTGCTCAACTCGAGGTGGTGGAGCTTGCCATTCGCCTTCCTAGCCTTCATCGCTGCCTTGATGGTAACGGCCGCGTCAATCGTTGCTACCGCCATGGCGCTCGTCTTCAAGTATGCCTTGACCTCACAGTCGGAGCTGAACATTGGCGTCGTGCTTGGCACTAAAATGTTTGCCTTCATGTGGATTGGCGCTGGTTGTACGCTGCTATCATTCATCATCCACGCTGGCCTGGGCTGCTGCTGTACCTCCAGGAGAGACATTCGCACTGGAAGAAGAGGAACAAATCACTTGAACACAAACACTGCCGTATCGGAAAAGCCGAAACGAGAATATCAACTACCAAAATTCTCCCGCAGAGCGGACACTGTGCAATGATCACGCCGGGTTCTACGTTGCTAATGGTAAAGAAGAATGCTTCGTGAGAGTGGATTAGATTATTTAGAAAGGGTGTTGGCCACAGGGCTCTCCCCCGACAAATGCTTCGCCATTATTGAGGTGAACATTTGACGATAGTCACGACAATTTTAGCTAGAATGACTGGCGTTACCTGGAAACATATTAGAATTCGGTCGACCATATAGACATTAAGAATGATCAGATCAACTCATTAAGTTTATGTAACTTGCATTTTGCTCCTATAAGCCATATGCTCCATTTCAGGTGCACCCGCGTTGTTTGTGATTCGAGCATTTATATCAACGTTAAGGCAAACTCTGCGCGGACCTAATCATGACAAGCGAGACTTGCGGGAGTTTCGTGTGGTTTAGACTGCGAATTGCTCTATGAACTCACAAATCATGGAATTGTTGGCAAGTAAAGGTTTGTGATATTTGTACAGGTGAGCTCCTGGTCAATGTGGCAGGGTTATGCACTGCCTGTCCTCCAAATTATGGAATTATAATATACAATTATCATACTTGATGTGTTGGTCCCGCAGCTTGCAGCTTGCAGCTTGTAGCTTGCAGCCAGGAGTAGGGGAGCATCCTCTTGGAGAAATGGACGAGCCCCTTCACACCTTAACATTGACCTTAAAACAAATTATTAATCATGAGCAAGACTATAGATCACTCGGTAACGGATCTCGTTAATTTAATTTACTAGCCGGCACCATTCTTGCGAGGTCTTTGCTGAGATACTGAGTTTTATTGATCTTGATGTTGTTTGCTCCTTTTATAGCAAATCTGCTGCTTTCGGCAAATCTGGCTTGGTATATGTGACTATCTGTACATCATGAAAACGATATGTGTAGCCGTTCCATGTCCTATTTCTCAAGCAAATTCCCAGTCAACCTCAACTCTTCCTACGTCAAGACTGTCCAAATTCTCAAATACGGCAGGAGATACATCAATGTCATCCTCCGCACACTCAGGGCACTCGTCAACGACGGTGGCAGTAGTGCTTACTCCATGCAGAGTGATGGTGATGGTTTTGCCACAGACAGGGTCGTGGTTGGGATTGCTGGCAGTAAACTGCATCTTTGAAAGTGCTACAATAGCGTCGCTCTCGGAACTGGTCCAACCACAAGCACCGAGGCCAGGGGCGAAGAAGGTCATGTCGCCAGATTTGGCAACGGCGTACCCAAAGGCACAGAAAGAGGATAGAAGAGCATTGATGAGGCGGGCCATGATGAAAGTTCTTTGTTGTATTGACTGGGTGTTTGTGCTTTTGACGGGTGGTTTTTATACACTTGGTTAACTAAATGTCGTATGTGCTTGAATGAATGCTTGCTCCGGTTTTTAATGAGTGGTTTCCCTGTGTACTCGGATGATTGGAAGAGTGATGAATGGTCCTGGTCTTGCTATTTCTCAAGAGAATTCTTCACGCTTTTATAGAATCTTCCTGTGGTAAAAGAGAATGAGTGGCAGGGACGATTGATGAGAGTGAATGGAAAGAGCTGTTGGTGAAAGTGAATGGCAATAGCGATCTACGCTTCTTGCGGAAGTGAGGAAAGCACCAGCTCTGTGATTGAACGCGCAACTGCCCCGGCGAGCACAAGTGAAAGGATGATTCACAGGATTTCCATTAGGCTTTTATAAAAGTTTTTTTCCGATTGCTTCGCGGTGGCATGGCAAAGGCACTGCTAGTGCTTGGGAGGAATTCTCTTATCGTGGCGGAGAAACAAACTCGTCTCAGATACTACTTTGGCAGCCAGTTGAGGCATCACAGCAAAACATGCTCATAATACCTTAAAAGCCTTCCACTCTCATAATCACAATAAAAGCAATGAGCGGTATACAGCGCGGAAGAAGAAAAAAAGAAGAAGAAAAAAAGGACCTCTCCAACTCAGCTGCACACTTCCACATTTCCAATGTGCAGAGGTTCCGAAGTAGTTTGCGATGCAAGTTTAGTTAAGTCAGGGGATTTTTCTTCAATGAGCAATATATAGTCGATGTCTTGGTTTCGTATCCCAATCCTGTGCGCCTTAGACCAGAAATCTAGATTTCATAGATCTGTATTGCTTTTCTCAGTAAGGGGAGGGTCGGCGTTTTGGGAGGCGGTTTACCGGACCCAGATCGCCTAATACTATTCGACAGCCCCGAGACACTTGAGAAGATGGAGACCTGAATAACTCATGGCTTGCTAACTGCCTCCAGGGGCAGCCCAATCAATTTTTGGGCGTTGCTATCGTGCTCACAGTGAATCTTACGCGTGGATGCTCCTCTGAATATGTCTGTCACAATGCCTACCGCCCCCTTTTTATCCCTCTCTACGGACACGCATGTACTCGCGATGTATTTAGTGATACGGGTAGGCTGTTATTTGAACTAAAGGTAAAGTGTTACCGTAAACCAGACAAAAGAGTATTATAGGTCAGGTTTTAGGCGCCGAGTTACGCTGGCTGATTATCCGAGCTTCCTATTTCACAGATTCTCCTCTGTCTCTCTTTCCCAAGTTTCTCCACTGATAGACTATGAGGAAAGAGCTACCATTGTGTCCTTCTATTCAGACTTTGGAAAACCATCAGTCTGGTGTCAAAGGCGATCTTGGAAGTATGTAGCTAATAGACCTAACATGCATGTGGGAACTCGCCCATGATAGCCCGTTAGCACTGAAGTATGTATGGAGACCAAGTTTCGTAGATTAGAGGCACCAGGCATTACTGATTTTATCGTTCCCGAATCCTCCGTTGTCAAGACTGATGAGTGCCCCAAAACCCCCTCCCACATACCCGACATACTATTCAAACTGCCGCAGATCACTGGAAAAACTTCACGGCCAGAACAAAGATCTTTTCATCAGATGTTTTATTAAGCCCTGCTGTATTGAGACGCCGATTATTCCACACCATATGCCCCCATCTAACTACCACGGTACGTCGAGTAGCTGTAAGGTGCAAGCAAGAGCGGAACGTGATAATGCTGGCCCTTTTCGACCTTGAAAGTTACCACAACCTCAGGGAAAAAGGTCTTTCCCTCGCCAAAGTAACCCTCCGTGTCGAAGCATAAAGTCCAAGTCGAGGTGCTTTCCACTTCGCTCATGACCTCCTCCAGGGTGTATATAGGCACATCACCGGCCTCGTGCTCGCTGCTGTAAGGGAGCCATGCCTTGATACGACCATCATCATCAGTTTGAGACTCGAAGGTCTTGAGGGGAGCATGGCCGCCGACTAGCTTGACACGGATGCCTTTGCCTGGCCGGCCAAGCGTGGTGTCGAGGACGTGACAAGTGATGGGGTCTTTGGTTGCCATTGCAAAAGCTGCTTTGGAATTGTGGCTTGCTGAAAATTACAAACACAGAAAGATGCACTTGAAAATATGTGTAGGCAGACTTGGGACTATTGGGCTGACTCTGAGAGCTTATACCGTGGCTTATGGTAGACTGAGTGAGTCGCTTTGGGCACCAACTTTGTAGTTGCCAACTCTGGGGTTCTTGTTGCGGAGGTATGGGATGAAAGCCAATGAGCGAGACGGCGAAGTCAGACAAGCGCACCTCGGCGGGTAGCACTTTATAACTTGGCAAAGCCTGACGGGTGCAACTAAAGCGAATTCGTCAGAAATCAGTCTTTTTAACCGTCTTGGAATCCAGGAGAAACTGAGAAAAAATTCTAAGGTGATAAGTCCTACAACGCCCGGAATAGGACGGGGCTGATCCAGTCAGCCGAGCCAGCTGAAGGTCGGCTCCTTGGTTCTAGTCATCGGAGGCTGCCGTGATCAGAGCCTAATCTGTGGTGAACCCCGCCCCCTCCCGAAACATAACTTGGCGCTAGTTGCATATGTATGTACAGACAATGTGAGCTGCTGTTTTTTTTAGAGCCTTCGTAATGGTAGCCATTTGGTATCTGGCTTTTGGTGAGGGGGCAAACAACCCACCTGTTGATCCCTCACGAACTCAGACACATACTAACTTATGTATATTTAGAACAAGTGTAGCGTCTGATGTTGCAGTATTGCAGTGCTGAAATGCGCGTTGTAGAAAGCACGCAAGGGTTTGCTGCTGTAATTATGCATGCACTCAAGCTGAAGGTATGTGGGCTATTGTGGCTACGATCGACATGAGCAAGGTAGGACTTGGTCATACCAAAACTAAATCGAGCGTTGCTGGCTGCCAACCGTTCAGATCTGTAATGGCCATTTTGGGAAACTTCGTTCAACTAGTACGTGGGTATGCATGCAGCATGCTCTTTGAATCATGGGCCTGGACTAGCACAGCCTCCAGCTTAGTGCAGGTAATGTGCTCAAAAGAGTGTTCCGGCTGACATGCAGCTGGGGAACTACGCGCATATTATGTAGTAGAGGATAGCGCGCAGGATATTGTCTGGAGTTATAGAGCAAGCCGGCTGTGGGTGTGAACCACTATTGGATAAAACGCATTGGATTAAGTCATTTACTTTAACGAGAGTGACAAAACAGGAGCAAACTTGGTCGCCTGACAATAAAACAATATAATGGCATGCATCAAGAGCGAGAGAGAGCTCTATGAAGTGTGGCAGCCCAAGGACTAGCTCTTGACATATTACGGATGGACATCACATAAGTCCTGGCTTATCAGACATATTGTACCACCGTAGATTAAACATCTCTGTCTGATGTGTTCGGTGCATAACACCGGCTTCCGCAACTGACACCTTGACTGAAGTGGATCAAGGAATAATCAGACCGGGACTTCATACAGATCGATGTAGTAAACGGCGGGCCCTTGATGATACCAATGAATATAAACACTCGTAGGGCATATTCGTCCTTTCAGATCTGCCGCTATGTGCAAGTATTTCATACAGCTGGAACCCCATCCCTCAGCTCTCACCAACATTACGTCCCCAAAAATATATCATTCTTCCATGTCAAAATCGGGAGTCGCTCGCAGTGCCTCCCGTGTTTTATCCTAAATACTTCTCCTTCCATCGCCCTTGGATGTATAGACATTTCTAAATAGAGCATGCAGTATGTAATTCATGTCAAATAACTGCAACGATACAGATCCGTTGATAGCAGTTGCTGTTGCAGGGTAGGTTCCCAGATGTGCCGCACCTAGCAGTGCTTCTTACCCTCAATACTTGGTTGGCCGCTGCTGTGAATTGTTCGGGCTTTACGTCACAGTGTTTATGTTACCACCTGCAATGACTTTGACCGTGGGCAGTTTCACCGCTCTTCAGCCTGGAGGTATAATATTTGAATATCATGAGGCTTATACTATTGTTGATGAATGCGGAGCCGTCGACTGTCCGAATAATTGAGTAGCACCAGCCAAGGTGACAGGTGGGAAGTTGAAAACCCTCCGACTATCTCAGCAGATTGAACATGGCAGCACAGATAATATACACAGTAGGCAGCTGCTATATCTATGATACGAGCAACTGAGTTGGGCACGGTTTACTCATTTACAGAAATCAATATTCCACTGCATATCGACGGGACATGATTTGCCAATGCCCTATTTGCTCAAGTGCACTCTGATAGAGCTGACTGGAAATTCACGGACTTCAGGTCAGTGCAACCTGCTCAAGGTCTGAATCCATCGACGCATTTGTGGTCAGGCACACGGAGGCGATTGTACCGGCCAGGACGAATGGGTCAATCTTTGGCAGATGGCCTCCCTCGATCATCGGATATGTATGCTACTCCTAGGCCTCGATACACAAAGGATCCTGGACAGGATGCGAACAACCACAGGGATCGCCGCAGTAGCAGGACAGAGAAAAGCTCGCTGGCGCTAACAATATTGAAAACTCTTCGTGTCATAAAATACGATCATTATGGGGTCAAGAACCTTCGCAGGCATCTATTAGTTTGTTCACCATGAATGGTCGCGGCTTCCTACGTTCAGATCACACTGCCCATGAGCCGCCACGGTCATTATGTACCAGAACATTCCGCTCGCCGAAGTTAAAATTTTGATCTGGAGAAAACGCTTAGTTACTTGATGATAATCATTACATTCACCAAAAAAAAAACTGCCTGGCTGAATTATTGATTTGGTGGATAATATTCCATAATGATAACCCTTGAGGAGCATTTCAAATCACGGGTTTTGGGTACGTACTGGTGGAGCAGGATGAATGGGTGCGTGTTTTTGGCCAAGTCTAGGTGAGGTGAAGCCAATCATAATGGACATATCGAATTTCGATTAGATTATTATTGAACAAAATCAGCCGAGTAATTTGATGTGAATGTAAGGAGACCCACAATGCGGGCGGCTGCCTAGGTCACCGCCCCTGGGCGGTGAGATCTCTGGCTGATTCTGCCGGATTTGAAATTTTCCTTCCAAGTATATAAACCCATCACCTCTCCCAAGAGCTACGCTCACTTCCTTTCCTTTTCTCTTTAGCTCTTCTTTGCCTTTTGGCTTAGATCAAGTGTAGTATCTGTTCTTTTCAGTTTAATCTCTGAAAGAGTTCTAAGGAACTCAATCGTGATTATTCTAATTTTTGTTCTTAGGGAGTGCATCCTCTGGGCTTGCCCATGATCGCTCCCACAGTGTCCCTTGCCCTACACTACCGCAAGGCTGACGCGAACCTATTTTTTCATTGCAATCTCTAGCTGGTCCTAGGGATGTGAGGAAGAAATCCATTGCGAATATTAAACACTATGGACGGGATGAAATTCTGCCACAAGGGTCGCAGATATGCTTCATCCAAGATTTTTGCCGAGGGACGTAAATTTGGAGAGGTGAACGAGAAAGTCCTTCGGGGACCCATCATACCGGGTAGGGTTGTAACGCGACTTGCGAAAGTACACATGACTGTATTCTGTAGCAGAAAGCGATTTTCAAGTAGAACCGAGCTCGGAGTTGGACACTATGCCAGGACTCATTATTATTGGTTATGCTTGCACGGTGATGATTATCTTGGTTACGAAGTACTGAGAGGAGAGTAAAATTAGCGGATCCAACGGATCCAATGCAAAGAACGTGGTAAAGAAGCTGTACAAGCAACCGATTTGGCACAAAAATGTGCTTCACTAAGGTCAAAACAGCAGAGAAATAATTGACAGGAAACGTAGAACAATGGCAGCTTCCGTATCATCGCAAAATAGCTAAACTTCCCAATGAAACAAAATTAAATAAACTAATAATGCTACATCTTTGCGACGCAAGAACGTCGGTGAAAATAAAAATAAAATAAAAATAAAACTTTGCTAGAACCTGTAGCCTTGGCCATAAACTCACTACTCTTATCATAGCAAAACGTCCCGCGCCCTCGCCTTCATAACGAAGACAAAAATGGCCGACAACGCAGCAGGCACGATGATCGACCCAAAGATATTCGAGTACCTCCAAGCTCATGCCGAAGAGCAGATCGAGGTTGGCGATAGATTGAATCAGATCATCACTGTGCTCAACCGGAATATTGCGATAGCACAGGGTCACCTCACGCGAATTCACGCCACTCCGCTTTCCAAGAGTACGTATTTTCCCATGAAAGTTTGACCAGCAACGTGGTAGGACACATTACTGACGACTGGCGCAGTGGCTTCTATGTTGAGCACTGTTGAGAATGATGCGATCCAGCCTGCAATACAGAGCATTCGAGAGCTCGCTCAGTTCGCTTCGAAATACCCGTACTACAAGTATGCATCCGTGACCCCCCCCGACCCCCCCCCTTTTTTTTTTCTTTTACAGCAGATGCTAATAACCACTAGATACAATCACAAATGGACCCGATCTGTCCAAAGTCTCATCGCTTCCATGCTCCTGACTGGCTGGCTTGGTGGCCTAGGCACCGAGAGCAAGCCTGGCGAGCTTGGTAGGCTGTTGAGAATCGAGGAAATTGGCGGGATTCTTCAAGGTAAGAGGCAGATTGTGAATGCGCCTTCGAGATCACTGAAGTAATAACGATTCTGTACAGTCCCGGTAAACGTAGAGGAGAAGGATGAGTTCCACATTACCATCGAAGAGTACATCATCGCCTTGACCGACTTGACCGATGAGCTTAGCCGTCTAGCCATGAACTCGGTCACCTTGGGCGATATTGAGCTCACGGTGCGCATCAGCCAGTTTATCAAGGATCTGTTTGCGGGCTTTCAGCTGCTGAACCTGAAGAACGACATCGTTCGCAAGAGGATAGACGCGGTCAAGTATCACGTCAAGAAGGTGGAGGATGTCATCTACGATTTATCACTGCGCGGCCTCATCCCTAAGAAGGAGGCAGACCAAGAATCTTGAGCTTGCCATCAATTCTCATAAGGAAGAAATCATTGGCCAAGCATAAATGCACCATTAAATCCCTTGCCCACCGTCGCCGTACGATCTTTTCAAGACTACATCTGATTGACTACAAGTCCGGGAAGGTGGATGGATACTTAAGCTCCAACGTGCATGTTAGGATTGATTATTTTCAATGCGTGGATTACGGCACAATCTCATAAAGCTCTTGGCCAAACAGCCCCTTAAAAAGAAAATAAAAACAGGGAAATTTCAGAAAGTAGAGCATTCAGATAATGGTAAATGAATCTATAGCACCAAGCCAGGTCAACAATCCCTGGAAAATGAGCTGATCTTCTGTTGTAAGTTGCGTTGCTCCAGCATTATCGCTATCGCCATGTGACCTGCGGGAGCTACCGCCCTGCTCCGGCATAGGGAGGTGGCCCTTTTTCCCAACTTTAAGTGCAACTAATCGTTTACCGACGAGCTTCCAGCGTCCACCACGCTCGTTTTTTTTTTTTTTAAAAAGTATACGCCCAGAATGCCATTGATCGACCCGGTCACGATGTCCTCTCCTGCTGGCAAGGCTGAGGCACCGTCCTCGCAGAAACCCGCCGACGGCGATGCTCCCACCAAGCCCATCGTTATCCTAGGTTCGCCGCAGGCTCAAGCAGCGCGCCACATCCAACCTGTGGTCCTGATTTCCCTGTTCTGCCTCCAATTCGGCACGCTGGTACGGGATCCCGTCGCGGCCATGTGGACTGCTGTCCCCGTCGTTCTCGGGGTGCAAGGTGCCTACGCTATCGTGTGCCTCCCGCCCGCTGGCTCGCAAGGAGTGAAGGCTCCTAAGAAGCCACGCCCTGGCGAGAAGAAGAAACAGGCCGCTGACGCTGGCGGCCCGAACATCGTCTTGGTAAGTCGACCTTAGCACCCTGAGAGCTCGCCCATAGCTTCTACCTAACCCCTCTGGACCGTCAATTGCTGAACTGGCCTAAATAAAAAATTTAGACAACGATCCTCGCGCTCTTCCTCACTCTGTTCTCGGCAGGCGCATTGCACCTCGTCTTCGTTCTCTTCGGCGCGCCGCTCCTGACCCACGTGCCTAATACCTTCTTGTGCTCGCTACACCTCGCTCTCCTCGCCCTGTTCCCGCTCTTCTACGCCCACGGCGTCTCTGGCACCGCGTGGCAGGAGATTCTGGGGGCCCGGGCGCCGTTCGATGAGGTATTCGGGGGCTTAATGGGAGGCTGCTTCGGTGCTTGGCTTGGCGCCGTCCCAATTCCCCTAGACTGGGATCGTGAGTGGCAGAAGTGGCCCATCACCATTCTCTGCGGGATCTACGGCGGGTACATACTTGGAAAGCTCATTGGGGGGACGTTGGCTTTCGGCACGAGATTCAGTTGAACGTTGTTTTTATTTATAGATATTCGTCTAGTTCAGATACGCCTCATAAACCACGAATAAACCGTGACTAGACGTGGCTGTAGGGAGAAAATTTTGCAGCAAATAAGCTTCGGTGTTACGAAACTCATCATAGGTCACACAGGGATGTATTCACGCGTATGATGCAGCAAGATATATCTAGAAGCTGTTCTGCATTATGACACTGTGTCTCGTTTAAAGTCTAGCATAGCAAGGCACGGAGCTGCTTCCGAAGGCGCACTTGTCGCTCAACCCTTTCACGCAAAGCCATAACAAAAGGGCAACCCCCAATATCCCCTATTCCCCGCTGTACCGTTCCCATGGACACATTCATGTTGGTGGGAATGAGTCCATGCTTCATTTGGGAAGCCTACTGCTCCTCATCACCGTCGTCACTCCCATTTGTGGTACCACTGGGCTGCTTTTTGGGGCGGCCGCGACCACGCTTCTTGGGTGGGTTGACCTGGGCAAGATCGTCCTGCTCGTTGTTGTCACCGTCGCTTTTGTCGCCATTGTTGTTCTCTTTGGAAGCAGCATCGACCCTGCGCTTGGAACTAGCGGCCTTGGTACCGGAGGGACGAGCAGTAGAGGTGGTGGTAGAGCCACCACCACTACCGCCAGTGTCATCGCGATAACTCTTGAGGAGTGTTTTTGTGAACCGCTGGCTATGGGTGGGTAGTAACACAATAGTTAGAAAGAAATATACAAAAAATAAGATAAAAAAACGAAGTAAATAACTAAATAATTTCTTGCTGGGCTTGACTGGGATAAGCTACGCCATGATAAACAGAGAGGAGTAACTCACGAGATGGCGTCCTTAGTAGTGTTGGCATGGCCGATTTCACGCATCTTCTGGATGACCTTGTCCCAGTCAATCTTGCCACCCTTCTCACCCACGTTGAAGTTGGCGATGAGGATGCTCATGAGGAGGTCCTTGTCAGCCTCGGGGGTCCACTTCTGAGGCATGACGATGAATCTAGCAGACTGGCTTCGTTGGTGACAATTGTGTAAGTTTTTGGAAACAGCTTCTTTTCGAAGATTGATGATGGAGTTGGTGTATGGTAGAGGTCAAGGAGGAAGGTAATATAAGATATTCGTAATCAAATGAAATTGGAAAGTAAACTCAAGTGTAGAGGGTTTAATCCTCCCCAGGCTGCCGGTCGGACTATTCGTGACAAAGGTGTTATCGACGTTAGAGACTTTAAATCTTAGAGGGTGGGACACGGCCGTTACATTCTCCATATGGGATCGTCGACAAATGTGTAAATTCACTTCCTAGAGATGACACTGACAATGGAAACAACTATGAGGAACGGCTCCGATGAGTACGATAGATCGTAGCCTATCTTATGTATTTCTCGAGCAAGTACAACTACAGACTATGCCCTTTGTGCATGTGCATACGCCAGACTATATACATCCGGACTGTAAATGTATAGGTCAAGCACAGAACTGTCGTAGATTTCCCTGAACAATGGTTTCAACCAGCAATATATGAAGTGAGTGAATTGCTAGTAGTTAGAAACCAATATAAACAGCTTGGTAAAATAGTCTAATAGCAAAATGGCGGGCTGGTCCTCGCTTCTTTCAGAAGATAGGTAAGAAGCATGCTTGTATGGCACTCTTCAGCACCCTTGAAACACAATTCTGTTTACTCAAGGCAGAAGAATCCTGTATGATCTGGATTTCTGCTTTAACTTAGAATCTCACCCTCGTTCCAGATACGCTCGTATCCTCCTGAGTTATGCCAAGTTGAGAAGTCTTCAAACACACAATGCGAACAACTCATAGGAGGGCGTAACAAAGGGAGGGAAGAGAAAGCAGCTCTATACCTTTATCGTTATTCAGATCATCATAGTGGCCTTCCTGACATCTTGCCTCGGAGTACCCCGCCTTAGGAAGGATATCAGACTAAAAATGCACAGGGCCACAATATATGCTGACATCACAGCTGCATGCCTGACCTTTCTCACCAGTGGGGTATTACTCCACCTCTCTTTGCTGCTCGAGGGAGCCTCTCTCCACCGGTCACAGATCTCTAAGAACAACTTGGGATCATCTGTTATCACCCCGTCCAACTCTTTTTCTATGCACCATTCCATCCAGTCCTTCTCGTTTACCGTCCACGCAAACACCACCCGACCCATTTCTCTGGCGGTTCTGAGAAAGCTGTTACCACAGCGCCCTGCCAAGCTGTACTGTAGCAAATTGAAATTCATATTTGGAATCGACATGAATGCATATGCATAGGTCAGCGTGGCACCGATGTAGGCAAGTGGAAACCCCGGAAGGATTTCAAGACATAGTTTCACGTACGGGGCCTGTCAATGGGGGACTCGAGGTCAGCAGTAATTCAAGAAATTCAAGTCTTGTCAAAGCAGAATGACCGACCGTCCAACACCCCAGAATTATACGCTCCTGCCATGGTCGCGACGTTGGGACTGATGCTATAGCTTCTGCTAGACGAGTGAGCAACTCTGTGGCATCATCGTCTCTCTATTATTCAAATCCTTAGCAATGCGGCATCATCGGGTGAACAGGCGGATTTGCCAAAAGCGGCCAACCTACCTTGATATCCAACAGAATCCACTTGTCCTCAAGTTCAGGCTGCGCAAAGTACTCGAGCAAATCGACCAGCCGAGCCATCGGCTGTTTTGGCTCGCGTACAGTACGCAAAGAACTAAGATAACTCCAATCGCAATCCGCGACTTTTTTGGTGTCGACGCCGAAGCACCGCTTCAGTGTGGAGTCCTAGATACCGATCGCTGCGGTAAGCATCAAGGGCAAAGCAGGAAGGCATTGCCAGGTGGGATTTAGTATGTATGGCTCGTACGGCGGCAGCACCACCATCACTGGTATTTACTAACATGGGACAACACCACGACGCCATCTTTCGACAGGTGCAGATCAGTCTCAACAGCGTGGGCGCCAATTTCTACAGCACCGCGGAAGGCCGCCATTGAGTTCTCTGGATACAAAACTTTGTAGCCTCGGTGCGCGATGGCCTGTGGAAACCAAGAGGGTTTCCCATCTTGTTGTTGCAGCGTGTTCGAATCCTTGGGGACCGACGGTAATGCTGCTGCAAACCGTGCTACTACCCGTACATATTAGTGATGCTTCCATCCATTTATTGGCTCTGCGGGACCTCCCACTTGACCCTAGAACAGATGATGATCGGGGTCGGAGAGAGGAGGGGCTAGAACGGAGGAACGGGAAATTAAACCAGATAAAAGCAAAGCCAACCATCGCGAAATCAACAGCCGGCGAATAAATGTAGCTACTTACAGGGTACTGGAGTCCCCCGCATTTCACCCTTTGTTAATAGTGGTGTGAACTCTTGAGCAGTCATGTTGGTGTTCGTCGAGACCGATTTCTCAGAGAGCGGCAACGGTGGGGTTAAGTCAGGATGCCTGCGCGAGCGACCAGGAAGTCGGGAGAGTGAAACTAGAAGTCGCGACATATGCGGTGGGCTGGTAGGTTAGTGCAGCAAGTGGCCTGTCTCTATACCTCCTCCGTACATAGGTCTATATATAACAGGGGTAAATTAACAGAGAAGGCAAAGAATATCCCGAGTCAAGCTGAGATGTCACATCCGAGAACTATGCAAGAAGCCAGGTTTAGCGCTCCGGACGCTGTTAGAAAGTCCCGGCCTTTCCGTTTCATGCAACCATGTATCCCTCCTTTTTTTTCCCCCTACGGAAATCATGCAATACATGGAAATTCTCATGTAGGCAGATGACTTGCAAGGCACAAATCGTGCGCTAATAACTGAGTGCTATGGGGATAACCCACTGACAGCCCCGAGACAGGTAACGTGCTTCAAGATGACTAAACCACATCACCACTTATTAGCAAGCAGTGCAGAGGCATGCAGTTATTAGCCACTAGTGGGTTTTTTTTTTTTTTTTTTTTTTTTTTTTTTCCCTCTTCCTGCTTTCGCTTCCATTGAGCGATGTGAATTGGACCACGCAGCTAAGTAACGTACGTACATAGGTAATCAGTGGGAGCTTCGTCGGTGCCTTTAAGGTCCTTAACTCCGCTACACCCGCACTGCCTGCAACTTCTAGCGCAGAGTTATTTTGTTGCCACCCTACACTACCCTTACTTACAAGGGATTCCTTTGCTCCCCCTGCCCACTCTACTGATGAACCCCCCGAGGAGTCCCTCGGGCTGTCGCAGTGTCAAGCGGCACGTTTTTATTCTCCGCATTCCGTGTGGCGCTTTATTGCGCAATCTGCCTGCGAGGCGGATGCCTTAATAGACGAGAACCTATCCTGCTGGGAGGAAAGGGTGCCGTACAGCCACCACCTAACTTAGGCTTTAACACGGAGGTCGAACGCCAACAGCTGAGCCCTGCAAATGACCAAGTAAAAGTTAACACTTCGGCGGAGCTAATGTACGATTCGGATGAACATAGACTTGCTATCTAAACCGTAAGTCATCGCTGGAGTTCAGTCACATCCCGCCTTTTCGCAACCTGAGTTATACCGAAACTACTGGAACGGGCAAAATGTATCAAGAGCTTGCTGCCTCTTCAAATTGCTGTGGGCATAGTACTATTGTCGGTCATCTTTACTTTTTCTACCGAGGCCTCACATAGTTTCCGAAACTTAAGGACTGATACTACCAATTCAGCATCGAAATATGCTGCAAAGAATTTAAAAAAATAAAAAAATAAAACATACAACACTGAGGATTCGCTGGTGGTCACCCACCCAACTACTAATTCAGCGCTTTCCAGCTTATCTATGGGGGAGCGGACGGGACCCCGAGTTCTCTGGAAGCTATGGTCGTATGTGATTGTAGGGGGTTTTACCTATGTTTATATACAAACGACGGGATGAATACATGTAAGTAAGTCATCGCACCCAATGGCCATTTGCGAAACGATTCACTTTGGAAGTTTTCTGGACCGAAATAAAAATATTTAGTAAGAAGATGTGGTTATCTCATGAAACTAGTTATTTCAAGAGGAAAAGAATGAATGAAAGCAAAACATTTCTTTAAGCAGCCTAGCATCCGCATCATATGAGGTACACACTCTTTCGTCGTTCCCCCACACTCTAACCGCTTGAGCCACAAATCACAAAATATCTAGAACAGTACGCACGACATTTTGGCAAACCCGAATAATATCTTTCCAGTGCACGGGGGCACGAACTCCAATATCCTACTCCTAACAACCCGGAAGGAGGTTTGTGGTTTCTCCAAAAGTAGATACAAAAGTAATCCAGGGAATCCTCTCCTAGATATATTCCTCATAAACTTTAATACGCCATTAATCATGTAAAAGAAAAAAGATAAATTCGAACTAGAGATGACATCAGATGGAAAACTCGTCATCCTGATTTGCTGCTCCCAAAACTGGCCCCCGTAGGATCACCCAGAAGATGTGTAAGCAACTTGGATCAAATCATATTCCCAGACTCAGAGTGAGGTTATCCAATATAGATTCTGGGTCATTTCGTGTTCGATTGGGATGCACCAACCTGGTGCGGAGATCATCACCTTGAACATTGAGGTATAGATCGCCTGCTGATCCCAAATCCTCAGATGAGCTGAGGCTGTCATCGCTGAAGCTTAGAACGCTTTGTGGGGGTGCTGAGTCTGCAACTTTAAGGTCTTCCAGGTTGAAACCGGTAATCTCCCAAGAATTTGGTGCCCAGCTGTCGAAGTTCTGGCCTAAGGGTACGGAGGTCTCCAGAGAAATGCTCGGGCCACCGTAAATCGCGTCGTACAGGTTGATTTGTCCACCATCGAGGGAGCCAAGCAGAGCCTCCCACTCCGAAGCGGACATTCCGGCCGCTGCGCCTCCCTTATTGGTAAGAGGTGCAGTAGAATAAGGCGACGGGAGGTCGTGTACAGAGTGCGCGACATTTTGCAAGCTAGCCAGTCGCGTTTGTGCCGGCGATGAAGGTTGTGACGCAGCCGGGGTGGAGTTAAGTGACAGGTAGTCAAGGTTTTGCTGTGCCCTGTTCGTCGAGGTCATGAATGCCGTTTGAGAAGCACCAGGGATAGAGAAGTGATGGCTCTCAGGAGACAAGGTCGGCCGGTGCACAGAATCATCAAACGAGGCGCGGGATGTAGAGCGGTACAGCTCAGGACTTGGACGCACTGAGGAAGACTGTGGCATAGTCATGCGGCGAATGCGCTCCTGTTGTGTTGCCAGGTTGGTTTCGCTTGCATTTGCGGCTGCATGTCGTCCGAGAGCATATGCCGGCTTCTTTGCAGAGACCTGGGCGGGTTTGGGAGGTGGGGCTAGCAGGGCTGGTTCTGGACTTGCGCTGGCCTTGAGACGCGGTGCTGTTTGCTCATCGACCGATATGAGCATGGATGCGACCTTGATAAGATCGTAGGTCCCCGGGGCTCTGGCTTTCAAAAGGGTCTTGAGAACAGCATTAACAAGGCGCTCACCGTCCTTGACAATCTTACTGTCGTGCTTCAGATCCATTGTCTGATACAGTAAGGTGATCGCGCACAGGTCAAGCACATCTGTACGGTTGAGACAGAATGAAAAGGCCATGCTTCGCTCCTCGAGAAGTTGGTTAACCTGTATGATATGCTTGCTGGCCTCACCCACTGCAAAGAGACACGGCGCCGCTTTGGCTCCCAGTGAGGACCCCACAGCAGGGCGGTGAATCAGGATCCGAGTATAGTAGTAGACAAGTGCCTGCAACTGTTAGATTACACACTCGAGTGTCACTCAAAGGGTAGCTTACCAGAATTGGGGATCGGCTGCCAGTCACATCCGTGGATGGCTTGCCCTGAGCAAAATGCAACTTCAAATGGCCAGGCAAGTTTTCGTTCCATTCGGACGCCTCCAAGTCCAATGCTAAAATTTGTTGCAGAGACAGATCATGAGATGTAGCGGCGGGATAGTTCTTCTCTAAGACCTTGGCGAGTATGCGAGAAATTTTGAACAATGCCAGTGCACTGGAGAGTCTCGTGTGCTCACCGGGGAGGGTAGGTTGAAACCCTTTCTCAGTTACATACTCGTCGTCGCAATCAGAGGGGTATTCCGCATGGATGTCGTCCTCATTCAAGACCTTGGGTAGACCAAGCATTGCGGCAGAGAAGCTACGACCTAGTCAGCAAGACAGATTTCATACATGAAGCTAATCGAGTTTGACATACCAATCGAGGGTATACAAGGTCCAGAAAACTTTCTTTCGTGTTTCAATAGTCAGTGCGCCAAAGGAGAACCTCTTTTGACTCTGGTGTAGGCCTAAGCGGTGGGACAGGGCGACAGCGACGCCTTTGTAGTGAATCAATCGCTTGTAGTCTGCACGAATGGAGCAGTACATCAAAGCAAGTATCAGACATTGCAACGTGTTCATGGTGTTCTCCATCAATATCGAGTCCAAAGCCTTTTGCCAATTAGCCTCACAAGCCGCAATTTGTTCGACGTCTGGACGTTCGCTGGACAGGGCGGCAATGCCAAAGACAAGATACAATTGCGCTGTCTTGTAGGGGCTCTTCATCTTCTCGGCATCCGAGACAAACTCTTCATAAGTACGCAAGAAAGTAGGCTTGTGCAGAACGGGGAATAGCGGTGCCCATTCTTGGAAATAGACGTTGACGCATCTGTCAGAAAATAGTCGGGGCGGAATCGTTGTGGCCGATGACGGTGACTCGGCAACCAATGGGTAACAACCTTGAATATGTAAAAAGGCCTCAGGGTTGAAATCCGAACAAGATTTTCCACTCTCCTGCATTTTTCGCTTGAAGGTTTCTGGGGTTTATCATTAGACGTGCCAAAGGATAATCTTGCCTGGACGGGAGGAATTACCAATAAATGAACGACCACTGGAGGGGCCCATGAAGTAGGAATCGGAGTTTTCTACCCCAAGCAATAATGGGGACGCCTGTACGCGGAAAGTGTCTTCTCGCATCGACGAAGGCGAATCGCCGCCCTTGGGTTCCGATACTGGTGGACTTGGAACAGATCCTATGGACGGTTGGCGAAGCTGATGGCTGTGCATCTTGGAGAGCATGTCTATTTTCTCATCCTTCTCATCAAGGAGATCCTTTAGTTCCCTAACCTCGGTCTCGAGCGCCCGCACGCGCTCTTCGAGCGACTCTGTGTAGCCCCTAGGGAAGGCTCTACGGCTGAGCTTATCACTGGTGCGACACTCGAAACCGACATTCGCACATTGCGTACAGCAAGGTCGAATGCCGTCGCAGCGAATCTTCTTGCTGCGACATCTATCACAGGCCTACAAAGAAGTATGTGAGTTTAGAGGAATCTGTATGATTAGGGTGCTGGGGTTCACAAACCTGGGCGATGCGGCTTTGCGAGCTGCTGCCCACCTTGATGACCTTCATAGGCAGGATTCCAGGCATTTTGAAGACACTCCACTAGTTTCGCTGCTTTATCCTGGGGGATTTTTATGATCGAAAGATGGCTGCTTGGGTCCAGTTGGACCTTTGGAAGGCTCCGCAAGCGACGTAGGTTCGCGATGAGCTTCTCCCTGCGACACTGAACGAGGGCACGGCTTAATTTCGGTCTGTCTGAATCATCTCGAGGTGCCGCATGCGACAATAAAATCCGTATGGCAAGTTAAATCTCGTCGCTCCGGTTATCAAGTCCGATCGGGTTCCTCCGATGACAGCTACCGCAAGATCTAGACTACGGTGGAGGCAGGTTCTGCCGGAAGCGATAGCAGAGTTGAATTGGAAATAGTTGGGGTAACAAGGAGACTGCGCGAAGGAGGATTACGAAGGGTTCAAATCAGATTGGAAGATGCGGCGTGCACGCGGGGACTCTGGAAAAAAACCCACCGGGGAGGGGCCAAGAAAACGTGCTAATGCTCACTAAAACTCGGGGGCGCATGGTCGTCCGCCAATGGGCGTGGTAGTTGAAATCCGGGGAGGACAGGGGTTGAGCAGACAATGCGAATCAGCTACTTGGCTGTCTACTTCGGTTTCGATGTTCCCCTCCCCCGTCCATCCGAGATGGTCAATCTTGGCCTCCGGTCCGCTCTGGATTTCTGCGACGCATGGCAGCTGTGGTTAGCACGCAGGCGGATCGTCGACCACGTCTGCCACTAGCTCGAGATGTGAAGCGTTGCCAGCGCCGGCACTGGTTTAAGGTTTCGACTCATTACATCAACGTGACACTCCATTGATTAACCAGAACCAGGAAGAGAGGGTCTACCGTTTCCGCTCGTCGATGACGGCGTCGCGAGTTTACCAAAAGGGGGGTTTCCCTAAACGTTCTGGGGACTTTTCGGAACCCCAGAATTCTATCGATTGCCCATGTTACGCTATTTGCTATGAGTCCTGTCATGCATCGAATCAGGACCGGCTCTCGTCTTAATTCCCTCCCATTCCCAATTGATACATACTAGGTACCCATAGGAACTGTTTACACCAGATAGAACCGTCCAAAATCATCTCCCCAATTACTCCCATTTACTTGTGCCAACCACACGAACCTGAAGAGCACACGTAGGTCCAAGCATCGATCGAGTATATTTCTACAGTCTGGGTTGAAAGTTATAGGATATATCGTCCCATCCTTCAAGAGTGCAACCAAAAAAAAAAAGAAAAGAAAAAACACACACACACACACACACACACACACACAACTTTGAGCTGAGAACAAAAGCCACGTGGATGCTACCCTCCCTAGGTTGTCCATGCTTCCTTACGACCGACGACAATGAGGTGTCCCAAAACAGTGCGGGAGGCACAGCGAACCAGTCTAATGTGATGTGCGCATAACTATCACATCCGTCCCCTCCATTAGAACTAGCGTGCCTCCATTGGGCGCGATGTTCGACTTTGTACATCCTTGGGTAAGTCCTCGGACAATCCAGTCTTACTCGCTCGGCGAATCTTGCGTATTCCTTTTTACGCTTTTAAGTGTTCGGTCGAGAACTGTAAAACCATAGGATACAATTCAGCCCTCAGTTCTGGTTTCAAATTGTATGGATGCGTGCTATGAAAGTTAAGGCTCTAACATACGATGAGCGGCCAGTCGATACGAAAACGAATCTCTAGCACCGGATAGAGAGCGCCAACCCCGATTAGGGATTAGGTGGAGCCGTGGTGGCCTTCTACCAGGGCTGTTGAGTCAGAAATCCTGACGATGGATTTGGCTAACTAGGTAGGTTAGGACCCCAGAAACCCAGAAAGAGGGCGAAGTGGTGGAGGTTAGAGGCAACACGCGTCGTCGGCATTGCCTTTGCATGATGTAGTCAAGCTGGCGCAAGCCGGATCGCGCTTCAGTATGGCTTCGTTGACTGGCTGCTCCCTCGCTTGTTTTAGTTCAAATTGATACACACACATTCTGTACATAATGCCTCTAATCGCTTTCAGTGGACTATGTCAAGTACGTAGGTTATGTACCAAAGTTGATGGTTGCTTGTAGACCCAAAGCCCCGGGCCGAGGAATTTGAACCAACCCTGCACCCTATCCCTTACGATAGGCCATACTTGGTACCACGAGACCAATGTCACTCAGAAGAAAAAGAAAAGAATGTCAGGTACGGTCAATATGTATAGCTTGTATTACCCGAAGCCCACATCTGGCCGAAATGGGCAACGTAAAGGTGGCGATTGTCCTAGACGTATGTACCCATCCCCCATCGATATGCACAAAGGATTAATCGCAGAACAATGTGTAGATATCCTGATAATTCACAATCTCCTACTAATGCCTCGGCCGAGTGATTTATTCTTAAGGGTTAACCTCACCGCGGTCCAGGGGAATACTGGGACTGCTGGGTAATGGATATGGGAGAAAGGGTGGCGCAATCTACCGTAGATCCAGACCGACACAATACACTAGACAACTGTAGAGTTCCCGACCAACCCGTTGCTTCTTGCAACACACCAATCTCACTGAGCTTGCCTCCCAGAACCACGAAGGGGTCCAACCCCTCGTTCCTTTTCGGGTTCAACCGGAGCACTTCTTCTGTCGCTCGATGCATGATCCGGATAGCAGCCAATCAAGGATCAGCAACGCGAAGCGTTAGTCCGATCGTACGAAGTTCAGTCTGGGGAATCTGGGGTATATGCAAAAAGTGATTGGCAACCCCACGTAAGATTCACCCAGCTACATGGTTCTTGACTCGTCAGCTGAAGTCGTCTGCTGCCTTGGGTTCCTGTTCTGCTCCGTCTTCTTCCATGGGTGGGGTTCGCCCTAGGCCCAGGTATGATATAATCGTATCATCCTCCATAAGCTTGTCTCTCTAAGGCAGTTCGCTGTTAGTTAGTCGGTACTATCAGGACGAATGACTATCCGGAACTCCGGAGCGGAGTCGACAGGCAAATTCACTCAAAGTGTCTGTCTGATGGCTCCTACGGTGTCGTTCCTAGGCTCAACGTACCTGGTCTTCTAGTATCCTTAGAGTTCTTGTGAGTAAGCCCAGCTCTGTCTCCTTGAGCTGTAGTGCGGTCTCGACCACCTCATCGCGAACAAGACCGAGAATTCTCCCTAGGTCGTCATGGGATTCAATGGTTTTGATCTGCTGCTGAATTTGTTCCAGTACCACGGTGACTGCTCTCAATCGAAAGACGGGGGCTAATTCATGGCTGCTTATAAGATTCTCAAACTCGGATGCCTTGTCAGTCACATCCTCGTCGTTCCAATATAGTCTCAGATGTCGCGTTCCGTCTGTCTCCTGAAGCATTGCAAACTGAAGACCATCCTCTTCGTTGAGGCACATAAGATAAACAAATGGCGCTGACCACTTGGGTATACCGTTTTCCGCATCTTGAATTTGCAAAGTTGGGGGTGCCCCAAAAACGAGACGCTTGGCTTTCTCCAAAGGATCGTCGTCCATAGAATCTAGAGGCAGCATCATATTCCTTGCCGTAGCTCCCGGCTCAATAAAACCGTAGCTAAACAAGATCTCAGCCGCCGATTTCCCTTCTCCATAGTCAATCGTGATCTCTTGGCCCGCTGTCACTGAGGAACCCTTTCTCAATAGCAGTGTCACTTCATCTCTCTTATCTTCTTCAAAATAGGCTGACGCTTGCCGAGAATGATTGACTAGGTCGAGGCAAGGCACCATTGCCACTCCAGATTTGGGAAGTTCCAGGGACCGTGACCGGTACAGTGCATCAAGAAGTACCCAGTCTTGGGCCGTGACGAGCCCATCGACGCTGAGAATATCGTACCAATAGGGGATATCATCGCACTGGATGCGAATCTCCTCAAATTCCTTGGCTAGTGCTGACAACTTTGCATTTACCGCATGCTGTTCTATGGTTAGAAGCCACTCAATGCTTAATCCGAGGGCCAAAGCATTGGAGAATGCAAAAAGGGCTATACCCACCTCGAGTGATGTTCCTCGTAGATACGTCAACTCCGGAGGTGACCACATAGTGGGTACCGGAACCTGCTCCGGGAGGAGACAAAAGTATTGCGTCCAAGGAGACATGCCTCCCTTTGGTCCATCGTAATCCGGCGATGAAATAATCATTTGCATCATCAGAAACAGGAGTATGTCTCGCCGATGTGACTGTAGGAACTGTCAACTCAAGATATAGGGGCACATAAGGTTTATGATATCAACCAACCTCATGCCCTGCCACGCTGAGCAGGTCTCGAAAGTTCTTGTCCTCTTTCGCATACTCCTCCACTGCTTCGGCAGAGAGAACCAGTTCTTTAGGAATCGAAAGTAGGCTCGGAATCTCGACATTATCAGGCTCATTCACAAGGTCTCTCTCTGCAACCAAGCCGAGACCGCTGCCTTCGATCTCGGCAACCTTGACGTCAAAGAAACTGACATCGTTAAAGCCGCACCAGGCCGGCAGTGCTTGGATCGAGAATTCTCCTCTCCGCATCCTGAACCGCTTCTTTTCGGGCAGCCTAAGGCGGTATTACTAGGAACACTCGTCTATAACAGGCCCGGTTTTTATTTTATTTTTTAAGAGCAGCTGTTCGGTTGTATTCGGGTTTGGTTTGTTTTGTCGAGCTAGCTTTGGTAGATTTCGGGTTATTACTGAAACAGGCCTGTAACTATCTTCTCCAAACTCACAAGCCCGGGGTGGTGGGGCGGCTCAACCCACCTCCGAAGCTACAGCACATGCTAAACTCACCGGGGGATCCAAAATAACAAGCGGTATAGCTGGCAGGAAACCGAAAAATAAATTCCCACTCTATAAGCCATGCAGATTTTTATCTTGTCTATATACACGCGTCTATTTTTATAATGTTCACGAAGTGTGCTCCTCTAAACCCGTCTAAGCCCATCTAAGCAGAGGTAGACGAAGGAGGGGTGCCAGTCATAGTTCCGTTCGTGGTACCGTTGCCACCGTCAGGAGCGCCGCCAGCGAATGCAGCACTGGAGCTGGTGTGGCCGCCGTCGGCATCGAGATATGCAGCTGCAATCTTCAGTTAGCATAATGTCCCGGTAACTGAGGACTGCGAAGAGAAGCGAGCGGAATGATTCTTAAGACAATAGCGAAATGCTTGACTTACCGATAGAGTAGTAGTCGTTGTCAGTGTAATCGGCGGAGCTGTTGATACCAATCTGAATCCAGGCGAAAAGACCATCTTCAATGGAATCGCCGAGGTACAAGTACTGGGGGAAAGGGTCGTAGGAGGCATCGGCTTGAACAATAGACCACATGTCCTCGTCGTTGGTAGTCACATCCACCGTGTTGGTGTTGTAAGGGTAAGTGGTCTCGACTTCTTCACGTAGATCCTCAGGCCAGAAGAGCTGTCCAATGTGTGAAACCGGGGCGTCCCTATTAAATCGGTGAGTAAATAGCTCTGCTTAAGAGATCTAGAAGACTGTTTCGAGTTACTCACCACACCGAGATGGTACCATTAGGCTCAATGGTAGCGTTGGTATGGGACAAAAGATGAGTGTGGGTAGCACGGCCCTCATAGTGTCCAGGAAAGATTGTCTCGAAGCTGACTACACCATCGTGGTCTGTAAGCTGGATACCGCGGAGGTATGTGGAGTTCAGACCATCGGCAGCATAGTTGCCGCTGGTGTAGATACCGCTGTAAACACCAGTGGCATTGCAGTTCCAGATGTCGACAGCAACAGCAGGAATGGGTTCGCAGGTGTTGACATCAATGTACTGCACTTCGAGGAACAAATCGACACCTTCGCTGTAGAGGTCCTCCTTGACATTAGAACGCATGTACTCGCCCACAACGTAGTACGGTCCGTCGGTAATTTCAGGAGCCAGAATACAGCTGGTGTTGGCGTCGAACACCGTCTCAAGGGATGTGAACATGTCATAGTCATAAGTGCCCGTCATGTTGTGGTTGACGGTCTCCCAGGCTTCCAGGTCCTCCAGCGTCCGCTTGTTCTTTCGGGCAGCTATAATGTATTTAGTTTGCTTGGTACACCCCTGCATACAAGGAACCAGCATGCTTACAAGTGTTGATGCCACGCTTTTGGCGGAGGTTCTTGACCGCATCGGCACGGCGCTGAATCGAACGAGCCTTGACAGCCTGAGCGCGAGCAGAGTTCGAGCACGCACCCAAAGAGCGTGCACCAAGTCGAGCAGCGTTATCACGCGCCACGATCTCGCGCTTCATATGATGCTCATCATGTGCCTCGCCGGGGTGAGCAACAGCGCAACCAGCAAAGGCGGCAAGAGCCAACTTGGAAAAAGCAACCATTATGAATATGTAGAGAGAATGACAGTGTATATGTCACCAACAGTCTAGAAGTGAAAAGTGTCAAGTAGCGACTGAATAACGGCCGTAAAGACTGGTAATGGAGAACAGAAATGAATTGATCTGAGTAGAAATCTGGTAGATCTCTTATACTATGGACACCTAAAGCTCCATTGTGTATAGCATCGTCACCTCCCGAGGCTAAGCCCCACGGTTGGTAATTAAGGGAGTCCTCATTCGTCATGCTAGGAATGACATTGCTCTCGATATGAAGAACCTTATGTGCCAAGGCCCAAGTCCCCCGTTGTTCTACCGTTGAGTTTTGGCGGCACCGTCATAAGGAGTAGATGAACGACGACTCTCCCAGGGAGGCACCATTACGCGTCTTGACGATCCTGAAGGCACTGACTACGTTAGCAGATTCGGGATATGATGCAGCCAGGGCCTTTTGAGCCGCAGTCCTAGTGATCATGGTGGACAGCGACGGCTCATTTGCCCAATAGGGAGCGCCGCATTGGCAAGGTTACCGGCAGTTAAGCTTGGTTGTACGATATATTATGGGGAAGGGGGACACTGTTTTGTACCGGAATGTGGGAGTCTCCAGGGCAGTTCCACTCTTGTCTGCAAACGCACTAAGCTGGCAAGGCTGGTGCACGGGGCAAGAAAACAAAATTTAAGGCTGCAAACGTAATGCTTCTTGGCACAGTGGCGCTGTGCTGCTTGGCGATGAGCTTTTGGCAACTGATTAGGGGCCAGGGCCGGTCATTCTGTACCTTATTTGCCGATCATATCTTTTTATGTCAAACCCGATAGCTGCGCTACGCAGGAGTTTTGGCTACCAAAGCGGAATCTCCTGGAGAAAGCTTACGCGTGAGTCTAGGTGTTGTTGGGGGCGTTTCTCAATTATTACTTCGTCCGGCCAATCGAGAGTCTCTGGTAACATGTGGGGGGCGTCTCTTTTCCCAGGATATCACTCCTAACTTATGTACTGAGGAGGAGGAGGAGCAGTCGGGCATAAGTTTGCTCCATTAGTCAGTGGCCTGGTTAAGTGAGCCTCTTTGGGTCCCGGGAGCCAACACGGAGAATAGTTAGTTGACAGTTTATTCCCGGCTTGCAGCGCAGGTGTACTGAATCACATACATAAGTTAGGTAGGTATTTACCAAGGTAAACTACTACTGAGGTAGTTCTCTTCAATTTTGTTTCCTACCCACAGCGAATCCGTGCTGTCTCAAAGAATCTTTTTACTCAAGTGTGGGAGAAACCCCCCAACAGTGACTGGCAAACAACTAAAGTGCTCTTTATGCTGGCCGATTGCTCAGCTGCAAATTTAACCTAGTCGAGATTCATTATTTAACGGCTTTTGCTTTGTGGTGCTTGTATACTCAAAATGATTTGGATAGCCTGAAAACAGCATCGAAGGCCAATCAGGCGGGTCCCTCTCACCCCTCCCCCACTTCCAAAAAGTTTTGCCCCGCCATCAAGAATTCAAGCCCATCATGGCTGGTGGCTCTGGAAGACCGAGTGTTTCCATAATCCCAACAGCGTCATCTGTTCTGATAACCCCGGTACACTGCGGTAAAGCGATAACTCAGGATGCCACGTGATCCTCTGATCGGCCTCGTGGGAAAGCCCTCAGCAGGCAAGAGCACCACGCTCAACAGCTTGACTGATGCTTCTTCCAAAGTTGGTGGGTTTGCCCTCGCCAACGTCCGAGACGAACGACCACCCCGCTGATGCGATGCCATATAGGAAACTACCCGTATGCCCTGGCCCCGTCTGGACCAACGATGGCAGCTGCCTGTTGTTACGCTGCAGTGCTAATGTCCTATCTCCTAGGTTCACCACCATCGACCCTCAGCGTGCCATAGGTTACTTGCAGATCGAATGCGCCTGCAAGCGCTTCAACGTCCAGGACAAGTGTAAACCCAACTATGGAGGATGTGTTGACGGGCGCCGCTCTGTTCCTATCGAATTACTCGATGTTGCCGGACTCGTCCCGGGTGCTCATGAGGGGAGAGGGCTGGGCAACAAGTTTCTGGACGACCTCAGACATGCCGATGCGCTGATACACGTCGTGGATGCGAGTGGTAAGACAAACGCCGAGGGAGAGAACACACGGGGATATGATCCGTCGCAAGATATCGCATGGCTTCGTAGTGAGATCGTCGCCTGGATCAAAGGCAATCTATACGAGCGATGGGGTAATATAAAGAGGCGACATATTGCGGTGAAAGCCACAGCCGTAGAGACACTTCAGGCGCAGTTCTCTGGATACGGAAGTACGGCATCGCTAGTGGCCAGGACCCTCGACAAGCTAGCTTTGAAAGAGCCACTCGAGGCCTGGAATGAGGAGACCGTCGACAAAGTCGTTAGCGCATTCACCGATGAGAAATTTCCAACTGTAATTGCACTCAACAAGATCGACGACCCAGATGCTTATACAAACCTCATGAAGATCACAAAGATGTACAAAAACAGCAGTGTTGTACCGTGCTCAGCCAAGGCCGAACTTTTTCTGCGGAAGCTGGCGAAACAGGGTTATGTCCAATATACAGAAGGTAGTGACTCTGTGTGGACGAGACAAGATCTCATTGATGATGGTGATCCTGATGGAGGTGGACTGAAGGAGCTGGATGACAAAAACAGGGATATTGTGGACGAGTACAAGGATCTCATCCTCTACCGGTACAATTCTACAGGAGTTGTCCAGGTTTTGACAAAAGCTGCCGAGATTTTAGGATTGGTCCCCGTCTTCCCGGTCCGCAGCACGTCATCTTTCGGCTCCGGATCCGACGCGAAAGCCGTTTTCCGAGACTGTGTCTTAGTCAAGAAAAACATGACAGTGGGAGAGGTTGCGAGGAAGGTTATGGGAGATGCACCATTGGCATATGTAGAAGGTGTTGGTGGTACCCGAGTCTCCGAAGACGACATTGTCGCGGTGGGCAAGAACGATGTAAGTCCTCTTTGCCCTCATGTAATCGTGCAGGAATGTTATACTAACATGCAACTGTAAACAGGTCCTCTCGTTCAAGGTTGGAAGAGCATAGTGTGCGCTTTATAGATCCCGAGCCATCTAGCTGGTTCAGACTAATATCACAGCACTGCCTCATCCACCCAATATCATGGTCCTATTTGAACCTGTAGCATCTAAAAAGTTGAAAAGCTCGTCGTAGCCGATGCGCTATGCAACATGAGAAAAGGCAGAAATGGCATTGCTCTAGTACTGTAAATTAGAGGAATATTCTACATCAACTATATCGAATTTTTTCTCCAGATCTAACTGTAAATCATGTTCAAAATAAATCCATTCAGATTGCTTGTCTATCTTTGAAATTTTCTGGATATTCTGGATTTGGTACTAGAGGTCCCACGTCGGGTTGATATAGCATGGCAGCCTCAGCAGTGAGAAGCTTGAAATCACGACATTCCGCCAGACCCGCCAACAGCTGACGACTATGAACCGGACGGTCAATTCTAAGAACATTTCGAATTGCCGCAGTGAAAACCTTCGCCATAACTCAGACAACAACAGAAAAGAATTTACCACCTTAGCCGTCACCAGAATTCAGTTGTGATTACAAACTAGCTTCTCAATACCGCACCTCGATCTTGACATTCTCTTGGCCCGTCATGCCTCCCTCACCGCTGCCAACGTATGCCTACAAGATCCTGCCGGGCCAGCCTCCATCGCCCATCCCGGTGGAATACCCTTTATCCGAACTAGATCAGACGGACGGCTTCGTGCACCTTTCTACTGCGAGCCAGGTACGTAGTCGTTGTGGCTTTTTATTGAGTTTGCGCCCCATTTGTCTGTTTCTTTCTGTCTATAGTTACCAATGAGATATATTGGAACATATCCTCTCCCTTCTCCATTTTTGAACTGTTTATTTCTTCTTCCCTTCTCGACACTATTTTCAAATATGTATGAGTCCAAGCAGTCGTGTAGTTCTCTTGTTCGCTCATGTAGTGACAAAAAAGTGAGCTGTATGATAGCACCTGAGGCTCTACAAAATATATACAAATGTCCCCCCAAAGCTCCTTCACCCCCTCCACCGAGGACATAAAACTCTTTCTCATCTAATCACATCCTGAATGACACGCAGATCCCGACTACGGCAGGGCTCTTCTTTACTGAGGCGACCAGTCTTTGGATCTTGAAATTGCGATTCACCTTCGCGGACAAATGTACTTGGGAGAATGGAGACGGGTGCCCTCACTTGCGTGGCAACTTTGGTGCTGCCGATACGGAAGACACAAAACAATTCGTGAGATCCGAGGGCGAGACCTGGGAAGATGCTTTCTCTAAGCAGGCAGGGTGGTTGATATGAGGTCAAATAAGGTCAAGCTTCATTTACATCTTATGCAAGCCACCAACAACTTTTATTTCTGCTTTGCTATTTGAAAGTGCACGTGGATAGTTGGGCAACATATAAGCCAATTTCTAGTGTTCAAGCTATACAGTGCTCTAAAAGTACATATACGCAAGAGGGAGAGCCACCCGCCAGCGAGTCATAGTGCCCACATCCTCAGAGGTCGCTACCGCAGTATGCGACGTAATTTACTTTGTCTTCTTGCCGCTCACTACTGTCCATTCGCCGCCATCAGGTGGCTGGAGTGAGCCATCTTTTGCCACGGTCCATCCTTGCAATTTCATCTTCTTCCACTCGTCGCGGACCTTCAATTTCACCAGATCTCCGGCCGCTCTTGCGTCTTCACCGCTATCGTGGCCCTGGGGATTGTCCTGATCATCATCTACCTGTATTTTGCGATTCAGGAAGTTTTCAACCAGCCATTTTAAGCTGTTACGGATTGGAAGTCCCCGCTTGTGCGGAAACAACAGGACGGTGTCTACAATAACAGGGTGAATGATGCGGAGAGTGCTTAGGTCATTCTCTAAGCCGTGGCCAACGAGTGGGGTGTTCGGGGATATGAGGCTGAAAAAAAGATCGCGTGCATCTTTTGGAGAGGGCACAAGCTTCAGCTTCCGCTGAGGAGGTGCCGTGAGATCAGCAGATGGAATGATTGTCGGGGTTGGATCGTCGCCAGGTTTCCAACGCTCCGCCTCTGCAATGTCTTCCGGTCGGACTCCAGACCAACGAGTGTTCAGGTCGATATATTCCCCTACGGGATAGACAAGCACATCAAGAAGCTCTTCTCCGGAAGGCCATGACACTGCGGTAAGGCGGATTAACTCCATGCCATAGACCGTGTAACCCATCTCGCAATCGAAACATACGGCCCTATCGGCGGGAGCATTGGGATTAGGCGGTGTTTCGACAAAGTTGAGGACACTCGCTAGCCTATTAGGGTCGGTCGTCTTGAATACGTGATTACTGCTAGTCATGCACCCGTTGGATTGCCTCGAAGATTGATTGCAACATCGGAACTTCTTCTCCGGTTCGGATCTGTCACCAAGCGCCCTCTCAACAAAATACTGTTTCCCAGGATGGTGTAAGCAAGTGCCACCATCTGCTAATGCACCGTCCGCTTCTCGTCTACCCGGGAACACCCTAAATCGTTCTGTGCAGCGATCGCAAATCTCACGATTGCCTGTGAGTCTGACGGCTTCCTTGGCCTTTTCGATGTCACCATCCTCAGGAATAGTCGCGATGTAACCGAAGCGTTCAAGACCTTTCATGTCCATGGACAGTCGATGTAAGAAATCGACTTCCTGTAATTGGTTCAGCCCTGTTTCGATAACGATCTGGGAGTCTTTGGAGACTGCTGCTCCACCGTTAGTAGTTTCTAGGACCTTGACCCTCTCTTCTCTCCATTTATCCACGCTCATGCGCTTATAGCTCATAATTTTGTTCTTGAGAACATTCCCATAAATGGCATGCTTCTTGATGGCGATATCCTCCTCGTCGTCCAGTGTCCTGGTAATCAAGTCCTGATCGGTCATAATCAGCTCAACCTCGCCACCTTTAACCAATTTCTTGAGTTCGCTATTAAGTCGGCTATACTGCGCATGTAGTAGTTTAACCAATTGCCAGCGGATGTCATGCTTGGCTGGGGCTCTTTTCAGATGCCGTGGGTTCAGAGTCTCGGGCTTCTTTGGTGCTGTCTTGGCCGTTGAAGTCGCGTTGGATGGACTCTGCTTAGATGATCCAGCAGGTGTTCTAGGTGTGGCCGCGATATTACCATTTTTTTGGGGCTGTTTGGGTTGTTCCTCCGCAGTCTTTGCAGTTTTGGGGGTTATGACAGTTCGCACAGGCTTCACCATCTTTATATTGAGCTCGCTTTTCTTCTCCGTAATGGTGCTGTGTTGTAGTGATGCTGGCGAGCTGGGTGCCACTTTCAACCTTTTTCTTGGACTATCCTGATTCTCGTCTGTCGGATGCGTTGTCTTACTCTGGGAGTGGTCTGACTTCGCAACGGCGGGGAGTTGTGCGTCTGCTTCCACGTCGTGCTTGAACAGGCACTGGAAGGCAGTACAATTCTTGCCTGCAGGGCAAGCGAGCCCCTTGAGAAGTTGAAGTGAAGAAGCCATTGTGACAAGGGTAAGAAGCAGCAGTCCAACGATCAAGACAACCATATATATCTCCAGGTCTGCGTGCTACGCCTATTAGGCCAACTTTGTCATGTGCGATCAGAAGTGAATGGTTCATTTACAGTTCCAAAGGCTCGCATCCAGGCTGCTGTAGTCTTCTCTAAGTCTCTCACTTTCTGGCAGACGCCTCCTGTGAGCTTCTAGACACAAACCTCAAGTTTGTCTTATGCGGTTCTCTCAATGTCGCTGTGGACTGTGTGGCATTGGAGATGCTTGGGATTAGGTAACGTCAAATGAAGTTGGTAGTTCCGGGCGAAAAGGCAGCCTTGACCAAAACTGGGCGTAGATAGGTGGATACCTGGCGTTTTATTGCACACCACGGGTGGCTGCAGTTGTTATTACCCGAAATGCAACGCAGCCACGACCTCTGATGGGTTTGTCCAATTTTCTTTTGTTGAGCAACACTCCCGATCGTGGTTTCGCCATTGTCTCCCCCGGATATGCTGCCAGTTGAATGCTGCCGTTCCCGCTAGCACAAGGAAAACAAGACGTGTACTTTGTGATGGGATATGCCTTGTACATAACTTCGAATTCAGCTGCTTTTGATCAAACTCGTGCAACGACCAGGGTCAAACGTCCTCAACCCTGCGAGCTTTCTTCAGCTCTCAGGATTCTACAACCGCGGCCGGCTTCTGCAAACCACTGGCACACTGGAACCATGTGCCACAGCTCAAAGTCCTGCACTCATCAATGGCGATTATAGTCTGCAGGCTGTCGAGGTTGGATCATTGCGAATTCGAGCGCGCAAAATCCCACCCCCAAAAAAACTCGCGACTTACAGCGCACAAATACCCCTTAGAGTTGGGCGCAGAGGCAGCGAACTAGCCAATCAGCTTGGCGTTTCCAGGACATTCAAGAACTCCTACGCTTTACGTGGCTTTGCGCCTGTAGTCATTCTAGCATAGTTGTGGGTATTAGCGGCCTAGCCAGAAAGTGGCGTTGAGCTATTGGCTCAACTCAGCTCCCATCTCATCTGGACCTGGAGCAATGGTACAGCGTGGCCCAGCGGTGTTCGATCCCTTTCTGTCGCTCCTGCGACCACAATACCGTGATAGCAAGCTGAAAACCGGGCAGCTAGCTCCACAGCTGCTCACTGCACGGTTTGCTGGTCCCACGAGCGCTAAAGTTTCAGAGCTCTGGTGCAAGTTTCGGCGGATGCTAAGGGGGAACGCGGCGCGTTTATTGGGTCGACGGGCGCAGCCGCGCCAGGTGCTTTGCCTGGAGCACGTCAGCCAACGGAGACTTTCAATGACGGGTATTAAGCCGCTCGTTCCGCTTCAACCGCAACAACGAGCTCTCTTCATCCGCCGTAAAGCAACCATGGAATATTCTGACGGTAGCCCCGAAGCAGACCATCTTTGTGTCCTCGTTCATGGAGTATGTAAAAGAGCAACTATGCAGCTAGAATCCGCGCAGCCGCTCAAGACTTGCCGCTAACGTTGACCTCTAGTTATGGGGAAACCCTGATCACATGAAGTCGATTGCCAAAACGCTGCGAGCTGAATATCCTGGAGATAAGCTGTATCTCTTGCTTACGCAGCGTAATACAGGTAATTTCACGTATGATGGCATCGAGCGTTGTGGTGAGCGTGTTTGCCTCGAAATCGAGGAGCAGCTTGAAATCATCAAAAGCAAGGGTGGCAACATCACCAAGCTTAGTATTGTTGGTTATTCGCTGGGGGGGCTTGTCGCCCGTTATGCTATTGGCATATTAGGTGCACGGGGTGTCCTGGATAAGGTTAAACCTATGGTACGACCTCAACTTTCCTTCATCACCAATACATAAAGAATCACATTCAGCTCACAGTAGGAACAGACATTTACAACGTTTGCTTCGCCGCATCTGGGAGTGAGGGCTCCTCTGCTCGGATGGCACAACCACGTATGGAACGTTGTTGGTGCCCGAACACTTTCAATGTCTGGAAGGCAGCTTTTCCTCGTTGATGAATTCCGCGACACGGGCAGGCCACTTCTCGCGGTTCTAGCAGACCCAGGATCGATATTTATGTCGTCGCTGGCAAAGTTTGAACGCAGAACCCTCTACGCCAATATTATCAATGACAAAATAGCTGTGTATTACACTACGGGAATAGCAAAAACTGACCCATTTTCGGACACCAGCAAGATCAAGGCAAATTATGTTGAAGGCTATGGGGATGTTGTGCTGGATCCTAAAAATCCGTTCTCACCTCAAAAGCCCAAGCAACCTGAATCAACCTACGTCTCGATGAAGGAAGCCAGTTTGGGCTATGTTCGGAATGCCCCCCTCGCTATGTTCCTGGCAGTTTTCGTACCGATTGGTGTCGTTGTGTTCCTCGTCAATTCTGTCATCCAGAACTTCTTGAGCTCTAGAAGGATTGACATGTACGAGCGAGGCCTTGAGGGAATACAGTTGAAAAACTACCGCATTCCCATCATGATTAAAGAACTCCGTGAGGCAGTTGAGGGTGCCTATGAAAATCTCAATAGCTCCCACCAACAGCAGTACCTCGCAAGTTCGGATGAAGATAGAGAAGATGTGGATTTAAATGATGATGAACGCGAGACAATGGCCCTGGAGAGGCAGCAATCGCATCCCGACTGGCCAACGTTGGCACTGGCTCCATCACAATTCGAGATGATCAAAGCCCTGGACCAGCTGGGGTGGCGTAAATATCCGGTATGGATACACAAGGTTCGGCGTTCCCATGCGGCTATGATCATCCGAACGGAGAACTCGGCATATGAAGAAGGGAAGATCGTGCTTCGTCATTGGGTAAAGGAGGAGTTTATGATTTAAACTCATGAAAAAAAGCAGCAGGGAGACGAATCAAGTACCAAGAGCTCTATTATAGTGACATAATTCCTTATTTTGAACTTTGTTATGCGGGACATCAAATATCTTCTGTGGTGGGAGGTAGAACTTGATTTGTGATATTCAAATGGTTTCCTCACTATCAGCGAAACGACGCGGCGAGGCGACTACGTACCTGAGTGGTGAGGCTATCTACTCAGCTGGCCTACCGCCAAAACCCGTATGATGTGTGTTACATTTAGGTTATTGCCAGCTTCCTTCGCCAGGTATATTCTTCTCCACAAAGGGGGAAATCAGAAATTACATTAGTAGTCTATTCGCAACTGGGAACCTTGGAGTTCCAATCAAGATAATGTGATTAAATAGTCAGCTTCGCTGAGCCTCCTGATACGACTTCACGCCCTGTCAGCCATCTTGATCAACATATAGCAGTGAGCTGTATTCGTAAACCAGATATCATGCAGATACGCGAGATTGACAAATAAAAGGTATGCAATTGAACAAATATTACCCACGGGGGTTCTTAGAATCTACAGCGACGCACTAGACAATTCAAGGTCAAATTTGCCTCCCCACCACGATACAGATATCAATTTATCAGCCCTACAGCAGCAACCTCCACAGCTACCAATCCGCCTGCTCAGATGGTAACGGAGCACTGCCAGGTATACATACTGCTATTGTACGGAAGATATTCTGCTAAGCTTTAGCTTTAATTCATAGTTATTTTCTATATTTAATTGTATGATGATAGTCTATTGCGGTTTAGGATTGCTGTGTTAGGTTGTACATCTCTTTCGTTAACCTTCCGTCATCAACAACTGTACAGGTTATCCATATGTATTTAACGGAAAGGCTTTGTGATTGTCTTTTGGATGTAACGTTTAATTTGTTACGTCCATATTTATCTATAAATTGATGTCCGTTTTCTTTTCATGAAGCAATATTCTGTCGCATAACTTAGGCCGAATTTAGCCCGAGGTCAAGTAAAGCTCAGGCTTAAAACAGCGTAGCCCAGGTACCGCGACGGCACCCCATACGTGACTTACATTTTAACTATATTAAAGGTTATGCAGGGGTCGTCCACCTTGTGAGACAGCCGGAACGGTCGCTCGATGTTGTTCAAAAAGTCATCGAGTTCAACTCGGATCGCCAATTTTTCGTCTCGTGGACCCTACTTCATACTGGAGATTTGCATGCTCTCCAATCTCAATGTAGACGCATGAGATTATCGCTGCTGCCCCGACAGCTCTTACTCATTTCTCACACTATGGCAACACCTCCCCGTCGCGTCACGCGGGGGTCGTTGGCGCGCTTCGCGTACGATCCCAATGAAGGCAGCTCGGCCAGAAAAAACACGGCGATGGTGTCGGACATTGAAGATGTCCTTGGTGATGGTCGCAGGGGCATCAAGAGAACCTTGGCTACTACAGCAGCTGCAGCCTCGGCGCCACGAAAACGAAAGCGCGCTCTCGCCGGTGCTGAGTCTACTGACAACCGTGATGTCACTATCGCTGTGAAATCGGAACACCTCGAGGCAAGGGAAGTTATCGCAACTCTTGGATCCCCACAAGTGGCAAGCGCCTCTCCTGTTCGACGCGCACGCAAGCCCGCACGGAAGGCTCTCGATCCCGAAACGAACACTGAGAAGGTTTCTCCCCCATCCGACTGGGAAGAGATGTACGACGTGGTGAAGCAGATGCGGCTGTCCGGGCCAGCTGCCAACGCTGCTGTCGACACCATGGGTTGCGAGCGCTTAGCCCTACCAACTGCCACGCCCCGAGATCGCCGATTCCAAACGCTTATAGCCCTGATGCTCTCCTCGCAGACCAAGGACACCACCAATGCCGTAGCCATGCGGCGGCTGCAGACAGAACTGCCCCCATACGCCGCGGGAGCGCCGAAGGGTCTAAACCTGGAAAACATTCTCTCCGTCGAACCAGAGCTTCTCAATGAGCTGATCTGGGCCGTAGGGTTTCACAACAACAAGACCAAGTACATCAAGCAGGCGGCCGTCATTCTCCGCGATAAGTGGGCTGGCGACATCCCGGACACCATCGAGGGGCTGACGTCGCTGCCGGGCGTCGGCCCCAAGATGGCGTACCTGTGCCTGAGCGCCGCCTGGGACCGGACCGAGGGCATAGGCGTGGACGTCCACGTGCACCGCATAACCAACATGTGGGGTTGGCACAAGACCAAGAACCCCGAGGAGACGCGCCTGGCGCTGCAGGCGTGGTTGCCGCAGGACCGGTGGCGCGAGATCAACTGGCTGCTCGTCGGGCTCGGGCAGACCGTGTGCGGGCCTGTGAGCAAGCGCTGTGGAGAGTGCGACCTTGGACTTCGCGGCCTGTGCCGGGCAGCGGATAGATCCAAGGTCAATCAAGGGCGCAAGTTGCTAGAAGTGAAGATGGAGGAAGTGAAAGTTGAGATAGGGGCCGGTGAGGGCGAGGAAGGGGTAAAAGGACTAAAGACGGAAAATGAAGAGTTGGCAGAGGAGAAGATGCTATCAGAATATACAGTCAAGAAGGAAGAAACCATCTGTACTTGGCCATGATGAACTGGCTGGGTCAGAGACACCTCACGTTGGCCTAAAATCGAGGCGGCGGCGGACGACGGGGACTCCGAAGTGATATGACCGTAATTCTAGGGATGGCAGAGAATGGTGTATTATATTATATACTTGATAAATGTACTCAACTTTCCTTATGACCAAGACAGAGATTTGCTTTAAGCCTGTTTATACACACTCAAGACTGCCGTCACGCAACTTTAGTTTCTCAGGGCACATGAAAATGGCACAAATATTGAATCTTTTTTTGTCAAAGTCGCCCACTCTCATGAAGAGGCGATATATCTTCGACTGCTTTCCGGGACAATGTAATAAGAGTCCTTCATAATCTACTTGTAAACCTCAAAAACATATTCTCAGTCAAAATACCGAGGTGATAAAATCGTGCCCTGGTTCAGCCAGCCGGCGCCAGCGCAACCCATATCAGAAGCAAACCCCCATTAGGTGCTTACGAAACGAAACCATTGCCTTAACGCCATGCGAACAAGAAGCAAGTTGGTACAAAAAGACGAGATAATCCTTGATGCGGCATATATAGCTGTCAAGTCGAGCGGTGTGCTGATTTGATGTGTAGTAGTAGTAGTGGGAGGAATGGTGATGATAGTAGCGACAGAGTCGCGGTGTTCTTTGTAGGCATCGGTCCTTTGGAACGTGGTCTCGACGATAATAAGCGACTGCCTCGCGATGCTCCTCCAAATTGGTGGAGGTTTACTTCGGAACTATTTGTGGTCTATGCGACCTTGATAACCTGTGTTCGCTCTGCGTTGAGCTGGGCGGCGTTGCGGTCGTGAGACTCCTTGCGGCACTAGATGTGTTTCAGTTAGCAAAGCCGAACTCCTGGCGCCCTTCTAGCAGGCAGGCATTTCTAGCCTCCAACGATGTCCAAACTTACGTCGTCAAGACCCGAGCACATGTGATCCTCGGGTAACCGGTGCTTCGAGCAGAACTGATTCTTGCAGAATCCACAGTCACCAAACATCCTCTGGACAGCGTCCTTGCAGTCCTCGGCCTTGCAGCGGATCTTCTTGGGAGCCATTTTCACAGGTTGAGAGCTTGCCGTTTGTGATTGAATAAGATTATTGTAGACAGAGGTTTGTGAAATCGTCGTGAAGAACGGGATTGCAGTTTAGGTTGGATTGTAAGGTGTTGTTGAGCGTCAAGGGGGAGGTCGTGTGGAGTCGAGACTACAAGAGGGTTGGTTAGGATGCTGGTGTATGCGCCTGAATGCAGTTGCAAGTTGCAAGACTATAAAGACCCAAGAGAAGATACAAGTGGAATGACCAGGAAACACGATGGGAAAGCCATGGAAAGGGACAGTTGCATCAATAATTGGCGGGCGAATGATGACTTACTCTTATCGGTGGTCAGACACAAGGGGAGTCAAAGAGTCAACGTTGGGGGTGAGAGCTGTATAGTGGTAGGAGATACGGGTCGATAGTGGAGTTGAACCAGTAAGCAGGCGGTGGCAAGCAAGAGGGTGAACAGCAAGGAAAGCGCTGGAATAGACTATGAGGCAAAGAAGAATTGAGAAAACGAGAAGCGATTCCCGAAGGAAGACGAGCAGGAAAGCTGGGTTAATAAAGCGGTCCGGGTGAGAGAGTCAGGCGACCGACTAACTACATACCTGGCGCCTCTACCATGCAACTCAGGCAAGGGACCCTGAGAAAGCACCCGTGCGATGACGACTTATCGTTCCGCCTGGTCGAATAGGGCGAGGCTCCGAAAGCGGGAGGCAAACACACCAAGAGGCACCAAGAGGCTGGGGGGCCTAGGCTAGGCTAGTTGCAGCCGGGCTCCGCTAGTTATCTGCGACCTACAATAAGTTTTTAGGTAGGCAACTCATGCTTCGGGATCCCCCATGTATGTACGTATGTGTACACACCCGACACGCAGTAGGCACATCGCCGTCGATGGCAGGCATCTGATCTGGTCTAGGGCCTCAATAAGCCTACACGTATCTCCTGCGATGGAGCCCAAGAGACCCTCCCATTCTGGGGATTGCAGGGGGGGCCACCAGCTTATTAAGACGAGACAAGCCATAAGTTAATACGACAGGACAGAACGCACCAAGGCGCACGACAGCAATGCTGACAGGAGGGCTTGATTCTAAAAGCTGCGGGCTTGATAGAATCCAGATATCCTGGATCGCAGTTAGACCGGTTTCTAGTTTTCCAGAGGTACAAGACTTGGATTTCACGAAGCAGTTCACTAGTGTTTTGGTTCTTTGCCTCCTCTTCTTTCTTTTTATTGTTCCTCTCGGAATGCTTCGGATCCTGTGAGGTAAGTGCTACTAATAAGCTGTAATACGAACGTCAGTGCTGGTCTGCCTCGCTGCTGCGTGGATGGGGGCTTCGTGGCTGGTGGTCCGGCCGTCAAAAGCTCCCAGACACGGTGAAACTCGCAAAGCGGAACCTGGGCGACCGGTTACTGGCCACCTGGAATCGCCGGGAGGGCATTAACAAAAGCGATCCCATGCCAGGGAATGGGTTGTCCCTAAATACAGGATCAACGCCCAACAAAGCTGATCCCGGTTCCCTGCTCTACGTACAGCCAGATGCAGAAGCGCCAATGCACTCCAATCTACGAAGGTACCTAATAAACCTCCCTCCAATCCAAACCCTCCCCTGAACTATTGGTTTGTTACTGTTCAGCGAACTCCGAGTTCTGTCACATTCATGAATCCACCCGAGCGCGCAACGGGCGGCGGCCATGATAAGGGGTGTGGGCAGGCGGACGGATGGGGCATGCAAAGGCGCAATCCCCCTACTTAACCTAAGCACCAATTAGCTTAGTGTTTAGTTGCCTCCAGTTCCATTACTCGGGTATCGGCTGTCGATGAGAGCGAACATGAAAGAACGAAAATGCGTTGGCTCCCTAGGTACTCCCTTAGATTTATGGGGGACTGGCCAGAGTTCTTTGTGATAAGGTGGTCAGATGAACACCTGTTACTGATGATTGATTGTACGAAGTAGCCTTTCAACCGGTTCCATGACATTCCAGCTTAGGGTCCGCAACCTCTTTACAAATGGCCCTAACTAGGTCAATCACGTCGGAGACCCATCATGATAAGACTTATCATGCACCTTAGCGCGTGACCAGACTCGGGCTCGGCCTGCTCAAAAGGGTGCCTCATACGTAACTATCGACTCACCCGAACCCCAGATTCTTTGTATTTCCATTAGACAATCCGATGCGGTGCGATGAGCAACCTGTCACCGCACCGGTCAATAGTCTTGCGGTGTAGGGCGGCCTAGAGCTACTTGCACCGTTGGGCAACATAGACACCGCATCTGCCTGGAGTCGAACGAGCAAGCGAACATGTTAGTTGCTCGCTTCGTATTGGTATTTTTTATGTATTTATTTATCCTTCGATACCTCTAGTCGTCATGCAATGCCCAATGGTTGGTGCAGGGTTTCTGAGTCGTCTGTCGTGGCTCTAATAGTCTCGTTGCGGCCAAGGATCAACGGTCTCGACTGCCCATCCAAAGCGTGCTAAAGTGCCAACCATTCCCAGCGACAGCGCATAACCATGTCAATCGACTGGTAATCTCCGGGACTGATTCCTCTGCATGTAAGCCCCCAGTTCTCGAAGCGTGGCCGTGAGACATGGGCGACCGCCCGGCATAAACCCACAGGGTTCTCGGCAATTATGTGCTTGTTCCGCATGTCTAATCACAATCAATCATTTACTGCTTTATGACCAGTATTATGGTATTCCGGTTAAGTACGGCTGTCGGAGACTAGCAATCGTGGCCCTGATTTGGGCTGTGCTTTGTGGTGAGGAGCGGCCACTCGACGCCGGATACAAGCCACAAGACCCAGAACGCTCGCATCTAGTGTTACGATCTGCTCTTTGCAATGCTCCACAAACTACAAAGACAGTGGAGTGGGTAACACAAACGAAATATGTAACTTCCATGCCCATCCGCGCCTTGCACGCCGGAAGTGGCGTCGTCACAACCCGGTCAAGCCAAAGCCCCCCATTGCACTGCATTCGTGTCATAGCAAATGAGGGTTATAAGTGAGCCTACCGGCCCCAGTAGCAATGCGCAGAATGACACGCAGATCGTGGGGCCGCGTCCTATTGCTCCTCTTCCGATTCCTAATTATTCCCCCCCATGGCCTAACTGTACCGTAGTAAGTATCGTTGATGGTGACCGAACCTTGATCTGTTTTAAACTGGAGATTTAAGGCACACTGGACTCATTAGCAGCGATCGACGCATGTAGCCACGGGTATCGATGCCGTGAGACTTGCCCGTGACCTTGGAGGCCGGGCCATAAGTAAGCGAATAAAGCCCCGCCGTCAAGCCGGACACATGCTACCCCGTCGCACCCAGCGCTCCATTGAGCAAGGAATCGGGGGCCTCGTGTTTGGCCAAAGCCAATCTAAACGAACTTCCCTTCTAGACTCTGATGTAAGCGACAATAGCTGCAAGCCGCTCAATGTGATGGGGGACCCAAGAAGCCAAGGTGAAGGAGATAGCGAGTTGGCGCCGAACGGGCTTGCTTTGCCCGTCACCTTTGCTGTCGAGGTGGACAAATATCACCCCTTATCTCCGCAATTTACTAAATTCCAGCAGCGCGAGTGCCAATATTCGAACAAATGATCGCAAGAAAGCGAGGGGTGGGTGGTTGGGTACTCCAAATCCGGTTCCATCAATCAGTGAACCGCGACACGGCCGAATCCTATGTTTTTCCGTACGCAAGTGGGTGCCACCAGGGGGTTTGCGTACTACTGTGTATAGGAGGCCCTTATACAGCGGTTGTCACATTGAGCCTAACCTTAGGTACATCAGGATAAAAGTACTCGCATATCTCTCAGTGCTGCTAAGGGTTGGTTGCCTAATTAGGCAATTGCTTGCAACTCCTACTGAGAGGCGTGCTAATGAACGCTCTTCTGGCGTCTTATTCAATCCACCCAGTCCACACTACACGTAGTATTTATTTTTATTTTGTTCTACTTTACTTATTTTCGCTGGAACGGGACGGACGAAGTGGAATCGAACTAGTTCACACACGTTGCTGCTTGCTCAAAGGGATTAGAAGGTTCTTCCTGGCTGTTAGTAGGATCTGCCTTATAGACCCTCGGCACTTGTGAGAAGCTTCACCTAACTCTGCAAGGCTACTACGTGTTAAGGAGCACGATCTTGTGAGAATCTGGGGAACATATATACGTCCCAAATCACACGGTGCAGAAGTAGTCAGGTTTGGCCATGGAATCGATCCAATTCAAACGTTACTGGTTTTCATAACACATTCTGGCCATCCGGGTTCCCTTTTTTTAGTCCCAGCCCACAGATATATAAAACCCCCAGTTCGAGATCATTTGATCTATTCACTCATGGTAACAACGCACCGGATACAGTCTCCAGCCTTCATCGACTCGAATGCAGCGTTGATATCCTTAAGACCTTTCCTGTGCGTAATGAACTCGTCCACTTTGAGGCTTCCACCCAGATAGTCATCGACAAGGCCAGGCAGCTGGGAGCGGCCCTTAACACCGCCGAAGGCGCATCCCTTCCAAACACGACCGGTGACGAGTTGGAATGCTTTTCACAAGTGTTAGTCAACCACGAATCTCAAACACGATGCAGTTGCAGCAGAAGAACTTACGGCGAGTGGCGATTTCCTGACCAGCAGCGGCAACACCGATAATAATACTCTGGCCCCAGCCCTTGTGGCAAGCCTCGAGAGCAGCCCGCATGACACCGACGTTACCAGTGCAATCGAACGTGTAGTCACAGCCACCATCGGTCATCTCAATGAGCTTATCAACGATAGTCTGGTCTTTAAGTTCCGTAGGGTTGACGAAGTCGGTTGCACCAAACTTGTCGGCCCACTCCTTCTTTGCATTGTTGACATCAACGACGATGATCTTGCCAGCTTTCTGTGCAACAGCTCCCTGAACCACCGAGAGGCCGACGCAGCCAGCACCAAAGATGGCGATGTTGGATCCCTCCTCAACGTTGGCAGTAATTCTTGCTGCACCGTAACCGGTGGTGATGCCGCATCCGAGCAGACAGGTCCTGTCCATGGGTGCATCTTCTCGGACGGCGACGACGGAGATGTCGGCAACAACAGTGTACTGAGAAAAGGTCGAGGTTCCCATGAAGTGGAGGAGCTCCTTGCCCTTGCAGGTGAAGCGGGAAGTGCCATCGGGCATGACACCCTTACCTTGGGTAGCACGGATCTTGCCGCATAGGTTCGTCTTTCCGGACTTGCAGAACTTGCACTCCTTGCATTCGGGAGTGCTGCGAAGGGAAGAGTGCACAATGTTAGCCTGTGCTCAAAGGCCAATGGTGTAGAATGTAAGTGGGTATTAGGGAACGAAGAGCAGGGCGAACATACTAAAGAGCGACGACATGGTCGCCAGGCTTCACGCTGGTGACTCCCTCGCCGACCGACTCCACAATACCGGCACCCTCGTGGCCAAGGACAATGGGAAAGGCACCCTCAGGGTCCTTGCCCGACAGCGTGTAGGCATCTGCGCCAAGTGGAAAACACAAAAGTTAGTGGTTTGAGGTTATCGGACTTGGTTCGGGGTTCTCTCGCTATCTGCAAAGTGGGCATCCGGCGAGCACGTACCTGTGTGACAAACTCCGGTGTAGTAGATCTGGATTCGGACCTCGTGTGCCCTAGGCGGCGCAACCTCGATCTCCTCGATGCTGAGCTCTTTGCCTGCCTCCCAGGCCACGGCGGCCAGGCACTTGATGGGCTAAGAATTTGTGAAGTCAGCTTTTTGGTCTGGAGCTCACGGCACACGCCACTGCCCCTCTATAGTGTAGCGGGGTAGACACTGCTTGCCCGCAAGGACTGCGAGGGGGAGAAAAGGGACCCGAACCTTGCCAACTGTATCAGCCATCTTTATCTCTGTGATCCTATGATAGGCAAAAAGGCAATGAGGTAGCAGAATGAAAGCAAGCAGAGAGATGGATGTTGTAAAACCCTCGTAATTAGAGTTGGCAGGTTTGTTGTGTTTATAAAGAAATAAAACCGGCGAGAACCCCACTTTGCCGGCCTCGCAGCCTTTCAGAGCTCTGTTTGGCGAATCCGTAAAGCTCCCTCAGATTGTTGCCGTGAGCTCCAACACTCCCCACTCCTGGATAATTATTCCTAGCTCAGTATGGTTAGGACTGGCGCATCCCTCTGCTTCATGTCATGTCTACCCCCCATTTCCCAATGGCTCGCCGAAACTCGCCGATTAGCAGTGCCTCAATGGAGCATCGCTGGATGTTACTTTTACCACATATGGCATCGGGCTCGGTTGACTCATCATGGACACTCTCCGATTCCCGAGCCCATCAACCCGTATATAATGTAACAAGCTCCCACCAAGCCAGATATAACCTGAAATATCTCCTAGTACGGGTAATTATCCATCCATGGGCGGCTGGGTTGCGTGACTTTGGGCAACCTCCCGGGCCGAAGATAGGCGGGACGGAGCAGGGGTTCTATTTTGCAGAGCTCGCTCCTCTGAAGCTTTCGGGCTATTCCACAACACTATTCCGTCGGCCTCAGCGCCAATGTCGGTCTGACCCGGGCTCGATCTCCCAAGCATGGGCGGCTCCGCCGATGTCTCCGGATCAGACGTAAATCTGGACATAAAATACACTTAACTACGGAACCCATGTGTTTAAAAGTCCAGACTATTTAAAGACGACGACGCCAATACCTGCAATGCACCAGTGTCTTCAATGAACCCAGATATGATAGTTTTGTACCTCCTAAGGATTAAACAAACAATTTTAAATGAAAAAAGGAAAAAAAAAAAAGAAAAAAGAAGAAACGGGGGGAGATTCACCTTCAGAACGTGCAAATACTGGTTTCTCTGCTAAAGCAAGCATTGTGCCTCAAGTGAATAATTTAGCTTATATGGGACATCACAGTGATGGGATGCAGGTGCATGGTGGTCTGTGCACCAACTGCTCCTCAGAGTGCGCCAAACCCAATCGCGTCTGAGAGCTTCAGATCGCGGCTTTGTGTGATAAATTTCATCACAGCTTTTGATGGCTCTGTATGCGCCAGCCTGAGATTTCTATTCCGCTCGTACAACTCCGGCTCATCGCACGCAGTGTGGTTACTTGGCTCGGATGGGAGCTCGCAACTCCAGTTAATTCAACCGCCACAAATTTCCTCCGTACTTTTCACATTCCTCACCTGCGAATTTGAAATACCCGAACATCGCCATCATGTTTAGACTTTCTGACGCGAGCTCCCCTGCGACGCCAGACAGGAACCAGCGCGGTGCATCCGGCTCCCTTTTCTTTGCCTCTGGCGATCATCCTTCTACAACGCCTGCAGGGCTCCCTGTTCCGCCCTCATCGGCACCTTCATATACACCTGCTGGAGATCCGTCACCATCATACCTTCAGAGCTCCATAGGAGGAGGCATGGGCATGTCGACCAAGATCAAAGCTCCAAACTTCGGAAGACCAAACCTTGGAGGCCCATCGAAATCTCGGAGGGTTTCGGGCACTGCCTTGGGGAGTTCAGTCAGAGGCACTGCTGCTAGGCAACCTTCTGGACTGAGCAAACACTCGTACTCCGTGCTCGACGACTTGAGCGATGAAGATGACGACGATGTCGTGGCTCCACCGGCAGCCCGCTCAGGCACCTATGGAATGGACTACGACGACGATGACGAGAGCGACGAGGACGAAGAAGAGGAAGACATAACTAAGGAGTACGACGACGAACAGAGCCAGGAGGATGAGGAGCAGATGGAGGACGATGAAGAACAGGAGCAGGACCATGATGCCGAACAAATGGAAGAGGATGATGCCGACTACGATTACGAGGAAGATCTTCTGCAACAAATCGTGGATAGTGCTGCCGATCCATTGGGCCCGGATGACATGGACATGATGATGTTGACCACCCCTGCAGCCACAGAGCAGATGCAGAAAGAAGCAGATGACATCTTCCGAGCTTCGTCAATGCGCTCTGTTTTTGGCCCTAGACGGAGCTTCAATTTTGCTGATGTGGCCAAAGATCTCTACAGTCAACTTGGCTTTGCCGAGATCACCGAACCTGAAGACATAATCCTCCCCACAGAAGAAATCGTTAGCCGTTTGTACGATGAAGGTGTGGGGGCCGAAGATGACGAGGAGAAGTTGGATGATACCCTTGCAATAGCAGCCGAACGACTGATTGACTCAGTCTGGGAGCCCTACTCAAGCTCTCTACCTAGGAGCAACCAAGAGCATGAGGCAAAAGTTGGCCCCGGACCGAATGCTCCATCATTTGAGAAAGCCACTTGGATCGCTGCTATACTGTTCCGCATTCACCACACACCACCTGTTCGAAGTCAATTTGGCGGGGCCCAGGCTGTTCCCCTGCCTCTGATCCTCTTCAAGTGGCAAGACGACTACCACGATCCCAGCAAAGACCAGATTGAGAGCATTCGGTACCACAGGCCTTGCCCAGCAGCGCACAGCCTTTTCTGGCAAGGCGTTTACATGTCAGTTATTCGTGGCAATCTCCAGGCTGCTGCTACCTTGCTGCGAAGAGCAGATTGGGAGAAGGTCAGAAAAGGCACACGGGCAGAACCAGCTTTCACTGGGCCCGTGCTGTCGAACATCAACCGCGTCGTCGAAGATGTTTGCCAAATCATGGATGCATGCCCCGGAATGAAGGACGAAAATTGGGATATCCGCAGCAGCGATTGGACTCTATTTAGACTTAAAGCCAAGGCTGCCAAGGAGAGCCTCATCAACTTCGCTGAGGGCAAAGACAGACCTCACAGGGCCTCAGGCCGTTTTGCTGAGTCTGATTTTGAAAAGTCCCAATCGCTTACCGGTTTGGCAAGAAGAGCAGAAAGTCGCCTACCATGGGATGTCTATGAGTCCCTCCAATCATTGTATTCAATTATGATTGGCGAAGCGGATGCCATAACCGCGGCAGCTCAAGACTGGTGCGAAGCAACCGTTGGTTTGTTTGGCTGGTGGGATGATGGCCATAACAACCGCAAGCTGGGAGTGTCGCTCTCACGATCGCAGTCGCTAATGGGTCAATCCACAGGGGATGACGACTGGCTTGACAGACTAGCCATATCTTTCCATGCCGCAATGGGATCAGATTTCCATTTCAATGCGCTGGATCCAGTGGAGGTGGCCATTGCGAGCGTGTTTGAGAGCAATGTAGAAGGTGTAATCGGGTTTCTACGGTCTTGGTCTCTCCCCGTTGCATCAACGGTGGCAGAGATCGCATCGCTTGGTCGGTGGTTGCCACCTCCTGAGCCTCAGAATCTTATTTCCATGGATACCTTCGATCCAGAGGATCTTGAGGTGCTTGGTATGGGCCAAAGTGCTGGATCAGCTGATAAAGATGGCGTGAAAGATACTACCTTGATTCAGTATGCGCGTGCTATCAATAACATAAAGGAGCTTTCTGGACCAGTGACTCGCAAGAGCGGTGTTACGAGCAATGTTACCAGAGAGGGCTGGGAAATGGCGGTTCAGATTGTTGGACGAATGGATTCTCCAGAGAGGTCCGAGGAGATGGTTAATGAATTATTGCAAGATATTCTCGACAAGATCCGGCCTGACAGCCAGGAAACCGTGGATAAGATCTGGGCTCTCCTGAATGATCTTGGTATGATCAATTTCGCCGAGGATACTGCTGAGGTATGTCCAACAATCCATTGGCGTTCCGGTGTTCCACGAGTGCTAATGCTTTGTAGAAATACGGCGATATACTCAAAGACGACACTTACAGATTCGGCGATATGCTGTGGTACTACTCTTTGGCCCACCGACCTGGCAAGGTCCGGGACGTGCTCAACGGACTAATGTCGATTTCGCTTGCTGAGTCGACTACGTATCCCCCAGAAGCTGAGCTTGATGATCGGCTGAAGACATTGCTCAAAGAACGCACTTCGACTTTAGAGCAATTTGCGAAGCAGGATCTGGAGGCAGCCGATTTGCTGGGCAAGATGCTTAGTGGATATGCTACACTCCGCAGGTTCTACGAGCTCCGAGATGGCGATGGCAAGAGCGCCCCCCCTTCATTAGTGCAGCGCCAGCAAGCCGCAACCGCTCTGACTTTTGTCATTGCTAGTGCTGATGACAACATCCGAGGTGGCCTCTACGATGATACTCGGGATGCTGTGGTCAGCGAGGACTTCATTCTTGCATTGCTTGGCGAGGCATCTGTTTTCGTGAACCAAACGCAAACGATTGTTACTTTGGACCAGATCGATACACTGCTGAAGGCGGTGGAGGACATACAGACTGTGGGATCTAGAGTGTACGACGCAGCGGATGCCTTCTTTCAAATAGTAATGGCCCCCGGCCACGGGAAGGGATCCACACCCGCCGACCTGATCCAAAGATCTACCTCTTCTCTTAGTGGCAGCTTCGTTATGACTGGAAGCTCTATGATGGCATCACAGCTCCACAAATCTATCCGGGATAGTGGTGTCTTGAAAGGACCCATAAAGCGCACGTGGGATTGGAGAACAGGCGTGCTGGCTGGAAGTAGCTCAGCTGACGTATTGAAGAAGATTAGGCTTGGTCTCACCAAAGACCTAGCCAGCCTGTGGTTGGAGCAAGCAGATAGCATTATTTTCTAAACAAGTTGGTGCAATATTGTTCGTGGCAGCCTGACTGTCAAAGGGGGGAGTCACAAAAAAAGCATGGTTTGGCGTTGAAGGCTGGATAATTAGTACGAAGATTCCGTAATACCACTGGCAACACGATAGAATAGCCAATAAATCGATAACATCTACTCATGCTTCTCATTATCATCTATCAAGAATTCTTTAAACATAATAATAATAATAAAAAACCACCCTGCCAAATGTGTAGTAAAAGTTTCGTATGCAGACGATATAGCGCTATGAGACACCAAGTACATTGAATCTTCTCGTGGCGTCTGTATCTGATAATATGCGATAGGCGGGAACCAAAATTTGTCGCGAGTAGTGCTCATCTTCAGGATGTCAGTGGATAGGAAGTCTATAATGGCAGTGAACGGTGTCTCTACGATGAAATAACCTGATAGAACGGGTCCGCGCTTGAAGATATTCGGGAAGGCCGCTACACTTGGTGTCGTAATTTGTAACCATGGCAAGCCTTCTCCTGTACCATTTCTTGTCATCTTCAGATCTTGCCGACATCCTTGACACCAACAAACAAAATCTCGGCACGCGTCAGCCCGCGGGGCGATTCAGCGCCGCCGCCGCCGTCCTGGACGAGGGCCTCGCAAAAGTACTTGCGGCCGCCCTCGACGCGGTTGATGCGGACTGTAACACTAATGCTGGACGGGGTGCGCACGGGGCGCAGGTACGTGGTGTTGAGGTAGGCCGTCATGTAGTCGGCGGCGGGTAGGGCGCCGCGGTCCCGGTTAAGCGGGATCAGCAGGCCGACGGTCTCGTCGATGATGGTGGCCACGACGCCGCCGTGGCAGATCCCCGCGTAACCATCGACGCCGCCGCGCAGCGTCAGCAGCGCCGTGAGCTCGCGCACCAGCGGCGGCGGAGAGCTAACCCCGGCGGCAGTCGCTCCGTCAACCGCCGGCGGCTCGTGGTAGGTGATGAGAAAGTTGGATATAGTGCTGGACGTGTTGAGGGTGCGCGCAAACAGGTTGTCCTCTCCGCTCTCCTTGGCGAAGCGGCTCTCGGGCACAACCGTTCTAGTCCCCGGCTTGTCCAGGAGCGCTGCACACCAGGGGATGCTGCGGAAGTGCGCGAGCTCCTCAGCGTGCAAGTGTTGCCGCCGTAGCTGCTGCGCCCCGGATCGGCCTTGGGGCTCTGATCCCGCAATTCCCGTTTGCCGCATTGACTTCATCCTAGCAGTACTGCGAGCGTAAGCACGCAGGGTCAAAATATTTCAAAAATAAATCATTGACGTTTAAATAAGTTTTGATGTTGGGTCAATGTGTTTCTATGTGCATGTAAAAGTCTCTGGTCATCAAGTAGTATAGCTCCAGTTTCGGGGTTTACAAAGAGCGAAACTCGGTTAAGGTATTCGATGCCACCTCGGGAAGCCGAAGTAGTGCCTGATTTGGTGGGTATGCAGCAAATACTGTGAACTCCACTGAATGGATATGTGCCAGTATATACCTATGTACAATCGATCCAACCCCCAGGAAAAAGTTAAAGAAACAATTAAGATATTTTATTCTACAGACATTTTCTAGCGAATCGAGGACATGTGTACCGAATCGAAACTGTAAAATGAGAATCGTTGTTGAATTTGCACTCTAAAAGGTAAGCAACCCAAGTATCTACAGCATCCAACGATAGCAGTTTGAAGAGAAATAGCCATATCAGCCAATAAATTTACAATATCGATCAAGTTTTGGAAACCATTTGCCCGTTGGGTCTGCAAAGTAACGCCGAGTGAATTTCGATGAAGTACTAGGCGCTTACCAATTTGGTTGACGGTAGGATACACAATGGCTATCGTATTTATAGATGTAAAACACAGATGGTAATGTTTCATTGAAGGCGGAATCAACCAAAAAATCAAGTGGGTTTTCTGTTATTTACAAAGGACTCTCACCTCCGTTAATCCTCGTACCATTCTGGAGAAAATGATTTGGCTGTCTATGTTAGACTCCTTGAGTGGCCACGGAAACCGCTCAGGAAGAGTAATGCTTTCGGTAAAGTTCCATTCGCTGTTCAATTAGCCTTGCATGAATATTTAATGGCTCCTCGGCACAAAGAGAAGTTCCGTGAGTTTAAGGACGCTGCTGGCGTGTACTACCTAACGTTAGTAGTGTATAGAGGCGTAATGGCAGATGCATACAGCCAAGACAGCTGGCTCACAGGCGCGGCCAAGGCCAGGAATGAAGGGTAACAAAAGGAATTAAGAGATTAGATGAAGTCGATGCTCGGTTTTCCTTAGCGGACCCAGTCTATTGATATACAAGTCTTGGTTTTGGTCTACACAGATCTGCCATCTCCAGCATCAGTCCCTACTGAGCAATTTCACACCGCCACTTATTCCTCATCACCGAACTCGGCACGGCCGGCTTTCGAGTTCAGGTAGTGGTTTCTGGAAACATAGGGTTAGCCTGGGAGGATATATCCTGCGCATGCTCACGTGGAGCGCCCTTTGCGACATACCTGTGGATGGCCCAGTCCATGGCGTAGTAGAAGAAAACGCAAGGAGGAGCCCAGTAGAGAACCTGCTTGCTGAATCGGCGCCAGGTGTTGAAAACAGCGGCGTGAGCAGCACCAGCCAGAGGGTTCTGGGCGTTAGGGCTGAGGCCGTAGGAGATGATACCCCTTTGCTTCATGCCACCTATACATCCTCACTGTCAGCCAGACATTCCCATATAGCGATAGCCACGCATATATTCAGCCGGAGATGAAAATCAAGAGTATTCGTCGCTTTTCGGGTCCGCCTCTCAATGATTGAGTTCGTATCGGGTTGCTCGGCTATCGTAAAACTCGCTGACACGGACTCCCATCCGAGAACAGGGGGATCTCTAGGAAACTGTGTACTCACCAAAGTTACCCCATTCTCCGAGGTACCTGCAGGACGATTGTTAGCCTAAATGAGTTCGATTTCTGGCCTCGCTTGCGATGTCGTCCGATCGGATCCAGCAAAAGCCGCAGCGCAGCAAACAGAGATTTGAGCAGGACTCACTTGTTGAAGCGACCAAGAGGGGCACCGCCGCCGCCCATGAGAGCTTGAGTAGGTCGCATGGTGTCGTTTTGAAGTCAATTGGACGTTGTGGTGGGTGCCAATTGAGAGGTGGTTCGTAAGATGGTAGAGTACGAAAGTTTGCAATTGTTGGAACGATCTCGCGATGGGTTGAAATTGGAGCAACTTGACTGGACGTTGCCGAAAGCTTTCGCGCTTGTCCGAATTCGACCTAAGGCGAGAAATATCGGGAGAGGTGAGGTACGTACCTGCGGCGCAACAAGACCAGGCTGTCTGGCTGTTCCGCCCATCCGCTAAATAGTTGCGCCGAGACGCTGGGTTCTCATGGAAGGTGCGGAAAGAGCAGGGAGCATTGACCACCTCAAATCGTAGAGAAACTGCTGGGAGCATTTGGATTTAACAGGAAGCTTTGAAAGTCGACCTTTGGCCTGCTAAGCACAACTACCCTTCCAAGTCCAAGGTCGAATCAGCTTTCGCTCTCAACACGATGGCCGAAAGACTACTCAACGCCGCCTACCGGTTCGCCATTCCGGCCTTCGGCGCTGTGGCCATCGCCCAGTCGGCCATGTACGATGTTCGTGGTGGAACACGAGCCGTGATATTCGACAGATTGTCTGGTGTGAAGGAGGACGTTATTAGCGAGGGTACACACTTTCTGGTCCCTTGGTTACAGCGTGCAATCCATTTCGATGTCCGGACGAAGCCGCGTAACATTGCCACGACGACTGGAAGCAAGGATATGCAGATGGTCAGCTTGACCTTGAGAGTCCTGCATCGCCCAGAAGTGAAGGCACTTCCCAAGATTTACCAGGTAAATAACCCCCCCCCCCCGCGCGCATACGGATCTCCAGCTCCTGTATGAGTGTGTAATTTGCATGCACCAGAGATCGAAATGCTAATGTTCTGTTGGTAGAACCTCGGAAGCGACTACGATGAACGAGTCCTGCCCTCTATCGGTAACGAGGTCTTGAAGGCCATCGTAGCGCAGTACGATGCCGCTGAGCTCATCACACAACGTGAGGCCGTCTCGAACCGCATTCGTTCTGATCTCACCAAGCGTGCCTCGGAGTTCAACATTGCACTGGAGGACGTTTCCATCACTCACATGACCTTCGGCAAGGAATTCACCAAGGCTGTTGAGCAGAAGCAGATCGCTCAGCAGGATGCTGAGCGTGCACGCTTCATTGTGGAGAAGGCCGAGCAGGAGCGTCAGGCCAACGTTATCCGAGCTGAGGGTGAAGCCGAGAGTGCCGAGACTATCAGCAAGGCTATCGCCAAGGCTGGTGATGGTCTGATCCAGATCAGAAAGATTGAGGCCAGCAGAGAGATTGCGCAAACACTTGCTACCAACCCGAATGTTGCCTATCTTCCGGGAGGCAAGCAGGGCGGTCAGTTCTTACTATCTGTAGGTAAGGCGTAAGACGATGGGAGATGTACAATAGAATGGGCAGCAAAATAGGGCATGGAAGGAAACCAGCTCGGGAGATATGTATACTACAGAGAAAAATCCCGGTTCTCCACTTTGGGATATGATATCCATTATGTGACAATACTAAAACAATCACCAAAACAATATTTTCGTGGCTTGAGAGCTCAGCTGCTATTTATCGCCGTTGCGACCATGTGAGCAGATGATCAGTGGGCGATGCGGCTCGCTGCGAAAGCTCCGTTTCGTCAAGCAAGACCGACTTTAACAGCATTCATCCCCCAAAAGGTTATATAAAGCTGGGGAGACTACATGAAGTAACGCGATTAGATAGAGCCCATAATACGGATAACGGGTGGCCTGTACGCTTGCACACACGCCCACTTCTGAATACTGCAATGAAACACGCTTTTACGGAGTAAGTTGGACTGTAAATAGAAAATGGACTCAGGTTGTAATCTAAACTATAATTCTCTCGATGGGTGTAGTTAATCACGCTGTAGTTAACTTGGTTCCGTTTGGGGCGCGTTACCAATAGTACCACTCTCATTGCACAGAATCTGTGACCCCGGCAAAATCCCGGCTAGTGCAACCCAGTCTTCCGCGAGCGCTAGCCTGAGCTTCAACTTCACGCAACTTCAACCTCATCGACTCAATACCAAACCAATTGCTCACCACAAAGCAGCCAAGATGGCGTCCAAGGCTGCTTCTAAGGCCGTCGGAGGCGTCATGAGCGTCAGCCAGGTGAGTTCTCCTGCTACGGCATCCGTTCTGGCCCCTTCAATGGGCCCCCAAAAGCCTGCAATTTCAACTCAATTGCCACGACATTCCGATATGATTCCAAGTCTGAACGAGATATCTCCGTGCACAGAAACAAACTCTCCAGTCGACCGGTATCTGGGAGCGCATCCGCCGCGTGCTGGCCGTTGACCCGAACCGCAGCAGCGGTGTGCCGCTCAACCCGTACTTCCGTTACCCTGCCCCGGGCTCCAACCCTCCACTCGAGTACGATGACCCGGTGACGATCCCCGCGGGCGACATCGCCGACAACCCGTACTGGAAGCGCGATGCCCGCCGGGCGTACCCCAAGCTCTCTTTCGTCAACCAGGGCGATGCTGTGGCCCTCCTGAGCGTTGGTAGCGAGGCCAGCCCCAAGCAGGCGCTCATCGGCGAGGCCGGCGAGAAGGCCCTTGTTGCGGCCAAGGAGGAGGGCGTGACCGGCGGTCTCGCCAAGTTCTTCGAGGAGAAGGGTGTCGCGAGCGGAAAGGACCTGTTCGTTGACGGATTGCCTCCGCTTCCCAGCGGACAGCACCTCAAGAAGGATGGCAGCGGCGCTTGGGAGGTCAAGGCGTATGACCTTACGGAGGAGCAGACGTATCCTGAGCAGTGAGTTAAATCATTCTCCTGCTTTCAACTAATTCCCTCTACAACCCCCATACTGCATTGGCAATGTTTCTAACTTTTGTTACAGATACCCGTGTCGTGTGTTCAAATAAAAGCGAATCAGATGGACGGAGACGAGAAGACGGAAAGCTTGTACATACGAGAGCGGAAGGGGCTATAGATTCCATTAGAACCAGACAACGCTCCAGGAGATTCAATTGAGAGTAATTTTCTTTTTGTTTCATCTATTTGGTTTTCCATTGTCCCACGATTGCGATACGATATCCCTTCACCTCGGGGGAACTCCTCGAACAAGGTATTCAATTCCTTTTCGGGGCCTTAGTAGTAAATAGGCCCTCTGACTGACCCAATACAAGGTGAGCTGATAACCTGTCAGCAAGAGCCATTGGTGAGTGAAGATAAAGAGCCAGCTTGCTCTGTGCGGTAGGACCGACATGTGGCAAATAAGTAATATACCAATGTCGATGTCTCTCAGTCATCTCCAAGCTCGGAACGCATGTCTCGTCAACGAGAATTTACTAGTTCGCGGAAGAGCGGCGCAAGAATCGTATCGTCTCAGCTGCATCGAGGATCTGCATGCCTTCATATCTCATTTCGGGCAGGTCGGGAGGCATCCGTTGCTACTTCTTTCAAGGGATCCTCGCCTACTGCCCGTTCGATGATCTTCAGCTTTCCCTGGGCTCTCTTGACGCGGTCATCGAAGTCGTTGACAGACTCATCGTTATTTTCCGTCGACAGCGTGCCAGGTTCCACAAGGCCATACAGCATCGACACGTTCTTCTCGAGCCTTGGATTCGTACTAAGCACGGGGAGTTTTTCTGCCTCCGCAGCCCCCGTACCATCTCCGGGAGAAGCAGAGTTTCCGGCACCGGTCTTGATGTTGGGTAGTCGATTGCCCCATATTATGGCCTTGCTCTGTAAGCGTCCGGCTTCAAGAAATTTCTCATATCCCGTCTTGAGGCCTACGGAGCGGCCTTCGATCTTGCCGGCTTCGAAGCCCTCTTCATAGCCTTGCTTGTATCCCTGGTCATAATACTGGTCCTCAAGATTGAAGACATCATCAAAAGGATCTGATGCCATCTTCACTTTCTGTCTCTGTTGTTCCTCCGAGTTACTTTTGAACATAAAATTATCTTGACGGGCCGTCCTGGAAACCAGCTTTTTGGTTTATTATCGCACCAGAACAAATGCTGCTTTCTTTTACCCGCCCCTTTTCTCCCTGATCTTACTAAAAAATAATAATATGCAAAACGTTTAAAAAAGCAAGATAAAATGGCGTATCGTAGTGCAGATAGAGGTAGCTATTGTGTATGGCTGAACTTGGTCGCATGTCAGGAGACCCGATTTGTACAATTTATTTACTGCGGTGTCGCTAACGAGTGTACCGGCTAGTTAGTGCATGGCATGGAGGGGCAAAAGCCAAAGGCGTGCGCAAAAAAACCCAGGAGCACCCCGCCTTCTGCAGTTGGGCGCAGAGCTTTATCGTCCCCTCCCCCGCCAAAGCAGCTGCTTGAAACTTTGTGCATGACTCTGATGAATCTGGTGACTCAGATCCAACTCAGGTTTCTGTAGGCTTACGATTCGAGAGACAAAACACGATTTCTGGCTGCATCAGCTTGAGTTCTGAAGAGTTGTTCAACTTTTGCGAATTATTCTCACTCTATTTGACTGTTCCTGCGACAAGAACCAGTGCAATCCGCCCTCCCACCGTCACCCACTATGGCGGCGTCTAATGTCATCCTGCCCGAAAAGGGCAAACAGAACACCCTGGTCACCAGTGCCCTACCTTATGTGAACAACGTTCCTCACCTGGGAAATATCATCGGCTCTCTGCTGAGTGCCGACGTTTTCTCGCGCTACAGCAAGCTTCGCGGACGCCCGACCCTCTATATCTGCGGTACCGACGAGTATGGCACGGCTACTGAGACCAAAGCCCTCGAGACTAAGCAGACTCCCCAGGAGCTGTGCGATGAGTTCCACCACAAGCACAAGGCTATCTATGAGTGGTTTGAGATTGGTTTTGACTACTTTGGTCGCACCACCACTCAGAAGCAAACCGAAATTGTCCAAGATATCTTCTTGAAGTTGTACAATAATGGTTATCTCGAGGAACGTACGACTACCCAGCCATACTGCGAGCATCCCGACCACAAGGCATTCTTGGCCGACAGATTTGTGGAGGGCACCTGCCCAAAGTGCCAATATGAAGATGCTAGAGGAGGTAAGCTCTCTCTGTTCCCTCGCGCGAAACCTGGAACTTTTCAGGTAGCCTTAGCTAACGAGTTGTGGTGACTAGATCAGTGTGACAAGTGTGGCAACCTCTTAGACCCATTGGAGCTCATAAACCCCAAGTGCAAGGTCGACGGATCTACCCCTATTCCTAGAGATACCACACACATCTTCATGCTGCTTGACAAGCTTTCACCTGCGATCACCGAATGGATGGAGAAGTCGAGCACCGAAGGAAAGTGGTCTTCCAACGGCATCAGCATCACCAAGGCGTGGCTGAAGAGAGGTCTTGAGGGCCGAAGCATCACGAGAGATTTGAAGTGGGGTGTCCCGGTACCGCTGAAGGGGTACGAGAACAAGGTCATCTATGTCTGGTTCGACGCCTGCATCGGATACCCGTCCATCACGGCAAACTACACAGACGAGTGGGAGCAGTGGTGGCGCAACCCTGAAGAGGTCAAGCTGTATCAGTTCATGGGCAAGGACAACACTCCATTCCACACAGTTATTTTCCCTGGTTCTCAACTTGGAACTGGCGACAAGTGGACTCAGCTCAACACGCTTTCGACCACTGAGTACTTGAACTATGAGACCGGCAAATTCTCGAAATCTCGAGGTGTGGGTGTATTTGGCGATACGGCCAAGGAGACGGGTGTCCTGCCCTCGGTGTGGCGCTACTACCTTCTTGCCAACCGACCCGAGACCGGTGACACGCAGTTCCTGTGGGCCGACTTCGTTGCTGCCAATAACAACGAGCTGCTAAAGAATTTTGGCAACTTCTGCAACCGTGTGATCAAATTCGTCAACGCCAAGTTTGACAGCGTTGTTCCGGAGTTCTCAGCCTCCTATACTGATGAAACTTTTGACTTTCCCGGCTGGATCAGCGAGCTCAATGCTACCTTGAAGGAGTACAATGAGTTGATGGAGGGCGTACACCTCAGAGCTGGTGTCAAGAAGCTACTGGAAATCAGCTCTCTGGGTAACAATCTGCTGCAGTATCGCCTGGACAACGCAGCTCTCGCTGCGCACCCTGAGCGAACCAAGACGGTTATTGGTTTGGCGCTAAACCTATGCAGCCTTCTCGCATCCATTTCATCTCCATATATGCCCTCTACCGCCAAGTCCATTACGGAGCAGCTGAACACTACTCTCGCTTTGATTCCTGACACATTCCAAGCTGAGGTCCTGAAGCCCGGACACAAGATCGGCAAGGCAGCTTACCTCTTCTCCAACATCGATGCGAAGAAGGTTGCCGAGTGGAAGGAGAAATACGGAGGAACCCAGGCTTCACGGGCTGCCGAGGAGGCTGCGAAGAAGAAGAAGCAAGAGGATAAGGAGCGGAAGAAAGCCCGCAAAGCTGAGAAGAAGGCTGCCGAGACTTCTGGCAATGCCGGTGCGTCGGCAGAGCCCAAAATCGACGGTACCGTAAAGAATCTTCCCATTCGCGAGAAAGTTCTAGATAAAGAAGGCCCTCTTACAACTAGCGCAAGCGTCGTGCCAGAGTCCACGGCACCGAAGACGGATTAGAGGGATAGATATATATGGTCAAGTGCTGCATGAGGCGTCCAAGTATTTGAGATGAGGATGAGGGCGGCGGCGGATAGTACAGCATAGGGAAACGTAAAGAACGAAGGGACAGTCGGCGTTGGAGGCTCAACAAGTGGACTAGAACTTGGAAACGGATCTTTCCTTCAACAAAAGATAAGAAGCGTTGAAGCAAGCGAGTTTGGCATTTTGCAGAGGTGGGGTCGAATGGGCTATAGCATATGCGAATGAACTGTTTATGTCCGTAAAGGCTAGAGTTCGTATCAGAGAATTTTTTATTTTTTTATCCGCAGCATTTCGTTTTTTTTTCTAAGGCCATGAGATAAAAGTTGTGTTTGTGTTTGTCGCTTGCAATCCCTACCTTCTGAGCCGCGCTGGTGGCCAATGTTCATGGTGTGTCTTCACTTGGCCCTACCTCGGCAAGGGGGGAGATTGTCAGTAGTTTCTTGATTGTGATTGTCTATTGATCAGATTTGTAGCACAGATTACCACCTTTTCAGGTTGTCGCCGGCTACCGGTACCATTATCATGTCTTTTGAGCCAGTTCATTTCCTGAGCCAGCAACGGAGGCCGTTCTATGGTATAACCCCTTTTCAGAAGCTCCCTTCCTTCACTACCCTTCCCCCCTTTTCACTATCTTTTTAAAAGTCCCCATCTCTCCTGTTTTCTTACTCCTTGGTTTCTGACGTATTTCTTCCCCCTCCAAACCAGGAAAACTTCATTTTAATAATTTACCTCCGTCGGTTGGTGCTCCGCAATCCAGTCCCGGGAGGACTGACTTGAGTAGGATGACAGAAAAAGGTTATGCTTAGCTGGCTGTCACCGCGCGGCTATTCAAGACTGCTTCGTCGCAGTGCTCTCGTCCTTCTCGACTAAGCCTTGGACGCCGAGGGCCCGTCCAACCTTGACCTTGCGCTTAACATCCTTGGGGCGGTGAGCGAGGTCAGCACCCGCCTCGCCAGCCTTGCCCACATCTCCGACAGGTTCGCCTTCATCTTCCGCCTCATCCCCGCCCTCAGCCTCGAGGGCAGCCTCGCGGATATGGTCGCGGATGCCTGTGAGGTTTAGCTTCATGCAGTAGGCATCCTCGCCATCAGCGTAGTACTTGGCCTCGGTCTTCTCGCGCTCAAAGGCCAGGGTCTTCGAGTACAGGTGGATGGCAGCCTTGTTGGAGACGCGCACATGCAACGAGACGTAGGCGGCGCCGAAGGTCTCTACCATGGCAAGCTCTGCGGAGAGGAGCAAAATTAAATGTTAGTATAAATCCTACGTGCATAAGTTTATCTCGCAGCGGAGCGTGGGGGCCATGTATAGCTCCGGGGAAAGCTGGTAGCAAGACGTAGGTGGAAACACATTTGGAATGGGAGGTGCGGAGAGGGTATAAAAGACGTACGACTCTGTCTCATGAGCTTCTCTGCAATACCAAGGCGACGGTGGGTGCGCATAACGGACAAGCTAGTGATATGACCGTGCTGGACGCCATCCGTAGGCTCCTCCTCCATCTTGGCCAAGACATAGCCTACAATCTTGGGGTAGTCGTAGGGTGTCTTCTTGGGGCGGCTAACATCGACGGCGACGAACGAGAGTTGCGGCCATGACAAGGCGTGGTATAGGTAGTACTTCATAAAGTAGTTCTCTGGGAGGTTCTCCAGGTTCGCATGCTGGATCAGCGGGATGTCGCTGGGGCGGAGGAGCCGGATATCCATGGCGTGCTGGGTTTCTGGTCGCAGGGACGCTCGTCCGGGAAGGTGTATCTGTATCGATGCTCGCAGAGATAGGGCTACCGGGGGGGTAACTGGTGGTGCTCGTGGTGGAGGGGCTGCTTGCTCAGTCCAACAGCTAGCCGCAAGCTCTATGGAAATCTGCGCGGAAATGAAAACGTAGGTCCAACAGGACGGGCTTCTAGACCGCTCTCGAGCTAGCGGGAGCGGGTATGCACTTTCGAGCTCAGGGGGTGGGCGTGCGTGATAGCGCTGTGGTTTGCGAGCGTGTGACGTTCAAAGCTTTTCAGAAGCGTGCTGGGTCTCGGAGTCCATGAAGGTCGTCGTGTGAGAGGTGCGGCTAAATGGCAAAATGCAGGCCATTGGCTTTGGGGGGACCAAAGGCCAGGGCTTGGGCCGCTAGTGGCCCCCGTAGCTTATCGGATAACGGAGTGACTTGGCCCGAGACGTCGCTGTTGGCGGAGGCTAATAAGGCCTATAGGCGCACCTCCCAGCTGTGTGCGGGGCACTATTAGCGCGGGGCAGGAAAGCTTTCCAGGACCGGGTACCGGGTAGCTCACAGAGGGTACTCGGTGCTGCTACTATTACACCACCGGACCGCGTATGGAATCTGCGGGTAGTAGTTACGTACCTACATGGCTAGGGTAGCTTCCTGCTGTTTGAAGTTAGGTGAGTGCTTTGCCCTCCCTTCGACTGGATCCCATGCCGGGTCCTCTTCCCCCAATCGTGACCGGCACCGGAAAGGGGGGGAGGAGGGCTCGGGCTGGCACATGCGGTCCGGGGGAGAGCAAATATATATAAGCTAGGTATGCAGCCCAGTTCTGGAGCGAACTCGTAGACTTCCAAGAATCTTGTATAACTTAGCCGTTGCTTCGCACATTCCTATCCGGTCACGACTCCCACGGTTGCAGTGTGGGACAGTAGCAGTAGCGATATCTTCTCTATCAATCGAAACCCGTACACGCTCCCTCTCTCTTCCACAGCGCACCTATAGATCTGCCGCAATTTCCTGGCGCCGACAGACACGAAGCAAAGAGAGAATTAATAAAGACCAGTGACGTTAAGTGCAACAATGAGCCGCGTGTTGGCAGGAAAGCTGGCTATAGTCACCGGCGCCTCCCGGGGTATGTCATGACTCTCCTCCCCCGATAATCAGTTCCAGCCCAATACTAACAGGCAATTCTCTTTTCACCCACAGGCATCGGCAAGGCTATAGCCACGAAGCTGGCCTCGAACGGCGCCAATGTGATCCTGGCTTACACCTCCAGCTCGTCCAGGCAGCTCGCCGAGACGCTCGCCCAGGACCTCTCGTCGCAGCACGGCGTCAAGACCTTCACCGTGTCCGCCGACCTCGGCACCCCTGAGGGCCCCAAGGAGCTGGTCGCCGCCGTGAAGGCGTCCGGGCTGAACTCGGCCTTCTCGCCATCGTCTGGCGGCGACGGCGACGGCGAGCTCCAGGTCGACATCCTGGTCAATAACGCCGGCGTGGCGCACAACAACTTCCTCCCCGACGTGACCGTCGCGGACTTTGACGCCTCCTACCGCACCAACGTGCTGGGGCCTCTGCTGCTCACGCAGGCCGTCGAGCCGCACCTTCCCCGCGACCGCTCCGGCCGCATCGTCAACCTGTCGTCGGTCTCGTCCTCGGCGGGCTTCATCACGCAGTCCGTGTACGGCGGGACCAAGGCCGCGCTCGAGGCTATGACGCGCACCTGGGCCCGCGAGCTCTCGGAGCGCGCCACCGTCAACGCCATCAACCCGGGCCCCGTCGAGGGCCCCATGTACGCCGCCAACTCGGGCGCCTTCAAGACCGCCATCACGCCCTTCATCGTGCACACCCCGCTGGCCCGCGCCCGCCGCGGCGTCGACCCGGACGACGTCGTCGACGCTGCCGAGGCCGACGGCGGCCGCCCGGCCCGCGCCGATGAGGTAGCCGGCATCGTTGCCATGCTCTGCGGGCCCGATGCCGCCTGGTGTACCGGCCAGGTTGTCTGTGCCAACGGTGGCATGTTCATGCTGCACTAGGACATAACACACCAACAGGGAAAAGGAGGGGCTGGTAAGAAGGAACGATATACAAGAGTATTGAAAATATTGGAGGGTGGTTGGAGAGGTGGAACTAGGACGGCTTCCGAGTTCAGAAGAAAGGTGACGACGACGACGACGACGACGACGACGACGAAGAAGACTCGGCACAGCACGATTATCGTAGGACACTTAGCGAGCGCGCAGGATGTGGTAGTCTCAAGTGTCTTCCCGTCGCATACCAGGGCGGTGACAACTTGTCACTGGAGCAGTCATTATATCCCACTTCAAAAATGCAAAACTCTGAAGTAGATTAATTAAAAAAAATAGTTCATATCAAGAGTCGTGATTTGGAGACCTCACTATACTATATTACATAAATTCAGCAAACAAACTAACTTACGTAGGTATATTTGGAATCGCCGGAGGGAAAATTAACATCCTTTGTCAAATAGCCGTCTCCAGAATGTCTTGTCCTCCTTTTTCTTTACTTTCCCTTTTCTTCAAAGCCATATCACGCTGCTAAACTCTCACTTCTCTCGATCTCTCGTGCAAACTCCTCATCGGCCTCGACTCTCAACGTCTCCACCTTCTGGGCGAGCTTTTCAATCTCGAGCTCTAGTTGCTCTGCTGCTTTTTGCATCGCCACTTGGCTCTGTGTCTGCGTTTTGGAATCTCCTTGGCCAGCCTTGGCTGCCTGGATGCCTTCTTCTTGAATCCCCCGCTCCAACCCCTGCAGGGCTTCGATATTGGCGTAGAGACTCACCTCCAGTTGTTTCACTGCCTCGTATTTCGCAGCTGACGCTGAATGCGGCGATGGCTCGTTCTGGGCAGCTTGACGGGCTAGATCTCTTGCCTGCTGCGCAGTGACCTCCGCCTGCTGCCGTGCTGTCTCTGTGTCGATGTGTGCTTGGGCTACTGCTTGCGCAGCCTCTTCGTGAGCCATCGCTCTTGTGTTTGCAGCGTACTGTTGGGCGTGCGCCTGAGCTGCCGTGTGATCCTGCCACGGCCAAGCACCTGGAGGATGCGGGAACCACGGGTTGGAGGTGTGTCCGGGATGTTGAGGCACATGGTGACCTCCTCCCCGGCCCCATGGTCCAGGAGAAGGTCCCCCGGGACCGTAACGGCCCAGTCCGAAGCCAGGAAGTCCTGGTGGCGGCGTTTGAGCATTCACGGTCGGTAGTGTTGGGAAGTTTTGATTGTGTAGCACATGCATCGGAGGGCCCATGAAACGTGGACCGGGAAACCCGCCACGTCTTACGTGTCCATCCGCGTCTTGTTCAGAGCGCCGGCCGGACCTCCAATCCCTTCTGTCTGCCCTCTTTCCCTTTCGCTTTTCCCTCCGAGCTCGTCGGTTGGCTTTCCTCTGCTCCTTTTTGGCTTTCTTGGCTTGCTTGCGCATTTCTTTCTGTGTTTTCTTCAGGCTCTTGAACTGGTCCATCAAACTCTTGAGCTCTCGTTTCACGTTCTCGCCAGATCCGCCGGGAGGGGACAGAGATTTTGCAGCTTTGATTTCTGTCCTTGCATGCTTCAGTTCTGCTTTGGTGATCGGATGATCTGGATGGTTGATCCAGCTCAGAATAATGTTCTTCGCAACGGGGACTTGCTGGGTTTTGAGGTCATCATAATCGGGGAGCGATCCTATAGAAGAAACTGACGAGCCGCTGCTGGACGACGCACCACTGCTGTGGCTGGAAACACTATTGGATCGCCGTCTTCCGAAGCCACCGCCTCGCCTATGCTCCCACCTATGACCCCATCCCTGCCCATGGTCGAAACCTCCACCCCAGGTGTTACTTGGTCCGAATCCGCGGGTGCCACCGGGGCTGTTCCAGTTCTCCGTGATATCCTTCCCATTCCAACGAACGCCGCGGCTATCAGCCTCAAAAGACTTTCCAATAGCTACACGATCTCCGTCGATCTTGATGGGACCAAGTCGGAAGCTACGACCCGATGCTTCCATGCCCAGGTGTGAGCCGAGCAGACCACGCCAACCTTGGTTGTTTTGAGATGACTCGCCAGTGACTGGGCCGCTAAGGGCTGGGTTATCAATACCGAGAGCATTTGGCTGGGTGTCAAAGGCACGATCCCAAGCTCCAGGAATCCTAGGTTCGGAATTCTGGTCTAACCGGATGGCAATGCCGCGAGGTTTGAAGAAGCCCGCGTTCCACTCCTTGACCGTGTCCTCAAACCGCTTCCGTTGGCTGGAAGTCTTTAGATGCTCGAGCTGGGCTTCAGTCGCAGTGCGAGAGGAAGACTCGGCGTCGCCCTCAGCATGCAATTTGCGGTCAATAATAAGGGCATTGGCCTTGTCAGCGTAGTCGGGGATTAGGTAGTTGATAAAGGTACGCCAGTCCTGCTCGGTTGTTTCCCTATCTGGAGCCCAGCCTGGATACGGGAAATCCTCCGGGGCAGGATCATCGGGAACCCTGATTTGATGAACTAGTGATGGGCTGATGAGAAGACCCGATGAGACCGCGCGGGAGTCAAAATAAACCTGGGCGGAAGCTGTGGTGTGGTAGTCTTCGGATTGCTCGGCCTGGGAGGCTTGCGACTCCCGCGGCGTATCCGGGGGGGTGTATATAATGTTGCTATGAGACGATGATGGAGCTATCGACGCATCATCAGCAATGTTGTTGCGTGGGGATAGGTGTGGTGGAATAGGAGAGTGTCCTGTAGGCGAGTAAATATCGGTCTCCGAGTAAGGCGGAGGCGGAACATCGTCATGAGCTTCTTCCATGGTGGTCAAGCTGAATAGTACGTATTAGCTAGTGAGGGGTGATGTTGAGCAATAATTAGGTAGCTTAAATCAATGAATAGTTTACAAAGAGGGGAGACGCACTTTGCTCTAACCCTTGGGTGGACAAAGTTGCATCTCTCTCTCCCCCTCTCGCATTCAGGATGGCAATATATCTTATGGCTTTGCGACGGGGACAAAGATGTGAGGTGATGTTCACAGCCGCTGAGGGCACAACTGCCCAAAAGTGGTTGCCTGCTGGGACCACCCAACGTTCTGATGGGATGGCTTACAAACAACCATTGGTGCCACAACTCTAATTTACGGGACGAGCTCGGTAGCCTATAAAACACTACCACCCGAGAACCACCTGCACAGCCTGCTGTTGCCGATAGCCAGTTACGGACATTCCGGACATGGCTAAATGGGCCGCCATGGCTTCGACCGCCATGCAGGGTTGGGGATGGAGAAGCGCAACCTGGGCAGTCACCCAGCCCCTCCAGCCCACGTCAACCCCGCCTTGTCTTATCGCAAGGCTCCAAAGCTACAGTATAAACCCCCGGTCACCCGGCATTGCTGGGTGACGTGGCCTACAGCTATCGGAACTTCTGAAGGGATAACAAGCCGGCTACCGACTTGGATATAGCCTCAGAATGTCATTTTCTTGTTTATTTATTTATCTTTACTTTCTTTCTTTGATTGAAGATACCGTAGCCTTGTTTTAGAACAGAGGTGCTGTGTATGCTACTTGCAACTGCTTGCTTTCTCTATCTCCGAATTTCAGGACACCTGAACAACTCTAGCTCAGCTACCTACCGCTGGATGTAGGAGCAGCGTGTTTTTCAATACACGATGGAGCTGAAGTGTGAGAAGAAGGGAAAAAACCAAGTAATATCCTGTCATCCCGCCCCATACTGTGCTGACGTCTCCCTGTCGCATCTGCTTGCTATATAATCTGTCAAGTTGAGGCAAGACACAAGTCTGAAGATGATACCAGAACAAGATTTCCAACTCCTAGTACACGTAAGGTCAGACGATTATTTTCGGATTTTCCCATAGAGGTCCAATGTGATATCCACTTCTTGGTAGTGATCATTTATAATGGTATGAAGGTGGTCTCGCGAATGCGCTCCCAGATTGGTGATGTAGGTGTCGATAAGCTCAGCGGGTACAAACTCAGAGAGGGCGCTCTTTACCGTCACACGGTTTACCATCTGGCCGTCTGAGAAGTTGACGTACTTGGAGGGATCGCCCCATTCCGTTGCCAGGTCCTGGTTCGCCTGAGTATCAGGGCTGACCTTATACACGCCACTGAGCATGATAACGGTTCGTCCTTGTGCTTGAGCTGCGCGAGCAATAACTGCAGCACCTGCGTCTACCATGGCTCCGCCCTTAGCGGTAACGGCACGTGCACTCAGGATCACCTTGTTGACTTTAGACATGTAGGCCATGAGGCCAGCGTTCATGATGGTGACCACTGTCGAGCCATTTGCAGCCAGTGACTTGCGCAGGGCGGTGTACGACTCTTCGGGAGAGTTCAGGGTAGGTGCATCGGTGGCAAGGAAAACAGTAAACTTCCTCTTAGATCGCGTGAGGAACCGCTGCACGGTTTTGGACGGCTTGTGCACTAGGATGTAATCACCTGGATGGATAATTATGTCTGAATATGACTGTAATTGATCGTCGACCTGCTTGATCTCATCCATGATTTCCTCAATGCCGTCCAGGACTTCTGATCTCAGCGCAGAGACGTTCGTCGCCTGGCTCTGCATCAGAGGCGTCGACGTACCCGAGCTTGCAGCCGGAGTGCCATTTTGCCACAACGGGGGGGTGGAATCCGGGTCCGCCAGGATATTAAACATGGACTGAGACCGGCTTAACGAGTTCAGGGGATTCAAGGCAGTGGGCCGTGCAGACTTGCTGGGCGATGTATCCAGCCTCATTGGCGTGGAGGCTGTGGTGGGAGAGGGTGCGATATCTGAGGCGGCGTCGTTCCCAGCCTCATTTCTGTCCTCCTCAGCCTCATCACGAATCAAACCGAGAATACGGCGAACAATGTTTCCGATCGTTAGCTCTCGAGGGGAGGCTGCTACTAGGCGGCGGCCAACCGTCTGGACGCGCTCGAGAAGCTGGTCGACGTCAGCCCATCGGTCCCTAGCAACCACTTGGAGGAGAATATGCGCAGTCGCCAAGGCGCAGGATTCAGAACCTCTTATCTGTCTCCGCTTGAGAAGTCTACAAAGCTTGTCCGTCAGCTCTTGCTCTGAGTTGCTGGGTCGTGCGGAGGGCGTCCTCGACTGTACTCACGAAATCAACGACTCTATCGATGCTTCCACAGGCTTGCTTTTGAGACCATCTAGAAACTTTTCCATGGTTGGCGCATAGCCTCCTCGTGGAGGCGCCATGACTGGCAGCTAGCAGGAGTTGTTCCTGAGGGCCAAGGATTATCGGCGGGAGAGAAAATTGCTGTCGTCAAGAGTGCTGAACGTGTGAGGCCTTGCAGTAGTGACGGGAGACGGGCTTTGGAAGCGGCGGAAGTTGCGACTTGCAATTGCTGGTCGGTTAGTACTCTGGTCCAGATTCTGTGTATAAGGAAAGACCTTCTCGAAGACAAATATTGTGAATGTACCACAAGCGACTTGTGCGCGTAGATTTGCCGAGTGCAGAAAGAAACTTCAGGCTCACGTATTTTTCTAAAGCTGCGAGAAATCTCAAAATTGTGACTCAATGTAGCGAAGGTACGTAACTAAATTCGGACAGCTGCCAAAAGCGCCGACTCAAATGTGGGAACTCTGAGCGTGGGGTTGAATCGGCCGACGCGAAAATGAGCATGGCTCACCTGCTGTCTCGCAGCCAGGCCACCAATTCATATTACATATGTACTTACTTACCTACATATGTAGTTTACCTAGTCTAGCAGTACTACACGCTCATTAATAAGACGTACATAGGTCGGTATGTATTTACTACATATGTATGAATATAGTTAGGTACCTCCCCTTCTGTCTAGCTGGGAACTACCATGGCGGACTCGGTGGAATGATCCAAGTAATGGGCCCAGGCCCCTATTAGAGTACCTGAATCAAAGTCACGGCTCAGCGCTACTTGGCCTCTGCGCGCGCTGCGACAATGGAGTGACAGGGACAAAGGGATCTGACGTGTGTGCCATTCAACAGTTTCCATTCGTTATTGGTGAGGCTGCTGTAGCATGCAACACCTTTACCTGTCGTTCTCCTTGTGCCCCGATTCATCTTTTTGAGTAGCATGTGATTTGCAGTCACGGATAATAGATTCGTTATCGAAAACGTGCATCCTCGAGCGCCAGACTACAGAAAAACTTTCAGTTGCGGAAAAAGTATGGTAGCTCCCCGGACTTCATAGTCGATAAGTGGCCCGATCTATCCCCAAGCATATGCGTTTTTGGCTTTGGATTCGGGTGCTATCATTTCTTTTACCCCAACCGAGGCTGGAATAACGCAACCCCAACTCTGCCAATCTCTACATCTCACCAACATCCTCCCCACTCCCCTCCGCGAACTCAGTGCTGACTACGCAACTTTCGCAACCATCAGTATTCCGAGCGACCTGAAACACATGACCGGTGCATGCTGCTGACTGTTCCTGATGCGATATTGACCCTTTCCCGCCGGCTTTGGCGCAGCAGCTACTTGTTCATGGCTGCGACGCCGACGGGCAGAAGATGAACTCCCTCAACATTATCTCGGCGCGAGTCTCCCCGTCGTCCAGCCCTGCTCCATCCCGGACGAACTCCTTGAGCCGTATTCAACACGTTGTATCACCCGAGGACAGGACCGCATCGACAGGGGGCGAGACGAACCTCACATCCGACCCGGAGGACTATGAGTTAGAGGCTGACCGCGACCAAAGCTTCCCGGATCATCTAGACGAGAAGACGCCACTTTTAAGTACTGGAGACTCTAAGCATACAAATGTTCGAACCCAACCCTGGCATGTATTGCCCGGTCGCATGGTAAACAGCCTGATCAACTCAATACGTTGGGTCTTGTCTACTCTCGCCGCACCAGGGGTCTATCTCATCGCGTGCCTTTACGATGCGAATGGGAACTTTGCTCCCTTGCGACAGCTTCGCGGTCTATTTGGTCAGTACGATGGTGATACGAGGAAGTTTGCTGCAGACTACCAGCAGCATGTTTCCATGAAAGAGGAGAAGGGCGGAACTTCGCGACGCGCAAGCCAGAGCGCGAGAGGAAACCCTAACTCCACGACCCCCATACGAGCTGCTCCCACCTCCGGGTCATCGTCTTCCGGCTTAAGCTCTGAATCTGAGTCGGAAACCGCCACATCCGGCTCGTCCGGCCGTCACCTTCGCTCCAAATCGCTGCAACCCGGCGAGGAGATCGCACCCGCAAGACGTTCGATACGAATCAAGCTCCACAGCGACGACGGCGGGCGAGAACGAAAACACAGAAAGGGGCAATCGATTAGCGCCAAGGGCAACGGCTCTGACCCGTCGAGTGATCTATCAGCTCAACTCAAGTCTCCCACCTCGCCGGTAGGGGCGCTGACCAAGTACCCCAAGACCCCAGCCCCTCCACGGCCATTAATACCCAAGAGGCAGCCATCCTATATCTTCTACGAAAATCCTAACCCTTCACATCTTAAGACTTTAATTTTAGACCTAGACGAAACGTTGATCCACAGTATGTCTAAGGGAGGCCGAATTGGTTCCGGTCACATGGTCGAAGTGCGACTAAATACGACATATGTCGGGGCGGGCGGTAGCCAGACCTTGGGACCGCAACACCCTATTTTGTACTATGTGCATAAACGACCGCACTGCGATGAGTTTCTTCGAAAGGTACAGCCATGAAAAGCCACATGATATGGGCGTTATTTTCAGTTTTGGATTAGGATTGACTCAGCTGACTTTTGTCGACTGCAGGTTTCGAAGTGGTATAACCTCGTGATATTCACAGCTTCCGTACCAGAGTATGCTGATCCAGTTATCGACTGGTTGGAATCAGAGAGGAAGTACTTCACAGCCAGATACTACCGACAACATTGCACCTTTAGACATGGGGCGTTCATCAAGGATCTAAGCTCGGTAGAACCAGACCTCAGCAAGGTCATGATTCTGGACAATAGCCCGCTCAGCTATATGTTTCACCAAGGTATGTCTGGCATCAGCCTTCGTGTCATTGAGCCAATGAACTGGCTTCTCTCAGAGCACAAAGGCAGTGCTAACGCGTGATCCTATCTTTAGATAATGCCATCCCAATACAAGGTTGGATCAACGATCCCACAGACAACGATCTTCTGCACTTGGTACCGCTGCTCGAAGGGATACAATACGTTTCGGATGTCAGGGCGCTTCTTGCATTGAGAGGAGGAGAGGACGGACAGCACATGTGACGCTTGTAAAATTTGCAAGGGAGTCTGAAAGCATGAGCGAGAGCGTCTTTGCTTGTGAGATTAAGGAGGGATGAGAGGGCATGGTCATGTTTTCTGAAAAGCGGTGATTAGGAGTTACTTCCAAGTGTATATTTCTCTCTCCCTCTCTACAGGTGGGCAACGTCGGATGGGATGGTTTTTATGTTCTTTATATACTCTAGCATGAGAGCGCTTATCTTAGACGAAGCGAGCCATGGTCACTGCATACTTAGGGCGATAATGGAAGATTCATAGTCGGTCCAGATCTGGCCAACACCTCCTTTCCATGGAAAATCGAGTTTTACGTCTTAGCGTTGCCAGGTCTGAAGCCAAGAAACTGTTCTCGCCGCGAGGGTTATGAGGAGGGAGAACACCAGGCGGTTACTTTACTTGGGGCGGGCAGTTCCGAGCCAGGTTGGTGCGGCGCACCAGACCCGGCAGAGTGGGAGGGGGCGAAAAAAATGGATGGTTTCCTCATTGGGGTTCTGCAGACATGATACCTCCCCGCAAAATTCAAGGACGACGGTAGTCGTTCGAGGGGGGCCAGCCTTATTATGTATATTTCAGCGAAGCCAAGAAGAAAATCAACGCTGGAACGTTTGTCCAGCCAATTGTCGTGGCTGGACAATTGGCAATGTGCCAAGAGGATCCCAGCAATTCCCATTCTCTCTAATGTGACCAAGCAACAAAGTAGGCTTCGTGACGAAATTTTTCGTCCTTCGCTTGCTGCCCGGCAAGATTGACCATGGTGGATCTATACTGGAGTAGCGGCTCCCAGCAGATCCAAACACTACGCTGATGTGCCTGGGAATAAAACTGGGGATCCCGTCCCCAGGTATTACGACTCTCTGTCTCATTCCGTGACCCACGATGGCTGGGCTGCCCTGCGGATCCCAGACCAATCCTCGAGAGGATTCTGCTGGTCACCACAGCCGCCGTCATAATAATCGACAGGGAGACGGAACAAAGCAAAGCTGGTGGAAACAAGAGGAACCGCGGAAAGCAAGGAACGAAAAAGAAATGAGCAGGTTGCTTCTCCAGGTAGCTGCTTTAGTTGTTACCAAGTAACCAGGAGCTTCTCGGGTGTTACATACTAGCCACTAACTAGTGAACTTACCCCACTCTCCCTGTCTCCGAATCTCCGCTATTCGCTTTCAGCGTCATGGCTGGGCTCAATAAGTACCTGGAGTCAATTACGTCACGACTGTGCTGGTAAGCTCTCGTCTAGCTCTCCCAGTCGTCTAGCCACTACCCATCGCGATGTGATCGAATCATGTGTTCATGAGGCGCTTGCTGGGTTTGCATTACGCGAGAAGTGTGTCCATTAGGTACACCTATGGATCATGGTTCCTGCTTCTGTCGTCATTGGGGGTCCATCTCGTGGTCCCCCCCCCGAGACAATTTTCGCCCGCTCTGCTTGCTTTAAAAGGGCTGAGCTTGCTGCTCTTCTTCCACAGAGCATTATTTTGTCAATTGTATCGGTCGTCTAGAAATTAAGACGGTTTTACTTCATCACAGATCTCCTCATCTCTCGCATATATTCAGCAACCATGTCTTTGCACTGTAAGTCAACAAATTCACTGGCGCTGCTGTGTATAGCTATACATGAAGAATGGCAGATGAAGCTTCCACACACGCAAGCTTCCACGCTCATGTTATCCAAATTGAAACCACTTCCCCTATAGGCACAGTTTCGTTGCAGGAAAGTCATTGACCTTTGAGGCTAATTTGGATCTCAATTATCAGACCTTCCACCCGTCAAGCCTTCGGCTATTGCCTTGGGTACTGTCTTCAACCACAGCATTGAGCTTGCTGGTAAGTTTTTTGACATCCTTTGGGGAGCAGTAGCTTGATACCTACTGGCTTCTTCCCGGTCCCAATCCTCTCGATCGACACTCCACAGAACAGACCCTGCCGCGCCGGGTTCAGTATTTGCAAGATGGCAATAGACTGACATGGCATGTCCAACATACACAGTCTTCACCCCGCTGTTCGGCCAGACCTACCAGCGTGCCAAGCAGTCCAACACCAAGGAGGAGTTCCTTCGGTCTAAGGAGGCTAGCTCTGCGGCTGTCGCCTGGGGCACCTCGCTCGTAGGTTCCGCCTTGCAGGCCTACGGTGTCGGCGCACTCATCAACGCCACCGGTACCCTCAGCTATAAGGGCGCTGCCTACCTAGGCGCGCTCATCTTCGCCGCTACCAGTGCTCCCACCTTCATCTCGCAGCTACTGGCCGAGAAGCGACCTCTCGACACCGTCGCCGTAAGTGCCGCCGCCAAGCTGTTTGAGACCGTGGGCCTCGCCAGCTTCCTGACCTGGTGGGGAACTCGCACCAACCCCTTCGACTAAAGGGCGAGCGTAGCGGATGATTCCGCCCCCATTCCTTACTTTGAGCGAGAGGGATGCAGGGTGCTAGTTGAATGTGATCGATTAGAGGACAGGATTGTAACTATGTGAGCGGAGAAGGGGGGAGGCAGAGATAACCCCCCACCCTTGGAGGCGTTTGTCTTTATGAGGTACGGGCTTCAACTTTGGTTACTTCCGCCAATCATAGGAGGCATGATCAAACTGAACAAAGTGGAAGAGAGGTTGTTAGTTAGCCAATTGAACAGAAATTCATAAATTTGACAAAATCCGTACCTTGACACCCTTCCGTGTGCTTCGGGAAACAATCATTTCAGCCACGTGATAGCAGTTTTCACCCCAACGTTTTCTGCTCAGAAATTAACATTTTCATCAGAATGCTCGCGGAGTAGAGTCGTCATTGAACAATCCATTTTTATTCCCTTAAGGCTATATCGAGAAGCCCACCACCCCTGAACGCCTAAGCCAGCCCATGGCCAATAATCTGCAAGTAATAATAACATGAAATATGCATAGCTTTATCATCTGGACCCTTAATACGCTCGATTCGCCTGAGGAATAGCTGAGCCCGCAGTACTGGATCCGTACCCAAAGCACAATCCATTTCTTTTCAAACTCCATGTCTCTTGAGGGGACAAGCAGGTGCGAGATGTCTAGGCCACGACTGTGACCGTCATTCACACCCTCCACATCACGTGGCGGTTCACCGTGAATTGTAGGCAGAACAGCAGGACGGCTATTCTCAGCTCCTAGCATGGAATTCTCGGTTTCAGGCAGCAATGGAGGTGCATTTTACGCGAACTTAAGCTGCTTGGCCTCCTTCTGCACCAGCTTGACGAGATCACCGTAGACCTCGGCGAAGTCCTCCTCACCCTCCTCGGCGTCCTTGTCCTTCTTGCCTCCCGTCCGCTTCTCAGTGACCATGACGACGCTGGTTGGGCGCTTGGTGCTGCCGGCGGCGCCGAGCTCCGCGCGCGAGGTGACGAAGATGTAGGGCACGTTAACGTCCTCGCACAGGACGGGGATGTGGCTGATGACGTCCATGGGGGAGATGTCACCGGCGAGGATGACGACGCCGGGGAACGACTGGTTTGCAGGCCCCGAGGGGGCAGACTTGCGCAGCGACTTCACCACCTCCTTGACACCACGCTTAAGGGTCTTGTTTTTGGCGGCTATAATTTGGGAAGACAGCAGCACGTTAGTCATGATTGCCTTGGATATTACAAGAAAAGAGGGGAGGGGGGGTGGTGTGTCACGACACGCCATAGTAGCGATGAGAACAAACCAGGCCGAGTCATCCCAGTCATGTCAATCGATCGCAGGAGGGCGGGAAGAAGAAAATCAAACGAACCTTTCCTGACGCTCTTCAAGATCTTCTTAGTCGCCTTCTCGTCGGCCAGTGGCAGGGCAAAGGGCACAAGTGCGCCGACGACGGGCTTGGTGACCTTAGTGCCATCCTCGTCAACCTCGATTTCGGTGACCTCTGGAACGCCAGCGGAAGCGGCAGCATCTGCTTGCAACTTCTCGTCGAGAGCAGCGTTGATAACGGCGGCCTTGAGCTTGTCCTTCTTGTCCTTCTTATCTTTCTTGTCCTTCTTGGAAGACTTGGTCACACCTTCGGTGTCGGCGCGCTTCTTCTCCTTCTTCTCCTTCTTCTCGGGTTTGGCGGCGCCCATTTTGAAAACACTGCTCTGAACTGATGTGTGAACTCGAATTGATTGTGTTTTGAGAAGGGTGGTGGTGGAGGTGCAGCGATTTCTGAGTTCGAGTAGCTTTACTGGGTCGGTGGTAATTTTTTCCAATCTGCCTTATAGCGAACCTCGAAATTTTTTTGGCAGAGGGCCGTCAATTGAGACTTTTCAGCGGGGCGATTCTGACCAATTGGGGAGCTTCGCTCGGTAGGTGGTATATCCGTGCCGACTGAAAAAAAACCCCCATGGGTCCATTCCACTACCATTGTCCGTTAGATCAGTCCCACACCAAAATGGGCACAGCCAGTATTGTCAGGTCCCGATCAGCTCTCAGTCTTTTCGCATGGCCATGGCTAATTAGGCATGAAGCAGTCCAAATTGCGAAGCTCAATTGGTTCAAAAGACCCCCCCCACAGTTAACTAAGTATAACTGATTCTACTAGTAATGTGCGAGGATCTACGGACCTTAAAGGAGTAAATCTTCTTTATGCTTGATTTATTCAACTTCAAAAGGGAGCTCGACAACCACAAATCACGAACCTGGATTGACGTGTTGCTCGTACAGCCATATACGGAAAAGTTCGTTTATAATCATAGCATTCATGGAATGATATAAATAAATAAGTAGTATCATACACAATTGCATGGTTACATATTCTCTTACAGCGTTTTTCTTCTTACCAGAAAGAGGATTCCCTCTATATCAGTATCGGAACAGCGGTGAAGCTGGCCTAAAACACTATCCAGGCAGCGAAATATCACTTATAGAGCACTAGGGGTAAATGCTGGGCGGCTAGATTATGTGCGATGATGCAGGACACAAACAATAAAATAAAGCAACCTGTCCGCTGGCTGGGCATGCATCCTCGATGCTGGCTCCCATTGTGGATCGGCCCTCCACTGTCACGATGACCGCACCGGACCGACTTTTGAAAGAATTTCATATAGCAGTGCCTAGCCCACGGTCTTCGTGGGACTTCCGGTCGTACTGCTGCCTCCAATGCTCACTATAATATCTGACGGTGTATTCGCCAGCGCTATGACAGTGACCATATCGCTCGTTCCGTCAGCGGCCGACTGTGTTTCATCCTGTTCCCAAGAAGTGCCTGATCAGTTCATAATACCATTTAGATGCACAATTTTTATTACAAGCTTCCAGGGGAGGGGGGGGGTTGAAATAAGAGGCGTGTAATCACCAAGGAAGCCAGCGGGAAGCAGGAAAAGGGAGAAGTTTACCTGCCTCCGTCGTTACAGACAGCTGTAGACGTTGTCCGGTACCAGGCCACAGCCGTTTCAGTGGACAACGTCGCGTAGCTGCTACCAGTCTTGAAGGCGGCGATGAAGTATGGGAGAACTGCTCGAAAGGTGGTAAGATCGAACCCATCCACGTACACGTCGGCACCAGACAAAATTTGGGTTGAGGAAGGGGCATTAAGGTAACTAGACTCGCGGTAGTCATTCCCTAAGTACAAAGCAATGAATGATTAGTTACAATTGTTAGAAGTGTGATAGTGGGCAGTGGAATCAGGAGAACGGGCTGTGTATGGATTGGCCTACATGTAATAAGCTCGACGAAGCCGGGCTGAATCTCTAGAACTTGAGCTCAGCGATCAAACCAGAGAGTATCGCTGGTGGAGTACCAGCTTTTACCTACGTGGGGAGATTTTACGAGCATTAATAACCAAACTAACAGGTGGACTTGGAAGGATTTGCTGGTCAGCGGCCGTACCGGTATAAAAATAGAGACTTACACCACCCCCCTAAACAACTACAATCAGTGAGTTGACTCTTATTTTTTTGCATCTTTATTTAAACAAGAGTTCTGGGATCACAGCTGAGAGTGGTTGTCAACATGCGTTCGGTTTCTCTTACATGTATGCTTTACCATCAAGATCTTGCTGGTAGGCTACATCACTGGCCGTTGAAGTGTTCTTCGAATTTTGCGTCTGTACAAGCTCCCTAGTTAACTGCAGTATGATTGGGAATTGAAAATTCCATTGTAATTGAACCTTAATATTTGTTAAGCGCAATCTACAAGCGCCGTCGAGAGGGAGAGCTGATCGGCCACACCTGAAAGATCATAGCGAGGACCAGTCAGGGACAAGGTATATCCCCACCGTTAGCCGAGCGGACTGTGTACCAGTTGGCGGTCCAGTCAGTGCCCTCGAAAGTGGAAACGAACGGCAGGCCGTTAATGAGAAAGTGAGCGAAAGAAGGCTTGTATTCGTTGATCAGATCCGTAACCTCGTTGGTCGTCAATGTGCTGGCGGCCGTATCGAATGAGAAAAATAAATAGAGCATTGGCATCGGCTGCGCCGAATGCCAGAGAGAATTGCCCCGTATTCCAGCTGCCAGAGGATCCGACGTTCAGAGCAAAGCCATCGATGCTGGTGCTCTGGGCCTTTCAATGTCCTCGGTCCACTTCGAAGAGTTTTGCCTATCTATAATGCCAACAAAGTAATGCGCAAAGACCTCACTTCCGGCAGTAACGATGCGAGTCTAGTGGATTTTGAGAAACGTGACATGACCACTTGTATGGCAGCGTAATGGTAGAGAACAACCCGAAGCGTATAATACAACTTGAGTTGATCCTGTGCTTATGGCGCGATAGAGAAATCGCAGGGAAAGCGCTGAAAAAAGGTAGTCCATTATTGACCGCCGGTTGTTTATTTTCTCACTGTAATTGTTTCCTCGCATGCATTGTTAAGCCGTGACTAGCTGATTTGAAATGATGCCGCAGAATTACTATTGGTACTCAACCGCACATGGGGTACGATTGTTTCATCGCTTGATGTTAATCAATCTCCCCTGCGCCAAAAAGGCAGCGCAAATGTTGTTTTCTCGCATTGTGCTTTGCCGGACTACTACGTATAATATTGGAAAAAAACACCCTGAGCTTGGGATCACAAGTAACACCACAGTAATTCTTTGGATACATTTATTTTACCTTGCCAACATATAGGTTGCACTCTCGGCCAGTAGCACTAGGCTCGACACTGACTATTATCAAAGTTCAGTCTCTATGCGAAGGTCCTTACTTTCCGGTCAGTTCGTCTAGGGAATATATAAAATGTCACTTGCTTTGCCGTCGGCTCTCGTTTCCATATAGGAAAGGACTTTTTTATACTACGCCTTGCGACATCCTGTTCTTATTTCTGTCAATGTTTAGCAACCCAGCTGATCCACTTGGCAGCTTCCAGACAATTGGACCAAGGAACTATATTCCAGAGCCTATCTAATTGAGCAAAAATACATTCTAACTTGAACCCAGAAATGGAAATATCGTTCAGCGACCATTGCCTCCAGAGTCTTTGCGTACAACGCAATTGGCTAACCATGTTGCTATAATGGATCCTGTCCTTGGCTTTCTCCTCGATCCACATATTTCTGCAGATTATCTTGCCATGTAACTTACAACATGAAATCCAAAGACCTCAATGCAAGTAGAATTGTAGCAGGATTTGCCCTGCTTAATGTAATCTTTAGAACTAGCACGAGTATGTCAGTCATGGCAAGATTGGCCCGATATCACGGCACAATTTAATGTTTCTCTAATTGGTGAGCCTCATTCTATTTCATCTGCGCACGTCCAGTTGCTTCAGCATAGGACTTCGAGTGCTAAGGATCCAGACACCTCCTCCGCCCCATATCAAAGGTTTAATCTTGATGACGAAGTGCTGCAGTGGCTCGCGTTCCCCCGGGGGTGGGGGGGTTTCAAATGGTTGCATGTATTCGTAGGGTTTCCAGAACATTTGGCATGCAGCTTTGTGTCCCAACTCTCGAAGTCGAATATCATGAGCACTTGGGATGAGCTCTACAGTTCTAGAGAGTGACCGTTATTGTGGCTAGGATGGCGTATGTGCGTAGTCTTTACACCCCTTGATTCAAAACTCTCTGATTTCTAAGAGGGTAGGCATGCGATTAGGATAGGCACAACCCTATTCAACCCTGCTGATGGCGGGTTTCTCTCGTCAAACTCACTCCAAGTGTTAATTTTAGGAAATAGGACGTAGAAAAAATATCTAATGGTGGATGTGACAGGTGGTCTACGTGTTCTACGGGCTGCATACCCCGGCCATTAAGTGTTTCATTTCCAAGGGAATGACCTCTAGGAATAAGAAAAGTCTAATGTACGCTCGAAGATCCATCCTTTATAAAACAAGGGTTCTTTTTCTTTGTTTACGTTAAAAAAGGTGGGCCGACTCGCAATCAGCTTTCCTGGAGATGCTGCTTGGCTAAGAATCAGCTGGATGTGGTGGTATCTTGAATGAATGGCTACAACTAAGTATACTCGATATTTTCAAAGCCCTCCCGCCTGAAGGAATGGGCTTGGCCGAGCAATTATATCTTGCAGTGTTACGTCAGAGGGATTTCTCGATGCGAAGAGTATTCTTCTACCAGACCTTGTAGGTGAAAGTGAAATAGCCTTGACTCCGGCCCTACGAAGATACAGAGTCGTCATCGGTATCAATAAGCGAAAGAGTGTACTTCATTGGTGCCCTAGATGCCTCAAGGAGATGGAGCATTTCTCAAGGCCTCGGGTGAGCATTTGGCTCAAGCCATTATAATATCCGTTCTGAAATAGGATGAGTAGTAATAGTAGTAATACAGACTCCACAAACCCAACAAAGGTTGAAGATGTTTCTACTGTGATGTAGTGCATCCACCTTTTGGTTTCCGGTAGTTATCTATAGCGTGTATTCAGCCACTTAACGCTCCATTCATATATTGGAGTTGGGATACGTGGATGAATGAACTTTGCTGGCAATGTGGTGTCATGAGACACGATAACGAACGTTCACAACCATCCTTCATGAATTCAATTCTGGATCAGATTATGTCTCAGATTTCGATTTAACTTAATCTGCAGATGTGATTTGGTGGGGCTTTTGCAATAAGAAGAGCATCGCTCAATATCACCGACTCATTCCGGACTTCTTAAGACATACCTAACAACTGGCCACCTTAAGCTAACGCAGCGCTTCCCCATATTTATTGCCCATTTACATCTCACATGATCCCATACAGTGCTGGGGAGCATGAGCTTGGTAATCTAGAGCACAATTGACTCGTAGTCGACGAATAATCTAGTTGAGTGATTGGTTGCATGTTGGTAAAGAGCACTTCAGCCACAGTGCTATCTCTGTGCACTGTCAATCCGTCGCTTTGAAGCTAATATTGGAGGCCTCGATGAGCGAAGCATTTATCATCTATTTTGTTAACATCATCATTGTCGCCCTAAAATGTGAAGACAAGAGTCAAACTTCAAAGAATCGGGCGGTCTCAGGCCCATATAGGCTCTCAGCAAATTTCCGAGACCGTTCGTTAGGGCTTCCGCAGTTGTGGATGTTCTGTCTTGCCCAGCCGGCAACACGGCATTGGAGTTCATTTGGTCGGGAAGACGGCAATTGCTTGGCAACTTCTCTTCCGGTGCCAAGAATCCTTCTGAAGTTGCTGAGCTGGGTTCTGCCCTGCAAGCTAGAAGTGCATCTGAAGAATTGACGGTCGGCGCCAGTCCGAGCCGCAGGAATTGTCTGAACCGATCAGAGCGGGACGCAAATTAGGTTAAAAGTGGCACCATATTCTCACTATCCAAATAGGAAGCCTTGCATCAAATCGAGGTCTTCCAACAATAACGATAGGGTGACGAAAGTCGGTGAGTTGGCGGCCTGTCACCATCATTCAAATTCAAGTTCGGGGAGGTGAGATCGAGAGCCACTTGCATCGGAGCAATCGGATACAAAGTCAAAACCCCGAACCTCTCTGCTATGCCGCCAGAGACCAGGCATGGTCAGTGGGGAGAAGTCAATTCTCAGCCAGTCACCTCGGGGCTTGAGGTCATATGTAAGTCAGAAAAGCCAGCCAATTGGGTCGACAATCATACGCACGCTCCTCCACAGTGCTGTGAGACATGCAGCAGCAACCTCTTGCGTGGATGGCTGAGTGCTACCCAAGCTTGCTGACTAGCCGACCTAGACAATCCGCAGGTGATCGCGGTGCGGAGGCCCCGGGGTTTAGTGATTACCGCAGTGATTGCTGCCCTTAGGTAGGCGCCTCAAGTGCCTTCTCTTCAAGGGATGCTACGGTACTTATTTGGGCTGGGGCAAAGAATCCTGCTCTAGGTCAGGATGGGATGGCGAGGGGAACCACGCAGCCCACCAAGCCTCATTGACGATAGGTGCAAATTGGCTGTGTGCCTGGAATCTCAAGTCGCCACGCAAACAAGGGGGTTCGTCATCGCATTGCCAACTCCAGCATGTCGGGAAAGCTCAACAAAGCAAAGCGCAACAAAACCCGCGGTTATTTAGACTGGTTTCCTACCTGCCTATGTGGTTATTCTCTAGACGATTTGCAATGGCCATCCTTGATCTTTGATGTGATAGACTCTCCTCTCCCCCGCTATTACTGTTACCAGCTACACCAGACATACATCCCATACATAGATACATACGCTTTGCTGCAGCCTGCACTTGCCCACTAGTACCGTCCACTTACTTGCCCGCATTCCCACGGCTTATGCATAGGACTACATGCTCTACAGCTGCCTCGAACCCAGTCAGGGCGCAGTATCCAAGACATCCCACGCGCGTGGTACTGCCAATCTCGTCACTTTCTTACTAGAGCCTGGCACCGGAACTCGACGGCTCTCATATTAAACTTATTTCGACCCCCCCGACGAACTGATCATCTCACCGCACATCCTTTATTACTACTCACAGACTCCAGCGACCCTCGAACCTGTCGATCGCAAGCTTCTAGAAACTTTCTCCCTCCTTGAGTACTGGAAACCCACAGTCAAACGAGCAGCGACAGTTGTTTGGCTGCCGTGATCCGAAAGCCAAACAGTACTTCTCCATATTGCTGTACTCCCCTAGCGCGCGGTTGGGTCCTTTAGGTGGTCTTTGTGGACCCTTGAACCAGAGCCCCAGCTCTTGGCTTTGAAATTGACCTCAGGTGAGCAGGGTCTTTCAATTTATCACCAATTTCTTCTTTTCCGCATTCGTCAGCCAGGGGGCACAGCCAGCCAAATAAGCGCAACAACCCATAACGGTTGGGGCGGCGTATCTCTTTCCTTTGTGTCGTATTTTCCAAAGGCCTGCTTCTTCCAGACTGCCGCGCTCCGGCCCAGCACATTGGAACAGCTTGATCCATATAAAACGTTCTCCCCGCCAGATGTACCGGGGGGGGGGGGCGCCTAGTGGAATACAAAGCCTAGCTTTTGAACCTTCCCTCAGGATGATCTGAAACCGGTCTCTTTTGTCTCCCAAATTATCTTTTACTTCCGATTGCCGGCTGCTTCTTGAGGCCCTTTTTAAGAAACACTATTTTGGCCCAGGTCGGGACCGTTCCAGGCTTTTCCTTTAGTGTTTGCCACACCCGCTTGCTCCGCACATATCCTGCTAGTACAGCTACTGCTGGAACAGCTTCTTGACAGCACAGCCTCGAGCCCGCCTTAGAGCTTGTGGGCTTCTAAACCGTACATCATCTGTCAAGTCCGGCGGGTGGTGCACCTCGCCGACCATATTTATAATGTCACGTTTTCTCTCTGTTGCCTTGGCTAAAAGAAGGATGCAACGCAGACCTGACTCTCCTGAGACTGTATACACGATGTCTTCATCCTCGACAATCAGCAGCCACCGGCCAGTCAGTCGGGACTATGATACCGGATTCCCAGAATCGCTCGCTGCCAGCACTACATCTTGGAGGCATCCTGAAGCAAATACCGCACCTGATGCCTGCATCTCTGCAGACGACATTGACCCAGCCAAAGCCCTCCGCCGGCACCGAAGATCTTTTCTCCACCACAAGTACAAGCGCACAACCAGCCACGGGTTCATCACCACAGACATGGAACAGGAATATCTGGCTTCGAAGGACGCTCTGGATTCCGCCGACAGCGCTATAGACCTAGACTACGGATCTGGGTTTGCTGCGGAAGATGAGTTGCGACCTTCCAAGGATGGTAGCGAAAGTATCGATCACGCCGATGGTTCACTCAGGGGAGGCCTATCGCAGATTTCCCCAATGTCGGGCCAGTTTCAGCAGTCTCCCGAGTCACCCCGCCGCAGGAGTGGCCTCTTCAGGAGAATGATCAGCCAGAAGCATTGATTCTACAGCAACGAGAGTAAGAAACTAGACCTGGAATTTCTTTTGTATCACTGCATATGGGCAACCACTTATGACTTGACGGCCTTTTTTTGGGCGGACATGGTTACTACGGATTTCTGGTTTCAAACGGATGGAAAGCGTGGTGTTATGGGTTACCTTCTTCTTTACTGGCAAACTGGGTTCTTACCAACACAAAATGATGATCACAAACAGGGGCTCACGATATTGATACCGAGCATTGCTCTTGTCCACTGGTGGACGTGGACCCGTATCTTGCTACTCACTCTCCCAACTTGGGATCATCCATCGTTAACTATATTAATAGAAAGCAAATTTTGCTGTCCGCAACGCCGACTTCATCCTGCATCCTTAAGGAGTTCCACACATTTTGCGTGCCCTCAGTAGACTACATTATTGGCGTGGACATATAGTGGGCAACTTGTTAAAGCCTCCAGAGTTGTTGTGTCTCGCCCGGCTGCTAAATGGAGTAAGCCACTTTTTACAGTAAACCCGTCTCCATGGCGGAAACGCTTTGGCCGCCACCGCCCCCCAAACACCCAATTAACTTATCCATTACCCCAGCAGGGTCACAAAATTGCTCCGTTTGTCCAGGCCTAGGCTCTAGGAGCAAGGTGATTGGACCACAGAGCTGGACCCAAGTTAGCGCCCAGCTGTTGTAGTACCATCCATAGTATATATATGTGTCGCGAGCTAATGTTTACAACACCCCCTGGACTGCAGTAATAAGGTAAATTACTCCACCCCAAACTGCGAGAGAGCCCAATCCCCAGGAAAACATCGGGAGGGGCCTTGGGACGTCAACGAATTACGTCGCCATGTGGATCATCCCCCCCTAATTGATCGATTACTCGGGATGTGGGCTACTGTAGGATGTCTCTTGCCAACTGATGGGGGAAAAGGGAAGGCTTTTTGTTGCTGAACAGCTTGCAGGCTGGCCGCGGATTATTTATTTCACTCTCATTATCAGCGGCCCGCGGCGAAAATTTAACGTAACCAGATGATGGTGATGATGATGATGATGATGATGATGATGATGCTGAATACCTACTTCTCCCTGAAAATTCTCTCCTCTACGCTACCATTCAAAGCTTCTACCAATTCTGCTGGGAGTTTAGGACAATTTTACCACAACTCATGGCACGTTCACTAGAAATGACATGGCTATCACAAAATAAGGCTAGGAAGGTATAGCGAATATGAGCTGGCATTGCGAAGAAAAAGATTCGCAGGACTATCTTGACTGGAAAAAAGGGTATCATCACAGCGCCAGAAACGCCCAAAATGTGTAATGAAACGCATTCAAGCACCCAAACGACCGCGGTCATGTCTATGCAGCTAGCCATGCGAAGAAGATAATGCGGATGCGGGCATTGCGGATTTCTTTTTGCGAACTGGCCAGGAACCAAAAATTGTCCGGAGAAGTGCGTTGAAAGCAGTGAGCTGGAGCGCTAACCAAACAGCATTCGCGAGATGTACTCCTTCATATTCTGAAGGAACGAGTAGCCGTCTGTCTCGCCCTCAACTCTGTTGAAGTTGACGCTCGTAGAAGGGGGTCCCTAGGCGCCTTTCTCTCGTGCCTCATTCTCCGCCGCTTGTTTCTGTGCATACCACTTGTCCCGCCAGTTATTGAAAAGCGCTGTTTTCTCCTTGGTGATCTGGCCATTCATGAATTCCAAACGCTCATCATCATCCTCAACGGGCTCTCGGAGAAGATCCACCCACATCAAGGACTCCCAATCGTTTGGATCGATTTGAGAAGGATCCACCTGGGGTCCGCAAAGATCGTCAATGATGTCTCCTAGGTGACGATACTTGGAATTGGCTGGAGGCTCGGGTGGCCAGTTGGAGGGTCTGAACGTCTCAATGCGCTGAACATCCTCGTGCAGATGGCTAGCACACATGTTAGCAAATTGAAATTATATATCCAATTGCATTCAGCTGTAAACTAACCCAAGATTGCCATGGAGAAGGTAACCTTGCTTGTCAAGTTCTGCAGCAAGTTCTACCTGGTGATTGTCCATGAGTGAGGTGTTGGGGACCACAATCAATCGTGAATTGAAGTCTAGTGCCTCAAGGATTGTACCGGCTCCTGGAGAACGAGTAAGCTTTGAAGAGAAAAAAAAAAGATGTTGTGACGGGGAGGTTTCTGCAACTGACCAGCATGCGCCATAATGATACCCATGCCACGTTGTTCACCGTCATGCTTGCCATCGCTTGGTGTACACTTGAGGAAGTAGGACCTAATATCGTCGGTGTACTGGAATCCAAGAATATCAATCCAGTGGCTGTCGTATCCTTTCTGGGGGCGTGTGCGTTCAAAGAGCTCTAAATCTGGACCACACTGGACGATGAGGCGGACAAAGTTAAGACCTGCCAGTGTCTCGAGGAACTTGTCAGATACAACCTCCTTGACGAGATCCGTGAAAGAGGCTATGCTGCCAATGGTTACGAACATGGTTCGGCCAGGCTTGCGGTGTTCCGGCTCAGCGGCCGCAATGGATGGATCAGCCATGATCCTGCTGTCGTTATCACTGTTAGAATCGATGTAGGCAGGGAATGGGATGTCAAACTCGGGCTCGAGTCTAGGAGCGGCGTTCTCGAAAAAGGCCTTTGTCCTGGCGTAGTAGTTGTCCTCTTCAGAGTTGGAGCTTGCAGGACTAGGTAGAGGGCTGGCCTAAGATTTCAAGCAGGTCTGCATCAGAAATCAAAACAAAAAGACAACTCATCACATTGCGCTCAAAGGTTGTGTGTAAGGTGAATTGAGTATTGGTGGGGTTGCTTAACGTTCGGACACCCTAACTTACTTACCATTGTGGTAGGGGTGACTACCTCAAATGTACCTTGTTCATGGAGGCAGTTTCTTTCTGCCCGGGGGTGGGGTTCTGAGGCGTTGCACGTGGCCAGGTGGGTGGTGCTTGATGCTGGAAGAGCTTTGTGGCGGTGCACTCTGCTAGGAGACAAAGCTGTCGCTACTAGCTTAATAAAGTTAGCCTCTGCACTTGGTGCTCAATTGAATCCGATGATTGGCGAGCACACCGTACGATCTCCGTGAGAGGGTCGGAATTACTCCTAATCCGTAGAAATTTGTCCAAGCACGCGAAAAGCTACGATACCGTCTCTATCTGTCAAGCTCAGCATTGCACTTGGAAGAGGCTCCGGTCAGCACGCCTATTTCCATCACTATGGCCTCTGCCGTACAGTCTTTCCGGCTGTGTGTGCGAGCTGGCAGAAATGCCACTGCTCCCCGTCGAATAGCACCACATGTCTTCCACCCGAGGCGAGCGCTCTCAAACACACCAACATGGCGCAAGGAGCCTACAACAGACGCAGAAAACCCTGCTCAAGACGTTGCCGCCTCCCCTTCCAAGCCTAGCGAGACGCCTCTGAAGACCCAGACACCTCGACGATCCGATAAAGTTGTTCTGCAGCTACAGGAGGGCTTAGATGCGAAGGACAAGGAAAAGTTTCAGAATATTTTGGCTTACGCAGATGCAAAGAACCTGACTGGAAAAGCCGACCAATATCTGGCAATGCCGAGTAAAGAATTACAGGCAGCAGTTGACAAGGGGGTTGCAAGCCTTGACGAAGACAGCGAAAAGATGTGGAGAGAGATGGAGGCAGAGTTCAAGGACTTGGATATGGCCACGCATGCACTCAACAAACCTGTGAAGGCCAACAAGAAGAGCTTTTGGTCAGCCGAGGAGGAGGACCCCGAGCTGATTACAGAGGAGCTGGATGATGACGACTTGGGCGACGACGATATCATGACCATGGCTCACGGTAAATTGGAGGAGCATCGCGAATACAGAGAGTATGCTCGCATTGCAGCTTGGCAAATGCCATTACTCTCAAGTAAGTATCCCTGAATGGTCACACTTCAATGAGGCGATCCTGATTGCATTGATTCTAGAACTGGCGCGCCCATTCGAACCTCCCACTGCCCAAGAATGCCTACGATTCCGATACACAACGTACATGGGTGAAAACCACCCCGCTCAGAGCAAAGTAGTGGTTGAGTTTTGTACCAAAGATTTGCCGCTTACGGGAGCGCAAGCAACAAAGCTAAAGAAACTCGTCGGAACTCGTTGGAATCCGGATACCAATATCATCAAGATGAGCTGTGAACAGTTTGAGCACCAGGCTCAGAACAAGAGATACCTTAGCGATCTGGTGCAAAAGTTGATTAAGGAAGCTCAGGTATGACTTTTACCTTTGCCTGCTCTTGGCTGAGCTCTAATAATTCTAACACGCATACTAGAATCCTACCGACATGTTCGAGGATGTGCCATTGGATACGCGGCACCACCAACGCAAGTCGAAGCCCACATTCCCTGCGGCCTGGAAGATGACCCCTAAGCGCGTCAAGGAACTTGAGGATACAAGAGAAAAGTCGCTGCTGCTTGACCAGGCGAGGCAAGAAGCAGGCTCCCTGGTGGACGGTACCAAAATCGTGGACATGCACTTTCAGCCAACATTGACACCACTGGCCACCCCCGTGACCATTGCCAGAAAACCTATCAGACAACTCCCGAGACAGAAGAGAGTCTGAAAGAAGAAAAAAAAAAGAACCAAACCCGCTAGAGTACTTTGGAAAACATGTATGATATCAAGGCGAGGCGACGGATATGGAACATCCTGTCAGCCATGTACAAATGTAATATACTTGTACCCGGTAGAGTATAGACCCAACTTGATTGGCATCATAACGATTCATACTGAAATGCTATTCGTTTCGCACCCGAACCTGTGAGAATGCACAGTGGCTTCGCAGGAAACGTCGTGCTCGGTCGTCCAAGCTAGGCGCGTGGGCGTGATCTGAACATGCTCTGTCACGTTACCTCTCTTTCGTGATATCTTCTTTGCCAAGCTGCCAAGAGCAGCATATCCAGGCTGCGGTTAGTGGGATCGGTTATAACGGCATCTCTTGAGGACACTAATTAAAGGACGGACGTGCAACACAATCCAGTCCGCTGTCAACCAGATGAACATGACGCGCCTCAAACGTAACAAGCAAATGATGCCATAGCCTCAGTTCTTACCCCATAATAGTTTGTTTTCAGGAGAGCAAGGATTCTTTAAACCGGTTGCCTCCCGAGAGCGAGATTCAGTCGACATTGATTGGCCAGGAGGAGATATGCTATGGTAGGTACCGAACCCGCATGCAGGCTATGCTAGGCTGCACATTTATGGATATTCAAGCTGTATGGCTCGAGGGTTGAACAGTGGGCAACTAACGCCACAAATATGAAACAGATGTGGCGTGGCGCCACAAATTCGTGATGTCAAGTGGGCGTTGGTTCTCCAAGTAGGGCCTGTGACGTAACATGGCCCGGTTTTCTTGTCCCATGGAGTTCTAGACAGCTGCTACCAAGCTCTAGGCCCTTGGGAAGTTTTGGCGGCTGCATAATCCTATATTGACGGATGATGCTTACTGTACAACAAGCAAGATTTGGAAGGAGTTTCTAGGCACTTGGAAACCTGGAGGGGGGGGAAAAAACCACTTCATCTGTTCGAATTACAGACTATCCCGCAGGGAGTAACCTGGTTAGTTACTAAGAGATAGAAGTTCTTCAGGCATTTTCTTAGGCTTGAGCGCAAATTAGTACTGGCGAACGGGGATACTGGTAGGTGCACATCGAAATTTACATTCTTTGCCGTTCCTCGTCATCCAACCAGATGCCGACTCAAGAGTTTGTCGGCTGCGAAGCAGAGTTCCTGTCGACTTTGTTTTCTTCTTACTGGTACTTGGTAGTTTGATTCACTACGAGGTACCGCAATGCAGGACATCTGGAGGTGTGATGCATAGACAAGCTGTCTGCTGCATGACACCACGCAAAACCTGGAAGTTATCGGGAAGCGGACGTGGCCGTAGCTACCCGATTCCTATTATGTATGACGCATTTACCATTCACTTGACGAGGCCTTGACCTGGCCGTGGCCTTGGTTTGTGGGCGACTACATCATCCAAGTGCTGGCTGGGGGGCGCAGGGTGGGGCAACGCTACATATGTACTACAAGGCTAAGGCTTGCCAGCAGAGGTACCTGGTCCGCTGCTTAGCTCGTTGCGCTGGTTGGATTGGGCTATGTGTGTGTATGCACTTGTGACTGCGTCTTCCATGCGATCGATCAGCGCCTTTGTGGTCCTGGTGCTGTGAAACTAATGAAGCAACTCGAGGCAGAACCTAGTTATTTAAGCTCCCCGTCCCCTCTCCTTCTTCGCCAGGAATTCTTCCTGCCCATTGATCCATTACCTCTACCGAACTCATTCGCCGAAAAGTCGTCTATTATCAACACCACATTCTATCGTTTGCCTATCTCATCTCACGTTAGTCAAACATCTCAACAAACGCCAACATGCCTTTCACCGGAAGCGATATCCTCAAGATTATCTTGGCCATCTTCCTGCCCCCTCTGGGTGTTTTCCTCGAGCGTGGCTGCGGTGCTGATCTGTGTATCAACATTCTGCTCTGCATCTTGGGTTACATTCCTGGCATCATTCACGCCCTGTACGTCCTGCAGCTCTGCTAAAGCTAACGCTTTGGGTGTTTTTCAATTTTTTTTTTTAAATACTGACAGAAAACTTGTAGCTACATAATATTGAAATACTAAGCGCCGCGATCCACCGCCTCCCTCGAGTCTAAGCCGTCATGACGAGCGCAAAAAGCTTTCTTATTCAGCACACCTGCTAAAAGAGTTGCGCCTGCGATCCATCCAATGACCTCTCCGAAACATCCGCGTGGGACCCGCCAGTCCAGCATGTCGTACCGCAGCGCCAATTGGAGGATGGGGCGTGTCCGGCACATCAGCTTGGCAGGAAATTACCCCGTCACACGGCAGAAATCAGCTACATTAATCTCGTCCACAACTAATTTCCACACTATGGACAGCCCGCAATTTGTCTCGATGGGGGGGATAGAGCGTGGAATGAGTGTGTCATTCTGCTAGATTGGCTCTTTTGGTCCTTGTTATCTGCCTTTGGTTTTCTGCAATGATTCCCCGATTTCTCCTGCCGCCTGGCAGTTCTCTTGTGTCAATAGCATCATTCGCGATCTTGGAGCTTTAATGATCATGAATTTTGATACCCTTCTTCAACATATCTATCATGAATAGTTTATGCCGCTTTTGTGATTGTGAAGTTAAATTTGAATGATCGAGGTGTTCCGCTTTCGTCGATTACGCCGTAACAGCCCGTCGAGCATTTACGATTGAGCATGAAGCTTCTGCTGACGTTTAATTGATGTCTACTTTGCGCTCGAAATATCACCACAGAACGCTCACTTGTCGCATTACTACACAAGTTCTCTAATCGCAGCCAGCATTGAATCTAAGATTTCTATGTGCCAGAGTACGTACTGTTTGTGGAAGAAGTCCTGGAAGCAGACAATTTAATTCAAGGCCAATGACGTATGCATTACACCGTGGGGTGCTTTCGCCCAATGTCTGTGACCAGGACACCATCGAGACAATTCCACATTTTCCTAGCCAAAACCGAGTATTGCGGCGTCGTGGAACCAGAATCAACACTAGGATACTCAATAGGTCGTATATAATGGACCTTCCATTTGATTATCTGCTCAGAACGCTGCTGGTTATTGACTTGGCAAACAAAGCGCAGTTACTGCAATCTCTACCCAGTGAGCACCGTACTAGTTGCCGTTACGATGGCTGTGTTCGAGTCACACGCAACCCATGCTCCAGGTCAAAGAGTGCATGAACTGCGATGTCCAATGAGAAGCCGTTAATCACCCAAAACGCCGGCTGTGTCAATGCCCCGCAACCGCACAGCTACCCCTCCAAGTCAGCCCGACAATACACAACAAGCTTTCCAGGTAGCCAGACTTGCTCCCTGGAAACGGCTTTAGGCTCCCAATTTACCATTTGCGTCGCAAGCGTCCATATCACCTTTTTTTCAGCCTTTGTGTACCCGCACCTCGTCCAACAGCAACTCATAGTCTCGAGATAGCAGAGGGAAAATGACAATTACGATCGAGAAGATACTCGCGGCGAGCCCCGCAACGATTCGGGGTCAGCCCACCCCCATCTCCAGCGACCCCAAGGGCGAGAGGATAGCATATGCAGTAAGTGAAGAAGGCCATTGTACATGCAGATACACACGCACAGATATATATATATTTAAACGATTTGAAAACTACCAATTCTTATTATTTCAAAGTATCTCGTTCCATGAGCTAACTCTTGAAACTGAACTAGTCGGGCAAGTCAATCTTCATCCGTTCCATCGACAATCCCGCCGAGTCCAAGCAGTACACCGCCCACACCGCCCAAACCACCGTGGCCAAGTTCAGTCCCTCAGGATTCTATATTGCCTCGGGTGACGTCTCGGGCACCGTCAGGGTCTGGGATGCTGTCGAAGCCGTGAACACCAAGGGCGAGTACCACATCATCAGCGGTCGCATCAACGATATCGCTTGGGACGGCGACTCCCAGCGCATTATCGCTGTGGGAGACGGTCGCGAGCGCTTCGGCCATTGTATCACCGCCGACAGCGGAAACAGTGTGGGCGAGGTCAGTGGGCACAGTAAGGTGATCAATGCCGTGGCTATTCGGGGCATGCGGCCTCTGAGGGCCGCCACCGTTAGTGATGACATGGCCATGTGCTTCCTTCACGGTGCCCCCTTCAAGTTCAACAATAAGGCGAGTGGTCTGCATAAGGGTTTCGTGTTTGGGACAGCATTCTCACCAGATGGAAACCTGTTAGTCACCGTTGGTGCGGACAAGAGAATTCAGCTCTACGATGGCAAGACAGGAGAGCCTACCAAGAGTTTCGGCGAGGGCGAGCACACGGGTAGTATCTTTGCTGTGAGCTGGGCAAAAGATAGCAAGAAGATTGTTACCGCCAGCGCTGATCAGACCGTGAGGATATGGGATGTCGAGAGTGGCAAGGTCACTCAGACTTGGTCATTTGGCGACGGCGTGAGCGTCGGGGACCAGCAAGTTGGCGTGGTGTGGCCACACGGAAGGAATGATGGTTTAATCATTAGCTTGAACTTGAACGGAGACTTGATATATCTTAACGAGGGCAAGTCGACACCCGTCAAGGTCGTTCAGGGACACAACAAGAGTATCACAGCGATGGGTACAGATTCTGACGGCAATGGTAAGACGCTATTGACAGGAAGTTTCGATGGCCGAGTTCTCAGCTGGGATGTATCCTCGGGCGTTGGAACCGTTCTGGATGGTCAAAGCCACACGAATCAGGTCACCCAGTTCTCGTCAAGCTCCGGTAGAGCCTACAGCGTGGGGTGGGATGACACTCTGCGAATTATAGATGAATCCGCAAAGACGTTCGCGGGAGAGTCTCTGAAGCTCTCCGGACAGCCCAAGGGAGTTGCTTCTGCCGAAGGTCGAGTATATGTTGCAACCGCTAGCGGCGTAGAGATCTACGTCAAGGACTCCCTCGCTGGGAAACTCGATATCACCGACTCGCAGCCCAACACGATTGCGGCTTACGGCTCCATGGTGGCGGTTGGCACCAGCAGCAATGCTGTGCGTCTTTATAAGGCATCGGACAACACGCTAACTCTCTCCGCTGAGGCCAAGAACAGCACGGCTCAAATCTCTACCCTATCTTTCTCGAAAGATGGCACTTACCTTGCTGCCGGTAACATATCTGGAAAGATATTCGCATATAAGACCGCAGATCTGTCCATTGCTACGGACCGCTGGTCAGCGCACACAGCCCGTGTCACGAGCATAGCATGGAATGAAGCCGGTACGCATGCGGTCAGTGGCGCTCTGGACACCAGTGTCTACGTGTGGAGCTTGGCAAAGCCGGGCAGCAGGGTAAAGTCGCTGAACGCGCACAAGGATGGAACCAATGCCGTCGCTTGGATAGGTACTGACAAGATTGCAAGCACCGGTGGAGACGCAGCTGTAAAGATCTGGGGTGTTAGCGGGTTGCAGTGAGTCAGCCCAATGCGTAGACGAGAGTATGAGACTAGTGCAAGCAAAGAGAAAAGAAGAACGATTGGAAAAAAGAAAAGCAAAGACTTCAACAGACCACCCTTTACTTTACTCCAGTCATCAGTACAAACGGATAACTGGCGCTCAATGTGGATGCCCTGTAAATGTCAACAGTCCAGGTATGGTGATACGCCTCTTGCGCAGCAGGAGTGAATGATAGTATAGAGTTTTTATTCGATTTCTTTCCTTATCATGGTATATTTGACCATATAAGATGGTTCTTTAAATGTCTATACCAAGGGACCAAGCCAATATTAAAATATGCAGCAAAACAAGACCATTGCTTTCTCTTTAGGGAATATGCCTCTCTGTACGCCTTGAGGTTTCTCTTCATGATGTTCCTTTTTATATTCCGCAGCGTGCGCCTAGTTGTTCTCGCGGGTTCCTGAGGAGAGTAGGAACGGTATGTAGAGTGAAGCTTTTCTTGATATTGACAGAATAGGGTGGTAGAATGGTGACATACAAAAGAAGGATGGGAGAGTGGTATGCGCGTGAAGGGTATCAAGTAGTTGGAAATAAATCATAAGTGCTTTGTTTATGAGTTCATCAGCCCTTGAGGGAGGAAGGAGAGGAAGGAGTTTCCCCTCACTCTCTCTTCCTTTAGGGGTTCTTTTTTTTTTCAAGTCTTTCTTTCTTTCTTTTTTTCTCTTGTTCCTGTTCATCCCTTTCTGACCTCAGATCCACTCCCGCCGCCTGATCCTGAGGGTCCGCTCGGGATCGTCGAGGTAGTCCCACGAGGCGGCGAACTCGGCGGCGATGCGCTCAGCCTCATCGTGCTCGCGCAGCCGGGTGTAGTTCTCCTCGAGGTCGATGAGGAGAAGGCGAGTGTGGGGGTCTCGCAGCCCGCAGCGCTTACGGCGGGAGCGGTAGCACTGCAGGAAGAAAGGGGTGGCTTCGCGCAGGCGGCCGAGCCCGGACAGCGCCCGGCCCTTGTCACGCAGCCAAAGCTCATAGAAGGCTGGGAGGTTGCCCGACGTGCCCGAGTCGAACCACGTCTCCATGGATTCGATGAACTGGTGTGCCTCGAGGAAGCTGCGCCGGTGGATGAGGAAGGTGCCGAAATTAATTTTGACCATCTGCAGGCTGTCTCGCAGCTTATTCGAGTAAGGAGTGCCCAGGGCTACGGCATCGGCATCCTTGGTGACTCGGTTCTCGACCCCGCGGATCGTGGTCTCGTAAAATTCGGTCACTGACGAGGAAGGCAGACCGTCTATCTGGAACATGAGGCGCGAGAAGGTTGGGAAGATTTGCACGTGCCAGGCATTCGCCGGGTGGCTGTGGCTTGCCATGATGTCGTAGTAGACTTTCATGATGGCTGCCATGGTATGGTGCACTTGGACAGCCCCAAGTGCCCGGAGTTGCATCCAGAACCTCGTCAGTGCGTGCGTCCGCCCCAGCTTGATGACAAAGAGCCCCGAGGCGAAGCGGATGAAGATGTCAGCGATCTCCGGGCCAATTTGGAGGAAGTGGACGAGGTTGTACATGGTCCAGGGAACCAAGCCAGGAGTAAGATCATCGGTCACGGAGCCAAACGCATCGAAGAAGAAGTGGAGCTTGGCAAAGTCATGTTGGGAGTTCGGCTCCTTGACGAGGTGGCCAATCGTGAGACTAAGCCGGGTCGACCAGTCAAAAATCTTGTCTTGGCCATTGTCGTATACCAGCCCGGACAAATCCCACGCTCCCGTGACGAACTGGCTGAGAACGTACTCCTGGACGGCATGCAGGCAATATTCTGCCTGCCGCTGCATGTCTGGCTCCGTCATCTGGCTGGGCAAGTATGGAAACTGAGGGGCTTCACATTTGGAAGAATTCGCGGCGGTTGGTGTGACACCCGAGGCAGATGCAGCCTTACCCAAACGATGCCTCCACCGTTTTGCACCTAACTGGCGGCCCCGTACGGCCAGCGACTCAGAAATCAAGCCGTTCTGGGCCCAATCCATGAGTTTGTCTGCCTCGGCAGCCTTGAGGTTCTTGCGCAGCCCCCAAGCTTGAATGCGATGTTTATACATCTTGGCCCTGTGGGGTACATATCGTTAAGAGGTTTTCGTTACAAGAGAGCTTTGGGGGGGGAGGCGCGAATTTCCATCAGCTAACACATACGTTGGACGGAACCCGTGTTTCTCGCTCATAATCGCCATGACTTCTCTCAGGGGCTTGCCTTCGTCAATGTAAAGGTGAGAGATGGTCTCCTTGTGGACCTCCCAGTCCTCCGAAGCAGCCCAGGCGTTCTTACGGGCATCGGATGCCATTGTGGTAGCTGTAAGTCATATGTCTAGAGGCCATTCGAGGGACGTAGGACTAAGAGACTTCCGAGTTACTTAGAGCCACGCATGCACAATTCCGGGCGTTGATAATAGTGGTGAAGATAAGAATCTTAGCCGTGAAAATGGCGGCGGTTAAGCTAAAGAGGTTACAAAATGCAGGGCTTTGATTAAGTAAGTAGGAATCGGGAGTATACGTGGTATGTGTATTAGTATTAGAGGACGAGGGGGCCAAAGAGCACAGCATTGGGACTAAAACGGTGTCGAGAAAGGCTCGGTGGGGGCGGCGGGCAGGCAATAAGCTGCGCAAACAAGCCAAGCTTGGAGGTAGGTATACAAGCCCTGAACAAACGAGTGACACGCCCAGATTAGCTAACTAACGTTACCTTCCGGAAGGATGAGCAAGAGGCGGCAGGGGTAGCGAGTGAGGGAAAGAATGGGTAGGGTTGGTTGCACAACCTTGAACCTCCCCCCTCTTCCCCCGACTGGGGTTGAGATAATCCTTCCCGCACTACCGCTGGCTTGCCACGCCAAATTCGATCTGGATCCTCTGAGAAGCAGCTCCATTTCATCTCTGAGCCCTCTAACTAAGCCTGCTTCCTTGCATTCGTATCCTGCAAATGCCGGGGGGGGAGGGGGGGGGGGGGGGGGGGGGGGTTGCGCTCCTGCGCCACCCTTTCTGGGCTTCATTTCGAAACTGCCCTGCCCTCGCCCACTGCAGGCCTCGAGCTGCCAATCTCTCTACAATGTTACACAATGCAGAGAGAAGCATGGAGGTGGGGAGACTGGCGAAAGCCAAGACGCGCGGCTAAAATACTCTTTTGGCCCAAGTAGGATTCTGTTATACTCGAGTCAGCGTCGTACAGGGGTCGGATATCGGACCATAATATGCTTGTACGACGTGTGACTGGCTTGCCACAGGCCATCAAAAGTGTGTCAACCCCCCGGGCCCTATGCATCCATTGCCATGGGGACTCTTTTTTTTCTTCTTTCCCTTTCTTCCCCTTTGAAGGCGGACGAGACGCAATACTACCACCACCACCTCTTCAGCGTGCGTGCTGTCCCCCTCGCAGGGCCTTGAGTGATAGATACACTACATCCGTAACTGCCTGGCTTATTAGAGGTGCTTAGGCGACTGTTCAGGTTTACGAGGCGGCAACCCTGCAGTGGCTGTCGATGCCGGTCGTCCTGCGACACGACATATATCCTATTTCGTCTTCTGTTCCATTTCGTAGAGTGCATCACCTCTCACCAGTCTCACATTTCCATTCTGCTGGCTCTTCCTTCTGCGACTTGGCCTTCGCTCTTTACGAGCAAATAAAAATAGAAAAAAGGGGAAACAAGATATTCGTTCTTCTTAGCATACGAGCTTACCGAGGATGCACAGAACTACTCCTCGCAGGCGAGCGCCCCGAACCATGTTCCATGCATTGTGCATGGCCCACAGACCAGAAAATTGAATGCGAGCACCGACTTTGCCCCTCCATTGCATGGAATGATGCCATTGCAGAATGCCGAATCGGCGCCGGGGGGGGCTCGTCCACAGCAGCCCAGCGGCACAGCACAGCACACAGCACTGCATCGCGTGTCTGGCCCACCCATTCTTACCGATTTTGGAAATTTTCGCAGGGTTGCAGCTCTGTGGAGGCGGCCGCTCTTAGACGCCTACAGCGCTGCAGGCCTTGCACATAGGTAACACAAGGTTGATCGAGCCTTCGATACCTACCTTGACCTAATTTAGACCGACAGAGAGTCTTGGTAAATCCTGTGTAAGCGGCCCCTTTGGGTATTGATTTGTTTGGGTTGGCCTATCTGCTTTCAATCCAACACCCCCCCTCTTTTGGAAATAGGTGCTTAGCGTTATTCATAACTTTAAATAGGGTGGAAAAGGCGGGATGTGGCCTGGGGGATTGTGGGATGTTGCCACCAGCAGTGGGCTCGGCAGCCTCCTCTGAAATAGAACCCCGCCGATATTTGCTGTCCTCAAGTGGCCCTTGGCGATCATCTGGCGGTGGTCGGCTTTTTTCCAATATTGTCACAAAAGCCGAAGTGGTTTCACAAGAAATCAACAGGTGCTACATGATTTGTCCCAAAGCGACGTTGCCGCCTGTCTACTTGGGTATGTTGGAATCAAGCGACTTTGGCGCTGAGGTCTGAAGGGAGCAAGTCCCCCGTGGATGTGAGCATATGCGGTTCTTCAAGTAAGTGTGTGGCAAAATGAGATATTGCATACCCCAAAAACCTCACCACGCCCCTTGGCTTGCCCATTTGCCTACCGAGAAGAAGGCGATAAAGAAACCAGATCGGCCAGATAGCACGGAGATACGCGTTTCTCTTATCGCAGTATGGTACTTTAGATGAGATGCTTAGGGTGTAGAGTAGTTGTTATAACCTTCAGTTATCAGAGAATTCACACCCGCGAGTATTAGTATTGGTGCTGTATAAATTCTTGCTGAGCAAGGAACTTGTAACAATAGTCAGGTGTAACATTAGTAATAATTATGAGATAGAGACGTTTACCGCTGCCTTTCTTCCTTGCAACTCTGTAACAGCAAGACTAGCGCTCTCCAAGCATGATGGGCCATACCATCGATCTATAACTTGACATAGTTTAATTCATGCCAGCTTAGCTACATTTGAAACCGCATGAACGCGCCGATGCAGGGCTTCGGAAGAGCGGGGGGTCTATTCGTGTTAGCTGCATTACCCACAGGAAGGCTAGATACAGACATCATGTTTCTCCCATGACGTTCTAACTCAACTCTCTGGGACCCATTGAGAGCACGATTGTACAAATGTGTATAGCAACCTCGTCGAAAGAAATGCAATCGACTTCATTGAGTTAGATACTAAGCATGAACAGCACTCCAGAGGCAAAATCCCTGGTCCTCGTGCAGCCCTGCAACTGTGTAGCTGGGCGATTGATCCTGATTCCAACCCCTTTTCATTGGCCTATGGAGTTATCCCGGTCGCAACCAGAGACTCTGCATCTACCAAACACTCGGGTCACCGACATTGCCAATGTTCCAGTCACTGAAGCCACCGTCACCAACCGTATCAACGGCAGAAGTGGCAAAATCACTATTGGCGCCACTGTTGAAGTTGGCATCAAACCCACCACCCATTCCAGTTTCGGTGTCATTGATACCTTTCTCAGACTCATTATTCATCGCATTTGGTACAACGTCGGAAACTGGTTTTGGGCATCGAACCTTAGTGTGTCCAGCCTCGCCGCAGTTGTTGCATTTGACACGAGAATCTAGCATTTATGTTTAGTAAGTTCAATCAACTCCAATGGAGCAAAGATAGCAGGTATACGAACAGTCTCGAGGCTTGGGGCATTCCCGGCTGACATGACCTTCGGCATCACAGTTGCGACAGATGAGTTTCTTGGGCTCGACGCAGTCCTTGGCACGGTGACCCTCCTGACCACAGTTGTGGCAAGCACCTCCTGCACCACCTCCTCCTAGAGGACAGTCTCTGGAGTAGTGACCAGCTATCAACGGGTTAGCACTACCATATGCGATGGTTGAAGCTGCAGCACTTACTCTCGCCGCACTTGCGACATTCAACGTCATCGGCATTGCGAGGCTCCGTGCCTAGAAACATGATCAGTACCCGATAGAGAGTTGGCAAAGCCTAAGCATGAGTAACCTACAATCCGCAACCTTGTGGCCTGGCTTGCCACAGTTCTTACAGGCGAACTTGTCAACTCTTGGAACGGGACCTTAAAAATGTGTTAGCATCGACCTTGCTCCATTGCCGACTCAGGAGGTATGGGCATTTTACAATTTCTAACACGATGTCCCTCTTCGTTGCAATTAAAGCATTTGACAACGATGTGTTCCTTCTCGACCTTCTCCTGCGTGCAGAATTTGGCAGTGTGTCCATACTCGTTACAGTTGTTGCACTTCTGCAAACCACGGTTTACCGGCTCACCAGCATCTTTGAGGCGTTCGGAATTCTCCTCGGTATCCTTCGGGAAGAACTGCGCCTCGCGAGCGCGCATAGGACGAGGGTCGAAGCGATAAGTCACCTGATACTTCTTGCCCAGATTTCCTTGAAGGTCCATATTAGTCAAAGCGCCACTCATCTGTGGCTTCTCAACAGCAATGATGTATAATCCGATATCCTGCTGACGAAAAGCTGCTTCCAGTGCGGTGTAAGTCAGGTTGGGGGTGCTTTTGACATATTTCTGGATTGCTGCCTTGACCTCATCCAAATCCTTCTCCTTCACAGCATTGATCAACATCTCCCAAGCTCTCTCAGCATTCACATCTTCGATATTTGAGCGGTCAACAAGTCGAGGATTTGGGCAATCAGTCAGCCAGTGGCCTATAAATGGGAGAATTAGTCAAGTTGGTTGGGAGTTTGGTACGATGTTTTTAGTTTACCTTCCTGCTTACAGTTACTGCAAACTATCGGGGGACGTTCTGGACAGCCCGTGGCGCGATGACCTTCTTTTCCACACAGACAACATTCGCCAACAAACTCCTGAGGAGGGCAGCTGGGATCAGTGCAGTTACGGATCGTGTGGCCGTCTTGATTACAGTGTCTGCAACGGAGTACAGTCGGGTTGGGACAGTCCGCCTTGATATGGCTAGTGTTATGTTAGCGACTGACCGAATCATACAGACGTCACTTCAGTGAACAGAAAATATACCCTTCGTCGCCGCAGTTGAAGCAGCCGCCTCGATGAGCATAGTCAGAACCAGCGCCATCGCCCGCGTCGTGCTCTGCGCCAGGAAAATTGAAGTCGGCCGCATTGGAGCCAAAACCAGAACCCATAGTGACATCTCCTAAAACACGAGTATCGTTGGTCGAATCCCAAAGGGCGCCGTCACTGGCGTCCTCAGTATTGGTCCAAGCCATCGTGGTTGATACTGCTAATGATTGTGTCAGTTCATAAAATAGCTAGATGGAACTTCATAAATTAGAATATGATTAAAATAGAAAGAAATAAAAAAAAAAGATAGGTGGAGAGAAATGTAAGTTTTGGTAAATCGAGACGAGTTGCGTAGAGAACCAAAACCATAGTTTAGAACATGATCCGTCGAACTAGAATGATGAGCATGCCGCGGCTCGGAATGCAGTGGAGCTTTACCTTGATTTCAGAGCCGAAGCTAGAGGGCACCCTCCCAGTAAACTAGAGGTTCAATAATTTGAGAAAGACAACCTTGGGGATTGGATGGAGTCGACAGTGTGAAGAGTTGGAAGTGTTGATGTGAAGTGCAAACCTGCTCTGTAGCTACTGAGCTTTCGCCAGATCGGTTTAGAAATGGGAAGCAGCAAATACGGGGATCTTAAGCTGAGTGAAGAGAAAATATAGGTAGGGGTATCTCAAGAATACAGGTCGCCAACTTTTGAGAAATATGGAAGACAGTCCAGTGCATATGGGGTGATTTCGCGATATAAGAAACGAGTGTCTGAAGGAAAGAGCTAGATGTGGCAATAGGAAACTGGTGGCTTGCTTACCTCAAATTTTCTTGAAAACCACCTGGGCAGAATGAAGATTGTCAGATTAGATGGGGCAGAGGAACTCTGAGATCTAACAGGATGTGCTGAAAGGATGGTCGAGAATCTAAGGTCGTTTGGTAAACAACGTAACCTGTAGAAGTTTGAAGGGAAACGAGTACCGAATCTGATGAGGAGAAGGAACTCTCTGCCTGCTTAAGAGGCCATATAGACGTTTGATGCTCACTCAAAACATATGCTTCACCGGGTGAATAGATAAGTTTGGTCTTAGGACATTCTGCAAGTGAATGTAAGTAGGTAGGGCGTGTCAGCTTGATTGGTGACTTCATGTAACGAGGGAGATCCAGTTGACTACCCGTTGCCAGGTCAAGATCGCGCTTTCCGTTTGCAACTTTCAGACCCAGCACGACAAAAGGAGATTGAATCGAAGGCTATCAATTCGGGGTTTTGCTCTCATTGCGCAGGGGCATTCGGTGCTTGAGCTAGAAACGTCCCATCCCATCTGACGCCATGGGATGACATCTAGACTGTCGAAATGGATTGGTTTACTCGCATCTCGGCGATTACCACAATTCATAAGCTCTGGGTATCTTCAAATCAACAGTGGCACGGCATAATGGTTAAGGGCGCAACAATATTGTATAAACTGACTAAAAACGTCGCAAATTGACAAGGATTCGACGCCAATAAGGTCTACGGGCTTTTTATGAAAGGATTAGCTATCCGGTCACGCAAGGGCTGTTTTTGTTTATTGAAAAATCCATCCCTATGTTAAACTGCAGCATGTGAACATGTTCCATTCTTTTACATAGACAGACAAATAGGAGGCATCCACGGTGTCAGTGAAGTAATCTAATTGATCTGAGAAGGCTCATATACCGAGCCTCGAACCCTTTTCGCGCCACACCGGCATGGGACAGTGCTCAGGTATCACGGTTTCTGGCTTACCTTCCATCACTGGTATGTGATTCAGCAGGCAACCAGTGACTTAAAGAGAATTTCTATGCCAGAAATCTCATCTATAAGGGCAGTTTACCCCTCATCGCCAACCACATTCGTTTGATGCTGATATCATAAGAAACTCCATCCAAGAAGATGGTCACCTATGTCGAGAGGCCACCATCTGGTGAATAGCAAGACAGTCAACTCTCACTTGAAGGACTTACTGCGCGCTCCGCTGATGATGATGATATGATTAAGTTGGCTAAACCGGACAAATCAATCGGTCAGCTGATCGATATTACGGGCATTTCCGGAGGGGGTTTCTCTTCGCAAATTAGTGTGGCCTGTTCAGTGGCAGTCCCTGCCAGTCTCTCGCATGTTAGACTGATGAGATGTGTACTGTTAGAAGATATGCAAGAATAGTTCCCGGAATGGAGCCCCCCGCGATGCGGTACTTCCAGCCAATCCGATGTCATTCAGCTGCGGAAGATAATTAGCATGCAGGAACAACAGCGAAGTTATCAGTCGGGGACCGACGATTTCGTTCCAACCGAAGCGGACCTAGAGCGCAGACCTGCAGAGGTGGCGTTTTATTATATCCTTGTGCACCAGCTGGTTTGCGATCGCCCAGGCTGAGCTGCGGGCAAGGAGGCGCATTGGCACCCACATTGCCCAAAAAGAGCCACGCGGAGGCCGTTGCGCCGCGTATGATTGGTGGCCCGAACGAGAGATCATCGTGCAGTTGCTATTCGAAGGTTGTGGATTTCCTCGTCCTGGGTTCGCTTGTGACAGGAGAGCAATTCGGCAAACCGCGGCGCGTATATGTTTGAATTAAGTGACAGTACAGGTACTCGGATCTTTAGCGAGGCTGTCACCAGTTTTGGTGTGGCTCAAACCTTGCACCGTGGCCCCGGTTAGCATACCAAGAGGGTGACGACGGGACGAATGCCTCCCATCTTCCTTGAGTTTCCGTTCATTTAATATGCAGAACACCATAGGGGGTGTTTCCGAGTGGCAGGACTTGGGTCGTTTCACACACTCTGTTAGCCCAGTTTTGCCTTGAGTGCTGCCTTGCACCTCCCATTGGTCATATAATTCTCTTATAATTCAACCGCATTCGGATATGTGGAAAAATGCATTGGCCACAGGCATATTTTCCATCGCTTCTTGTCCTGTTTGTTTCGTCTGTTAATGGGCTGATGTACAGGACCCGTGAGTCTGCCCCAGAGCCTCTCCGGCTTCACGGTCCACTCTTCCTATGAATAACCGATCAGATTTGCTCCGAAAGGTCGCATGTTAGTGGTTGGCCATGCAAGAAACTACCAGAAACATCACTTATTGATGGATTTCGAAGCCACACCAAGAATGGGGCAAGGACCCGACTGGTCCGTGATATTTCAGGACCAGAGAGCTCTACTTGCACGGTGACAGTTAAGGGAAGAGGAATAATAAGTGTGATTCTATATATTTAAACCTGATGTCTGCCATTTTATCCTTCTCTGTTAGCTCTGAGCAAAAGGAGCTGTGGGATAGCCTGTCCATCTTGTCCATCTTGTTTGGTCCCAACTATTCCTCAACAAGGCCTCCATTCTCCACAGACACGACCTCACGTACGCACCAACAGTTCGTGTATTCTATACAATGAGGAATTTAACAGGATTCTTCTCACTTGTTGCGGCCGTCTCGGCGCAGCAGGTGATTTACGGACAATGCGGCGGTAATGGCTGGACTGGACCAACAACTTGCGTTTCTGGGTCGTACTGCCAATATTACAACCCATATTACTCGCAATGTATTCCTGGTAAGTGAAGCACAGCAGCATGCCCTGTTAAAGGTTGGATATTTTGGCTGATATGCAGCTTAGGAACTGCGTCGACAACATCAACGACTAGCTCTGTCAGCTCAAGCTCCACAACTAAGACTACCAGCACCAGCACTACCAGCTCAACCAAGACTAGCAGCACGACGACACGCACATCAACTGGTAGTGGGAGCTATCCTACGACTTCTGGCTTGTTCTTCGACCTTGACGGCGTTGCAAAGTATTACCCAGGAACCAACAGTTACTGGATTTCCTTCTTGACCAACAATGCCGACGTGGATACAACTCTTGATGACCTTGTCTCCAACGGTCTTAAGATCCTCCGTATCTGGGGCTTCAATGATGTGAACACCATTCCCAGCGCAGGAACCGTCTACTTCCAGTATCTGTCTGCCAGTGGATCCACCATCAACACTGGCGCTTATGGATTGGAACGCATAGACTACATTGTCTCAGCAGCAGAGGCACGCGGCATCAAGCTCATTATCAACTTTGTGAACAACTGGACCGACTATGGGGGAATCCAGGCGTATGTCAACGCCTTTGGTGGAACGGTGACATCGTGGTACACCGACACCACGTCTCAGAACCAGTACCGAGCGTATATCAAGGCCGTCGTCTCACGGTACACCACTTCCACTGCCATTCTGGCTTGGGAGCTTGCCAATGAGCCTCGCTGCAATGGATGTGATACCAGTGTGATTTATAACTGGGCCAAGAGTACTTCAGCATACATCAAGAGCCTTGACCCCAACCACATGGTCACGCTTGGTGACGAGGGATTCGGCCTTACTGGTGGTGACGGAAGCTACCCCTTCACATACGGTGAGGGTCTCGACTTCAACGCTAATCTGAACATCACCACACTGGACTTCGCTACGTTCCATCTGTATCCCAATTCTTGGGGTGAGGCTTACAGCTGGGGCGACCTCTGGATCACCACCCACGGCGCTGCGTGCGTCGCTGCTGGCAAGCCGTGCTTGTTCGAAGAGTGTAAGTTTGTTCCCAATAAATATTTTCGCGAAATATTTTTCTATATATAAGTATCGGGACCAATAATACTAATTATGTAAATTGGTAATTCCATAGACGGCGCACCAACCAACCACTGTGCGATTGAGAGTGACTGGCAGAACACCGCCCTTGCCACGAAAGGTATTGCTGGCGATCTATTCTGGCAGCTAGGAGTGACACTTAGCACCGGTCTTACTTCTGACGACGGTAATACCATCTTCACCAACACCTCAGATTGGACATGTCTGGTGACCGACCACGTCGCCGCCATTGATGGTTGAAGACTAGGGCGCCCATTCCAAGAAATCAGTACTCTGGGCCGACACATGGAGCAGCTTGATTAAAGACACATAAAGTCTAAGCTTTTTGGGGAAAGGCTTGACAGTGTACCCACAGCCGCTGGGTTTTGCTCATAATTCTATTCTTCGTATATATTCAAATACATATTTACACTTCTTCTCTTCCCGGTATGGTAGGCGTAAAACTATTAATAACGTACAGGGATCGCATTTCCGCACCACGTTTTCGCGCCGGATTTGACTATGCGGAGAGTATCTCGCCTAACAAAGTGGCCACGGTCCCGATGTCCGCAGGTCCCGTTGCCGGGGTCGTCCACTGCTCCGAGACGAAGACGGCAGCGCCGATGCCGCGGTTGACAATGGCCTGCAGCTCGCTGGAAAGCACAGACTCGCTGGCCGTGTAGAGCCCGTTGGAGCCGTGGAAGCCGTGGATCAGGATGGCGGTCTGGCTGTAGTACTCGCTGCCGATCCAAGCGTCGAGGGTACCGTCGATAGTGGTACCGTAGCCACCCTGATCGTAGATGGTATAGCCTGCAGGCGTGCACAAGTCCACGCCGTCGGTAGTCTCGGTGAAGCAGGTCTCCAGACCGACGATCAAGTCGGGGCCCAGGGCAAAGTACGGGTCCAAGGCTCCGACTGTGCTAGGGAACCCGGAGTTGTACACCACGAAGTCGAAGCCCTCGGTGTCGCGGATATATGCCGTCACCGCCTTCATGTACGCCTCGATCGTAGTGTTGACCGTGGAGGGCGACTCATCGAGGAAGATACCCGAGATCTCCACACCCTGGTCGACCCAGCTGGCCCAGGTCGCAACGTCCGCCTCAACATCGTTGATGTCGCGTTCACCATAGGAACAGTGGACATAACCTAGAACGGCGACATTGGAAAGGCTCGTGAGGGAGTCGGCTCCGGCGATCCAGTCTGGGCCATCAGAGCCGCTCAAAGAACCGGGACCGCTGTTATAGTTGATGACGACCTTGGCGTTGACGTTGGGGTTTGCGGCGAAGGCACTCTGAACCGGAGCCCACGCGGAACCACTAGTTCCGGGGGCATTGTAGAGAGGTAGGAGGATTTCCGTCGCGGCCGTGGTGGCTGCCAGAAGAGAAAACGACAACAGTTGCATGACGTGATAGCTTGATACTTGGGAATTTGCAAGTCCGGTTTAGCTTTAACTTCACGCGACGTTTGGTGCCTTTGAGTTGTGGTAAGTGACTCGTGAGTTTGATGGCTTGCGGAGGCAGCCAAGATGAAGGTGATGGATATAATCGAGGCCCTTTATACAGAGTCTTTCCCCAAGCTGCAATGTAACGTGCTCGTCGGCCAGAAAGGTTGCCTGGTATCTGTAAGTCGCAATTCGACTATGGGAACACCTGAGCGAAGGATCACTAGTGCATTTTCGTTTAAGCACAGGAACACACCAACCTAGATGCTGCGTTAGCTTGGGTTACGTACAGCATCCTGTTCCTCGTGCTACGTAGCAGCCGGAGGCCAGGAGATTACCAACCTGCGTGCACGTGGTATGTAAGGGGCAGAACCGTTGGGCGATAGATGTGGTGTCCAGCAAGGTCTAACTTTCAACTACCTGCTGACTTAGCTAGTTATGTTACAAGGGAGATCATCAAGAGGAAGAAGCAATAGAAATGATAACCACCATGGCTGTGTGCCCGTCACCGGGGCTCTAAAGCAAACCCCTATATAAACAGGACCGGACCTCCCGCGTAAGCGCAGGTGATCGACTTGACTCTTGTGGCCAGCCTATATAATGTACTTGCGTAGCATAGCTAACATGTTAAATTGCATCCATCCGATCCCTTGGCTACCGAATGTTTTAGACTCATTAGGTTGTGCGTATATTTAGAAACATCGTCAATGCATTGTTTCCCTTTTCGGCAATTATGTACTAATTGGTCGACACGCAGATGGAAACACCCATCCGAAGGCCCGATATTCTAATTTGTACTAACAATGGATTTGCTTTCATATACTCGTACTTAAGCGGATAAAGTTGACCACCGGGTCTAATATACAATATTGTTAGTTCTTGCCATTGAGGCCACTTGAGTCTCCTTTTAACAATCCAAACCCCTCTTACTCAGCGATATAAGGACGTGATCTGAACACAGAATTAAATGCCTACAGCTGGTAACTCAGCTCGTTTTCCTTCTTCTCCTTGACCTCCTTTGCCTCTCCAGCCCACATGAATGCGGACCAAATGTGCTCCCGCAAAACAGGAAGGGGAGAGGGGATACTAGTTAGCCAAGGAATCAGCTCAAGTCAACTATGTATACTCTAGATACGTGAGAATCCAATATTATTGCCATCAAAATCATTCCACCATACAGAGTTTCAAATGTCAGGACGTGGTTTAGACTGTTGTCCAGTATTCAGATTTCACTGAATATGCTGCGACCTCAAAGCACTGTAGCTTCGGCGTCTGAACGACCTCGACGACCCAAGGAGCCATTCTATTGGCTTACTGTGTCAGCATGCATGCAGTCTTATGTAATGACGATTACCTCTGCACCGAACGTGTAAAGTTTATGAATCGAGGTCAAGAAGCGATAAACCCCACACGGAGTTATCGCCATCTACGGACTCCAGCGCCGCTTACTATCGTTTGGAGGGGTAAAAGGCGCACTATAATCCGAATTGGTGAGGGAGACCACCAGTGATACCATCGCCACTCAGGCAAAAGCGGTCCATTGAAGACTCAATTTCATAAAATATTTGCGTACGAATACAGAGCAACTTATCTCAGCCCATTTGTTTTTGTTCTTACAAAAAGACCCCCGAAGACCACTTTTGTGCAAAATTTCTTCGGGAACTTGCAAACGCTGCTCGACTCAATTTACCTCGCCAAGATGTCAGCCCCCGCAGACCTTCCCCCGATGACCTACCGGTTTCTAGGCCGTTCTGGCCTCCAGGTCTCTTCCATTTCTCTGGGCGGATGGCTCACTTATGGCGGCCATGTCGAAGAAGGTGAGCTGAACTCTGCCGCCCGTGACTGCGCGTAATATCCCGTGCTAATCCCCATTGCAGAGAAGACGTTCGCCTGCATGAAGGCTGCTTATGATGCGGGCGTCAACTTTTTCGACTGCGCCGAATCCTATGCTGGTGAGTTTCGGCCCACGCGGCCCCTTGCCTCCTGATTCATGATGTATACCGGCTGACTGAATTGGCGCTCTCCTCTCTGCAGATGGTAAGTCCGAGGAAGTGATGGGCCGAGCTATCAAGAAGTTTGGCTGGAAGCGAAACGATCTTGTGATCTCCACCAAGATCTATTGGGGTAATGCCTTCTCTGAGAGACCCCAGAACAATAGGGGACTCTCACGGAAGCACATCCTCGAAGGGACCAAGGCGTCCCTGGAGCGCTTGCAGCTGGACTACGTGGACCTCATTTACGCGCACCGCCCGGATCGCCAGACACCCATGGAGGAGACCGTCCGCGCCTTCAACTACATCATCGAGACGGGCAAGGCCTTGTACTGGGGCACGTCCGAGTGGAGTGCCGATGAGATCGCGCAGGCGTGGCGGTACGCTGACAAGCTTGGCCTGATCGGTCCCGTGATGGAGCAGCCCGCCTATAACATGCTGCAGCGCGAGAAGGTCGAAAGCGATTACCACCACTTATACCGCGAGGTCGGCCTCGGCCTCACAGTCTTCTCGCCCCTGCGCCAGGGTATCCTGACCGGCAAGTACAAAGACGGTGTCCCGGAGGACAGCCGCTTCGCCCAGGAGGAGAGTGAGTTCATCAAGGGCTTCTGGAAGAGGACGGGAAAGGAGAAGTGGGACGGCATTGTGGCCCAGGTCAACAAGCTGCAGCCCATCGCCGACAAGCTGGGCATCAAGCTGAGCACCCTGGCGCTCGCCTGGGTTCTTCACAACCCCAACGTGAGCAGCGCCATCACCGGTGCCAGCAGCCCTGAACAGGTATACGAGAATGTGCGGGCTATCGGGGCGGTTGAGAAGCTGACGCCCGAGATCTTGAACGAGATCGATGAGATTCTGGAGAACAAGCCCCCAGCCATCACCCCGAGATTCTAGATTCGCTCATGTAGGCGACCATTGATGTCCATAGACCTGAGATATCGGTAGACAATTGCAAGCCACTGGATCGTGGTCCGAGGACTTCTTTCGAGAGATGATGCGATGTGATAGTATTTGGGAGGGAAAATTGAGAGCAGTAAAAATAGCTAGGACTACCCGGCATGGGGCTGAGGTATCATATAAAGTCACAAAAACGCCCCCCCCCCCCCGACAAAGACCATGAACCCCTCAAAAGCTCCTCAAAATCTATGAGGGCAAGAAGATACCGATATGTTCTGAATTATCCCTACAACTGTGCCACGACAGCCATTATTTTCCCAGGAGCACCAATCATGAACACGAGATGCTCTACTCAAGCTCGTTGTTGACATTCGAAGTATTTGTATTACATATGTGTTACCACAAAAAAATATATGCAAACAGCTATCAAGCGTGGAGAATAGCGGGAGGCGGTACTGGAAGCTCTTCATTGTTGGGTGTCGTTCTGTCATGGCTAGCAGAGTTAATGTTTTGTGGTGCTTCAGCATATGCTGGAGGATGGCTCGCCAGGTCATCTCGAGCCGCCACGCTCTGAGGTGGAGGAGTTCTTAGGAAGCTTGCGTGGATTGGTGGAGGAACCTCCGTGTCGGGACTTTCCTCTGTGGCCTTCTGCGTTGCAGCGGTGTACATCGGCGGTGCTTCGCCCAGCTCGTTCAGACCTTCCTCTCTGCTTCCTATCCCAAAACCCCTTCTAGCCCTGGCGCGGCCGCCAGGCTGTTGTCGCCGCGCATTCTGCTGACGTCTCGCTTGATAACGCCCCAGGCCTTCCAGGTCTTGCCCCTGTGGGTATGCACCATCAGCCCAGCGAATCCGGTTGCGTTTTCGAAACTGAAAGTAGGATATCGAGATCCCTACAACGAAGAATAAACAGATGGGCACTAAAATCCAAGCAAACGGGTGTTCGTCTAAGTAGGAATCGGCAGAGTCACCCTCGGAAGTAGGCAGTGGAGTCGTCATCGCGAGTTTCTGGCAGAGCGAAGGGCGATCACCGCGCAAGAAAGTCAAGATATTACGCGTTGAAGCGTTCAGAGTGCCGGAGCTGTCGAGTGTTGCGCAAGCCGCAATGCAAAATCGGAGGGGAGGCCAGGCAGATATAGGTGAAGGCTGACAATGCTAAGGAGTATACCTGATGGCTCTACTTTTATTAGATAGAGGTGTTGTTAACAAGGGGAAAGACCGTTTCGTTTGTCTGTGTCTCAGACAATGGCGGCCAGTTGGGTTGATTCAAAAGAGAAACAATATAGCAAGTACGCAAGCTCCTTTGATACACTGCCGTGAGCAATCCCTATACTGTCCGTAATCATTCCAGAGGCCCCTAGCTCGCGGGACACAGGACCACAATGCTCGGTCAAGATCTGTCGAGAAGGCAACCACAGAGAGAAAATAAGGAAGTGGAGGGACGGGAAAGACGACAGTTAAGAAGGTTATGGTTAGGGACAACAGCGTTGGGCAAGGTGGACGATCTTCAATAAGCTTCGGGTTAAACGGTACTGGGCATTAGATGTAGCAGCTTAAAGTTCATCACGCGACGACCGCCAAGCAATAAAGAGCAATGTCTGAGGTGCAATGCGATAAGCCAAGTAGGCAACGCAAGGTAGTGAGCCAACGGGCAAGACCTTGGCACATTCGCCTATTGGGGATGGGGACAAGAGCAGAAGTGGAAGAAGAGATGGGGCATTCGAGACCCCCTCACATCAATTTTGGAGGTAAGGCGAAAGCGTAGAGGGTGTTGCCTCCTGCTTTTGCTGCCCACATGTGCATGTTTGGCATGAATCTATGACATAGAGCCAGAGATGCCCTTGCAAGATGGAGACCTGAGCTTCCCCGCCACCCACTGAGCAAGAGAGGGTGTGGCGCGAGCTCCCATGGTCCCCAGGAAATGGGAAATGCCGGACCCCGTGCCCCGCTCTTCAGGATGCCGAGCCATCCCATTCGCTGCTGCTTTGGCCTGGATTTCAAGCAACCTTTTGGATTTCTCTGTGGCTTAGCCTTAACTAACCCACCCCACTGCCTTATCTAGGACCGCTGCGAGAAGGGGGATCATCTGCCCACCAAGGTGTCTTGCCACCCACGACGAGGGCCGTATCACATTATCTATATCGGTGGTTATCAGATATTGGTCAGAATGCCACGCGCAGTCAGAGGCAAGTCACTTGAGCCCTACCGGGCGTGGGTGGGCGCATGAGGCCCGGAGAGAGAAGACAGTGTGCTAAGACATCCCGCGCAGGCGTGCTCATTGAGTGCGACCCATCCATCAAGTCCATTATCATGAATATCAACAGTGATAACAATGAGTATATCATCGAGGACCTTGATGACTCGCACCTCGTTATTACTGAGAACAAGGTGCAGCAGTTGAAGCAGAAGCTCGATGAGGTAAGTCAAGCCCCGAAGCTCAGCTCGGAGGTTTTTTTTTTTTTTTTTTTTTTCCCAGACGCTTATGCCTGCTTCATAGCGTCTCCGAGAGACAGTCCAAGAGATGGAAAGAGATTCAGACTCAGACCGGGATGTAAAGGACGACAAAAAGAGATAGCACAGCGGTACCTACTTCAGCGGTTGATTGCATAGGCACGAGACACGAGTGCTTTGGGGAATGTGGCGTTTGGGGATATGGCATTTCGCGATGCCTGATGGATGTTTCAAGTTTCTTATAAGAATACAGCAGGAATTTTATCTTTGTGAGGGTTCAAGAGACGCATAAACGGCCCTCTTATGATTATCTACTTCTCCCCTCATGCATGCCTGTGAATATCTCCAACTGCAGACTATTTCATTTCGAACGAGCTACGGGATCTCAAGATTGCATGGTAAACAGCATAGAATATACTGCGCCAGGCTATATACCTAACTCTTTGCACAGTGTTATGACCAATTTTTCGTGCTCCTTTATAGCTTTCCAAAAACCGGCTTGGTCTTTTCAAGTCCAGAGAGAAAGGCGGACTTCAAGTCATCAGCCTGAAGCATTGCCGAGTTCCACACAGCGGTATATTTCAAACCTGTTTATTTCGGTTAGAGGGTATATATGATTAAAATGACACAGAAACTCACTGTCTGCCACTGTGTTATCCCGAGCGTGGTTGAGCAACTCCTTGGTCCCCTGAACAGCAACTGGGCTCTTCGATGCAATCAAGGCAGCAAGCTTGAATGCAGCCTCGACAGATTTGGCCTTCGTTTCATGTACCTGGCTGACGAAGCCAACAGCCAAGGCTTCATCAGCACCGAAGATTCTAGCTGACAAGGTGACATCCTTGACCCAAGATTGATTGCCCACAATCTTGGGCAGCCGGCTCAAAGTGCCCACGTCGGCAGCCAGGCCAATGTCTACCTCCTTGACCGAGAGCCGACTGTCCTTGGAACATATTCTGACATCACAGCAGCTTGACATATCTATGGCCATGCCAAAAGAGAAACCATGGAGAACGACAATGACGGCTGTAATGATTTGATATTAGTTGAAACTCAGAAGCAATGTGGAAGATGGAATAAGACCCTAGCACATACGCTTTTCACACTTCTCAACTTGGGTCAGGCAGTCCTGGAACTCGAGAATATGTCGTCTTTTAGTTGTTGCGGACCTTGCAGGATCCAGCTCGCCGCCGCCAATCGCGCTGCTCTCGCTTGCCGCTTTGACGTCCAACCCGGCAGTGAATGCTCGATCACCAGCACCCGTCAGAACCACGACTCGGACATTTGGGTCGAATGAAAGCTTGCGGAAGATCTGGCCAAGCTCCAACCACATGGGCTCGAAGAAGGCGTTCAGCTTTTGGGGCCGATTGATCTCGACATGGGCAGTCCACTCCACCGGGGAGGAGATGTTGTAGTGCTTGAATTCCGAATATCCCTGTAATTGAGGCATGCTGGTAGACACTCTGCTGAGGTGGGCTGTATGACGGTGGTAGGTAGGTCGTCCTCTTCCTTTAATTTTGTCAAGTGCTGAAACGGCGATACACATACACAGGTCAAGAAGTAGGTGCTATGAAAGGAGAAGAGAGATCATGGTTTGTCTTGTCACCATTTGTTTAGAAATCCTCATCGCAGAGCAGCACCGGCTTGGGAACGAGCCTCGGTTCCTACAAGGGTCTGATCGGTCGCTATCCCTAGGCAGCTCAATGTCCATGCGCCACAGCCGGGGCAGTCAGGGGTTGTTTATCACAGTGCTTATCCCCGGAGGTGTGGGGTTTGGGCCGTTTGCGCTAGTCCATGTCCGACTAGAGCGTCGGCGAGAAACCTTTCAATTGACCGACTCGACTAAAAAAAAAAAAAACCTTGCCTCCGGCTTGCTTTTCGATGAGGATTTTCCAAATACAAGCGCCCAGGTCACGATATCTTCAAGAATTCCTCGTACCCGGCACGCATTGTCACGATGGCGGCTGAAGTAGCACCGCTTCCGCAGCTGAAGTTGCCTTCCGGCCCTTCCCCCATTACGGCGGAACAGCGCTATTGGAAGTCCTTCAAGAACCAACTGATCATTCCCTCTCCCACCCAGTATCCTGTCACGCACATTACCTTTCCCGCAACGAGCTCCAGCAATATTGCCTCCTCGAGTAGCGACTTTTTTGCTGTGACAACCGGTACAAGGGTTCAAATCTACTCGGTACGGACACGGAAACTCGTCAAGACTATCACACGGTTCAGCGACATTGCGCGAAGCGGAGACGTGCGGCGGGATGGCAAGATATTAGTGGCCGGTGATGACACCGGCAAGGTGCAAGTGTTTGATGTCAACTCTCGTGCCATCCTCAAGACTTGGACAAGCCACAAACAGCCAGTATGGAAGACTCAGTTCTCACCTGTGGACTTGACAACCCTCATGAGCGCCAGCGACGACAAGACCGTTCGCCTGTGGGATCTCCCTAGCAATGAAAGCACCTCTACGTTCGTTGGCCATTCGGATTATGTTCGTAGTGCCGCTTTCATGCCAGGCACCATGTCGAACATGCTCGTCTCCGGAAGTTACGACGCTACGGTGAAGCTGTGGGATCCGCGTGCGCCGAGCAGTGCTGTCATGACTTTCAAGCATGCTCACCCCATTGAGGATGTTCTGCCGCTCCCATCCGGAACCACGATCCTTGCTGCCGCCGAATCGCAGATCTCGGTCCTCGATGTTGTTGCCGGGAAGCCGCTACATTTGATTACTAACCACCAGAAGACCGTGACCTCCCTCTCACTCGCCTCGGGCGGAAAGCGGGTGGTCTCTGGTGGGCTAGACGGGCACGTCAAAATCTTCGAGACTACAGGATGGAATGTGGTGGCTGGCGCCAAATACACTTCGCCCATTTTGTCAGTGCGTGTTATCACGTCTGGGGCAAGCGGCGATGATCGCCACCTCGCAGTCGGCATGCAATCTGGCATGTTGTCCCTCAAGACTCGATTGACTGGTCCAGAAGCTACACGCGAACGAGAGAGAGAAAAGGAGATGCAGGCTCTTCTCGCTGGAACGATTGCTTCCCATGACAAGGCGAAGCGCAAGCGCAAGGGTCGCATTGCAGATGCCAATCGCCTTGATCTGGTAGGAGAAGGCGCCGATGTTGTCATTGCTGGCAACCCCGCCACGAGAAACAAATCCACCAAGGAGAAGGCATGGCAAAAGGACCTGCGACGTGGTCATTTCGCATCGGCCCTTGACCGTGTGCTCGATGAGACCTCAAAGCACTACACGCCGCTGAGCGTGTTAACTCTCCTTGTGGCACTGCGCCACCGGTCTGCGCTGCGTGAGGCGCTCGAGGGCCGCGACGAAGAGACCGTCCAGCCGGTACTGAAGTGGGTCCAGAAGCATATTGTCGACCCGCGATACGTAAATGTTTGTGTGGATGTTGCCATGCACTTATTGGATCTGTACGCCGAGTTCACAGGCGGGAGCCAAGAATTGGAACGAGGCTTCCACAATCTGCACAAGCGGGTGCGGCACGAGGTAGAGACCGCTCAGATGGCCACACAAACAGGCGGTATGCTCGGAGGTCTCCTGGTTGGAGTGGTCTGACATTCCACTGGACCATCGGTTTGAGCTGCTCGTCACATTTTCCTGCATAGCGAATGGCGTTGGGGATAAATAAATAAAAAAAATTACTTCGAAAAGGTGTATTTCACTAATATTGGGGGATATGGTATTAGATTCACCCATAGGCAAAACGGAGGCACAGTTTTATAAGTCTCTACACAGCCCTAAAGACCCAATGAAAGAATAGAAACATTTTATCCACTGACGGACAAAGTAATATTGTTGTGATATAATGCATCTATCCAACGTTCTACAAGGACATGCCCTTTATGTGCTCCGATGCCCTCCTCACCATGTCGTCGACGTCGTAGTCCCAGATCTCGTGGAAGCGCCAGGTGATCTCCTCGCTGAACTTGCGCGTGTCGCTGCCCACGCCCGGATGCTCCCACTCGAACAGCGCGCAGGCCTCCCTCGTGCGGCCGATGAGCGCCTGCGTGCGCTCATATCGGATGTCGTTATATGCCTGAAGAGCGTTGTGGCAGAGCTTCTTCCTGGTCCTCCTTCCCTTGTCCCAAGCACCGCTGTCGTTGGAGGTGACCGCCCCCGCGGCTGCGAGCTCGCTGTCCACAGCCTCGAGCAGCACCGAGAGCACCAGCGCATCCTCCATGCCGTACCCTGCTCCGGCGCCCAGGTGCGGTCCCGCGGCATGCGCCGCATCCCCCGCCACACAAACGCTGCCTCGGTGGTAACTCGGGGCCGGATGCTCGAGCATGTCGAAGATGGCCCACTTGTCCAGCTCATCGGGGAGCAGATCGACGATGGGGCGGATAGGTGATTGCCAGCCAGCAAAAGCGTCCACAGCCTCCTGCTTGCGGCCGCGAGACGTGTGCTTCTGCTTCTCTTTCTTGGTCACCCCATTCGCGATCGCGGCCTGATCCTCCCGATCATCCTCATCCTCGTCTGACTTCCATTGCCGCGTTGGGTCGTCGGACATGACCAGGAGCACGTTGAGGCTGCTCCCCTGCGACACCGGATACGTGATGGCGTGGGCGCCCGGTCCGTTATACATGAACCGCGTTGACGTCCGGTGTGCGCTCAGTGCCTTCCGGGCCTCATCCATGGGCACGAGGGCGCGAAAGCAGAACTTTTGGGTGTAAGAGGGGTACGATGCTGGATTTTCTTCGCCCATAATGAGCTGCCTGATACGAGAGTGTATCCCGTCGCAGCCGATTACTATCTATCGTGTAAGCTCGGTGTGTCTGTTCAAGTTATTCGCCCTTCCGCTTCACTCTCGCGCCCCCCCCTCGGTCCTAATAGTGCACTATGGTAGAAACAAGGAGATGATATGAAACTTACCAATATCAGCCTTTTCTACACTCCCATCCGTAAACTTCAGCTCAACCCCACCAACACCATCAACTTCACGGTAGCTCTCCGCCTGCTTGCCGAGCCGAACCCGCTCGGGCGGTATCATCTTGACCAGCTCGTCCAGAAACTCCGACCTCCGGCAGCCCTGAAACCCTTGCTCGCCGAGGTACAGCTTGTAGATGACCTCGTCGGTGTCCCGGCCATCCACCCACTGGAAATAGTCCTCGCCGTTGGCCGTCGCCACGCGCTTGTAGGCGGCGTGCGCGACCGGGTCGGCGAGCCGCAGCGCCCGCTCCGCGTTGGGACTGAAGCCCACCCCGGCCCCGATCTCCTTGAACGCCGCGGACCGCTCGTACAGGATGAAGGCGACGCCGCGAGCCTGCAGGCCCAGCGCCAGCGTCACCCCTGTCACGCCGCCGCCCACAATGGCTACCTGCAAGCCGCGAGGGGCGGCGGCGCCATTTGCCTCCTGTTCCGAGGTGAGTAAGGATGGCGCCATGTCTGGTTCTAGCTACGATTGTGCCGTAGGTGCTGTAATGTAGCAAAACCCTCCAAAATCTTCCCCCGTGTAAAGTGAATAGTTCACCGAGCTTCAGTTGAATAAGATATCTCCACGTCCTTTCATAGTCCAGTGACTATGGAAGGTAACCAGACGTCACTCTGTTCTAGAGAAAAGCTAACAAGGTTTGGATTTAATACACTTTCCCTATTAAACTGTTCCTTCACCACGTTGTCTGACCCTATAAGGCTGTGAAGTTGTCGGCGTTGAGGGTGGGGTATCCGCCGATCCGGACCCCCGAACGGAACGTGGTGGTACAATGTCTCGTTATGTGAACCACTTGGGTTTTTTAAAAAAAAAAAAAAAAAAAAAAAAGAAAAGTTGAGAACCGTTCCCGTTGCAAAACTAGTGAGACGATATTGAACGTTCATTCTATGCTCTGCCAACATCACCGCTCTCAGTGGCTTCCTCCCGTTAACGTGTTTCGTTCCGTGCGAGTTGTTCATTCTCTGATCAAGTAAACATGAATGTCGAGACGGGCTCATCTCCGAGCAAAGTGCTCTTAACCGGTACCAAGATTATCCCTCGAGTATCTTTCCCGAATTATCAGGGTAATGTTCAATTGCTAATAACAAATCATATATTCATAGGTGGCAATGGCTTTATTGCTTCACATATATTGGATTACCTCCTTGATGCTGAGTATACCAAGACCTTCTGTCTCCGGGATTGTGACATTATGCCACTAACAGTTATCAAAGCTTTCAAGTCGTGGCCACCGCGAGGAATAAACTCAAAGGTCAACAAATTATTAATGGTGTACGACCCGAGTACGAGAAGCTCGTATCCTTCGTGCTTATTGATGACATTACCAAACCTGGCGCATTTGATGAAGTATGTTTCTGTCATTGCCCACCTAGAATGATTGTATAAGCCTTCGGTGAACGCAACGATCAAAGTCTAATACCATGAATAGGTTCTCCAATCACATGCTTTCGACTATGTCATCCACACTGCATCCCCTTATCATATGAATGTCGTCGATCCTGTAAAGGACTTTCTGGATCCGGCTGTCAAGGGGACAACTGGAATTCTCCACTCCATCAAAACCTATGCTCCCACGGTAAAACGCGTCGTGATCACCTCGTCCTCAGCCGCAATCATCAACCCACATAATCATGCCAAGTTATATAACGAGACATACTGGGCCCCTGTGACTTGGGAAGATGCCATGGACCCCCAAAGTACGTATCGCTGCAGCAAGGTAAGTGAGAGCCAATACAGATGTGCGAAGTAAGAAGATGAAGGTAGTGGAGAGGTGTCTTGATCCATTGGATACTGTGCCGAAGGTAACTAACGAAGGACATCGTCATCCTCGCCTCCTTACTTAATAGGTGTTCTCTGAAAAAGCAGCTTGGGACTTCATCGATACTGGGAGCCCTGGTTTCGACCTCGCTGTCATAAACAGCACCTACGTCTTTGGCCCCATTCAGCGGGGCCTGCCGAGCCACGATGCCGTGAATACCTCGAACCAACGTGTTCGGGACATGGTCCTGGGCCGCATGCGTTCCGGCCTGGCGCCGACCTACCCGGTCTTCACCTGGGTCGATGTGCGCGACGTGGCCCTGGCGCATCTGAGGGCCATGACCGTCCCCGAGGCCGGCGGTTCCAGGTTCTATGTCGTCGGGGGGCACTTTAGCAACAAGAAAATTGCAGATATCATCCAGAGAGAGTTTCCCGAGCTCGCAGAGCGGCTGCCCCCGGAGCCCGAGAGGAAGGATGATCTCCCGGATGATGTGTACCAATTTGATAACTCCAAGTCAAGGAGGGTTCTGGGACTAGAGTATGTAGGGCTGGATCAGAGTATTACCGATACAGTTCGTTCGATTCTTAATCTATGTAAATGATGAATTGAAGTCAATTTTTGCAGCTATGTTTGCTAGAGGATGAGGTACAGGCTACAAAGTAAACTGGGGCCCGTGAAGATTCCCACCCAAAATATCATATTCCCAAGAGTCTTCTTCGTCCTCATCCACTTAGTCCGACTTAACTGCACAAGTGGAAGCTGGCACATCTGGAGAATCAGCAGATAGCCTCGAAGTTTCTTGAAGATGCACCACATGACAAGTTCGTGGACACATGCCGACAAGAAGAATGTCATCAACGTTGCAACGTGCTTGTTGATGTGCATGGAGGAAATGGACGAGTTGTAAACGTGTCGTAGCAAGAAGTTGTGCACTGGCCGATTCCAATCTCGGGCAAACTGATCCCATGATACTGCGAATGAATGTCAGTAGGTTCATCCTAAAAGGTGAACTTATGATTGGCCTATACGAACCACTATTCCACCAAGCGTCGTAAAAGCTCCGATCCGCAAAGTAAGTAAGTTCCGCAAGCGTGTTAAGGACTGCTTCCCATATCAAGTACCATGAAAGCTACGATGAAAATCAGTACCATCCATCACTACTGTCGCAGCCTCGCTGCCAGCTCCAGGCGGGTGCACTTACCAAATACTCTATCATGAAGGGGAAAACCAAATCGTTCAGAATCCATGGGAACTCGCGGAAACGTTGAGCCAAGGTCCATCCTTCTTCTTTCATCATTACGGTTCGAATGAAAACCGGGTATATGGAAGCCTGCGACACCATAATCATGACAAATATAATCCCAAACACAGCCGAGGCTTTCTCTGCAACGTAGAACCAATTGATGCGATCCGATCGTGGGTATTCGAGTTCATACACCAAGGTAGGCAGGCAGACAAACTCATACTGGTTAGAAAAGGTGAGGTTGTTGGGATAGTAGTGCTTCGGATCTGTAGCCTTGCCCTTGAGTTCCTCGGTCATGGCACTAGTCTCCCACTTGATCATGCGCTCGAACAGTTCGACCTGTTCCATATCCAGTGGTTCTCTTGAGTCAATAGCACGTGAGATCTTCGCCATATCATCAGCCAGGTTGCCTCTATCCATGGAGAGGCGTCGCTCTCGGTACTCGGTAGCAGAAGGGTGCCGATTAAGATGAGAGGTGGAGAGAGCAGATGTAGGTGGACTTGTTAGAGATGGCGACTTGATGGTTTCGGTGGTTTCCAGCTGCTTCAGTCTCTTCTCCAGTGCACGTTTTCTCTTGTTGAGAACAGAGAGATGACCGTTATAGAAGGCGTATGAGTGCTGCTTCATTAACATGACGAGGCCATGCAGAACGAAGTAGACGGTGTGCGTCCATGGCCAGTCTCGTAGAAGAGTTAGACCTACGACGCAGCCAATAAATACTGTTTGCCAGATCTGTAATAAGAGGTGTCATCAGCAAGTTTTGTTGCCAAATCCAGTGCAGCCGGTAGCTGTGCTTACATTCTGGATGATCCATCCAGACCTATCCCAATCAATCCAGCCAGCGAGCACCAACCGCTGAAGGATCCATCCAAAACCTGTCAGTCCGCACATGACACCATCGGAAAACAGGAGAACAACAACTGTGTATGAAGTCAGTCCATCAACATCTATCCCTTCCAATTGCTGTGGCCATCCAAGGCGGTCAAGAGATTCGCACCTTCTCTCCTAAACATGGTTTCCATGATTTCGTTGGTGCCGAGAGGGCTGCCTGTCTTCCTCCAATTCTCCGCTCCCGTCTTAACGATCATGAGAGAGATCGATATCCAAAACAGAACATAAAATCCGTGGAAAGGACTATTGGCGGTGGCTTCGTTCTGCCGATCAAATGCCGAGAACTGTCGCGTGAATACCATATCCCGCAACTTCTCTCTTCGCCTCGGGTTTGTCTTCTCGTGCTCCTGTGCGTTATGACTTAGTGGTCTATACGGACGGAACGTTTAATCACGACCGTGTAGGGGCGTTGGTCAGGGTCATGTGCATACCCTCTGTAAGCCTCGCCTCAGGATCTCTTTCAGTTCGGCATCGTCATCCGCAACGACATATGTCCTCTTCTTCCTTCTCGAGTCCTTGGAATCGGTTTCTACTAAAGACTGAAGGTGCTCAAAACTTGAATTCTCTGACAAAGCAGCACTTATGTCCAAGGGCAGGATCTCGGGGGTTTCCAAGCCAGAGCTGTCGTGCTGGCTATGCTTGACTCTGCGACGCAGCATGAACGATGGACGGTGGGGGCGCTCTTCGTTGTATTCCTCGTCGCTCTGGCTTTCCGAGGGCGTGCGCAAGCCGCTGCTATCAGCTGAGAGTTTGAACGTCTCGCTGGAGAGCGGGTTGGGCCCACGGCCGCTGTCTTGGGTTTGCATGCTTTGTGCAGGTTCGGCAGCCACACGGCTATCGTCAGAGCCGTGTGACATCTTCCGGGACGAACTATGAAGTGAAGAGCGACTTGCTCACAAACTGAAAGCAGTTGGCTGTTGTAGTTAGATAATTCGTTGTGCGAACCAAATATATGGCTGTTTTGTTTGGGTGACAGCGTCCTTGTTGAGGAGCTTATACTTTGGTGAGTAAGTGGAGTGATACAGGTGGTAGAGCGTCCCAGGTTGGAGTAATGGAGAATAAGCGGCGATAGATGCCCCGGGTATAAAGATGACAGCCAGTGGTTTGATTCGAGCTTAGCACAGGCAGGCACAAGAAGCAGGGAGCGTGCAGTCTTTGTGGAACAAATGGTTGATATATAACTAGGTGTGGTTCGACGTCACTATGATCTGACTGGCGGAGCTTCTGGGCAAACCCCTACATTAAGCAGGGGCCGAAGCTACCGCGAGAGCATCTCGATTGTCGCTAGTAACAAGCATCCCATGGTGTGAAACCAGTTAGGCTACGTGACTGACAAGAGGGTGGCCATTTCGGCAAGGTCGGGACCACCATTTCTAAAAGTGGCCACTGGCGCAGCCAGAAGTTTCCGAGGTCAGCATGAGATCTCATAGGCAGGGTGCACATGCAAAGTTACTAGTTGGAGTAGCGGATGGCAGGGAACTAGGAAGTTGCAGGGAAACGATTGGCTGCCCAGCAGGTAATGCAACGGCGGGCATAGTGGCTTTCCCAGCGATCTCTGCGAAGTCCAGTGCACCCGCTTCCAAGCCCGCTGATGCTCGCAGGGGATAGCTATTATTACCAACCTGAACATGCACATACCCCCACCTTTCTCCCCCATAACCCTTTCGCCTGGGGCTTCAATGGCTTACATGCCGTGCGGCGTGCATGGGATGGGATATATGGTATCCACCAGACTGGATGCATATTCCGCAGCTGTAGGGCTGTGTTTCTTTTGTTTTGTTTTATTCCCAGTCATATTTCGATTCAGCCCTTGGAAGCTAAAAGTAGCACTATACTGTCTTGCTCGCATAACGAAACGCATCTACACCAGCACGGCTCACATTCCCAGGAAGAAAAAAAAAGAAAAAAGAAAAAAAACCATCCCCCAACATGAGCAGAGAGCATCGTGCGGCTGTCGCCTCAGGTGAGTGGGCTCTTACGCCGGGCCTTCGGACCTATAAGGTTTGCACTACTTCGCGACACCACATGTTTCGGTCACATCGAGCTTGGTTATCCACCCGCAGCAGATCCGAGGGTTCCTATCAGCATAATAAAATCAACGCGCAGATATTGTGCGCCTCGGCCATTTGAATAGGATAGATACAATTTGGGAAGTAAAGAGTATCTGAAATGTCATAGTGGCTACTGAAGACACGACCAGACCAGCGGATGTCGAGGTTTTTTTTTTTTTTTATCAGCAGAACCCATCCCCCTGCTGACCATGATTGAGAACGCTATCAACAAAAATTCTTTTTGTTTGGGAAAAAAACCCCCCATCTTCCCATCTACTGCATCTTCTCAAATGTTGCCATCAATGAACCTAAGAAGCACACTTGGTTAGTCTGATCCTTGCGGCATGCATCTGGTGGAGGTGGTAAAAAAAATACTTACCAATAAACGTCGTCACTAGTCGGCTCCGCACTTGGCAGATATCTTCGGGCACCAACCAGATGGTTGCTCCCATCTTTCTGGCTATGCTAATGCTGAGTTTGGCATTCAGGTAGGCATCGTCATCAGTACGACCGGGGGTGACCAAGTCGTAGTCAACGTAGCTGCTCTTCATGCCGTTCAGCACATCGAGCAAGAACACACCGCTGCCAATGGATGAGTCCTTGAACGACCGCACCGCAGAGTTCCGGCCACCCTTGCGGCTCATCTCATTTGCCCACTTGACCATCTCCATATCCGTAATCTCGCGCTTACCTAGGCGCTGTGCCAAAGCTGCAAGAGTGAGAGTGATGTCCTTTCTCATCAGCTGCCACACAAGTCCCAAGGTGAGCGTTTTCTGACCGTCAGTGATATCTGCACCCTGAATGCCAACAAGTGAGAAGCCGTTCTGCTTGCCAAGCTCGATGGTGTAGTTCGTGTTCTCGACTGCCTTGAATCTCATGAGTTCGGCGCCGCTCGCAGGCCGCTTGTTGACGTGGCGCCAATTCACAGAGCCCTTGATAACCTTGTCGTAAGCCTGGAGCAAAATGGTACCGTCGCGAAGATCATCAAAGAATGACACCACAGCAGGCTGGACATCAAGACTGTTCAACCAAAGAGTGAATACTCTGGCCTCTCTTTCTCCCTCGGCATCGAAGTCCTCCACCTCTAGTTTCTCCTCCTCGGTAATAGGATCCAGAGCGGGATGAGTGTTGAACAGGTTGGCAACAAAAGCAAGGTTCAGCTTGGGGTTTCCAGCAACTAGAGAAGTTGGAGTCAAGAACTTTCGGCATCCGAGTTTGTCAGCATCGACAAGCACCTCCTCCGCCCTCTGGAGGAGATCTCTGGTCTGCAGAGGAGCGCGAGTACAGCCATACTCATGACCAATCTGAGCCAGAAGAACCGCGTAATTTTCTCCATCTTTAACATCAGTCGAGAAGTTATTCACTCGGCGAGGCCAGTTGGCGGCCTTCAGGTGATAATTGAACCATCTCAGCAAGATCTGCTCCGGTGGAAGGCGCAGGAACTGCTCCAGAGTTTCGTCCTCCTCCAACAATCTGTACAACTCGGGGTGAAGCTTGATATCGATCTTGCCCAGAAGACCTCTTCGGATGATTTGCCAGATCAAACCCAAGATCAGATGCTCTCGAACTTCGATAATGTCACCACTGCCAATGTTGACCACCGAGCAACCAATACCCTTGGCGGATTCAATGACGATGTTGTTGTTCTCGGTCATTTGGAAGGCGTTCAACTTCTTGACTTTCCTGCCCGCAACGTTGAGGACACGCTCATCAATAGTGTCTGGAACACTGTCATTGATCAACTTGGCGAGTACAAGGCCGTCTTTACATTCGTCAAACATCTCGAAAGTGTCGGTCGGGAACGGCAGGCGACTGCCTATATCCGGATCGCCAGCCAGGACAGCGTTGATGTGACGAGTAAACTCTGTGCGCTCATCCTCATTGATGGTATGAGTAATGTTCGCATTGGAGCCTTGAACGTGGATTTTGCCAACGCTGCCCTTGGAGGCGTGGCCGCTAGCACCTCCTGTTCTTTGAGATACTACGCCTGGTGAGGGAGCAGCGCCGCCTGTCGACATGCGCTGCTGTGCTGGAGATGATTGGCGAAGTTTGGCGATAAGCTAATCATTGATTAACCTCAGTTAGCAAAATTAATTCCGAGGATATTATGAATGTCACACGAGAGCCTCGAAAAGAGACATACCCCAACGTAATCTTCAAGTTCTACTCGCCGCGAAGAGTCGAGCTCAACCTCCTTCAACGCTTGTCTAACGACATCGTATGGCTGGCGCTCAGTCTGCTGAGTTGCCTTGATAGCAGTAGCCTCTTCTATGTAGCCCTTATCATCAACGTCGAGCTTCCGGAAGGCATCGGAGAGCGCGAAAATGTCGGCCTGCTGGAACTGAGGGTATTTTCTAAGGAGGCAAAATATGTCAGCCACGGATGCCGTGCAATCGCGGCGGCATTCTTCCTCAGACTTACCTTTGGAGCTTGATAACGTTCATGATTTCTGAGCGATTTGTTCGCGACCGCTGACCGAGGGGAGACACTGGGGGATGTTTGCGACAGGAGACAGTGGCACGAGATTGCTTCAACGCGCGGGGTTCAGGAGAAGCTCTGCCGTTACTTATGAGGGATGAGCGTAATCAGAAGCGGACCAGAGCTGGGGCACCTTTTGATTATAGTGACGAGACAGCCCAACCTGGCAGCTAGGTAGCAATCTTTGCAAAATGATGGTGCTACTCAATGAGGTTGGGGAAATGCCTTGCTGGTGACTTGGAAATACGCCGTATTCAAAGCGGTGCAAGCTGGGAAGAAACTTGGTGGGGCTGGCGAGGAGGGGTGATGTAATTGCAAGACACAGGAAAGACGGGAAACTGGCCCCTCTAGCTGGCAAGGATGTGGTGCTTAGGCTGGGCGTTTCTTACTTCGCTCTCGCTAAGCCACAATTAGTTGCGTAAAGTTGTTCAGGCAGCCCTTTTAAAGCAGTTTCGCTACGCGCCCATTTGCTTCTAGACTGTCATTTTGGGCGCCTGCTCTTGAAGAATTCGGCAACCTGAAATTTTTTGGCCCTAAAACGCGGCCAAGAGATCAAGCGTTGGCCGACCGTTGGCAAATCCGATGGCCCAACATTCGTAAGGGATGTCTGGCGCCGCCCCAAGATAAACCGAATGATCATGGAAGCATGGAGGTTGCAGTGGCTTCGTGAACTAACAAAGTCAAGAGAGTGATTGGCTTCGATCATGTCCACAAATGGCCCGGGGTATTTAGTTGTCTATATTATAAGATATAATCCACTCTGAAAATGGTAGTATTCAACACAAGAACGGTAACTCCATAGATATCCCAACTCTAAAGGTTCATCCGAGTGGGTTTCCAGCCCACCTCCAAGGCAGCAACAAAGCTGAAGCATCTCGCACATAAGACGCGCCGGAAGTTCCGAGTCATCTCGGCCTTCGCCGGAATTTCTAGTTGCGCGCATGGAAATAGTCAAAAGCAGCACCACGCCGGCTCGCTCTTAAACGCGGCAGCGCTGGTTTTGGGGCACCGCTGAAATCTGAGCAGAGGTGCATTCAACCCCCAGGGGTGTGGAGGCTTTACGCGATACCAGTGATGCTACTAGGCTTAATTGTGAAGTTCATCGCGGGGGAGACGAACTGGTTGTATCCTGCATTTCCTGTGCCGGTGAAGTTCCACGACGTGCTTCTATTTCCGCACCACTGATTAGCTGAAATCCAGAGAACCAGGCAAGAGCCGCCGCCACTTACGAAGTCTTAAGATCGGTGTACGCGAAGCTGACTTGGATGTGTGCAACGGCGTTCGAGGTCGCGTTGGAAGGGGTAGAAGTAAGGAGCTTCGCCACAACCGCGCGGTCCGTGGTGCTGCTGTCAAGAAGCTGACACTCTTGGTAGGGAGCGCCCTCGCCAAAGCCGGAGCAGTAGGCCGAAAATGCCGGGCGCGCGGGATTCTGGGTGTCGGCCGGGCCAGAAATGTTGAAGTTATAGGAGCAGCCGGAGCTAGCGCAGCCAGCAGTCCACTCCGTGACATCCCAGTCATAGTTCTCCACGGCATCGATATGCACGAACTCCAAGGGAACGGCGAGGGCGGCCGAGGCCAGGGATGCAATGACTATAGAAGCACGCATGTTGCTTGTGTTGAGGTCGGTTCGGGTGGAAAACGAGTGTACACGAGTGACGAGTCGGTCTCAAGGTGGTGGTTGTTTTAGAAGCGAGCGTCAGTTGAGAAGGATCTTCCTGTTGTTGTTTAATAACAAGATGTTACGTTGAAGACCTTTATACATAGGATGTCAAGCGAGAGTCTTTATGATCTCATGACGGTAACCCACTATTCGGAAGCCTTGTTATTGAACGGTCCATTCCTAACATTTCCCAGGCAATGGGGATAAGGAAGAGGTCCATCTTTCTTTGTTCAAGCACCCCTGAAATAAGACCAATACGAATGGATCCAAGAGCCACAAGGGAACATCGAACGCATGCGTCCCACGGGTAACCCCTTGGGTGGCAGGGTGGATGTGTTCAGTACCGTGGGCCTTCATTGGAGCGCACCTGCGCCAAGAGCCTGGCATTGCCGATCCATAGCGCTATATGGCATTTGCGCTTGGAACATCGAAATAAAAGGGCAAATCCCCGCTATGTCCACGGACCACATGCAGGCCTGTCCAGCCTTGACTTATCCCACAGCTGCTCGCCCGGTGTTTTGCGACTTCGGCCCCGACAGCCTCATTCTGTTGGTATACTTAGTAACTAAAGCACGGGATGCAATTAGGGTACCACCTGCTACCACCGTTCTCAAAGTATGGCCGACACTCCCCAAAAATAGACTTGGCACATCCACCTTTTCCCGTATTGAACCTTGACTCAAACTTTTTGCTTCTTGCTTTTTGTCCGTTTCGTATGGAGGTTAACGTTACCCTCCACTCAATGCAGCAACTGTCCCTTGTGGGTTGCGCGTGCCTTGCTATGGCAGTTCGTCTCGCCCGCGAGTTGAGTCTTGGCTCCTTCCCCAACTGTCCCAATCTGCCGCGTTCATAATGTTCGCATACTTCACCTGGGTACATCGAACCACTTTTCATGTCAAAGTGTATGGGACAAAATTCGTAAACGAGTCGTGTGATGATTGAACCTTGAAATCTATATGTTGAATGGACATATTCATCCGATTATTTTGTATTTGCTAAGGCGTGCATGCGTGGCTGTGTAGACTTCACCGATGGCAATTGATTCTCTGTCAATGCACACGCACGCGGAGGCTATAGGACGAATGTCGCGAGTATATTGAAAGGAGAGATAGCCTAAGACCGGCCCAAGTTCAGATAGATAGATTGCCATACATGTAGTTGGTATGCAATGCTCTCGTACACAGGTTCGCCATTTGGAGGGAAGCTATATAGCAGGGTCAAGCTTGCCTTTATTCACCACTACGGAGCGCCGAGTAAACTTTCTGGTATACCTATAAACATGCCTGCAAGACGGGCGCTCAGTGGCTGATTGGGAAGAGATCGACAGCTGTTGTGCGAAGGATACTCGTGAAGAGCCTGGAGCTATGGCCAAACCGCTCAATCATCCGGTGATTTGATCAAACTTTAATCCTTTAACGCTCAACTAAAGATCGCCCTCTCCCTATGTAGTTTCTCCAGCGGGTGGAGCATCAATCAATGGTTTGGAATTAACCACAGAATTTATTGATTCCCTCGTCAGGGTCATCATTGGGCTGGCAGGGATAGTACATCATATTCAAATTGCAGCCAGCGATCAGCTTGATAAGATATGCTTTTGTTTAGGCAAGGAAACTAGGATTGAACCCGAAGAAAACTGTATGGCTCTTCATAGTCTGCTGTTGGTCAGTCTCTTTGCAGTTATTTTTTCAATTACGACCGCCACACCTTAGGAGCCATAGGTATCTAAACATACATGAATATGGAAACTTGGTACTCGTAGGCAAATTCAATTGGCGCTGGGATGCACCATTCTAAAACAGGAAGGGAGCCGGGGAAGAGGTCTTACCACCAGGTGGTACTTTGAGAAGGCGGACCTTGAGGACAGTAATGGTCTATATTGTGTGAAGTTGCGTTTAGCTTGACTTGCTATGCACACATAAGGCAATCCCTCCAAGAGATAGGAGCATTCCAATCCATGTATCTATATGCAATCAGCAAAACCATTACTTTACATGCGGCAGGGCTATCATGCTTACTCCTGCTGATGACTTTCTTCTCAACCCACCAATCGCCCAGAACGGTGAAAAGAAAAGCCAAGGTATTGACAATCGGTACAGTCAAGCTTAACTCTGAGCAAAAAAATCAGATCAGCCTTTATAAACTACCCGGCCCAGGTATTGAATACGTACCGGCCTGTCCGATTAGGAGGAAGAACCATACACTTCCGGTCAGATTGATCAATAGTGGTATGGCATATCTCGGGTTCTTCAACAAATCCAACACCGCAAAGAAAGCCCCGAAGATTTTTGCTTTCATCCAACTCGCCTTAACATCGACTCTGTCAAGCAATGGGTGGGCCGGTGGGTTATGATCACGAGCAGCCCGACGAATAAATGGAGTTGTGAAACCCCAGGCGACTCCGACCATTAGAAACCCCAATACATAATTTATTGCCGGCGGACGGCTTTCTGGGGCAGTGGAAGACATCTTCAGATGTGGACCTAACCTCGACGTTTGATTCTGACGTGTGGTGAAGTGCAAGGCGTGGATATGTCCGAGTATAGTGTAGTTTGTGGCGGTCGAGAATCGAGTTGAGCATGAGATGTCGTTGAGAAACTGAGCCTTAATCGGCTTAGCCCCCCGGGAGTGAAGGAAGAGGCGGAGCTGCATTGCATCAACAACCCCACATCATAAATACGCACGCACATCTTTCACAATACATCGGGAAGAAACCTCCGTTGACCACACCTGGTTGTTGTTGTTATGCCTCCACATATTCCCCATATTGTAACATCTGTGATAGACGACTAATAAATTGGGCTCATTCTTTCTACTTGGATCGTTCGTGATTGTTCAAAGCAGTCAGTCGTTCCTGAAGTGCGGGACGAGTGGCGTCGGGTAATCGCATCACTTCATGTCTACCTAGATAGATCATGACCAGGGGAGATTCAGATCTGGATTGGCACACCTTGGGTTTCGCGGGTACCATTTGGGGGTTCGGTTTTGGAAAGCTGCCCTGCATGGCCATCCTTCAGTCGATCGGACCGGAACCAATTATTAGTCTTCTCTCGAAGGGAATTCTCCCAGATGCTCGGCGGCTTTAGCGGCGTCCGTGCTTCAAGCTCCGTGCCTTCGTGCATCTATGACATCGCAGATGATTCATCGGTACTTTTGCCCCAGAAATCAACCATATTAAATCGCTTCCATAGATCAACTGCTGCAGTCCATTCGATTCTTAACTTTGAAAAGCAACTGATGCCTACTGCTTTTTCTCTCCGTGATCACGATCCTCACGCTTGCAGTCGATGCACTATATCGTGACGCTCAGATTTTACTTCCCCTATTACTCAAGTTACAATCATCAATCTGGATAAACTAGCAAGAGTTCCAGCTAGTAAATAAATTACAGTAGCCGGAGTTCCTGGTCCGGAAAGAAGCACTTTACCTGGTGCTTGGGAATGGGTAGCTCTACACTGTCGATGTATTCAACTAAGCAGCCTCCATTACTGGGTCCGATTCAGTCGCTATTGTGGCGTCATCAAATTATAACCAGATTGCGAAAAGTCCTGACCAGATGATAATCCAGTATCTCGGAGTAGTACAGTCATGTAATCCTTTGGCTTCGGATATTCCTGCTGCGCCTGTGAAAATCCATGTACACTTAAAGTGACTTCCATACTTGATGTATAGTTGTTTTGGACTCGATAGCAGTCGAACCAGGTGCGGCAGCTGATCTTGACTCAATTGTGCTCGTCATCGATTGGATGTATCCATATTTTGGACCTAATCACTCCTTTCTAGCCATTACCGGCCACTTATTACTTCTCTGGAGTAATGACTTAGAGGTAAATATATGCTTAGAAGATGTTAAAGTATCACCACTACGACCGTGTGAGGGAAACAGGAGATTCGCTCCGTAATCGTACAAGAAACTTTATTAACGAACACTCCATAAGCAGGAACCGAGATCATAATCCTGGCACGATCGTGGAGTTATGATAAGGTACACAAGATCATATCCTCACAATCGAAGCTACATACATACGGGATCAAGACTTGCGGCACATGATTCGATATTGTACATGGCACATGTTCAGTTCCCTACGCCGCAATCAATGTAGTGTTTATACTAATTCAGCACGCCACAAAAATGATTGATTGGCTGTGCGGATAACCTAGTTTCATCAAACATAAGCTATTCAAAGCGAAGATATTTGGGTCAAGGCTGATTTAAGACAGCGTCGTCACTAGTATGCTGATTTACAAAGTGATGAAATCACCACAGTCAGCTAAAGAGCTATTCACGAGATATTGCAGATCAGAAGAAGCAATTGTGTGGGTTTCCATTGACTCAGAGACGGCTCTGGGTGACATTATGAATGTGTTGTTGTATTTGTCAAATCTCTATAAAAAGTCCATCAATTCTCGAGAATTCTCACAAATCCTTCCTCATCATCAGCACCAACATCATAATTCCGGCAAGGTTAATCAGTAAATCCGTCCCACAAACTTTTTGTTTCAATACCCTTCCTCAATATGCCTACTGAACGTCAAGTCGCTGGAGGTCATAAGGCCAACATGAACAACCCGAACACTTCTAAGGAGTCCAAGGAGCGCTCCAAGCAGGCCCTTGAGGACGATTTTGATGGAGACAATTATGATGGAGATAACTATGATGGTGACAATTATGATGGAGGTAAAGGTATGTCTCAAAGAAACTCCGGGGTATGTTAAACAGTGTACTAACAAAGAGTTCAGTTTCTAGATCTGGCGAGAATGAGCATAAGAATCCTAACAACGTTCGAGGCGGTTTGAAAGCGTACGTTTTAACACTGTGCCACCCGACTCAAGTCAATCATATGCTAATTTTATTCCCAGTACCCTCAAGAACCCCAATGTGTCTGAGGAGGCCAAACGTAATGCCGAGGAGCGTCTTGAAGGAATGGAAGAATAAGTTGGAAAACCAAGATTGCTCGTATACGCAAACTCGTTATGTATCAAAGAATGAGAAGCATTGTCATTGATTATGTTCAATGGCAGATCAATTCTCAATCAGACAAATTATCATGAAAGCTTCGTACGAATGGTGTGATAATTGCGTGACGTGTCCGATTTGATCATTGTCCGTCTCACAATAAATAACTTCTTTGCAGATTTGAGCATCACTATTTTGCAAAGCATGTTAAAACATTGTCGAACCGTTTGTACATTCTCCAATGCAGGGAGAAAAGTGTTGAACTACAAGCTTGGTATTGGAAATAGATAGGCATGGCACATAGAAATTTTTGCAAGGCCTGGTGCGCGAGTCCACTGCGCAAGACGATGTATTGGAGGTTGGAGAGGTCAAACTTCTGAGATGATTTCGTTGGGTATGGCACGATCAATGGTCTCCGAATAAGTACTTCCCGGTCGCTATAGTTGCCGGCATCAGGGCTCGAGCGCAAGATCGGGAGATCATAGGAAATCTCCGGCTATTAGTTACAAGATTCCCGGGAGAGCAAAACTATCATGGAAGCCACTGTGTACTTCCTATTCGTGGTCAAATTGCTCATGAGACCTGGCGGTCTAGTGGATCCATAACTTTTCGCTTCATTGGACACTTGCTCACATGTATGTAACTACTTGCCCAGCCTTATTTTCCGAGACAACGGCAGTTGCCAAGCTAACACGCCACTTCTCCAAACCGGCTCCAGTATAATAATAGATGTATATCTAATGGATTTTGCCATTTCCCAACGCCATGTGGATTGAAAGAGTCAAATTTGTGCGAAAATAATCGAATCATTAAGCCATTGGCGACCGCGTCAAGCTACGAAACATGTCTCCGGCGGCCAAGGGCCTAGGCAGAATTCATGGAAAATTGCCGTTTCTCGCAAGTTCCCAAAAGGTTAAAGTCGGTGCCTAGTTAGCAAGGTGCGGCGCAGTATGCAAGACAACTTTGCACTGAACGCCGAGGGGAAACTACCTAAGGGCCTTTGCTTTTCCCCCCTCACACTAACAACCACGGACGTCAAAGGGAATGTTTCAGAACTGGTGAACAGATACCCTTGAGACTACAGAGTTGATGTAAATGGAGAAGCCGGTAAGTTAGATCCCAATTCTGTCTCCTCCTCACAGGCTTTAATATAATTTTGGGTCTTCAATCCGAATATAGGATGTAAACAAGTCCGAGCTGCCAGGAGAACAGCTGATCTCTATGACAGTTCGCGAGGTCATCAAATCACTGAAGAAAGATCAAAGTGGCCATGGCTTTATTGCCATGGGCAGAGATGGTGTTCTACGGACATTCGCAGGTGATTACAGTATCGTAGACGCGCGCGGCTTGACCAATGCTCAGATCAACGAGCTCCTCGACATCTTTTTGCCTCTGGACAATGCGGTTGCGCAGGCATTACGTGGTGTTGATGGAAGCACAGTGACCACTGAGGAGAAACTTTTCCATCCTGATCCGGATATCTTACCTAAACGACGCACGGAGGAAGAGAAAGCTCGGAGACGGAAGCTCGTGAAGGAAATCAACAAGCAGAGGGAGGCTGACGGGATTATAGGATGCACAAGGCTTAACTAACCTTCTTGGCATTGATGAGGTCTTGAATATATTTCTTTTCCCTTTTTCAGTAGATGTATATTTATGGATAAATCTGATTATCGAGCTCGACTAGCCAGCTGCTTTGGCGATCTCGGGTCAGCTTTCTTTTGAGACATTCCACATTCGTAATTAGTACATCAGACCATTGCAGGATCTGCAAGGAAAACTGCATGGAGGATTGAGCCAGTTTAGAGGTGGTGCAACGGCGATGTGAGAAGAAGCCGTTTTCGGATTAGCCGGTGGCTTTGCTACCCATATATTGCTTTGCTAACTGCTCCAGTATTCATGTCTTTGCTATATGTGAATGGGTATAGACTTTTGATCGAGCAATGACTGACTCCCTTGCTCCAACGTCATCAGCTTAGTCGAAAAGTTGGGGAAGAGGCCAACGGTACAATCGGTCCGTCCATGAACGGGTGTATCCACAAGCAAAGCCTTAACAATGCCCGATGGATAGAGCGAAGTTTCCTTGGCTTGCCGGAATAGTGCTTCCCCAAGAAGTGACTTGATGTGGAGAGGCAATGGCGCAGCCCGGGAGCAGTGTTTCGGTTAAGCCCGTCAGGGCACGTCATTTGCGTGCCCAGATATTGCGCCCCGATATTGCACGCGTCAGGCCAGGCACCAGCAAAACTCGAGTATTTCTTAATCGCCCAAGCGGGGCACTTAATTTTCCGAGACAATCTCGATCGAGACTGGATAAGACCAGCTTACGCGATTAATTGAATTTTGCAAATCGAGACTGTCGGCCGCGTGGTTCCTGCATTCCTCCGTTGTGGGCAAGACCAGGACAACAGAGCTGAAAGATCCCCACTGGGGAACCAAGAACTTCCAAGGCCCAAAGCCACAACCCCGGGAAATGCACAGTGATTGGCTGCCCGCTTCCAGCACCCCGCTAAACAAGGTCCCTGTAGCTGGTCCAAGCTGGATCAGCTAGACCTGGCTGCGGACCTAAACATTGGGTTTCACAGGCTGCTGGTCTCACCGGGGTCCCCACTACCGGCACCAGCCTCCCACTTCTTGGGTTGTATCCCACCCCAGCCCCCCCAAACATTGCAATACAACACCTTGGAAAGCTCCAAAATTGTGTGCCGCCAACTGCATGTCGTTTACCAATTCCTCATCTCTTTTCGTTCGCTGCGGGATGCTGCTTTTCGTTTTCTGATTGTGCTCCCGGTTATATCTTTGGTTGTTAAAATCATTGTCACCAACTTTGGATCTTTACTCGGTTATTGGTTTTCTCATCAATTCCGTTCTGTCTTTTCCCCCCGCCGTGCCTAGCAAGCTAGTCGTAAATAATCGTCATCGGAGTCAACAAACCGAGCTGCGCTTGAACCCCGACAACCTCAAAATCACACGCCAAAGTTGCCTTAGAGGTGGTCGCCGGCATAAGGGCAGATGGTTGCCGGCTAAACAAATTACTTCTTTGGGATAATGTCAGCCAAAACTAAAGTGAATCCCTTGAATGGGATGCACACGGCGGGCATCTACTCCGACATGAGCATTGATGGCCCGGTCATTGGGACCCTGGTTGTCATTATCGATCGCGCGAAGAATCTCCCCAATCGCAAGACGATCGGTAAGCAGGATCCCTATTGCGCTGCTCGGCTAGGGAAAGAAGCGAAAAAGACAACCACCGATATTCGAGGTGGGCAGACCCCGCGATGGTAAGTCAAACAGCACATCACATGCAATAATGCTTCGCGTCGGCTATGATAGGCTTGGCTAACTCAACTGCTAATTTTTTTATGTAGGGACCAAGAGCTCCGATTTACTGTCCACGATTCACCCGACTACTATCAGCTGAAACTGTCCGTCTTCAACGACGACAAGAAAACGGAGCTTATTGGAGAGACATGGATAGATCTTCGCGATATCGTCTTGCCTGGTGGCGGTCAAGTTGATCAGTGGCAGAACCTAAACTGTCGAGGGAAGTATGCTGGAGAGATCAGGATGGAGATCACATACTACGATAGCCGACCGAAGCCAGAGAAGCAGGCCGCAAAGCCTAAACCCGTTGCATCTGGCCCTGAACAGGAGCCTGGTGTGGGAGCTCAACGCACACCCGTCAAGAGGCGCCCATTGCCTACGAATCCGGGTTCAACAGAGAGTCCTTCGGCTCCAGCTCCTCCTGCACAGACACCTTCAAGGCCCCAGCCGAATGTTCCTATGCCTGCATTCATTCCCAAGCAGTCACCTCTCCAGGCTCTTGAGTACAACACGCCGCCTCCGGGAGGGTATCATCCATCCGATCAGGACCCTGCAACGCCAGACCATGGTGGCAGATTTGCAACTTCGCCTGCACAGTGGGATGAGCACCAATACTCCGCTTCCGTGGATAGAAATGACAAGTTCATCGCTTATGAGGAAGACGGGCAATACAACCCGGACCAGTACTCCCGGTCGTATGGATCAGAGCCTCGAACACCCAATCACTCTGCGCAGCCAACATACAGGTCGCCCTCGCCGCTACCTCAGCCATCTCGACAGCCAGAGGAGATTGATGAGTGCCCACCACCCCCCCCTGCCCACAGAGTCAGAAACAGTAGTGGCAATATCTACGAGGTATCTCCTCATCACAAAACCACAGCAACAATGCCCATGAGACACGATGTTCTGCGCAGTGAGGCTCACAGGCAGTCGTTGCAGAATGCCTCCTCCCCATCAACCGTTATGTCGAACTATCCAGGCCGCCCAGTCTACCGGCCACATGATTCTGCGCCGGACATGATAACTCAATCACCTTATGAGAACCAAAATCAAAATGCAGGCCCGCGACATTATTCTTATGATTCCGGCTTTGATGCACACCATCGGTCGATGCAGCCTACAGTCGAGGATGTTCCTGAGTCGTGGACGCCGCCAAGCGTGCGTTCTCAACAGGCTAGTGCTCGTCAAGAGCAGCACGCTGATATGGGTTATGGCTCCGTCCCTAGTCCTGCTCCATTAAACCTGAGCGGCCGCAATAGTACCAATCTCAACCACTATAGTCCTTCTCCTGTACAGTCTCATAAGCACTACGGCTCGAACCACTACACTGCCTCTCCTTCACCAATTTCCTCACGAGACGAAGCGCGCGAATATGTGGGAAATGCATACACAGATTCTTACGCATCAGGCTCAGAGCTCTACCAACCGAGTGATATGACGACCAGCCAAAGCTATGGTTACGGATCTAGCAGCTACATGCTGCCGCCTGTGCCACCAACTCTTGTGCCGGGAGTTGACCCGTCTTTGTCACAAGAAATAGCGCATCGTTTCCATGAAGATAGAAAGCACGAGCGGCGGTATACTCAATCGGGACCTGCTGTTACACCAACCAGAGGAAGGCAGTATAGCGAACCTCCAGATCACTATGACACTCACCTCGTGTCCTACAAGAGCAACCCAAGCTTAACAGGAGTCTATGACAGCAGGGCAATTACATATCCGGGAAACTCTGGTATGCAGGCTGGGCAAGCTCCAATTCCCGAGCCACGTAGGCACTCTGCCAGTCCGAACCCTAGCCATACAATCAGGAGGAAATCTGTGAGTCCTGCGCCTCCGCCGAGCGAGCGTCGATTGTCGGCCGTGCCTTTTGGACCCGACTCGTACGATGAACTGAACCCCTCAGTTATTTCGGCAAAAGAGGAGTCGAAGAATGGCGAATATACAAACGCTTACGGTAAAATTATCACATCTGATGGTCGCGAAGTTGATCCTTCAGACCACTTGCCCATGGATACTTGGGCGCCAGAGCCAGAACCTAAGCAGCCAAAGCCAAAGCCGGAATCAAACTCACGGCCAACGCCAGGCGGTGCACAACCAATGCCTCCTTCAGGTCGACGGCAGATTCGAATCACGGCACGCCCACAATCTATGGCAGTGGTGCCCGCCACTCACTCCAGCTCAAGCGTTGATCTGTCGCCTCCGAGCACCGGTCGCAACCGCCTTCAGAAGAAATCACACCGAATGTCAGCGCTACCCGCTCCTGTTCCATCGAGCTCAGGTCCCTTAGGCCCAGCTACGGCGCACCAACGTAATAGCACTCCTCCTAGAGCCTTGATACAAGCTACGGCATATGATTATGAAAACCATGGCCCACCTTACGGTAGCCCGGGTACAGCCCGTGGACCTCAATCGAACGGACCACCTATACCGGCCAAAATACCAATTATGAGTGGCGCCCTAGTACACGTGAGTGGGGGCTATGGTGCAACTGGCGATCGCGCACTTATTGAGGAGATGAGCCGCATTGACATTGGTACTGGACGAGCGAGGAGGCACGGGGGTTATTAACACTACATTCTTCTTCATTGAAGTGCTTTAAGGGATGAGGCGAGAAGCGTACACACGCTTCGATGTAATATTATATAATGGTCGGACACATTGGCATGCGCGGCGGCCTGCTTCCTTGTTGAGTATCTGTTTCTTCTGGGTTTAGTAACATTGATATTGCTGTCAAGGTAAGGTTCTTTTCTTCTGGTAATTTTTTTTGGGGCGATGTTCGTGATTGCGAATGGGCTAGGCTTGGTATTAAAGGGACGATTCGGGCTGGTTATCCCACTGTGTGGGACATGTTTGGAAACACAAGGTTAGCTGGGCGTAGCTAGCAGACAGGGGGAAAGCCTTTTCATGCTGCCAGATATTCCCAAAATCACGATAAATTAAGGAGTTACAAGATTCTATTTCCACGGCACGCTGTCATTGTCTCTAAACTTGTATTGGTTGACTTGTTTGATCAGACATATATCCGAACGTCGTGATTAACAACCGGATGCTTCATGTAGGTGGTCTCACACATCCGGACAAAGATGTGGTTGATGAGGCTGCAGATTATTGGCAGGTGAATATTACGCGGCATTGCGCCGCTACCAGCTGTCCTTCGAAAATTAAATAATTATTGTAGCACTTTGGCAGGCAGAAAACATGAGCGAGGTCTCTATAATTCACGGTTGCTCTTGCACCAAATGCTCATTCCATCTACTACTACATATTATGAACTGTAGTGTAACATAAACGAGCTAGTAACGTCATGACCCCACATACGAAAAAAAAATGGTGTTACATGAAGCTCCCGGGCCACAAGTTTTTCCGCCGCAAAGCTCGGTCTCGCCGCTGCGGCCAACCAACCTTTTCCTAGAGCATCACCACCCTGTACGCCATTTCCAGTCTCAGAATACCCACCAGCACTTTTCCTTGTGTATTATCTCGCCTCGATATTTGGGCACACCTCGTTGAGATTGTGTAGTCACCTACCAGATTTCCTTTAAATCAATTATATCCAACGATCGAAAAGCCAGCACCATGTCATCCCGAGGAGGTACCACCCTCTACGTGACTGGCTTCAGCCACGGCACTCGCGCCCGCGACCTCGCCTACGAGTTCGAACGGTATGTCAACTAAACCATAGTCATCGTCGGTTACGCGATCGACCCTCGTCCTCCTCCTTCGGCTGCGATGCTTCTGTATCCCCCCAGGCCATGCCTGATACTCCCTCGTCGTCGTTCCACTCGCGCCCTTCGTCGCCGTCACCCCAATCTCGTCGGGCCCTCGCGACGTGTCCCTCCCCTGCGCCCTCCATCCATTCTCGTATAACACACTCTCTCTCGATCGAGCGGTCGACGGTTTAACATTAGCATCGCGAGTCGGCCCGCCCAACTGATGGCGGGATATCGATCCTCTACGCACCTCGATGCGGAATATGGGAAAGTTGTAATTGCGCTATGATTGCTGACTTGGAACTGGTATTTAGCTATGGCCGTCTTGTGCGATGCGATATTCCTGCTCCCCGCAGCGCTAGCAGCAGGCTGTATGTATTTAGCCAATTCCTCTTTAGCGTGATACAGCTGCTAATGATGGATTTCTAGTTTTGCCTTCGTGGAGTACGAGGATCGTCGTGATGCAGATGATGCTTACTATGAGATGCATAACAAGCGTCTTGGTAGAGATGAGATCCTGAAGATCGAGGTAAATCTTGATCCATTCGAAGCCATAATTGCCAGTCCATAACATGAGAATGCTAATGTGCATCCTCAGTGGGCTCGCACACCTCCGTCTGCCTCCTGGCGCTTCGACTCAGGTCGTGACCGCGATCGCGATTCTCGCCGTGGTGGTCGATCTCCGCGTCGTGGCCGTTCTCCCTCTCCCAGGCGTAGCACTAGAGACTATTCTCCGAGAAAGGATGACCGTCGCGACCGCGACCGAGACTACGATCGCGATTCGAGACGTGACACCCGAGATCGCTCACGCAGCCCAGATACTCGGTATGTGTCCCCCATTTAAGTACTCGCTATGCTGTGTTATGAAGCAATGCGCATCGAGGCTGACACCATGCGAAGTGACAGAGACTCCAAGGAAGAACGTGATGACCGCGATCGACGTGAGAATGGAACTAACGGCGACGACCGAAAGCGTAAGCATTGAATACCCTGAACTCCTTATCTTTATAATTAACGGAAGAACCAGCTGTCGACTCGCCCCAACCCCAACATGATGACCTGGATGTCGCGGAATAGACGCTCCCACACAACTCGGGCATATGGGGCCACCAAAGAGGAATTCTCAGTACAAAAAGAAAAGTCTGTTTCCTTGTTCTGCTTTGGTTGGCACTTGATTTGCGTTTTCATTCTGGCGTATCACTCATCATTTAGTATCGGCTCCATCGACGGAATTTCCTCGCCAGCAATTGTAACGGTAGATAACAGAACCCCCGGGCACCATCTGATCACACGGATTCATTACTAGAATTGCGTATCAAAGGTCCACCTCGGGCGATTCATTTTGACTTCCCATTAAATAGGTAATAAAAGCTCAATTTGTTCTTTCATACCGTGATCTACACACGCAATGATTTGCACATTTTCTGTTTTGAATGCTCTCAGCTGGTCCCATGGTATCCTCATGGTAACAGATGGTGGATATAGTCAAGCCATGTGATAGACTCGGGAGATTTAATTTGATATGTTACGTGTGACACACGCTCGAGCCACCTTGTATGTATAGCTACCTGTATAGTGATTGTGGAGTTGCACGTTTTCCATATCCACTTGCAGGCCTTCGTGCAGCTCAGATGTGACAGCAATAGCCCCACTGGTTGAAAGTACTGGGCAGCACAATAGCAAGAAGACAACATGGGTATTGGCGATTAGTCAGAGCCAGGAGGACTCTTTCTCAACTACCACCTCGCATATCGTTTCGCATCCCGCACCTGTTTTCAATATATGCGAGTCTGGCGAAGTTGGGTGTCATTTATATCAGCAGACAGGTACTTGAATATGGCACTGGGAGTAGCCCAACCTTTCCCCCATGAGGCATGGCACGGACAATCTTTGATAATTGTGTTGGTAATTATCCTAGGCGTTGTGTATATCTTTAAACAGGATTGGCATGCGTCTCTCTTGGCCCAAATTCCGGGCCCACGATCCGCACCTTACTGTCGCATTTGGCAGATTCAGAGCGTTTTGAAAAATGCTTTCCCCAGAAGACTAAACCTTTGGCATGAAAGGCATGGTAGGAAAAATATTCTTATATTGACTGCGGGTATTTTGGCGGTTCTGTTTCTGCTCGTTGACACGTTCATCTAGGTTACTTTATACGCATTGCTCCACGAGAAATCAGCGTCAGCCACCCAGATGCCATCAAGAAGCTTCTGCATGCAAGCCTCATTAAAGTATGAAACCATAGACCCGCCCCTTTCCTCTTGGTATGCCTTTTTCTCTGAGTTAACAATTTGTGGAAGGGCGACGCTTACAGAATCCACGTCGTTCCAGATTGGCGTTACGCGACAGCCATGTCTGTACTCAACCCCAAAGACAAGATTGAGCTCTCCAAGAATCTGAATATTGGTCTTACACATTCCAATTTACTACAGGTCGAGGCGAACATGAACCAGTGTATCATAAAACTTCTTCATTGGATGGACCAGTATGCTGAACGCCAACAGGCCATGTCGTTGGACGAGTTCCTCACATTTACTGTGCTTGACAGCGTTGGGGAGATACTGTTCTCAAAACCGTATGGCTTTCTGGACGCTGGGAAGGACGTGGGCAATGCGGTAGCAATGGTGAAATACCACTCGAAGTATCTAGCAATCATGGCGCATTACAGGTGGTTCCACTGGCTACTCGCTAATCCCGTGGTGGCATGGTTACAAATTATCCCTATGGGTCACCTATACGACAGGACCATGGCGATTATCCGCGAGCGCCAAGCAAACCCAGATGTGAGATTCGATGTAATGGCACACTGGCTCCGAGCACTGGAGAGAGCCGAGCTAGTACGTACTTTCGTTGAAGCTGAATGTCCGATCAGATAGGGCACTCCTACCTCACTTGTTATCATTCCCGGGTAACTAATGTGGTCCTTTTGCCAAACAGAACAAGTCGCCCCATTTCAATCAGCGAAGACTCGAGGCCGCAGCTGCGGCTACGGTCGGCGCCGGCGCCGATACAGTTGCTTGTACCCTGCAGGCGTTTATTTACCACATGCGGCGCGAACCTATGCTATGGGCTAGGGGTAGAGACGAGATTCGCGAGGCACAAGGGGCAGGCCGTTGTCTAGGCCAAGTCATCTCGTATGAGGATACCGTGCAGCTCTCGTACCTGCAAGCCTGTGTCAAAGAAGCTTTGCGCCTCTACCCGCCCGCCCCGGGTCCGATCCCACGGATCGCACCGGAAGGAGGGATAACCATTGGTGACAGAACATTCCCCGAGGGTGTGACTTTGTCAGTCAGCCCCTGGGTGATCCAGCGATCCAAAGACATATGGGGCCTGGATGCCGATGAGTTTAAACCTGATCGTTGGCTGTCGGTAAAAGGAAAAAGTTTGGAGAAATATCTTATTCCAGTAAGAACTCTTTGCCTCTTGGATTACTACTAAGCTTATGTTCTCCTTCCCCACGTCTTTCCTTTATTGTCTGCTCCATTCCTCTACCTTTGTTCAACTGATCATGGATTAATGGACAAAATAGTTTTCCGTCGGATATGCTTCTTGCCCCGGTCAGCACGCGGCAGGGATTCTTCTTCCCAAGATATTGGCCACAATCGTCAGGGACTACGATATAGGGTTTGTGGATCCAGAGAAAGAGTGGACTCTGAATGTTGGCTTTCTACTCATCCCATCTAACTGGCCCGTGTATATCAGGAAATCCTTATGAAGCTGAAAGAAAAATGTCTCCTTCGCACGGTGCTAGTATCTGTACGGAAAACCCAATTTGGTTATCTCTTCAAGTTATGAAATCAATAGTGAGGAAGCGATGCATTAGATCAAGTGCAATTTCGCGGGGGTGTCCGCTATAATAACTACAACGTAGGGATTTGCAATAATACGATATTCCTTTACCATATTACCCCCCATACAACACTGATAACAACACCTTCAAGAGAGTTCCCACATAAAACAAATGGCCTTGCCGTGAAACCATTGCTTCCTTTAACAGCAGATGGAATACCTAACTTATTCATTCATGAGCCGCTGGCGAGAAGCAAATCTCACCGGGATCTACAAATTAAAAATTGCTGCCACGGTTCTGCCCCCGCCCCGTGGGGGGTCCCGCATTCCGGTCCAACCCGGTGAGCCGAACGAGAAAGGTAGTGTTCGGCTGATAAGCTGCTTTAGGGGGAGATCTGGACCCGGGCTATTGGAGCTGTTTGGAGGAGGCCAGTGGCATGCATGGGGGACTATGGAGGGATTGCGTCAATCCTGCATAGCTGCACGGCGAGTCCGCATGGCTTTCGAAAGTCTTAAGGGCGCCATGACTCGCCATCGAAATGCCTCTGTGGTCCATGTTTCCGCGGGCGAGAGGCGCTTGAACAGTTCACCAAAAGTCTTCTGACAATCGCCCTTGAGCCGATTGCTTTGCCTGGATGCACTAAGGCAACCATAGACAAATTGCAAGCTCCACGAGGGTTCTCCGCTTGGTAGTGCAAGCAGGCCACCAATCTCCGTCGTGGTAAATCAGATTGTCCCAAACTGCCCTTGAGGTCTACCTCCGCCTCAAGTACCTTGTCGAAGAGGCACAGTACCTACGCTCGTCCAGGCGCTCGTCAGCACATTCCCAACCAACCAGTTCACTTTTTCCGAGCTCGCCCGCTTAGTTCGTTGATAATAATAAGCAAACAAGCGAGTTGGAAGACTTCTCGAGGTGCTATTTGTTTAACCTGATACGTGGTTACAAGGCCCGCAGATCAGCGCTGTCACTTGGTCACGAATTCGTGCGAAGCCGGTACCTGGTGACGTCCGGTCAAGGGCTCAGCCGACCCACTAGCAGCTCATAGGGTCGCTTGACGCTGAGGGTGCAGGTGAGTTTGAGCCACCCACCCAGGTTACGCTGGTCCTAGTTTGGGATACCGCACGGCAAGCTCGCTCTCACTTTCGGTACTGCTGCAGGTCAGGCCAGACGTCAAGTCGCTGATTGCAGAAACATCTAGTTTTCGCCTCGTGCGGTTTTTTGGTCACTCCAAGCTTCCACCTGGTTTTTCATGTTTCTATGTATGCCTTCCCGGCGACGCTCTTTATTGCCTTCCCCTACTGCCTCCCCGGCCTGCGGAGCCTCTCAATGACTTAAGCTAGTTTCAAGAATTATCGGCTAGACGACCGACCCGGATTTGCGCCCAGAGCACACCCCGGACCTAGAGCCCCAGCTTAGACTCACGAGCTTTTTGCGCCTTCCGATCCCTCCCAACGCCAAAGCCCTCGGGAACCGCTTCGCGACAATCCCCAAGCTATGCGGTCCGGAGCCCAGAAGACTTCGTCAACGAGCGCTTTAGAGACAAAGTAATCCATTACTTTACTTTGCATCTTTCTCGTCGAGTACTCGTTCCAGCACGTCTGCTGCATGCACGCGTCTTAGCAGAGCGTGCCCATCGTGGATCCCCTACAGCCTGCTCCGTCCCGACGCCGACACTCTTTGCTGGCATTACCCACGTTTTGCACATCTGATCTTGCTCCGTTTATTGTCAAATTAGATTCGTCACCATGGCCGCGGTATGACCTCTTCCCCTGCTACCTCCTACAAGCTTAGACTTCTGGCTACCTTCTCGATTTTGGAGCATTGGCCCGCTAACAACCCTAACCAGACCCCTGAAGATGCGATCAAGGCGACCTCAACCGTCAGCCGATATGCGCAGTTCCAAGATTTCGTATCCGAGCCGGTAGTTGCTGCATTCTGTGGTGGTGGCGTTGCGGGTGCTGTTTCGCGAACCGTCGTGTCCCCTCTCGAACGCCTCAAAATTCTCTACCAAGTACAGAGCGCCGGCCATAATGAATATAAGCTCTCGGTACCGAAGGCCCTTGCAAAGATGTGGCGGGAGGAAGGGTGGAGAGGCTTCATGCGTGGGAATGGCACGAATTGCATCCGCATAGTTCCGTATTCTGCTGTTCAATTCGGTAGCTACAACCTCTACAAACGGGTATGTTTTTTGAGGCGCATCGCTTGCCACCGGCTTGATAGTGAACGATACTAATTTGACGTATATACCTGCAGTGGTTCTTCGAGACTTACCCTGGGGCATCGTTAAGTCCTATCGAACGGCTTGTGTGTGGTGGAATTGCGGGCATTACATCTGTCTTCTGCACATACCCCCTCGACATTGTTCGAACTCGGTTATCCATCCAGTCCGCGTCATTTGCTGCATTGGGCGAGAGGCAAAAAGGAGGGAAACTTCCTGGTATGTGGCCGACCATGGTGACGATGTATCGGCAGGAAGGTGGTGTCAATGCGCTCTACCGTGGCATAATACCAACAGTGGTAGGAGTTGCGCCATATGTAAGTGATATACAGCGAGTGGCCTACGACAAACTATAAGGATCGCAGCTGAACGGGTTATAGGTTGGCTTGAATTTTATGACATATGAATATGTGCGCAAATACTTGACTCCGGAGGGAGACAAGAATCCCAGTGCAACGCGGAAATTGCTTGCTGGTGGAATTTCTGGCGCGGTCGCACAGACTTGCACATATCCTTTGTGAGTTCGATTTTTTTTTTGAACAGCCAAGCTTTCAGGGCTTGTGTTAACAAAGAGTTACCAGTGATGTCCTACGGCGAAGATTCCAGATCAACACAATGTCTGGCATGGGTTATCAGTACAAATCCGTGTTTGATGCCATCAAAGTCATAGTGACCCAGGAAGGCATCCGTGGTTTGTACAAAGGCCTCGTTCCCAACCTCCTTAAGGTTGCCCCCAGCATGGCCGCCAACTGGCTCAGCTTTGAGATGACAAGAGACTTTCTGGTGGGTCTCAAGCCAGAGCCGGCCGCTTTATGAGGCTGAGGAAGCATCCAGCCTGTTGTTGGATTAACACGTCTCACAACTGCTTGTGAATTGTATCAATTAAAATAGAGCAGCTACATTTTTCTTCCATCAGGCAGAAAGTGGTGATAAGTTCGCCTCTTTCGCCAGGACAAAGAGCATGCATACTCGGCAGAATACTAACTTGGCGGATGATACGCTTACATAAAATGGAGGAATATATTGTTTTGGTGCAGCATGGTCAGGCATCGTTTGTCATCAGGAAGGTTAGATAAATATAGGCGCGCTAGAGCCGAGGCTTGGAGTGAACGGTGAAGCTCCCGAAAGCCGTTTCGTTGTGGAAGGCAAATATCAATCAGCGTCGAAGAAGAAACGGCAATGGTTTCCTGCCTCTTCCACGCTCGACTGGATTTACTACATCATGCGAGATAGCCTTGGTATATAGGTCTGAGCGTGTATAAACCTCTTCATTAGACCTTGGCAGGAAATTTGCTTGGTTACAGCGTACCATGTAACATCATTGCTATCTGATAAACTAATACGCTTGATTTCCTGCGAGTGACCAATATCTATGGAATGAGACGCAAGCGAGCGCCATCTGTTCATCTCATGCTGACCAAGTGCCAACCACCTGTTGCAGCCAAAGCTTCCGCCTGCGAGCCCCCCACCAATAACCCAATAGGTCCGTGCTCCTACGACATCTTACCTTCTTCAATCCAATCAATGTTTTAACTAGGCAATACACTTATCCAGCTGTACCCTAACTGCCCTTGTTCACCGCCCGCCCACAGAAATCGCAAGTGCCAATTGCAGCTGTGTGTGCCCCATCCATTTTGCGGCCGGGCCACCACGAAACTTTTTTTTCGTCCCTCTTAATAACCATATCGCCCAGTGCCGCCAGCCCATCGACTCTCCCGATTTCACGACAATCGCGACAGAGTCTTCGTCAAGATGGGTACGTTATTTATTTGGAGTCTTCGTGTGCAAGTGGATGTTTGAAGCATCTGCGAACCGTGGACAATTTCAATTGTCCTTTTCTGAGCATACTTGAACCAAAAGCTGACCATGGCTTTTCTACTCTGAATAGGTATCGATCTCGACCGCCACCACGTGCGCAGCACTCACCGCAAGGCCCCCAAGAGCCAGAATGTCTACCTCGCGCTCTTGGTGAAGCTCTACCGCTTCTTGGCTCGTAAGTCTCTTTCCCTGTCTGCTGTACTTTTCACTCCGGATGGCAACAGCTTAGAACCCGGTGATGAGGGTCAAAAAGGTACTAATTAAAATTTTCTCCCCCAACCACAGGCCGAACTGAGTCCCCCTTCAACAAGGTCATCCTCCGCAGACTGTTCATGTCTCGCATCAACCGACCTCCCGTTTCCCTGTCTCGCATTGTGAGCCAGACCAAGCGCGGTCAGGAGGACAAGACTGTTGTCGTTGTCGGCACCATCACCGACGACAACCGTCTGCTCCAGGTCCCTAAGTTGACCGTGGCTGCTCTTCGATTCACTGCCACCGCCCGCGCCCGCATTGTCGCCGCCGGTGGTGAGGCTTTGACCCTCGACCAGCTGGCTCTGCGTGCTCCCACTGGCAGCAACACTCTGCTGCTCCGTGGCCCCAAGAACGCCCGTGAGGCTGTCAAGCACTTCGGCATGGGTCCCCACAAGCACAAGGTATGTATTAATTGGGATTGGAGACGGATTCATCCGGTACAACTACTGACGCCCCAATTAGAAACCCTATGTCCAGTCCAAGGGCCGCAAGTTCGAGCGTGCCCGTGGTCGCAGAAGGTCTCGTGGTTTCAAGGTCTAAGGAAACCACATTTGTTGGAGCTAGGAACGGTCATGCGCTACGTCTTTTCCGATATACCACGCGTGCAGTCAGCAACTGGAAGGGGTTTCTTCAGGAGTCATTTGTGCATGGTTTGGCGTGGATCGGTATCACAAAATAAGTCATTAGGGAATGATAAAGGCATTGCTAAAAGAACCAATCACCGTTCCGAGGATGCCTGCAATACTGTGTGTATGAAGTCGCAGTTTAACATTAGGCCAACCCCAATTATTGTGAACCCTGTCTCTCAGTGAAATGATGTGTTTTGCTACGATCTTGGAGACCTTCGAACCAACTGGATTCGTGGATGGGGATACCTTACTGAAGAGGATGAACCCAAATGTAATTCCCTCTCGCTCCCCTCCCCAAAGGCGAAGAGCAATGTTAGTTGATCTTATTATGCATATTAAGTACGTTTGCTAAGCTAAGATTCGTAAAGCTTTTGATCAAGGCTCAGGGCACTGCAAGTCGACGCTCAAAATGGGCACAACTAACTTAGCTACCTACATAATATGAAGGGGCTTCTAGTTGGAATGATAATTCTGCTGGAAAGATAGCAGCGATGTATAGAATCTACTTTAAAAGAATTGCAGTTATACATGTGCATGGAAAACACTTTGGCTCCACATATCCACAAGTGAGAGGTCGAGTATAATAATAACACACTAACAGGATACATCACCCTCGTCTATCAATTGCTCAATTATTTTGTTTGGCTCTTACTAATTCTGTTGGATCTTGGTCTGCTGTCCTGTGTAAAAAATGAATCAAGACCTATAGACCAAAGTCACGTGCATTCGTGCTTTTGCGCAGTCGTCATAAATTTGAGTATTCTTCGGGTATCTTGACTCGTTCAAATCGCAACGTCGAGGAATCTGACGATGACAACCCTGAGACATTTAAATTCGCCGCCCTAGCTTCGCCTTATTAACAGTGTTGAAGATGTGTGGACGCTACTCTCTGGCTTTGGTAAGTACCACCCTTGCTACATACGATTGGCAGCGGAAACTAAGTTCAGTTCGCCTTCAGCGCCCTGCCCAAGTGCGGCAGATGCTAGAAGAGGATAATATGCCCGTGGATGAGGGTCTGGAGGATGATGGCGAAGGTTCGCCCCGACAGTCATACAATTTTGCTCCTGGGTACCATGGTATCGTTTACCGAGCAGACGTCCCCGACTGGGGGGCCGGTCCACGCCGCCAGGCCAAGGCAGCATCCGACGACGCGGAGGCCGCAGCAGAGATGGAGGCGAAAGCCAACCAGACCGATGCGTCTGCTCCGTCCTCCTCCTCAGGCGCCGGAGACGTCCACTACAAGCTGCAGAGCATGAAGTGGGGCCTCATTCCGTTCTGGACCAAGCGCAATCCGGACTACGGCACGATGCTGAAGACTATAAACTGCCGCAGCGACTCTTTGGAACAATCCGGTGGCATGTGGAACACCATGAAGGCACGCAAGCGATGTATTGTCATCGCCCAAGGGTTTTACGAATGGCTCAAGAAAGTTGGTTCGAAGGATAAAATTCCCCACTACGTCAAGAGGAAGGATGGTGCGCTCATGTGCTGTGCAGGTCTATGGGACTGTGTTCAATATGACAGTAAGTCTTTGAAGTCAGCTATATTATTGACATTGTGTGTTTCTAACGAGCTTCAGATGATGAGACCAAGCTCTACTCGTACACTATCATCACGACGGACTCGAACAAGCAGCTCAAGTTCCTTCATGACCGCATGCCAGTCATCTTGAACAATGGCTCCGAAGAACTGCGTACATGGCTGGATCCCAAGCGTCACGAGTGGTCTAGAGAGCTTCAATCACTGCTGAAGCCATTTGATGGCGAACTGGAGGTGTACCCTGTGAGCCGGGATGTCGGCAAGGTTGGCAACAACTCGCCGACGTTCATCGTGCCTCTCGACAGCAAACAGAACAAATCAAACATCGCAAACTTCTTTGCTAAGGGGCCGGCAAAGCAACGTGAACAAGAAGTACAGCGTCAACCCAAGGTTGAGATCAAGCAGGAGACGGGCTTCGTCGCCGAGGATGCCGAAGACTCGGAGAAGTTCCCAACAGATCAAAGCCGAGATAGTCAAAACAAGATCACCGGGGTCAAGAGGGAGCCTGAGGATACAGACAAGAGTTTAGAGCCTCCCAAGAAGGCTCTCCGATCTTCAGGCCCCGTAAAGTCGCCCTCGCCACAGAAAGGGGGTCGCCCTAAGATCAGCGCTTCGAGTAACGGCACTAAGAGCCCCCAAAAGTCGAAGCAAGAAGGGTCGCAAAAGATCACAAAGTTCTTTATGAATAGTGCATAATTATCACGTCTGCCTTTCTTTTTGAAAAAAAAAAAAAATTTTTGGCCTTTGTCTCTCGTTAAGGGAAAATATCATGCTGTTTGGATGCCGAGGGCTGGGTGGCTCATCAACGGTTCATAACAGGTTTTGTCACAGGTCAGGGTCTAAACTTCACTTTCGGTCCAGAATCAAGGTTTGCAAATGTATAATATGTGGGAATGACAGTATAACTATTTACATGTTCTTTCTGTCTGATTCCACTAGGGTTGTTGAGTTTCGGTCCCTTCTAATCCTGCCCGTTCCTGAAAACACCTTTCATCTCACGTTGGCGGAAGCGCTCGTCCACCTTACGCAATGCAATAGACGCGCATTATACCACCCACCACAAAGTACCCTTTGTGCTAACAATATGGTTGTGCCCAAGAGTTGCACCACAGTACTGATAACGATCCTATTACACAGTGGACTAATAAGACTGAGACAGGCATTATCGAAGGCTTCATCTACATTGCCTGGTCCTGCGTCCAGTCTCGACCACGGCACCTTTTCAGAAGCGGGTTATTACAAAAGCTGCAATAGGTAGCCGATGGCCGCCCCTTTCCACTTTGATGGCGGAGGGAGGGGGTAGCAGCTCAGTTGAATAGAAACAGTAAAGTCACCACCTTCTCGAGAATACCACTGTCCAGCAACCTACGCGTGGCACAGAATCATCAGGGTAAGACAGCGGATACATGCAGCTCCCTCAGTCGGGCAAAAAGAATAATTCTCCGTAGGCTCGCTACAGCCTCCATGATAGGCTAGTAGTAGGTGTTGTAACGCCTGCCAAGTTTTATCCTCGCAGCATGAGTTGATTCCCTGCCTTACCCAGGGTTGCGCTGCTCAGACTACCGGTCGAGTTATACATTCGGTATGCCCTTGTGCTGTATCTGTCAACTGACTGTGTCGTCCGGCACCATCGGTCCTACTCGCCTGAGGTGGGTTGCTGCAGAATTAAGGCCATGATGTCGGTTGTTTACATGGGTGTAGTAAGGTGACGATCGTGCTAAGCATAAAAGCACAGGCTGGGGACTCCTTACATATGGAAGTAAGAGATGAAAAGATAAAGATAGCCACTAAAAAATTGCCACTCAGATCAGCGGTGAAGGGAGAGGGAAACAAAAAAAAAGTTTTGTAGGCCGCGATGGTTGCCTCATAGCGTTAGATGACGTGGCCAGGCCACGAGACTTGTTAGCACAACACTCACCTGCCTCTCGGCACCTGGCATAAACTCCCGATGAAGCATCGGAGGATTTTTACCTCGTTGTCTCGTATCACGGCAATACGTATGGTTCGTGCCACCTACGGTAGCTTGCAGGTGATGGTTCAGGAAGGGAATCCATGGCGATGTTGGGGGAATTCAAAATGTGCTCCAACGTCCACCCCGGGAAACTTGAGTAGCTTAATGCAAATGCAAGGTGCCTCCGGGCACCTGGGCAGCACGTTGTCCATAAGCTTATGCAATTCGCCTGCGCTCACGTATACATGCTCAGCCAAGAACATCCTCAAGTTATGTGGGCATCATTGAAACTTGTCAACCCATGGGGAACTAGGTGAGCCCATGGCGTCTCCTAGGCGTAGATCCATTGATCAGATCGATTTTAAACATCACATGTACATAGTCAGGGCCACCAATAAAGTACATCGCATCCTCTCGGGACAAGGGCAGTCCGATGAACCATGGTTCCACTCACCGCGGCAATAGACAATACAAGTAAACACTCGATATGCATCATAAAACAAGTTAACGAGTCCGACCATGCAGATCGAGACGAGCCTGGAACTTTCTGAGGGATGATGCCTCATTTACTGCGTTCTCTAGTAGCACTGATGATAATCAATTACACAATAGGACATTATCCTGAACGGACATGTTGACTAAACTCGATGACTATATTCTTGTCATTTGGCGGTACAATGAATGGTTTGATCCTAACGGCTGCAGTAGAGACGAAAGTGGTGCCCATAGGAAGCCTGTTAGCCGGAAACATTTGTGATTTGAAGCGGGATGTAACCGGCTTGAGTGGAATCCGTAGAGTAGCTATTGTGGATACACATTCAACTATCACCAGCGGACGATCTAATGTATGCCCAGCATCGGCGCACTTGCCATCCGGTGTGAGGGGTGCGAGTGCCCCTAGGTGCCCATAGAGTGTTAAGCTTCCTCTGTAGCATCTCAACTGTTTGGCCAAAAACACTCGATGTATTCCCCTATCGCCGACGCAGGTTATTGTAGCGTTTTAGATTAGACGATGTGCACGGCTGAACCAGGATACTCCAGCTCCGCCACAAGTTACGCAGTTACAGGCACCCTACGACATAAAGGGACCTTCGATAGAACTCAGGCATTATGGCCATTGTACTGACCGATGGTACACGATGCTACTGATTGTGTATCACCAGCTTGTCCTTGGAATTGGCTGGCCCCCAATCGACTGAGTCAAAGCCTCAAGGGTCGCTTCACGATGCGTCCAATCGCATTTACTGTTTCGTCACGGCAGTTTAACCTTAAAAAATTTAGATCTCCCGCGACCTCGCAAAAGACTCGAAACCAGGTTCGGCGCAGAACCCGCCTTGGCAGGAAATCCCTCCTGGCTGAGGCGCCTGGTTCCGCATGGAGGCTTGTCATATAACACTACTGCTCGGCACCTCTGTCTTCGCTGGGTGAGAAGTGCGGCTCACGGAGCGGGTGGACATGTGACAGTTTCCTATACGGGGGGCCACGCCCGTGGGGTTTTGTGCCACATCCAATTGAGATGAAACCGAGAAGGTGACGGGCACTGTCGTGATCTGCGCAGGGATCATGCCCATGAGCAGGGCTACAGCGTATCATGCCGGTTGCAGAGCCTGCTTGACCTGCAACAGGGCCCTCCTCTGTGCAGATTCCTAGATTGGACGGAGAGAATCGTTGTTGTCTTTCTTCTAGAAAGAATCCTTAGGAGTAGGTCCAGGGTCACCACGATGCTTCATAGGTCCCAGGGGTTCCCAAGGCCTGCACCGAAACTTCGCTAATGCCACAGAATGCTCAGCCTTCCGGAGCACAATTCGGTTTGTCATCCGGAACCGAATACCTGCCTCAGCTGCACATGCAGAATTCCCCAGATATGATATAGGAGAAAGAAGCCGCTTCGGCTCCCTATTACTCCTGTTGCGACTTCTTGTTTAGCGAAGAGGGGCGGGTTGCGCAGCTGGCGGGGAAGGGACAGGCAAATACGCAATGGTTATATATAGTAGACTTTCCGATTCGCTTTACAAGCGATCAGCGCTAGCTAAACAATTAATCAATTTAATAAACCCTGTAGGCGGCGGTGCCAGGTTGACAGGTAGGCGGCGGCTGGTGAATTGTGAAGAAAAATTTAATTTAATTTATTGCCGGTAAGAGAGGAGCAGCATCATCTGTAATCAGGGTAGCATTGGGCAATACAGTGAGGACAATAAGGCTTTGGTTCGTCCGGTCTAGCACGAAGCTCCCCCGCCTGCAAGAACTTCGGTCTCATGTTGACTTTTCGAATGCCTCGTTCTGGGAGGCGAGTTCCACCAGGAGGCCGCCATCCATGCCCAATACGACGATATCATATACTCCATATTCCATAATGTGAGGACACTTAGTTTGAGCCTCATTTTGAGGTCCAAGAACCAGGCATCATCAGGGGGCTGCTCTGCACCTGTGGCAAAGCATCATGGCATCATTTTATCTGCAGGTGGGAATTTGGAATAATAAAGAGCGTACTGCACCGTCACCGTCACCGTCACCACCATCCTCTCCGGCTCTTGACCATGTCCGTAACGCATGAATTTGAGCAGACAGAACTGAAACACGAGCAAATAAACCGCCGGCCCTGGCCCCCCATTGACACCAATTGTGGGTCGTCAGGAGCCCCTGGATTGCCTGGATGGTGAGCATACCCTGCAGGATGTTCCAATCCGGCTCCTCTTGTGGCGTTGGCCTTTTGATTGGCTATGTTTTAGTTTTTTGATCTCTTTCGGTCGCATCAACCCTGGACCTCAACACCTGCTCCACTAATCGTTTACTTGTGAGCCAAACGTATTCAAAGTAGGGGAAGAGTTTTCCCTCAGCCACGGTAATATACTACCTCGCCATCATACAGAACAGGGACAGAGCTGGCTCAGAGTTGATGCATACTCACCCACCCATGGAAGAGAAGAATAAGAAGAAAAAAAGAAGAAGAAGAGGAGGAGGAAGAGGGCGGCGCAGAAGAATGACGAGGGTGGTTACCCGAGGTTTCCATACCAGAACCCCTTGCCGTGCTCGATGTGGCTGAAAGCAGACCACCAGGCGGCTCTGATGGTTGTCCACTTATGGTAATTTGCACGTGTCGGCTGCACAGGCAACCTCGTCCCATAACAGCAGGCGAGTGCGACAATATCTTCATGCGTTAGAATGATCCTCAGATCCATTCATTATGTGAACTTTGGACCAGACGATGAGGTGCTCTGTTCAGAATACCTTATTACGCCTGCATTGTTCACCAGACCATTTCCTCCCGGCGCACGAACCTCCTTTGTGCCGTGGTCGGATGGATAGGGCGGTCCTCGGAGGTAAATGAGGTGCTGCATGTGATCTAAACTCCTCGCTGCTATTGTTTAGCACCTTGGATGGTGGTCGTATGGTGAGGCTATCTGGCGAGAAGACGGACGATTCCCGGACCCCAGGGCCACCGTTTCTACCGTCGCAGGGAGAGGCTTTCCGTGCCGTCGACTTTAGCGTGATTCAGGGACATCGCATGGTGGACGGACAGGCGCGGGCGTCACAGAATACGAATAGCTCCAGGCGCAAAGATTAAGAGTTCTCGCCTCCTCTTCGCTGTTCCAACCGCCTCACTTCTCCGTGGCTGCTATGCGGTGCCCGCGTGCCTGCAGGCGTACGTGTGTCTTGGACGGTTGTACGGTACTATGACGGCAGATTGCAATATAGGGCAGGCCACTGTGCCATGACAGCACTGTTTTTGGCCATGTTCCCAAGGCCACCCCCTGGCTCGTTAACCCAGTTCGGGGATTTTATGGCTCCAGAATTGACCCCTGCGAAATCTAATGATACCCTAACTAACCACGAAGGGGAAGGGGAGATACAAAAAAAGCCCAAGTCCAAGAAGCTAAATGCTAATGCTAGAGGGGAGGAAATACAAAGGCGGAGCACTTGAGGAGGAGGGAGGGGCCAGAGAATCTTGTTTACGTACTCCAACGACAGTATAGCATAGCAATGCGCTTTGGGTAGCTATTGGATTGGAATCGCGAGCCGAGGCTAAACCAATATCATGCTATTTCAGCGAAAGAGTTTCTTTTTTGTTTTTGCTATTTGATCTCGCTCGGCAGCTCCCGACCCAAATTGAAGCCTGGGTTAACCGGATTGGTTCACGATGTAACTGAACCCTGCCGGCCAAGTGCCAATCCGGTCACAGATGGCGCCGCTCCAGGTTCTACGTCCCTGCGCCTGGCATCAAACGCATCGGCCGTCGCGAGGTTTCAAACCCACGATCCCAAAGTATCAGATTGTCGATCACTCTGAAGTGCTGCGCCTCTCTCTCACACTCTCTTTCTGTTGTCACTTTCCACCACTAGCCTTGTGCACGCACCCATGCTCGCCAGCTGTACCTTTTTTTTTTTGGGGGGGGGTGGCCGTCACAAGCCTCGAGAAACGTAAAGCGGTGGATTCGTACTGCCGTAAATGCACCAGGGCGCGGGACTTCGCAAGATCCACGGTCTTTCCGCGCCAGGCCCCCACCTCCAATGCACCTGGGTCCCCTTTCTGGGAACTGCGAAAACCCCTGGTTGTAGAGCACGTAACTAGTAGTTGGTTCCCTGCGATGATCATGGTTCAGACGAGCCCTCTTTACTCCATGATCTACTTGTGACACTTCATATGCGCATATGGCCAGCCCACCAGGCTAAGCCCCACGGCCCACGGCCCAGCTGCCAAAGTCAGTGAAAGACAGGTGCACAGAATTGATTATTGTGCTCCCGCAAGCCGCGCCTACTATACTGCCGCTCGACAGGCAGGATCCTTTGAAACGTACCTGGTCTACGAGCTGCCGCAGCCACCTCGGGGCCCGCAACCACCGGGTACAAACCTACTGTGGAGAGGACTGGTCGTGAAAACCCACCTTTGACGCGGTACATGCAGCATAATGCAGAGTGGTATCCCAAGGACGGGGTACCTGGGTCAAAGTACTGTACCATTGTAAGCCTGGTGGGAACTGGTCGCTGTTGTACGTGCGTGCGGCGGCCCTGGTAGTCCGGACGCTTCTTGGTCCCCCAGAGAGCCGGGCTCGTCATTTCCCATCTTGTCGTCTCTTGCTGGCACGCATCTGTAAAGTTGTGGCCCGGTATCCTACTTCGCACAGGCTGCACGTCGGTGCGTTTCCCTCGCCATTCGTCTAGTCTGACCTTGTCTGTGTCGGCTCCGTACTTTCTTTTGGTCCGCGTGTGAGCTGTGCACCCTCCTCCCAAGAGGCACACCCCCTGGTCAACACCTTACATGGAACTTCTAAACAGCTATTGTCTTCAGACGTCGCCCTATGTTCATGCGACCACTAGCAGCCTTCCCCTCCCATATTTACTGCGAACTGCTACCTTTTTGGGATGTATCCACCCGCTCTGCTGGACTTTTCTCTGCTCGGGACTTCACTAGACTCGCCTGTGCCATGCGATCCTTTCATTTGGTCCCTCTGCTAGTCCGCACTCGCATCTCACTATACTGCATATCATTCTAGAACTAAGGTTTCCCCCCTTCCGCCCCGGACGGTGGTTTCAAGTTTCTCCCAAAAGACCAGCGAAACTCTCGGAAGGGCAACCAAGCCCATCTCGTCTTGCGACCTTCCCCAACCGTGACAAGGCAAGCCAGTTTCAATGCCAAAGTTACGTCTCAAGAACATTCCGTCAAACAACAGGGAACATTGTTTATTCTTTCGTTGAGTTCACTAGACCCCGTGAAGTATTTCAAATCAAGTGAGGTACTGTCCTCTACACACGGACGAGTGGCCTTCCATTATACTCAGGTCATGGTTGTTTCGGCTGTTTCGGTTACTGGATACTCGTCAGTTCCCCTACACCCTCCGTCATCCTGTCCACAGATCTGACGATCATATATGCCTAGTACCAACAGCGCCTGTCTCTCCTAGATAAAGGTCTCGTCCCTGGCCCATCCCACAATTTTCAGAAACCTCTTGGACCTTTCCCCACCTTGTCCTTGACCTACGGCCTGGAGTGCTTCATTCTGTGCTGGCAAGCAGAGTGCCTAATTGGAATTCTCACTTACTTATGTATCTGCCAACACAACGCCTGGGACGATATTAATACCACCTAGAGAGGCTCTCTTCGAAAGGAAACAACACCGCAAGCGGTTATCTGCCAATTGGGACATTTCAGACCTCGGAGATAATCATTGAAAAGGACTTTTGGGTTGGACGGACGCAGCTAACCGAGCACGGAATATCAACCAAGGAGCGGTGATACAGATATCTAATGGAAGAAGAACTCAGCATCTAGTTCCGTTCGATCAGACCTTTTATTCTTCTGTTCCGTTATATACACTCTCTCATTCGATATTTTCAGACGGCGACCCCGGAGGTCTCACTACCATCGAATCCATTTCTTCTTTTTCCTCTTTCTTTTCACCAGGCTTGCTGGCCACCACGAGACATCCATCGAAGTCCACGACAGGTTTCGTGTACAACATTCAAAATGGATGTCACTTCAATGTTGAACTCCGCCTCCGCCGCGAACCGGGAGGCGAGGGAGTCGGCGGATTTAACCCCCACTCCCTCTGTTGCTGATGGCTCAACGGCATGCTCATCCGTCGTACAGACGCCCTCTCCAAAGACCACGCCATCTAGGAGACTAAGTGAAGCGCAGACTCCTAATCGAAGTAGGACGCCATGGGATGCAGGTGGTTATTCGCTGCCCCTAACGCTTGACACGAAAACGGCGGTTCAAATTTCTGCGAGGCCAGCATTTTACAGCGACTCGCCTATCGATTCTGCCAGCCCCAAATCGCCTAGACATCGATTCTCAGACAGCTACAGCAGCCTTTCGTCGTACACATCGTCGATGACCTCGTATGCCCATTCCAGACTATCATCGATCTCGACACTGGGAGGATTACAGACAGTTCAGAGTCTTTTTACTGATCTTCCTGCCCTGGACTCGAGATCTTGCGATAACCTTGACTCGGCAGTCAGCAGGACGTCCCTCCAAGACTTTTCCATGAAGAAGACCAGGAAAGACGGCGTTGTATCACCCACAACTATCATGGAGGAGGTTCCGGTACTGGATATCAGGCGGCCAGGCTCCCCATCAGACGCTATGCTGATCTCGAGAGGCAGCCAAAGCTCTGGCCAGAACAGTCCCCAAGAAGGAGTGAGGTAAGTAGTCGCGCGTTCTTTTTTTTTTTTTTTTCTTTTCTTCACCGATTTGAATCGAACCTCCCATTTCTACCTTCTGATACCATCGAGTTGAACTTCCATGGCATGAGGCGGTGAGAGATGGCTATGCTCATGATCCTCAACCCTCATGCCCGTCCGGCTCGGGAGTGTGTAACTGGTACACCTGACCCTCAATTCACTTGAGCCTAATAGTGTAGATTGCCATACTACCTTCTGCAACGTTGGGCCCTCGTCGATTTAAATGATTCACTTTGGACGATATCTGTGATTCACTCTCTTCTCGAAAACCCTGCTAATATATAAGCAGCCCGAGCGAAACGAGACCCCCACCAAACTCTCTTGCACCTCCTGATATGTCAAGATCACACAAGAGAGCAGTCTCAGCACCAGATTTTGCAGCGTTGAATGCATCGAACCAGACGTACCCTCCTTTACCGCAGATGATCCAGCCAACTCCATCTCCGTTACAACACGGTGATCGCCGCCCTAGCTATGCAATGGAGGCACCGTCCACTTCACCTGCTCCTGCTTCATTGCCTGCACTTGAGCAGGGTATTAAATGCATGTACGTAGATAACTGCGATACTGGGTCATCACCTCGCAAGGCTATCTCCCACATTTTCGGCCGCAACAAGCTTTGTACCCGGATGATTCCTCAACATGTTTGGGTACACTTTTGCCGCAAGCACTACCAACGAAGTCGTTATCGAAATGCGCAGGAGTATGCCAAGCTTCAATGTGAGCTTGTGCAGAAACAGGTGCTGCGGGTCCAAGCCTGGAGCGACGAGAACAAGCGGGCAGGTCAGGCAGGCGTTGTACAAGACTGGTCTTTATCAGTGCGCAAGCGAGAACAAAAGCGATTGGATGATCAAGCCTCTACTGGCAAGAAGCGTCCATTCCGAGAGGAGAGCGAGGAGGATGATGAGAATTCAGATCGTGCCGTACTCAATGGAACTGCTGTGCCTGCTTGGCTGCTGAGCAAATGCAACAGCGGCTACAGCACTGCGCAGATCGAAGAGATCGTAGCGCAACTCAAGCTTGAGATGGACCAGGGCAAATTGACTCAAATCCCAGATATTGAGATACTACCCAACATCAGTACAGATCCTACCGAGGATGGCAAGAGCAAGCTGGTGTTGAAGCGAAAGACCAGCGGTGCCAATGCTCACAAGCGATCACAGTCAGTTGGTGTTGGTCTTCACGGAACGACACCGATGATGCGACGTATCAGCCAATCAAATTACATGGGCGGCTGGCGGCCCGAGGATGCTCTACACTCATCTCCTATCGAGAAGCGTCAGCGGATTTCCGATTTCCCCCCTTACGCCATCGAGGATCGTTATAGCCATATGGGCCAGCCACAACCACCATCTGAGCGACCCATGAGACGGATTCAACAGCTCCCCCACCGTCCAGCATTCGGCCACATTCGCGAGAATGAAACTGAGGTCTATTATGAGGAAACGGTGTCCAGACCAGCCAACTACAACTTTGGTGGTCCTTTACCCAGCCTTCATAGACCAGGTCAACCCGTGTCCGCTCCTCTGGAATCTAGCACTCCAGTACAAAGCTATATGGAAGCTAGGCGCCCCGTTCACCAACGGTCACACTCAGAAATGGGTGGCCTCAGCCACAATTCCAGCTTCACATTCCGTTCGCCTCCCCCGACACTTGGTGGCTACTCTGGTGCACCACAAGGTCAAGGTTATGGAGCAGAGCATATTAACTATGAGGGCAACTGTTCTCGACAACAGCCACCTCAATATGCGTCCGGCGGCCCGCCTGGCTATTACGATGAAGCTCCCGCTGGACGACAGTATTCGTTCGAGCAGGCTTGGCCTTCCCACGCAGCACCTCACCCGTCTGCCTTTTCTCAGCCTGTCCGCCATGGTCGACACCTGAGCACTTCAGCAGTGCCTCACACTATTCCCCGTATTTATCCCGGCGAGCACGACATGCACTCTTACCGCCCTGCGGGTCCATTCGAACCCCAGCAGACTCTTCACCGCCGTCAAGCTTCCTACAATCCTCGCCCTGTGGGCTATCGCATTGAGGAAACAGAGCAGTCTTAGATACCGGTCACACTTGTCACAATAACCTGGCTCGGACGCGTTGGCAGAGATCACAACGCCGATCCGTCTTTTGCCACTTGACTTTCCTCCATCATACTCTTGTAATATGCTATGATGCATGAGTTCCTTTTTTTTCTCTTCCCTCGGCCTTCTTTGCCAGTTCTTTCTGCTAGTTCTCCACATTCAGCGTTGATGGGTTGGGATCTCACATGACTGTCTGGGCTGCTATGCGAGAGATGGCGGTAACCTTCACGAAGCAAAGTAATGGGTATTGAGGACACAAGAAATGTGTGCACACCTTTCCAGCGTTAATATTTTGCCGGCATTTTTCTGGTCCCCATCAGCGACGATTTGTTTTCTCATTTTCAATCGAGAGGAATATGGTATACAAGGTTTACTGGTTGATGTGCATGGAGATAACTCATCATACAATGGTTTGGTGTTAGGGGATCCAAAATAAAGAAAAAGTAGAATTTGTAACAGTATGGTTACTGCGATCCCTGGAGGATTAATGGGGCAGGGTTTTTTTTCCTTCTAGTTGATGATGTTGGCATGGGTTGCTTTTCTCTATTTATGCAACCTCTCACAGGGTGAGAGCAGGACAATGCATCTGCAAATGGTCTCTTCTTTTTTCAACATCTACGGGATAGATACTCCTAGTTCAGAATTGTTGCTAATTCAGCGCTTGAATTTTCCAATGATATCAGTGTTTCAACCAGTTGTGTGCACACAGTAGTGATACCCTCCGCAATTAACAAATGTCTTGGTGACAGCGGTCTACTCCAAAAGAGCAGATTTACTTCCACAGTTTCTCTCATCTAGAGGGACAGCAAGTACCTTTTGAATTTGGGAGACGTTTCCCTAAGCAATGATGGCCAGTCTAATAAATATGTCCCTAATTTGACTCTATTCAATTAGGGAGATGGACTAAATGTCACCAAAACCTGTCGAGTAAATGGAGGGCAGCAAGCATATTATAACATACTCTACCACAGGCTAGCCAGGGGTGTCAAGGTCTGGCGGACTTGTGCTACGGCATTTGCAAAGACACCAAAGCCTGCTCATAAAATGCTGCTGCACCATTCTTTGAGCCAGACTATATGAATGCGATTATTACTATAGCATCTGTTAGAATTGAGAGACGGCCCGCCCGAGTCAGCGGCCAGCCAATCACCCGCTGTCAAGGAGCTTTTATGTTTGTGGATTCCAGCAGAATTAGCCAGGGCTAGACTCGAAGCTTTGCTCAACCCGTACCACAAATACAACCATTGGCTGGACGGAGTGGCCCGTATATGGAGGTTTCCATTTCTCTTGCTTCGACAACTGAGTTCTCTCTCACACTTGGGCTAGCGTGACCATGGCTCTGACACAAGGTAAAACAACCTCTTGTCGTCTCCGGGAGTATGAATGATAGTGATTACATTGCTGATTGGTTGGTTTCCGTATGATAGCCCTCTTTTTGGAAGGTTACGCAGCATTCTACTTTGCGGGCAACGTGGTGGCGCCAACAAATCATAGCAAGCCATCCCTTCCGGTATTGCCGAGGCCGATATCAACCCCCATTTTTTTTTCTTTTTAATCTTCTCTTTTTATTGCTATCTCAAAGTACATATATCTGCGATTTAACGTTCTCGACCCAATCCAAGAGTTGTAACTCATATGACTAGCTCTAGATGACCATGGAGAGAATGAACGATCCTTGTCAAGCAGAGCAGAGCACAGCACAACCAGGAGCACGTGATGCCTCCTACCTTGACGTGCAGTGCAGTCCCTTGGTACAAAGCTTGACCAGACGGATAAGTAACTGACAGATAACAGTGAAATATATTTTGTCTTTAGCCTGAGAGCCGTGAAGGCCCGTCTTTGGCATTACATGGTGTGGCTAGCTATGGCAAAACAACATTTTTTCAACATGTGCCAACAGCACTTCTTCGCCTATGGCGGGAATTATCGGAAGGGATGAACCAAATAGCTGTGTTCCTTCCCTTAAATCTGAACCTGGATAGTCTGGAAATAACCAAGTCTTTGTCTTGGAGACAAAGGACGGCACAGCTTCTCCTTTATTACAACACTCCCTTTAATATTCACTCTGTGGTATATCCAAGGATCCTCAATTAAAGCTGACTGAATATTCACAGCTCATACTCGCCCAGTCTTTCCTTTAACAGTCTCTAAACTCATTCGTTCTCTCCTTCCAATTCCCTTCATTTCGCGTTTGTCCAAGCATCCCGACACCGAGTGAACATCTGTATTGGCACACAGCACGTCTGCATTATCACAACCAGAACAGGAAACTGGAGTGCTTCACTGACAATCTCAAAGTACCATGACGTGGTCCATAATGTCGCCCACCGGCATTGCAAGTGACGAGAATGAGAATCCCACTACTACTACAGATAGGGAAGTGGTTGCCACTGCAGTGCCATACTCCAAACCACAGGCACCCACCTCTCCGCCTAGAACCCAGTGGCCTGTTGTTATCAGGGCTTCCATTGAAGGGGATAGTCCCTTCAATGCGGAGGCAACACCTGGCTTCCCTGCTTCAGGATCCGAGGATTATTTCTCGCTGTCTCCGGCTGTTCGCCCTAATTCCACTCAGACTGGACCGCTGATGCTTCCTGGCTCCCCAAGAATCATGAATAAAATGCCTGGCTTTGGGAATCATCTCATTATCCCGCGCATTAGCCCCGAGGCCTGCATGAATGGCATAAATACCGACTTGGTACAGAAAACTGGGAAGCAGCTGAAAAACATCAGCCTTGACCGCCTTGGCGAAGGCAACAACAGTATTGCCTTTGCATTTGACATTGATGGAGTCCTTGTTAAAGGTAAAACTCCTATCCCAGGTGCCCGAGAGACAATCAAGATGCTTCAAGACAGCAAAATCCCCTTCATCTTCATTACCAATGGGGGTGGTCTCACCGAAAAGGCTCATGTTGACAGACTTGGCCTGCGACTGGAGTTGTCTCTTGATGAAGATCAGTTTATACAATCGCACACTCCGTTCAAAGACCTTGTACCCCAGTTTCAAGACCGATACATCCTTGTTCTTGGTGGTCATGGCCAGAATATTCGTGAGCTTGCTCATGCATATGGGTTTAACAAGGTTCTCACCTCATCTGACTTGGTGGCTCAGTGGGACGACATTCACCCCTTCCCGGAGCTCACTCGTGATCACCATGCCGAGCACGGGCGGCGACTGGAGAAGGGAGAAGACCCCCAGATTGCTGCGATTTTGGTATGGTCCTCTCCCCGTGACTGGTGCCTCGACCTGCAAGTTGTCACCGACCTTCTGCTCTGTAAGGGTGGTGACATCACGACAAAGTCCGTTGTGCACGGGGATAAGTCTCTTCCCAATAATGGCTACCTCCAGGACGGCCAACCCAGTCTCTTCTTCTGCAACCCCGACTTTGAGTGGGCAACTCAATACCGGCACCCCCGATTCGCACAAGGGGCTTTCCGCGAGGCTCTCAAGGGCATCTGGGCACATGCTACCGCCGGCATGGCCAACCTAGACTATACGGTCATCGGTAAACCAACCACCACAACCTACCAGTACGCCGAGAAAGCCCTTCGGGCTTACAATGCAAAACTTAACGCCAAACATGGTGGAGCCCGAGAAATCAAGACAGTCTACATGATTGGTGACAACCCCGAGAGCGATATTCGAGGCGCCAATTCCTACCAATCGCAATTTGGTACTAAGTGGAAAAGCATCTTGGTAGAGAGCGGCGTTTACAGGAAAGGCACCAAACCTACTTACGAGCCTACTTTCTTTGCTGATAATGTCAAAGATGCTGTTGAGCAGGTGCTGCACATGGAGAAGGCCAAGTAGAGCGTGAAATAAATGATACAGAGCGACTGAGAGGAGAGCACACAGATATTTTCGGCGCATAATACTAACGGCATAGTACTTTTGCTTCTATTTTTGCACGACTTAAACAGAGACGAAGAAACCATGTCGATAAGACGACCTAACGATATGACTACTACTATTGAAGAGCTGGCTGCTAACCTGCTACCGTATCGCAAAACGCACGTTGCCTTGAACGTTAGCTACATATGAGATAATGACGGCTGAGACAAACAAAGTATCGATCAAGAGTCTGTGAGAGTCATGTCTAGTGTGGGGTGGGTGTGAGAAAATATCTACGCCCTTCTTTGTGGCAGAGCCTGCCTAGGACTCTATCATTGCTTCATCTCTAGCAAGATGGCATGTGTATGGTGCATCCTCAAGTGCATGTGCAGTTCGGGATTCCCGCCCCGCTCTGGCCCTGGTAGCCTTCACATACACTTCACTCATGAAATAGCAGATCATGGTTATAATCAAGTATTTTTCTTTCTCTTATTCTTTGATAAAAAAAAAACAAAAAAGGAGGTTTGGATTCAATGGTATACTTCCCATTCCTTAAACGCCGAGTGCTGTTGCGGAGCTTGTCTGCCCGTGAAATTCCTGCCTACCCGATGGTGCTGTTCGCTATAACTGCAACAAGATGGATGAAAGTGAAAGACAAAAGTATGTGCACTGGGGTTTGCGCTTCTCCAACGCCGCTTCGCATCTTTGAAGCGCCTCTCATTATAGATAGCCCAGCCCGTCCACTTCCGCCCTGGCTGCAACCGTTTCTTCTCATTGTCTGAAAAAATCGTCCAATATTCGTTTATGCCCTCCTATGACCCCCACCTCTTCCTGTCGCTCTCCTCCGCTTATACTTCATTGACATGGGGAATGACTCTCTCTAATCCGATTTCCAGTGATGTATGCTATCAACATCATCACTGCCAAGATGTAGCTCGATGGCATATAAGCCCATCGTCACAGCAACATTAATCCACCGCCAAGCATTACCGCCTGGGTCTCCATTTCGTAGCGTCCATCCCTCCTCACCGTTAGCGGAAAGATGTTGGAGCAAGAGACTGGTGTATACCGCGATGAGTATCGAGGGTGAAAACCATGACAGAAACTCGAGCAGACGATTGGCGCTGTCCGAGTCGTCAAGCGAAGGCTCTTCCATGAGGGCTCTTGCGCCCGATTCCCGTACTGCCGGGATAATGCGCGTAGCGCAATAGAAGACAATAATGCGGTACGTTAGAGAGATCATGACCGAGGGCGCAATCGTCTGGAACGCAGCGTATAAAAAGCTGAGCGACGAGTAAACAGCCGAGGGCAGAGATCCCAGGAGGTGCAGCACAGTTGAATAACTCGCCATGATGATTGGGGGCAATGGTGGAAAATCAGGCTGGCTCGAGGCTTGTTCTGCTGCTGCCGCGGCCTCGGGAGATTGTGCGTAGTCTGTGAAAATCTGATAGACGCAGAGAACCACGTATGCAAAGAGGAGGGAGGACTCGACGGGGTTGCCCCGACCCGAGACGATGCCGATGGCGCACAGGAAGACGGCCGAAGTCACCGTAACGCCGATTAATGTGGCATCGATGTTGTTGATGGTTGGAAATAAGGCGACACGCCAGAGAAAGTAGACGGCGCTAGCTATCACCGAGGCCGAGAATATTAAGAGGATAAGCTATAGAGACCGTTAAGTTAGCAACATAAAACTCGGTAGCATATGCGTGCCCATAATATATCTAGAGCACCGGGTTGCCTTACCACCCAGGTATCGCTCCTCCCTCTGTTGACTAGCCATTTAGTGATTTGTCCGGCAGCCTGGATGACCAGGAGCGTGCAGAAGCCTTCCAGGAGCTGGAATACAGGACTCGAGTAGCGCAGCGTCTTGTCCCAGCCTCCTATTGTCACATTCTCGACCAGTCCTCCATCGCCGAAGAAGTAGTCCGACCAGGTGCTATGTGTCTGGCGACCCAAGCCACTGATCGTCCTAGACACCCAATCCGCGCTTGGAGCATCGACAGCAAAGCGATGTAAAGACCATATCAAGAGGGTGGGGATGACGATCCACTGTGAGGACTGAACAAGAGTGGTGACACTCCACCGGATGCGCGAGGTTTCGGGAGTCGCAAGCTTGAGGGCGCTGTAGAAGAGATAGAAGGTGAAGAGGGCCAAGCTGTAAGCCAACCCACTATCGCGTCCTCCTACATCGAAGGATATCGGTATCGACAGGACGATTGTCAATAAGAAGACGGAGCTGAAAGTGACGCGAAAAAACCACCACATGGACGCGACTGATGGTGGCTGCTGCCGCGCCCGACTAGTGAGGCGTCTGGCAAACAGTGTTCCCGTATCACTAGAGTGCTGAGCACGGCTACAATTCCAAGCAGCTGGCGAGTATCGAGTGCTGGGCACAACTGGCAAAAAGCCGTAACTGGTGAGGCCGTGCTGGAAAGATACCGAGGAAGCTGCTGGTTTTCTTCTTCCTTTTTTCTTCCTTCCCCAACGTGCTTGATATGCCGCTCAGTGTTGATGATGCATGGATGGATGGAGTTGCTGTAGGAGGATCGAAATGACCGGGAATGTCTTGGCGAGCTACTGTGAGGTGAAGGGCTCTTTGTCACAGAGATCCGACAATTTTTATTTTTATTTTTTTTAACCCCTTCCCTCTGGTAGGAGGGGTTGGATCGGCTGGTGATTGCTTTCTCCGTTTTAGTTAGGCAGGCGGTGGGTAGATCCACGATCTCCAGCAAGCGAGTCTGGCGAGGTGGCCTTGCTCCGCCTAAAAAACCGCGTTTTCCACTCGAGGCTAATTTGCTGACCAGGTGTGCTGCTACTACGTACGGGGAGCAGGGGAAGGGCTTTTCTAGTTATCGGTTAACCTATAACGTTAGGACGCTGGAACTTTTTTTTTCGGGGAGGGGGGGAGAGACTGGACTAACTTAGCTCCATGCCGCTTTAGCTCAGGCTCAGCTCAGTTCATTATCTCATTATCAGTCACGTACCTGAGCTTGGCCTAGACTACTGTATCCTGGATAACTGAAAATTTTATGCACAACTACGAAGAAAATCGGAATTGGAAAAATCAGTGTAGGTCAGCACCCCTGCATCCGTCCAAACTTCCCGGATCATCCTCCAATCTGATTAAGTGCTGTAGTACAATAGGATAAATGACTAACTTAGTTGACCATACTACGGAGGATAAGGAGTCCTTTCCTTCCATATCTTTAGTATTCTCATTAAATTAATGGCCAGTCATACTGATTACCTAATTGGATATCTTGTTCGGTTTAGGAATACGAGCTATTATATGAGCCAGCGTTCTATCATAAGAAGAATCCTATCTTCGATTCAATTGAATACTGTTTAAGGATAGGAGGCCCCGCTTTGTGAGTATACCTCTAATACCACACTTGGAAATGGCGCCAGTGATATCACTAAAGAGTCTGTTCTTGTCGTCCATGGAGTATTAGAGAGCTTCGTAGAACACATGGACTCTCCTATAAGTGATGACATCATGGGCGTTTGGGAGACTCAAAAGGGGATGTTAGTTGAAGGTGGTTATTATTTCAGTCTCAAGGTGGCTTGGTCACCAATTATCCTACTAAAAGGTGTGCTAGCGTCAACTGATGTATAAAAAATATATTTTATGCAAGTTGCATTATTAGTATGATTGTGGTCAGGCTCACTCCAGATCCTAGCAGAGGCCCGGCTTAAAGCAGCGCGGCTCAAGTAACAATGTAGCGCCTGGGTGCCTCTACTGTGTACACATTCTAACAGTACTTACGTGGTGGTTATCAATACACGTGGCGGGAGGTGGCACTGGCGCCAGGCGGACATGAAGAGCATGCTCATAGTCAGAGAGCAGAGAGCACAGAAGGGGGAGGCCATTGAGAAATCAAGCTCTATCGGGGCTATCTATCTGTGCACTACTCGGCACCGTAAAAATGAGAAGATTGCCGACACCACCCTCTTAGTTTTAATGTGGTTCAAACGCTAGGAGGCAGTAGCGGTGACGCCTTCTGTGCTTGCTCTCTTCGTATTCTTTCCCCTCTCTATCTCCGTCTCTCTCTCTCTTTTCACAGGGTCCCTTTTTTTTTCTTCCCTCCCTCTCCCTGCTTCCTTTCCGTTCCACTGCTTCTAATGCATGCAGAGAAAGCAACATGGCCTGTTATCGGTGAGGTCGCGTGAGTTGCTCGAGGCTAATGTCGCTTCAAGCAAGGTACGGCCTGGCTTCGCGGATCTAGCCAGCCCACCCCTACCAGAAAAAGTAATAAATAGTTCGTGGTGGCATCATTGCCTTGCAGATGCTCGACATGGGATCCCCCAGCCATCTCTTGCCTAAAACCCGACCGTCACTCTCAAGTTCGAATCCTGTGACCGTCATCAAGAACCTTCTGACACCCTTCCGCTTATCTGCGCTAATCTATAGCTTGGGAGATGTCATCCCGTCTCACATGCGCAGATCTCGAGACCTTGTGATCTCGAGACAAGGCCTTTCTTGCATCTGGCTGCACAGTTGCGTTTTGGGAAAAGCCGCGCAAACTGATCGGGTCAATCCTGGCAACCCAGACATGCAACGCTCGCGAGTTCGCATTGGTTGCTCTTGTCTCGCATGCATTCTTAATCAAGTGATGTGATAATCCTCAGCTAGCGGGATCGCCCGTCCGTTCCCAGGGTCCATGGCCCATGCTTCACAGCGTTCTAGCCGGGCACCGGGAACGGTGTTCGCTGGCTAGCGGAAACTCAGTCTGCCGTTCGCTTTGTCATCTGCCACGAACAGTCCCCATAGTTGGGTATTAAGGTACAGAGAGTAATCCAAATGGGCCGCTCGCATGTAAAGTGGCCCGGAAGGAAAAGGCGGTCAGCCCGGATCGACTCGTCGCTGCGCAGACCGTTCTTGCAGGCTCCCAGCCCCAGCACCAGCCACTTCATTCGGCGTCCTTCATTCTGGGAGTTCAATTCGCGTGCTCCGGGATCCGGATGCGGGCGAGCCCTTCCCTCCGAGCCGTCTCACCCACGCTACCACAACGTTGAAAATCCGCCTTTGGGGCTTTGTGAGTTTACATGCTTTTTGCCCGTGGTTAGCCACCAGATAGTTATGTTCCGTCCATCATGTGTTCACAATGCGTCATGCTTAAGTGCCCTGCCATGGATCAAATAATGAGCGAGAGTCTGCCTAGCACTGCCCCGTGTGCAAGCTTCAGCTGGGCACTTTGCAGTTTTGTCCCGCTGGGGGTTTGCAGCATCATAAGATCTGGGCTCTTGTATTTTCATTTGCGACGAGAGGCATCATCCAATTAACCAACTCCCAATCGCCTCGACTCAAGGAAGATTGATGCTTAGAAAAACTTTATCCGCACCTCAAATATTGACCATTGTAGAATGTAATAAATTTTTTGCTGAATATCTGAAATTCGTAGCTGCATCTGTCCACATACAGAATGCGTAGGCGGATCACCTTCGACCCCTGCTGCTTACTTGCTTGCGTTGGCGTGATTCGCCTCCAAAAAAGTTTCGCTAAGCTTTACCTGCCACCCGCATATTTTCCCCGCGGCAGGCAATTCTCGCCTCACCTCTGTAGGAGGTGAGAGAGTTGGAAAATTCACGCTTGTAGATCTGCTTGGAGGATCCTGAACATCTGGAAAAACCGTTTGCTCAGCGTCGTCCAGCCCGGGCAGTGCCGAATTCTATACTGCCAGAGAGGGGCTATGTCAAGTGGAGCTGTATAGTTGGAGTGGCTACACTGAGACTCCAGACAGCCGGAATCTAGTTGGATTTTTAATTCACATTTGCATTTCTTCTGCGAGTTACATTCGATTATTCTTTCTTCATCACATCAGCTTGATTATTACCGGTTTCTCAGACCGCAATTGCCCAACATGGTGCAGCCAAAACCCTTCTGGAGCCGTACTTTCTCGTACGCCCATCCGGCGTGGACTCGGACAATGGGCCAGGAAACCAGTGCGGACGATAAGCCGGACCTCAATTCTATGCTTCCACACACCAAGGAGTCTGGACTGGATGACATATACAACTACACTGAGGATGCTTATGCGGATGAGATTCCTGCGGAGGCCGAATGGTTTGTTGCTGACCCGTGAGTCTTCTTCCACGACCTGCATAAAATACTTTGTGACAAATATATGTATATACATACTAAATACATCAACCCCAGTGAGAAGAAATACACCTATCTCCAGCACGTTAAAGACTTGTCTACTTCTTGGCCACATCTTCGCTACCTTGCACAATGGATGGAGGTTAGCACATCCCCAGTCAAGTGGAAGCAGATGAAGGAGCTGGAGTCTAAATATTCCTTTTTCCGGAGGGAACGGGCTTCCAGGACCAAGGTTGCCGTGGTCGATTTCGCTCGGGGCCAAACTCCAAAGGTCGTTACAACAATTACCAAAAGCACAGCCTTGAAAGACTACTTGCAGAGCTCCAAGCCCGCAGGCATCAACCGCGTATACGTCGTGGAGGACCTCTCTCGAGATATGATAGAGCACCTGGGGAAGGAGCTGGACATTGACCCCCTGTTTTTCAGGGAACACATCAACGACTATTGGTGGTACAACACCAGAGACCCCTGGGTGGAGCTTCCAGATTTAGACATCGTGGCTCGAGATCGTTCCTATTTCCGCCTTACCTATGTCCAACCACGGTATTTCGCAAACAAGTCGACCTTCAGCAAGGCCAAGCTGGAAGCGGGAAAGTTCAATGTGCTGCGGAGATTGGATGATGATAGTGAGCACAAGGCTCTGTTTGATGAAGACAATGCTATTGTAGCCCTTGTCAGGAGTAAGGCATCGTTCTGGATCAAGCCGCGTACCTCTGACCAGGGCGATGACGGCTTCACTGGTGAGCGAGCACAACAGTTTATCATGCACATCCTTTCAAGTGATAGCTAACCTGTGACTCCCTCCCAAGCGGTGTTGCTGATTGACCCTTCCATCACTGAGGGCAACCCATTGTGGAAAGGGTACCGGCCATTCTGGAACGCTCCGACCTACAGCCAGCGGAAGGACAGTTATGAGTGGCACCGAGGAGCTTCGCTTCTTGATGAGTTGCTCTTCTGGACGCAGCGCATGAGTATCGAAGACGTAGAGGCTATCGATTCAAACCCAAAGGCGATGATATTCCGCATGACCCAGATCATCTGCTCCAACTGGATCCTTTTGAACCGGTACATCATGGCCCGCCTCGGCCAGATCGAATGGGAGCTGGAGCGCCCTGATCTCCGCCCCGACTCCAACAAGGTTGACGCTTCGCTCGCCAAGCTGCACACGTGGCGCCGCCGCCTGCCTCTGTACCGGACCATGGTAGCCGACACGCGGCACAAGCTCTTCCACGATCTCGACCCTGACACGCACGACTGCGTGGCCAAGATGAAGAAGGACTTTGAGATCATCGCCAACGGCATCGAGGAGCTCTACGAGCGCACCGAGCGCATTGCCACGGTGGCCACGGCGGTCACATCCATTGAGGAGAGTCGGCGCGAGGTGGACCAGAACCGCGCGCTGGGACGCCTGACGTACCTCGCTGTCATCTTCGCGCCGCTAGGCTTCTTCAGCAGCCTGTTCAGCATGACCTCCGACCTGTCGTCCTTGACTACCACCATCTGGGTCTACTTCCTGGTTGCCGTCCCGACCACCATTATCGCGTTCCTGCTTGTGGACCGGCAGGTTGTGCTGGGACTTTTCAGCTTCCTGAAGAAGGAAAAGAAAGGGGGAAAGGGTAAGAAAAAAGGGGGGAAGAAGTAGGTGGAGGAGAGGGCATCTGGCCCGCAAAAGATTCCCTTTTTTCTGGGGGTTATTGCAATATAGTTGAAGGAGATGTAAGACTTACCAGCATTGCCAATTCCTGGCGGATCAAGAGGTAGTGATATTGGCTTGCCTATGATGAAGGGTTACGAGGTTATGATATGACAAATAATGAGTAAATTAGTTAAATTTCTTCTGGTTCATCTTGTTTCTCCAAGAGAGAAATCTGGGTAAGACTGGAGAGTACGTTATGATAAATTGGATGTAAATGTTGGCGTCGAATAACCTTTCTGAAATATGAATTTATTTCGCAATATGCTTTCTTCCTGGGACACTTGATGAAGTCACTATTGTCCCCTTCTCCATATAGCTGTCGTTGAAGCTTATATTTTGAAGAGGATGATCACGTTATTGTTCCTTATCCTTGGAACTGCTATTTGTTTCCATGCTATAAAGGAGCCAAGATCTTCCGTTTCCCTTTCGTCAAAGAGAGGAACAGGATCGATACTCGTTTGTAATTCGCCTCAAGTGACCCTTTATCAGTAGCAGCAAGGCAGAAAGTGACCAAGGAAATCATTGTAGGTGTTATAGATACGACTACGTATCTTCCTTGCAAGTGGGATCCTGCTGATGCTGCAAGGAAGGCGGCTGTTTTCGACCGGGCTGTGTTTCACGTCCGCACGACGTCCGGCATGCCGCGGGACCAACAACGAATCTCAGCCGGTAGTGGTGAGTGTCCGCCGCCAACACCTCAGAGACACGGAGACTCAGTAGCATGCATAGATACCGATCAGAAGTGCTCAGAGCACAGATGCCGCTGACAGTACACAGCACGATACTAACAGCGTTCCCGCGCCACCTGAACGTGGGGGAGGATCCCCAGGCTAGATCGGTGATCCCGAAAGAAAACCTACAGGCTTGATCTCAGAACTCCACGGCATGATCAGCTTACTGCACCTCGAGGGGATAAAAGAAATTCGCACTCGATGAGGTCGAGGACGCGCATGTGCCCAGGCAGATTCGCGCTGATGTGCGACGCTTCTGCATGGCAACTCGAGTCAGGCACGTCTTGACATCAATTCCACACTAGATGTGTGAAAAGAAGAGGGAGGGAAGATGGATGAGGGCTATATGCAAGTACTTTTGGCCTCCAGAGGGATGGCATGATGATGCGCTCCATGACAAGTAGGCCGGCTGCATGTACCAGAATCGTAAAATGAACAACCTTGCATTTCCCCTTGCAGGGGCCAACTACTTAATATCTATTGTACTGGCTAGGCTGTCTAAAGGAGCGTGGGTGGCTGCTGACTAGTAATGCTGTCAGATCATGGTGTCGGGTACAAACTCCTATGTACATCCTCACACCATGGGCATCATCAGTTGTGCGAGGGCCGCTCACGATCGACTGGAGTCACTGTATCTGACTGGCCATTCTACGAGCTGATGGTGCGTGCCTTCTATGCAGAAGTGCTGTGCCAGCTGTTGACAAACCTAGTTTGGTAGCTCGATCTGCAGCTCTCCTTTTGATACTGCTGATCTACCGCGTGGGGCTCACCTCCCCCCCCCCCCCAGCCTATCTACGTTGGGACGAACAATGACAGACAGGTCCAGCTCATTGTCTGGACTACGCCGGACCTGCAGATCTGCTGCCCGGCACTGGGCCCATCGAGCTCCCAGCATCAAGCGCGAGGCACGGACGTGTGGGAGAAGAACAAGATCAGTCGCTTCCAGGTTAGTCATCGTAGGCTCGTCTCGTGCTTAGACCATTCGCGTACTCCAAGAGGGAAACTATTCAAGCTCGTTCGCTTTTAGTTAGATGACATAACACAGAAACCCCCCTAAGCGACGGACCGAGCAAGAAAGCCGGTCCCTCGAGGGCTTGGCTACGGGAAAGCAGAGCAAAAGAAAATTAGGGGGCACCGAGAACAATAGGCTTCCCGCTCTTACTATGTACCTCTGCGCCAGTTGGGCAAGCGGAAGTATAACAAATCACTGGTCCCACCACACCCATGCAGAAAGGGCAGTCTGCAAACTGTGCGCCGGATTGGATCTGAGACCATCTTCCCAAACCCCAAGAAACGGCGCGACTGTGGGTAGCGCGAGCAAGCTGGCACTAAGCAGCACTTGGGATCAGCTAACATTGAAGTTAGTTCAATACCTATGTGTGTGACTAGCCCAGGAACAATATGTAATTCACAGAATTGCCGAAGATGAGAGAAAGACGCCACCAAGTATTGAGATGGTTGTGGATCGCAAGGCAAGCGGGGCCCGTCTGCCCGTGAGCGGAGTGAGAGTCGAGATAACTCGAGCGCCCGGACCACAACGGTTCGTTTTTCCCTTCTTAGGGCCCGGCCCACCTGCCCACTTCCTTCCAGGATCATGGCATTTACCAATGGTTACCCAAAGCGGCTTAAGAGATCGCCGTGTCAGGGCCCATTTCCCTGCTAACTTTTATACTCGCTCAGGCTGTGGCTTGTACTTTTTTTTACATCTCATCTCTCTCTCTCACCTCTCTCAAGCTGCAGAGGCTCCAAGGCTATACCCACCCAGCGCGAGAGCATGATTGCAGGTAGTAAATTAGTTATGTAGAAACGATCACCTGTATCTTGGCTAATTTATTATTTTTATTTCTTTTTTCTTTTTTCTTCTTTTTTCCCCTTCTCCTCGTATACTGAAGGCGCCCAGCAAGCAAGTCAGTCTGCTCTGACACTCCGATAGCGTTGTGATAGCCAATGAGCGGCAAGTCTTGAATGTAACGAGTGAGGCACAGGACATGTATGTAATGTATGCAGATACTTGCAGGTTTAACTACTGTACAGTAGCTTACATACCCATGTAATACCCATGTACCTAGTTAGGGTGGCCTATCTGCGCTGTGCGGTCTCCCTTCCATCTCTCTTCAGCCCAGCTTGCACGGGCCAATCAAGGAAGCTAATCAAGAGGAACCATGTCAGCTCATCGCTTCGATGGATGATGTTTCAAGTTATTCGTTCATGCAGGGCATACAGGAAACATCATATCTGATTCGTCCCAAACATTGACAACCTCGCCGGGGACCCTGCTCACCTTACAATCTACAGGCTAGACCCATAACTCTAACTTATTGAATGGAAGGATAAGTTCAGAAAGGATTCTCTCGGCCAGGGCCACACCATGAGCTGCTTATGCCCATTTCCGTTGCATAGTAAACCGGCATCACTGGGATACTGTAACTAGAGATTTTATTTATCAAACTGCAGCTCTTTTTTTTTTTTTTTTTTTGCCATTTTCTTTTTATTTCTACCTCAAGCGCTAATCTTCCAGAGTAAATTAAAGTACGGGGGACGGGTATATATCAAAATCTGATCCATTTCTGGTTTCGTTTTCCAGGTTCGTCTTGCATATGCGTAATCACTGGGTTCACGTCGGTCAGCCGGAGTGGATCCACCTGCCGCAAGACAAAGGAATCTCGGTAGTGCTTATTGGTACCCCTCGGGCTGTCAATAATGCTGAGCTCTGTCTCGCTGTCCGTTCTGCCGTGGTGTTCCGTCTGGGACGCCCTTGGCGCCAATGAATCGCGGTCATCGTCGTTGTAGCGGGCCTCGTGCGTGACCTTGACCTCCTGCGTCACGAAGATGCCGCTCCAGTTGTTCGATAACACGGGCCAGAAGATTGGCACGCTGGCGCAGATGCTAGCTGCATTGACTTCGAGTGCAGCAAGGAGAATCTCGATTGGGCCGTACCACGTCGGGTCGCGCGTAGGGTACGAGGCAACTTGGGTGGCAACCATGGTCTGCAGGCGCCAGGTACACAGAGCGATGACACTGGGACGGATTAGTATCAGCACGACGAGGAGAAAGTAAGCCATGGGGCTGGACGTACAGGGAACCCATGCTAAGAAGTGCCACCAGCCGTAATCGATCTGACCTAGATGACCCCTCCTTCCAGAGGAGTGGGAACGGAAGGGCGAGCACTGCGCCATCGAGCAGCATGTTCACGATGGCGTGGCTCTCATATGTCTTCACAAACGTTCGGGGGTTGTGAGAGCCATATCCGTAACAAGTGCTGCCATCAGAGAACACACTCCAGAAGTCGGTAACGGGGACGCATGGGATCCAGGCTATTGCCGAGTAAGCCAGCCCCCACAGAGCTACAAATCCAATCAAGCCGACGGTAATGCGATAGGAGATGGTACCCCGGTTGAACACCCGAAGATATTGGAACAGGAGAGCAAGTTTGATGAAGGTTGTCGCGAAACAATATGTCGCGTTACACACGTAGAAAGCCTGGTACAAAAGCGTAAGTAAAGATGGTGCCTTGGCGAGCATTCGGATCGAAGAGCATGGATGGGAATTTGTACCTTCGAAAAGGTCATCTGCTCTGTAGTCGATAAGAGGAGGACATGTTGTCCGAGCCCACCATAGATGACCGCTGGAGAAATGTTAGTTTCACCTTTCACCTTCCGCATATAATGGCATGTCTTTCAGGATGACTAACCGACGCAAATAGAGACACAGCCAACCGTCGTGGTCGCCTTGGTTGACACGTTAGCTCTGCATCCAAGGCCCGCCAGAAGGCGGCAAGGTAGGTGGGACGTGACAGCTGCTTACAAGATAAAGCGCTACGAACAAATCATCCCAACCGGGGGATCGCACGACCTTAAATCGAACGTAGAGCCGAAAGGTAACACAGATCCACGATATAATCTGAGCGGAAAGAAGTCAGTCCAGGCTGTACTATAGCACTATCCTTGTCCCCCCAAAAATGAAAGAAACTGTCCAGAAGTTGCAGTGCTCAGGGTGTCGACATACTAGGAACGATATGACAAAGCCCAGGAGCGTGGATGGGTTGTTCACGGCGGGCGTAGGGTCGTCAAAATTGACGAAGGAATAGACGAACGTGTCTCCGGACATAGTCCTGACGTTTCTCGGCGTGCCAGCGTCTAATGGTGTAAACTGGGATTCATGAAGCCGGCATTGCAGTTCCCGTCGATGGGGAGAGGAGATGGATTTAACTCAAGGAGGGACGCAGCTGCTCAAATAGAAAGTGAGCAAGAAGAATCAACTATAGTCATCCCCAGCTCAAGCTAGCCTTCCATTCCAACCAACAAACAAGCGTGATTGTAGATCGAGGAGGAAGAAGACGAGAGGGGGGGGATGTACAAGAAGCGAACTGTCTTGGCCTACACTACGGCACAGTGACAGGCGATCAAGTTCAGCCCATGGAGTAATAAGTAGACATTTTGGTGCATCGTGGAAATGAACTCCTGCATGTTCAACTGGGGTCGCTGTCCACCCTCCCCCCCGGTTCGACAGTAGCCCTGTCTGCTAACAACGAGCTAACGTAGTGCAAACATAGTGATGGGTACAGATCCTGCTAGCAAGGGTGGTGGGGGGGGGAGGGCGGACAAGTCATGGCGACCCGAGTCCAGGGGTTTAGTCTACTATGTATGTACTATGTAGTATGACCCCGGCTCGCCTTACGAGAATTCAGACGGGTATCTTTGCTACGTACTTGGCTGGGCTGAGCACATAGATGCGAGGGGCGGATAAGGCAGAAGACTTCAAAACGCAACTCTATGCAACTCTATGCAACTCTCAGATAGACTCGCTACTGCCTGCCGGTCTCTTTTCCCCGTCCTGTGGCAGGATAATCACGCGGTTTCGAGGTCCCGGTTTTGTTAGAGCGTAGCCAGTCTGCCAGTTTGCCAGTCTGCCAGTCTTGCCTAGTCTAGGACCAACCCACTGGCGATGGGCAATGATCTAAGCCGTTAGAAGTTTCACCTACCCATGGTCTACCGTAGCGGGTAGTGATTAGAGCACTTTTGGCACCAACAAGACGACGCTAAGCAGTCACACTTGAGGGCACACTTAAGGCATTCGCTTGCTCAAGCATGGGATGTCTGGTGGGTCTTGCTGGCACTAAGCCAGTTGACCACAGCGTCGGGACAGCGCATTACATAGTCCGTGGTGAAGTAATCTTGTATTCTGACTCGTTCGTTCGTTAGAAATCTAGCCTCCCCAAATACACACACAATAAAAATCTGAAAAGGAACGGCATTCCTACAGTTTAAGAGCGTGAGCAACGCTCGGAACAGGGCTTGGTATGGTCGTCAGCGAAAGACTTCATTAGACGCAGTGATGCGTCAACGACAGCTTTCGGCATGAGAAGAGGATCAGCTACCAGCGCAGGCAACCCAGCTCGAACTCATCTAACTTGGCCAATTTTCTGTTTTACGGCTTAGAGTATCACCATGCACTAACTGTATGAGACGCAGTTGAGCCGCGTAACTTGCGATTTTCTCTTAGGCTGGGGTGCAAGGCTCTTGGCCTTAAAGGGTGATCATCTCCCGTCGCAATATCTCGGGATTTTATAAAAGCGCCACTAAAACAATCATCACGAGCCGGGCCAAAAATTAAGTAGGAAAGATCGGCGCAAGGGCAGGTAGGGTTTAGTTCTCCGGGGACTATCTCCCATATCCGCATGAGGCTTCCACCGCTGTCTTGGATCTGGATGATCCAAATTCCGTCAGCCTTGTAGAATGTGCCATTTCGCTTCAACTTCTTAATATGTCGAGGTTCAATGTAACCGGCCGGCAATGGCTTTTGTCTTCTACGCGCGGATGCTTGCCTGCGGACGCTTATGAGTGGCTAGTATGGATAAGTAACGATCACACACTGGCACCTAGCATTGAGCTAACACGGCGCAAGCATTTCTGCTCGCGTTATTTCGTACACTTCAGCATCTTCCCTCATCTTAAGGCCCCATGGGCGCGATCATAGACCCAAGCGATCATGATCTGCAACTCAACGCTCCTTGAGTAGACACAAGGACTAAGTTGCTCCCTCGATCGGGCAGAGTGAACGTCAGCCTTAGTTTCCAACTACATAGATATTCATGGCAAATCGGCGATAAGGCCTAAAGCACATTTCCATGTTCTATACGTACTGCGACTGCTATCGCTCTTGCCATCTTTTATCTTTCCCCTGGAAGGCTTTACTCATTGATTTAAGTCAATCGGAGGCAATATAACAATGAACGCAACATGATCTGGTCACCAGAGTGATGCACTATACGTTAAGTCAAGACTTCGTACGCTCTCTTGTTCATGGCCTTACAGTGGCGTACGCAACCTGCACGATGTGAAGGTGACATCTCGCCAAGGATCTAGACTAATGAGCATCATTTTATGAGGAGCATCCTTGTCTCCTGTAGGTAAGGACAAGTCGAAAACTCAAGTTGATAGTCGCGTGTCTCTCGGCAGAAGATCAAGTTTGCAAGAGCCATCAGAGAAAGCCAGACATTCAGGAGGAATATGTTTCTGCGGTAGACTGTCTCCATCAATTCAGCCATCCAAGATTCATCTAGAATGGAGCAACGTTCGAGCCATACGGTTAAACTTCTTCCTTGTCAGGTTGACCTAGGGCTACGCTACAGATATTCTTCTTGTGAATGCCAATGTGGAATGACTCGGCTCAAAGCATTCAACAGCGGAGAGCCATACGGGGAAACAGGGCTCCGGCCGCTTTCAGAACTCGTTGGATCTGAGACACACCCAAACTCGGACAGAAAGAGCAACGACTTTTGCTCTTTTAGTCAAGACCTTAAATGCCAAATGGACACAACTTGACTTTCGATAGATTGGGAGAACCCATTAGGTCATGGATATTTTCTTGACACGAGCCCTAATCTATGCTTAAGATCCCAGAATTGGTGGCCTGATGAGGCACAATTCCATCGAAGATTAAAAGATAACCTCTAACAAAGCCAGTGGCAATCTGGATGCGAGCCTGACAGGCAGGGACGAGCAGCGCCACGGCCACACACAATCATACCATGTGGATAGGATCGCGAGAGAAGTAACCCCCCCGACCGACGACCCTGTGGAGATGGTATCACATATATATATATATATATACATATGTATATATGTGTGTGTGTGTGTGTGTATGTACGTATGTAACTCTTGCTCAAAGGCGGGTATTTGCACAAGTGTCCGATGTCACTGTGGCAGCCAGCTTGTCGGAATGAATCCGTGCTCAAAATCTCGTCGGCTCGGCCATTGCGTTTGATCCGGCATGTGTATAACTCGATCGACGTGAAACGTAGGACGCCAAGTGTTTGGATTTGATCCAGGTCAGGTGGGATCGGCGATATCAGTGAGTTGCATTCGGTTCCATGTGGGATGTTTCTCTAAAAATACCAAGCTAGAGCTCAGACTCCAAACCAAGATAAGCTATTAAAGTTCAACGAGACATTGACTAGATGCAACATAACAGTTCAGGTCAAACCCAGAATATTGCCCAATCCGCTCCCTCATCAGTCGCACCAGAATCAAAACAGAGACTGGTGGTGGTAGATTAGCCCTTCATTGTTTTGCTTATCTTCCGCACCGAGCAACAGCAATACGGTAAGCGTAAACTTACGAGGCCATGTAATGGCGTTAATGCGGTTGGCTGGTGCATGACAGGCTAGATTTTGTTGACCACTCGGCTAAGCCATTTTCAGCTATCCGGGCTCTTTGCTTTGGCTGGAATGTCTGGGGATCAATGGACCCTCCCTTTGGCCCAGTGGAGATTCCAGGTGGCCATAGCTCCCGTTCTCAACTGGTGGGATGGGCGATCTCAGAAGAAAACGTGCCCCCTAATAGATCCATGAGTGGATGCGACTTGCTGATTCGAGAAGCTCACTGCCCTCTCTATCTATATCTGTGGCACTCGATACGTCTGGAGTTGCATACCGCTCCTCGGGTGCCCCCGCGCGCCTGTGTGCTAACTGTGTGTCCATATCGTGCGTGCAGTCCTCCTGAATCGTATGAGAGAAACACGGGTGTCTGTGGCACGATGGCGTGTGGAAGAGATATCATAGGCTGCTTCGCATTCTCTAGTGTTTTGGTCTCTTCCAGGTCAAACCAAGCGCAGCAGCTAACTTCAATCGAACGAAGGCTACCAAGCCTCTTGGCTGTGTGAGAACAACTAGCTGGTACGCACAACAGTGAATGTAGCAGTGCTGATTACTGAGCTGCGCGTGCGTGCCCACAGATACATACTATCTAGATACACTGTGAGCTCAGCGCGGGGGGGAGGGCGTGTCAGGTAAGCTCACCTGGGCTGTGTTCCCACGGCCAATGAAACAGCCATTTCGGAAGGCGAATTGGAGCTTCAACAAGCTGCAACCCCAGCATTCCGCAACGAGACGAGGACCGCAGCAGAGCGGGACAGTCTAAGATGACACATTATGGGTAACTCAATTTCGGGACTTGTGCACTATCATGCAAGCTCTAGGATTCTGGTGGGAAATTGAGAGGTGACGGGCCCCTGGGGGGCTTGTTCACCGTCTCTTTCTTGACGCCGGGGGGCTGACTCTACTTCTCCCGGATGTCCGCATTTAATAAAGTGTCGGGGAATCCCACACGGGTGGCTTCCACGTTCGATTTCTTGTGTCACTCCTCGACTCTTATTCATTTGCAGCATCCATACAAAAAAGACCCCTAGATTTCCATCAGTTATCCATCCTCCATCATCAGTCCCGTTGCCCTGTCGCGAGGAAAACCATCATTTCCCATCACCGAAAAGAGTCCACCACCCCATACCCGCTCCCACACCCCGGTCATAACCCATCATAATGTCCGGGCCCCGTCTTACTGCCCCGGCTGCGAAGGTCCTTTGTCGGTCCCTCAGCACCACCGCCCCGGTCGCTGTTCCCAAGACGGCAACGCATTTCACCTCATCAAAGGTTGCAGCCCCTCTGGCTCGCAAGTACGCAGAGCTCCTCGGGGAGAGGAGTCATGACGCCGATGTACGTGCTTATTCAATTGATTGATGGATGAATCAATGAATGGTTAGTGAATGGTGGAATGATTGATCTAATACTAAAGTCTGTATTGCTACGCAGCACAACCGACACTTGACCACACGCTCTGCCAACCGTCCTCACCCTCCACCGCGCCGCGTGCGTCTCATGCAGACATTTTCATCTTCGTCGTCTCGGCCTCGTGCGGTTGAGCAGCACTCGATTGACTACGCCGTGCTGCCATCGTGGGAGTCGCTTCAGGCGCCTCAAACTGACTCCGCCAGCCGGCTCCGCGTCCCCCTTCTGCCCGATAACTTCCTGGCGCACCACGCCCCGGAAGCCAGCGATGCGCCTCTCCCCATGCCGGAGATCAGCGTTGTTGCCGCAGATCCCGAGAATGTTTCAATCTCAGCACTTACCGAGGTTGAGGGTATGGGGATCGATGGCGTGGAGCTAAAGTTCGCGCATGAGGGCCCCGTGGTTGAGCGCGAGCCTGGAATGTTGACTGACCTCTGGAAGGGCTTGGTTGACGATGTCCTAGGTGAGCAAAGCCACAGGAAACTCGCTGTGTAACCCAATCAGCCGCGTCTTGAGCAGCAGGTTGTTAGCATCAGAGTATGAGATTCAGGGGAGCTGGATGAATATCCCCCCCCCCCTTGTGTGTTTGTAGTTCAAATGTTGCGTTGACGTTCAGTGTGAGGTTCTAGGAATGGGTTCACACGGGTTATGTATAAGTCTTGTAATAGGTCGCTCCTTCAGAGTGCGAAAACCTGAGCTGAGTCCAGGTATGCCCGGCATCATTACCATTGTGAGTCGGGTTAGGTTCACTCCTTCATGAATGATGAAAAAATGTCTTGTCTGATTCGGAGTTTATAGCTTCTGAATATACCATGACAGACATTGAAAGAACAAGAACTTGCATCCAGTTGCTCGTAATTCGCCATGTGGTCAATTAAAAACTAAACTAACTGACCAATCTGATATGGCTGGGCTATGAGTATTTCTAAAGGAAAAATCAGGTTCTATGTATCTAGGTTGTGATTTTGACTCTTCCATATGATGCTGACAAGCACGTAATCCGCTGGCTCCGCCCTCCTGGTTCGAGTTGCAGCTGTGCTGCGCTGCTGCACATCACGTTGCCCCGCGCTGATAGCAGAGCTATAAACCATCAATTCTGGCGAGGTAGAAACAACAGCATACTGCTTTGATTTATTCAGTGACGAAATAAAAAGGCGAGTCGAATTATGGCGTCCGACTCACCGGAGTCTCTCCGTTCTCACTCGGTACCGATACCTTGGCGGGGATCGTCGCTGCAGGTTCACGTTCGGAGGGGTCAATCAGCTACCCACCCAGTCGTGATCTTCGTCAATGGCCTTGGGCGGCCCATGGCAGCTTGGGGAGCAGTCCTGCAGCGGCTTCCAACAAAGTACACACTGATAGCGTACGATCGCTTCGGCCAGGGGGTCTCGGCGCCGCTGCCCGGTGACGTTCCCGAGGCATCGCGCGACGCAGTGGCCGCAGCCCGGGATCTGGACGAACTCATCCGCGCCGTCGCAGACCAAGAGAAGTTAGATCTGACACCACCATCATCCTCGAGCTCACCTTCAAGGGGTATATTCCTCGTGGCGCACAGCATCGGCGTAGGCATCGCGCGGCTGTTCATCACAAACCACAGCGGCATATGGGTCGCGGGCGCCGTGTTCCTGGACCCCAGCCCTGTCAACACCGACTTCGTCTCGTTGTACCCACCGCCGCGCGACGGGGAGCCCGCCGATCTGACCGAGACCCGCGAGGCCACTAGGAGGGTGTTCCACCCGTCGATGCCCAATCCGGAGCGGTTCAACCGCAAGAACTTCGCGGAGCTTCTCCCGCTGGCAGAGAGGCCAACGCTCGCGGGTGATCCCTACGTTACTCTGGTCTCGCATGACCCCTTGTGCGCATTTGGTGAGCAAAGTGAAAAGGTAAGCTTTCGTTCCTCTTTCTCCCTTGTTCGCCACATGATATCGTGCGGCACGGCCATGCTAAAGGCGGACACCACGCGCGGTTCACAGATGGGGATCAAGTCTAAATATGCACTCAAATATGTCGAACCGTACTGGCGCAACTACAACCAGAAACTACTCCTGTCCGTGTCTCCGGAAAAGAGAAAAGGACCATTGAAGGCAGAAGGGGCTGATCACTTCATACAAGTGTGTAGGCCTGATACGGTGGCCGAAGAAATTGTGACGTTGGTAACCCAAGCTACTTCGCAGTAAATTGGCCATAGAGCTAGGTATATGAGCAAAATCTGCCTCCAGCAAAGCTTTTCCAATAAATGCAAACTAATGACAAGACTGACACGTCTACTCGACCCGGACCATCTTCTTGCTCAATTCCCACAGCTGTCTCTCCTTCACCTCGTCAAAGGCCCAGCTCCCATAACCGTACTCAATGTTGTCGCCATCCGGTGGGCAAGGGCCGGCGATAGAGGCACCCTCCAGGTATAGACCGCCCTTTCCTTCGAGGTCCCTGGCGACCGCGCCGTACACCACGGTGGCGGCGCCCTGCTCAGGGTTGGATAGGTACTTCGACACTCGCGGGTCCCGCTCGGCCTCCGCCATCTCCTCGACGCAGAACTTCTGCAGGTTGGGGCTTACGAAGCTGCCGGGGCTCACGCTGTAGCCGCGGAGGCCGCGCGCGCCGTAGAGCCGATCCAGCTCCGTGGACATGTAGATGTTGGCCGTCTTGCTGGCCCCGTACGCGGACCAGCCCTCGTAGATGCCCTCCAGGTTGGGGTTGTTGAGCCGCAAGGGCCCGTAGCGGTGGCCCGACGAGGAGACGTTGACCACGCGGGACTGGAACCCCGGGGATGAACTCTGCAGCAGGAGGTCCTGGAGCAGGTAGAAGAGCAAGAAGTGCGACAGGTGGTTGGTACCGAACTGGAGCTCGAAGCCGTCCTTGGTTCGACCTTCGGGGGTCCTCATGACCTATAGAAACACCTCGGCAAGTTAGCACCAGCACACCTACTGGCGACACGCAAACGGATACTTCTTTCTCCTCAAAGCACATTTGGAAGGGGAGGGGGGCGCGTACCGCAGCATTGTTGATCATGATATTCAGCACTTGGCTTTTCTTCTTGAACTCTTCAACGCAAGTACGAACGCTCGCCAAGTCCGTCTGCTCCATGCCGAGCAGGTGCACCCTCCCGGTGTCCATCAGGGTGCCTAGAGCTGCTTTGGCCTTGTCTAGGTTGCGAGCAGTGGCGTAGATGGTTGCACCGGTAGCTGCCATAGCACGGACAATCTCAGGGCCCATGCCAGAGGAGACTCCAGTGATCAAAATGACCTTGTCATGCCAGGCGTCAAGGATGTCTTCGTCCTCGACGACCTGCAGCGCAGTGACTCTCGAGTCCCCTGGCCCATTGAGGTTTTCCCACTTATACCTGTCGGCATATCGACCAGTAAGCTGGAAAGGAGTCATGGAGATGAGAGACATGGCTTAGATTCTGGTTTTTGGTATAAGAATGCTCTGAAATGGAGGTGTTTAGAGCGAGTATATATATATATATATATATATATCTCCAGCTTGTGGAATACCTGTATGGTGAATTTCCCCGCCATCTTGTAGAGGAACGAGGCGATAATTTATATTTATATTCCAGACGGTCGATGCTCTCATACCGATATCTAACTATCTGGACTAGTTAGACGATCCCATCTACGTGTAAGTCCAGCGTATGCAAGATTTTGACTTAACTCCGCATCCCGGCCTCGATGGGACAAAATCCGTTGGTTGCATTGGCTCACACACTTGAGCTTTGTGATTGGACCGAACCTCCAAGTTAGGCTATACATAACATTGAACCTACCTATGTACCTAGGTACCCAGGTAATTTTGAAATCCGGCCGTTGGTGCCAAGTGCTATTTCCTGACATAACTTAGCTAGGCCTAACTTAAAAGCTATCCACTCCTTTTAAAAGGCCTCGCTAACGTTAAAGGAGAGCGGATGAATGAATCGTCGCGTCACATGCAAACTATCACGTCAAGATGTCTGGCTAATCCCGGAGATACCACGAGAGTGCAGCTCGGCTCTATCATACCGCCCTGCCGATACATAAAAAACGCATTGTGTCAGCAAAAAGTACCCTCCGCTTTTTATCTCATTTCAAAGTGGACGGAATACCAATGCTTATGTAAAAGTAACTTAGTGAGCTTGCCACCTGGGCTTACAAATGAACCATGCTTGAAGACTCAAAAGGGTAGGAACGTTTTCAAACTATAGTCTGAGATGAGCCTAGACCGGGCTGATTGAATAGCTGATCTGATGACAAGGGACTGGGTTTGACGGAAGATACGGGCTCGTGACACAGGTATTAAAGGATGAATATTCCTCCTGCATCGTTCGTTAATTTTTGCGAGAGTGATTTAAGTGGTGGGCCCATCTTCAATAATTAACAGGGGTTTTGCGCGTCATACCACGCGATCTTTTTCAACCACCAGTTTTGCTGCCCATGCTTATTAGCGGCCTTTACCAGAGAAGGTAAAATAAAATAGCAGAGCGCAGAAGGGCAAGGAACGAAGGAAGAAGAACAAGAAGAAACCCCCACAACCTCAACAGGGAGACGTCTTATTATATACAGCTGCCAAAGTACTACTAGACGAAGCCTCAATTAGACTCTTTCAGATATTCCAAGACCCCAACGTTCCAAAATAGGAGATCAAGAGCACGTCTCGGCTTCAGAGAAAATGGAGCCGGAACACACCAACAAGCGAGCTGGAGAGTTCGACTACGATGAGCGAGAAGAAGCCATCAAGCGCAGACGCGCCGATAACCTCTGCCACAGGATTGAGCAACATGCCAAGCAGACGGGACAGTCGTCCAGAGAGCTTTTCAAGCGGGTGCTGATGACCGAGATCTTGGTCGCGATGGCAGGGCAGATGATCGACGCCCGCCGGGCGCGTCGAGAAGAGGAAGAAGAGGAGGATAACAACAGGTCGAACAGTCGTAGGCGACAAGAGCGTAACACGCGAAAGATTGAGGCGGCAGAAGAACGAAAGCATGGCGCCACAGCGCGGCAGGTGAGTGGTAATCTATTTCCTGGGGAAGATTACACGACCACATTCCTGGCACCAATGCGGTCATCCGCGTGTGCATATTGGCATCAAACACGAGAGAAATAAGATAGATTAGAGATCGTTAACCACAGGAACTCTGGTTCTGTTTCGTTCGATTAGGCTCGGCAAGAAGATCTCGAAGAAGACGATGAAGGAGAAGACGAACAAGAAGCCGAAGGCGAAGATGAAGGTGAAGATTCCGACTCCAGCGGGGGATGGCCGGCGTTCGAGACCCACGAGGAGCGTTTGAAGTGGCACACGGACAACCTCCTACGCAACCTGTCGAATTGCATCCTCCGCGAGTACCGCGAGGCCAAGAAGCAGGCGGCGGCGCGGGGCATAGCCTTCGAGCGACTCCGATACAACGGGCTGCCGCCCGCCGAGGTGGTCAAGCGGTGCTTCCGCGCGCTCACCGCCTTCATACCGGACTTCGAGCGGGCGTACCGCGCCGAGGTCATTCGATCGCCCGGCGACGACGAGGCCCCCGGGATTGCCGGGCAGGCGCTGTACGAGAGCCGCAGGCACCTCATCCTTTTCCCCAAGCTGATGCAGGCCCGCCCCTCCGTGCGCGCGTCTGCGCCTGCACCCACGCGTGTACCTGCACCTGCACCTGCAACTGTGCCGGTGTCGGTGCCTTCAACAGCCTCGGCAGCACGTGCGGGCGCCGCAGCGACAGCAGCTACATCGACAGTGCGGAAGCCAGTATTTGCTTCTGCTGAGACTGCGGCGTCGGTGCCAGCGCAACAGGCTGCAGATGATGTGGATGCTGAAGCAACCGAAGGCGAGGAGGTCAGTATAGCATGCAAGCTCTGAATAAGATCTGCCCCTTGCGATTTTTTGCTAATCCTCTATATAGTGAGGAGAGCTAGCAAAAGAGCATCATCCTCATTTAATCATATTATACAGGTGCAGTTTGACATCTTTAAGCTGACACTGCCGCTCCTTGAGACATGCATACGGTTAACCCTGCTGTTTACGATGGACACCAGGCTACCCAAAGCAGCGCAATGAGCGTTTCGTGGGAAACATACGCCGAGTGACCCTAGTGGTCCCAAGTAGGCTTTCTAAATGACCTGAGCCCAGGAGGTTCAGGGGGTCTCCTTTTGTCTGCTCTAAAATCCCATTCTACATCGAGCAAGAAGCTTGATGACTCCTCTGAGAGCTCTGAATGGAGGTGATCATATCACCAGAATGGTAGCCGCTAGGAATGCCTCGCGACGGTCGTTCTCCTCGTGAACTGGAGAGCGATACAGGGTGAGCTGAAACCCCAAAAACCAGATCAGCCAGGTGAGAGGAAACGGAACGAACTGTAGAGACGAGCCAGTTACTGCTTTACATCCGTGAAATGTATGCGCTATCTTACATTAATTAGAAGATGGCTCTCGGGGATCCTTTGTTCGTTATTTTCATCTCCCAGAGCAGGTACGAGGTTAAATGAACCCTTGGGAGCTCAACGGCATTCGGTGTGCCGTAGATGCAGCGTGGGCCGCGGCTGGCAACAAATTCCTATCGGTTCTACGCTGAGAGAGTTGCTTTAGCAGTTATAGAGCTGTAGTGTAACGTTTCGAGTATGCGTTATCTTGCCGAATATCAGGTCTATCAAGGGTATTGAAAATAAAAGAAATATGCTGTTCCATTTGTGAACCCATGACCAGAATATATCTATACCTACAAAGAAGGGTATCGTCGGTGATCCGATTCCATTCCCATAACGTCTTGTTCCTCCCTTCTTCGCACTTGCTCCAAATGCATAGCCGAATGCTTTCACGTCCTCTGTCCTAATTTACCACCAACTTTCTCTTTCTCTTGATTTATTTTTCGTCTCCGGGAGACGCAAAATGTCTGATATCATATGTACAGTGATCATGTAAATGCACATCCCCTGATTAGCGCCGTCTGTCTTTGGCGGTAATATCTTCGAATTATCGATAACGGGTATTATGTGGCACCCATACCATTTACATGGCCATCTTCCGCTGGGCTTCGTTCTTCTCATGGTGGAGTGTCTTCATGACATACTCGTATGTCATCATTGTGACTGTAGCTGCTGGCACAGCACGCATCATGTTAACTCCCATGCCAGCGTAGAATGCCCTCCAGCCCTCCTCGCGTAAAATTGTCCGGAAGGTCATCACCACACCTCTGTACTTTGGCTGAGGGGTGCTTTGTGCGCTCGCGGATGCGCTTTTGTTTCCATTCTGGCCCTGAGAGGAGATGCCAAGACCTTGCAGATATTCTACTCCTGGGGTTGGTCTTCGTTGTGTTTGTAACCTGGTTCTAATAACTTCATGTGGATATGTAGCAGAGCTGGCGAGGATTTTAGACATTATAGAGGCCGAAAGAACCCCAAGCCAATGACTATTCGCGTTATCGTCGCCCATCTCGCCCATTTCGTGACCTGTGAATTTCTTCCTGAGATACTCATACGCTGGGAATTGCACAGCAACGTGGGTCAGACCTAATAGAGCTGGAGTTAACCCAGAGTAGAAGGAGAGGACTCCCTCGGAGGAATACATCTTTCGTGCTGCATCGATGGTAGATTTGTAATGCCAGGGGGAGCTGATGGTCGGCCGCGAAGTTGGGGTGTTACCTGACCTCGGAAAGACCGACATCTGTCTGTTATAACCCGAAGACGACTGCGACATGAGACGGGTTTTAATGACCCATATGGGATTCGTTACAATGGTGCTGCTGGCACCAGCTATAATGGAGGACCAGAAATTTATGACGAACTGGTTTTGTGCTGCCAGGGACATTCAGTCAGCACAGAGAACAACTTATGAAGGCGCGAAGGTGTTCACGGCTTCGGCATGGAATACGCAGCCAACTTACCATTATGCTCAGCCATGAAGGCCTTGCTTTTATTGTAAACAGTGAACCAGACAGCCCATGTTGGTAGGTATCCCAATATTATCGGACCCAATCCTCTGTAGAGGCCGCGGACACCATCTTCTCGTAAAATCACCCTTGCTGTACCCACTAGTCCTTCATAGACCTTGTGGTGACCGACATGCCTCCCCTTGGCGATCGGTGTGAAGCCTCCCTGCGCCTGGAGCTTGGTCTTGATGACATCGAGCGGGCAAGTCACAATGCCCGATGTGAAGCCACCCACCGCGCCCGAAAGTGCATTGAATTGAGATTCCGAGGCGTGTACTGCCCACTTTTGCAGAGGCGTGAGCTCATTGGAATCATGGGCGGCCATCGCATCTGGCGCCGAACCCGGCGGATTGGCTCGAGCGTTCTGGGAATCTTCGCCGGCCGTTCCTTCGGGATTCAGCGTGGGGGATGGTCGAGGGGAAAAAATTCTATATTCGGATGCAGGTGTCGGTGGACGTCCTGTCGGATCGCTCTGTGCCTGGTCGTGAGACATTCCCGAGCGATGGCTCGAGTTCCCAAAGGTAGAGCAGCGAGAGTGGGAAGGAAAAAAAAAGGCTCTCGCGAAATCGCACCGGAGTGAGGATAGTGTCTCCGTGAATGCCGCCGTTGGCAGAGAAAGGGGGCCTCTGGCGGGTACCGAGGCCCCTGAGCAGAATCAAATGGTGCAGAGAGGTGACCCGTCGATTCTTGGAATCAGAGGATAGTGGGATGAGCGAGAGCAATGTCGTCGCGTGCCGATTTGCTCGTCCGGGGTTCAACAGGCGATGCAGGAATATCCGTGTGCGGTGTGCGGGGAAGAGCTCCCACGCAGGTCCACCGTTGACACAGGATCTACGGACTGTTGCGGGCCATTGACTATTCACTGTCTATGCCGGCACGGTGACATGCGAGAAAGTCGAGCGAGTCGTGATCCAAGGTAAAGAGGGGGTGCAAGGCTAGGATAGACGGATGTGGAGGTCACGAAATAGGGCAGACGGGAGTGCAGTGGTTCAAATCCCCCAGCGAGAATATCGGCCCTTGGCAAATAGCGGGACTACCCCCCAGTGTAAAGGCACGGACAGCTGATGACATGACACCAACAGAAACGGAGACGGTCGTAAGCACCGAACTTAGGCTTGCAAAGCTCTCGGAGATATCCAGGAGGCTGCAGGAAAAAAGGTTACTAAGAAAAATTAATAAACCCGGATCTTTTCTCAACAAGATTGGCAAATGTTTCAACGTGATATTGTGTCTTGCTCTTCTCATGAAAAATGCGCACGAGTCGGAACTCGTGGGAATCTAGCTTGTAAACTACTTGCTTCTCGGCTCCTGGAGCTTGGGGAACACTGAAGAGGCAAGCCAATAGGTCACTTTTGCCTTTGCATCGGCTTCCTTAAGCGAGCTTTCAGTGACCTCATAGCTTGAGCAAAACCATCCCCCATTGACCAGGGAAGGTCATCAGCCAACCAGCCTGCAAAAGACCGACCGCCGAAAACTACCCGGTTGTAGCTGGTGGCTCGGCCCCTGTGGTTGGGCGGCCGTCCCTGCACGTGGAAACGAGCACGCAAACCACCTTTGCAAATAAGTTCCTACTCACTCATATCTTGCCTGGGATTTTAACATGCATGCGTACACAAACAGAATGGAAATCATCGAGTATCTTGAGCTTGAAAGTACCTGGATGCAGATAGAACATTGAGAAAATCGGATACTGTCATATTTACTTGCATCCAATCGAACATACACATACCAATGTCGTAAGGGCAGCACTTGAGTAAGAACTGCTTACGGTCAGTCTCTCGGAAGGGATAGGAAGGGGAACCTTATGAATCAAGCAAACATACGGGCTGGCTGGTTGGATGGCTGACGGAATCACGTGATTAAGTCTTCGATTGGGCGGTTTGGCGGGTGGGTTGGTCCGGCGCGGTTCGGGTTGGCAAAACGAACGAACGACCAGTTAGACTGCTAACAATTATTATCACTCAAATCGTCCTGAGCTCACGGGCTGCACCTAAAAACCCTCCACCAAGAGCATCACTCACCACCATCCCAAACATCGCAACCATGTCCGCCTACCCGACGCTCGCCCCCTTCGTTCTGAAGCGCCCCTGGCTGGCCAGCCTGCTGAAGCCTGTCTCCAATTGGTACACGAATGCTGCTGGATACCGCCAACTCGGCCTCCGGTATGTCTACGCCGCTCCCAAAGTTTTTTTTCCCACCCTCACGCCATCCTCGCATCCGGGTCCATTGCCGGCCTCAACGCCGCTCTATGGAGGCTCGCAGGTCTGGATAGACTGCATCTTGGAAAACAAGTGTTTGGAGATGAAATTTGGTTATTGAACTGACCCCAATTGCACAGTGCCGATGACCTGATCTCTGAGGAGAACGAGGACGTGCTCAAGGCCCTCAAGCGTCTCCCTCCCCAGGAGGCCTACGACCGCGTCTACCGCATTCGCCGCGCTTTCCAGTGCTCCGTTTCCCACAAGCTGCTGCCCAAGAACGAGTGGACAAAGGCCGAGGAGGTGAGTTTTCCGAGACGGGCGAGCCCCCGGTTGGGAGATTTCGCCAACCTAGTCAAGGGGTGATGGGAAGCTTAATGATAAAGACTACGAGACTAATCAAGTATCGCGCACATTACAGGACGTTCCTTACCTGCTCCCACTCATCAACCAGATCAAGGCTGAGCACAAGGAGAAGGCCGATCTCGACACCCTAACCGTCATCAAGGCTCACTAAACACAGACGACTGGTAGGTTCGGAGTGTAATCATGTGTACGGAAGGGGGAGTGGGCATGCGCTCAAGTCCCTTGCCCGATGTCGATATAAGCAGAAAGGACGGTGAAGAAGCAGGCATTTTGTACCAATAAAAGATGAATAGAGCAAAGATGCGCCAATCCAGAGTTTTACGAGCCTCGCCGGAACATTCAAACTCCTTGGACTGAGGAGAGTTTGCGTGGTAGCGTGTCTTTGTATGTGTATAAAAACCTCGCCGGATACATCGGAAATGGGAATCCTCCCTTGATAATCAAAGTAATCTACATGTCCTCTGCTGCTACCCTGGTTCTGTCAAAGGCTCAGTATAAGTGAGCGCATGATAAAGAGCCTCACAGTGGCTGGTATAAGCCTTACCCTTCTAGTTAATACCAACACCACGACTCGGATGTACCCACAAGTTGTCTTCGTGTTTTATAGTACTCAGCAATGGGTTTTGTGGTCAAATCATGACAATTCTTCGAAGGTAGATCCCATCAGCAAGACCAAACAGCCCGATCTGCCAGGAATTAAACCAATTTACATATCACGATTGTATGGCGTTGAATTGATACAAGCGATTTTGAGTTCTCATTAAGTGCGATAAATCAAATGTCAACTCTAGACGGTTGGCACAACCCGTTGGGGGAAAGGATGTATCCAACATATGGTACCATTATGCAGCCAGTCACCTATGAGTTGGCGGCATATACTGGAGAGGGAGAGGAAAAGTATTGGATGGCTGATGTCAGAATAATGTTCCGCTCAACAGTGCAGCGGTTTGAGCAAGGCACGGTGAAGAAATGCTACATGGTAGATGTAAGATGAGACTTTCCTGCCATTCATTTAAGAGCGATCGCCGCAACACCAGCAGTACCGATGATTTCTGAAGCTGCTCTATCATCCGAACCAAACGAGAACATGAAATACAATGCTGGTATCTTTGAATTTTTAAAACGAAGCTCTTCTTCCACTTCATAGCAATAGCAACTCTCAATATACACAAGTAACCCCCAACAGCTTCCAATAGTTAGGGTCGAGACCTAGGGCGCAACAATTCTGCATCCCTTAGCATGAATCCCTCTCTTGATTTTCTTGCTACTCCTCGCAAGCAAATACCTTCATATGAATAGCCAAATTCTATTACAGGACATTGAACTGCCCAAACAAAGACCTTCGCCGTCCAATGATGCAAACAAGCGTTGCCAGTTGACGCAAGTAGATATAAAAAAAAACTAAGATGGACGAGACACCGTTCTTGCCTCGAGCCAGATACCGATGATTTCGTGTATTCATGGTACTGTCGACGGCCAGTTCAAGTAGCGACATTGACCAGCACCACAACTAAGAATCAGCCCCCGGGGATGATGACCCGGGCAGGTAGGCCACCAGTCATTTCTCATCCTGCTGCAATCACGGTGCATTGGGCAACTGCGGGATTAGCCTGCAGGCCATTGAAAGGAAGTGGACGCGAGAGATAACCGGAAGCTTAAATGATAAAAATGGATATTAAGTGCATGCCTTTCCTAACTCCTCTTTGCCCCGAAAACTGTGCGTTGAGAGCTGAATGCAATAGCTGGTGGTGTGTGCATGTCATGACGTTCTTCGTACAATAATTACGTTCCCTGTCCTTGTCCAAATATGGAACAGCTGTAACCGGCGGACAAACTCGGTATACAGAGAGTATATGGGAGAGTGTAGACTAGATATGATGCAGAAAATAGGTTTTCGGATCGATCGTCTATGCGTTTCCTGGTTTCTCCTCGGTGTCGATATGCCAAACGACGTAGTTCGGAAGGCCAACGACTTCGTATCCAGCTCGCTTGGCCATCTTGGCAAAGCCTTCTGTCTCAGCTTGGTTCTCGAAGGCGTAGCAAGGGAAGTTGATGCCTACTCGAGGTAAGGGGGGTCAGTATGTCATTCAAAGTCTACAACCACAGCAGTATTTACGTACCAGAACGGTGAACATCGGCCTTGACAAGGATGTTCACACCACCAATACCGTCAAGCTCGATTTCCTCGTCTTTGTCATTTCGCCAGTCGCCCATGCGAGCCATGTGTTGACGTCCAGTGTCGTATTGCTTGTAACCTGTATCATGAGAAAACATTTCATTAGCTATATTCTGCAACATCTATATCATGAGAGTAGCAACCTACCTTCAGCAAGAACGACGTCCTTTTCCAGGCTTGCGGCGAGCTTCAAGCCCTTCTCAGACTCGACCCAGGAGTTGTAGTCAACTAAGTAACAATTGTTAGTCCAGATCAGCCACAGGCCCTTAGCACAAAAAGTGCAACTTACATCGACCCTCGACATCGCGACCTTCCTTGTATCGGTGGAACCAAATATCTGCAATTCGATTAGCTACCATTAGCGACTGTAGACTGCGGTTGTAAACCTACTGGGGACGAGGATGTCTCGGTCGTGAGCAATGAAGTCCTCCAAAATCTTCTTCGGACTGTCGACAATGTCAACGTCACGCCAGTAGACCCAGGAATGATCCGGCTTCAGAGCAGAGGACAGGAGATAGTTTCGAGCACGGCCCATGGCCTTGCGACGGGGACCCTGAGCCTCGAAGCCATGTCTGTCTTCAACAGATTGGCTGAGAGTGACACCGAAGTCCTTTTGAACAACGATCGCGCTCTTGAAGGGGATCTTATCCGGTCGCTTTTGGATACGCTCAAGTTCCATAGCCAAGACAGCAAGGGTATCATCAGTACAGTCTCCGACAAGGAAGGCGAGATCGATCAGATGGTGGGGATATGTCAATTCGGCAATGAGCTCGAAGTACTTGGACAAGTAGGGCGCAGCATCCTTCAAGGGGGTGAGAATGAGGACACGCTCTTCGTTCTGGAGTGCCTGGCGCGTGGATTTGATGGGGTTGAGATCGACTTCCATGATGCTAGAATCATTCACGGTTATGGGAGCATGATGATTGAAGACCACCGGGGTATGCATATGAGCGTTCCATGCTTGCTGCTCATTCAAAGTCATATCCATTGGGGGTTTCGAAGGGCCCCAACAGTAGAAGCTGGAGGTGATACCAAGATGTCAGCGATGCCTGCGTGACTTTTACGGAAAATCACCACATTGCATAATTTTTTTTAGGATGGCTATTCTTACCTGTGCATTTCCGAAGCCGACGTCCTAATGCCGCGCCATAGTAATATAACAACGCCTGCGATCGCAATAGAAAGGAGGAATCGTGGTTTTGTGAGGAAGACCCATATTGCCCTCGTGGGTGGTAATTGTGAACGGGCAGACTTCCATGTCATGCCGCCTTTGGGAAGCATGGCGAGATTGTGTGTTTGGGGGACTCTTCAGTCACCCACAACTAGACTACAGATATATGCTGCGAAAACAAGCAAGGTCTCGGTCGCAATGCGATGGTCGAGCCCCAAGGGAAGGGTGACGAATGGTGTTTCGGGCCGTGTATTTCGGGGGTTTGCGTTACGCTTCGTTTAACCAGCTCACCCTTAGTCAGGCTAGCGAGACGGGATACCGAGTGGGATCGAGAACACGGCTGACGTGTGTTGCGTTGCCTTTGCTTGACGGCCGAGAGATGCAGGGCCGAAATCTATGGGGAAGTGATCAAGACTTTTTTTCTTGTCTAAACAGATCCAGAGGCGAGAGCAACAGGTGCAGTGTAGCCTTCGCAATCGTCTTGGTGACGGATTAAAAAGCCGCTAGCCCTGTGAACAAACTCGAGCTCTTAAATGCTGACTTGCAATGGAAGTCACAAGACGAAATTATCTCCCCAAGCAGCCCAGAAAAAGCAGATGGGAGGAAACGAGAGACCAGGTATGGCGCGCCAACGAACTCTGAGACGACGGGCTGCCGATGGATCGCTGGGCCGATCGGAGGTTGCACCGCAAAGCTTAAAGATGGCAAACTCGCCCACGGGATTTTGACGCAAGGACAAGAAGACAGCCTCCGAGCGTGGGAGCCAGAGCAAAGGGGAGAGACGGTTGGGTAGATTGAGGAGGTTCGGGATCCAAAATGGATTGAATTAGGATGGATGGAACTGGATTGGCTTGGACAGACAAATTCGGCAAAGCAGCAAAGGGCGTTTAGGAGTAGACTACAGGGAAATACGAAAGTAACATGCTGTTCTCTTAGTACCGGCTCCCATGCCTCGATTCTGCAGTAGTACTTGCGGAGCTGACGCGACTTAGCGCACTGGGATGGTGATAAGGGGCAGAGCGTAAGCAATCAGCCTCCCTGCCTGTTAGTACCACAGGTACCTAATGCGCTAGTTTTATCTGGAGAAGGCCAATTTTGTCCTTGAATTTTTTGGGCGGGCAGATGCGCCAAGACCAGGTATTCCGTCAGGACTCCTTATTAACAGGCATGGCAAGCCACTCGCCATTTAGCGAGAGCAGGGTTTTCCACCTTCTGTTACATAGGATACGATGTATTCGGCGAGCTTCATTACTCTGCTGCTGGTACACATCCAACCCCTAAACCCGCAGGCGCGGGGTGGAAACCCGAAAGGCTTGCACATTACCAGTGTATAATATTATGGAGTGATAGATCAGTCCTTTAACCTGCGGACAGAAATAGCAACAGGCTATGCTCAACCAGCAGCGAACAGCAGTTGGGCTCCCTTCCTTAGAAACCAGGACCATGCTGATCTTTTGGTGGCTGGACACTGGCAGACTGGAAAGTGTGCTACTACTACACAGGTGCTTATGCGGCGGGACCCACTAAATTCCGCATTCTGAAGATGACCGCTTTGGAAATACCTGGCGCGAGCCCCTGGGCCCACGCAAATACCCCGTTAGCCTGGAAAGCTTTTTGGTAGAGTTATTAACTGGAGAGTCCAGTCTATCGATGAAACTCATAGCAAGATTACCAGGCCAAGCTTACAGTGCGTGGAAACTTTTCTCCTACCTGCGAACGTTCATATCTTTACCACATACCACAATTGGATAATTCATGCCTCAAGAAGATATATCTTGTTCGAGGCTCAATGTTCGATAAGATATGGCATATTAATGAAGCGCATTATGTTATTTCGCGAAAGGGTAGAGCCATATCCGTCAACAGCTTCAAATTGACAATATACTAAATATTTGCATGCCAGCGAGCCGAATCCAAATTGTCCAAAATAACCCCATTCCCCTTCACAAACGTAACACGCAGATGTGGCAAATCCCAAATGCCATACGGGAATAAACAGTGTTGCCGGAAACTAAAACAATATTCGCGCGTATTTCCTACTGACTTTTTGTTTCAGCTTGTCACCAATTGGCGTTCTGACTTTAGATGATAGCTGTCACTCTGTCCCTGGCATTGAGTCGAGCTAAACTCCAATTGCCTAGGCGATTAGGCACCAGAGCTGGATGACAAAGCAAGTATGACCTCAACTAACAACAGGGCAACGTCCATCCAAGTTAGACATCTGCCGCTTCTAATGGTCTGCGTTCTCTAGCATAGTAAACTCAGTTCAATGGCTATGGGGAATCTGGTGCTCTGATGATATTTCAAAGTAGATCAAGTAAAATTCCCTAACTCCCCAATTCCTAATCTCACGACGATTTTCGTTCACTGAGATATGGTCAGTCTGACGACTAACACAACACCGTTGAACATTCACTACTTATCACGCATTTCGTCACTGCAAATTTCTTTTGCAAACTGTTTCACTAATTGCATTCGAGCGAGGCAAGCTTCTACACTCAGCTGCGTGATCTCTCCTACCACGACGCTTGGCTTCTATAGCTCACTCATCTGCCGCAAGCATTTAACTGCCACGACTATGTCGACCCGCAAATCCGCCCGCCTCAGCGCTGCAGCTGCGTCCAAGCCGCCGGCAGCTGTAATGCCAGCGCCGGCACTACCAGCCTCCAAGAAGCGAAAGACAACAGCAGCTGGACCAGTCAATGGTGAGGGGGCCAAGCAGGAGGCTCCATCTACGCCGAATAAGCGGCGCACAGCGAAACATCTGGCCACTGCTCCGCCCCCGGCAACGCCCACGCCGAGCAATGCAAAGCTTCTAGGAGCGCCAACAGCTAAGGGGCTATCCCCAGAGCTGAAGCATGCTGGGCTTAGGCGGCTCGCGGATCCCCTGTCCACCAATGCAACGCTGCTCTCTCCGGAAACTTCTCGTATTGTGGCATCAAAGCCTGCGTCGTCTCCCAGCAAGGCCCCAAGGGTTGAGACTACCACGGAGAACATCCTATCAAAGGCTTGTGAACATCTCATCAAGGTCGACGCCCGCATGAAGCCCTTGATTGATGCCCACCACTGCCGGATCTTCAGTCCCGAGGGCCTCGCCGAGACCATCGACCCCTTTGAGTCTCTGTGCTCGGGCATCATATCGCAGCAGGTCTCCGGGGCAGCTGCTAAGGCGATCAAGAAACGGTTCGTCGCGCTCTTCCATCCTGCAGCGGTTGAGGAAGACGCCGCCGCTGCCAGCACCCCTTCATTCCCCCACCCATCGCAGGTAGCTGCCAAATCCATCGAGACACTGCGCACGGCAGGGCTTTCACAACGCAAGGCCGAATACGTGCAGGGCCTCGCTGCCAAGTTTGCCTCTGGTGAACTATCGGCGGCGCTTCTTCACGATGCCCCGTATGACGAGGTGCTCGAGAAGCTGACGGCCGTGCGAGGTCTCGGTCGGTGGAGCGTAGAAATGTTTGCGTGCTTCGGGCTAAAGCGAATGGATGTCTTCTCCCTCGGCGATTTGGGTGTGCAGAGAGGAATGGCGGCCTTCGTGGGACGAGATGTTGCAAAGCTCAAGAGCAAAGGGGGGAAGTGGAAGTATATGTCAGAGAAGGAAATGGAGGAGTTGGCGGACCAATTCAAGCCATATCGCAGTGTGTTTATGTGGTACATGTGGAGGGTTGAAGAAACAGATATAAGTACATTGGAGTAAGGTACAATAGCCAGCTATATGAATGGGATGATGATGGGAAAGGGGGATCTCTCTTGTTTGATAAAAGCGCTGAGGTCTTACAATAAAAACAATCTGCGGGTTGTTGTCGAAAACCTGTATAACTAGCATAAAAGCAATTGAACAATATGCGCATGAAAGCGATCCTATATCGCGTAACGCTTTGTAGGGCTGATTATTGACTTGCCATACGACTTTGATTGCATTGAACACTTGGATAAGTGGCAGATGTACAAGATTGTACGACTGCCCCAGATCGTATAACATGACAGCAAATAAGCGGCTATCGCTCTCATATTACAGTCGGTGTAACTTCGACATCACTGTGTATGATATTTCTGATTGTCAGTGCAATCCGAGATCTTGTTCTTTATCAATCGTCCTGCACAAGGGATGTCGAGAGATAAGGCCTACAACTATGGATAGCCTGCCATGGTTTCCCTCCCTATTGACCAACCTTAGCTTGGCTGTTCTTTCCTCGTTGATCAAAGCAGTGGTTGAAGTACGGTTATGTGTTAATTATCATGTTTACTATAACAGGCGAAGGTGATCATATATGATAGTTAGCAGTTCCGGCTCCCACCTGTTCAATACAAAGATAGCATTAGGTATGTGACTTCACAACCCAGCTAAACGTCGACACAAAGAACTTTAGCGGATGCCCGACATGCCAAAGAAGCAGGGATACTAACATCTACATTATCCAAGCCAACAGTCGAGACCTCACTACTGTCCAATCATGAGTTCCATCGTGTTATGTGATGTATAGGGGGATTGGACACCTACACCTCGCACTCAGTAACATGAGATGTTATCCTTAGCGTCACGATGTATGATGGAAACGGCTGAGCAAATTATTCAGCCAATGATGAAGATCACAGTCCAGTCACTAACAAGATAGCTAGGAGGGCTATTGTTTAGTTACGAATTTGAGGCGAGGATTTCAAGCAAGCTGTTCTCTAGCAAACTCAAGCAGATAATGCCATGGGAAAGAGTTCGGCGTTTCTCCTGTTTACGATAAATGGTGACCTTTCGGGGAGTAACGAAATGGCTGTAGTTACGGTTACATGGCGAGAGCTGCAGCGCTATATTCAAATATCGCCACCGCACATCCGCACGTACGTATGTTGGTATGCGTATGCTGTGCCATCTAACTTAGGTTGAATTTTTTTTTTCCCTTTCTCTCGAATAACGGCTCGTAGTTTGGATCCATGTCGATTTTTAGTCCCGATTGACATCAAACAAAGCTTTTCTGGGTATAGCAGGCATACATATAGAGAGTCTGATTAAATGGACCGGTCTCAAGACGTTGAAGCCCCTTTGGCGTCTGTTCTAGAGAAGTCATCAAGCTGACGAATCAGGTCCCACCATAACAACTATGGGAACTGGGCTGAGTGGCGGCTCCACCCTACACGCAGCTCGACGCGTACACAAGGCGATGTGAACAGCCAGTCCACCACTCGGGGCGCAGCCGGATGTTCACACGCCCATATTACGCCTTTTTTTTAATCCTTCTTTTTTTCTCCCTGGTCCGGGGATGCAGGGCGGAAGAGTGGGAGACAAACTTGGAAGCTGTCTGGCGTCCCGAGTAACCAATAGCATCAATGCATAGCCAGCCAGGAGTGATGTGTTGACGTCAACGTTCACCTTCGTTATTCCATCTGGATTTCCAATCGCCTACCAAAGGTATGAGACACCCAGGAGATTTACTAGGGTAGGATGTTTTATGAGTCTTTCTGCATACCAGAAGTTTGTTTTTGCTACAGAGAAGGGAGTTCTGAAAGACGAGACATGCGGGATCTTTTAACACTGGGATGAAGGGGACCTGCGACATAGTCTCAGCAGGCGTGCAATGTAAAAAGAAGTTACTTATAAGGGCGCCAAGGGAGGCCTGGCATCTTCCAAGAGAAGTAACAATGAGTTACTTCTGGTAGCAATCTGCTTCTGCCGTATAGGAACAACCTCGAAATGCATGTTCAAAACAGGCTGATTTCCTTGCAGCTTTGAAGTGGTAAATTCGACAACCGAGTTTATTAGACCACGATTACGACTCTCCTTACGGCCTAAGCTGTAGGAATGTTCGTGTTCGCGAGGCACTAAGGCTGACTTGACGTGCAGCGTGGTTGCCACCGTGTGAGGGACAACCAACGAGATTCGCCATCGCGCCGGAGTGACAATTGAGATGCTCCCAAGCCCCCGACAATACGTTGCTTGATTGAAAAATTCTTGCTGCAAAGAAAAAAGGGTACAAGCCTGTGTACATGCCTCCCTACATGTGGTAGGGTGTTTGCCCGACGGTTTGGCGCTACCAATAGTAGACTGAACCACAACGAATTACTTGCTATACACTTCCAACGGGAGTGTTAATAAAATTTTTTTTCGGCTGCGGCTGCGGCTGCGTAGGGTAGAAGTTCTGGTGCTATAGGATAACGACGGCTATATCGAGATTGTAGTTTACCGGTCTTTTGACTAGGATGTGAAAGATATCCAAGATGAGAGGGAGCCACAATGGGCCGGGCTCATTGATGATCATGGGAGATAAGGAAAGGTACAGTACTGCAGCTGCACAAATGAGGCGCCCGGGGAACCAAGCATTTTTATTTCACTATTATTGCTTCGATTCCAGGGGGAGGGGGTTCGCAACGGAGGGAGGGGCGTGCCTCCATATAACATAGTAAAAAGATCACGAGTAGTAAAAGTAATTTCTGGTAACGATCCCACATGAACGCCTAGAGCTGTCTAAGCAAAAAGCTTTAGCTAACATCGATCAAAACAATTGGGAATTAATGATCTGGTGGTCAGATTGTTAGCGGGGACTAGGTGGCCACTACAGGATATGGTACTTGGTAGTGTGTTCTCCGCATCAATATGCTGCGCCCACTTCTATTTACCGACGAGGTTTTCTCCACCCATTTGTCTCATACACAGACTCTTGGATTAATTGGCACCCCCACAACGGGCAATCTGGATGCCAAGTTTGTCCTGGGATGTCACACCGTTCAGGTGGACAGGATTCATGACCTGGGCCGACGCACGGAGACTCTCACTTCGCTCTTCACGCTGCCAGTTGGTTTACTATTACAGCGTCGATGGAGAAGACGCTGGGGAGTCTTATTTGTTTAATTTTCCATTCATTTCGATTCATGGTATATCTCGGTGGAAGAGAGTCAAGGCAAGTAGTGAAGCATCATGTTCAAGTGGGACAATTTATGTCGTAGGGTCAACAGCTTTGAGGGAGAGAGATCCCGCTATTGTAGTTCATTGTCGTCATAGTGGACAATGCGCTCAATGCAGATTGATGGGCCCAAACAAGAACGACACAGGATTAAGTAAAACTTGAGGCGGTCCAGCCCTGGGGATCCAGGAATAGCACCAGACGGAATTTTTTTGGTTCTCAATGCAGTAAGAGACCTTGCTGGAAAGTGGGTTGAAGCGTGAAGTGTGCCGTGTTGATTATGTTATTGACCAAGAGAGCAACACGCAAAGATTTTATGTGTATGTAAGACCTTCCTAGCTACACACCTCAACAGCATTGGCACAGGTGTCGTTCTGGGCAAGGAAATATCGCATGTGAGAATTAGTCAGTGGGTCCAAGCTTGTAGTCAAGGATATTGGTCCTCTAGTAGGACCTACTGGCCCGTTGGATGCAGGAGCTAATGCCACGGAGATTGTACCGTCGGTGTATCTGCATCTGCAGCCAGGTTTTGGCCAGGGCCATCTATTCTCCCTTTTGGGGGACCGCACTCGCCAATATGACGCATGTTTACCTCCCTGAAGTTGGAGCGGGTTTCCATGAATGTCCGTGGAGACAATATTGCTTCCCGTCGGCTGGCCCGTCTGATGGGGCTAGGGGCTTGGTCGACAACGCTTCCGGGACCACGTTGACATCGAGACGAAGCCCATGAGTCGACGAAAGATTCTTGCGAAGCAAATCATATATACGAACCATGGGGGAGGTACGTAGGCGGATACAACACGCAAGCTTGGCCCGCACCATTGAGCTTCTGGAAAGTATCTGCAGGGGGTGGCCGGAATAGACCCACACAGCTTGCCCACCTCGCATGGGGGTGTCCTGGCTTGCTTAGCTAGGCCAGCAAAAAGGAGCCAATCTCGCCAATGAGACGGGCTTCGATACACAATGGCATTGCGAAAATGTTGGTCGACTTTCCTGGGAAGGGGCGTGGCGCCGGGTGAGAACAATACCATAATCGACATAAAACGGCCGCATACACTCGTGAACGGACCCATGTGTCTGTTGATCGCATATGACGCCAGGATGCAACGTTAGAACAAAGCCAAAAGAAAAAGGGAAAAAGAGATCTGGCGGGCACAGGAGAGTAGCTGATTGTGGGCGGTATCATGAGGAACATCTCTCTCTCAGGGGATCTCCTCGGAATTCGATTTGATGCAATCCCATGCTATGGCCAGCGCGAGCACCAGGTTAGTTAGCACATGGCAATCATCATGAATAGCACTATTAGCATTGGCGGTCGCTGGAACCCTCCAAGTTATGATCGATGAATGGACGTGGCTGCGCCGTGCTTGCCGATGCTACGACGTACGTACTACGTACGAGTACTATGTTGCTGCTTAGCGATTGCGGGCTGGCTGGTATGGTACCAAGAGAACACGATAATTTGCCAATTTGGCCGCCCCTTGACTAGGATGGGTCCGCTGGATCCTCTTTTTGGACTCCTCTCTTCTACCACACGCCCAGGATTTCCTGTCGCTCCCCTGACTGACTGACTGACCACACCCCCCCCTACCTCCCCCCCAAGCCACGCCGCCGTTCTCTTAAGTTTTGAATTCCAAGACGTTTCGGCTTTTCAGGACGTGGAACTCACTCTTCTCCCTCTTCCCAACTTCCGCATTTCACTCCCGTTCGAATCATTCGTTTGTCGATATTCCCATCTTTAATAGAGGAAGCTCCCTCGCTCCATACTTCCTCCTTTTAATATCTCCTTGACCTTTTCTGTCCGCCCATTTCCCCGCGATCTTGTTGCGAACGAGTAGCGACCGATTTAGGAAATACACCCAATCGACCATCATTCCAACACACGTCAACAATCGCCTTTTAAGGGACAGACAAACGGTCACGTCAACTGCAAAGCATAGACGGGGGGATACCATTCGAATACGCGAACGAGCACAAATTCTATTTGTAAATTGTTAGGAGAAGGAAAGGTACGTTGAGTGACGAGGCAAGAGCTTGCCAAAGTTTTTTGACCTGGCCATTTCTATTTTCTTCGTTCGTTTTACATGTATGGTGTATTGGAATATGGATCTACGCTCCACCTGCTCCTGGCCATTTCAACAACCTGTGGGACCCAATTACACAGCACCCAGTTGCTCTGACGGCACCGGAAAATCTGCCATGCTGCCTCTCTTGCCTCTCCCCGGGTGCGACGCCTGCGAAAGCTTGGCCCGGACACTCTGATATCGACTGCACCGAGGCCGAGACCAATCGCGACTGCCAATTTCATGCAGGCATTTCCAATCGGATACTCGCTATTGTAGCCTAATGTGCGGTCACCGCGCCAATTGGCGTGGTGGCGTGTTTTCATCCCGCGGCCAGGGCTATCGCACCAACCGCCAGGGTTAAACAGAGTTCAACGGCTAAAGCGGACGCGTGTCGAATTGAGTGGCATGCCTCTTTCTCGGGATTCTGGCTACCGTTGCTACGGCCTCAGCTGATGCCACTTGCTGGGGAGAGGGGCTTTTCTTCTTCTAGATGCAAGACCCAGTACTGCGGGTTAGAGGCTGCCATGATCTGAAACACCAACCTGCCATCCAAGCTTCCCCAACCATTGTGAGCATCCAGTGTCTCGCCTTCCTTGCCACGGACATTTAACTCGCATTGCCGGTCTGATCTGCAGTCAATTGCAACCAGGAGCTGTTGAGCTTGCTCAATTGGACCTACTTGATTTATTCCGGTCAATTTTAGCTCCTTGATGGTTTATCGACATTTCCTTGGATCACACGCATAACTCAGAAAACTTCGACGGCCACATCTTTTCTGTTTTTATTTCCTGGTCAATCTTCATTTTGGATTCCCAGACGCCCGAATTGACGTCGGGGCAAACTACGCATCGGAGTTCAGGTTCTGCACCGCGCGAGTTTCCACACCGGACGGGATTATTTTATTACTCATTTTTGGCGTTATTCATTCAAGCAACTTGAAATTTTAAGGCTGTTTCAATTACTGACATCTCTGCTTTGATCGAATAGCCATTCAAAATGTTCACTAAGCAGATTGCTCCCGCCGTAGCGGTCCTGGGCATGGCCATTGGTAAGTCGTCTTCTCAATACTCCTCGTGACCGCGATGAGGTCCTGTCTTCAGTTTCCTAACGGCGTTGCCACAGGTGCCACTGCCTTCACCTGCAAGGACGACACCATTACCATCACGTCTGCTTCCGATGCTTCGACTCTCGCTGCTTGTGAGACTGCCACCGGTGATGTCGTCATTAGCACCGAGGCTGGAAGCACCGTTGACTTCTCGGGCTCCCTGACCAAGATCGAGGGTGCTTTGACCGTCGAGAACAACGGTGGCATTGTGTCGCTGAGCTGCTCTTCCCTCGAGACCATCGGCGGTGCCTTCACCCTTAAGAACGTCACCCTGCTTTCCACCCTGTCGTTCACCAGTCTGACCTCCGTCGGCTCAATTGCCTGGTCCTCTCTGAACGCTCTGGGCTCTCTCACCTTCGGTGACCCTGGTGTTACCAGCGCTGACAGCGTTGTTATTTCCGATACTTTCCTGAGCACCTTGGATGGAATTGATGTCCAGAGCCTTACGGATATGGATATCAACAACAACCGCTACCTGACTGACTTCACCAGCTCCCTGTCCAACCTGTCTGGTGTGTTCAATGTCAACGCCAACGGCCAGAAGCTTAGCCTTACCCTGCCCAACTTGATCTGGATTGCCAACATGACCATCTCTAACGTCACCGAGTTCTCCGCCCAGTCTCTGGCTGCTGTCAACGGCTCCATGTCCTTTGACGCCAACTACTTCACCACTTTCAGCGCTCCCAACTTGACCACGGTTGGTGGTGCCCTCTCTTTCATTGGCAACTCTGAGGTGACCAACATCACTATGCCCGTCACTTCCATCGGTGGTGGTTTCACCATTGTCAACAACACTGCCCTGACTGAGCTGAATGGCTTCCCTGACCTGAAGACCGTTGGTGGTGAGGTTCTCCTCCGCGGAAACTTCGACGAGGTCACTCTCCCCTCCCTGAGCGATGTCCGTGGTGCCTTCGACCTGTCCTCCACTGGAGACATCTCATCCTCCTGCACGGCATTCGACAAGCTCTCGCCCAGCCAGGGTGCTGAGATCCAGGGTTCCTACCACTGCACTAGCAACAACGCCAATGCCAACAACGACACTAGCTCTGAGGGCACCAGCGACAGCGGCACCAACAGCACCAAGAACGCTGCCATGCCCTCTGCCTCGGGCATGGGCATGTCTTACATGGTCAGCCTGGTCGCCATTGCTGGCTTCGTCACCGTCTTCTTGTAAGAAGCTTGAGACCTTGGGGAGTATCTCCCTCAGGACTTTTCTTCTTTCTGAATGTCACAAAAACTCTCTTGTCATTGTCATTTCATTATTCCCCAGTCGTGTATGCGTCATGCGACGAGGGTTACGTACAAGGATCCACTAGATTAATACGGACACATTTTACTGAACTCGACACTCACTACGTGATGCCCTCCATCTCTCTCCTTTGGTCTTCAGGGACTACGAAGTCTGTGGCTAATCCCGATTAATTTTCTGGTCTCTGCCATGACTGGTTTCCAATTGTGACTGTACCTTTATGTTGCCAGTGCTTTGAAGCAATTGCACTCGCTTGAAGAACTACTGGACGATTGGCGACCCGATTATGGTTTCCACTGTATCGCAACGGGATACATAGCTTGGTAGTCGTCTGGATCGTCTCTATTTGTCCCTGGCGTTTATACTGTTCCATGCTGTAGGGTTTCTTTGTTAGGGTAAATTGGTGGGGAAGGCGGAGCTGGCCAAGCAGAGTTCGGCTCGGATTGGCCATGAAAAGATGAATCCGTGCCATGGGTGGTGCATGAGGCATTGGGGCTGGAATACGAGTGAACCCGCAGTGTAGATATTGACAGATTATTTGTGTATCTTGTATCGTTGCCTCTCAATCGTCTGTGTGCTGTGATCACTCCGTCTGGTTTTCCCAGCCATTGTCATGAAACAAGTAGTTCATAGTGTTGACCATATTACAGCGTGCTATAATCTGTGCCTAGCACCATATTTCACAAACCCGTAGCCAGCGATGCGAATAAATGCTGCAATGAGAGTTAAAGGAGCTATTACGTTGTTGGTAGGCCTGGCATTTGGGGGATAGCTCCTACCCATTCCAGTAATCAGGTTTTAATTATTGTCATATTCAGTTTGGTTATGCTGTATTCCTAGTCTCATTTGCTCGTCTGATAACGTCCACTGCACACTGTCCCGGCTTCCTTGATTACTGATGCTTCAGCCTCTACATTCCCACTCGGATAGTTTATACTGAGAGCATGAAGCCGCAGACTAGGGACGAATCAAAGCTCATTCGTATACGCCCCTCTCGAACTGATCGGCGTCGTAGAAGTGTGGTTGAATGGCGCTGCCGGCAAAGACGCGGCCATCGAGGGCGTTGACGGCGCGCAGTGCGCTCACGGCCTCGACGAACTTTATATAGACGTTGCGCTCGTCGACGTCGATGTAAAGCCGTTCTACGCGGCCGTACTTGTCACCGCATTCCTCCCCGATCTCCTGGCCGAGGCCGTCCTCGATCTCGGCGCGCAGGTCGGCGATGTTGTCTAGCATGTTGCGGAGGACGATAACGGGCGAAAGGCTGCCAAACTTGCCGTTCGAGGAGGAGGTGGTGGGGCCAGACCCGGCACTACCTCCATTTCCGTTCTTCTTCGAGGGCCGAGCCGCGGCGGGCTCAATGATGCGGCCGCGCCCGCCGGGCTCGGCCCAGCCGCCGCCTTCGGCGTCGGACTTCTTCTTGCGCTTGGAAACCTCGACGCGCAAGGGCTGAAGCAGGCCGGTGCCTTCGGCGCCAAGTCCCTGGCCCTTGGACCACCCGTACTTGGACATCAGACGCGCGGCGAAACCCTTCTGTCCTGGGCGGTTGCTACGAGTCTCCTCTCCTTCTTCATCCTGCTCACCACCACCACCGGGGCCCCCTGGTTCAGCCATGTCTTCATCCATAGGTTCAGCAAGCACCGGCGGCGGTGACGGCTGCTGGTAGCGCACAGGAGCGCGGGAGATTGTAGAGTTGTCCGGCTCTGATTCTAGCGGTGGTGGCGGCGGCGGTGGCGGCGGCGGAGGAGGAGGGGCGACACCTTGGGATAGGGCCAGGCGGCGTGCGTAGGCATCCTCGCCGGTCTTGTCATCTGGAAGTGGTGCTCGTGGAGGAGATTGCGGTGGTGGCGCGAATGAGTACGAGATGGGAGGCGCGAACTGGTCTGGATTGGAAGGGTTAAAAAAGGTTAATGTCCAGCGCAGTGAGATTGTGAGTAATATTGAAAAGGTCATAATGTCCTGGGAGTTGGGAAAAGCAGGTGTACATACTACCCATTGGCCTGTCCATATCTTCCTCCTCGCTATCCCAGCTGGGCGCTCTCTTCGCAGGAGCAGGTTTCCGGTGTCGATACAGCAGTGCCTTCCATTCGCGGACCTCCTGAATGCGCTCATCGCTCCGCTGGTATTCATCCACATTTGTCGGGCGTGACGGGTCGTAAATCTCATCCCAGTTTGTCTCGGCCGGTGCGTTGTCTTTCCTCTTCTTCTTCTTCTTCTTGGTGCGCTTGTTGGTATTGCCCGTGTACATCCAGTCGTCCTCGTTCGTTGTCGTCCAGTCGGCGAGTGTGGTCTTAGCTGCAGGTGCGGGAGGCACAGAACTACCTCCCATAGACGGAGGAGCGGCGGCGGGAGCTACATTGCTGGCTCTCGGGAGATTTGGTTTCGGCTTCTGTGCTTTTGGCGGCTGGGGACGCCGTATGATGGGTTGGAAGCGCAGGGCGGGATCTATGGACTTTTTGGCAGCAGCGCCTGCTGCTTCTTGTTCTTTGACAGCATCGAGAGCTTCCTGCGACAGGACGGGAGCGCGCGAGATTGAGGCGGAGAGATCTGTCGAGGTGTCGAGTAAGTCGGCGTACAAAGACAGGCCACCTCCTCCTGGCCTGGACGGCGGTGGTGGTGCCGACATTGTTGTTGTCGTTATGCCTAGGCTTGCAGCTCAATTTTCATGACGGGCCGGTTAGGGATGGACGGGCCGAGATTGTCGCTGGTCAAGTAAAGGGACAAGGTTCCAACGGCGTATGGTTTGGCTGGCCAGCACGAGGCCGATTGAATGAGGCTGAACCTTCAAAGATGCGTGATAGCAGTGCGGCGAGTTCATAGGTCAATCACTGGAGTTAGACTTAATTAGCTACCCTGGCTGGGTGGGCTACCTTGAGGCATGGGAAAGACGGCAAGCATGTGCTCAGGTGGCCCAATTAGTGCACGCGTACCCACTAGCCAGTGGCCTGGTTGGGGGCAGTCCAGTACGGCTACACCGGACCGCGGGGGTCGACGCACCGGCTCCCCACTAACAGATGCACACAGTCCCTGGCCCCTTGAGCCTGGTCTCGTCCGGTCTGGGGATGAGCTTGGGTGGTCCAGCTCCTTTTCGCCGATTGCGCAGTCTTGCGTCACATCCCGGTACTGGCGTGCTGGTGGTTTGATCGTCTGACAAAACGAGTTTGCTATTCCGGGCTATTTTCTGTGCAAATGCCGACACATGTCGCTTGTATTGGGAACAAGAAGTACATTCGGGCAGAGCCTGTGGTAGCAAAGATACCTTCCCTTCCATTGCTCTTCTTTATAGCATTTTTGTAACTCAAATTTTTATTTTCTCCCCTATCTTCACCCTCCTTTCTTGGTATTCTCCATAGCAGAGCCATTCATAGGGTTCCTGTGTGCAGACCCTCTATCCTGTTGTCTCTCTAGTTGCGACCGGCTTGTAAAGACAAAGCAACGAACCCAACCACCATGGCGACCCTCCAGACTGCCATTTACGGCTCCCCAAGCTCCGTGGCAGTTATAATACCATCGAAGCCGAACGCCTTGACGGTGACATACCAAGACTTGACACGCGAGTGTACCTCCTTTCAGCGAAAGCTGGCCGCCATCGGCATCGGTCATGGTTCGCCCGTATCTATCGCCGTTGTCAACTCGTACGAATTCATCGTGTCTTTCGAGGCAGCCGCTTGGCAGCGCGGTATTGCCGCACCTTTGAATCCGGCATACAAGCAGGACGAGTTCGAGTTCTACATCGAGGATATCAAATCCGAGCTGGTCTTGGTGCCCCGAGGCGCCTACGCGGCGAACGCACCGTCCGTGAGAGCTGCCAAGAAGTTCAATGCTGCTGTTGCAGAATGCTACTGGGATGCAGCAAAGAAGGAGGTTGCGCTGGACGTCAAGGAACTTGGGGTGTTGAAGGGTAAAGGAGCAAAACCGGTTCTGCGCGCCGAGAGTGACGATGTCGCTTTGGTTTTGCACACCAGGTGAGTTGCAGATTGAGATTCATATAAGTCATTCCAAGTGGTGTAAGCTGCAGACACTAATACAGTGTAACGTCTCTAGTGGTACCACATCCAGGCCCAAAGTTGTAAGTTCCAATTGGTTGACTCCAAATACTCCAAATGGATGTCTCGGATGTGGGCGACCTATAGGATACTGATGCTCTAGCTAGGTGCCATTGACACACCGAAACCTCGTCAGGACCATGGGTAAGTAAATTTGCCAACTTCAATCCACCCGAATCGGTTCAATCTTTGTTGTCCTAAAACGATGCTTTGCTCAGCCGACTAACACCGGATTCTTGCTTTCTGTAGGAAATATCCAAGCTACTTACAATCTCACGCCCAAGGACCGCACCATGTTGGTCATGCCGCTCTTCCACGTTCACGGCCTCCTCTGTGCCCTTCTGGCCCCTTTGTACAGCGGCGGATCCATGATCGTGCCCATCAAGTTCGCAGCCTCCGAGTTCTGGGCTGACTTCATCGCGCACGAAGCTAACTGGTACACCGCTGTGCCCACAATCCATCAAATCCTCCTGAAGTCTCCGGCACCGAATCCCCTACCACAGATTCGCTTCATCCGCTCGTGCTCATCGCCTCTATCCCCAGCCGTGTTTGAAAAACTTGAAGCGACCTTCAAAGCGCCCGTACTGGAGGCGTACGCCATGACGGAGGCAGCACACCAGATGACTTCAAACCCGCTACCACCTGCCAAGCGAAAGCCTGGAACTGTAGGTTTGGGTCAGGGCGTGGAAATCAAGATCCTGAACGACTCCGGGGTCGAGGTCTCCCAAGGTACCGAGGGCGAAATCTGCATTCGTGGCGAGAATGTGACCAAGGGATATCTCAATAACCCCACTGCCAATGCCACGGCGTTCCACGGGACTTTCTTCCGCACGGGTGACCAGGGCAAGAAGGACGGGGACGGCTACGTGATCATCACTGGCCGCATCAAGGAGCTCATCAACAAGGGCGGCGAAAAGATCAGCCCCATCGAGCTGGACAATATCCTGACGAGACACCCAGCAGTTAGCGAAGCTGTTAGCTTTGCCATTCCAGACGAGCTATACGGACAGGATATTGGTGTTGCCATTGTCCTAAAGAGTGAGGAGAAGCTTAGCGAGGCTGAACTATGCAAGTGGATGGCAGAGCGAGTGGCCAAATTCAAGCTGCCGAAAAAGGTAAGAGTTGCAAACCAACCAACCATCTTGCTTGTCAGTTAGGATTGATGAAATTTGGGCTAACTGACTCTTTTTCCTTTCCCCTTGCAACAGATTTACTTTACCAACATCATGCCCAAAACCGCAACCGGAAAGATCCAGAGGCGTATTGTCGCTGAAACCATGCAGAAGCAGGATACGCCCAAGGCCAAGTTGTAACCAGCCAAGAATCGAGTCTTGTCACAGGCACGCTTGGCAATCCTTATCAGTGAAACAGTCGATTCGCGTACATTCGATAGATGACAGGATTAAAAGAAGGTTCGGCACTCAGAGCAAGAGTAGAATTGCCTAAACTAAACGTACAGAAATATATACACGATATATCTAGAGATAGATAGTTTTAAAATTCAGGAAACGTAACAAAACATCTTAATTGCATAGCTCAATTTTTGGGTATCTAGTCATGATAGGTGAAAACAGTGAAACTAACTCCGAATCCCGGTCCAGATACCTATGTCTTTTGTTTGATGAAGGCATAAAAAAAACTCCCAGAATCCATCATCAATATAAACGCCTTCGCTTCTTTTGCCGTTTTCCTACCGGTGTTTTTGTACACAAGGTTGTTATAATTAGCGGCTTCTTTTCCCGTATGCCGTCTGACGCTTTCTCTCATAGCATTGCGGGGCCCATTGCATCAGCTCTCATCCCCCGCGAATTGGAGACGGCAGTCTCTTTCCCTTCAAAAGCAAGGAATTAGCCCATGGAGAAATAGGCATCCTCGTCGTCCTCGTCGTTCTCCGCCTCGGCCACGAAGAAATCGCCCCCACCTGCGAGGGGTTCAGTCGCCATTGTGGGAGCTGGGGCGGCGGCTACTCCGCGTAGCCACCCCTCCTGACGGCGCCTCTCCGCCTCGGCGCGCGCAGAGCTGTACCGCGCGGCCTGCTCCAGCGAGCTGTAGACGGCGATCTGCTCGCCCGTCTCGGGGGAGACTACGTGGAAGGGCGCGAAGGCGTCGTCCTCGGGGGCGAACGAGGTCGCGGACGAGGCGCTGCCGGCAGCGTGGGCGGAGAAGACGGAGGTGGCGTCGTCGTCCTCGCAGTACGAGGAGGAGTCGCTGCCGTCCTCTGTCCAGGCGTCTGCTACCTTCGCATCTGATGCGCGGGGTAGGTTGTGGTGAAATCGGCCAGATGCGGGGGAGGAGAACTCCTCGAGCCGTTTGATATTCGAAATGGTTAGAGGCGACGAAGCGGCCTTGCTGGTAGGTGGTGTTGTTGGGGTTGGTGTTGTGGCCATTCCCAAATATGACATAAAATAGTGGTGATACTTTATAGAGTGGCGATGATGAAAGTGTAGCAGGGTGATTAGGTTGACGTCAATGTTGTGACACAAGTGCTACGAGAACAATTGAGGTTGCCGATAAGAGTTTTCTTATAGTCGAGATTGATGGTTCTGCAACAAGGAGCAGAAATGGTAGAGAATATATATTGATGTAGTTACGTCTGGACAAAACAATACCAGGACGAGCAACAATGTTCCCTCCGGGAGCCATTGTGCTTATTATACCTCAAGCCCAGACATCTCCGCGCTCGAGACCTAGTTCTGGTTAGGTCATGCGCCAGACATGCATTGCCTCCCATCGCGCTGAGGCTCGGCCTCTCGCCCTCGCTCTTCCGGCGGTCGAAGGATAATTAGATGGGACGGGATGGCCAATGCCAATTAGAGCGCGTCGGGGGGAGTTTTCCACAGCCCTGCCGAGCTCGGTGAGCCACTCGCCAAGCTACGACTTCTGCGTCATGTACCGCCCATGTGACGCAGTTATCACATAAGCCGATGATCGCCGCCATTAGCCTTCCATTTTACTACTACATCTCAAGGCCCTTAAACCCCCCTGATTGCCGTGGCTGTGAGCGGGGGGCCTAATAACTTTAGTCTTAGTTAACTCAATCAACGAGCTCGAACCCCAGCTCGGAAACCTGTGCCAGTGTCATGGAGAGTTAGTTAACTATCCGCATTACTTTTACCTGCCCCCCATGCTCTTTTCCCTCGGCATCTCGGTGGAAAAAGAAACCTGATCTAATTAGCTACGTTAAAGAAAAGAATCCCCGAACGCTTTCTCTCACTCACTCATGCTGGAAACAAAATCACCGATCGGGTGCACTGTGCGTGCATACGTAATGCTGGGCGAGCCAGCTTGTTGAATTTCCCTCAAGTCGTGATTCCGGTCGTCGGGCCTCCCCACGAATTTCGCGCTTTGCGGCATTATATCTGAACCCGCAACGCGTTGAGTCACAAACAGACGCTTTTCCCAATCTCTGCGTGTCATACTCATACGATTTCCAGTGCATGGGCTGGCTATGCTGATGAAAGATTTTTCTTTTCCTTCTTGCACTGACAGCAATCCCTTGGTGGAGCCCACCGCCTGGTTTCTTCGAGCTATATATCCCAAGCTCTTGGCTTTGTCTTGAGCCCACCGCAGAATCCTGGGTACTATAACACCAGCCCACCAATCCTGCGGCCTGAGCAGCCCACTACGTCTGGTCAGTATCTGACCGCCAAGGTGTTGATAGTTTTCATATAAGACACAACGCGCTTCATTCAAGCCACCACTGCAGCAAACATTGCCAAGACCTCCTTGAAAACATGATCGCCCATTGCCAAGCTTGATCAACGGCTCTATTTGCGAGATGATGTTGCAGAGAACCCGCTTAGATATTCCATGAGAGCCATAGAGTCCTCGTTTCTCCATGGTGGTTTGGCATGGACATACGAAACGAACTCCATTCCATGTGTTCCTTTGTCCACGTAAGGGGGTCCTTATCTCACAGTGGAGACCAAAAATTTCCGAATATAGGCCTTGTACTGAAGCTGCTGTGGATTGCCCGCGTACTTTGAAAAGTGCTTCAGATTGGAATGGGCCTCATTGCGACATTGGCCGTCCTCTTGTTCCCATCCAGGTGCCAATTGCTATGTGTCAGTAACTGGGGCGGACATTGATGTAGCCTTTGTGTCAGTAGATGGGTCAGAGCGGCATTGGGTTGATATTTTGATGCCCCTAGTCCGACACCAAGGCTTGATTCGCAATCCGTACAAAAGAATATCGCAAAGGCTCAATGCTCCGTACCACACCCAGATGGTTAACTTTCTTGCCAGTAGAGCTTATTGAAGCGGCCATAAATGCCACCAGAAGGGGTTCCCACTTCGCCTTGTTGTGTAAGTGGATGCGGCTAGCATAGCAAGAGCTGAAGCAGGCGTACATCCGTCCCATATGCACATTGCCTACGCGCATATCGCTCGAAAGTACCTTGATGAAGCCATGGATGGGCTTGAAGCACAGTCTCTCCTGAGTGGCAGTTACGTATCCGTGAGGATTAAGCTGCCCTGGTACTATGCGTTTCCTCGGATCCTTAGGTATAAGTGATCGGAACGAGAATAAAAATATCTTAAGTATTAGTTCTGTACTGTAGCTACTAACCTATCTACCTACCTACCTACCTACATAGCTGGGATGGGATGGGATATTGGGTAATGCAAGATCTCAAAAACCCCACCTGCTGGAGACCCGCTAAAGAACTGCCTATTCAGTAAAATACCTAGTTATGTACAGTGTGGGCTGCAGTGTATGTATGCATGTATATTGTGCTTTATTAAACAGCTTCCTCTCCTCAATGTGGGGTCGGACTGAGGCTAACAAAAAGGCGCACCCTGCTGCCGACAAGTTGACACCCCCATACGCCTCCACATCCACCAGCAGAGCCAAAGCCATCGCCTCCCATAGGCTAATCCCGACCACTTCCCCTCCTCTAGTTGCACGCACCCAAGCACGCCGGCCAGTTCAGTCCAAAGTTATCAATACTCCGTACAGAGTGTACATTTCCCCTCTCCTCCTGGTGCCCTTCTCAGCATCTCCTATAAAGAGAGTCTCCAACACGCACAAAAGTCACCACTCCTTGGAACCGGCAGAATACCGTCCTCCCATACATGGCCTCCCGTCTGCGCCCGTGCATCGCCATCACCGCCACCACCACCAACAACGCATTCTTCCGTCGACAAGTATCTACAGTAGCAGCAAGGGCTGTCCGCACTGCCATCTCGTCACATCTAGCAACGACGACTTGCCGTCGACAACTCGGCCCTGCTTCGTTTCTGCCCTCCGGCTACCCGCCCCACCAGCACTGCCGCAGCATGTCTTCCTCCGACGCCGCCAAACCCGCCATCACCACGCCGCCTGCCGGCAAGTACGAGTTTCTGGTTGTGGTCCCCGACAAGCCTGGGATGCAACAGAAGCGACTTGAAGTCCGCCCGTTAGTTATTATTAAATTTTCTTTTTGGTTACTTTTTTTCCCCCGTCTCTTCTTCGTTTCCCACCATCTCTTCCTTCCACCCTCTCATGATACCTTCGTCCTTCGTCCTTTAGCTTGTGTACGCTGACTTTGATATGATCTTAGAAAACACTTCGAGGGTCTTTCTAAATACGTTGACAATGGCGTTTTCAAGATGGGCGGTAAGTCTTTGTCTGCACTCAAGTATAGGACCAGGGGGGTTTCTAGTCCATACTGCAAATTGGAGTTGATGGAGCTCATACCCGAGTTCAGATGTGCCGCAAGTAAAATGATAACCAATGCTAATTGGCTTCACAGGAGCTGCACTGGGCGATGTTCCCGAAGGCGCGGATCCTACCAAGTGGAACTTCTATGGTAGCACGCTGGTCATGGTCGCCTCCTCCAAAGAAGAGTGTCTCGAGGTTCTCAGGGGTGATATTTACACAACCAGTGGCGTATGGGACGTTGACAACGCACAAATTTGGCCGGTAAGTCTACTCATCTGTCTAATGACAGCAATCACAGACAGCTCAAGATTTAGGAGAGATTTCTAACTCCGAAACAGGTGAAGCTTGCATTCAGATACCCGTAAGCAAGTATGTAACACAATACTAGAAACAATACGACTCCCACCGTCAAAGAGCTCCTTGGTCTCTTGATTTAAACTCCTGCAGTAAATCACGTGGGGCCTGCGTCGTGCACTATAGTCGCCCCGTCAACCCCTAACTGTTGTATCCCGGCGGCCGGACTGGCTTGTTTGTTATTTGAACCCTATCCCATGTCTTGAAGGCATACGAGCAAGAAAATCAACGCAAAACAAATGCAGCTCATATTGGCTGCGCATATAGATACCTGCGTGGTGTCTCTTGTTTTCCTGTTTTTAGGCAAACAGGACGGAGCCTGGATTGACAGCTTAGATGCTTTGGCCTACTTCGACTCGCCCTTATCGGCTTCAGCTTCAGCTTCTGCTGCTACCCTTAACTCGTAGTTGAGCTCGAAACATTCAGCAAGGAGCTCGGAAACGCTTCCTTGTCCTTCTGGGATATCATCGCCAACCATAAATTTACCGTCTTTCCTCAAGTTATCGATCGAGTTGAGCTGTTCCAGCAATTAGTTATACGGCCTCGACATGTCATAAAATGTGGGGTGTTCAAAGCTTCTTACTTTCATACTGTATGGGTATAATTCTCTGACTGACGAAACGCCACCATTGTTCCTCACCTCAACGAGGCAACGTTTTAAGGTCTGCAGCTGGTTGTAGATGGGAAGCAATGCCTCAGAAACTGGCTCGGAAGAGATCATAAGATGGTAGATGTAGCCGTAGCTTCGTCGAATGAGATAGAGAAGAGTCTGTTGCCTCGTTAGCTGCAAGCCCAGCGAGATATCGTTGGACTTTTATGCATCCAGGAAAACGTACGCGTTGAACATAAAGCTCGGCGGGTTGTCCCTTTTCATCGACCCAGTTTCCATCAACTCTGCTCTCGTCAATCTTGTCAAGTTGTCGTTGATAATCGTATAAGTCGGTTTCTCGCAGCGACCATGCCTGAGTGAGCGAGAGCTTATCAAGCTCATTTCTAATGCTAACCAAGGTATCGTAGACTGATTTCCACTGCTCAGGGAAATGACCCGCTCTATAGATTCTAAGGTTAGTGGAAATGGGACATGTGGAGTGGAGCTCATCGCCATTCGTCACCAACCTTTCCAATACCACGTCTGTGTAGGTTTGGCAGCGCTCGAGGAGCGAGGAGACCTGATCACTCCCCGCCAGCACCTTCCCTTCTGCATCAACAAAGTTGCCGTCAATTCTCTTCTCACTGATCTCTTTCAGCTTGGCCTGCATCTTGTGTATTTCTTCAGGTTTGAACTGATCATCAAGGCTGGATTAGCATCATCTCCTAGGTCAAGATATCTGTATAGGTGACTGTGCCTTGCACCACGTACTTTGGATTTCGTGTTAATAGCGGCCATCTGTCGCAATATAGAGACTAGTTTCTCGTGTGTAGCTAGGATGGGGTCGGCGTAATCTTCCAGCCTCTTTCTCAAATTGCCGAGCGAAGCACCGCACCTCTCTATCCTGCTAGAAAGCAGGGTCTCCATGAACGGCGCAGATTCGGGAGTTGCCTTTGGCGAATTGCTCACTATTGTCGACAACCGTTCCAAAGTATGGGTCATGCTCTCGAGATCTTTGGCAGAGAAGAGATTGGCTTCGGTAAGATGGTCGAGCAGGCGGTTGATTGTCGAGGTCAACGCATAAGCCGCCGGTGCCTCGTTATTTCGGCCTATAGTCATGAAAAACAGGGAGAGCAGTTGGAAACAGCTATCGACAACACGATCCACTGCAGGGAGAATGTGAGTAATCGAATATATAGTCCCGACCTGGTCGCAAGATGACCTACCTCGGTTCTCTTCGACCGTTTTACCTTTCCGTATGCTGGTGAGAAGCTCCAGCTGCTCCATAGTCTGGTTATAGAGGACCATGACATCTTGGGTGCGGACGTAGGTAGTGCGGTCCCGCTTCCGAAGTAGAAGCTGATCGCGTATGATTACAAGCTTTTCTAAAATCTGCTTCTCCCCCTCGTCATGGGGGAGAGGAATCTTTGGTGTGTCCATCCTCGCTGTATGTCTCGATGGACGATCGTAAAAGTACAACGATTTCGGCGCCTGGGAGGTGTCGAAATGAGGCCGCCGGTCTTTCCGCCAACTCGATCGACTCTATTATTGCTTGCTGTTCGGTGAGGATGTATTTTGAACCAGAAGGTTTGGTTGAGGGGCAGAACCGCAGGTATATCGTAGAACCCAATGAATACCAAGAATCTGACGGCAAGTAAGGAGAGGAGGTTACATGCAGCACCCCGGAAAATGTGCCTGGTGTCCAATGACGTTCGGTGAGAGTTTGGGAGGTAGTTGCGATGGAGGGGGGTGGAGGGATGTGGAGGACCTGGTAGCGAATAGGTTCGGCCAAGCAAGAGCTGTGGTTGTTGAACCTTGGCTCCCCAGACTCCCAGATGCGCGGGAGTATGGGATAGTTCGGACAGGGCAGTCCCCAGAATGCAGAATGCCAAAGTAGAGTCGAGGATTATTAGATATCTTTCTATCTACGGTCGCCGGAAAGAGTTTTCTGTCGTTTCGCAGTTGCATGAGCAGCAGCGCCGGCGGTATCGGTACGGACGCATGTAACCTCTGTTCGACGAGATCAGCACGCAGCTGGGCGGGGTGGACGACTGGGATTCCAAGGTGGGGCAACAACGAGTGGCATTGGCAATGAATGCGAGGGGAGGGTAGCTGCGCCCGGCTCTTGCTTTCTGCGCTGCCGGGCTGGGCTGGGCTGACTAGGCCATTAGCCTAGATGGGGAGCAGCTTCCCACAGCGCGGCCTGGTGCTCTCGGTTGCGTCACAGAGTTACGTACCTAGCTCTCTGCGGTCTAGAGTTAATAGGTCGACTAGCTAGTGTCCCTCTACCATGTGAAGTTAAATCTCTCCTGGAAACTCTGCCAGGGTGGGCACCGAGCGCGGGGGTTGGATGGGGCCTCTTCGGCTAATTGCAAGTATCCCTTATTTGCATGAGGGCTCCAGAAGCCAGCGAGCTGATTGGCCAGAGGAAAATCTTCTGTGCCAGCCAATGAGAAAACGCCGGGCCCCCGGCAAAATAAAAGTTCCCCTTTGAACCACTTAGGGCCGCAAAACCCTCGAAATTTCAAGAATTGGTGGGCTCTAGTGGACCGTCTAGCATTTTCATCGTGACCCGAGACAGCAGTAAATTTCCCCATCACGACTTCGCAACAGCAGAATATCCAACACCCAAGCATCTGCGCATCCTCACCAATCCATTCAAAATGTCGACTGCTGAGTTAGCCTCGTCCTACGCCGCCCTCATCCTCGCCGATGACGGTGTTGAGATCACTGTACGTTCAGCACCCCTCGGAGAAGAATATCAAAATTTCATGGCCGCCACGCCCGGGCGCCGATGAGGGCAATGGGCCCAGGAACCTCAGCAGGATGAGGAAGCATCATACTAACGAGAATAATTTTTTTTTTGCAGGCCGACAAGCTCCAGACCCTGATCAAGGCTGCTAAGATCGTCGATGTCGAGCCCATCTGGACTTCCCTGTTCGCCAAGGTACGCTTCTCTTGCACTCTCTCCGTACTTGCCCATATTATACGCTTCAACCGTAATATTGGTGGTGACACAGTGATATTTGTGCTTCTTTTCCTTGTTGAAATGTTTGATCTTGAAAGCTGACGCGGTATACCTCACCACTTGTAGGCTCTTGAGGGCAAGGATGTGAAGGACCTTCTGTCGAACGTCGGCTCTGGTGGTGGCGCTGCCGCCGCCGGTGGTGCCGCTGGTGGTGCTGCCGCCGGTGGTGCCGCCGCTGAGGAGGCCGCCGAGGAGGAGAAGGAGGAGGAGAAGGAGGAGTCCGACGACGACATGGGCTTCGGTCTGTTCGACTAAACGATTTATCCTCTCCATTTTGCGGAAACGGTACGACTATCAAGAAACGACGAATCTGCGCCTCCATATCCAACCTCTTTCCCTTTGTACGCAAATTGCATGGGCCTTGGGTTTGTCTTTTACTCTAAAACATCACCGTTTGAGGCGGCCGGTGTGGCGTGAAGGAGGCTATGGGAAAATTCCGGATGCCTTGGGAACCAACATGAGATTCGCTCAGCATATAGACTTAATATGATGATGCGCTCTTGATTGAGAGATGAACTAAGATTTGGCGTACCGCGGTTTCACTGATCCTGGGAGTGTATCGTTGTGCAAAGTGAGTGGCTGGAGATTGAGGGCCATGCTGCACCTCTTGACATTACGGGGAAGATGCTATTTCAACTCGACTGCGATGCGGCCCGTGAATCTTGGGGCTATCCAGGTCTGCATCGGAGGACCACTGGCTTCATTCTTGGGGGTCGACCTAAAGGAAATGCCATCTCTGTGCGCACACGTGAACATACTTGGACTTCTTACTGCTACTTGTAGGCTGAGCGGAACGCTCCCTGGATATTCAGACCCCGTTCCGTCGCCCCAACGATGGACTAGGATTGATGCGAAGTTTTCCATTATTATTATCCATGCGCACCCATTCGCCAGCATACGCACTGAGTAATGCTGAGAGAATGTAACCTTAGACAGAGTCCGTCCTGTCCCTGTTATATAACACAAGCTAACCTTGTCCTTGTTCCTTGTACAGACGGGCTACACAGCAAACCCCCCTTCTAAACAGCCCCAAAGGATGAGTGTGTACTGAGTATACATACTATAACCGGATATCCCAATTTTGCTATGTGCTATGGGATATCCTTCAACTCAGTAGCCGGTATAGTCATCTCTCGCGGCCGTCTCATTGCTCGCTCTTAGCAAATTCTTATGACTGCCCTGGGCACACACACTACTGGAAAATTCTTGGTCTATCAACAGATTATAATCTGCTAAAACCATGAACTTCGCCCTAAACCTAACCCGTCGCTAGCCACGTCATATAGGGGATGCACAAATGTCTTCTGTGGTATTCCAAAAGCAGATTCGAATTTTTTTTCTTCTTAATAGCTGCGCGTGGCTCGAACAGATAAGATAGAAAGTCTCCTCACCTGAGCATCCCACTCGAAGTGGCTATAGTGTACACCGTGCTTGAGGAATGGAACGAAACACGCATATCTGAGCAATGGAGAGCGGGTGCAAAGCAGATGGAAGTATCATTCTCCTTGACACATCTATCAACGTGAATGTCTATGAGTTTATTATTGCAACGTCTGGGCTCGAATCGATTTAACGAAGACTTCGTTTGCAGAGAGGCACCCCGTTAAGCCCCTCTTTCATACCGATACCACTTCGGAGTTTCATGTACCAAGGGTTCCTGCAAGGGAAATACTGTCGAGAGTGTGTTTGTCACACGAAGGGAACTTTTCGATCAACCTCTCTTGACCTCTATTAGTCACAGCCGCTCCAGCTTATGGTGATGAACCAAGGGCACGATCATGGAGGGACACTTGTCGACAGCATTGATGTGGAAAACCTTCGCTCTGTCTAGGAGCCAGGCCCAGTAAGATATAACAGAATGCATTGCTTGAATGTTTGTGATCCTTTTAAGTTTGCTGAATTGTCTGGGCCATTCAGTGCTTGTACTCCTAGCAGCGCAGGATATTACTAGCAGAGATAGTCAAACCTCCAGAACTATTCTATTTTGTAAATTAAGGATCCATTCAGAATTTTACCATCGGGAGTTCGCGTTAGAATTTTGGTTCACATAAGCTCACAAGGCCAGTTGCCAGCCTTCAAGGAGCATCACCAGGGCTCGCCGGCACTCGTCTGCCAGACAGACTTCGGTGCTCGGGGGCTGAACCTAGCCAACACTTTGCTCGTATATTTTGAAGCACCACGATGATCATCTGGCCCGGGGAAATGGAGGCGATTGTTCAATGAAACAAAGACGCTAAACAGTGTGGTAATCCATCCACTATTCTCGACTTAGTCACGCGTGCTGAAAGCTGCAAGCCTCAGACAGCAAAAATAGTCGTTTCTAACGCAGGATGGTTGATTACGTGGTAATTCTTATCAAAAAGGTTTATTAGGGGCACAGCTCAAGTTGTGCTCTGGCTAAGCTCATACCAAATTCCGGTGAGGCTCAGATCCAAAGTGACGTAACTAGGGTTCGTTTATAGCGCCTAGGTGAACATGGACAATCTATGTAACTCTGCCCACACCTACCCAGGCAGAGGAGCCTCAGCTGTCCAAACGCCGATATCTTATGCAGTCGTGTTTCATCGATAGTCATTCGTGGTCGCTCGCTTTTCCCACCCTTTGCCCTTTCCTCCCCCTATCCCACCAGATTATCTAAGTTCTAATCACTGGTAGCCAGACCTCTACTGCACAATCAAGGCTGCACTTGGCACCCAGCCTGCCTCCTTTAGCGTCTTGCCAAAGTCAACACCCTCAAAGGTCTTGCGGGGAAAGTTCATGACAAATCTGGTAACGGTCACCCCATTTTCCGTCTGCAGCATCTGTGCGACCTCGAACAGAGTTGTCTCGGCGGGCAAGGTCTTTGTAACGTTGCCGCTGGAGAGCTGCAATCGGAGACGAGCCTCGGTGTGGGCGGCAGCCGGCCGGGATGCCGCGGGTGCTGCCGGGGCTGGAGCAGCAGCCGCAGGGGGGGCAGGTTCAGGAGCCCGACCTTCACGAGCAGCCTTTGCTGCCTCTGCCTTACGGCGCCGCTCCTCCTTATCGGCTTCGATCTTGGCCTTGATACGCCTCTTGGCCTCGAGGTCATCCTGCTTTTCCTGGCGTTTCTTGGCGGCTTCCTTGATCTGCTCTTTGCGCTGAAGCTCCTCCTTGAGATCTTGAGTCTCCTTGGTAGCCTTCTGACGAATTTTCTGATGGGTGATCATTAGTATGCTCAAGATTTGATAGCTCATAAGAGGCACGTACCTCGTTCTTGCGTGCTTCCTCCTTGTCCAAGAGGGCTTGGTTCGCTCGCTTCTCGGCAAGCCTCTGGCGCATCTCATTTAGTCTGGCCGCCTTTTCTTCCTCTGTCAAAGGCGCAATCGCTTCGGTAGATTCAGCGAAATCATCATGACCGCTACGATCAGCGTTAGTTAGCTGGGGGTTATCTTCGTGAACCACATGCCTCCCCTAGGAGGTTTATTTAATCCAGAAGAGCATGCGTACGTTTTCTCAGCGTGGAAAGCGGCAAGATTTTGACTTCTGAACTTCTTGCCACAGTCGTTGCACACAATAGAGTTGGCAACCTGCCCGTCCTCCAAAGCAGCTGTGGCCGCTTCATCAGCCTGGTCCTCGAGCAGGTCCTCAAGAGGGGTGTCCTGCGTCTTCTCCAGCCAGTTCATTGCGCCCTCCACTAGAGCCAGGTTAGTATCACGCATGCACGCACTCGGCAGTCATGAGTCGGTATACTTACGGCCACCTGTTTGCTTCACGGCCAGTTCGGCACGTGATTTATCAAAGCCCATCTCCAGGAGGGTGTCGAGATCTGACGACATCGTGGCAGTTGAGAGTGGGGTGATGGTGATTTGGTGAGTGAGGGACTCACAGCAGCGGCTGGCCAAGTTTGGCAGAGTAGGTTGATGCACGCGGAAAATGGAAGGATCTTCCCACCGTATTTGACAAAAACAAAGAGTGAGAGATGCGGCAGCAAAAAGAGTCACAAAATCTCCAAGAGTTCTCGTCAGTTGGAAATGGGTGGCGCGGCGGGATGCAACTCGTGCCTGAAGTCTTTCGCTTGCTGAGCCAGTTAGTCAGTTCCGTTGGTTGAGTTTATTAGCTGTCTAGCTGCATGGGTACAGTAGGTAGGTATGTACCTGGGCAGCGAGCTATGTATCCTGACAAATGCTACGGAGTCGGTGGTGGGTGCCCGCGTCATTGCTGCAGCTGCCTCCAGGGGGGGATTCCCTTTCCCGTGCTGCTATTGGCCCAGACATGCTCCCGATACCTCCTACACACCTACGCACCGTGCAGTTTACAGTGTGTCTCACTAGAACAAGGGCCAGCTGAGCTCCCTTACCTATGGAACCGTGGCCGCCCAAGAGCCGACAATGATTGTATGGGTAGCCTGTTTTAGTGGGCTCAAATGGTCGCCTGTGAGCTGCTAGTAGAGTTAGAAAGTAGATGGTCTTGCCCCCAACAGGGATAGCGCTTCTTCACAAGTCGAAGGGATGATCTCAGTGATGTGTTCACAGGTCGACGTCCCCCCCAGGCCACGGAGCTCGGGTCAAACCTGTAATTCCAGCAGGGGTGTTTGAACAGACCGACGCAATACCTGGCCCGACGAATGTCGTATGGGATGTAGTGCCATTCTGACGACTTCGCTGGCAACACCTCATCCACCATCTCGAACCCGCCCTTTTTTTTTCTATGTAATATTGCATCGCCAATTCTTCGCTGACCTCTCCCTTCACACAACTTTCATTTGCCCCGGCATTCCTCTTCGTCACTGGCCCTACGCATCACCTCTCACCCCATTTGCCTGGGGGTTTCCTTTCTTCACCATCTCCCGCATTAACCACGACGCAACTCAGCTCGGCAAGCCCATCTTTGGGACAGAAACCCCGACGACTACCAGTACAACCTCCGTTACCAGCCGACAACTTCAAAATTCTTGCGCCTACCATTGCGCCCTTCCGTTAGGTTCTACCCATCTACCTCTTCGGTGCTTCAACCATCTTGCAGACCATTTTCTCCCACACCACACAAACCGTTGTCACGAGCCACGATCGTCAACCACAAGTGTTATAATGTCTGTCGAAATCGATCCCCAGGAGCTCGGGTTCCACCGTACGTCATTAGCCGGTCCTATCCTCACCCCATATACCATATGCCTGTGTATGAAAAAAGAATGCGAGGAAGCTTACAAATCGTGTGACAGGCCCTTTCACCGTGGAAGTATCAGAGGTGTTAAAGATCAAGAACCCCAACTCCTCTCCTATTGCTTTCAAGGTACGAATGCTCTGAACCAAACGGATGGCCTACCCGTGATGCGCCGGACCTAAGTTTCAATATCATGCTAACTTGAGAAATAGGTCAAAACTACCGCTCCCAAGCAGTACGTCATCTCGAGCTGATTTCAATCCCGCAACCCCCCCTCCCCTACTATTTCCTATTTGCTAGACCCTAGAGCTCACAATGATGTGCTCGTAGATATTGTGTTCGACCGAATTCAGGAAGAGTTGAGCCTGGAAAAGAGGTCGAGGTTCAAGGTGCGTTATATCTAGCAATACTGAAGGAGCAGTGGGCTTGACAGTGATATACTCACACCAATCTCTAGTTATCCTGCAGGCTATGAAGCAGGAGCCTCCCCTGGATGCGAAATGCCGTGATAAGTTCCTCGTCCAGTCTGTTCCTATTTCCGGCGACAAGGAGTTCAGCAACCTAGCAGCCATCGTGAGTAGCCTACCGCTGCTTCCTTAGGGTTGCGAATGGCGCACTTTTGTACCACATTTACTAACTCAAAACTAGTGGGATGCCATCGACAAGTCTCAAATCCAGGAGAAGAAGATCAGAGTTTCGTTCCTTGCGCCAACGGGCACCGGCACGACTTCTGCTGCTAACCCTGCCCTGCTTTCTACTCCTAACAAGTCTACTCTTTCGAATGAGGTAGGGTTTCCCTGAATCCAATGTGTATCTCCTCGGTCCGCTGACAATGGTGCCTACCAATAGCTCGAGGGAACTCCCGACGTAGCACCTCCCGCCTATTCGTCGCCGAATGACTACCCAAATGCCACCCCCAGGTCTAACGCTCCAGAGGAGGTCAAGGATGAAGAGCCCGCGACTTCAACTTCCGATACCATCGCCGCCACCGTTTCTGCAAAGGCTAGCGATACGTATGATGAGCTCAAAGCTCAGTTGGCACGGGCTGAGGAGACCATCGCGCAGTTGAAGACCGACCAGAGCAGCGGACTTCGGCAGCGCAAGGCAAACGCAACCTCGGGTGAGGCACCGTCACAGCCTGCCCAGCTCGCACAGCAAGTTCGACAGGGAACCGAGGGTGTGCCTGTTAAGATCACAGCGGTCCTTTGTTTCCTGAGTTTCCTGCTAGCCTACCTATTCTTCTAAAACCGAAGCTGAAGTGTCTCACTTCATAATGTAATGCGCACGAACCTGCAGAAGTGCCTGTGGATTTTTGAAGGGTCAAGATGGGGGTTGCAAGTCACCTAGGAGTTGGTATGCTTGAGGCGTTAAATACCCAGCTGAGTTCGGTAGTGAGGTCCAGATCTCTTTCTCTCTCTCTCTCCGTCTCTCTTATTAGTCCCTGTCAGAGTGACCGTTATCAAGTATTGCAAACACATTGTCGTCTTGCTTTGAATGATACGCCATTGTCAGAAACTTGAGGGAGTCTTGCCTACTCTGGGTGAGAGAAACTTGACGCCATTGCGCCCATGTTGAGCCGATGCGTAGTATTGCTCCGAAGAGAGTGTGTATAAATCAATACACATAACCATCGTGCCCAATGGAGGGAGAGAAAGAGGAAGCGGGCAGCAGAGAAAGAAGAGCAGTGCTTAGCGATGGATGGCAGTAAAAAAGGGGAGGTTTCCAACCAGCGTGTATTCTAATTGTGTGCACTCGTTTGTGTTTTATATTTTCTTGCTTAGCTCTTCATCTCTTCAGTCCACCCGACGAAACTAAATTATAGGTCTTGAACAATGCTAGTCTACCACGAAGTCGCTTATTATCAAAAGATCATTGCCTGACTTCATGCACCGTCCGAAGTTGTGATTCATCGAGAAAGCTGTCTAATGCGCATAATATTACATAGGTGGCTCTAAGAACTCCTTTCACTGCTCACCCCGACATACATAGAAGGACAGGACGTGGCGAGTTCTTCTGGGCATAGTTCTGGATATACCTCTCGAATGCATTATTTTTCTATTGCCTCCATTTCCCCATGATTTCCCCATAATCTTCCCAAAATGTTTCTCGTCCAAGCTACCTTGCTTGGTTTCGTGTTGCTGGTGTGTATGATGGTGATCATTATTGTGTGCTTTACGTCGTATGTACAATGTATGAGAAGATTTTCATACTCTTCATTCATTTTCTCCTCTCTACTTTCATTCAAAGGTCTCTTCATTCTCTCTCCGATCCGCTACGCCGACTAGTAGACGTAAGAGATCTATGGGAATTGCCAAAGTGCACCAAGTTTCATAAAAAGAATAAATAAAAGCAAAAGACCACGTTCCAGCAAAGAAGACATGTAGAGTGAGCATGAAATCAAGCAAGCAAGCAGAGAGCTACTTGCTCCTTAAGCTTCGATCTCATCCTCCTTCCAATCCTCGGTCTTCTTGGTTCCGTGGACACCAACTAAGCGGCCGCCCTCCTTGCGCTTGACACGGCAGCGGATGCCAACGTTCTCGTCAAAGATGAACTGCCACAGCACGTAGGTCCAGCTCTTGTGCTGGGGCAGAGGGTCATAGAACTCGCGGGCCAGGTCGCGCAGCTTGTGCAGGCGGGTCCACGGCACGGCGGGAAAGTCGTGGTGCTCGTTGTGCAGCCCGACGTTGTACGTGAACACGTTACCGATGCCGTAGTAGCTGTAGGTCTCGGGGATGGGAACCTTGTTGGCCGGGTCGCGCTGCGTGGGCGTCACCGAGCTGTAGACGTAGTGCTCGGCGATGAAGTGGCCGGCAAGCGGGTGCAAGCTACCAGCCAGGAAGCTGGAGAGCAGCATGTAGAGGAGGGCGTTCCAGCCCAGCGTTTGCACCAGCACGGCATCGAACACCAGCTGCACGGCGACGTTGGTAGCGGTCACCCACGTGAACGGCACGCGGTAGACAGCCATGGGGCGGAGAGCGTAGAAAAAGATCTGGAATGTGCAGAAGAAGGCCTTGCCGAAGATGGAGTCGAGGAAGACGGCCTCGAGCGCGGTCGGCAGATCAGTATCGAGGCCATCGACGCCTAGAGACTTGTGGTGAGTCAAGTGGTACGGGCGGAAGGAGGCGCTGTAGGGGATGCCAATCGGGAGGTTGGCAACGATGGCGAACAGCCGGTTGGCAGTCGGCGAGCGGAACGCAAGGTTGTGGCTGATCTCGTGAATAGCGAGGAAAAGGTTCTGGTTCGCCGTGGCGCCAACAACATAGGCGAGCCCCCAGAAGCGGAGCGAGAAGAAGGATGTGTCGCGTAGGATGTAGGTGCACAGGATTTGTATGCCGACCACGAGCAGCACAACGTACTTGGTCAGCGGCTCGGGTCCGCAGAGCTTGGTCACCTCAGGGTGGGCTTTGATAATGGCTAAACGGCGTGTGCGGTGAGGCTCCTCGGTATAGGTCCAGAAGAAGTCGCGCTCGTGTTGCTCCAGAGAACTGGCGCCTTGGATCTCATCCTTCTTCTTCCCAGCGCTGGCTTTCCCATTGAGCTTGAGGATCGGAGTATTCGTGGAATCGGCCGAGCCGGTGACCGTAGCGGAAGATGCCTCTACCGGGGCCATACTGACGAATTGGCTACTTTGTAGGATGTGCTTGAGCGAGTTGGCGGTATAGTTGTGATTCTGAAGGTGGCGACTTGTCGAAGCCCCGACAAAGACGAGAAAGAAAGGGATGAAAGTTCACCACAGCATAGGCCGTCCACGCAAGCAAGTCAGATGTACTCAGGATACAGTGGGGTACAAGAGCAGATCAAGGTTCCCGGCACCTCGGATCGAGAAAAAACCTAGAACTACGGTGAGCAGAGTGCTGCTAATTAACAGGTGTTGGGATGGGGAATTGGTTCGATGTGGGATGTTTTAACACATCACGGAGCCAATCACGAACGGGATCGAGGGGCCGTGGCAGTTCAGGGGTCTCAGGGGCTGCCCCGCTGTTATGGGAGGCAACTTTCGGGGGCGTTGCAGTGCGAATTAGTATGTATGGAATGGGACCCGTGGGAAAAAAAAAAGTTTACTAACGCGTTGGTACCTGGACTGGGCTAGACGAGTCCAGTGCCGAGTATTCACTACATCCCATGTAACGTGCATCCCAGCCTACCCACAGCACATATCGGTGCTACACGGGCAGGATCCATGTCCGTGTAGGTCTAATGAACCCATACATAAGCTAGCTAGCTGCTATGATAAAACGACAGGATATTTCGAGACGGGATACCCAAACATAATACCAAAAAAAAAGGACAATCTAACGGTATGCATGGTATAGTTGATGATGCTGTTGTAAACCTCTTTCTGTGAAACCACACGAGTATGCTGATGACGGATAATAAGGGGCAAACAACCTTCAAATACCGAATCGCTTGAAGTGGCCGAGGTTGATATTTCAGTCCAACGTTCCCCCTTATCTGAACTTATTTTCCGATTGAACGCCAAAGAGCGTTGCTCCTTCCCACATACCATAGTGTGGCGTTTGTAGAAAGGCTACTCAGTCACAGAACCCACACCACTTGAGCGGTCGGAGTCTGTAGGCGTGGTTTTGACACGGGTTACCATCACTGGTTGAGAAGGGGGCAAAAGAGAGGACTCGTGAGTGCAGACAGACAATGAACCAAGCGCGCTCTGTGTTCGTCGCTCTCATTCGGACTCACCACATCACGTCGCGCAAGAAAGTCGTCAAGCTCAAGAGGGCCGCCGAGCAATATGCCGTGGACTACGTGCTGATCCGCAGCGGCGGGTCGCCAGGCATCATGTTCGCCGAGAGCCGCTCGGAGGCATCGGTCGCCGCCTGGGTGGCCGCTGTCCAAGCCCTCAGGTACAAGGATTATCAGTGCGCGCTGAAGCCGACAGAGGTACCCGTGCCGGCACACGCTGCGTCCGAACAGCAGCAGCAGCAGCAGAATTGTGCACAGCGGCGGCCGGGCTTCGAGGAGGTGGGCTCGACCACCGAGTTTGGTATTGCAATGGACCGGAGGGGTCTCGGGCAGTGGTGGAGAATGGGCATGGGGTATAAACCGTGAGATGCCTCAGCGACCTTCACACTGCCTTGGGAGACAAAATTAAATTTGAGGAGCTTAAGAGGAGCCAGGAGCCTCCTCCTCTTCACGCAGTAGAGCTGATGGCACAGGTATCACTACGCCAAGGTTAGTTTACCGTCGGTAATCGAAGGATGTCGCAACATTGGGGGCAGCTGAGCACGCCCAGATGATGGCAACACGGTTGGGCATAGGTCTCGACTTTTTGGGACATACCTCACACCGCCGCGGTACCAGCCATGAGTAACTCTCTCCAGCGTCAAGACTAAGCGGTTCCGCCTTGATCAAGTCTCTGAAGGGTTCCTGGACCTAGCCGTGGAGTTTGGTCAGGACCCAGTTCGGCGCTGTCAGCTCATCATTCAGCCTCGATAAGCAAGGTCCGAATGTTTACATTTTAGTCGCTCGGCTTTGACTACACACGTCATCCTTGCTGTTGAACCAGCTCTGGGTCGTACGGTAACGGATCATTCTCCTGGCAAGTAGGAAGGATACTCGGTTCATGAATTGTCATCACTGAGCCTGCAGCTCTTGCGTCGATGGCAAACTGCACTAGAAGTAGTTTATTGACGAGAGCTTATGTGCCGTTGTTTCGGCGGGAGATCTCTATCTTCAGTGGCATGTCAATGTGCACGAGGATAACCAAATCTAGACATAGCTTCTGAGCCTTTTGCCGTACGTTCTAGCTACTTTCGGTCTAAGAAAACTTATTCTGACTCAATTGGGAGACCTACAAATGTTCACGAGTTCAACGGTGGGAGCTTTCCTTAGCTATGAGAAATCAAAAAGATTTAGGACGGAGATCGGATCTCTATGTTCAAATAAGATTAAAAAAATGCACTTTCAACTACCATATTTTGAGTTCAACTTGATATGAAGAAAAAAGAGGAAAAAAAGAACGAGAAAAGCTATGCAGTCACATTCCCACCCCCCCCCTTCAGCCTTCTCAAATTGGAAAATTTGGACGAAGATTGATTTTGGAGTCACGTCCATGTTACAGTCGTACTATAACTCGTTTCACCGCCTTAGCTTCCTCTTACAAGAAGACCTACATTAGGCCTCGATAAAAATTAACAAGCACATGACTTACCCGTGCTTAAGAAGGGTAGCATGCATTAGTATCCGTTTCCTTGCGCATGGGCGAAGCTTTATTGTTAAAGGTGTTTATATAAAGCCATAAATAAATATTAACTCTACTCGAGTATCGCTTGGAACCAAAAGGCGTGTCCTCAAGATAGGCAGAGATGGGTGGTCTTCCATATCCATATACTATAACAAGACAAGGATGGCAAACCTGACAGGCATGGTGTGCCAAGGACATCCGTTGAGAGCACAGAGCACAAATGAACCAAGGAACCAGAGCACAGCTGTTTTTTTGGAGGGACAGAGCACAGCCTGCAGCAGTTCCCCCCTAACCTTGCCGGCTACACTGTTACCGGGCGTAAAAGGAACAGGGTTTAGTGTCGAAGCCCTACCGCCTGATGTCTCATTGCAGAAAGATCATGCCAACTGTACCCAGCCTACTTGAATATTGCCTTGAATATTGCAGAGAAGTGTCCGGGTGACCGGTTTTGGGATGGAAACAATTAAGCCTAAGGTGCTCATATTCCTCATAGATCCACCAACTTAAGGCGAAGCGGCTCGTAAGAGGTAGAGCCCGCTTCTCTGGGGTGGGTTACTGAGCGCTCTGCTTCCTGCATTTTTCTTCTTCTCTTGACCGCCCCTCACTTGTCTGCCGCCATGCCTCTGTAGCCAAAAGTGTATTTCCACCCCCCAAGATTAGGATTGCGATGGAACGCTGGCTGGACGGTTACCCAGGAGTTTCTGAATGTTGACAGAGTTACCTCGTCGAAAATCAAGTCCTGGTCCGGTGAAGGCGGAATAGAAGCGAGTGCAGAAGCAGGCGCATGCACTTGGTCCCCTCGATATCGCTTCTCATACGCAAGGTGCGTAGGAGGAAAGGCTGCGACCTGCCCTTTCCCTTTAGAATGCGCCGGACACGTGCAATTGCTTTCCCATTGCGGGCACTTGTTTTGTCTCTCCCCATCCAAGGTTCCAGCACGTGCTGCTTCTGCCAGTCGCGTTGCTGGATCGAAGGACAGGTAAATCAGGGCCTTTACGCCACCAGATGAACTACCAGTAGCGTAAACGAGGGATCTTTCGTCGTTTGCAGCAGATATCTTCTCATTCAGCCCGGGTGGGCTCATTATTTTGCCGAGTGTATCCAAGTCGAGGTTGGGTTTCACCGGCCGCTCAGGGGGCCAACGGGATATAAAACGCCGCTGAGATTCTCGGCAATTTCCCTCACCGGTCCCAGCAGGGTGGTGGTGGGGATCGACTTTTGGCACACGACCATCTGGGAGACTCCTCAACACTCGAGATCCGGTTCTTATCCGCAATCGTGGCACATGTGGATCACAGGTTGTAGAATCGTCCACGAGATCAAGGTAGGTGTCGCAGCTTGAGAAGTACGTAGACAAGTGTGTCCTTCCCTTGCTGAGCATCTCCGATCCATCGTCGCCTTGATGTACATCAGAGGTTGGACGTAGAGGCGGTTCCATGTAGTTTGGCTTGTCATCATCGCTCAATAGGCTAGTCAGAGGATCGTTGGGGAGTGGGTCAGCATCATCGCTGTCTTCATCAGGTAGAGCCGAGACTGCTTGATTGGTATCTCGAAATGTAACGTGTTTGGTGTAATATGTTCTTACACTCTCACTTCTGCCACACAACCATTCCTTCCTGCACTCGATGATCTTTATATCTCCAAGCTCGTCCTGCTCGAGCTGTAAAAAGCTCCAGCGGTCGTCGATAGGGCCTTCGGCATGCTGTCGACGCCAACTGTCTCGCCTCCTCATAACTTGCGCTCTTTCGGTACCGAAGTTGCACAGCGGGAAGCGGAAGCAATAGTAGTACGATGTCCAATCGATCTCCTCGATCTCAAATGTGGTTTGATTCGAACAGCCATAAAAATAATTGTCGATGATCTCAAAGCAGACTGTCGCCCCAATCTCGTAACCAACGACGTCGGTTAGATACATTTTTGATTCGGACAATGTGCGAGCTCGGATATCGAAATACCGGAGAACCCATTTTCGAAAACCATCCGTGTCGTATTCGGAATGCGTTCCAAAAATTAGGTGGTGTTCATCATTTCTGACGAATATCCGAATCGAAGACTCGAGTTGAAAATTACCCAGAACCAATTGCTTTTGGGCATTGAAAATAAGGAGCCAGTTTTCTGTGTCAGGGTTGGAGAACGAAAATAAGCAAGATGTGATGCCTGAAGCATGATGCAAAATCTTGAACGTATACTTCTGACAGATTTTGGTTCCAGCGGGGAAGGCCTCAGCAATCATTTGCGGAACGTCAACGACCAACTCTTGGTTAGTGGCTTTCCGCAGATCGAGAATCCGTAGCCATCGCCGAGGTCGGTCCTCTACCATGTAACATAAAGTTCCGTTGCAGAAGACGTAAGAATCGGCGAATCCCAGGATGCCCACAACGTAAGGAGAGGCTGTCGCTATGGCCCTCCGCCTCTTTACGAGTCTCCTGAGCGCGCTAGCATAACGCCCGCTCTGCTGGGCCTCTCTTGCTTCCAACGAGTGCGGAGCTTTGATCTGGGCGTATTACCAGAATTAACCTGATGCACGAGGAAGAGCTCCGCAGCAAGGCAAGCTGGGCGGGCCGACTTACTTTGAGCAGCATCTTGCAGAGACTTTCCTCTCGGATGAGATACAGGAAATGGCGACTCGTCTGTGCCAAACTGAATACGTCATCCAACGTGAGATCCTGGAGGATATAAGATATGATCTCATACGGTACCCGCTGAAGTCCCGCGGTCCTCCATGCCGCTGCTTGCAACCGGTGGCTTCTCCCTTGAGACGGTGGCAGGACCGAGAACGTGTTCCATTTACAAGTCGGAGTGCCGCGGCAACAAGCCGCATTCGGAAACATGGAGGCCGTAGAGACACATTCCCAGGTCCTCGAGCAGGTCGAGCCAATGATTATGGTAGCATGCTCGGTAGAACCGTAATGCGACATTTGCCCACCCCGGCAAATGTGCTGAAACTGTCAAGAGTGCATCTATTGAGGCGTTTCAGGGAGTGGGAAAAAGAGAAAGGAGGGGGGGGAGGAGAAAAGGGTGTAAGGAAGTTCAACAGTAAGATGGTGAATTGTGTGCTACAGGAGCAGTGTAAGCTCGACGTGCAACCATTATTGGCAATTCCTAGAAGCGACTTATATGGGCCGGGCAGGGGTGAACTGGGGATAGCAGAGCCAGCAGAGCCGCATCTTCCTTTGTGAAGGGGTTCACTGATGGGGGCTCTGCATTACGAGTTAAAGCTAGTTAAAGCCTAGGATTGTTGTCTCAGAGACCCATGATTTCCACTACGACTATTTTTGCAGTAGCTGGCTGGCTGGCTGGCTAGGGGGACAAGAAAGTAAGGCTTTGGCGCAAAAAGGGGATCTGCAAATTATCGAAACTAGCTTCCTTTAGCGTTAGTGTCGAACACATGTATCAGTTTTCCACCTCTGGAGGATCTTATGGTAGCCAATCACATTTCTGCAGGCTGGAAAGAGCCTCAAGAGCGAGACTATACCTACGTAAGGATGGAGGGAACCGTCCACACCCCCCGCCCCTCCCCACTACCGGAAATTTAACACAAGATGATAGCGCGTTGTGTTATAGAGTAAGCCGGAGCAGAGCCTCATCCGACAGGACAGATAAACGGGAACTGGATACTGTTGGGCTGAATTCGCCATCCGAAAGGATGTTTTGTCTGTTCTCAATGCCGCCTCCTGGTTGGGGCCCGGGCGGTGCGCCGGACCATTTGCCAGCCCCGTCTAAGTAATAAGTTCATCACACTACATAAGATACTAATGCCGAAACTTCAACAGCTGGGATCACCGTATGCTCACTCTCGTGACTCGTGAGCCTCACATGGTCTCTCTCCACACTGTAAAGCGGCACACCTAGAAGATCAGGCTCGGGATGTTGGGCGAACACTTAACGGCTTACCGCAATAGGATAGCGGTAGCTGCTGTTGTCCTTGGGCTGTTCCCTTAGATATGGGGCGAAATGTATGCGACGCACAAGAGGGCCTTGTTCTAAAGGGCGGCATCCGTAATTGGATTCGTGTGAGCTCAACTACCTACATAAGTAGGTAGGCTGTCCATAACTCGAGGGTTAGTTGAGCTAGTTACGCAGCTGTGCCAGAAGGTTTCGATATTACCCCGCGCGCACACAGTTGCAACAGCAGCAGGCTCTGGGCCCAGCCACTTGAATATTGGGGTCCGTTGTTCTACCAGCACCACTTTCCTCTTTGCTCCTCCCTGTCTTGGATTTTCTCCACTTCGTCGTAAATACTACAAAGTTTGGGATTGATTGTAGTTCAGCAGCCAGGGGGGGGGGGTTGCTGCTCCTTGAGCTGGCCAGGGAGGTTCATCAAAGATCCGCACCAACCTTACCCCCCTCCCCCCCCCAACCTTCGTGGCCCACGTCATATATTGAATGTTGTAGAGATAGCCGAGTTGAGCCTCACTTTTGAGAGGCGACAAAGCCATAGTCACATAACTCTAGCAGCGTACATCCACTTTTCGTACGTAAGGTGGTGGAGGGCAGGAAGTGTTCGCCCCGGCCACCGTGACCTGGGAACTCTACACAGTAATAGCCGCTAAACAGCTTGGATGGTGACCATTCCGGTCTTACGCACAGTGGAGTACCTTGGCACAATGTGTTCTTCGGCATCACCCTTGCCCTACCATGATTATGGTACTTCGATTCTTTGCAGAAAACCCTTTTTTTGGTTACAATACGCGTTTGTTGTTTCCTTCGTGCACACACGGTGGCCCTGGTGGGTTCTCCCGCCACCACTTCGTCTATACGGTAGATGCAGCTCTAACACGGTGCCCCTGCAAAAAAGCTGGTTCGGCGCACCTTAGAGGGGTGAGTTACACGAGCAAGCCCCCATTTCAGCTCATGACTATTTGCCTTCGTATTACAAGTAAGTGAAGGGTAAGATGTGGCTCTGTCATCATCGTAACCCCTTCCTCATACCCCAGTCTGGTTTTTACACTTCGTAATGCGTGTACTACTGTCACGTTTCTCCATCTCTTGAAGGACTCAATCGGGCCTGTTTATTCACACTCGTAACCTAATAACTGCCCCATCTGCCCATTTAATCGTATTATTCTCTTTCAAGCGATGTTGGCCTTCAAAAAAAAAAAAATTGCATCAATGCCAGTAACTTAATCTGGCTCAACGCTCTCACGAGTTAGTGTTTCGAGAATGACAAGCAGAGTAGACGATCATCCCCAGATCAGGTGACAAAAACGGAAGGGATCTTTCTGCATATAAGACCGGCATGGCGGTCTGAGCGACGCATGGGTAATGTAAAACCTTTTGTGGCCCTACTATAGGCTACGACTTTTATTTCTCACTCGAGTAATATAATTCTAGGCCGGTCATGGCTGTATGCTCTCGAAGACGATTTAACCTGCGTGGTGACAGGGTATGGAACACAACGAAGAAGGAAACGAGAAGGAAGCCAGTCACAATGGTATGAAGATGAACGGAGGGAACTACAGAGGATAAAATGCAATGTATAGTATCGACGATGCTTGAAAATGGCAACAATGTGCTTGTTATGACCTCGATCTACACATGAAGATGGACGTAGTGTTCCTAATCATGAACCCAAGGGAGACTACGATATGCGGTGATAGTATCACGTCTGGGTGCTGAACGAGACGAGAACCGTGGGCCACCAAGACCAACTGTGTTAAACAACCTCCCGACAATATACTACCGACCACCTTGGCCATCCATTCTAGTGAAACTTAAGTTCAACTGTGGTGGCGGTGTATTCGTGAAAAGCGATGTGTCCTTCAAGTACACATAATTTGGTGCAGTGCATGTGGTGATACTTCGTGATACTTCTCGGGTGGGTGAAGCTGCCAGAACAAGCAATTCAAGCGAGTAAGAAAGGACACACGAAGAACCTATACTTCTACTGCCACACGAACCACAGCAATTTCCATCATATGATGGCAGAAGTGTTGCCAAAGGCAAAATATCTGGCAGCAGGCGGGCTTTCCACTCCCTGACGCGCGGCTTTGCGGCACAGGCACCGTCCTATCCGAGCGATACGAGATACAGAGTCTTACATTGTAAAGGTTTCGAGTTCAGAGGGTAGGCAGGATTGGTAATTACTGATAATTGCACGAGCTTTCACGCTTACACGAAATCACTATTATGCTATTTCGGCACTGTAAAGGAATGTACTCGTTCGTTCCAAAAGAACTTAATAGTCTACACGGCCAAAATGCTTAGGTTTCAGACTGTTTAGAATGCTTTCTGTGAAATTCTCATATTAGACCCAACAAAGGAACAAGAACCGACTTCCATTGCAAGCAAGTAATGTATTTGTCTTGAAATAGCGTTGTGACGTTGTCGTAACTTTGGAAGCCCCTATTCCTTATGCCTCAGGACCAAGAGAGGCAGGGTGATAGTTCGCATAGAAACCGTACCCAGTGCAACTGTTCCTTTTATCTACTCGCAATCAACTCTGTAACGAACGCGGCTACTCTCGGGAGGTCTAATGTCAATACACTTCCCGGCGTCCTTCTTTGACCAGTCCCACGGGACTTTATGCTTATCGCAGCAGTCGGCCTTCTCACCCTTGGGTGAGTAGTAGATCTTCATCGCCCGTTAGCCAGCCAGCCAACTCACTCTCTACGGCAACGAGGGGTTGGAGAGAGAATGACGTATCCCGAGGGTCAGAGACATTGAACATACATGAATTTTACACCTCTCGCAGCCGTACTGAATAGAGCCAGGAGATGAGTCCTTGGGTTAGTAAAATTGGAGCCTCGGCTTTGTCTTCCGCTATGCTTGACGCATCTACAGGAAAGGTATGACTCACCTGGCAGTCTGGACCATTGCGGGGGCTCATAAACGTGATGGAGTCGACCTCCTTACCGATTCCGTTATTATACTTCATGCATCTGGAGTTCGGGGTGTCGCTCGTCATCACAACATCCGGCTGCCCACTGCAGACGGGGTGATCGAAAAGGGAGAAGGACCACAAAGCCTTGGTGTCGGCGGCCTCCAGTGGCTGACCAGCCGCCAGAGCAGCGGCTCCAGTGAGGTACAAAAGAACAGCAGTATGCATGATCGTTGTCTGGAATTTGAGCGGAGGGGGTCGCTGAGTTCTCCCCTGGTAGGATTGCTAGGATCTGCAAGGATAAGAATGAAGATTAAATGTCAATATTTGGATACCGGGGGCATTTCAAGGTGTGCTATATGCTGTCATTTTATAAAAATAGAGAATTGTATCAATCATTGTGCAGGAGCTATAGCGATCCTGAAAAATGAACGCAAATTTGCTCCGGCCCGTTGGATCATCATCCTTTGGCGTCGTTGATTCGCAAAATCTGCTCAAGAAGAGGTTGATACTAGCAAAGGGAATGAAGATCAAGCTTTTGCCGGAGGCTCTGCTGAATCACCGAAATTGTTTGAGGTTGATACCTAGAACCAACTGTTAGGGTTGTCCATCCTACCAGATCTGGCCACTGGATTCTGAAGACTGATAAAGCGAGGATAATGTGATCCGCACAAATATTAGGCTGAGAACAACAGTATATGACCTCTAGATATCTTTGCTTAGTTAAATAAGCCAGAGTTTCTGCTAGATGTCAGAAAAGAAAGTATTTGCTTGATACACTAAATGCTCGTTGATGGTTTAGCCCGGTTTAGCCCGGTTTAGACAAATCAGTTGGATATTTTCAACTCTTTAACCACTCCGAAACTACAGCATTCTGCCTTTATCCACTACGTCACAAAGGCAACCTCCTGTAGAGTAGAGGCACTACTGAGCCTGTCTTGTAGGTATTCGGGTTCACCCCCGCGTCCCATCCATTCAACACCTCGGGTTATCTGCCGGACTATACGTCCGAGTACGATTCAACCACTCTTCTCCTATACTTCGAGCTCTGGTCGGTGCAGAAGCAGCACTACCGACACGATTTCGCGGATATCTTGGTCGAGACCCATGTCGAAGGGCTCAAGGAGGCTTTAGCTAACCGGATCCAAAAGTCGACCCCATGTTGTCGAACTGATCAACAAAAAAATTTCCCCTTAAGATGCTTTCCAGTTTCGCAGAGGTGACGAACTCGGATCGTCTGATGAATCATGGCCTCTTTTGGAAACACCCACTTGCGCAAGTCATTGGTGCCTAGATAGGAAAGGCGAGAAGATGAACAGACGCCTAGTAGAGACTGACTAGCTCGAGGACTCTTCTTCCCTCCTCTCTCTTTCCATTTACGGCACTCTCTGACGTGACCTATTTCTCGTTCTTCTCGTTCACCGAGGAAGTGTGCTGAGAATATCTCATTTGACGCTCAAGTTGCTAAAACCATAGGTGAGCTGACTTTCAACCAAAAGTCGGCCAGGATAGGAGGTTACATACGGCATTACGCTTGGCTTCGCGCATTGAGCTACGAGTGTATCTTTGGAGAGGCGTTCAGTGATTAGGGCAACTCGAAACTCAAAGGTCTGATAGGGCAAATTACGTGAACAAGAGACAGGCCATTGTAAATGCAGCCAAAGGGGCCATTACGGTCTTCAAGACAGTGAAGTCAGCTTGTAGTCGGGAAGGCAATATGGACAGGTGCCTTTCTGGTTCATATAACTTTCTGATTGTGGACAAAGACACAGAGAGAAAAGAAGAGCTAAGACACATATCCTCCTCAAAAAAACGCCGAGAGCTCACTCACCTTTGGGGTCAGATTCCCGCGCGGTGCCATGGTACCAAGTGTGGGAGAGACTGAGCAATAACAAGACGAAGGTAGGATTGAATGAAGGAGAAGCAGGCAAAGAAGACGAGAGAGAGAGAAACAATTCAAGATATACCCACACCAGATGCACGGGAGTTGTGAAATCAATCAATATACACATCCATTCAACACATGACATCGGCTGGTCGTGCCCCGTTTGGCCAGGAAAACGTTTGCGGCGAGATCATGCGATGCGCCTGGCCGGGAAATTGACGCTGATTGGCAGCCAGGCCAGTGCTTCAACCCGGGCCGCCGGGTTTTCTCTCCAGTTTCTCCAAGGGCTGTTTCCAGTCGCCATCCCGGCGGGCGCCACTTTTAACGCTTCCGCATCCACCGACTGGGTTCGGATTAGTACGGTAACTTGGGGGGGCCCTGGGACTAGTAAACTAACAGCCACCTGTCATCGAGGCATCCACCGCGACCGCGACTGCAAAGTCCCCTCCAAACGTCATTTTCTTTTCTTTCTCTTTCTCATTAATCTTTTATTTCAGCCTAGTTTCATTCTCTATCCCTCCAGTCTTTTGACTCAAAGGCGACTCCTCTTATTATTGCTTCACGCATCCACTCTTTTCCATCAATAGATCCGCATATGCAGAGCGCTGCCTGCCGGCTTGCCCACCTCCTTCGCGAACTACGAACAGAGCGCGCCATGATATAAGTTATCGCCACTACTCACTTGCATTGCTCCCGCCACACATACACACACACACACAGCGGCATTCCAGTGAATACAACTGCTACCACTGCTGTCACCATGAGTGGTTTGCTCTCACTGCTGGGATGGACGTTCCTCCCCAATGTAAAGACCACACGCTTCCTAGAATATCACCTTAAGCTTATCTATGCTAACGCGAGCCGTAGCTGGTAACGTCCTGGACTCAGACCATCTACTACTCCATCACCATCCGCGCCGGTGACCCGCGCCCTCCTCCCAACTCCCCCCGGTTCCAAGAGCACCGTCGCCGCATACACATCCTCGTCGTATCGCTCTATCTTATCTATACCCTCTATGAGGCCGACTACCAGCTCGCCCGCTCTTCCACCTACTACGCCGACCTCGGCGTACCGCTGTCCGCCACCGAGCGCGAGATCAAGTCTCGCTTCCGCCGCCTCGCGGCCCTGCACCACCCGGACAAGGTAGGCACCAACGGCGATGCCACCGGCGAGATGTTCATGCACCTCAAGACCGCCTCGGAGGTCCTGACCGATCCCGCCCGCCGTTTCGCCTACGAGCGCTTCGGCCCCGAGATCGTCTCCTGGAAGCACTGCGTCACCATCCGCGACTTCGTCTCCCGCGGCTGCCAAGTGCTCATCCCTTACTACGGCATCGCCGCCGCCGTCATGTACATCTTTGGCCTGTTTGGCTACATGGACTGGGGTCGCTACTGGCGCTGGCTGACCCTCGTCGTGCTGTGCGTCTTTGAGTTGCACACCGTGACCCGCCCCGGCTTCCCACGCTTTGTTGAGGCCGTCGTGAACCCTCTGCTCATCCGGTTTACGCACCACGCGCCGTACCTGCCCTTCCAGATCATCAGCCTCGCGCGAAAGTGCAGTATCACTCTGTACATTGCCTTCAGCCAGATTGGACCCCTGCTGCAGCCGCTGGCACAGCAGGGCCTCAAGCCCGGCGAGGTGTCAGAGAAGGCCCTGCGGCAGGGGCTCGACCGGCTGGAGCAGACGGCGCGCAGCCTGGACGTCGACACAAGCCGCCTGATGGAGTTTGAAATGGCGCCGTTCGCGGGCGATCCCGAGGCAGTCAACAGCATGAGGGGGAAGCTGAAGGAGTGGCTGGTGCAAAATACTATTCGATCCGACCCCATGGTGCGAGATGCGCTGGGGCGGTCACTTCAGAAACGGCGGGTGGACGCCCCGGCGGGAGCCAAGGGTAATAGATAATGCATGCAAGTTTAGTATTATAATCCACCCCCACCCAAACTTTCATAACAAAAGAAAACCAGAAAAAGGGGAAGACGTGTACAATTAGACATGCATCTGTACATATTCCCGGGGATAAGCAAAGCCATTATATCCAACAATGAATTCTTATTTTAAAAAGCAACACCCCGACCACTGGCCATATACAAGCAGTGAGTGTATGTATATTCATGTAAAATGAATGAATGAATATGACTCAGTACGTCCATAAAACCACAACCCCTCAGACCTTCGAAAAACAGGCACGTACAAAACGAAATTTTGGGACGGGGCGTAAGGACTAACCGCCTGCCTTCCCCCCTCCTCTTTCTCCTTCCTATGCATAGTAAGAGTCCACTTGCCGCAGCTCAAGCCGGGAGAAGGGGGGAGGTGCTTTTTATAATCTCTGTCGGCCGCGGGTCTCGATGGGGATGAAGCACATGGCAACGAAGGCGGCGAGGATCAGGGCGGCGCTGAGGTAGATGGGCAGCGTGTCGCCGTCACCGGGGACGGACGCCGCGAGCACAGGGGCGGCAAGCCCAGCGATGCGGTTGAGGAAGCTGGCGACACCGGTGCCGGCACCGCGGACGGGCGCGGGGAACATCTCCGGGGTGAAGGCGTAGAGCACGCCGTACATGATGTTCTGGGTGAAGGCCTCGACGCAGGTGAAGAAGAGCTGGGAACCGGGCGACTTCCCCAGCGTCACGAAGAAGAAGAGGAACACGGCCGAGATCAGAGTCGCGATGGCCAGCGTGCCCTTGCGGCCCAACAGCGGCGACGGGTGGCTCACCGTGTAAGTGGCCAGCAGGCTGCCCGGCACGCCAACCATGGAGATGATGGCGTAGTTGCGGTACGTAGTCGCGGTGTCGGCCGACGACAGCCTCGCGCCCCCGCCGCTGCTTGCGTCTCCGTCAGGGGCCGAACCGCCGTGCGACAAGTACTGCGGCAGGAAGGCGTTGAAGAGCGGGTAGCCCATCCCGATAGTAGCCCAGCAGAACCACATGAGCGAGGTAGCCGTGGCGAGCTTGCGATTGCTGAAGAGCGGGCGGATGTGCTCCCCAGAGAAAGACGACAGGCTCTTCTTGATGATGTTATGGGTGGAGAGCCCATTCGGCGCCGTGCGGGTGACGACGTCGTCGGTGTCCACTACGGCGTCAAGGATCTCCTCGGTGAGCCAGGTCTTGGCCCCGTTGCGGTAGGCAACCCCGTGGACCACGGCGACCGCCTCGGCCTGGCGCCCCTGGGACAAGAGGTATTTTGGGGATTCGAGCATGTGGAAGACAAAGAAGCGGACCAGGAACATGACAAAAGTGATGATGCCGATGGTCAGGATGAATGCCCGCCAGCCATACTCGACCGGACGGGTGGTTATGAAGTACCAGGCCACCAGCGAGGATACGAGCTGTCCGACGGGCCACCATACGGATAGCAAGGTTAGCAGCGCGCTGGAATCTTCAGGCAGAAACTCCAGGAAAAGAGCTCCGTCTACAGGAAGGTTGCCTCCAACGCCGGAGCCCATGCAACCGAGGAGAATACATGTCCAGGTCCAGGTAGGCGCATATGCAGCCACGATACCAAAGACGCTTGTGATGAGCAGAGTGAGATTGAAGGCGATTCTCCGGCCCATGATATCGGCACCCAGACCCCAGGAAAAGGAGCCAATGCATAGACCCACATATAATGCACTCGTTGTATACCTCACGGTTTTTTCCGAGATGTCAAATTCTTGTGACAGGGAAGGCAGTGTGAGCGATACGCCCTAGAAAATTCAGTGTAAGAGAAATAGTTTAAGGAGTATAGAGTTGGAGAAGTGACGCTCAAAGAATAAGAAGGCAGCGTTTAACTTACTTGCATCCAGAGGCTGTTGCAGGAGAAAAATAAAATATATCAGCATCAGTTCTTTCCAAGTTTCACCTTGTAAGCCATCGACCTACTTATCTGCGAACCAACCAAACCCGCACAAGACAAATAGCTGCCAGGTGTATCGTCCCATACCAATGTCTTGTATTGCTTTGTTTATAAGCTTTGATTTAACTGCTCTGTGGTCAGCATCTGGTAAAGAAAAGTCCCACGTCGTGTCGCTGGTAGAACTCACGTTCGTATTCGCTCCAACCTCGTCCCTTCTCGCCCTTCCGTACCTCGCGCCGGAGGCCCTCGATGGTGTACTCGGCAGCATCCATGAGCAGCATCCCCGTGGCCTCGTTGCTGCGGTCCTTGTCGCCCTCATCCTCCGGATCCCCGTCGCCGAGGGAGCCATCGCGTGGCTCCTCGAACTCGCACCGGCCGCAGCGGGCCGAGTGACTGTGCAGGTGGGCCTCCTCGAGCGGCACCAGCACGCCGATGTAGTCGTGGACAGACTCGGTACGTCCCCCGAACCAGCGGGATAGGAAGGTAACCGGCATCACCTTTGAGGGGGTGGGCTATGGAAGAAAAGCACGCAAGGCCCAGAACACCTACCAGTGCCAGCTTGCGTTCCCCCCAGGGGAAATGTTTAAGGTTCCGAAGCTTTTCCCCTGTTACTTCCGTTTGTGTTTCGTCTTTCACCACCTCCGACCCCGAGCTCAGTTGCGGGGTTCTTTTGCTCTCAGGTGTTCTAGTTTCGGGTACGAAGAGGAGAGAGAAAAAAAGAAAAAATGCAGATGTCTCAGCCAACCCACGCGATAGTTGATCGGGGAACCGAGACAAGACCCGTTCCTAAGGGTTTCTTGGTCTGAATCTCAGATTCTGATAACCTAATGCAACTTGATTTCTAACTGGGCAAGGGCAACGTTGTCTAACTGTGAGAGAAATCGTATGTCCCTCTAGTTGTTCGCGATGGGCAATTAAGCAGGGATTGCGGGGACGGAGAGAGGGACACAGGTAAACCCATGCAGCCAATACGTATGTATGACTTTTGTGCTTAGCATCTGCGTTGAAGCAAATCTATTCTTACAGGACAGTGGGGAAAAGAAAACTGAAACATGGAACGTCCCCGCAAGGTGCAAGGGCTACATCGGTTCTCCTCTGAGTAGGGTTCGGAGAATGGGGAGTGGGATGAGAGAACTTTTATGAAATCAGCCCAGCAAAACGAAGGGCGTTGTTCGAAAATGCTTCTCCTAGGTGAGATGGAAGAAGCAAGTGGAGTCAATGCACTTGGATGTGACCCGGCACTAAAAAGGCGGCGACCGGCACGGGAGCATTATGTGGGTGGGGTGGGGAATGGACAGGACAGGGCACGTAGAGGCACCCCCACGGCCCCCAGTGGTCATTTGACCTGGACACAACAGATAGGGTACCCAGGCAGCGCATTTACGGGTCGCTATTACGAAGCGTCACCACACCAGATCGCATGTTCTCTAAGTGCAGCTGCACATTTAATCACCTAGCTACTCAGAGGAAAAAGACTTAAGCGAGAGAAACCTCCGCCCTCCCTTCCTCCGTTCAGCTGAACAGCCCATCTCCTTGAGGGACGTCCGAACTCGTGACAAATAACTACGTACACAGCTCAAGTTACAGTCTGCGGCGGCATGGGCAGCAGACGCAAAGCGGAGACATGGTCTCATATTAAACGGACTTCGGATTCCATGCAACATCCCCCCTCGTCAACCCTCTATTGTAGAATATACATGGCAGCCCATGTTTCACCTGAATACATGGCTAAGTTGGAAAACCCCATCGTTAGCCCCAATGGAACCAATGACGCCTGCTAAACTCCCAAAGAAGAGCCTTCCTTTCCATGCATTTTACTTGTTACCGAAACCAGTTGCGTACCAAAATGAGAGAGAAGAAAACTGCCAAGGGCTAGAACCTCTCGAGCCGAATCTTGTCATACCCAAGTTCCCATATCATTGAATTCCTGTATGCCCCTATCTGCCCTATTACTTAGTATCGTTGTAGAAGAGTTAAAGGCAAGGACATCTTATGCGGTTGTCGAGATGATGCCCTCATGGTAAACTCCGCTTGTGCATCACCAGTGCGTGCCTCTGGCACCGAGGCAGAATGTATCCTCAAATGCCCCGCAATCGATTCGAAATCGAATAAACATGGACATGTGTCTATCAACTTGTGCTAAGTGGCACGTAGTTTATCGTGTAGATAGGCAAGCATGACAGGTGACAGGACAAATATGACCTGATATTTTGCCAAATTCATTAAGGGCTTCATCTTGTCCATGCGACTAACAAGAGGAAGCCAACAAACAGTGAGAACCTCTAAGGCGAGGGCTCAAAGAAGCACTGCTTCATCTTGACCATCCTTATCACCCTCGTCTTCTTCATCCCAATCAAGGTCATTCTCTATGGCCGCAGCCTGACGTTGGACCTCAGCAAGTCCACTTAGCTCGGTCACGTACTCTTTATCCTCAAGAGCGCGCTTCAAGAACTCCCAGCCGTCTCTCTTGTATGCTGACAGAATAGGCTCGCTGCATGCGCTACAGCATGGGTAGGATTCACCTTTGATGATAAGTTGTTGAAAATGGGCCAAGAAGCCACGGACTTGGTGAGGCACGAGACCTAGAGCGTGGTTAGGTGGGTCGCGCTCGTAAAACTTGCCGGGTCCGTCTGTAGACACTGGAGCGGGAGCATGTGCACCCCGAGGATGTTGGAGGACGCTGGTGAGCAGCTCAACCAGTAAGGCCGAGGCAATAGCAGCAACACCTGGTCTGGTAACCGTGCACTGTTGGTCGAGAGTTAAGTCCTTTTGCGACTGGAAGGTAGTTAGCACATACTACCATCAAGAATATGAGAACATATGATTTCAAACTCACATCACCAGGTGCAGTTACGTCATTGCAGAAATAACAGCCCAGGGTCTTCTCACCCTCTTCCTTAGCCTCTGGGCCGTGCCTCATGACCACATACGTATCGAAACCCAGCGCAGCATTCATGACGATCTTGTCAGAGGCCTTTCCCATGATTGTGGGTAACCACCTGGACTCTCTACTATCCATGAGAAGGAATACAGCATCGTGCTCGTCTATTAGAGTCTTAAGCTTCTCGAAGTCGCTCTTCGTCTTGTCGGTGACTGGATGTCCCAGCATTGGAACAGAGAGAACATGACCCTCGCTTTCTACCCCTGGGTAGATCTCTTTCAGTACTTCTGCAGCTCGCGTCGCCTTTGGTGCGCCCTGTCCGAGACAATCCTTGAAGTTAAACAACGGCTGTCGCACCGGATTCGAGTACGAAACTGAACCGTAGTCAACAAATGTAACCTTGCGTACTCCCCAACCCAACAAATTCCTGGATACATAACTACCCAGCGTTCCTGCCCCCAGAAGTAGGCATTTGGTGTTCTTGATGATGTCAAGATCGAGGTCCGGAGAAATGCGCCACTTCATCAACTTAAGGTTCAGATCAACGGACTGGTCTGCGATTCTGGTAGGATCCATCGAGGCTGCCAGACTGACAGACCGCGGTGCGATCTTGTTATCGGGGTTTCGCTCCCAACCAGTCGGCTTAGGCATCTCAGTTATGTCGAGAGACTCCACAGAACCCATGGAGAGTGGGAGTATGATGCTGCGGGCCTCGTGCCGGCGCGACTGTACATCACGGTAGCAAAGTACCTGGACTTTCGTTAGGTGATATCGCTGTCGAATCAGAACGAGGAGGTTTCGAAGTGGCCAAGCAGGATGCTCAGCGTAGTTTGATGGGTCCACAAATGCGATATAGCGATCTTCCTCGGGGATATTGTTGAAGAACCCGGTCTCAAAGTCACCGAGAGATCCGATTTCCCACTTGTAACCAATATCCTCCTCCTCTGGCGCGTCCAGGGACGATCGCAGCTTTTCGGCATCTTCCCCGCGGAGTTTCTTTGCAAGGAAAAACCCAAACTGTCTGCTATCAACACGGTATCGCCATGTTCCGACAACATCAACCAATGCGGTACTCTCTGCGCTGGTGAGCCGACCGATATCACCTGTTCGTTTCCACTGGGGGTCGGATGGTAAAGTCGGAAAACAGAAATGGTAAATCATGCGATACTTCTTCAAGTCGGCGTAGGAGAGAATGACGTAGTGCGAAAGGAGCGAAGGTACTGAGTAAATGGTGCCATCCTTGATCGCGTCCCAGATCTGGCTTGGTCAGCATGTCAAGCTGACGGTCAGTTCGGTGGAGTGTACGAACCTGCCTGGCTGCGTTCTGGATCACTTCGGATTTGTCCACAGTCTTGAACGCATCTAGGGTGTTGAGATTTCGGATGATACCTTCAGCTCGTGCAGATCCCAGTGGAACACTAAGAGAAGGACATTGGTTTAGCTTGGTGTAACCACGCACCTATTCCCACTAGACTTTTACGAATGCTACAGGTTATTGTGCCCGTCACACTTCGTAAAAGGCCAGCGAGACAAACTATGTTGGAGGTGACTTACTGATGACTAGTAAGAGCACTACCCAGGATCTGCATCTTCACACTGTCGTTGGCTGCTACACCCGGACGCGGCTCGTACAGCCCCAGAACTGGTCGCGCGGAGTCGCTGAGCTTGTCATGGTCGAGTTTGGACGCGAAAAGAGCCGAGTAGAAGGGGAGCTCGATCTCAGAAGCAAATGTCGCGAACTTGAGAGGGATACCCTCCGTCGTCGCACCCCCCGCAGAGTCGGCCATCGTCGCCAGCGGGGTTTTTCTGCTTTGTCAGGTTTCGCGCTGCGACTTCGGCGCAAGTAAGAGTTGTAGAGAGGTTTGGGTATTTGGGTATCGAAATTCGGATTCGGCTCGCGTGATTTTCAAATCTGGGATGGACTGTTAGGAGGTGCAAACAGTAATTTCATCGTCCTATTCAGGCATTCATTCACTCGGGGGGTCGCGGCAAGAAACGTGGGGTAGGCTACTGACACCTTATGTAACAGTTACCAGGTTAGGTAGGGAGTGTGCGGGGCACAGAGCAGGCTGGTAGGAAGCTTTAAAGCCCAATGTCGGACAGCACGTTCAGTGAAGGCTGCGGTGTTAAATAGAACAACGCAAACTGGGCAAACGCAGTGCACCGATGTAAGAGATGTAAGATTCTAGTAAAGTGGGAGATAAACCAAGTCAAAATACAAAGAACTGGAGTATATGCACCAATGGGTCAGCTGTATCAATTACAGAGTGATCGTGTGAACGTCGAGTCATCTGCAACCGGAAGGCTGATCAATAATCCCTTCGCGCCGTGAGCCGCAGCCTGCCGCCCAGGCTGCCAAGGACCCGCAATCAACTTACCTAAGTAGTTAACTGCAGTGGGTTTTCGGTTAAAATCCGGTAGTGCTTTGCCAGTAGCTGGGGCAGACGCGACCGCGAAGCCGCGTCGCTAGTGATTTGTTGGAGGAGCAATTTTGCTGAATTGGGATGAAAGCTGAGAGCTTGGATTGAATACCTTAGAACAACATTCCACTCCAGGCGCTCTATACGTGAAGTTGGAACTAGATCAGTAATTCTGATTTCTTATAGACTATCCTGCTTACTTTTCACTCTTTTCCATCATGCTGATTGGCATTTGCGGCGGTAAGATGAAGTTTCCCCTAACGCACCCTCGTCACGAAGCTGCCACTTACACCGACTTTGTAGCAAAATGCGCTGGTAAGAGCACGGTTGCTCAGTATCTCATAGAGCACCACGGATTCAAGAGCCTACATCTTGAGGCTCCGCAGGACAAATCTATCACCAATGGCCAAACCGGCACAACGCCAACCACCACAGGTGCAGATGCAGAGTCACCGTTGCCAGCCAGGGCTACGCAGTTGCCCCATCACCCCAAGACCGCACGCCCAGCCCACTCCTTCAACTCCGCCTCGGAGCTGCTGGATTTCGTTACCAAGCGTTGGCGTTCTCGCTGGGTCCTGACCTCCATCCCCGACGAGGCCGTTCTTGACGCCCTCTCCCGGCGGCCCTTCTTCATTCTCATCTCGGTAGACGCCCCCGTCACCGTCCGTTGGCGCCGGTATCAGTCCCGCTTCTCTTCTTCTTCTTATTCTTCTTCTTCCCCCGCTGCTCCTTTGTCACCCTCGCGCTCCCCCGCTCCTTCTTCTGGGCCTATTTCCCTCGAGGACTTCGTAGCCGAGTCTGACCACCACCTGTACTCGCCAACCACGGGCATGCTGCCCTTGATCTCGCGGGCCGCCATACGGCTGCTCAACACCTCGAGCGACCTGGCTCACCTGTACGCGACGCTCGGCAAGTTGGACCTGACTAACGAGGACCGCCTGCGCCCCAGCTGGGACGCCTACTTCATGTCGCTGTCGTCGCTGGCCGCGCAGCGCTCCAACTGCATGAAGCGCGCCGTCGGCTGCGTGCTCGTCGGGCCCTCAAGGCGCGTCATCAGCACCGGCTACAACGGTACCCCGCGCGGTGTCCGCAACTGCGGCGAGGGTGGCTGCCCCCGCTGCAACTCGGGTGAGGGCAGCGGCGTGTCCCTGGCAACGTGCCTGTGCCTCCACGCCGAGGAGAACGCGCTTCTCGAAGCGGGCAGGGAGCGGATCCGCGAGGGCAGCGTGCTCTACTGTAATACCTGCCCGTGCCTGACGTGCAGCATCAAGATTGTGCAGGTCGGTATCAGTGAGGTTGTGTACAGCCAAGGGTATAGCATGGACGGTGATACGGCAGAGGTGTTTAGAAGTGCAGGCGTGAAATTGAGACAGTTTTCACCGGTAAGTGCTGGCCCAGTTATTTCTCTGGGCTTCGATGGTGCTATATATGCTAACTGCAAAAACACAGCCGGCAAACGGTTTGATTCACTTGGAGAAGCTCGAGCTTTACTAGGCAGTATGCATTTGCATTGGAGCAAATGGCGGATTCCAACCAAAGGGCACAGATGATGTTCGCATATGACAGATCGCGCCGTACTGACGGGAATATAATGAGTTTCCACCCCAGTCTTAACTGTAGAGTTTTCATGTAAGGTCTTGTTTTTGTTATGCTAGCCAAGTTATGCTCGAGTACTTGACGTTAAGACAGTATGGGCTACCACACGATATGCGAATTAAAACGACGAGGGTGAAGGGCAATCAAACCCTTTTTGCAGCAGTTTCTTGAACGACGATATTGATTAGGGAATTAAGAGTACAGTTTGGCTAGATGTAGATCGCGGCTAATAACCACTCTCCAACCTGACCATTGACCATAACTGTGTGAACAACTCGGCAAAAGACCCAAATCCCAGCCCATATTACAAGCATCAGCCCCTTCACTTCGGTCCATGGATACCGGTTCCCAGCTCTGGGCTTGGGAGCTTTGAGGTGGAGTTGTCGTCAAGTCGTGAAGTGGATTTATTGTCAAGATGTCGAATATAGTTGCAACGCGTTTCTCTCCGTTAACATGTATCCATTGCTTGGGTATATCTCCTCCCACCCCGGTTTCCTCCTCTCCCCCCCTACTCTCTCTCTTTCCTTCTCATTCATCCCTTAAGCGGTCGGCTTAGCGGCCCTGCGGGCAGCGATCTTCTTGTGGATGAACAAAGACAGCACTCCGACAGCGACGAGGAAGACAATACAGAACACAACGATAACTCCGGCCTCCTGCTTGGCCCAGTTTTCGCGCTTGGCGATGGTGCTGAAGGCGTCGCGAGCGACAATAGCAGTGTTGATGGCAGGCATACTGAGGGTCTGCTAGGAAGGAATGTTAGTGTTTGGTGTTTTAAAGGTAGGTTGTGGAAGCGAGTAACAAAAGAGGCGAGACAGCAAATGTTCAATTGCCCACCAGGTCCAATTGAAATAGTCTTCGCGTATATGAAGAGGCGATTGTTAAAAAGACAAGAATGACGTTGAAGAGGGATAAAAAGCCGCAAGTGAACCGTGGCGAGCTACAGTCAGTTCAAGCAAGGCGGCCCCGGAGTGCCCGGCTGATGTGGTTTTATGTAATCGCCTTGCAGTTTTTTTTTCCCTCTCCGTGAAACCAAGGAAGGATATACCAACTTGGTATTAGTCCTTCCTCCTCTCAGAATCCACCATGGCATATGTCAATTGGGTGCAAAGAATCCATCTTTACCTTTTGAAGAGTTTGTTTTGAAAGTTGGAGGAGCGAGATAGAGGTAAAGCTTGGTCGCGTCTGCAGAAGGAGCTTTGACAAAAGTTGTCGAACAACACACGCCTTGGAACAGGATCTTAGAATAATTGAGCAGAGTGGGATGGGCTTCGTTCAAAGGACGGGCGCGTTGAGGGGGGGAAGGGGAGAAAAGAAGAGGAGTTGGAGTGACGCTCAAGGTGAAGAAAACAAGGTGTATTAGGTAGTAAGTGCGGGTGCGCTAGAGCTGTGGATAAGAGCTTGAGTCAAGAGGGAGAAACAAAAAGCTTGGCTACTGCGGGAGGCGAACAGGGCCTGGCGCTGCTCGCTATTCGGCGTGCGCGAATTTCAAGGTGCCGGGAAGCAAATCGCAGGGATTTGACTAGATCGCCGGGTGGGTAAAGTGCTCCATGAACACAACGGAGCAAATAAGGATGTGGAAATTGACGGGGATATGGAGGAGACAGCGCCGCCCGGGTCGTGCGGAAACAGCCCATTAGTGCTACGTTGAAAGAGGATTAATGGAAGCGATCCGCAACTTACCTACTTGCTGCACCTTGACGTACGTACTTTGCTGGCTTTGGGGATAAAGAAAAGCTGCTTCAGGTGTGCTAGAGGTGCGAAATGCGAACCAATGAGGTTAACACCAGAGGAACATAAGCGACGTTCTTAAGAGAGGGGGAGTGGCTGTTGGTTCAGGGCAGGGACTGGAATCAGAGCGCAAATTGGCCAACTTAGCTCGTCACTAACAAACAACAACAGGCAAGCATGGGGAGCTGGGGTGGTCTCGTTTCGTCGCCTAGTCTTCCATCCAGTGTTTACTATGGTGATGATGTCGAGTGTCTGAGCTTTCGGTCCAGGATGGTGACTAGCTCGGTTGCTGTCAAGGTCCAAGCTCGGCAGTACCTACTTTCCCCACGCATCCTGGCGGGCCGTTCAAGTACCGCTCGCCCCATCCAGCTCCGTGACATTAATGAGATAAGATTTTCTTTCCTTCATTTTCATGGTTTCCCACGGTCTGCATTCCGCCATTGGTACGGTATATCATAGGCCTATTATCAACCCACGAAATGAGAAGACATAATCCTGCATCATCCGTTCGCGATTTCCACACCCTCCCCTGCCGACCATCTAATTAGAATTTCAAGTTCGGATAGTTTCTGAGGTGCGATAAAAGCAATTGAAATAGGAAGAAGACAAAAAAAAAAAATTCGGCGTCCAGTCTATCCTGGGGTCGTCCCACCTGGAAGCTCCAATTGAACTAAGTTAGAGCTGAGCTTGCTCAAGAGGAGTGGTCACGTCACAGGCGTTTCCCCGTGGCTGCCGCCCACTAGCCCCACCTGGGTGTACTTATGATTTTTTTTTCTCAGCAGTAGTTCGATGGGTGGGTGCATGTGGACAACCTTGGTCTCCATATCTGCCGTCGACCACTAATCCTCTCGGTGGGAACCGTGCTCACCAGAGAGCCAATCAGAGGCGATATAGCGCCTGACCTTTTCCACGTCTTCAATTCGCTCCAGACTGGGGAATCCGGGCTCAAGATAGACCGAAACCCCAGACTTTGCGGCCGGCCCCCTCCTCCAGATTGTCTGCGGCCATCCCGCGACATCTGGGGTCGGGAATCTAGACCCTCAGGTGCGTCATTCACACGCATGCTGAACACAACGATACTTGGCCATGACAACCCTTGAGACTCTTTTGACATGCGGTCCAAAATCTAGCTACAAGCCCCGCAGCATGCCCTGGAGCAAATATGGCTCTTCGGTTGCAAGAGTGACAGGTGCAGGCAGGCGGACACTGGTAGTATAGCACGCTGCGGCAGTGAAGCCATCTTGCAGACTAGTGAAACAAAATATGTATTCCGGCTTCTCATTTGCATCATCTATACATGTATTAATTGCCCAGGTCCCCGTATACGAGGTCGCTGGTCCAACGGCAATTGACAACGAACTGGGCACTCTGTGCCCGACGTGTATCCCAGAAACAACCAACCCCTTAAAGCTTTGCCGACTCCTGCACCGTTCCGACCTTTAACTTGGCGCCGTACTTCTCCAGGGCGCTCTTGTTGTGGTACTTCCAGAACTGCTTTGTCGCGTCCTTGCCAGCCACTCGCTTCAGGATCTTGGAGCCGCCCGGGTGCTCGTCGATAAACTCTGTTACAAAAAGAAATCGGAACGTTAGCTGCGACATTTCGGATGGGAGAAGGGCAGGGCTCAATTGCCTGTCCCTCGCATGCGCGGGCGACAGCAGGTCCTCTACCAGCTTACTTGTAACATCGTAAACACCATCATCGACAATGATGTACAGTCCCTTGTCCTCGGACTTGTACTCTGCGACCTGGCTCTTTGTGAAGGATTTGGACATGGTGGGCGAATAAAGTGCTGCAGAGTCGCTGGATCTAAGTGTCTCAGTGGTGAGTGCAAGTAATAGAAATATTCTAGGGCTTCTCTAAATAATAATAATATTTAATGGGTGGTTTCAGCGTCTTGGGGACAGACTGGAAGAAGTGATCGATTTGAGCAATTCTACCGGAAGGTGAGATTGCGATCTGGGGTTCCCCATAAGCCTCGGCTCAGCGCGTGGGCATGGATCATTTGATCCCCCAACGTCATTGGTGCCGAAGACACCACTCTCCACGCCAGTCAAGTGTTCTAGGTTAGCCTTGCCTCGGTCACACCACTACTGGCGCATACCGCCATTTTTTGTTTGTCTTGACGCAACGCCGATTCGGCTTTATACTACTTCAGGCATATGTTCACAAATTGATGACTGGATGCTTATGTATTTACTGGTTAAAGAGTATTGGCCTATACACTGAGGATCCGTGATTAATCATCTTTTGAATGCACATAGACCCATTGGCATTTCTAGATCATAACATGCTAAAACACCTGTTCAGCTACGCATTCAGACCAATTCAACTCGGCCACTTTCTCACACAGTTAGTTTGGGAATATACGTTGCATTTACATGCTTGTTAGCCGACAGTGTATATGCTGGTAACCTACGTCTATAGCTCTCAGCTCAGAGCTTCTATTCGATGATAGAGCCCTTGTCCAGGGCTCTCTTAAATCTGTCGGCCCAGTTGGCTGAGCCGGTACAATCGCTCTCATACCTTTTTTCCATCGCCTTTGGCAGCCACTCCCTGATCTTCTCTATCCTGTTGTGATTCTGTGTGCAATCAATGTTAGTAATGCGAGTAGCTGCAAGGTGGCAGGCCTGTAAACATATCGCCGTGGTGATAAAAAGATACTCACTGAAGGATGGGTGCTCATCCACTCCGGTGGCTGCATGTGATCTTGCGCCTCCATTCTCTGCCAAAACCTAAGTGCCTCCTCGGGGTTGTAGCACGCCTCCGCCATCATCATGAGTCCAATATAATCCGCCTCAGATTCTTGCTTGCGGCCCATAGGACGCGAGAACAGGAGATCCAGCAAGGAGCCACCAAAGAGTTGCGTCCCGAGCAGTGCGCCACCCCACAGGGCTGTTAGGAGCACGACGCTGCCCAATAAAATGTTGATGCCGATCTGCCCGGACATGCGTTCACCAATATGTTCCGCTAAATTGTGGGCAATCTCATGACCTAGCACCGCGGCGAGTCCATCATCGGTCTTCGCGATAGGGATGATGCCACTGTAGACAAACACCTTGCCGCCGGCGAGAACGAAAGCATTTGCCTGGCCTACAACCAGCAGCTAGTCAGCACGACCTGCACTCCAATGTCCGTGTCTTCCAAAGGAGCAGAGGGAAAGCGGGTGGGGGTGAAGGCAGAAGTAGAGGAGAGAAAAGAAACATTGGGATAAGAACATACTCGGATCATCGATAACCCAGACCTCCCAGTTCGCATCCTCCATACCGCTCACAGGTATCAGCCGGCGCATAACACGCTGGACCATGCGCGTGCGCGGGTCCCAGTCGCCCAAGAACCGACCCCCTTGCCTCTCGACCTCGTATATGATGTGCTTGACCTGCTGCTCGCACACAGCCTCGACCGTCCCCTGGCTGTAGCAGTTGAAGCGCCGCCGCCCGCTCACGGGTACCGTCTGGATGTTGCTGAAGTAGAAGACCACGGCGCCTATGAACGCGAGGAGCGCCACCGTGTGCGTGCTGGGGGACCGCACGAACCGGCCCAGGCCGCTGTTGGTGACCAGCGGGCGCGCCTGGTGGAGCTGCTCGTTCGCCCGTCGCACCTGCTCTTCCGGGTCGTGGCCCCAGTGCGACGGCTGCCGCAGCGGGGGCCGGCCCTGAGAGAACGGTCGGCTGGGGGCGCGGACAGAGCGGAGGATCAGGGACGGCGGCGCCGGGCAGCGCCGGGGAATGGCCAGCGCGGTACTGCGTGCTGCGAATGCGGTGCGGTGCGCCAGGCCCGGCGAGCACAGGGCCCGCAGCAGCGAGCTCTCCCACTTAGCAAACGCGGCAGCCATGGTACCTCGAGATCAGAAGGGTCGGGTCGCGGGGGCTTTTGGTGGTGGGAGTGAGTCGGCGTGCTCGGGATGAATACTTCAGGTGCAGGGCCGCACCCTGAGCATATAACTAGGTGGTGGATAGCTCCAACCCAGCAATCAAAGCTTTGAGACTAGTCCATTCGAACTCGGCACCGGGTGCATTGCCGTAGAATCACTGCGTGCGTGTTGATTCTGCAACTGGTGGGTGGGGGGGACTGACGGAATGTCGTGCGTGAACTGTTTTTAAGCATTTAGCAGCTCATCACTTTAAATCAGGTTGCTTGTTCCAAGGGTCCCTTGTCACTACACCCCAAACTAAATCCATTCAAAACTAAGCAACAACTGCAGAAGTCTTGTATCACATGCGATGTCTTGTATAGCTAGCCTTTTTCCCCTCGTTCCTTCGATTATACCAATATTTTAGTACATTAGAAGCTAGTTATGCAGTTTATTTAGCAGGCAGGTTTTGGAATCTCCCTGCACTTCTTAACCCCCACAGTAGTTGAAGGTCATGCCGGCCAGATTTCATCTATTCCAGTACTTGGCAATGAGTCAATAATACATTCAATTTTCTATGGTGAGCTCTCGGTTACAAAGATTACCGTGTTGTAGAGCATATGCCTCATATTCATTAAGCCATTTGGTAGTTTTGGGATTCTTACGACGAATCCTGTACATTAATATCTCCGCCACGAAGACTGGGACTCTAGGGACCCAAGTTGTTGTGTTTAAGAGAACACGAATGAATGTTGCCCCAGACTAACGCGGATCGATTGACTTGGTGTACAAGATACAATTCTAACAAGTTTAAGGCAGCATCTTTGGGTACCATTGTAAACTCCGACCCCAAGGGATGTCCTCTGACCAGATGGATAGCTTTAGCTGCTTGTAGAATATAATACTATATATTTTTACCTCCATGTGAGCCGAATGGCCTTGTTTTAGTTCTCAAGCACACATTCCACTGCTTCTCTTCTGATTATACTCGTTGGTTTGGGCCTGCAACAACCTGCCACCGGGAATCGATGTCATGCACGGCGAAACTAATGTTAAAGCAGGCATGAACTACATCTACATTCCCATTACGCTGGATTGTTCAATATAATTTTCAAATAACAATTACAGGACAGAAAAGATTCGACACGGCTGGGAACTTAGACAAGCGCAAATGACACATGTAATTTGGATTCAATCAATTCATCATAAATGCAACGCCTGGATCCATGCTATGGGGATGTATTAAGGATGAAAAAGAATCGGGGAACTAAGGGGTTGTGATTTATAAAAGTAAAGACAAAATTCCCTCCATAGACATGCAAAATGTTTTTAATAAATTTATAGAGCGAATGCCAACAACCCGGCAACGGCCATCACTATCACGGTCGAGATTCCGGCCCTGGCACCACTGCCTACGGCCACGGGGTAGCCGGTTCCTGCTGGAGTGTAGCTGGCGGTGCCCTGAGGGTAAGAGGACAGTGTGGAGTTGTGCTTGTGGGGCGCGTAGCTGCTGGTGACGGGGACCACGGTGGCGGTCACCCAGACGGTGGTCGACGTCTCCGGAAGCCTGGAGTGGACAGTGGTGTAGAGGTATGTAGTCGACGTGGTGGTGGTGGTACTGTCCGACGAAGAAGCGCCGTAGTTCTCGCCAATTGGGTACGTGGTGACGGCGGTCTTGACCTTGGTCGTTACGGAGCCGACGGGACAGTTGGTCACGGTAGCAGCACACGACGTCACTGTGTAAGTCTCAGTCAAATACACGGTCGAAGTTGCGTAAACAGGACTCTTGGACGAAGCTGGGTAGGAGGAGTGGTGGTGGAAAGCACCTCCTGACGACGTCGAGGCAGCAGAGTAGCTTGAAGCAGAGGAGGTAGACACAGGGTAGCTGGACGCCACGTTGGTCGAGGAAGCAGCGTAGGTGGACGAGGAGGATTCTTCAGAACAGGTTTCAGATGAGGTCGTGTGTGCATAGCTCTTGGACGAAGCCGGGTAGGAAGAGTGGTGGTGGGAGGCAACTCCAGACGAGGTCGTGTGCGCATGGCTCTTAGACGAAGCTGGGTAGGAGGAGTGGTGGTGGAAAGCACCTCCTGACGACGTCGAGGCAGCAGAGTAGCTTGAAGCAGAGAAGGTAGACAGAGGATAACTGGACGCCACGTTGGTCGAGGAAGCAACGTAGGTGGATGAAGAGGATTCATCAGAACATGCTTCATCAGTGCTGGTGGAAAAAGCGCTGTAAGTAGAGCTCGAGGAGGCAGCGCTGGTGATGGTGGAGGACTGGGAGTAGCTCGAGACAGAGGAGCTGGAAACCTTCGAGCTGGTGGTGCTGCTAATTACAGTTGGCTTTGTTGAAGTCTTCGACACGGATGATGAGCTCTTGGTGGTAGTTGAGGTCGATGTCTTCTTTGTCGAGCTCGATGTGGTTGTCGTTGAAGTCTTCGAGCTTGTCGTCGAGGTCTTCGAGCTTGTCGTCGAGGTCTTCGAGCTTGTCGTCGAGGTCTTCGAGCTTGTCGTCGAGGTCTTCGAGCTTGTCGTCGAGGTCTTGGTTGAAGTCGAGTGGGCAGAAGTTGTCGTCGTCACGGTCTCCTCTTGGTAAATGACGATACTGTTGACTTCGAAGTAGGATGATGCGAAAGCGGCAGGTTCTGCGGCAACGTAGCTTGTGCACAGATCATACCCGGTGCTGGCCTGGCAGCTATCCGCCCACTGAGCATCCTGACCGGCAACACCACAGAAGTCGAGATCGAAAACGAATTTGAGATCTTGGAAAGCTTCCTCGATATTGCACTGGGAAATGGCAAACTGAGGGGTTCCCCATGAAGACGGTGTGGGTTTGCCTGAGGTGACATCAGAAGGTGTCGAAGCGTGGCTCCAGCTCCAGATTTGCAAAACGCTGTCTGTCCACTCGAGAGCATATACGCCCCCAGTCGATGATCCGTAAGGATCCGCTGTGATATCGGCACTGCAGCCTTGGTACGCATACTGGCCGGGGGCCTGGTCGTAGCAGTTGGTAGACTCAACAGTACCAGTCATGCCGCTTGAGCTGATCGTGCAAGCGCCGATGTCCAGTGGGTTAGCAACGTGGGCTGTGTTTCGGTTGTAATCGAGGTTGTTCCAGTTCTCGACAATGTCAATCTCTCCCTTCACGGACGAAGGGTTACCGTACATCCAGCTGGATCATGTTGTTAGTTTCAAGCTTGCAACGCCGCAGGCAAACTACAAGTGAAAAAAAGCTTACAAGGCAGGCCAAGATCCACAAGCGGGCTTGGGAAGGTGTGCAAAGTCTGCAATGAAGAGGCCCTGGTTGTAAGTGTTCAGACTTTCGACTCTCACACTCTTGCGTCCATAACCGTAAGGGTCATACGAGTTGGAGGTAAAGTCAGAACCGAGGTAAACCACATCATTAACGGTGGATATTAGATTGAGTGATTGTGCACTGGTCTCGGATTGATACTGCACGTATCCACCAGTGGGATCAACGTCGCTTGCAACCCCATCGAGGACACTCTATCACGCCGTTAGCACGACCTCGATTTTTCTTTTTCAAGGTTCTTAGAATCTCACCTCGAAGAAGCTGAACTTGCTGAAGAAGTTGGTCGAGTTGTACACTTCAGTCGGTGCGTAAGCCGTCAGTGCGCTTACACCAGAGGCATATACGGCAGCGGCTGCGCCGAAGGTCTGAACGAGGGATGGAGCCATAGCTATGGCGATGGTAACTGCAAGTTGGAAAAGAAGGAGTGACTAGGTAATAACCCAAAAAAGAGAGGACGACGTAGTATACGTCGGGACGGCGAGCAGACTCACTGACTCGGGGTTGGACTTGACGATGGCAGAACGGCCTATCGAGATCAGAAGAGAGGGCAAGAAGAGGCGCTCAGGAACAAGCCCGGCGTAGGGTGGCTTTTATTCCACCCGCCATGTCCGGATTCCAGAACATCGCATATTGACACAACTTCGCTAGAGCCACCATCAAAGTGCATGTCTGTGGCAAAGCAGGAGAAGATGAGATTAGACTGGCACCTACCGAGGCTTCTGATTGGATGTTCTGCAAGCCGTAGCCACGATGCATCTTGTAAGTTAGGTATAACTAGACCCTCAGGGGGAATTTCCATTCGCCACGATGGGGACACCAGCATGGGTAAGAGTGGGAGAAATGGTATGTGATGTGGCTGTAAGCGGTTGCCATGCAAGGCCGAAGCTGGGAGAAGACCAGGGCATATTGCTCGATGAGGGCAAGTTGTCCGCTCCGCTCCAGGCACCGATGGGCGTCCGGAATAAGAAGGGTGTATGGCCGGCATTAGCTCAGGAACCAGAACAACCATAAAAGGGGCCCGGGTCCAGTCATCGATGTAGGGAAGAGTAATCATGCAGGCCAAGCCAATATTCTGCTTGGCTTCACAAATCATATCATCGACTGGGCAAATGGTGTGCAGGGGTTCCTGGCATGTCTGTCATCCAAACAAGGTTATCAGGAAGCCAGACTGGTTGAGCGGTCGCTGGCACACACTACATATCTCAAACTTCATACATACTGTACCACAACCCGCCTGTCGTGGCTGCCGATGCCAGGTCGTGGTGATGTCACGCGTGCGCTTCTGCCGTCGAAGACCGGTCTCTGTGATGTGCGTAGACTCTCATAATAACCTCTCGATGCATTTCCCAATCCCATGGCATCCACCTATAGTTATCTCCTGGGTGGTTTACCCCCCCTCCCATCTATTTCTACACTTGGACCACCGCTAAATTGCGCCAAGTGGTGGGGGAGTAAAGCCCCGAGAGCGCTAAAAGCCTAACGGTTATTGTGGAGCATCAGCCACTAGTGACTTCCCAGGATACTTCGAGTGGGGGGTGAGTCCAGTCGGGTACATAACTAGGGCAAATGAGCGAACCTGAGGAGCATTTCGGCCTTGCCCACCCGTGTCTGCTCACTGCCCGTTGGAATGGTTGTCGCCCTGGCACTCTATTTAAGCTCATTTATCCGAATGGTCCAGAACAGATCAGCGCAGAAGTCGTGGGCTAGGCCAAAATTCATCCACAGAATCTCGTTATGTTCCGGATCGGCGTTCCATAACATCATAGCATCCCATACTCAACCTGACTTCCCAGCTCCCCCAAGATACTAAGTTACTCCGAAATAGATGGGGTTTCGGCCGTGGCCTGAAAAATTCGGATGCAGCAACTCCTGGCTCCGGGATGGGGGTGGGCACTTACAAATCCATTTCTCAGCTCTTGATCACACGGCTTCGGAGAATAAATCCCCGATATATGACCTTATGGCTGAAATTTGCATTGTCTTGCCCTGGCGTTTATCCACCCTCCACCCGCAAAGCAATTTCCCACCGTGTCGGGCCTAAGTTAGAGCTCATAATCTGACCATACGTAAAAGCAAGCCCGTATCAACAACATTTCCCCAATTGGACTTAAGTAGATGTTATGGTTTGTTCCCACATAAACTGTCATCCTCACTCCTATGTATACCACCATGAGCAGGGTCACTAAGGACCACGCCAGTTATTAGGTCCACCACTTGCTTGTCGTATTGGCCATATGAATCTGCAGTCTCCATGACCACTTCTCTCAGGAGAGAAGGGGGGGGAGGGGGCTTGATCTGATGGCTTTCTTATCTAAACTTGGAAACTGGAGGATAGTGAAGCAGAATTTTCGTCTGGCCCACACCAAATACTTTGACGTCTATGAGCGGCACAGCGTCCAGAATTTACGCCTCGGCGCACATTCCTCAGAGATTGGCGGTAGTCATAAGCACACATGATATCAGACACGCTTTGGGCTCGACACAAACGGTTCCCAATGACGAAATTGATGTAGGACCGACTGCCTTAACCTTAAATTGTCCCCATCTGCCAAATCACTTTATAAAGACCCATGCTTGTGTACCGAAAATATAGCTGTACCACCGTTATAATATAGGTTGGCATCTGAGGACTGTTTAAATTGGTTGATTTGAGATATGATCTGTGAGCGTGGGGATGGGCAGCTGGGAGAAATCTCGCTATCATCGCCGGACCCGCGGAGCCGGGCGCTAATGACCGGGGGCAAGTCATATTTTGGCGCTTTGCCTATAAATGAGAATCCATCTTGGCAGACATGCACCCGTCCTCCTCAGTGCGAACGAGACTAAGGCGGCTGTCCCCGGATAATCGGGCATGCCATGCCGAGTTAATCTCTGGATTCACTTCATCACTCAAGCACAAGCAACTGTCCAAAGGCAGGATCCTCGTCTGTGGACGCCCTTTTGGTAACGATTCACACAAACAAAAGACATATCGCTTTTAGATGTGCTCATCAGGCCGTAGCCAAGCCGTACTATAGATTCAAACAAGCGAATACTGTTATCTTGATGGTTCCAGTGATTTAAATCCCCGTTGGCGGTGGCAAATGTGGATAAACCAACCTATAAAGGCTTACGAGCAATTTTGAGAACCAAGTTAGTCAGAAACACTCCGCAAAGTCTGGGTACTAGCCTATTGCTAGATTAAGTGGTGGCGGCAGGCAACCAGCTTCGTATGCCCGTCCTACTAATATATACACATGTAACGGTAAATGATGATTTACATGGAGAAGAGGTTGGCCGAGTTTCACGTATGCGTAGCCGTGGGCTGCCTCAATCGCGACCACAGTGCTTACTGAGTCCCATGAGTGCATGCCGTCAAAACCCTCCCGGACTTCACTTTCGTATAAAACGATGGCGACGCGTGGCCTATTAGCGTATCGGAAGAACTATTGTTCATGGTAATGTATTACTCCACAGTATTATGCATCTCCGGTCTCTTCTCGTAGCTGTGGAGTAATTGCTATGACACACTTGAAGATCTTGTCCCGAATCTTGGTATGTGGTGGCTGGGGCTCCAAGCTGGCTGGCTTCCGATGGCCGACGTCTCAAGCAATAGATTGATAGAATTGTAATGTCTTCTTCTAAACGGACTCAATATTGCGGCGGCGGACCCTTTGTCAACGTGGCCCACTCAGACCTTCAGTATCTGGAGACGCTTGTCAATGAATAGGGGCGCGGCGCACAGAGGATGTACTGTCATGGTCGCGGAGGACCAAGACGGAGGGGCCACAAATGCTCTGACTCACTACATGATCAGGATTTATTACGTGTACTATTAGTTGTCCCATCTCTCGGCGTGGCCGTTCTTGAGCGCTCATGGCCTTGCGATGTACGGGGTTTGGCTTTATCTGGCCATGGAGATGCGGTCCCTCTGCCCGTGGGTTTTGTACAAGTCTAGAGCAAGAAACAACTTTATCTTCTTGTTAATAGCATGGGTCGCCAACCCTGACTTTTAGCTTGAGACCCGGATCAATCCAAATGCGTGCGTCATTTTGTTTCTCGGAATGAGAATCACCACTGCGCTCTGGAGCCTGGCTATATGTGATAATAGTGTTATTTTAGCTCATGCTCAAAGCCGGAGTTCCCGGGAAGTCTTTGTTTCAATGCGTTAAATATCATCAGAAACTCGTCATTGTAGATCTAAAGTATCATCGTTACCATTTTAGCCAGTAAACTCGCAGCCTGCAAAATTGTATCACTGCACCACTAAGCACGACAAGGTTACGATCTCCTGTTCGCTATCTTCAGGGGAATGGCGCGTAACAATGTAAAACACTTATCTTAAGATTTATATAGACAGATTAGTGCGGTCTTTTGTGGCAGATACCGCGAGATCTTTTCAGGTTGTTATGGCGCCCCGTGGTCACTGAGGCGAAATAGGGGGTAGGGCAAAGCGACCTCTTGGAGGACTTCAGTGTCCTGCATCTTTTGAGTCGAGGATGACAATTCTGTAGGAAAAAGCTGCGTAGTCAAAAGCATGTCTTATGGTGGCCAATCATTTGTGTCTACAGTCGACAGAGCATTGCCGTTGCTACGATAGTAGTTCGTGACTGCCTGCATATTCACGCAAGCCCAAACCGTTCCCAGTGTTTGGTGTTGATTGGCAGAGAGAGGGTCTGTAACAAGGTCTATGATGCAATTAAATTCAATGTAAGGCCTCTAAATGACGAATACCGTCTTTACGGCCTTGTAAACCCTTAGCAATTCTCGACGTTGGGGATAATTAGCCAGGAGTCTAAAGATGAAAACTGAATTTAATCACCATGATTGCCGAGGGACACTATTCTGGGGAAGCGAGAAGCACTTTGCAGTAGTGGGGAGATCTATGTATTAGCATCCTAGAAATAGACCTTGAAACGGAGCAAGAAACAAGGGCTTGCGCGAAAGGTTCATACCCAGAATCCCGACAGTCTGTTACCAACTCCATGATCAGGGGGGAGATGAGACACTTTCACAAACCAGAGCCATAATATCCACCAACATGAATAGATTGTGCCAGTAAAAGGGAATGTACTTTGGGATTTGATGCAAAGTAGAAACATGCCCAAGAGAGAACACAGCCCGTTCAGCTTGGCTGAGGGTGTGCGCTCGGATCGTTGCGGTGGCGATAGCACAATCCGCGTTCATCCCACGACCATTCCTCATTCACTCTCATAGTGCTCAAGCTTACGAGTCACTCAATTACAAAGACCTTGGTAAGCGCAGCGATCACCCAAGGGCATCGCTGAGAATGGCGCTTAACAGAAGATACCTAACGACCCCCAGGTATGGGCCGATGGCTCAAGCTGACTGGCGATGTTGCGTAAGGACGTCGTTCGTGCATGATTAATGAAAACCTCTTATGGAGACGGTGAAGTCCATGTTGAAATATCCCTGATCGCATGGTTCTTGGAACAGTACGTAATCCGCGTTCGCGTGGCGCCATCCGCATTCCCATGATACGATACCTGGTGTTAGATCAATTCCTCTCTCTAGTTACAAATAACCACTATGGGTTATTTGCTACGCTGATAGGCTACTTGACCTTCCCGGCGCTCTATACCCCGTATTTTCTGTGCGCCGTCTGTGCCTGTTGGAGTTGAGACTTGAACCACAGATGGGTTGGGGCTGAGTAAGAGCCCCTGGGCTTGGGTAATGTATTCGAAGTCATCGCCTTGACAGCGCTAGGATTAACATAGTCATTCGGTACTTTAAATTTCGACTTGTCACTCTATTTAAATCCATGGAATGAGTTGTCATTTATTCAAATTATTCGAAACGGTTATTAGATTCATCCAACTACAGAGCTCAAGCGTATTTCCACTACCGTCTATCTTTTCGCAAATATAAAAGACGCTCCCACCAAGATTTTACCTCATCAAAAGCATCGGGATTTCATATTGGGTTTATATGGCATCACTTACTAATTAGACATGTTTTATACGCGCGAACATGACAGAGAGCGGTGGAATCGACCATGACAACATTTTCATCACCTGGACAGCTATATGGTGCTTGATAGGAGCTTGTTCGGAGGTCATCATATTTACTTTAACAAATAACCATTACTCAGCTTAGATCCGCGGCCACGCCAGGATCTATGGCACAGTGCTGGATATGCGAAGTCAACGTTGCTTCATTCGATCATGGCGCGACACGAGAAACATCTGGTGAAGACTGATCCACGGATTGTACGAGAAGCGACACAAAAATTTATCCCCGAGAAATGGTGGGTTGGATTACGGTTTAATATATTGTTAAACTGGCTTTCGAACTTCTTTGAATATTGCAAAGCACTCAGCTTGTTTCCTCTCGTTGTCTTGGTGGGGATGGCTGAAACTCCTGGAGACCTGTAATACCTCAACCAGCTGGGGTATCTGGCCTTAAACACTGGAAAAAGAGGATGCATGTCTCTGTCTGAAGATAATACGAGGACGGCAAAAAGTCTGGTATTCGCCGTGGGCTGGTGAATGAGCGACTTTTGATTACAGACAGACAGCCGCCAGTAACATTACCTGATGCTCTTTAGAAGCACGAAGCTATAATCGGTCGCATTTGCATTAGATTTTCCACCCGGCATAACCCCCGCCTGGTCCTACTGGAGAATGCAATTGTGCAAACTACTATGGCTGTTTGCTGCACCATCTACTGATGTGGTGAGGTGGGCTCTTGTCGTGCTTGTTGTTTTCACTGATGCGTCCTCCAGATGCCAACGTCGATTCTCGTCAGTGTCATTCACAACCTCCTCTTCGCGCTATTGCCCGTTGCGATGTGCTCTACAATGTACAACAAGTACGATTCAAATAGATCCACAGCGTCACTCGATTGAAACCCAGACCGAAAAGACTTTGGGATACAGAAAGGAGACGGCGGCATCTCGCCGTCATACGGTCTCCTTCACCGACGATCCATTGACTATTGACCTAGGTCTGTGCGATGCTATCTTGGCACCAACGGCAATCACCCTCACGGATATGGAGCCCGATCTAATAGAGATGTGACTTATTGAGCGATGATCCCAAACCGAAGCAACGTGAGAAGTGGATTGTGTCGGATCACTTGAGGGCGAGCTCCTCGAAAATACTGCGTCGCTAGCTGGAATTGGGTTTGTCAGCCCGATCGAAATCGGTGGAAATCCAAGCTCGATTCCACTCAATCTTCGGTTGCCATTGGGCGCGGGAGCTGCCTCTCAGGATACTCCCTACACATGGCAACCTCCTGTATAATGAGCAATCATTACGGCCTCTTTGTAAAGTTTACGGTTAGAGGCTGTTCTGAGAAAGGACTACTCGAAGAGAAACAGCAAAGCTCCATACCAGTGGAAAGGTCGAGGTAAACTTTGAAGCAGATGCTGGGCATTTACAGTGGAAGATGGTTAGGGTATCTCGGAAGGTGCAGCTCGCCGGCACAAACCAGACTAATTCAGTCACATACCCAGCATAATAACGGTGCAACCATGGGGGGACATCGGTAATGAGGGTGAGTTGAAGAGGCTACCAACGTCGAATTGGTTGGAACAAAGTGGCGGCTCGACAATACTGCGTTATCAAATGGATTCCATATTTGCTGTGTTACTGAGGACCACAAGGTCGGCGTGTAGCCAGAAGATCACTATTAGTACCGCCGTTCACGAGATGTGGAATGCTCGCGATTCCAAGCCGTTGAGGCAGAACTTCCGCCCACGGGAAGCTCGTGAGCAGCCTTGCTGCTATTTTCACACGAAATGCGAGCCCCTGTTTGACAACCCGCCTCGACTCCACGAAAAGCCACCTTGATTCATTAGCAGGGATTTATAAGGTACTTAAAAAAGATCAATGTTGAGAAGAAAGACTACTGTGTTTAGGTTAGCCGTGAGTCTAGCTTTTGGTCTATCCTAAGGAGCATTATCCATCACCCTGTTTTGGCTAGATGATCGAGCCATAATACAAGTCCTTGTGCTGCGTCTACAAAACAGAATAGCACTACGTCCAAGTCATGGATGCTTGTTGGCATTACAAATTTTACAGGGACTATCGAACGCCACGGACAGCCAACATGCTTTGCACGGCCATGCTCCTCTGAAGGAAGTTTCCCCTACGAACTATAATGCCACCAGAGCCTTGCTATACATGTGCCTCTGCTTGAGGCACGGGGTAGCAGGGAACTAAAACCCCCTCCTATACCCCATCAAATGCAGGAAGATTGGTTTGTGCGCAAAGTTTTCAGGATAGTGCTCACAGATGACTGGACGATCGCGTTGAGATGGGGAGTCGAGGACTTTAATTATTTTTTAAAGTTCTGACGACGAACCATTGGGGGAACACGGAAATCATTCCGTAGATAACGGCGACCGATGCTGCTCGTCGATCTCGATCTGGATTGGTCATATTGGCATGCAGTACTAGCGGGCCCTGGCTATCTCCAACGGCAAGGCAAGCTTTTGTGTGTCCGAGTGTCGCTACTCAGCAACGACTAACAACTGCCTATGTGGGCTCTGAGAGAAAGAGAGCGAGGAAGAGGAAAAGAAGAGGGGTTGGAGTGGGCGCTAGGTGGAAAGTCGCTGCACCAGCTGCAGCCGGGCGTTGGCCTTTTTCTCTTGGCCACAACGATGAGAGAGACTGGGCCAGACAGGTGATCGAGGAGTGGTAAGGGTTGCTTTGCTTTGGCTCAAACAAGAGTAGAGCGCTGGTGGAGAGAGCAAGAGCTGACGAGTGAAACAGGCCGGCATGCAGAGTCACCAAAAAGACCGCGACTGTTGATCATGATTTGAAATACCCAAGGGTTGGCGCGAAACCTTGAGAGCCGCGTAGCTCGGCATTTCTGCTCTGATGAGTGTGTTACTGCTCTCCTAGCCGGCCTCAACTCCCTCACATATGCCTTAGTTTACCTAACCATTGGCGAATAGCACGCCACTCTGGGCAGGCATCAGCTCCATTGCCCGCATGCTGGGGCGTTGCACATGCATGCCGTATAGATTGACAAAAACCACCTAGCCAGATGCTAAGGGCGGAAGTGCCGCTTACACCTACCTATCTCTAGTGGAGGCCGGGCAGGACCACCCCCAACTGCTTCCCTTTCTCACAAGGTGAACTCCGCGGGCGGGATTGAGTTGTCAGGATTGGCATATGTCATTAACTAGGTATGTAAGGCGAACAATCCCGACCATCGTATCTGCCAAACCAGCAAAAACGCAAATGCTCCCATTCCACGCCGTCATCAGAGACTCCATCCAATTCGTTACATCGTGAGAACTCGGCCATTGGCCAGTACTGATACCACTAGCGTGGGGAGACTGTTATTAGTCTGCGTTCTATCCGCCAAGCCCAGAAACCCTCTGTCTCCCCCCTCCTCCCCCTCTGTGTCCCCTCTTCTCATTGTCGAAACGGAAAGACTCCTTAACGCCAAAATCGATTGGTACCACCAACCTGTGTAAGTCGCCCATTGGGCGTTTTTGTTTCTCTCACGCCCCTTGTATCCCTGATAATTTCACACAAAAACAAAAACCAAAAAGCCTCGCTTACATGGAGAAGAGAGGGGTACGAGGAGGGAAGTGGGGTGGGGGAGAAAAAAAATAAATGCAGGGAAGAAAAAAAAACCCCCAAATCAACACCCAAACAAGCGAACACGAGTCCAGGAGCACACACAGAGGGCTTTCATCCCATGGTGTATCCTGTTGTATCGTGGTACAGGTATAAATCCATATCAACTCCATCTATTGCGCCTGCAGTGCCAATGGTGGGGTCGTAGTTCAATCCCACCGATTGGTAGTGGTGTATCGAGTCCTGTTCACTCTTGAGCTTGACGTACTCGGCCTGCAGGGCTGCATATGCCTGGTTGAGGACGTCGTTCTTTTGTTGTGCCTCGCCGAGCAGTATCTCGAGGTCCTTGATGCGTTGGTCCTTTCTCTCTCTGTAAGCCCTCTGCGACGCCCGGTTCTGGGCTCGTCGGCGCTGTATATCAAAGTGATATGTTAGCCGCTGCTAGGAAGTGTTCTTCTTTTTGTCTCCGTCCATCTTTTCCTTCCCGCATGCAGACTCCTTGGATATCCTGCTGGGGACGAAAAGATCTTTGCTATTTGAGCAGAGAAAGGCTTACCGATAAGACTGAGGGTGGGGCATTCTTATAGCGATTCTCCCTCTTCCTCTTAGGTTTAGAAGGTGCGTCTGGGGAACCCTCTGACTGATGAAAATCCCCCAGTCCGTCCGTAAGGTCGGGACTGGGGGGAAGACCATGAGTTGACATATCATACTATTGGAAAGTCAGTTAATGTTGCTGTTCAGGTCACACACATAAGGCTGGAGCGGCAGTGGATATTCCCATACCGGTGAGCCCATTGGGCTTGTGGAAGCAGAAGATTCTATGAGGCTCTCGGCATCTTGGTACATGTACGGGTGGGGAGCCGGAGATGGCAGGTCGAGAAGAACATCGTACTCATCCATTGTGAGCTGGGATTATACTACACGCTTCGAGACTGAGTAGAGAGTTGCTGTGTGGAACTGAGTTGTGAATCCGGGCTCGGGAACGTTATATGGTTTTTTTTGGTCTTCCTTTTCTTCTTTGCTTGGCTTTTACACTTTGAGTGTGGTGAGATGGCGCGTGTGGGCTGGACTATATGGGCTGGCCTTGGAAGCCTAATGGGGGAGGAAATCTCGAGGTTATATCTTCAAACCTCCTATGCCATGGCAAACTGCCCAAACCTGGAGAAAGCCCATCTCTTGCATGTTGCGCTAATGAACCAAAAGCTCGGCCTTACTAGTACTACGCATGGCCCCTGTTGCCGACAACAGTACTTGGTGCTAGTCAGGCCTTTGAAGGGTGTGTGTTGTACTGTACCGTTCTCGAGATTGTGCCGACTAGAGCTCGGTATGTGCAGTCTAGTGTGAAAGTACCTCCAAGTATCGGAGTACATTCAAAGATTGCCCACGGCGATGCGATACAGAATCCTTAGGAAAACCACCCATGCTGATCTCTCAGAAGCAAGGGTCCTGCAGTGGACACCGTCTATTTACCTACCGCCCCCCCTCGATCCATCCACCTCCGCCCGCCCCCCCCCCTGGATAACTTTTTTTGGTGCCTTTTCCCCCCACCCCTCTGGCTTTGGTACTCAATTTCCAAAACGAGACAGTTTTGTCTACCCGTGCAGTGGGAAACGGTAGGGAGGGGGCGTGTGCGTCAGTCAGCCAGGCCCCACTATGGCGCGGCATTGCGGATGGACTACTTTGGTCGCCATCCCCATCTTATCCCCATCTTGCGAAATGTGAAAGCCTCATACTTGTGCCAACCAGATAGGCAAAATGCGTTATTCGCTGATTTCTGCATGACTCTGTCTTCTTCCCCTCTCTCACGACTGCACAGCACATCGGTGCGGGGGAAAGCTCATACTCGGAAGAGTAAAATGAACGAGGACAGCCACTGGGAAGTTAGAGCTGGGCGGTAGTGATACCATGCAACTATTTAGATAGGAATAAAAATAAAATACATGCCTATCTACTTATAAGGTCTTGCACTTTTGATGCCAATTACCAGACCAGGCCACTGGAAGACAGTGCAGCGGTTCACAATCCGTCTTCCTCGATTGTATTTTTTCTCCTCCTATAGTATGGGGCTGGCGGAAAAGCTTGTTCATGTCTGACGTGAATTGGGCTAGAGCAAGACACCTTAGATAGGGCAGGTACATAATTATGCACGTAATAGCCGTCTATTGAGGCTGTCTGTTACTCACAATCCACCGACGAGCCTTTCGGTTTTTAGACAGTCCGACATTATCCTGCAGGTGTCGTCTTGGCAACGTTGAAACAGAGCCAGCGCGTATTTTGTAAGCAACCCCATAGTTCATACTTGAGATATACCATGCTGCTCGAGGCTGGCTCTTGGGAACCTGGATCAGATCGCAAATAATTTCCCCCCTCCTTTCTCAATTATCCATCCATAGCACAACCTTCTCCAGTATGTGGTCGGGACAGTTGGTCCCGAACCAAACTGCCGTGCCGTTCACCAGTAAACCCAATACCGATCTCCGCTTTTGTTGGCATTGGCACTATGGCATGCAACCAGACTGAGTTATTGCCAGGCCACAATGATGATATTGGCGATCATGATGATGATATGCTTCTTGCGTGCATCACAGCGAGGACGATCGAATCGTTTCGACTCTCTCTGAGCTAAACAATGGCCAGTCAATCAAACAGCAGGAATAGCCGTGTTCGTGGACGTACAGGTGGCTTCCTGTGCAGAGACTAACGATCGCCACAAGGTTCTAGGCCCAGAGGCGCACCCCGAGGACACCTCCATAGCAGCAGCCATCAAAATATGGCTTGTCGGTAACAGATTCACATGTTATTTTCCTTGTCCATATATATGTTCATATTGCTGCACATCGCCGTAGTACAGAAAGGAGGGTCATTTGAGACCGCACCAGGGTTCTGGTCTAAAGGTTTGGTGCTAGTGGAATAATGATACGATATTGCTGCATGTCCGATTCACGTGTATATGTGTCCCTGGGTAAATATACGGCCATTATCGGTCACTTAGACATTCCCTCTAACCATAACCAGGCGTCGCCGCTCAGTCCCTGTAAGATACATAGGACCGAGTTTCAGAAGTATCTGAACAGGAATACCGACTTATTCTATCCTTAAACTCGGCTGTTAACCGAATGTTGGTTCATCAATCGGTAGTTCTACGAGCCACGTTTCTTCCCCAGCCCCATCCTCCAGGGACTGCAGATGACGTATCTCCCATATGGTGCGCTGACTGATGCGAGGATGCTTCCCTCCTAGCCAGATATGGCCAGTTTCTGCCGGACATTGCGTGAGAGCTGTGCTAGTGGCTGCACTCCACGTCTAATCATGGAGACCCAGTGAGGGCATGGCAATCATGAGAGCAGACAAAACCGATCTTGAGATCTCGATCCTCACGGACATGGCATTGTAGATTTATAATGGGAAGAAAGGTTCTTTCCATAATGCCGTGGCCCAGGCCTCAGCCTTATTGATAATGGGCTCATTCTGTAGTAATGACTATGATCTAGCCACCCCCCTCCCTGGACGCAGCTCAACCCCAGGACTCCGGGAACCGTACAACATCCAACACTGAGTTTAAGTACGGGGAAGAGAATCAACCTCCGACATCCTCAGAGACGGTACAGCAGGTACGGTGTGCCCAAGATGGAAGCATCCTTGATATTGGTTTCTTGGAGAGCAAGGGCTCGGGTCGATAACCGAGCACCAGCAGATTGCCGAACGATCAACGAACTTTGTTTTGTGCCAGCCTAGCTAGACCACTGCAGCATGAGGACCATCATCAAATTCGACTCGACTGGATATCGTGTGATAAACCTTCAGGGTACACAAATTGGATCTAGACGGGATGGGAGACGAACTCTCTCGTCCAGAGATCCTCACTCATCAATTTCCAAATACATACTACGGTAGCTCAGACTAATCAAGTGGGTCCCAGCCTCTTACGTAGACAGCTTTGGGCTACACTATCCATGACTGAAGCAACAAGCTTGAATCAAGCGCCGTTAGATGCAAACCATCTTTCCACAAACGAATAACGCAGGTGTGAGTTCTCCCATACGCTTTTGAACGGTGCTGGGCGGCGACAGCGCCAAGCTTGTGCCGGTCTCCTTGTAGCGGACTGGGCGGAGGATGTCACTCTGAACGCTGCACCTGACAAATACCGAATCTCAAAAAGTTCTAAATAGGAATTCACCTCATTGCACCGACACTGTTGTACCTCGGTATCCATGCCGAATGGCTCACCAGGGGCATATGCGATGTTCTGAGACTTTAGGGTTCTGCGTCAGAGTCTTATCGAAGCTATCCATGGCTTGTGGAAGGGAACGGCACCCTGGCCACATCGTGACAAACGATGGTATGGAGTCGCGCTACCTTGTCGAGGAGCTAAAAACATAAGGCTTGTAAAGTTACGATACACTGCTCCTATGCAAACGGCTGACAGCGCAGGCCCCACTCCATTTAGCTAGTCTGCCTGATCGTACCTACCCTGCATCCTGCGTGGAGTGTTTAGCCCTCCCCCCGAAGGTCATTGGGCGTGCTGGAACTCATTAACGGGTACGAGCGTTAGGGGGCTTGAACTGGTCAGACCATATTAGCTCTGCTATACGATGCTAACCGTGTCCGGTGGGCTTCTCGAACCCTACCTCGGAGACTTCCAGCTGCTTACATTGGGTGTATCGTACAAGACTTGCATCTAGCCCGAATTCCCGGGCCCCCAGGGGCAGCAGACGAGGATAGTCTGCAATCGTTACACACCGCACATAACGCCCTCACTCATCACGTTGTCTTCTTCATAAATCCAAGGACGAAGATTGGAGAGATCCCCAAGATGGCACATACGCCAGAAGTTGAAATGAAGCACAAGAGAGCAACGAAATTAACCGAGAGAACTTAACTAACCAATGCAGCGCCATAGCAAAAATTACAATTAGAAGCGCTACTAAGGCCCATGAGCTAAGTGGACCGGGTTGTGCAAGCCGCCTTCAACCTGAGTGCTACGTACATACGTACCGTCGCTAAACAGGGACTAAAGGGCCCGGAGGTGCCCATTCTAGCACTAGCGCACTCGACTCTTCAAGCCCCGAAGACGCAAGAGCTGCGGCTCTACTTGTCGTTGTTCTTTAACTTAGCCATCGTGGGAAGACGGTTACTGGTCAGCTTCTGCCACGTTCCTGGGTTGGGCCAGCGCAGTTACAATTCGGCGCTGCCCGCGGCTCATATCGTACCTAGCCGAGCTACTTGGAGAACTTGTAAGCTCTTTCCTTTTCTTCCGGAGCTCTACCTCCAAACCTTGCCAATATATCCTATACAATAATAAAAATAAAATATCACCCCCTCCACCAGCCCTTGCTCCCAATGGTTCCCGATGCATGGGAAGTCCTCAGTCACGCGTATATCACCAAGAAGCTTCTCCGCAAGCCTCTCAGACTGCACTGGCCCATGATAGGGTCGGGTCCCCCCCGATGCGTGGTTGGTTTTGGGCAGCTCCGCCTGCCCAGCCGCAGGGTCGGTACCAGATATGATATCAGATGCTGACTTAGCTTTGAGTAAACGCAAGGCCCTGGCAACTATTCTTAGATACCGTCTCCTGGCCTGCTTTGTCATTCTAGGCCCGCAGGACTATCAGCCACGCCTCCTCTAATACGGAAATCAGTGCGCAAGTTAAGCCAAGACGTAAAAGACAATTAAAGGTCCACCAATGATTCCCTAAGAAGTCCGTACAATTGTTTCATCAAATGAAAACCTGAAGATTTGGCCCCAGAAAGGGGTCCACGAGCTGGCGAATTGCAAGCATCTAGCAGTGAAAAGAGCCGCTGCTAGAGAAGCACGAAGCTCGGTATTCGTTGTGTAACCACTTGGGCAAGCAGTCAGGCTATGTCGACATGTTCTACATTTGCGTTGCCATTTTGACCTAAACGGGTTCCCAAATTTGTAACGGTGCTTCCATTGGTAGTCTTATGCTTGACATGCGTTCGCTCGATCTCTTCAAAAGCGCCAGTAATCGGGTATCGGCTTCGGCACTCAACAGACGAGTTCCGCCAGCTTGCCTCTCTAAGCATACCCCTTGAACATTATCGAGGTGCAAATGTATGCACGTTTCCTCCGGCGTATACACATATATACTGCATACGTGCCACCTCTGCCTGCGTAAAGGGGTGCTCCCTGGTTTTACGAGCAGGACCCGCAGCTGAAGTGGGTCGTTTTGAAACCTGGAGTACTATGCAGCACAAAATATGGCAGGAGACCTTGCCAAGTACTCCCGGCTTGTACAGTACTATGCGGGTACCAGTCGAAGCCCGAGCTTGGTAGGTTAGAGGGAGAGCACGCACCTTTTCACGCTCCACCACTGAGCGAACGCCAATACAGCTCAGCCCCATAGGGCAGAATTTATTGCGCTCCCACGAAGCGAGGGTTTGGTTTACGAGGTGTCCATTGACATAAGAGCATTTAGTTGCAGCCCAGCCCGCAAACGGTATCTAGGGGCCAACAGAGAGTCGGAGCTTCCACAGTAGAACAGGCCAAGAGTTCATGGCACTGAGGCGGCGGGAGTACTCGTTCAGGACAAGATTACGGAGAACACCCGCCATCAGTACGGAGTACTAGATCAACTGATAAATTCCCTGCGTAGCAATTACATGAACGTCAACCGATAAATACAACCGTAGCGCAGAGTAAAAACCGACCAACCGAACAGACCAATCAAGGTATCCCATTCGAGCCTGGGCACGATAGGTGCGAGCTCTCAGAAATCGGATCAACAGAAAGGGCAACTTCACCACGGCGGGATGGCCGCCCGCCGTTCCCCGCCGATTCACCCTGTGATTGGCTACAGCCCTTCCATTTCTTGATACTCCGTCTTTTCAAAGGCTCTCGCTGGTCCCTGGGCGCGCCAAATCATCTCGGAACTCCGCTTCGTTATCGGGAAGGGTAGGTGACTACCACGCTAGGGTGCATATCTGCTGTCTCGCTTCTCCTCTGTTACGTGCGAGAATCGAGGACCACAATAGCTGCATCTCGTCATCTCGCTTCTTGTGCAAGACGAGCATCGCGCATACAATGAAAACTGATAAATCGTCTCCGGCCCTTCTGCAGAGAGTCCGGCTTCTGATGGAACGTAGCCTCCAGGGTCCCCCCCTTCCCCGACGGAAAACTCGGGCGGATGCGCGAAGCGTCTGGCGAGATTTTGGTTGGAGAAGCCCGTCTATCCCACTCCAGGATATTCACCTCATCTCCCTCCCCCCGGTGGCCCGGGCTTACAAAACTTGAGTAAAACTCGGTGCCGCGCCTCGCGCCCCGGAATCGGCGCAGACGGGGCCTTGAAACGAAAAATGTACCTTATGCTCACCTACAAACTGACCGTCTCTTCACTCGGAAAAGTAAAAGCACGCTTCCATAGAGCTCCTTCGGAGGAAAAAAAAAAAGCCCCCTACGATGAAGGACAACGCCACGACGCCAAGGTAAGGGGATTAGCTCCAGCGCTTTGCTCTATCCCCATTCCCGGCTCCACGAGCAATCCTACTATGTAAAATCTGAAGGTACTTCAGAGGGTGGGGGGGGCCACTCAACTGCCACGGAGCTGTGTCCGCCCAAGCTGGTTCTTAGGGCAGATGAACCTGACAGAGGGGGTGGGGTACAAGCTAGCTGAGCCAAGCAAAGCGTGCGCATGGGCGAGCTGGGTATGGATAATGACGATGGTAAGGGTTGGCCAGGGCAGATTAGTAACCTAGTATCGGCTAGCCGATAATCTAGTGGACTAGACTGATAGTATGAATTAGGAAGTTTTTCGCAAAGCCCACATAGCCCAAGCTCGGTTAACCCTGCAACAAAAATGCTTCCAAACCCCTAGTTACATAGTTACGTGATCCTAGTTGGACTACTTAGACGAGAGCCCGGGCAGGTGTTCACCGAACGCGAAGATAGGAGGAGCCTTGCCCCCCAGGGAGGATCATGCTCGCATCAGTGGGTTCCCTGGTAGATGACCCCGTGGGAGGAATATTACTGCAAAGGGGGCCGGCCGGGGGCCAGAAAGCGTAAGAAGGGGAGGGGGGCCGGAGGTTGCCAAAGGACCCTTCGTGCATATTGAGTGACGGTGGATGCGCAGCGTAATAGAAACCCTCCAAAGCAAAGTACTCAATATCCCGAGAGAAACAGTAGTAGGAAGCGGATCCCACGCCTTGAGAGGCATCCCTGGGCAACTAATCAATTTGCCACCCTGCACGAATGAGGGGAGGGGGTGTTGGATCTTCGAGATACCAAACAATATTTCATGCTATGTAAAGTATAATAGCAATGGGGGGGAGAGAGATGCCGTTGATAGGCTGCGGGTTGCAGAGCCAAGTGGAAGGAAGCCCAGCGTTGACACTTTTGAAATTTCATCTATAATTACGGTTTACTGTCATTGAAGCGTCTCGTCTATTTGCGGTATACTAGATACGAAAAACCGCTAGTCACACTGCCACATCCAGTTCAGCCGCATAGCCAAGTATCTCTTTTAGGAACGTCAATCTCACCTATCCCCAAGCCCATGGAAGCGGAATTCGTTTTCTGTTCCTTTTTTGGGAGGCCCCTCTTCCATGCGTGGGTTATGGGGCGCCCAATAATAACATTCCACGCTGGTAATATCTACGCCGGATTCAGGTCGGTCAGATGACGAAGGGTAGGTAGCTGCTATTGAAAGAAGAAAAGAAAAGCAAAGAAGGAATAAAAAAAAGTAAGACCAAGTAGTTTTCTCCTTGTCCCGATTAGTCGACCGTGATGCTAAAATAGTAATACGCCTTATATTTCTTTTTCCCTATGATTTTGACCTTTTCGGCAATACCGCATTTGAAGCGGAGGCTTAGAGGATGCCATGTGATTTGATTTGGGCGTCCTTAGATCTCAGATCGCCTACTCTCATCACACACACACTATCCCTCAAAGGATCATCGGATCTTCAATCCGGAGTTGAGAGATGCCCTCTTGGTGTCTCGCCTGAGCGTTACACACGAAACTGCAGTTTACTTACACCCCACGGTCTTTCCGCCAGCCATTCCACACGCCCTCCCCCGGAATATACAAGACAAAAAAGAGTTCGTATATCTGACTCATCGTGGGCCTTCCGTCCGGTCATAGGGCTGTGCCAACAGGAATGAAATTATGTTGTTTCAGCATTTTCTTACCTTCGCTCTCTCCGGGGGGTGAACGACAGGTTAAGGATCACACACAGCTCAAACGTGAGCGCACCACAGGCTGGATCGGTACCTGCATGGAGGTCATCACCAGGCTGGGCTTCCTTCTCACCAGCGAACGGATTCACCACCAACTATTTTTGGTAGATCCACACCTCTCGATGTTTACTATTTCGAAGAGAGCGCCACGCCCAAGTATTAGCCATATTGGCACTGAGACAGCTTCTAGCTTCTGCATCTCACCGCCTAGCCTGAACTTCTCTCGCTCTCGCTCTGTGCCTTGGATCCTGCAATTTAAAGGTTAGGGTCGGGTTTAGCGATAGTTGGTCGATGCTAGTGCTCAGCCCAAGACACATTTCTTGAAGCGGAGTATATATTCTTAAAGTACATACGAGTACTGTACATGCAGGCAAGACCAAAATAGGTGCCGAATCCCCTTCCATTCTACCTCGTGGTGAATGATATTGCCTCGTGGCATGCTCTGATGACTGCAGGAGAAGTGTTCTCTCCCAGTGGAGGGAAGGGGGAGGAGGGGTATAGGCGGTCATCAAAGCACTCCTTCGTACGGCGAACTTGTCACCTAAGTCAGGGAGATGAAGCTGACAGCCGATCTTGAGCCTGGTTGATGCCCGGCTCGAAGCCGATGCGCTGGCTCAGGGCCAGACTTTCTTGAAACCTCTTCCTTGCCTCCTCCTTATCGCCAGACATGGCCGCAATTTCTCCCAAATTGCACAGGGCAACGGCACACGCCTCGTCACACTCCTCTGTCCGATCTTCTCCAGTGATCTTGGATCCAGTAGCATGCGCCTGGAGTGCCCACGACCGTGCACTCGCCAGAAGAGATGCTCTCGTAGGTCGAGGTGCGTCCTTGGAGCTAACTGTGCTATCGCCGGCTGCCGGTATTGGTTGTTGCGCAAGAGATATTGCCAAATTGTTCACTAATATTTATGTTAATGCTAACCTGAGACGGTGCCCGTAGAACAGCAGAGTGGATGGGCTCATGATGGATAAGAGCATGGGGACGCTTACTCAAAACAGCAGTATGGCAGCTTTGTGAAGGAGATAGCGTCAAAGCCTGCAAATATAGTGGTGCTGCCAGATAGTGCTGTGATTTGGACTCGTAGTGGTTTGCCAAAGCTAGTAAGAAATGTATTAGTGTCTTGTCCAATACAACATTGCTGCTCCAAGCAAGCTTGACATCCATTCGAACTCCATATGGAATAACTTACCTTCAAGTGCACCACCAATTTGCTCTGGAGTCATCCAGTCGCCTTCGCCTTCTCTAACACCATGGATTTGTCGCCGCTGTAACTCCTTCAGAACAGTCTCTACTGCCCACACTAGGCGCTCACCAGCCTTGTCGCCTTGGAGAACATGCTCGTCTGCGTATAGTTCACCCAGCTTGACGCTGATCCCCACTGCTCTGCCAAGGACCCTCTTGCGCTTCCCAAACAGGTTTTCCGGTATTTTCGGCTCTTGATCGTTGGCACTTGGGTCAGTTTCCTTCTCTGGCTCCTGCTTGGTGAAGCCAATTAGGTTGCCTGCCTGATCTATGAGGCCCTCTCGCTGGGTTTGCTCCATCTTCTCGACCCATCTCTTGCAATCGCGAAGCAGTGCCTCCAGAACCTCAATAGAATTGTTGTAGCTTCCAACCTGCTCCAACCATGCGGCGAGCTGGATCTTGATGCCAAGAACCTCGTCCGTGAATGGGTCTATCCCATGCCGATCACATTGTTCCAATGCGAGCTTGTAATATTTGAGAGCCAGCTTCGGGTCTGGGCCGTAGTTGCTGTAGTACAAAGCGCGACGCATCGATTTCGCGACATCGGGCGGGAACCGAGTGAATTGCTTGGACTGGAAGTAGTTGAAGTAAGTGTAGATTACATAACCGACCATGACGGTCGCGCCGGACAAGCTTCAAGCATTTTGCTTCGTCAGTAGACCGCCTTTCATATATCATGATCACTGAAAGGGAAAGAGAACCCTTACATGACGATGGCAAGAATGAGCTCCTCGGGGCTCTGCCGATACAGGCGCCGGAAACCTTGGCCGCGGAATGCATTGATCAGGGGGCGAAAGGTCAAGCCTTGTCGCAGCACGCGCAGAAGCGTTGCCGACGAAGAGGGCTGCTGCTTCTGCTGCTTCTCACCTGGCCGTTGAGGCACTGGCGAGGACGATTGATGGCGGCGCTGCTGGAGAGCCACAAACAGGATGGTGTCGCTGCGTTGAGTTGCAGGAGCAGTGGAACAGAACAACGGTCGCGATCGAGCCGTCTGAGCCAGAGCTGGCCCGCGGATGCCGGGGATCCCGATGCCGCGCAGCGGTCGGATGACCCGAGTTTGTGCAATGGACATGGTTACATAGATGCCCTTCACGGCAATGGCGACTTTATGCTAAAATCATGGCCAACCTTCGTTCGTTGGTGCGTGGGGAGATTTCGGGAGAGCCAGAGCTAGTGGGTAGATTTTCAATTGCTTCCCAGCTAGTATGGGATGACGTTGGTCCCTTGCTCAACTGTCACCTCTATTTTTTTTTTTCGCGCTTAGCATCCGGCCCATAGCTTAAGTTAGGAGCTTCCAATTGGTATCTTTCCGCGAACGGGGGGGGCTTCGGGCACCCGACAAAACGTCTCGGTCCACCCCGCTCTGGGTGAAAAATGACAAAATATATGTCTGGTTGATCAAGATACTGATTATATTCTGTTAGTGACTTGCTTTGCTTGTTAAATACTATGTTGCTGAGATAGACTGCCTCTCTCTTTCGGTCTCACCATTCAAGCTCCCACATGATTCCTCGGGCATGCCCACGAAAGTCCTAAACGGGTCTGGGCTTTATCGGCGCTACAGGCTCGAGGCTCAGAAGTCTATCCGCCGGGCAGATGTGACGTGACGGCCTCGGCTCTTGATTTGCCCCGCTAAGCGAGGGTGAGTGTGCATTTGCTGGAGCTCGACATTGGAAAAACATATTTCGGCTGTGGTTACCACAATTCGATCTCGGCCACATATCAGTGAACGTTCATCACCAACCTTTTCAGCTCCAGATTTCGGACCTTTCCTCCGACAGTAGGAGCTGCTTACCTGTTCTATTGGACGCCCTTTTGGCTGCAAAACACCCAACGGTCCTGCTGACAACCAGGGTGCGATTGTCCCGAGCACTCACATCTACTCACTATCCTTCCCTGTCACGATCAAAACCATCACTCAAGTCCATCATGGCTGGCAGTTTCGAGCCTAAGACCCCCGTTCAGCTGAACCCTCCCAAGGATGATCTCATTTCCTTGGAAGAGCTGGCAAAAGCGGACGGTAAGCAGAACTGTCCCCTACCCCGCTAATCCCCGGACATCTATAGACCCCTCCTCGGTTGCAGCACCTGGGAGCTATAGAGTTGCAAAGTAAAGCTGAGATATTTGTCTCAATTTGGTCACCACCGCTCATCAGACGTTACTTGCAGGAACCGAGGGCCAAAAGTGCTACGTCGCAATCAAGGTATGTGCCATGTTACGTCCTACATCCTCGAATCTTTACGGATTTGAGACCGCGTATGCAAGTAGCTGACGCCAACCATTATTCACAGGGCAAAGTCTATGATGTGACTGGTAACAAGATGTACCAGCCGGGGAACTCTTATCACGGTGAGTTATGCCTGTCTTTCGTAGCAAGTCTTATCTATTCCCCCTCCCCCGTCTTCGACGGTTACAGAGATGAGATCAGAAATCCATGTTTTATTGGAGTCCATAAAATTATTCATTTGTTGTCCCACATGCTAGCGAACGTTTGTTAACAAAATGATGTAGCTTTCGCTGGCAAAGATGCGTCTAGAGCCCTCGGATTGGTTTCCACTAAAGCGGAGGACGTGAAGCCCGAGTGGCAGGACTTGGACGACAAGCAGAAATCTACGCTCAACGACTGGGTCACATTCTTCTCCAAGAGATACAACGTCGTCGGCATTGTTGAAGGTGCAACCAACCTGGAATGACCAGCCTCGCAAAACGCCGAGGCGGCTTGTGTTCGTCATCGGAGAATGCTGCGGCCTAGACAACTCTTGCTTAGAAAAATGATATTTCCAGAAATTTTCATATTTTTCTGCATTTGATTTTCGTAATATCAGATGCTATTCCAGGCTCTCATGGAAACCGTGGGGTAGTTGTGGTGAAGAGAAATTTCCCCCTGATTGTAACTCCAGAATGGAAACCTGCAAGACCAGCTCATAACAGCAATGTATAAGCACGAATTTGCCGTTTAACAGTGTACAGTGGTTTGCAGTAGGCTCGTTCGTCCTTGTATAGAGAAGCATAGCATAATTACGGCTATTAAATGCCGGTTGAGCTTGACAGAACGCATTCGCAATGGTTGGCCACTACCCATTCGATTTTTTGGGAGCCGTTATACTTGTTGCGTCCACTAGCATGGATGCATATGTCTGTGTGTTAATATAACCTGTGGTACCGCTGGGTACGACAGTTACCGTGGCATCGAAGATATGCTCATATGCTGATTATAAAGTGTATAAAACTAACTGTGTAGGAAAGGTTTGCCGCTAATATAGGCAGAGGGGGGCAGGTTATAGTTGAAAGTTTTCTATATAATGATGAAACAACTTCTATACATAGACCACTCGAAATACTTTGAACAATCCAAATTATGAAAGAGTCCTAAACCTAGATCATGGTTTTGCTAACCTCAGCATCATCAACCCAAGACGGTGTGTGTTCTCCGACTAGAACTCATATTGCCACATCTACATAACAAAAGCCGATGGAAACTATGCTTACAGTCACATGTTTCAGCCATGTAGTCGTATTTTATGATTGAAAAAGCCTTGTTGGGTTCGCCAGCGAGGGCTTTTGACCCGACCCATGGGGCAAGTCGGTGTGACTCTATAATTGAACAACCTTGTCCACACCACCAAACCCACACATCTTCCCTCTGTCCTCCCAAGAAGGTTGCTACAGATCGAGTAACAACTTCTTTATTGTGATCGATAGCGGTAGTTGGAGTGTTCAGGGCTAGGATGCCAGATTTCCCCACGGCTTGGATTGATCTTCCAACCTTTTTTTATACAATCTTCGCAAAGCTCATTTGCTTGTTTCCATGAAAACCTCAAGACTTTAACAAAGTCACAGTAATGGCCTGGGTTGTTTCGGGCCCGGTGGCAGTGGGATTTCAATCGAATTTGGTAGTGCTCACACTCCCAGACGAACTCTTCGTAATCACACATCATGATTTGATTTATGTTGCCAGATTAATGTGACAGAATCTCGTGGTACATGATGTGCTCTTGCTGAGTTTGATTCAAAAAAAAAAAACGCTGCTGGATACCGTAAGATGTCTTCGCTGTTCCGGAAAGACTAGAACAAGACGGTCGAAAGGTTGTGCGGGGAAATCTCGATGAACGTGTGTAGAAGATAATCACATCTATTTATACTCCGATCTCTTATTATGGCATACTTGATAAATACGAGACTCCTTTGTTCGATGGGTTTGCGTTTCTTTGGCCGATCTGCGCCACGCAATCACGCGGGCACATTGCTTCTCGAAATGACGAGAAGCGATCTAGGAGAACCTAACTTTTCTGGTGGTGGATCATACGCGGGAGATGACATCTTCAGAGAGCAGACTGCCTGGAGAGGTGCATAACCCGAATTATGAAACCTAGACGTCTAGGAGAGAGAAAGTCGACACCTTGAAGTAACAGGGGGCGGCTCCTCTCCGTTGGCAATCCTTTCCCTGGATTGCTTTTACAGATGTTCTCAAGCACACAACTTGAGCTGGTACGTTGGCTTGTCACTTAAGTTGGGTTGAAGTAACCATGACTGGTGTAACAACGGATGTTTGATGATGACAGCGGTAGAAGTAACCGGCTTAAGAGTCTAAACCCTAAACGTGGCATCTTAATATAATGCGGCTGGTTAACTAAGAGGATGAGAGAAGAGACAATATGCTAATTATTACCTCCGTGATGTGGTTAAATCTTCGTGCGATTACTAACACCGTCGTGAAATGGATAGCTCACAGATCCCGCAGCTGGTGAGTACCAAGACTATCATATGGTGACTTAAGAAAACACTAAATATTTTGCTTAAGCAATATGTTCGCATTTCCTGGTCTCTCTGACAAGTCTGTCGCCCTTGTCCGAGATAGAGGAAAGACTTTAAGAGACAATCCGCACTTGAGGTATCTAAGCCAACACGCGCCAATGCAAATCAGCACGTAAAACCCGAAATACTCAAACTGTAGCATGTGGCCGGCGGCAGAGGATTTGTGAACTGTCACATTGTCTTTTCCAGTCCAAGTAGAGAAAATACTTCGAACCCTACGGCGTCTACTATGATCTGCAGGCCGAAAAAAAAAAACATCAGGAAGCTGCAGTAGTATCGCGACAGTAACTCGGCAAGCCGAGGTTTGTGAGAGGCGTTTAATTAGTAGACCAACAAAGCTACACCTCGCCGTTGATGACTATATTGTGTAACTATGTGCTGGTGGTTTCATCTATCTTGGGGTTCCTGCAGATCTACCATCAGATGTTAATCTATACCTATGGCTCTGGAAGACTTTTGATTGTAACTGTTTGTAACACCAAACGAGAAATTTTTCATAACACCAACGCCATGCCTATTACGATCTGATAAGTTATGTGCTCTATGGTAACACCCGCTCGTCGAGAAGCCACCGCAGGCAAACCGAACTGAGAAACAGATTTCTCAACTTCTGCACGCCATCTGCAAAGGCTTATCTATATAGATCCTATCAATACCAGCAAGGCTGTGGAAGATAAACATAATATCACTGACAAACTTTCGAATTTTGGAAGACCCTCAACACGTTTGAATCAATATCTCCCAAAACGGAGTTATGTTGTAGTGCTTCGGGGGCAAGATAGCAATGGCTACACCCAGTCGTGTGTTATTGTGATACTGAAACGAGGTTGAATAGGAAAATGGCTGTCAGTTAGGACCAATGACCATGGGGTACGCATGCCTGGTATTTGCATTATAACTTCTTCTACAAGATACGAGTACTTGACTTTCATAATCGGGCCGCCACGCCCAAAGCGCCTCGGTGATATATATCTCATTACATGACACATCACGCCATAATTGTGCAATGATATGGTAACGCAGCCCCTTCAGCTCAAATCATCCTTTGTGAGGGTTTCAAAGTGTGGCGATTTGGTACTGAGGATCATGAGGTCCGCTGTTTAGGATGGAGTATACGATGAAAATGCTCAGTTCTGATATCCTTACTTGACGAATTACACAGGCAGTTAGAATCAGCACGCCACGTTGGGCCGAGAGGGGGATTGGGAAAGCTGGCAGTGCTATCATGACCTAGGCTAGAAGGTTCCAACCAAGGAAAATGTTGTATTCAAGAAAGAAGGTCTGTCAAAGGGAAGCTTGGATAAATGTGACTGGAAGTAGATCGCGCTCACTACAGCACTAAATAAAATCGATCACTACGTCCTTTGTACGTATCATTTTGGTGCCTGAGTCAGCGATATGGCTGAATTATTGGAAACTGTTTCTTACTAAATTAATTAATCTATGTGACATTTGTTCGCGTAGTCACTCTGTCGTGGACATCACCCACACCCAGCCGCACAATTTGCGCACTGGAGGTGGATATAAATCATTGCAATATTCGGAGATAGGAGAAGGGGAGGAAATCTCCCTTTATTGGTTCCCTTGATCAGCTCTTTTGACAAAGCTTCGGTAGGAATTATAAATTAGTACACAAGCCTCGATCATAATACGTATCATCTGGAACATAAGTACGTCTCCTGCTTTGAAAGTTTATGAGAGATCCCGCCCTCATACGGTAGATAAGACCCTGCTGGGGAGTTGCTTGTGTGTGACTGGTGCTTGAACAAAGCCACTTGCTGAGGCGGTGTCGAGAAGCGAGGTAGGTACCCGTACGTTGGCAGAAATGGCTGTCGCAAGATGTAGAAAAAGGCAGGGCACGCATTTGCCATAGGAACCCGGCAAATGCTTTGATCTCAGAGCTAGTCGAGATCCTTGATAATAGTCCTCTTGACTGCGAGGTATGCAAGTAGAAGCTGCAACCACGCGCAGCATCATCTGTTTAGCGGTGTGGTTGGTGTGCGCTGGTTGGGCACTGTCCAGATGGCATGCGATCGCATGCGCGCGTTCCATCAATCCTGGTGTTATTGATAAGTACATCCACATCCCATAATCAACGTGTATATTTGCAGGTAGGTATGTAGTAATGCTACGAGGTAGTATGTAGTCCGTGGTTGGGATGGGTTCAAAATGGGCCTCAATGTGAGGCCCGATGGTTCCCGACCACGCTATTGGCCAATAATTGGCTCCGGGCGACAACGCCACTGTAAGGCAACCAAACTAGGTGCCACATCAGTCACCGAAAACCGAATCTGCATTAAATCCATAAAATCAGTGTCTTGGATTGGTGACTTGCGCACCGCCGGGTGACCGCCTTGTTTTCCCCCTCCCACCATGCATCGAGGATGGTTGCCTTGTTTGCTCCGCCGCATCGCCTGTTCGGTTTACGTTCCACCCCCCCCATCTTCCCCCCCGGGAGCAGAGTGTCTCGTCATCGCACATTCGTCACCGGACTGCGCGCACGAGCAAATATTCTCTTGGAGGACCACGGCACGGCATCGTTATTAGTTCGTCGCAATAGCAGAGCTTGTCTGTTTGAACTGAAAGGGAGCATCGGTATTTGCAATGCCCGGCCTGCGAACTTAGCTCACGTCTGCTGGTCCCCACCGAGACTTACCCGCTGCTTCATCGCCATCTTCCAACAGCCCGGCATCTTGCAGCATGGGCCGTATTAACTAACTACACCTGGACCTGGTGCTATTGTACAGCTGATTCCGCCGTACCTCGAAGCAATTCTATCTTGGCTCGGCAGGTTTTCATTGCGGTAGTCTATCTGCAATAGGAAGTGTATTGCATTTAGTTTATTGCATGCATGCTCACATCCTTTCTTACAGTGGGCATCAACCTGGTCAACCAATTCCTCAATTTCTTCCTTTCTATACTCCTTCCTTCGCAACCTTCAAAAACTGCCTGGCAGTGTAAAGCACACAACGTGAATGCATCTTGTATGGGCTGTTGGGCTTCGCTAGAGTTGTGGCACAACTCTTTTGTTCTTATTGCCATCTTGAACTATTCAGTTTATCTTCCAATCCTTCTGGTTCAAGTTTGAAGATTTCGTCAAGCCAGAGATTGACCAAACAATATACTGCTGCAACATCAAGAGAACTTGAGAGCGTAGCGGAAGACGCTCAGAGCCCAGATACTCTTGCAGCCCTCCCATACCTATAGTCGTCAACGCTGCTCGGGCGAGAATCACATTACTGATCAATGGCCGACCAGTCTCATACCTCGCTAGGTCTAGGCGAAGGACTAGGCGAAGGACACGACATTACTAGTCTTGCGAGGTCACCCGTTAACCCTTATCATCGGCAGCATATTCTTGACAGGGTAGCAAATATTAATGCAGACGCAACTACAGGTTCTATCTCACCTGGAAACCCAATGATGAGCGCTTTCGGCGTACAGTCCTCTGCGGACCCCCTAGCTCAGTGGTATACAAACAATGACGGCCCATGGATAGGAATTGAAACACCCCAGAATGGAGCACAGAACGCCTTCCCGGTGAGCCACCTCGATCTCAGAGGCAGTGGACCGGCTTATCACTACCGCGAGCAAGAGCCTTCAGAATGTGATACCATTCCGCCGGGTGCGATTCAGTCTGACTCTGGATATGGTGGTAGTGCTACTAAGCAAAGCATTGCCACCAACTCCGTGTATGAGGATCCTTGGGACCGAAACCAAGAGACGCAAAGCCTCGCAGGGCATCTTTCAGACTTCCATTTCAACTACCAACCGTTGGAACATATGTCGAAGTATAGAGATGGAGGAGCCTGCCACCCGGAGCCAGAGCAAGACGCTCTGCTTCAACACAATTCCCAGTCAGCGGGGAAGGGCTATTATTGTGAGCCCTGCCGCAAGACGCTGAAGACACATTCAGAGCTGAAGTAAGCGTTCAGGGCGCGATCAAGTGGACCAGCTCACTAACAGATGGTGCTCCTTTTCAGGAAACACCAGTGCAGACATACCAGGCCTTTTCGATGTGACGTTGTTGGATGTAAGCGCACTGAAGGATTCAGCACCACCAATGACCTCGACCGGCACAAGAGGAGTGTGCACCCTCGCGAGGCGCCATCGACCGGGAAACGGTACCGTTGTCCCCTTGGATCGTGCAAGGGAAAGACCAAAATCTGGCCCAGAGCCGACAATTTCCGGGCTCACCTCAAACGGATGCACGGTCAGAACGTCGAAGATAATGATCTAGAGAAGTATTTAATCCAGTAAGATGCGCAGCTAACCTCGCCAGTATACACCTTGCTGACTCCCTGTAGGCTTCCGGCGACTTTTGTGGAACAAGATGTGCTATCGGACCTTGCTGGGATGCAAACCCCCACCATTGACATGGACTCAAATACCGATGCAGTATTCTGCCCAAGTTACTGGGAGCTGGGACACGAAGACAGCTCCAAAGAAATGAAGACATCTCGAGTTTCACCTGCAAGGCCAATTCCAAGATACTCTTCGCCATCGGACACCTCTCTGGATCTGGAAGGCCAAACTAGGATGAAGTCGCAAGCTCATTTGGGGAATAATGCCACAACCTCGATTTTTCTCGGAAGAGATGATCCATTGAACAGCCCGCAATACGTATCTCCTAATGTTTTGAGCCAAACGACCCAGTTTTCACCTTGGCTGCCTCCAGACAATTTGAATCTAATCAAAGCTCGGGAGTCAACAAAGTCGGAGAGAAATAGCAATGATCCTGCCCATGAATGCTCTAAAATCGAGTCTCCCACCTCTGACAATTCTCCGGAGCTGAAACCCGGCCACGTCGATTCCCAGGACTTGGAGCTTCATGATGCACGAAACGACATGTCCACATTAGTAGGAAACCCCGAAAAAGCCAAAGCGATTCTAGACGCCCTACAGAAAGCGGGAATGCTCAAGGTACTTGGCTATACCAAAGAAGTACAACCGGCCAACGACCAAAAGGACACTCAGAGCGATACAATCTCGCACCAAGGAAATAGGGTTTTCTGTGACGAGTGTAAGAAGGATTTTGCACGGCCCTGCGAGCTCAAGTAAGTTAGAGATAATGTGATATTTATGTGGAAGTTGAGCTGATGAAAGGGGCAGGAAACACGCGAAACGACACTCAAGACCATACGGCTGCACATTTGATGGTTGTGATAAACGTTTTGGTAGTAAGAACGATTGGAAGCGACATGAGAATAGCCAGCACTTTCTGTTGGAAATTTGGAAATGCAATGTCAAACGCGACGGCTCAAATTCCGGAGTGTGTGGAAAAGTCAGCCATCGCCGGGAGACATTTCGACAGCACTTGACGGCTTGTCACCAGCTTTCTCCGGCTGATATCACCGATAAGAGGGTTGATGAATGTCGAGTGGGCAAGAACTGTGATACCAGCTTCTGGTGTGGATTTTGCGAAAAGATCATACCAATCAAACGCAAGGGGCTGAGTGCCTGGGCGGAGCGGTACAACCACATTGACGATCATTTTTCAGGGCGCAACGTACCCCGAAGGCACATTGACGAGTGGAAAGGCGTGGATCCAGATGCTCCTCGGAATCCCGACAAGTCTGAATCAGACTCTGAGAGCTGCTGTTCTCCTACCGCCTCCTCTGAGGCCAGAGACTCTACTAAGAACTCAGCTGTAGAAGTCCATCTTCAACGCAAGGCCGCACATCGTCGTCCGGGTTCAAAGCGGAAAGCAGAGGATGAGGAAGATACTCGTCAAGCAAGGCGCCTTAAGCCAACGCCAATAAACGAAGGAATGATCCGGAAATGTGTACGTACCCAGTCCGTTCCGTCCCCAATATTAACTTAACTGGCCGATCAGCGTACTAAGTTTATAATTAGTGTAACTGTGGCGAGGGCAACATAGACAGCAAGATGAGCCCGGTGTGTGTAAGCAGCGAGTGTCAACATCTGCTTTGTACTATGTGCAAGTAAAGGATGACTGGGATACTCTGACCAACGGGTTCTACGTAACGGAATTAATGAATGATGATTTACGCAGGGGAGGCTATTTTACTCGCTTCAGACTTCTATTCGTGTCGCTGGAGGCGCACCTAAGCTTGTACCACTCTCCACTGGGGAGGGCCTTTTTTTTTTTTTTTTTTTGTAAAATCTTTTTTAGATGATACCCAAATTCAAAGTCCAATGAGCTATCAGAGAGAAAAAAACCACAGTCTTCCACCAGAAAAGTCGAGGGCTAGTAGATACGCGATGGTGGCTCACTCGTCTTTTGGGGGCGGAAACCCCTGATTCGCGCTCTACACGCCCTGGGTATTCTTTGAGTAGGGGGATCACAAGCGCCTTTGCATTTCTTTACCTCCCCTTTGTCTATTCTAAACATACCGCTCCCCTATGACAGGTATTGTGTGCGAACAGGAAATCTGCTGGCAGCTAGTGGCGAAACAAGGCCCCGAATTCCAAGGCCACAAACTGTTTCAAAGGAGGACAGCCGAAGGGTGGCCAGTCCATTGCGGCTCTGCCCGCGAATAGTATTATAAGCGGTGTCTAAGTGGTGGCTTACTCCATTTGGGGAGTATATCCATCACACGAAAGATATTATGGTGTCAAGGGGTTGGGGGCGGAGAAAGGGGGCGGCGTGATCAGGGACAAGAAGAATATCTTCACCTGGGATCCGTCAAACTACCTAGGCAGGTGATTTAAAAATGAAATACGTTCACCGCATGTCATCCTTTCACTAGCAAGCCAGCTCAATACACCCACGCCGAGTTGCAGAGCCGCCAGTTTCTTTCTCTCCTGTTTAAAGGTGTGATTTAAAAAAAAAGTGCACTTTTGAGACTGCGCCGCAGTGTAAGGGTGGGGGCCAAACCAGAAGGCAGACAGGCAAAGGGTATTGGTGAACGTACGGGGCAAAAAAAGGGGGGGGAGTTTCGAGTCATCGCCCGCATTCCAGTTCTTGTCCAGATCTTATTGGAGGGTTGAAGTACCATACGTTTTGTGCGAGTTGCTTTCCGTACCAGCCATGGTGTTGCTGCCCTTGATTCAATCAAGCGAGGCGTGCGGGCCGGGGCAACTCCTGCTCGGGGGATAGAATGGAGGGAAGGGGTGGTGGGATGGGATGGGATGGATTAGAACTACTGCAGCTCCCAAGTGAAGGGGCTTTAGGCGAACTAACTACATAGGTAGCCACCAAGGCATGCATGGCCCTAAAAGCGGGAGGCCCTTATTGATCTGTTGCCTTGCTGGTTGCCTTCCCGCCCGGCTGTTAGTGCCCTTGCCTTGGTGTTGAGAAAGGCGGGGACCCACTCTGCTGTTCGGACAGCCGCCGTTCGTACTTTGTACCGATAGGGACGTGGGAGGTTTTTCCATGCTTCCCACACCGCGACCGACGCGCGGTGGGCTTGGAACCCGGGGGAAGGGGGATGGAGTTGCATTCCATGGGGGTTTACATATCTACGTAGCAGCATGGCTATCGCATGGCAAGTGGCATGTGGATTAACTCCACCCTGTTGGATTGCGTGCAGCAGACTTGCCGTGATCTTTTTTGGCCTGTTCTCTCGCTCGCCTTCGCACATTTCGACTCGACTGGATATTCTCCTCACCCCTTCTAGACAGAGAAGAGAGACCTAACCAAACTACATCTGCGCTTTACTCTCTGGTCGTCAGGAGGCCCTCTAGCCTCTGGGGGCCATTTGGTACATTGGAACCCACGGACCCCCAAAACACGAATTAGAGACAATGTAGTCGAAGGAACTCTAGAGCATTTTAGGATTACTTGCTGATGAGACTGATCGACAAAATGCAATTTTTTTTTTTAGTCCCAACCCTGTGCACTCCGCCGATGGGGGAAGCCGTCCAAAACTGGTAATCGGCCGGGTGCAAAGCGTTTTTCAGCTCTGGAAAGGAGGGTTGAGAGGCGGCCAGTTATAAAGAAGTGGTGGGTGGGGTTGTCTTCCCGGGGCATGCCAATAGTGCCCAACATCCCTCAAGGCCTTGGAAAGACGGGTACCCAATACATGGGATACGGATGGGATCCCATTACCACTCCTGTGCCGAATCCGTTCCGAGTCACAATCATTGCCGACGAGGAACTGCGCTTGCGCCTGTTGGGTGGGCCAGGAGGGCCTGGACAGTCGTTTTCACATACCTTGGTAGTCTTGCAGGTTTTATATGGTCGAATGAGAGCTGTGGAGGGGGCCTGGAAAAGGGGACCTTGGAACTGGCCAGCTGTCCGCCGCGCGATTGGCCCCAAAACCCCCTTATGACTGATTGATTCCTGAGGCGGGCAATTCTGCGGCCACCCACTTTGGCCGGGCGAGTTCATGGTAACGATGCCACAGAAGCATCATCCAGTGGTATCTCGTTGGTTGCACGGTTGAGCGATCGGTGATATCATAGCACTAGGACAAATTGAGCTTATGTTCCCCTACGCAGACTGTCGACGATGCGCCTGGGGTGGGTGGTGCCTAGACTAGTCGCAAACCCGACGAAATGCGCACCAGGATCGGGGGATTCTGTTCTGCCTTGCGGATCCTCAGCCACGATTGGTTTCACTGCTTCGCTGTTCCATTACTTCACTGCTGCACTGCAATCACGAGCTGCTTTTCGGGGGGTTTTTCTACATCGATTATTTCTTTTTCCTTCTGTTTAGTGCAACCCATTGAAACCCGCCCCCTAAGTTAAATTGAATACACGGCAATTGTGTCCCCCGTACTTTCCAATGCTTCTATGGATTATGTTTCGATGGCAGTGCAAGTCTAACAGATTCAGCGCGCTCAAACCGCGCATCGAAATGAAGTGATAAGTGTATGAACAAGAAGCTGGAGAAGAGAACGGTAGTGCGACTAATAAACTCTTCGCAGTTTTGACTGTACTTCGTAGGTTAGAAGCGTACGGTCAAACTCATGGGTCGAGAGAGCGAGGTTCGCGACCTGCATTGAATAGTAATTGCGGGAGCGAACCAGTCCGAGTACCCGGTACTTCTGCTGATTGTGGCAACGATTACCCATTCCCTACTTGACGGTACTAAAAGTTATGTATTCTCATCCCATTCATGCACTCGACCTTTTAGCAGACAGCCGGGGGGTGGCCCATTGTGGATGGGGTGGTGTGGGTGGAAGCGGTCGGCGCTTATCGCTCAGCCAAAAAAGCAACCATGCCATGGGCTGTTTCTGTGCTGTCAGCATAGTACTAACAGTACTAATAGCGAGCTATACAAGCGAAGCCGTGGAGCCCCATCCTTGCATGAGTACGAAGTTACCTCCTCTCCAACTTAGGATGCGGCTCTGCGATGTGGGGCTCGCAGGAAGAGAGAGTTTCTGGTCTCGCGCCCCCCTGGCGCAAAAGACAGAGCCAGCACTCGAATGCGTCCCGGCTTTTGGTTGTTGAAATACTCAACACCAGGTCCACCAACTCACGCCCTCCCTTATCTCCTGTCAAGTTTTCCTCTTTTTCCAATTTCCCGTGACCAAGAGCCTCCCCTTCCCACAGTTTACTCTACTGCGTTGGACGTTTTCAACATCTGTTATATAACTTGTAAACAGAAACAAGACAAGACTAGCTTGACAGCCGGTCAATAGCGGACCCGCCCACTTACACGCGCTCCCTTAGCAAACTTCAGAGCCTGCCTGGCTGGCTCTATGCAACCAACACCGGCACTTCTCCCTTCGGATTATAGGAATTTTGGAATTCCTCTTCCTTCTCCGTCACAAAAACTCGGCCCCTGATCCATTTCAAAATTCTAACTTGGTTTTCTCTCTCCTCTGTCTCTCTCTCTCTCTCTCTCACGCCCTCACCTCAAACAATTGGTCGAATATTCAGATCGCCTCTCTTGGAGAGCTTTTCTCTCGGGTGCGCTTGCGTTGGCTTATACCGAAACACGAAACTCACTACACCTTCAAGCTTAGCCATGGCCTATTCTCACTTCCAGCATCAAAATTCCATGGCGCCTGTATGGTTCCCTGCCACTGTGGATCCTATCGCCAATAGCTGCAACATTGACCCAGACTTGGAGAACAACAACATCCACTCTTTCCACAACGAGCCATGGACACCACATCACATAATGACCTACCAACGTTCTTTTACCGCTGTGCTGCCTACCAGTGATATGAGAAGAATGAACGGGACCATACCCCTTCCATCTGCTTTCGCCCCTAGGCAGGGCTCGCCGTCCGATCAGTTCTCATCGGATTGCAGCAGCTCGCTGAGCCATCATGGCGAGAGTGACCATGGACGCGACAACACACCACTTACACCCCGAGACGACATCACCTTGTCTCCGCCTCAAGCTTGGGCATATTATGACCAGTCTCTCCCCTTACCTGGCTTAACCAGCGACTGCATGAAACTTACCGAAACCAACTTCTACCCAGAACCCTTCACACAGTTCAGTGATGAGAGAAACCCCGAGTTTCCCGCTCGGGGCCTGAGCATGTCCAGCCACGGAAGCAGTTACGACTTCAACACCAGCCAACATGAGCAGATCCCACATATGCCGAGGCAGATGAGCCCCGTTGAGATGTCCCCGGCTATCAAAGCTGAGATTTGCATCCCCGAATTCAGCCATGACATCTATCCTCCACTTGACGCAGAAGATGACGGTGGGATGAACCAAAGCAATACAAATGCCATCGCTGCCGAGTGCAATCCTTTACGATCCACTCCAAAGCGTGCGAGCCTGAGTGCGAACAAGCCCTCTCGGGGCCGCAAGCGTGCCGCCACCGCCGCTGCTGCCGGTCCGCAGCAAGAGTCGCAATTAAAGAGCGTGAAGCTTGAGCCAAGCTCCTCCCCGAACTCGGCACCGTTGACGAAATCCACACTTCAAGGGGCTAAAGGCACGTTCCCTTGCAACGAGTGCCGCGACATAGTTTTCACAGACGAGAGTGGATTGCAAAAGCATATAAAGCAGCAACACACGCGCCCCTTTGTCTGTGTCTTCAACTGGGCTGGGTGCGATTCCACCTTCGCAAGCAAGAACGAATGGAAGCGGCATGTCGCTTCCCAGCACCTCCTGCTCAACTACTGGCTCTGCCAGCAAGAAGGCTGCGCCAAGAACTCAAACTCCGGGCCGGGCTCAGACAAACAAAGCACCACATCATCGCGCAACCGCGCGTCGTCGGATACTATACAACCACAGATCAATTGCGCACCTGTGCTGCCAAGCGGTGTGATATTCAACCGCAAAGACCTCTACACTCAACACGTCCGCCGGATGCACGTCCCGCTGAACGTCAAGAAGCAGGTCAAACAGAAGAAGACCGTCCCGGAGTGGGAGAGCCACATCCGCACACTGCAGAGCGACGCGCTTAAGCTCCGCTGTGACCTCCCCGACTACATGGAGTGCCCATCGTCCGGATGCAGCACGAAGTTCCGCGGGCCTACCGCCTGGGACGATCGCATGGAGCACGTGGCCCGCCACCTGGAGAAGGCGGCCACCAACAGCAACGAGGGTCACGTCCAGTTCGGCGGACCTGGCGACCCCACGCTCACGAACTGGGCCACCCGCCCGGACGTCGCCGTCGTCAAGGCGGGCGCCAAGGGAACTTGGGTCCTACACAACCCACTGAAGCCTGACAAGGGCGTTAAGCCCCAAGCCAGCCCAATATCGTACGGCGACGAAGATGCCGAGGGTGAGGCGGAAGATCTCTAGACCCTGACGTTTCCATGTCTTATAGCATGTGTAGTACCCTGTGTTGACTTTTTGGTTCTTTTTTGCTGGATTCTGTTTATGCTTGGTCTGCTGGAGATGTTTTATTGCAACATTGTCAACAGCAATACATATTTCTTTTGATGTTTGTTGCTTCTACCCAACTTGTTTATACTGAAGCCATATTTCCATTGAGGGGTTTTTTCCCCGTAGCCAGAGGAGATATCTCTCAACCCTTTCCTCTCTCCAACCCTGGCTTGGTCTTCTTCTTCTTCTTCTTGGGTTACGAGGGCAAAGGGAAGAACAAAGATGGAGCATGACACGATATGATAATTTGGTATTATAGATCGGAGATAACCCCTTTTCATAGTACTGTATGACTTTATGACCCAGACATCAATTACTGACGACATTCAAAATACCTAAACTCTAAACACGGGTTTAATTGGTATATTTTGCTGATGCGAGATACTCAATACGAAGTTACAAAACTTTTACTACGTTTCCTGCATGTCCCGTGTGTATGGTGAAAAGTATGCTTCAATTCATGAAAAAACCCTCTGATTCCGATTGAAGGTGCCATGGGCTGTTACGGAAACCCACCTTCCTATAAACTTACCAGTCCGTCACACCAGGCGCATCAGTAACGGGTGCTGACAATTAATGAAAAGCAGAAACCATCAAAACTGTACCCGGTAGGTGGAAATGAGCTCTGCTGGCCCTTTCGCAAGAGGTAGTTAAGTTAGCACCCGAATACGGCAGGGTCGCGGATCTCGGTGTCGCAGCGTTGGGTCACTCACCCAGGACAATCTCGCTTCAGTTCAGCCGCACATTGAGCTTCGCAAAGTGTTGCCAAAACTGCTTCATCACACTCCAGCTCCCGAAGCGCAACACAAATAGCACTCCGATTGCTGTGCAAATGAGCTATCCGAAATCTCTCATGCCAAGATCGGCATCCTGGGTCTGGCGGCGGCGGTGCCGAGAAGAAGTGCGATGCAGTGTAGGGGGGAAAACAAAATCAGCCAGAAGAGGTGTGTGACTGCACTGTAACTGCAATAGCATGTCGACTGCATGCGGAGAAAGTCTTGGGACCACTTTGGCGGTTTGCTACCATCCTGCTGCGCCTTGCTGTGCGCCGTCTGGACGCAAAAAGCGAAATACCGTGGCCAGGCGCTACTGGAAACCTTGCGCGGGTGAATGTACTGCCAATTATGGAAGTGATCTGCCACTCTTTACTGCTAGGAGGCCGGGCCTCCCTGCGCCAGACATTTGGCCAACCAGAACCGCACGAGCAAGTTGCGGTCCTCGAAATTCCTCACACAGTATAATAACAATCCCTCCTCGCCGCATGTATGGTCTAGCTGCAGCCAACTGTCCGCGTTAGGGTGGACTCTGTGGTTCGACAATGTCTGAATAACTAAACATGGAACCATCGCCCCGCCCCCGGTCTATGCTACCTTCCTGTTTCTTGGAGTGGCTTTGCACAAAGCTAACCATTCCGTGGTCCTGGTGGCCGGGTATAAAGAGAAAAAAGGTGCCGGGATCTACACACGTACACGCGCTACCCTGCACCAACGGGAGTTCGGCAAAGCTGTCAAAGGGACCATCGTGATAGCGTAGCTGAGGAGGCGCATAAACCTTGATATCATGCTCATCACAGGAACTTCCAGACTGTAAAACAGCACCGTGAGCTGAATGATAACATTCCCGGGGAGGCAAATTCCGGCGTTTTTGGACGCGATATTTAAGGCCCCGACGGCTAGACTGACGCCTCATCGTCGAGGGGAATACATGAAGCACCAATCGGAAACTGAGCCAGGCGTGCCCTGCAACCTCAAGTTTTTTTAGTCAACTTATGGACAAAGAAAGGGAACACGGTTCCTCGCATCGTAGATCTCAGCCTTTAGAATGATTGCTGAAGCTGAACTAGCCAACTATGGGGACGTGTCTGAGACAGAATCAGCAGCCGCCAGAGCGCCATTGACCTTGCATATCGATCTGCTTTAGCGCCATTGACCATACATACCGAACCGCCATAGAGGTCGTCGTCACCCGACACTGCTATTATCAAGCCTCTGTTCAGCTAATCCAGACGATCCTCATCCAGCGGCGCGGCTCTCCTGCCACCACTGCCGCCGTCTCTGATGGTGGCAGTTACACACGAGAAGAGGAGGGCACGGCATCAGCCGCCGCCTAACGCAGGTGGTGTCAAGGCAAAGGGCAAGGAGAAACAAAAAAGGTAGGGCGCTCTGATGTTATTATTTCCATGGGTCGAGCCGGACAGCGGATCATCTGCTGAGGATAGAAAAAATAGCAATAGCGCGAGAACTACCCGCTGCCGCCTGAGTCCTCAAAACTATCCGCTACTTTCGACCCGGGGGTCCGGAAGCCTCTGTATGATAGGCCGCGTACTCAAAGTTGCCGATCCGCTTTCTCGATGCCATCGGGGAGGCTTGGCTTCCATTTAGAGAAGGGGAAGAAGTGAAAGCTCGTATTCTCCCAGTGCTTCTCTTTCTGACCCTACTTGCCTCCGTACCTCTGCACAACCTTGGCTTGAAGGGTCGTCTATAGCTAAGATTGGGGATCACCGATGTGCAATACACTGTCTCAACCTACCATTTAGTGCAGCCTCATCCCTGACCTGGGAGGGTTTCTAGGTTGCCACGAACCTAGGTGGTGTGCGCTATAGACAGCCGAGGGGTGATCAAACGAAACTTCTGGTGTATCAATAACATATTCACTATCATGTAGGGCACGGAGTGGCTGATCCGTTCATATTTTGCGCAGATTGACATTATCGGGCCCCATGTCGACCGGGGAGACCAGGATTTTGTTGCCGAGTCTGGGCTTTCCTCGGTGAGTTCCTTGTCTGTCGACGTAGGATCATCGTCTTCGACGTTGTTCTCTCTCACAGAGGAGAACAAAACTATGATTGTGACGAGCCTGCATGAATGGGGGAATGAAATCGAGCATGAGGTAGGTTCTACCGATTATGGACAGAACCACGGCTTAGTTGAAACTACTGAGGTCAATAAATTGCCCGAGCTCTGCCTGAGCCATGGGACGATCTGGCATTGCCGGACAAGTCGATGCCCTCGTGACCGCTGGCATCAACCATCCGGCAGACCTCAATATCCATCACCGATGCCGCCGCCGGTCCCTGTACATCCTACTTCGATGTCGACAGGGCTTAGTCGCGGCCAAGGTCCCAAGATGGTGCTTATGGGGAGTGGATAGATTCCAACCGTGTCGAATATCCGCTTTCCACAGGGACCACCTCGAACGACGCTCATCACCGTTTCACATGGCCGCCGCGGTCGCCGGGGGCAGGTGCGGAAGCAGCCCGGAAGCGATGTTGAAGTGGATATTGTAAAATCATCTGTAGAACGGCACTCCAAGATTCGAGAAATCATAAATTGACAAATATTGGCCATGGTCTCAGCGAAGAAAAAGATTAACCTGATAGTATTCTTAAAAAAAAAAAAAAAAAAAAAAGAGCGCATAAAGTCGGTCAAAAGTCGCATACGGCGCATCATGCGTACAGTGTGCTGAACGTCAGCCGCTTGGACGCGGTGGATTTTCTGGGAAGATTTACAAACTGCTCGATGTGGGAAAGAACTTCTTACTTCGATTAGCCGGGCATGATATTTGTGGGCTTGATTTAACTCTATTACATTGTAACTTGACTTTGGCGCACACGTATAGTTGCGACCAAGATTTCAGGCTCCACCGGAGAAGGCCTGGTGATCAAAATGATGTATGTTGCATATGTCAACACTGGAGACTATTTGGTGCTACAAGTGGCCGGTAGAGTCAAGTGACCAGCCGTATACTGGATCGAGATATCGAACGGAGTTATGTCTCTTTGACTGCGAACTACCACGACTCGTGCAACGTCTTCCAGAAGGCGAACCGCTTTGAGGCTTTACGAGACCGACACCGATACGGTAACCCGAATATACGCAGCCTATGTGTAGAAGTAAAGAAGTTGGAACTTTTTCGTTTGAAGATCCCCCGGCTTCTCTGCCGTCGGGCAAGCTCTGAAGAAGGTCAGACGACCAGAGTAGGAACCGCAGGCGCGGCTTAATATCCGGTTAACCTCTCCCACTAGAAGTCAGGTTCGAGAAGGGAAGAACGGCGCGAGTTGGAATCCTTCCAAACCCAAAATTACATAGAAAATGTGCGTTCCTCATGTGAACTTCAAGTCGACGATGACGTTAGCTGTGGGGTTGCCGAGAAACTTGGGAGTCACACTCTCTGGGGTACCAAACTACCGGCCAAGAAGCTTCCCCAGCACCACACGCGGAGGGGGTTTCCCTTTGTATTCGTGGCACCAACCCCCATCACTGCTGAAAGGACTTTCCGGACGGCGGGTCCGTGGTGGGTGGATGGGTGGGTTCTCCGCAAAATACTATAGATGATGTGCCAAGCCTGCGCTCGGGTCATCTGGGGAATGAAGAGTAATGAAAGTGGTGATGGTGGTTTAAATCTTTCGAGAGGAGTATTTCGCCAGGCGGGGGAGGCCCCGTCTGATCTGCCCATGTCCCGTGAAGTCGGCGGCCCGGGTCGGCCATGGGCTCCGCGCTCGGGATTTAGCAAAGGGGGGAATCCCCCAGGTTCTGTGGAAGTTACGGCACAGGTCTTTTCTACACCTTGCCCCGAGGTTAACAATATCTTTCTACTGAGATGGATTTATTACAAGTACGAAAAAATGAGCAAAACACAACGACGACAACAATGACAATAATTAATGAGCAGCGGGTAAGACAGCCATGTTCGTCACCAGAGCACGCCGGTCGCATGGCCAAGAAACGTTTGAATGGGTGCTCAGCGGGCCAAGATACAACGCCAAGACGTACCAAGGACCAAGAGCCTTGAGGATGCTATCGAAATGGTGTTACTCCCCACATCCTGCTCTTCCATCGCAGAGGTAACAGAGCGGATAAAGTTTTCAAAGAACTGCCGGGCTGATAAGCCAAGGCGTGGCCAAGACGCTATCTCAATAGAAGCTCCGCCTGGTCTATAGGTGATCAGCAATGCCCAGCTCATACTTCGTAAATCCTGATCGTTTGAGCGAGCTTTTTTGTACACCGAACTGTACTTGATTGGGAGGGAAGGGGATGATCTCTAAGTGGCAATGGTCGGTCGCCTAAGCCATGGCGGGGACGGTAACACGGCATCTCTTTGTCTGAGTGTGTATGCCTCCGTGTTCGAGCATATAAGATTGGCAATGTCCTCAAATACGATCTGCGAAAGCAAGCGGCGGTTTTGTATGCTCTGTGCCAAATCAGGACCTCTGATGAAACCTCAAGTGCTCCTATATCTATAAGCGCTTAAATTTGCTCACGCACCCAGGACGGCGACGAAGTCCGGTATATGTTTACGTTGCTTGTATTCAGAGAAGAGGCAAGCCAAATAATTTGGTCTTTTGACTGGTTACTTTGGTAGAGTTTCGCGGCTCATCCAGCAAGTAGTATTGAAGATGGCGCATAATCCTGCTGAGTATACGTTAGTAGCATAAAGTGTCTCATACTGCGCTTTACACATTGGTCTTGCTCACGATGCTGCAGCTCGAGCAAAGGGGTTACCGGCGAGCATTTGGAACGCCAACCATCCGCCGCCGAGATCGCCAACATTAGTACGAACCTCGAGGCTAAGTATGATCTGCCATGACCGCTTTAAACGAAGAGAGAATCCAGCATGCATACTGATCAAAAGTACCACACCGGCAGAATCAAGAACCCGTTGAAGGGTATCCCGCGCGAGCAGTTGATGCGCGATGTCGAAGCTTTCGCACAGGAGAAAGGTCTGATGGAGCACCTCAAGATGCTGCGCAAAGGAGCTCTTGTGGCGCAGGATCCTTCCAACTTTGATAAGATCCGTGGAGAAGAGACACTGGACGAGGCCGAGAAGAAAGCGTTGGAGGACGAGGTCCTCCACAAGTGGCGCATGCCCGCAAGGCTCTTCCTGACCATCGCGACATGTTCCATCGGAGCAGCGGTCCAAGGTTGGGATCAGACGGGAAGCAATGGAGCGAATATATTCTTCCCACAGATATACGGGATTGACGGCCACGACGTTAGGTCGAGACTGGTAAGTTAAATGTCTAGACAGGCCATGTGTTCCGTCTTAGATTTCCACTCTATAGGTGGGTGGACAATATTAGAAAGGGAGAAGAGACGATGGGCTGATTTGGTTGATTCACACAAGATACTGGGGCTTGTAAACGCCGGCCCATACATCGGTAGCGCATTCATCGGATGCTGGCTATCAGATCCCATCAATAACTGGCTCGGTCGCCGAGGTGTTATCTTTGTATCCGCACACTTCTGTCTCTGGCCGGTAATTGGATCTGCCTTCAGTCACACATGGGAGCAGCAGCTTGCATGCCGCCTTCTAATGGGCATTGGAATGGGTGTGAAGGCTTCGACGGGTAAGGACCTCTGATTGATTCGTTCGCCTTTCTTCTCTTCGTGAGCTCAGCTGACAATGTGTTTGAAGTTCCCATATACGCTGCCGAAAACGCACCTGCATCGATCCGCGGTGCTCTTGTGATGTCATGGCGTATGCTGCCCACATTGACCCCTTCAACACTGTGAAAACTGCTGACATCGGTTCTAGAAATGTGGACGGCTTTTGGCATCTTCCTCGGCACCGCTATCAACCTCGCCGTGTATAACTCCCCGCTCAACTGGCGTCTTATGCTCGGAGCGCCCTTCATCCCTGCGGTGCCTCTCCTGTGCCTTATCTACCTGTGCCCGGAATCTCCACGCTGGTACATGAAGAAGAACCGTTACGCCGACGCCTGGAAGTCGTTGGTAGTGCTGAGGAATAACCCAATCCAGGTGGCGCGGGACATCTACTACATCCACGCTCAGCTCTCCATTGAGATGCAGATCATCAAGCAGACCAACTACGCCACACGATTTGTGCAGCTCTTCACAATTCCGCGCGTGCGACGTGCCACCGTTGCCGCATTCACCGTCATGATCGCCCAGCAGATGTGCGGTATCAACATTATTGCCTTCTATTCTACCACCATCTTCAAGGAGGCAGGTTACGACGATTTCCAGGCGTTGATCTGCTCGTTCGGATTCGGACTGGTGAACTGGCTGTTTGCATTCCCAGCATTCTGGACTATTGATACCGTAAGTGATCTTGTGTATCAGACGATATTTACCTGCACCCGCTAACTCCGATTACGTGTAGTTTGGTCGCCGGTCGCTGCTATTATTCACATTCCCTCAGATGGTGTGTTGTGACCTTCAGCAGAGAACCATTGAAAGACTTTCCCCATTGCTAATGAGATCTGCAGACTTGGACACTCTTAGCAGCAGGCTTGTGTACCTTGATGGAAATGAGCACCGCCAGGACGGCTCTCGTGGCTCTCTTCGTGTTCCTGTTTGCCGGTACGTGCAATCTCCTTCTCTCTTTGGAGAGGTGAAGAGGTAAGAAATACTAACTGAAATGGAACAGCTTTCTATTCCCCAGGCGAAGGCCCCGTACCCTTCACTTACTCGGCCGAGGTCTACCCTCTCTCCCACAGAGAGATCGGAATGGGCTTTGCGGTTGCAACATGTCTGTTCTGGGCTGCGGTGTTGGGAATGACATTCCCTTTCCTATTGGATCGCACAGGCACTGTGGGAGCCTTTGGATGCTACGCTGGCTTCAACTGCGTAGCTTTCATCATGATCTTCTTCCTCGTACCAGGTAGGTTTACCTTCAACAATACCATTGTCTTGCCCAGTCTGACGCGAACAACCACAATCTGCAGAAACGAAGCAACGCACCCTTGAGGAGCTGGACTATGTGTTTGGCGTGCCCTCCAGCAAGTTTGCGAGCTACCAGCTCCGACATGCCTTGCCGTGGTGGTTCAAGCGCTGGGTCTTGTTCCAGAGGAACGCGAAGCTTGAACCTCTTTACCACCACGATAACGAAGATGAGGAAGAAAGCGGGAATAGGTCCCCCCCTGACCGCGAGGGTAAGACTGAGTGAGCGATGCCTCGGGGTTTGATTGTCGCGGTCACATTGAAGGGCTGTCGTTCAGATTAAGATGTAAATCAAGTGAGGTTTGCTGAAGGGTAGGGGGAGGGTCGGCCGTGGGATTACAGTACAGGCAGAGTGAATTTTTGATATCAAACAGTACATTCCCTCAAGTGCTGCAGACGCCGTGATCACCATGTCAGGTCTGCTACGCATACATGCTTTGGATCAGATCAGTCGTAGCATTATCACATTGCGGTTCTAAGCTACCTGCTCAGTCTTCGATCTGATACGTACTTGATGAATTTTGGCATTTCTGCTCATCAATATTTTTCCATTTGTAAATTGTCCCCAGTAGACGGTGAAGTCCCCCCCTCTGCAAACGAGAGCTCCTGGGTTTTGCGTTTCCTCCCACCACAATTGATGCTCAGTTGACAATCCATTGCATTGTATTGAGTACAGTAAAATTACCCACAAAACCAAACAAAGTAACTAGGGACTCATGCAGCCTAGCGTTGAGATAAATTCAGCAATACGTACTGTAGTACGCTGGACCCCTGTCTCGGAGCTCCACTAGCCCTGTTCGAGGCCCGGTTCTAAGTAACAACGCCTTCCCTTCCACTTATTACCCCGCTGCTCAGCTGAACTCAGCCATGATGATGCATGTCCACCAGGGTAGGTGCTTGGTTAGCATAACCTTGGAAGCCAGTGCAGCTAATCAACCTCTGCCCGTTGCTGACATGCGGAGCGTCGGCGAGATCCACGCCAATGTAAAATACCAATTCTTCATCTCAGGAAGCAGATACTGCTCCATCGCTTCCAATTGCTGCCGACTTGAACTGCTTGGCCCGATTTCCTCTTGACCGTCCAGTCCATCCCACCTTTGCATACTCTCTGTAAGCTTGAGCTCGACGGAGCTTCATCCTTGCAGCTTCAACTGGTCTTCTAGCTTACGTCACATTTGCACAGCGGGTTGAGGCTGTGATCCCAAGCCCTAGCGAAGAGAACCAGATCACATACGCAACATTGACATAGCTCACATTTATTCACTCTTGTCGCTTATCTTGTCTTGAAAGACCTCCCATACGAATCGTGCTTTCCACATCCCATCAAAAGCTGCTGTCCACTGTTATCTGAACAACCACTGTTGCCCATCATGGACCACTTCGCCACCCTCAAGCGTCGGACGACCGACCTCGTGGAGTCCATACCCAAGAACCTGCCTACAGCCCCAAAGATGCCAAACCTACCCAATTTTTCAACCCTGCCCAGCCTACCCAGCTTGCCCAGCCTGACGAGTCTGAAGCCCGGCGCAAGATCAATGAAGGGTACTTGGCAGCACATCTCGATCCCATCTCTCCCACGATCCTCACACTCTCTCGACGTCGTGGCCGGAACGGCCTACATATTCGGCGGCGAGGTCGAGCCTCGCAAGACGGTTGACAATGATATGCACATAATCACCCTGCCGTTCAGTAGCGCTCCGGCCGATTACTACAAAGTGCCTGCCAAGGCATCCTCAAAAACCCAGCTCGCTGTGATCCCAGAATCAGTAGCCGAAGAGGCTTCCCTCACCACACCGACCGAGCAGGAAAAAGAGCCTCTAACGGACGTCCCGCTCTCTTCCCCGGAGCTCACCAAGGATGCCTCCAGCTCCGACAAAGGTAAAGGCAAGGAGGCAGCGGTCGTGGACGAGGTGCCTTCCCCCCGTCTGGGTCACGCCACTGCCGTGATCGGCTCTCGTATCTTCCTCTTCGGGGGTCGCAGCGCAGCCGCCGAGACCCTCAACGAGAACGGACGCGTCTGGATCTTTGAGACCAAGACGAGCAGCTGGTCGTACTTAACTCCAGCACCCGGCAGCCCCGTGCCTCGACCGAGGTCTTACTTTGCGGCCGTGGCCACCGATAAGCCCCGCGAGTTTGACATCAAACCCGTAAAGCGTACTCAGAGCTGGAAGGAGTGGGCCGAGGGTGACTCCGCGGAGGTCGGCATCCCACAGCGCCCCATCGCCGGGTCCGTCGCCGCCACGGCGGTCGATGAGGAGGACGCCGGTTTCGGCACCTTCATCATCCACGGCGGCTGCCTCGAAGACGGCTCGCGCACCGGCGACCTCTGGGCCTTCGACGTGCGCAGCCGCTTCTGGAAGCAGCTACCCACGGCGCCTGGGGCCCCACGCGGGGGCGCCTCCCTTGCCCTTGCCAAGAGCAGGCTGTACCGGTTCGGAGGTTACGACGGCGAGGGCGAGATAGGCGGTCGGCTTGACGTCCTCGAGCTCGGTGTAGATCAGTTCAACGATGCCGTCAGCAAGGGCGAGGTGTCCCTGGTTGCTCGTGGCGATTGGATCTCCCTCGTCCCACATATACCCACGAGTGCCGACAGTGCGGCCGGCGCTCCCCCGGCGGCCTCGGAGCCGTGGCCTGCCGCGCGCTCCGTGGCGGGCATGGAGCTCGTGCTCGGCGGCGGGGGTCGCGAGCACCTCGTGCTGCTGATGGGCGAGGCGTCGCCCTCGGCGGACGGCCACGAGGGTGCCGGCCGGTTCTGGGGCGACGCCTGGGCATTCCAGGTACCGCCGCTAGGGATGACCCCAGCGAGCTTCGCCGATGCCGTTTTGCTAGCCGTGGGCCGCCGCACGGGCGAGGGCAAGTGGACCAAGCTTGACACGCATGCCTACGATGAGGACGAGGTCGCCGACGTCCGCGGCCCGGGACCCCGGGGCTGGTTCGCCACTGCGCCCATGGGCGACCTCGAGGAAGGCGGGATCATGCTCTTCGGCGGCGTCAACGAGGCCAACCAAAGGTTGGGAGACGGCTGGATCTTGAGGTTGGAGTGATGACCGGTGGATGAGTGCATAAAATTACCATGTGACAATGTGACCCTTATTATGTTTTCTTCTTCCTGCATACACACAAACACACACAACACAAACAAGAATTTCTCCTGGAAGTGGCAGGAAAACGCCTAAGACGGTGTCAGTGAATCGGTCTTATGATCATGACAATCTTTGCTACGACATATATTTGATGAGATGAGGTTCCCTTCTCCTTTGTTTCTTTTTAAAGATGGTACTTTTTGCCGTATGCATGGAACAATCTGCAAATTTTGTGCGCACACTGGAACCTATTCTGTGCGGATTGGTGGTTATGGTATAACGGTGGTTTCTGTCGAGTTTTCTTATTATTATTATTTTGGATATGCGGCAGAAATTGTAACCAAGTCGGTTATTCGTCAATAGTACTCAATACACCAAGTAATTGACCACAAGTAATTGACCACATGAATTGGATACAAGTGTCAACTATGCCGTACCGGAAAACAACTCAATTCGAAGTGATCAAGGTTTGTACAGCTTTGAGGTTACAGATCATGGCAAAAGCAATAATAATGTATGGATTCATGGCATGTAGTGGCCAAATGCCTTGTGATTATCCCAAACTTAAGCGTGGGCACACCATCAACACGCCTCGTGAAGGAGAAAGGAAAGATCTCAGAGAACAAAGGAAGTCTTCGGCTTTCTGGCGCGTCTAAGGGTAAATCAATACAAGGTTTTACTTCTTGGTTATATACAATTCCCACGGAGCCTCTTGGCCCGATTCTTTTCCCGAACTCCGAAGCAACCACCCGCCTACAAATCCGCTCTCGTGGTCTCCGTTCCCCAGGGCTCGCTCTTCAGGTTGGTTGGGCCTCCGCTGTGTTCGCACGTCTGGCGCGCGTTGGGGCCCTGAGGGCCGGGGGCCGGGGCCTTGCCGCTGTCGCTGGCGCTCGCCTTCAGGGCGGTGAGGAGCTGCTTGGTAGTCTCGGGGGTCAGATCCTCGTAGTACTCGTCGTTGATCTGGACCATGGGCGCGTTGACGCAAGCACCCAGGCACTCAACCTCGATAAAGGTGAAGAGGCCGTCGGGGGTGGTCTCGCCCTGCTTAATGCCGAGCTCCTCCTTGATCGCCTTGACGATGGCATCCGAACCACAGCCACCGAGTTGGCAGGGAGTCTGCGTGCCCAGGTTAGTTATCTGTCTAGATTCTGAACCACCCATCTTGTTCAGATGCACACGTGCTATTGCCGAGAATATCGGAAAAGTAGGAGAGTGTATGTGAGAGAGAGAGAAAGCTCTCTGGGCGATAGATGAATTCGGCAAGGTGGGACCATTTTTAGCTTACGGTGGTGCAGGCCTGAACGTGGAACTTGCCCACGGGAGTTCGGTTGTACATGGTGTAGAAGGAGGCAACCTCGTACACACGCATGGGGGGCATCTCGAGGATACGAGCAACCTCGTTCATGACGCTGATGGAGGTGAAGCCGTGCTGGCGCTGGCCGAGGTCCAGGATGGGCATCACGGCAGCCTTCTTGTACTGGGGCGGGTAACGCTTGAGGATCTCGGTGATGATGGCCTCATTCTGAGGGGTGAACTTGAAGGGGATGCTGGGGTTGTTGTCGGGTGTGTTTCGGTGCTGCGGTTCGAGAGTCATTTGATTAGCTCATACATCCCATCCCAAGCTGAACGGTATGTAGCATCGGGAAGCCGGGGGGGCAACCAGGCTCCATCAGTGGGCAGCAGCTAGATACTGCCCAATTGATATCGCCAATGCTCCCAGATGAGGCTATCAAGCTCCGTGCTGTGTGCGTGCTTCGTCTTTTTCGCCTGGGGAAGAAACCTACCACAGAGAGCGTGTCGCTTCGTCTCGCCGGGCCAGCCGTGAAGGCGCGGATCTGAGGCCGGCACGACTTGGCGGCAGATCTGGCAGCTGTTCGAAACAGCATCGGGCTTAACTTGGACGCCATGGTGTGGTACTCGCGACTCAATGGCAGACGATGGAGGTGCTTCCTGCTGCTGAGCTTTCTTTCGACGGGATGTCGTAGCCACCAATGATCTGGGTTGATTGGAGATTCCTCCAGCGGGTCTGTGCGTCGGAAATAAGGCGACGTTGATTGGCTACGGCATCACTCAATCTTGTGGGTCCGCATTCCTACTTTACCGAACGTTCTTTTTCTCCTGAGGACGAGAGTCGCTGGTCAAAGACAGACAAAAAAGTAAACGGCATCCCATGTGTTTCCTTGCGACGAAGAATTGCTCCAACATCACAGCAATGGTAGGACTGTAGGGCGAATCTCGTCTCACAACCACGTCCTCATCTAGTGAATAAAGTTAAAAGCTTTTTTCTTTTTACCCTTTTCCCCTCCCTCCCCAGTGATTTTGAAGTTCTAGCGAAGTTGCAGTATTGCCAATGCTTTTGTGATAACCCTCCCAGCTATGGTAGTTCCACCAAGGCCGTTAGGAGAGGTTTCGATGTTTATAACAGCCATTCACGCTTGACAGTGGTTTTCCAAGGCAATGATATGGTTGAGACGATGCACACTGTGACTCGATTTATTATTTCCCGCCGATACGACTCCTAATAATGTATGGGCTGTAGAGTACAGGTGGTGCACAGCGTAGATGCCACCCAGGTGTCAGTAAATTCTCCAACAAAGATTCTTGCTAACATATATGAATTCAAGCATACACTAGATTATCTGCGAAACATCCAATAAATGAAACTTTTTTGTATATTTGCATTGGTCACCTTGGATGATTCCTTAAGACCTAACAGTCTTGAGACGAAGAGAAGTACATGTAACACATTTTCTTCTATTGGAAGTGAATGCTCCCATCTCAACCTGCAATCTACTGACTATGGATTTTACCGACCAGAATTTGCACATGATATACATGTCCAGTGCTACAGTATTGTGGCAGTGAACCCCTACCTTGGGCATAATAACCTGACGAGGTCGATATACTCGGAAGCCCCCATGGCGGTGAGTAGGTGCCACCAGCCGTGAAGCTCAAACAACCAAGCCCAAGGGAGGCCAAGCCTGTTACGGAGCTCCCTCAGCTTCAAGCACCTCTTCAGATCGATGTTCTAAATCACAAATGCACCCACCAGCAGAGCAACTGCCTTCCAAAAGCGACGAGCCAACTTGGCCTTCTCCGGAGCCGGTCGAGCTCCTCCTTTGCCGTAGTAGATGATGTAGAGCGTGCGTGGCCAGATCAGGTGCACCATGGCGCTGAACGCGGCCATGTGGATCACGATTTTGGCGGAGCGGATGTACGCGGCCGACATGGCGCAAGTGCCGAGGCATACGCCACTGTGACGAGCGAGGCGGCGGCTGGCGTCTGCCCCTCGGTGTAGAGCCGCTGCAGCAGGCAGCCGGCGAGGAGCAGCATGGACAGGTCGTCCGAGAACTGCGGCCCTTGGCGCAACGTGGCATGATAGGCCGCCGACGTGACTCCCACGAGGATTAGGGCGAAGGCCAGGGAGTCGAAGCACCGCCAGGGCGGAGCTGCGCCCTGCTTGTTGGAGCTGCCGGTTCCCGCATAGTAGAGGAAACGCAGCGCGTAGTAAACTATTCTCAGACGAGAACGAAGTTAAATAGTTAGTACATCTCTAGTAATCGTGCCCAGGTGGCCAGAGATGGAAATTTGGCGGATAATGCAATCCAAAAAAAAAAAAAAAAAAAAAAAAAGACCCCTGGGGATTCAGGTCACGGTCTAACCATAGGCAAGATTCGAGATGGTGTTGATGAACTCGGCAGCGTATCGTGTTACGGCGTAGTCCTCCTCGCAGAAACTAGAAGACAGTCATTAGGCATTACACAATAGGGCTGCTTGGAAAGGGGAAGCTCCGCCATACTTAGCCATGCTCGTCGGTGTTCCCCAGAAGCCCGAATTGGCGTGGACATCTCCCACAAAACGACGGTTATGGTGACCCATGGCTAGACCGCAATCCTAAGCAAGGCACGCTGTAGTGTTAAAAAAAAATAGTTATTCTGGTAACTAGTTACAAATTTCTGTATTGAGATCATCAGCCTCTCGGAAGCTTGGGAATTCGGGACATGGTAAACCTGGGGCCCTCAAATAGTGGTAGCAACGGACCCCGCGGGCCCAGAGGGGGCCTGAACCGAATTGCGCGCTGGCGGGTTGATAAATCGTCGCGTATGGCATGCATGTCCCTCTTCGCTTGTGGTCATTTCCCCTCGCCGTACATATACTGCACAACTTGATATTTCTCCACGCCTGATGGGACTTTCATGTAGGGTTCCCGCTTCCTCTTCACGGACGACAGCGCCGCAAACAGGAGTTTCTTCTATCTGAAGAAAAGCCAGGCGCCACCCAGTCCTGATAAGCAGCTCTATTGTCAGTGGTGTATATCGGCTTTCAGCAACATAAAAATTTCACTGTATATCTATGTACTTGGTGGGTGCGCAAGACGATAAAGGGCTAGTAAAGCCACCGAGAGAATCCTGTATCAGTATAGATTGCTAGTCTGTAAGCTAGGATAAATCCAATTAGTGTAGGCGGACAACACTCGAGCAATGACATTGACACTTTCTTCATATACGTGCAGCTTGTCCGAGAAACATTCTGGCCGATTGAAAACGGGGAGGAGAAGAGAACTCTAGCGACTAGCTATCTGACGCCTTTGACATTTCCTTGCATGTGTTCCCCCCCCTTTCTCTTGCAGTATGCATCCGTGTTTCCGGGATGAAAGAACGAAATAACTAGTTATCTGGCCATTCAATTGCAATCCAACTATATCAATCAACTCTGGAGGCTGCAGATTACTCAGCCGACTCCTTAGCTTCCTCCTCTTCCTTCTTCTCTTCAGCAGATGCATCACCGTTGGTAGCCACTGCTTCTTCAGCGGGCTTCTCAGAAGAGGCCTCTTCCTTCTTCTCCTCTGACGGAGCAGCTCCGCCCTCGGCGACTAGCTTCTTCACGGCTTCCAAGGTGGCGGCGGGGCCGCCAGGCTCGGCGACCAAGACCTTGCCGGCCTTGTTGACCACGAAGACACCGCGGGTAGTTCCCTTGGGGGCCTTCTTCAAGCCAATAGCACCGATGAGAGTGAAGCCAGGATCGCACAGAAGCGGGTATGGCAGGTTCTGCTTAGTCTTGAAAGTCGTGTTGAGCTTAGGAGAATCCCCGGACAGGCCGTAGATGGCGAGGCCATCAGCAGTAAGTGACTCGTAGTTGTCACGGAAGAGACAAACTTGGGTGGTGCCTTGATATATTTGTCAGCATTTGCGGGATGACAGCGCCAGCATAGCATACAGGGGGTGCGCTTGAATGTAGGGCACATGACCGCGGGCGGGACGAGAGAGAGAGAGCGAAAGTAGCCAGGTGTTGGGGTTCTTGGGAAAAAGAAAAAGAAAAAGAAAAAGAAAAAAAAAAAAACCGAGGGGCAGATATGTTCTTACATCCAGGAGTGGAAGCCTTAGGGTAGGTGAACAGGACCACACCGGCTTTGCTCTCATCCACGAGAGCCTTCAGAGTGGTCTTCTCGCCATCGTTAGTCTCCACCTCGCCGCCGAAGCCGTCGAGAGTGATGATATCACCAACGACGGGCTTCGAGGACTTGGCAGAGCCATTGGGCTCCTCGGCCTTGGCAGCCTTGGGCGCAACAGCTTCCTTGACCTTCGCGACGGCCTTTGCAACCTTGGTAGGCTTCTTGGCCGGCGGAGGGGGAGGAGGCGCAGGAGCTTTGCGCTTGCGCAGCTCGACGGGCATGGTGTAAGATTGGGAAAGAGAGGACGGATGGGGAGACGAAATGAGAGTCAGGAAGTCGGGGGAGAGTGGTCGCAAGCGAGCAGCGACCGTTTTCACGCGGAATTTGAAGCAAATTGACCCGAGTATGATGAGAAAACAATGGCAGCTGAGATGGGCTGTGGTGAGCTTGAGGTCGAGTGAGGTTCCCGGTCAACAGGACGTTGTCCCGGGCTCTGACCAATCACAGGACGGGCGCCATGGGAGCTCTGGTTTTGAATGGTGAGCGGGCAGGGGATGGAGTAGGGAATGCCGGCCTGGTGGCACAGTACTGCAGTGTCCTGGCCTGTCACTTGGGGGGGGGGGGTCTGGCTAGCTCTCTCTTTTTTTTTTTTTTCTCTTTCCCGGCCTTCTTCTCCCCCTTCCTTTGGTCCTGTCTTGGGGCGCCCCTCTTCTTTCGCCCTCCGATGTTCCCATGCAATGTCCGAGACTGGACGAGCGAGGCCGCTCGAGCCAGGTCGTTGGAGAGACCATTATTAGCTCGCTTTGGAGAGGGAGTGTAATAAACCAGGGTGTGGGTGTGGGTGTGGGGAAGACCCGATTCGCGTGGCTGCACCTGGCCTAAGCTTCCCCAAGGCCCCCCCAAGACGCAGAGCGGCAACAGCCGTCCTCAAACACCTGGCCAGCTAAGTTACCAATTTCCACGTGCCTGGGTCTTTGCTTCAATTGCTGTCGTTAAGTCAACATATAAGAGTTTCAGCTGTGCCTGTCACTCCTACCTGTATATTTAAACCCCGTGGCATCCACCACTCTTTTTCTATTTTTTGTTTTTGTTATTTTCTTTTCGTCTTCTGTTTCGCTCTCGCTATGTGTGCTGAAAGTATGATGAACACATCTTCGTACAGCCAAGTTTGACAAACTCCTTTGCTCTGGCCAGAGGGATTCCAAGTCGCTAATCTACGACGGGCTCAACTCGTCAAGGTGCCGGCTCGGTTGACTTAGGACCTTTGATGATGTTTCGTGGCAGCGTTGGCATTCTCCTGTGTGTATCCTTGACCACATTCTCACGTCTTCTCTGCCCCTTGTCGACATGGTGGTGAACTTTTACAGCCTTTTATATAGCATTTGAACGTGTTGCGCAGTGTAACTGATATATCAAAGATTGCCCAAACATACGGTACATGGTAGACGCCTGATTGATATTGATGCCTAGGTAGTTAGGTTAGGGCCGTAGCTACTCGTCGAGGCTGGCTACCCCATACTTAGCAGACGATTACCTACTCACCTAGGACTTCAAAGTATGCAATAATTTATCGGGGTTGTTGAGCTTGTATCAGAGCAGTCAATCTCTATCGATTTAACATCTCATGCTGAAGTGGGTAGTACCCATTCTCTAGAAGTCACGGTTGGATCACAGAATAACTTTAATTATTGTACCTCACGAACCACCTTGTCCTTTGCCCATCTCCCATCAACGCCGATCCGGGTTTAGATATGCAATGCCTCGCTACAAAATGATGAACTTGTATATATTGGAAATACCACCGGTGTGTTAATGCTTTCGTCATCCAGTGGAACACCGATGCTCTGGCATGCATAGCTTCTAGCCCAGCTTGACATAGTTACCTATAACGCTTATCAGTCATGGAAGCTTTCATGATGCGAGCTCGCGCTCATTTGTCATACCTGGAAATTGTCCTTGTTTGCCATTCAGCTTCCCGATCCACCACTCATTCTCGCTGGGTGTTCTTTTGACGATTGTGATAACATCCCCTGCTCGAAAACTCAAGTCACCTTCAGCCTGGGCTGAGTAGTCGTAAAGAGCAGTTACTGTCTCTGCACCCGTCGGTGCCCCGCTTAGACGGCTGGGCTTTGGCTTCGGGGGTGGTGGCTTCGCTTTGGCGGCGGCAGCAGCAGCAAGCCCTGGAGATGTTGGGCTCTTGAGTGGTTTTGGACTGGCAACTCCGAAACTCGGCTTGGTGGCCATGGAATACGCTGGAGGTTCCTCCTCCTCATCCTCCGCTTGTTGGCTATATGCTATTTGTGGGACTGAAGATGACGAAGAGCCTGCGGTGATCGCTGCAGGCTGTTTCCCGGCTTCAAGCGCCGGCCGGCCGTATTTTGGTGGTCGTTGACGGCCACTCGTCTTGTAGCGCACGATAGTCAACTTCTCGGCCTGCTCTTGAATATCACCTCGCTTTTGCTCGAATGCTTCGTCCAGGTCAAGGGTGAGGTCAAAGTAGCCAATATCGCAGCGTTGCATCCTTTCATGCAGGGTGTAGAAGATATTCAACTGCATGTAGTAAAACGACTGGAAGAGAGGCTGGATGAACTCTCGCTCGAGTCTGAAAAGCCGAGGTAGCTCCTCTTTCAACAGATCGTTGAAGTAGTTGAACTCCTGAGTGGCGTTCTCAACGTCGGCCTCCGCTTTCCACATGGCCTTCTCATCTTTGGCGGTCTTCTCCTTTTTGTCTTGAAGCTTTTTCAAAGTGGCGCGATGCCGATCATAGTCGAGTTGTTTGTGGTCACGCTTCGTGGCTGTTTTTCTGATTGCCTTGATGACGTCAAGCAATTCGTTTGCCGGTGCGATAACGCGGTTGTCAATCATTTCCAACTCAGGTTGCAACGTTTCCTGAAGGTCTTTAACGATGGCCTCATATTCTTCGCATGCATGAATGCCTTCTATATTACCGCTCACTTCCAGCGAATCCGGATCCGACATACGACCCGAGATAGGCTTATAGATCTCAGACATGGCTTTACTGAATTCAATTTGATGATTTAGCATGCCGTTGATGGCATCGAAATACTTTTTCGATTCATCGTGGAGGCGCTTCGTCTCGGTTTCGAGCTCGTTGAAACGTCGTTCGGCATCGATGTAAACGGGGTCCTTGGTGTGTTCCCCAATGTTGAATTTGGCTTTGAATTGTTGCGGTGCCTGTGGTTGCGCGCATTCGGTTAGCATGACACATGTCGGTGCTGACAAGAAAGCGACTTCGTCACTTCACATGGTTACATACCCGCGTCACGCTCTTTGTGAAGCCCTTGAAGCTCATCTTTCGAAAACTCTAGAGAGCTGCAACGGGAACAAAAAAAAAGTAAATGGGATGCGATAGTAGTGGCGTATTATCTCAAGCTGAAGGTGACAGCGACCTTGGGGAGAATAAAAAAAATGGATGCTTGGTCGCAGGAACAGCAGAGTTAAGTTGGTACCCAATGCGATTAATTCCGAAACAAAAATTGAGGGTATAGAGCAGAAGCGGAGCGGAGCAAGTGAGGGCAGAGCAGAGCAGGCAGATGAATTAAAGAGAGATTCTTATGGCGGCGCAGGTGTGCGACGGGTCGCGGCTTTTAGCACGTTCGCCGGCTTTCTTTTTGGTGACGAGGTTATCCTTCTAACTTAGTGGCAGTGCTGGTGCTGATTCTTGGTATTTGGCTTCATCACCAGCCCACTCGCTCCCTCCGGATCACCTGTCAGGCGTGGCTTTGTGGCGGTTCAGAATGGGGCAGATCCAAAGGATTGATTCAAGAAGCCTGAGCAGCGGGAAGTCGATGAATGTTCAATTCAGGAGAAGCTGGGAGCGGGAGATGTCTCTCTCAAGTCTACGATGTGTTCGCCCAAACTTTCCATGAATCGTCATATTCGCTCTCCTCAAGCCCACCATCCATGCCATTTGTGACCATGTGCCGAAGGAACCGGATGTGCCTCTTCTCTAGTGTGGCCAACCAACGTCAGCGGGGTGTGGGCATACGTCACAGAGCTCCCGAGCTCCCCTTTTTTTTTCTTTTCAGGGCTAGTTAAGGCAATGCAGCAAACATTGATTGAATGTACGCCAGAGACCCTATTGTGGTGCCTAGGGTAGTTTTTCGCACCCAACCTGGGTTAGGTCAAGCCCCCAGTGCCGATACCTACTAGTCACAGGGCTCCCCAATGAAAACGAGTGCGCGCATCAATATTTAGTCCGAACCCGCCATTCTCGAAAAAGTCTCCGCGGGCGTTGGGTACAATGTTGGTTAGCAAGCCCATGGGTCAGCAAGGTCCGACTTATCACCGAAGCCGGCGTGCGGTGTTGGAAGCTCGGATCCGCCATTTTTTTCTCCGCCATGTTAGCATCGGCTCTAACTTTTTGAAATTGCCATTCCCTCCAGGGCGTCGCGACTTCCGTTCTTTTCCACGTTCACCATCTTCCTTTCTATCAATATCACATTGTAATACTCTCAGATCTCCATTATGGCGAACGTTGCATCCTCTGCAATGAGGCAGGCAGCTCGCCTGGGCCTCAAGCAGACCCTGTCCCCTCGCGGCGCACCCGCGCTATCCAGAGTCAGAGCTGTAGCTTCAGTATCAGCTTCCAGGAGAAGCTATGTGTCCGGAACGAAGCAGCAGAATGCGCAAGTCAACATCGAGACAGCGATAAAGCTCGATAGGAAAGATTTCACCAACGAGAAGGGCGAGCTTGTGATGCCTGGCTCCGCTAACCCTTCTAATGCCACCGTCAGCCCCATGGCCGACGTCCTGAAGGAGGCAGCTTTGATGGAGGAAGGTCAGCGGCCCATATATCTCGACATGCAAGCTACCACGCCCGTTGATCCCAGGGTATTAGATGCCATGCTGCCGTATTTCGTGGGGGTCTACGGCAACCCGCACTCCCGGACTCACGCATACGGATGGGAGAGCGAGAAGGCTGTCGAAGAAGCCCGAGAACACGTTGCGAAGCTCATTGGCGCAGACCCAAAGGAGATTATATTCACAAGCGGCGCCACTGAAAGCAACAATATGAGCATAAAGGGCGTGGCACGATTCTTCGGCCGATCCGGCAAGAAGAAGCACATCATCACCACTCAGACGGAGCATAAATGTGTCCTAGACAGTTGCCGGCATCTCCAAGATGAGGGTTTCGAGGTCACCTATCTGCCTGTGCAGAACAATGGTTTGATCAATATGGCAGAGCTGGAGGCTGCAATCCGCCCCGAGACTGCGCTGGTCAGCATTATGGCTGTCAACAACGAGATCGGCGTCATTCAACCCCTTGAGGAGATTGGCAAGCTTTGCAGATCAAAGAAGGTCTTCTTCCACAGTGATGCTGCTCAGGCCGTAGGAAAGATTCCCTTGGATGTCAATGCCATGAACATTGACCTGATGTCCATTTCATCACATAAGATCTACGGCCCCAAGGGCATCGGCGCATGCTATGTCCGTAGAAGGCCCAGGGTTAGGCTCGATCCAATCATCACGGGAGGTGGGCAGGAACGAGGTCTTCGCAGTGGTACCCTCGCTCCACCTTTGGTTGTGGGCTTCGGTGAGGCTTGTAGGATTGCCAAAGAAGAGCTTCCGGTACGTCTCCACATTTACTTGCCTATCACACCTTTTGACTTTTCTACACTTCTCGCATATGATGAACCGCTTAAAACATGCATGGCTTGCTGAATTCCTTGACCGGAACTCGTTTGTTGATTTAAAGCACATATGTCTGATTCCCCTTTATGCGAAAACAATTTCATTACGTTGCACATGTTCGCATGGATCATTCAAATGACTAATGCCCTACTAGTATGACTCGAAGCGCATCAAGTATCTATCAGACCGCCTGCTGAACGGTTTGTTGGCACTGGAGCACACCACGCAGAATGGGTCACCCGAACACTTCTATCCAGGCTGTGTTAATGTGTCTTTTGCTTACGTCGAGGGAGAGTCACTTCTGATGGCTTTGAAGGATATCGCTCTTTCTTCAGGCAGCGCTTGCACCTCTGCCTCACTTGAACCCAGCTATGTGCTCCGGGCCTTGGGTAACAGTGATGAGAGTGCTCACAGCAGTATTCGATTTGGTATTGGACGTTTCACCACAGAGACTGAGGTTGACTACGTCTTGAAGGCAGTTCAAGAGCGTGTTACCTTCCTTCGCGAGCTGAGTCCTCTGTGGGAGCTGGTGCAGGAAGGTATTGACCTCAACACCATTGAATGGAGCCAGCACTAAAGCGATGATATGCCTGCGGAGAATGGAGTTCTTATTTCGTGTGTGACTGGGTATGGCGGACTCGGTGGGTGGGTGACAACAGAATCAAGCCCGATATATTATGACTATGATCCCGGGGATGCTTTGGCGGCATCTCGTGTATATTATTATTGAGCAAAGTGGGCCAGCAAGCATCGCTTCGCCGGACCCCGTAGCGCTCGTTAGAGCGGCAACTGGGCAACTCCTAACCAAAGTTTTGGGGGTTAGCGGACTGGATAAACGGTGTAGCGCTAATTCAGGTGGAAATGTTAAGATATCATCCAGCCAAAGTGTACACGCAACTACTTGAGATAGAGGTCTTTTCAGTTTAGTTCTCTACTTGAGCACCTCTATGGAGGCAATGTTTGCATGGATCATCGCAACACCGTCAGTTCCATCACCATTTTCCACTTGCGGCAATTTTAAAAGTAAATGGTGATACTCTAAGCAGTGAACCTTCATTTAATAGTGAGTAGTAACTATTTTTGCATGGGGTGTCGTACCGAGCCTGCCTTTAGTCAACTTGAATCCATAGAAGCCATGGCAGACCAGCTCAACCTATGCATAAGCTGAGCAGCAAGGCAACACGAGGCAAGGCAAGCAGCAGAGCGAAAGTACGGATATTCACGGACCTTCGAATATTTCTTCTTGATTCTAGCCAAGTGATGTGGCACGGCGTCGTGATCTATTTACTGGCTTCTAACTCCTCTCGAGCTTGGAATTCCTGTTTGTTCCGACCTGCAGCATGCCTAATTTCATCTTGCTGTAGTTCGAGGCGCAGCAGGATGATACCAGTGGTAGAGGGGCGACAGCGCTGTTCCAGATCTTAGGGGTGATGTGTGGGGCCCAAGCCCTGCTGCCCATGACATCATCACTAACTGATTGCTAGCAGCCCAAGTAACCACCACCGCGCCTACTTCGTACGTGCCTTCCACCACAAACAGATGCCCACCACACCAATCGAGATTAGGTAGTGTCTGAAACCCGGATCTGGAAAGGGCTTCGAAACCAGAAAACCCACGCAGCTACAGCGTATAGTTTAGAATGGCGTAATGCTATGACGCCATTGCTCGGCAACCGCCCTCATCGTGCCACGCTATTGGTCGCCGGGTGCTGCGAAACATCCAGCAGATGTGTGCAGTTTCCACACGGTTCGCGAGAAGATTTAGTGGTAGTCGCAGTGCTCTTGCTGCGTTTGCTTGGATTGCTGAAACTAGGCTGGGTTATGTAGTAGAGTATGTATGTTGTTGGTCAAGTTCCAGGTAGCAACTTTCTGAGAATTGCGTTTGCATTCACATGAGCTCTTACGCAATTCACCCTCAACTGTTCCACATATAAGTAACCTCACTCCCTCCCTCTGCTCAACCATATAATTTCGCCCACACACTTCAACGCATATAAAACAAACACCAACAACTCTAAAGCAAGCTTCTAACTGTTGCGACTATCTACAGCATAGAACACACTACAAAACACTCATCATGTCTTCAAACGATAACTCCTCTACTCTCAAGTCTTACGTTGACTCAGCTACTGGTATGGTCCAGGATGCCTTCGGCAAGCTGACTGGAAGCACGGAGGATCGGGCTGAAGGGCAAGTCAAGCAAAATAAGGCTGAGGCTGAGCACGATGCTTCCCACGCCACTATCAAGCTCCCTGGCGCTACGGCCACAGCCTCGGGCGTCACCCGTGACGATCCTGATCGCGCCGCCGGCAGCTGGAACCAGACTGTCGGTGCCTTCAAAGAAGGTCTCGGTGGTGCTATTGGCTCCGAGGTAAGTAGAAGAATGAATTCCAATTACCTAACATAAGTAGTGCGTAGGCTGATTTTAAGTATGAATAGAGCTTGAAGCAAGCTGGCCGCCAGCAAAACCGTGAGGGCCAGGAACAGGAGGCCCGTGGCCAGGTTAATGACTACACCAAGGGTCTTGGTGACCGTGCTGCCGGTACCATTGGCGGTGCCGTTGCTGGAATTACTGGGAACAAGCAAGCCGAAGCTGAATACCAGAAGCAGCACGATCTGGGAAAGACGGCCCAGCGTGGTGCTGAACATGACATCCTGAAGCAATCCAACACCCCCAAGGAGTTTTAAAGGATTGGAGATACCGGAATAAGACCGTTGCTGTCATTTGGAGGAATGGACACCTGATACCCAAGAACCAACCCAATTGCGAAGGGATTTGGTTTGGCATGAATTTGCTAATTATTCACACTCACGTAGATGAAACATGATATTTTCTCTTCACAAGAATAATCTCCATGACTCCTTCATATATGTGCTTGGCCATTGAGTTGAATATGTAGTATATTGTACTTGTATATCCACAGCCGGCGATGAGTATATATGGAGATCAGATATTCGGTAATCAACACAGACCTATCCAGCCACCGGTGTTTCTGTAAGATAGACACAACCGAACATGGGAAACAAATGGGAAAAACACTGGTGATGTAGGATAATCTGATAGAAAAGTGAAACTTCTCGTAGATGCTTAGTGGAGTTACAAAGGTCTCCGTTCTTCTCCGAGTTCCATTATGCATGATGCTTTGCTTGACAGGCAAAACCTGGAAAAGAGACAGTCACAGACAAGCCTTCTAATGGAACGCGCGCAATACAACATGTTCTCCACTGCGGGAGATAGTTCGGAAAATGAGTCATAGTAATGAGACGGAAACAAATGACTTGCATCGGCCAAAGACACAAGTGGCGATACCGATGATAGATGGGAGAAGTTACTACCGAGTCTCTCATGTGTACTCTCATGTGTACTCTCATGTGTACTCTCATGTGTACTCTCATGTGTACTCTCATGTGTACTCTCATGTGCACTCTCATGTGTATCTAATACTTCCTTTCATGGAGGAGGACTTGATCTTAGTTCGAAACCCCGTGTGATTTCCACGTTGGAGAGCTCCCAGGCAGGTCGCTTCAGCAGCGTGCCTCATTCTGCTGACATCTCACTGGTGTGGGAGGCGATAGACAGGTGTCTCCGGTATGGACCTGGTAGCCATCTCAAGCTTAGCCCAGAATAGCCAGAGTCCATAAAGTCGCTATCTTGTTGTTCCGCTGGTGTAGAGGTCTCTTGTCGCTGCGTGCCGCCTCCAACCAATGTGGCTGCAAGTCAATGACTCCCTCAACAAAGAACATCATTGTTGTCTTCTAAGGTCTTTCGCAGATGTCAATTATAAGTGGCTTGGAGGGGTTTTGGGCTCTGCTTCACTTGTAAGATCACGCTCCATCTCTACACTGCTTATCGAGGACCTGGTGGATGCTCGTTATCAAACAAGCAGCTTTCCAGCTGTGTCATTGGTATTCCAAGTCCGAGTTTTTCCACCTCTAGAAGAGGATTGGCTGGATTCTATAGGCCGATTCTGAACAATGATTATGGTTTCTTGACATTCATCCTGAGAACTTCTCTATCGCCACCCTTCCCCATCGACTCTGTCCAATAAATAAATCGGGACGTGTGGGACATTCTCAGCCATCCATTCCCACTCTCATTTTTTTTCTTCTGATGAAGGCCCTTGTTCATCGGACTTTGTTCATGGTGACACAAACGCTCGCGCACTGCGGGTAGTGTGGTCAGCAGAAGGACATCGGGTTCATCAAGCAAGCACCAGGTGCTTCGTTTTAGTTTCCGACGCAGTTCAGACGGTTCAGTTTCTGCAAGGATACTAAAGCAGCAGGACGTAGGAGCCACACCGCCTCGTGGTACTTCACTTCAGAAGCCCCTTGAGGAAACATGCTTCTACTAGACAAGGGTATATACATAGGTTAGGGCTCCTGCATTGGTTACTGTGACCTGCTGCAATCTGTGACCCCCACTGAAAACCACGCCCTCCGCACCGCCAATTTTTATTTTATTTTTTTACACGATTTACAGAAGGCCAGAGTACGGGCAGAAGCCATCAGAAGCAAGATATTGTCAAGCCTAAGGCGCAACCCTTGTGCCCCCTCAAAACAAGTGCTTTTCATTCGGCCTGGTCCTTGCCCGGTGATTTGAGTTCCTTTCTAAGTGGAGTCTGGGGTAACACGACGCGAAGGCAAGATCACGAAGTTGCGTTGCCAGAGACAAGAGGAAGAGAACGAGGAAATGTCGCTCCATCACTATTAGGCGAGAACTAGGAATGCACGTGGTTTTTACAGACAGAGATTTAGTTAATTTTTGGCCCCCAAGCGGTCTTGTATTATAGCAGCGGGCGTGTGTAACGGGTCGAAGTGTCAGACAAGATATTCTGATTGGGCTGTAATTTCAACGTTTTAGACCAATCAAGGTCCAGTGGGAAGAATACTGTAGCCCTCGTCTATAGGGCTAAAACTCGCATCATGCTGGGAACTTCGTGCCAAGAAATTGTCATGGCTCCCAGCGCATGGCACCGAGTCTGATGAACCTATAGGCTTCGCTGGGTCCAGAGCTGCGGGTATGACCGACAGGGACTTGCTCACCCTCTCCTGGGTTTGGCTCTTGGATCCATGTTTCTTCTGAATCCTTCCCGCAGCTAAGTATATTTCACTTTCTAAGCAAAAGAAGCCGGGAACCCCAAAAATACCTCACGGTGCTGCTTTATGTCTTCCCTTCCCGGGCGCCCCAAACCATGGGGGACGCCCTTCGCCTGAGAGCGAGAGAGGCTCTCTCGCTCCCCCCTGGAACCGCCGCCTGGGGTTTGGCGAAATTAATTCCATCCCGTCTGCTACCGGGTGCTTTGCCAATGACTGCATCACCTAGTCACGGACAAGAGTGGAAGAGCCAATCGGCCCAGAAACAATCAAATCAAAAGCACGTAGCGACGCAGAAAGCTGGATCCGCATGACATTGAACAAGTGATACTGTGAATCATAGGAAAGGGCGCTTACAGTACAGCACAGCTAGTACCAGTCCGCTGACCGCCGATGACCGTGTTTGGTGATCCACTCGGAGCCTCATCATCCCTTCTCAATTGGCAGGATTGAGGGTTGTTCTGCGGCATGCAGCCCTATGCTAGAGTGACTCAGGTGAGGAAGCGAAGTTTGCATTAGAGGCGGTACATTTCTGCGAGACAGAATGGAGAGCGAAGCCGTCATTTCGAGCCCATCATTGCATGCATAACAGGCGGAAGGCGCGAGAAATGGGCCCTGCCAGGCAAGAATACCCCCGAGTGGCGAATGCGCGGCTCTGATTGAATCCTGTACGATGCTATCAGGTGACGAATTACACCAGCTGCATGCCTTATTAGCTCTCCGGGGCGGCCTACAGTGGAGTCTGCCTTGTTTGTGGAGTTTTTGCAAGGTTCCCCCCAATTGGGAAGTCCAGAGCATCTCTGAGCGACAAACCAAGAGCCCCAAAAAGCCCTTCCCCATCGCTCGCCTCTGCAACCTCTTGGAACCTGACCCGAAACCATTTGCCCGGCTCCAAGTCCCGGGAAGAAGAAAGCACCTTCATGCTCCTTCGGCCTGAAGCCACGCGCGTCGTCTTCCCACTGTCAGGCTCCAGTGGTCCGGGTGTACGAGCTTCCACAGAGAGCAGCCTATTTCTCTCATGCACGGCGGGCACGCTTCCTTGCCAATCAACGCGGCCAAGATGCATGTCTTATCCTAGGTCTAGGGTTCCGGAGCTAGCCCGTGTCCAGTCCTGTCTCTATCACAAGATGTCGATCCCTGTCTGCCCCAATATGCCATCGAAAATGTGCAAGCTCTCACCCCCCTTTTTATTTTATTTTATTTTATTTCCTCAAGGTACGTAGTATTTTGTTCTCCCATGCAAGCCTGCCACTCGAGCTCTCCCAGCGCCACTCCACTTGCCGGGATGTTCTCGCTGTTCGGTGAGAGTTTGGGATACAGGGAGTGGGCCGAGAAGCGCCTTACGAAGGACCATGCATCCAAGTAGCTATACACTGGGAATACGTACAGCCTGCAAGGGAAAGGAAAGGCCGAAAACCTTGGAAGCCCCTCTTCACACTGTCAGAGTCATGTCCTAGCCCCCCACTGTGGCAGTCGTTTCTCTATCGCCGTGCGCTTCCGCAGCCAAGCATTACCAACGGGGTTTTGATGTCATTGAGATATCCGTCCCTCCAACACCTGCAGCAACAGTCTCTAGTATGGACCATCGCGGTGGGTACAAGGGTCTTCCAGCCTCGCGTGCCATTGTACCCGAAGTAAATAGTACATTAGTAATGAGTTACAGTGCTGACCTTATCCCTCTTTTATCCAATAAGTAAAATGATGGAGGGAGTTCCATTGAGTGGGTTCCCCCACACCATCTTCTGCCCAGGGCAATATTACGTATTGTCGTTCCTGAGATTGCATCGTCCTAGCTCTCGGGACATGGTGTAACCGGGCAATTGGGACCCATGTGATTCTGCAACGCTCGTGCTTGTATGTCTATACTCCCCCATCGATGTTATATTGTTGTCAAGCCATGCTCAATGCTCTGCAGAATTAGGGCTTATCAAGATGGTCAAACGTGACCCCGGGGAAGACTTTCAACTCCGGAATGTACATCAGGCAACACCGGTCTATGCCTATTCTACGTACGACTAGGTGCCAATGAGTGTTGTGGGAGTTAACCATTCAGCTTCAAGAACCCAGGATCTTGGACAGAGAACCCACTCGCCTTGCATGAGACGATTGCAAACTTGACTGCTCCTACGAGTCGACATAAGTGCCGATAATATCGGAGTGAACGGGTTAAGAGAAGATACCAGCCCACTCGTGACAAGATATCTCTTCAAGCGGCATCATATATGAAAGTTCACGCATGCCCTGTCCCGCACTACACGGTTTGCACAAGCTGAAACCAGAACGAATACAAAGGGGTGGTAGTTCCATGGTTACATCTGCATGTGTCTGGACCCCCAAGAACTTCCAACGAGATATACTACTGACGACCTCGGCAACGCAATCCCTGGAACTGTCATTTGGTCTTTGTACAACGTCACTGTACACTGCTGCTGGGTTGTTGGAGCAACCTCGAGGGACGTCTTGTGTACTTCGTTGAGACTTCGTCTTTATACCCTATCCAACTATCGTTGAGTCAGCGGCTGTATTGTGTTTGAGAATCCCCGACGGTTAGACTTCCCCCTATTCGCTGCCACAGGGTACGTTGACACACACCCCTTACGTCCGCAACAAGACACACTCGCCATTTGGGAATCGACGGGCCCCTATATGAAGACCTATGATACCCAGAGATTCAATAATTTTTGCCATTCAACATGTCCAAAAGATCCACGACAGCTATGATGCATATTGCTATAGCAGGCGGAGGCGGGTTCGCCAGTATACTTTTGCAAGAGCTTGCACAGAGTGCGCACGCTCTTCTTGTCCTATCAACCAGGGTAAGAGTTCGGATCTCAGCACGTTTACTAACTAGTTCTCCTGCTAACTATGAGGCGAACAGCCACACCCCGAGTTTGAGTCGGAGTATGACTGCCGGGTTGCTGAAGTTGACTTTCTAAACAATATGGAAAACCTTCGATTTGCTCTTCAAGGTGTCGACATCGTGATATCAACTATTTCTGGGACGGAACAGGTGAACCTAATCGACGCGGCACGACGCTCTCGGGTCAGCTGCTTTGTTCCTTCAGAGTTTGAAGGTGCTCTCAACCACCGGCCCACGGATGACCCTATCGACCGGGGCTCCCGAGCTGCGCTGGATCTGTTGCGCAGGTGGTCATCATCCAAGTCCTCGCCAATGCGATTCACGGTGTTCTCCTGTGGCCTGTTCTATGAGCGCTTCGCCCCAGGGGGGCTTGCAGCTTATAACATGGGGTCCAGCTGGAACATACCAAACCAGGGCGACTATCTAGTCGATCTTGGCGCCTGCACAGCTGAGATCCCACAGACCAACTCTCAGGGTCGGCAAGTTCACATCACACTTACATCCGTCTACGATGTCGCCCGCTTTATTGCTGCGGCTATAGAGATGGGTATCGATCACTGGCCACGGGAGTTCAAAATGCGCGGCGCTCATGTCACAACTCAGCGCTTGGTTGAGATCTGCCAAGAAGTCAGAGGAGGTAAGTGTTGAATAGGCTTTGCCACCTCGTACTCTCGATGTTATCATACTAAACACGCTGTTCCTATAGTTGAAATCACGACCATCTCGAGACCATATCAAGAGCTACTGGACTGGCTTCAATACTATGAGCAAACAAATGACGGGCCGAAGTGGTATCAGATGATTCACATGATACAGACTGCGAACGGCCGTTATCATTTCAGCGACGCCAACCTCAATGAGCTGGTCAACGTTCAACCCATTGGCCTCCGCCCATGGCTTGAGCATATCTGGGGCCCCGCAGTGTAGCTTGCGGTTTAACGATCTGATATCTTTACCCCAGATGCACTTCTTAAGTCGCCTGGCTGCTACTACATGTTCTGCTCTTTTACACTTTCGCACATGTCGTATCTATTTTTGTCCTTTTCTTCTTCTTAAAACCCTTCACAAATTCCCTTCCTATCGTTCGTCTTGGTAGCGGTGTTCAAAAACATCTGCACCGTGTACCTTCTCACTACCACAAACTTGTTATTTGCATGGCTTAGAGAACGGCTCTGTACGAAGCTTGTGTATCATGTTCCTCCTGCAAGAGATCCACGCCTCATTCTGTCACTCTCATTTTTATTTTGGAACGAATGTTAGAACTGGACTGCATTCACATGCAAACTTGGGGTTCTCAGCATTTACTGTGCGTGTGGTTGGCTATGCTTCGTTGGCTTACTTCACTACTCCGGCTAGCAAAACAGATTAATACGTGTTTCAAACCATAAAAAAACCCGAGAATAACGGTGTACTTATTTCTCATGCTTTGGGATAAAAAAAAAGAAAACGACGGTAGCACGTCCGCGCTGATTAGTAGTATATCACTTATCACCAATTGTATTTGCCACAAGCCAGCCACGGGTCAGAAGATGGTCGTTAAGCGGTCCATAAGACACGGCCTTTAACAAAGGGCCGATCGGTGCCTGCGAGCAATAGTTTGCATGGCTTGTAATGATAATAATGGGGTTATGAGGCGGTTTGGGTGCAAGCAAGCAGCGCCCTCACTTGCTTCTCACCTCGGGTAGGCAAAAACTCGGCACACAATATGATCTTACCCACCACTCTACACGAGTTCCTCACCGAAACTGAGCGCGCTGTCATTGGCGGAACTTGAACGCAGGCCGCAAACCCGGCTGTGCAGCTTGCATGCATGATGCATAATTGCATTGGGCGCCCTATTGGAACTGAATACCAGGGAAACAACCCCCTCGGCACCCCAAGCTTTGCTTCCATTTGGACCTTCTAGAACATTGCTTGATTCGTCTAGTCCGATACCCTCTTTGCGTTGGAGCCTCCTGTCTTGTTGAATTACGAACAGCCAGCCCCCTAGGCAGAGAAGACGTCTGATGGACGATCCGTGAGCCAGCCTGCTGGCTGGGGATGGCTGTTTGCTCTCATCTCGATGCAGTTCACGTTCGGGTCAAACATCCCTCCCTCCCTCCCTCCCTCCCTGCCTCCTTCTCTTGTTGGGGTTTGCTGGGGGCCTCGTCTGCCTGGCCGGCCGCCCCGTGATATGCCCAGTCCATAGTTTCGGGTGAAGCAGATAGCCACGCTTGACGCAGCCCTGATTCAAGCCCTCATCCAACTTTTACACCCCCCACTCCCCCTCTGTCTTATCATTTTCCTTTAACCTTACACCCCTATGCATAATGATGTTGAAATTTTGGCGAGGTTTCCGAAAGGAAGTCTCGTATCGAGCCCCCCGACTCCTTGTGTAAGTTGAAACCCCCTATTTTCCCCCTTATCCCTATATGCCCGCGAGTAGCCGTCCTCCTCGAGCCAGCTTCTATACCGTAAACACTTTGCCAGCATGGTTCTGTGGCTTCAGCTCCATCGCACAACAACCCCACACCCCCTTTCTTTATGACAGTTCTATGCTCTATTCCTCACCGAACTCGGTTACAATCCACAGGCAGAACTTTTCCCACTCCACCGCCCACTCTCTGAGCCTCTGCGCCTTGATGCCATCGCCCACACTGGCCTCCTTGACATCCCTGCTCCACGCATCGGCGGACTGGTCCTCGAAGGCGGCCCAGCGCACGCTGTTCTCGGCGAGGGACCCCAGGCCCGCTAGCCCGAGGTTCTCCCACCCCTGCAACGCCTGCCAGAAGTCGTGGGTACTGCCCGCCGTGTCCTGACCCAGCATGGCCGGGTCGTCGTTGCACAGGCAGCAGGGCACGCCGCGGGCGAGCAGCGCGGGTAATGGGTGACTCATGACGGAGCCGCAGAGGCGTAGCACCTCGTTGCTGATGGGGCAGCTCTCGATGAGGATGCGCCGGTCCCGCACCAGGTCGATGAGCAGCGGGTGCTTGTACAGGCTGAAGCCGTGGCCGATGCGCCGGGTCCCCAGCAGCACCGCATCGAAGAGGTTATGATCCGTGTCGCTGCCGGAACCCAGGCACTCGCCGGCGTGGAAGAAGAAGGGCACGGTGACTCCCTCCTCGGCGCACTGCTTCCGGAACCAGAAGAGCTCCGCCAGGAGGTCCCGCAGCGGCCGGCCCAGGTCCTCCTGCCCCACCAGATCGTAGCCGGCGATTAGGTGCGGGTGGGTGATCTTGGTCGTGATGCAGTTGTCCATGTCCTGGATGATGTCGCGCGTGTTCCTGTTGCGGATGGAGGCCCAGATGATGCGCAGCCCCCAGAATCCCTTCCCCTCGGCCGTTGCCTGGAAGGCTTTGATCTCCTCGTCAATGACGTTCATCATGGCCGTGTAATCTGACTCAGGAGTTTCGCTCTCCAGGCGGTAGTAGTCCAGAGCCCAGGAGAAGCGGAGCTCGGCGTAGTTGACCCCGTCGGCTTTGAGCAGGCGCATCATCCGCCTCAGGAACGCCCGGAAAATGGGCTCGTAGTGGATCATGGAGCTGACGGCGGCGAAGCAAGAATAGAACTTTGCCCAGATCTCGTCGATGCCGTGGTGCTGTGCCACGGCATCTGTGCGAGAAAGCGTGCATCGGCTGTACAGCCACTTAAGGCAGCCCTCTCGGCCCCCATCCGGAAATACATCAGCAACCTGCGTGATTTTAATCAGTGATTTTGGCTTGTAGCTCTCGTCCCATATGTTTCCCTCAGTGATGTCCTTTTTCTGAAAGCGAAAGGTTAGCGCCGCTCCCGCCAGTGCCGCGGGGGTTGTCAGCGGTCGGTCCGACGCGATATGCATCCCCGGAGTTTTGAACAGGGTATCCAGCACAAAGTGGAAGTCTACCATGGCGTCCATGTGGGCGTGGAGTAGCGCACCTTTCGGCATTCTGCGGACGATTTTCCACAGCTGGGTCGACTCCATGAGCTCCTTGGACAGCGAGAACATCATGCCGGGGTAGATTGTGAGGCTCTCGGCCTGACGAGCAATCGAGTCCTCGAGCTGAGGGGTCCAGATCGTCCGCTTCTCCTCATCGCGTATACGGGCAACAATATCGCATGCCTTCTTCGCGATGGGGGAGAGATTCTGGCGGAAAGACGCATCTATGGTATAATATATCAGAAGATCTACCGGCAAGCTATACCCGCCGGGGGGGGGAGGTTGGAGGGGGCCAGGGGGCAAGCATACCACTGCGGCTCTTGTTCTCCTGCTCTATGAGAGACTCGCGGCCTGCGAGATATTTTTGAATAAAAGGGTCCTCGACAGCGGGGATGGTCTGGGATATCTCCTCCCACTCCTCATTGGTCAAGGGCGGCATGGTGATGACCGTGTGCTGTGTTACGTGGTTGTTGTGACGTAGCTCAGGCTGGCACACGACTTATGGCCTCGTTTTGCGTCTTTGCGAACTGCGACGGTGGTCTTGAGGATTGAATACCCGGCCTATATTCTGCAATATAGACGAGAATTTCAGAAGAAAATACTGGTTGTTGCGATGTTAATATACAGATATCCGAGTGAGTCAAGTCCAGGGCGAGCACATTGGAATAAAAACCCCGGGGCAGGTGGGAACTGTCGGATTTGCGGGGCGGGGCGCAGGTCACGGCGCGCATTTCCTGTAACGCCCCGCAGGTTGTGCACCACTCCGGGGCGCCTACGAAGCGCAAACAAGCCAGGCAAGCAAACAAACAAGCAAAAGCACCAGGCGGGCGGGCAGACAGGTGAGCCGTGACTCACTCGGGCGACTGCGAGGCTACTTTGAACGAAAAGAAAAATTGTAAAAAATTTGTCTCAGCCTTTCCAACTTTGGCCTACCGAGCTGGCAGACCGCACAACTAGTGTCTGATTCCAGGCCCGTGATCTCCAGGGAGTGCATTTTCGCTGGTGTTCTACGTTTCTGGCCCCCAACCCCTGATTTACATAAGCCCGGCGGCCACCCCGCCCCCCGGCGGTCAACGGCGGCTGCGGCGGAACACGGACGGGGGAGTCCCCGCTAAATCACCGTCCGCGATGCAGCGCGACTCCACCGCCGACGGGCTTGGGCTTCACGCGGTATAGCACGAGAGTGCACACGCGCGCTCGTAATGGCTGGGCAACGTGAGTACAAACTTCCCCCTATCTTATTTACTCGAATACAGAGCACATCATAAACGAAATCAAAAAAAAAATTTAAAAACATTTACCTGATGCAAGATAAAAGGATATTTTTTTTCGGCTTCTTTTGTCTCAGAAATAGACGTCTAAGTCATGCTTAGTTGCGATCTTAAGGGGTTTCCAGCTCAAGTTTCTATGGATTACCAAAGCAAAACCTTTGCAACTCGCAGTTATCAAGTCCAGGAATCCAAAACCAACATCGTTTCTCCTAATTAATACTCATCTCGCTTAGCTATGCAGTGGATTCAGAAAGTCCCGGGGGAGATGACTCTGGCGCCACGTCCACAGAAACGACTGTGGAAAACAAAGTAGCTGTCCGCGAGGGAAATCTAGTGGTTATTGGGAAGGACGATACTCCCAGCCCACGCTTTACAACCCGGGCAAGCGGATTTTTGAACTCCTTGGCTCTCATGAAGGCGTGTGACCATGACAGCTCGGAGATGAGTAACCTAAGGGTGGCATCCGATGTTTTTGGATCTAACAAAGGTGCATTGGAAGACGCCCTCACACCGGCCCTCGAGGTCATCAGAAGGGCATCATCCAGGTTCAGACATTTGGGGAAAAGAACATTGCAGATTGTGGGAACACATGCTACGTTACAGGGCCATTCGAAATTTCTCACAAGCTCCCTCTGGGGTTGGTTTGAGTTGGGTCAGTGTATTCGAACCGTACCCGATACTTTGATGCCTTCTCTCTGGTACTTTCCTGAGTATATCTCGCATTTCAGCCAACCAGACATCGGATTCGGGAGTCCAACGTCAATACGGCCGGCAGCCGCACGCACCAGGTCCCTCCCTCCGTGAATCTCGCCGAAGAGTGGTGCAACTCTATCGTCTTCGGGCTGCTGTGCCCGGTCCCAGCCACCGTCGAAACAATCACACTAACGTGGAGAAGGTATGCACGGTTCTAATGACTGGTGTGTGTTTGCTGTCCAGGTTTGAGACTTGATTTCCCATTGCGATTCCGAGTGTTTGCGTAACCATGCTGCTATTGTTGCTGATGTTGATGCTGTTGTCGTCCTCGCCGCCGTAGTCGTCTATACCCACAAGCCGAGGATATGGCGTTTTCCTCTCATTCAGCTGCCAAGGCAACGGAGAGATGGTTCAGATAGAGAGGATACAGGTGCGTGTGCATTTACGTGAGTGTGTACGTATGCGTGTGATGTGAGATCACCAGGTATAAGTATAACATTACGTATACTTTTACTGACTTGGGGAGCATCTCTGCAATGACCTTCAACTCGGGCGGCGTGGACAAGCATGTACCTCGCGCTCTTGGCAGAGCGGAGGATAAACCCCCTTGGAGAGTGAAAGTCGCCTTTTCAATATCGCCACCCAACTCAAAAGCCGTTGTGTAACCTCAATCACATTTCGAGTATTATTTTTCGGCCCCCAAAGCCCAGTGTCCGCATTTCATAGCCGACCGCATTGAGTAGATGGACCCAGTAGGACGGTTCATTCCCCACAAGGAACATTTCTCGGATATTCTTTCCATGCCCCCCCTGACCACGTCTTCTACCGCTACAGTACTCTCCTGGGGCTGAACTGTGCGATCAGCCTTCGGCACAGCTCACAATTTGGTGGCGAATTAATATTACCTCACCCATGCTTCACAAAAGCAAGGGGCCTCGGGGAAGCTTCGGCGGCATGATGCATGTAGAAGACCCAGCTCCATGGCTCAGGTGTGTTGGTCAGCGGGGGAGGAGAGACTCCAACAGTTTGTCCGTTTACGACTTCTAGCAAGGGGCCTATGTGTTACAATTATGCAGTCCCTATGCAGTCCAACATCTACTTCCCTAAACCCTTCCTAGGATGCATTGGCTCTATACTTCAGACCTGCAGCGCCATGTCCTCCCTGTTTGCGTAGCTCCCTTTCTTCCAGCCGACTGTATGGTCTTTGCTGTCCCTCAATCCCTTCTCCTGGCCGACTTTACCCCAACCACCACCGCCAGGGGTGTTGATAATAATGCGGTCGCCAGCCTTGAACGGGGCGCTGTTTTTGGCGCCCATGTTGATACGTCTCTCTTCGTACTCAACCTCCTCTTCCTTACCCGCACATACATGTCCATCTGTAGCTGCGAGGTCCTTCTCTGGATCAGCCTTGGCGACTCGGCGCACCCAGATGTTCAGACCACACTCGGCATCCTCGCCACCAGCAAGGCCGTATGGTCGATACACCCTTCGCTCGCTTAGGATCGAGACTTGCACTGGAATCCTGAACTCTATGTCTCTGATGACACCATCTCCGCCATTGTGCTGACCTTTTCCACCCGAGCCTTTACGGATGGAGAATTCTCGCAGGAGGACAGGGTAGCGCCGCTCGAATACCTCAGAGTCTGTGATACGAGTGTTGGTCATGTGGGTGTGCACCCCGCTGGTTCCTTCCCAGTCTGGCCCAGCACCGGAACCTCCAGCGATGGTCTCGTAGTATCCAAAGCCTCGAACCTCTTTCTGTCCTGTTACATTACCACCGAACCCAAATGTCAAGTTATTACAATCGCCCTGGCTGGCAGCGCAGGCCTCAAAAGCCTTGAAGATAACATCGGTAACACGCTGGCTGGTAAGCACATTGCCACCGACAACTGCAGCGCCAGTCGAGGGCGATAGAAGAGACTTTGGTGGGATTTTGACCTTGATGGGCTTAAGGCAACCTTGGTTCAGAGGAATGTCTTCCGAGATTAGACAACGTAGACAGTAAATGATGGCACTGTACGTGACCGCTTCAGGGGCGTTGATGTTTCCGTAGACTTCTGGCCCAGTTCCTTCGAAGTCAAACACAGCCTCACCCTTCTCAGCGTCGATGGTTACGCGCAGCCTGATGGGGCTACCATCATCCATATAGTCCACGGCTGAGAGGTCTTTACCTTCAAACTTTTTTGAAACCTTTTTCAAGAGCTCGCGCACACACTTCTCTGCGTTGTTTTGGATATTGACCATGTAGAACTGAACAGTATCTTCGCCGTATTCCTCAATAAGGGCCTCAATGAGGGATATGCCCTTCTGGTTGGCAGAGACTTGTGCTCGTAGATCATTAAGGTTGTCAGCAAGGCATCTCGTGCCACTGCAACCCGGATATTGTGCCGGCTCTTTGTAAAGCAGCTCCGTAATGCGTTCTTCGTTGAATTTGCCCTCGCTCACTATCTTTTCGCTTTTAATAGCTGCTCCCTCCTGGAATAGCTCCCTCGAGTGTGGCGGCATGCTTCCAGCGGTGATTCCTCCGATATCAGCATGATGGGCCCTCGATGCAGCATAGAAGAGAATTTTGTTCCCCTTTTCATTAAAGGCGGGCATCAAGAGGGTGATATCCGGTAAGTGAGTTCCACCATAGGAAGGGTGGTTGGAAATAATGACATCGCCCTTCTTCAATTTGCCTTCCCAGATCTTAGCCTGTGTGCGGACACAGGTGGACATTGAGCCAAGATGAACGGCTATATCGAATAATTTAGCATCGAATATCTTTAACAGAACGGACCAGACTTACGCAGATGCGGCGCGTTGGCAACAAGGCCACCGCTAGCATCGAATATAGCACAAGAGAAGTCAAGTCTTTCTTTGACATTTGTACTAACGCTCGTCTTTTGGAGAGCGCGTCCCATTTGCTCAGCAATAGCCATGAATCTATGCCCAAAAATACTGAGTAGGATGGGGTCAACCTCCCGGGTAGACACGTCGGAATCTTTCTGCAAGCTGATCCAATGTTAGTATAGCTGTACCGCTAGGTAGTGTGCGTCTTGAGACACTATAATTAGTCCTGGAGGAGGCTCACTCTTCCTTGGTTTCATTCTCAAGGTCAATGACCACGTGCGTGTCTAAAATGAGCGCCTTAGCCTTGGGCGTAACCACAATCGTTTGCGTGCCATCGGCCAGCATTGCTGGACCCCTGATTTCATCGCCCACGGCCAGTTCTTCCAATTTGTAGATTGGTGTTTCCAGCCTGCCGCCTTCAAAGTAGACTTGTGATTTCCCATAAGCTTTCTTATCAACAATCTCCTGGCGCTTGACTTTTTTGAGCTGCTCGTCCACTGTCTGATCTTGATATGTGAAGCTCTTGCCAATGCCACGAACCCGAACATCATCGATGATGATATCTCGGTCATCCAGAGTGAAGCCAAACTCGTATCTATGATGTTTCACAAACGCCTCACCAAAGTCCCAATTAGTATCACCGCTAGGTTTGATGATCATGAGCGCAGATTCAGTGCCTCTGTAGCGCATATTGAGGTACTCCTCGAACACTATATCGTCGTCGCCAAACCCTTGATCCTGTAAAGCCTGTCTGGACTTGCCCTTAAGCTTCTCCACCTTAGACTTGAGCTCGTCCACAACAGAGCCTTTATCTTGCCAGATCTTGGACTCGGGCTCCTGCCGCTCATCGACAACGTCTGCAAGGGCCATACCATAGGCGGATAGCACAGAAGAGTATCTGTGGACCAGTATTTGGCGTATGCCAAGAGCATCCGCAATAGCAACAGCATGCTGACCTCCAGCGCCACCAAACGTGGCCAGCCTATGCTTCGAGGAATCGTGTCCTTTGGCTTCCGTGATAGATCTTATGGGCCTTGTCATGGTCTCGTTTGCAACAGTTAAGAACCCATATGCAACTTCGTCAAGGCTCATGTTCTTGCCGGTCTCCTTGTTGATCTGGTCGGCCAATTCCTGGATTGCTTGCTTGCTCGCGTCAACATCCAGACCCTCATCCTCATTCTTCCCGAATATCTTTGGAAAGAACTCAGGGAGTAAACGCCCCAAAAATAGGTTTGCATCAGTAACAGCAGCAGGCCCTCCCTTTCGATAGCAAGCCGGTCCTGGATGTGCACCGGCAGATTCGGGTCCGACAACAAAAAGCCCATTCTTAAAGAAAAGGCGGCTGCCACCTCCAGCGGCGACGGTATTGATATCCAGCTGAGGAGATTGTATGGTAACACCAGCTGTGGTCGTCTCAAAAACATGCTCATATCTACCTTCACCGTACCTAGATACATCTGTCGATGTTCCACCCACTAAAAGCTAGTTAGAAGAAATGTGCAAACCGTGTGTCTTTCGAGAGAGCACTCACTGTCAAATCCAATAACCGGAGTTTTCGTGTTCTCATCATAACTGGTGATGGCGTAGCCGACAACTCCTCCCGCCGGTCCAGAGAGGATCGCCTTGAGGCCAGTGAACTTTTCCACGTCTACGAGACCACCATCGCTCTGCATAAACTCGCATCGCGCGCCTTTAGTGCCCTTCTCACTCAAGACACTCTGTGTTCCTAACCCGCCTTCGAAGCCTCTCTGAAAGCCAGATATGTACTTCTTGATCGCTGGAGTAAGATAAGCATCCGCACAGACACTAGTTGCTCTTGATACCAGCTTGATCATCGGCATAAGCTCATGGCTCAGCGAGATATGCTTGAAACCAATATCCCTCGCAATCTTGCCAACCAGAGCCTCATGATCCGGGAAGGTGTAGCCATGCATCAGACACACAGCTATACTCTTGATCCCTTTATCGTATATTGCTTGCAGCTGAGGTTTGATGCTGTCTGCCGCCGGTCGCTGCAGCACACGAACAGCCTCACCGGACATACCCAGCACCAAATCCGCACTGTCAGCCCCCTTTTCGCCAGTCTTGACATCGGCCTTCGTTACATGCCGCTCCGGATCCTCAGCGTAATCTTCCAGAGTGACACGCTCGTCTACCTCGACCACCTCCTCATAAAGAACGTCCGGTTTGCGAATGGCAAGATCGAATATCTTGGGCCGGCTCTGGTTGCCTATTGTCAGGCAATCCTTGAACCCCTTTGTAACAACGAGGGCAATACGCTCGCCTTTGCGTTCTAGCAGCGCATTTGTCGCCACAGTGGTCCCCATACGTATACTCTCTATCTTGGAGGTGTCGAGGGGTTCGCCACGAGGGATTTCGTGGTCGAGGAAGTGGCTCATAATGCGCCGGATGCCTTCTAGAGGCGCATCATCGTAGTTCGCCGGATCTTCTGAGAGCAGTTTTATGACTACATCCTTGCCATTCAAGGTCCCGACGCAATCAGTAAAAGTGCCGCCCCGGTCGATCGCGATGCGAATGCCGCGTTGCTTGTCGGTTGACGCGCTCATTGCTGCGGCAGAGGTCCAGAATAAATTGCTTCGTTTTCAAATGGAGAGGATTCGTGCAACGGAAGGCCGAGGGAGGCAGTTGAGACGAATTGATGTTCGGAACCGAAATCTCACGGGGATAGCGATAAGCGCCCAATCTGCACCATCAATGGAGCTTTAGAAATGCAGCTCACAGGTGTCAGAAGTGAGGACGAGACGGCTTCAAACAGAGACTACAAGAGTCCCAATGGGATGCAGATTGAGAAGAGGATTACTATATCGAGATATAACAATACTAAGGGTTTTACAAATAGCAGCAGGATTCGACTAGAAGGGTATTTCAAGATCATCAAGCTCAAGCTTCACGGAGTAGCTCTGCCGCTGACACTCGTGAGAGCTCCCGATGTCGTCACTTAGAAAGGCACTTTTGGAGTACCACTTCACCCCACCTACCCCGCCCCGTAGTTACATCCGTCCAGGGTGGAGCTTCACTAATCACGCTGCGGCAGTGGAAGTCCGCTGTACGCGACTCCATAACTCAAAGTATGCTCTATATCGCCACCTGCCGAGGCCGGACTGATGATTTGATGCGAACGCCGGCTCTTCTTCAACCTTGAATTTCTGTAATTTCGAAGGTTAGGCATGCTGCTAACCAAAACAATCACGAGCTCTCCTTTAATATCTGAGCCAGGGGGAGCAGCATTTTACATCGTCCTTACACCAATACTGTTTGGAGCTTAAAAGTAAAGACTGTTGCCCGGCGTGTAGTGGGTTTGTAGAGAAATCGACGAAGAAGACCGGCAGCAACGACACCCGAGAGAGCCTTGGTCTGTATTTTGTTTGGAGGATCCACATATCAAATGCTTAATGTGTCCCAATTAGAATATATCAAGACGTTCAATTGAACAATGGGTATCATAATTTCATTCCCGGAGAGCCAAGCAGGGCCAAAGCATCCCAAGTTCTACATGTCGTTCTTAAGACCCACCAATCCTCAATCACCAATTGCCCTGAAGTCCCACCTCCTTTGCAAATTGAATCTGCTTTAAATCGACTGTTGCGAACCGCAAACTCTTTGTAGGCCGTCTCGAACAGTCGTGTCCGATATTGTTAGGAAGAAAAGAGAGGATGTTGCCTTTACAAGCAGCGAATACCCAGTCTGATGTTAGAAACCACACGTGGCAGCGCGCGCTGGAGGGTAGTGTTAACTTCATTGCCGTATATTAATTATCTTGGAGAAGGAAGAATGCTTAATCGGAAGCCTCTTCATCCTGCTCTCCATCATTGTCCTCATCGCTGGTAGCCTCGATGTTGGCCTTCTTGGCTCCTTTTTTCTTATCCTTGGAATCCGATTTGTTGACAGTAGTCGATGTTGTGGTCGTAGTAGGTGTCGTGGAAGAGACACTCACGATATCGTGCCCCTCAGAGGTGAGCTCATCGTTGATGGCGGGTATGGCTTGTAAAAAAGCATTGTACTGATCGATAGAAAGAGAGATGCCCTGTGGAGATTGCATGTTAGCCATCCAATCTTTGGCGTTCCAAGGGGCATACAAATTTACTTTTTTTCCAGGCTTGAGGTCCCCGTTGTTGTCGCTCCAATACTCCCGTATGTTTATGAATACTTGTCCTTTGAATTTAGATATCCCGATACGGCGTTTAGCGGATAACTAGAGCAGGTAGGATGAATTATTAGCTTGGCTGGCTTGTCTCGGGAGCCCAGCAAAAGCAACTTACACCCCAGTAAGAATTACCCTCGGCATCCTTGCCCGACTCCGGAGCAGATCCAGCGCTCTTCGTCTTCTTGTTGGTCTTGCTCGGTTTGGTGTCGAGGTCGCTGCCATCCTCCTCTTCAGCGGGAGCACGAGAGCGCTTCAAGTTCTTAAAACCAGCCATTTTGAATTGGGCCGGGAGTTGGGTGGAAGAAGACGGAATTATCAGGGGAGACGATAGCTGGGTTCGGTGGATGCGGCTAATGGTAGACCTCGTAAAGTTGGAATTCACTGGCTTGAGAAGCAACTCATGGTGGAATGGAAGTTCAATGTGGGTGGTTCGCCGAGCTCAGAAATGGTTGGGGTAGACGCGTGTTGGAATTGATTTAAAAAGCCACAGACGCGTCTGCTCAGCTGCTCTAAAGTGCGCCGACTTCCATCCTTTGCGCTGACCCGCTCCCTACCGATTACATCGAACCATTAAGGGGATTCCACCAACGCCATGCGCAAAATTTTGGGAAGAAAAGAAACCCCCTAATTACCCCTGCTGAAAGGAAAAGAAACCAGAAATGGGCTTCCATGTTGTTGTCCATGCGCTCTAGCTCCCATGTTGCCGTCGCCTTGGAAGAGAATGGAGCCATGGATATGCCTACCTACACTAGCTGTAAACCATTAGGGCATGATTTGATGGATTCTTCATGCTGCTTCGTATCGATGTAGCGTCTTCGTCTTCCCGTTGAATTGGCGTGGCCGAAGTCTCCCTACCTACTAGTCAGCCCGGTTAGCGGGAGAATTAATTCATTTGTTTCCGAATGGATGGGGGGAACGGGGGGAAATGGCAACGGTCCCTAGCTTAATATAGTAACCCTGGCTGACTAGATCTGCCAGACGATCGAAGCGCCTTCCAGTTAATTTGGATGGACCCATGAGCCACCCATTTGGCTCCTACTGGCATGGGCCAAACAAGCATTGGCGCACATCCACCTCAATTTGTTCTGTATCAAAGCGTCGAAACACTCAACGACTCAAACTAGTTCCGCTTGGACTTCTCGATTACTTGTCTTTTGTCTTTCATTTCTCTAACGGCAGACTTGAGGTCGAGACAAATCCTCCTGCGACCACCTCCTCCTCGTCTGTTCAATCCCAAGAAACGCTTGAATGTGGGTGCGAGCTGTGCCTGCTCTCGCGATGCCGCCGTTGCCCTTCATAACCACCTACCATAACCAATAAGATTGATCAGGAATCCCAATACATCTTTTCCTTGTCCTCATGAGCTCCGAAAGCGATGCGCCCAAAGGCGCTGCGATCGCCACCTCCATTCAAGCCCAAACGGCCGATGCGCTGGCCTCAGAGTCTCCGGATCAGCAAGTGACACCGCAGTCATCTTCGTCAACGCCAACGCCAACGCCAATGCCAACGACCGGCCAGCAGGACGACTTAGCGACAAAAGTCTTCGAGTTCTTATCTACTGCGACACCAGAAACACTGGGAGCTATTGCCGTAGGTCTAGCGGCAGCAACATACTTCATTCTCGGCCAGATCGGGTTGGTTTTGATCGGTGCCTTCTGTGGCATTACACTATTCATCTCCTGGGAGGCGCGGCAAGCTGAGGTGTCGCGTGCCGTCCGCGGTGAAAAGGGATATGACTTCCTAGAGAGACTTTTCGAAGCGCAGAAGACATCAGCACTGTCCAAGGCTGGCCAAGAGCAGAATGAGGAGGCCGAGTCCCAAGTATTGGCTCGGAGTTTCGATGACTTCCAACCCGAAACACGGCAAGCTCTCAACAACTTTGTCGACGCCGTCATTCTCAACTATGTAGACTGGTGGTATGGACCAATTGTACCATCTGATAAATCATTCCCACTCTCTAGCCGTCGCGTTCTGATCAACTTCATCCTATCTATCTCTAATCGGCTAAGTCGAAAGCGTCCTGCGGACGCCTTTGTCGATTTCCTCACAAACTCCTGCTCGATTATCATTGTCTTTTTCGCCGAAATGACATCTGCATACTCTTCGATCCCAGCAGACCAGATGAGCAACGCAGCCGATGCAATCTACAATTATTTATCGTTGAATACGGAGTCGCCACTTTCAAATTTGCTCAGCCAGAGACAGCAGGCAGGCAAATTTAAGATAGTGGCTGAGGATCTGTTAAGCTTTCTAGATCGCCAGACATATGATTGCGACCCTGCCAGGGTGTTCCTAAGAGAGATCCTCTCCACTGTAGTGCTAGAGGGAACGCTACAAACATGCTCCAAAGCCGATTGGATTAATGGTTGGATAGTCTACCTATTGGAGTCCGGAGAGACTGATCTGTCTCATGCCATTGACGAGGCTATCCAGGACCAGAAGGCTTTCTCCGATGTAGATGGCAACTTTGGCAATATCCCACTTTCCAAGGGCAATCGGAACAGTTACGAGATGGACCGGGCCCGTAAGAAGGAGATTGCACACAAGAAGAAGCTTTCAAAGGCAGATGAAGAAATGGAAAGAGCCATGGAAGAGATGAAGAAGCTGAACGATATGATCGCCGAAGCAGACAAGGCACATGACGATACTCAAACCCGAGCACCTGAAGCCCATCATCTTCTGAACAACGCTCTCAAGACGAACGCTGAAGATCTGGACCTCAAAGTTGATCAAGGACTAGCCAGTGCTTCTTTAGCTACTAGAGTACCGGAACGCCCGTCAGCAGATGCGAAAACATCACTAGATGTACCGCTCAAGGGGAGGGAGAGTCAAGAGGCAGTGCCGAAGCTGCCTAGCACTCCCGGATCACAACTGGATACATCAACGCAAGGCTCATCCCCCCAACAGACTCAGGGAGCGCCTGGGATTAGTCGATTTACAAACTTCGACCAAATCGTGCCTCCAGCTAAAGATGAGGAGGAGGACGATGAAATGCGTCGGCCGCCACCACTAACCCTGCACAACGCGACCATCACAATACATGATGATATTGGTAATGACAAGGGGCGACTTCGTACCAAACCGAATTGGGAGTTTCTCATCCAGATCGAACCCAGCTCGTCTCAGCACCCTGGCTGGATGGTGATGAAGACCTATACACAATTTGAGGCCCTGCACGAGAGCCTGCGACGAATAGCTGCTATTTCCGGTGCCACGTCATTTGTGGAAGCTCACGCCACATTCCCAGCGTGGAAGGTTCACAATAGATCGTCCCTGCGCGGCGAAATAGAGAGGTACATGCGAGCGGCTTGTGCGGAGAAGTCACTAGCTGAATCTGAGGCGTTTAAACGCTTCTTAGAGAGAGGGCAAGACACCAGAATGCCCGTCAATCGAGGCTTCTCCTTCGAATCAATGGGCAAAGGCATGCTTGACGCGATTCAGAATGCTCCCAAGGGCGCTCTGGATAGTGGCAAGGTTGTCGTCGGAGGTGTGACTGGTGTCCTCGGTAATATCGGTCTTGGCCAACGAAAGAACACAATTTCTCACATACAAGAAGCACAAACGGCAAACCAGAATGGCTCAAATACACCGAATCGGGCTCTTTCTCTATCTTCACTCCCAAGGATGGAGACGCAGGTCACTTCAAGATCCCGAGATAGTACAGACAGCCAGCGATCATCCATTATTTCCACGCAGCCTGGTAAGATTGCGCCGATGGAGCGGCGACCAAGCTATCAGCTTGACTTTGAACACGAGGGCTTGGAGCGCTGGGAGCGCAAGTCATTGAGTGGCGCCAGTAGCAGAGGAAACAGTCGCGCTTCCAGCATGGCTGCTGCTCGTTCACCATTACGATCGCCATCGGATATGAGCTTAAGCAACATGAAACTTCCACCACCACCCAACGAGATCTCAGACGATTATGATTCACCGACTGGAACCCGTCAGAGTAGCGATGCGTATTTCAGGCACACAGAGAACGGGCTGCTCTCTCCGCAGACGTCATTCTCATCGCCATCGAGATCCCTTGCGTCTAACCAGCAGGGCAATTCATCTGTTAACGAGAGTTCGCCAACCAAACGTCCTAGAAAGCAGTACCCACCGCTTTCGGAGCAGGAGACACGGGTAGCCGTTGAGCTTCTCTTTGCTGTTATTAATGAGCTATACACACTCTCATCAGCTTGGAATATTCGGCGGACACTACTCACCGCTGCCAAATCCTTCTTGATTCGACCTGGCAATCCGTCTCTTGTCTCTATTCAGTCTCTGGTGCAGACATCTGTTCTGGATGCAAACACTGACGACGCTGGCATTGCGAGCCATCTGCGCAAGCTACGCGAGAACGTTATGCCAACAGACGAGGAACGTAAGGCTTGGCCCGCAGAGCTCACTGCAGACGAGTCAGAGGAACTGAGGGTTAAAGCTAGAAAATTATTTATCCAGAGCAGCGTCCCAGCAGCACTGATGGGAATAATGGGCCAATCTGCCACCAGCGAAGCCCTCGGTCGAGTGTTTGACTGCCTGCAGATTGAGGAGGTAGCCAGAGGACTGTTCTTTGGTCTCCTCCTACAAGCGGTTAGGGTTGTTACTCACTAACCACTGAATTCTTTCTGTTGATTTGCTGCTGCCCAGTAACTATCACAAAATAATTGTACGACTAGAAGTAAACGTTTAATGACACTCAGGCGGCGCTGGCCCTTCTCTCGGGATGGCTATGGATTGTACGATTCTAGCATTACCCTATCGGAGATCGCCGCATTGAGTATAAAGACAAACTCGGGGGCTATTGCATTGATAGTTTATATTCTACGGTTGACGAAGACCACGTATACACATAATGCATATGTATCTATTTCCACTGCCATAACAATCTTATCGCCCTAAAAATCTCACATTCTTCCCCTCCGTGAATAATTAATAAGCTTGGTCAAGTTATTCTTGATGATGTTGTGTGTCCACGAAAGTAACATTTATCCTTATTCATAATGTCGCCAATATAGAGAGGCTTTACATAGCAATGGAAGAGCCCAACCAACAACATAACTTAGTCCATGCCCCGCCCTTAGCCATTCCATACTCATGCCGATTCCCATATACCATGCTGATGCCTCACAATCCATCATTAGATAGAGTATGTTTACTCTGTCAGAAAATTCCAGTATGCCTCCTGATATGCGAACGCCCTGTACCCTGACATCAAATGCTATTTGAATTTCCATTGTCTCGAAATCAGAACGCTAGGATATTTGTCCACTCGGGGGTGGCTCATTATCATATGCTGGTGCTTCTGGATTTTTAGCCAATGCTACTGATGCTAGATCAAAAACGCTCGGCTGTGCCTTCGCAGCTATCTTCAGGTTGCTGAATCTACCCTCTGGCAGGCGCTTCCCGGCTTTGATGCTCTCTAGAACCCTATAGTTCAGATGTTAGCAATCCCCACGATATGCATTGCATATACACGCAGCGTTCATATGCAACTTAGGTTAAGAAGGGTTGGGGGTTAAAGGACTTCGGGGGCACACATACCACTCGACGCTTACAAACTTGACTCCATGACCCCTGACCTTCGATATCTCCTTTTGCAGCTTGCCGCCTGCCAGACCACCCCCCGCGCCGCTGCCCGCACCGCTCGCGGGGCGGCCCAGGATGACGTGAGTGACCTGTCTCCGGGCGAGGTGTATCGACATGCTGGCGCCGTGCTCAGCCAGTACGTGCTTCAGCTTGTGGTCCGATATGAGCGGGTGCGTGCTCCCGTTGACGTAGACCACAACGCCCTCAAACAACTTGCGCGGCGCGCGGCGCCCCTCTGCCCCCCTGATCTCGCCATCGACCCTCCTTACCGCCATCTGGCTCTCCTCTTCTACCAGGTCCCCTGACGACAAGTCCCTCCCAGAAGCACCACACGCCGGGTTCTCCGATGGTGCACCGGCGGCTGGCGCCGTTGAAGCAGTAGCAGTAGTCATGCACTGCTTCATGACGCCGGGCCTGGCCAGCATGTCCATCACCGAGTTGCGCGCCCGCGCCCTCACGGCTGGCGGTATCAGAGCTTTTGCCTTCACATCCCAGTCCTTAGACCCGGCGCCCACGGAGTCGGAGAGCCTCTGACCGCCCGCGGCGCCGCCCCGGAACTGAGACTGCAGCTTCGCGCTGCGCGACTCGCGCCATCCGGTGCTGCCAGACAGCCGGTTCTCGGCACGCTGGTGGCCAGTGGATGAGGAGTTCCAGGCGTCGAAGGCTGGGCCGTACTTGGGCTCAGCCGCCTTTGGGAGCGGTGGCTGCTGCCGCGGCGGAAGTGGCATACTTTTTTTCAGGCCGCCTCAGGCGTTCTTTTTCCTTTTTTTCTTAATCCCTCCTCCTTCCTCGCCTTCTCTTTCTTCTCACCGACCTCCCCTTTCCGCCACCGTTACGGGTGATGGGCGGTAACGGAAAATAAGGGATGAGACCTCAATAAGAAACGAGCGGTTTGACAGGTGGTCGATTACAAGGGGTGTTTTGTTTCTCGGCCGAGAAAATAGAGCAATAACACCGCAATTATTTGCTTCTGAGGCACCCAGCCTTGACATCAAATTGCCTTGCATGCAGGAAAGCTGCAGGAAAGACGCGCCGCATCTGCGTAAAATTATTAGGTCTCCGATCGCGACGCACATACACAAAGCCGATGTCCTGACTCGCCCGCGCGAGTCCGTTTGTGAGCGGCCCGCGTAATCACATGACTACATTTTAAAGTGCGTAACTGGCATCAACGACGATACATTCCACGGGAATTGGGGGCTAAACAAAACGAAGAGTACGTAAACATGATGTTCATGTCAATATTCAGTACATAGTAATTCTCAACGATTGCTGCGCCAGTTGTGGGGCAGGATGTGATCTTTCCCACCCCCAACTTTCAGCTTCCTTCTGTCGAATGCCCTCCAGGAGAATCTTGCTCTCCACTATGAGGATGCCACGGATTCCCGCCACTCTGTCGGATCATATCATTGGGGGGTTCAATGCAAAAAACCACTATTGCCCCTTCTGCGTCCCATCGGGTCGTATTTGGCAATTGATAGTCAGTCGGCGCCGTGCTTACTTACATGCGGGCTCATCATCATGACAGAACATTTGAGAGGGGCGCAAGCCCTCTCACGCGTTCCGCCTAGAGCTGTAAGCCATGGTTGGGAGGTTACCGAACGTCCTTTTGTTCCTTTGGGCTTCTTCTGGCCCGAATGAGGAAAAGTAAGAGATGGAGTCACTTTTCGCGGGGCCGCCGCGCCTCGCGTGTCAAGCACCGGCGTCATTCTCTGCTTTCAGCTGCCTCTGCTCTCGGATCTCTTGCTCCATTTACGCTTTATACACCGGTAGTGTAAGTTGAGCTAGATACACTTTCACTGCCGCACACATGCTTTTTTATCCATACATACACACGCGCAAACAGGGAGGGACTTGTTTTCTGTTACTGTTTCTTGATCTCAATCAGGTGTTTTCCGTTTCCTGTAGATAAGTCTCATCCTGCCCCGCATCCTAATTACAGGCAGGCGATACCCAGGCATCAGGGTGACGAGGTTGCTTTTCATGCATGTAAGTTGCGCAGAATTGCGCTCGCGCGTTGCGTGCGCACCACATACCCGCCCGCAGTCCGGCCGGGTAGGAGGGAAGGGGAAGGGGGAGGGTTCGCTATCATGACTCTTTTAGCGATCTCCAGCCTGGTTCCCTGCTGCATCCCCTCTTTCAATCTCTCCACCCGTTGCTGGAAACAGAAGGTGGCCTACCTAATCTGGGAGCGCCGTGCTCTCGTGGGCACAGCCTACCGAGCTCGGGCAAATGTTTCCACTTTACTAGGGCCCGAGATGGGTCAGGGAAAGAAAATGGGAATCAAGAGGGGGCGTGATGTGCATGACCTGGCCTTTCGTCCGGGGGTAGCGTTTTTTTTTTTTTTTTTGGGCTGCCGCGGTCACTAATATTCATCCCGCCGGATCCATCGAAGTATCGACTACTGCGTACACAGTACTGCCAGAGGAGACAATAGAGAAGGGCATACAGACACAAAGACAAACAAAGAGGGAGACAGCGAATCTAGCACCAGAAGATGCGAGTTAGTAGTCTGCATGGGACATTTCCCCATGTATGATCTCTATTTCCCTCCTTCGTTTTGTCTGTATCTTGCAGCGTTCGGCGCCTACCGATGCGTGCTTCTAATTCAGTTAAAGTGCATGCCGACGGGGCCCTACAGTGGAGGCAAAACAGACAGCTCCTGTGGGCTGGATGTATAATGGTGCGTCTTAATGCTGCATAAAAGTGCTTGACCAAGCGTTCATGCACGTAGACCATGTTTCTCTAGGGTACTGTAGCATGTATCTGCGCAAGTAAGTCTGGCTCACCCTGCCCTTCCGCTCACCTGTCAATTATTTGATCTCGCCTAACGAGGAAGGGGGGTGCCTTGTCCTGCATCTAGGCCGCTCTTACGGCTTGCATTCCCGTCCTTATTGTGCATCTTCTCAAACCCTCCGCGGCAATATCTAAACTATATATTGGCACTACTTACTGTACTTCGTACGCGACTATTTCAGCACGAATCGGCTCCGCAGCAAGGATCTTTTGACAGCTGGGGGGCGTATCATTGCCACACACTACTGTATTGCGGCCCTGTCCTCCCGGTTCATGGCCTAGAACCCTGCTCGAATATTTATCGAGATTTGAGAGTCTGTGCTTGCGTAGACAGGCAAGGGTTTCTCGGGAGGACAGACCTCTGCAACGGGCACACCTTGTTGTGTAATTATTATCCCCGTATCTGCCCTCTCGCTCTTTGCATCGCTGGAAATGGTATGCACTTCACCATGCTTCGGCCTCTTTTTAACCGCGCATCGTGTAGAATAGGAAGTACGTAAGAAACTTACAAGGGTAACCTTTAGCCCTCCTCCACTACCCGAATACTACTTCGCACTACTCCAACTACTAGTAGTCTTAGACGCTGCCTGATACTGGTCCCCACCTTTGCGTCCTTTCGAGAGAGCGTTTCCTTTTCGTGCCATCGGTGGCTAGGATTACAGTACATTACTAGAGTTGAGCCGCTCAAGGAACAGAAAACGCTGGGCCCCCCGTCCTTCACGAGAGTAGGAAGCTATGCTAGTCAGCCTGTTGGGCGGGTTGTGTGTGCGTACGTGTGGTGGGCTTTGCGGATAATCAGGGTTGGCTATCCTTTTCATTTAAAACCAAGGGACAAAAGAAAAAAAAAGAAGATCGCCCCGCGGAACAAGTGTGTTGCTTGAGGTTATACAAAACAAGCATTACTGATTGTGACCGACATATGCAAATCATACTTGCTTCTGCTCCTACTTGCTTCATGCTGCTGCTGCTGCTTCTGCTGCTGCTGCTGCCTCTTCCCGAGGGGTTTCAGGGGGCTGGGGTGGGATTGGTTTGGGGGTGGCTGCGTGTTCCCCCCCTTTTCCGATCATTGCGAAGCAAATTGGAACATGCTGATTAGTGGCTGGATTGACAAACTTGGAACAGCATGTCACGGAGCACCGACAGGGCCCAGCAGATAGAGTATTGCCGCAGCAGAGATGGCACCAGTCTTCCCAGTTTTTTTTCCTGTTCCCACCCTTGGTCTCTTACAGCCTCTCTTCTAAGCTTGCAGCAGGGTATCCGGGTGGGACGGGGGATGCGGCTTTTTGCTTAATCGAGGTTGATACGTCCTCTATGCCGGCAACTATCATAGGATTTCGGGCTAGGGGACCACCCGACCTTCCCAGCATAGTTACGGCGCTAGATATGTGAAGTGCGGGTATGTAGTCGTATCGGTCGATGCACCTACGCCTAATCCAAGTGTACATAAAGCACGGGGCGCACTGGCACTAACTACATACCGGAGCACCGAGCATTGCTCCAAGGGATACGCTTTTCAGGACATGCCCTGGTCGCTCATGAGTAAGAAGCAAAGTTTCTTGCAAATGCGGTGCATCTTGAACCCCTTCATACGCCGGAGATTCCGGCGTCTTTGCTGGACAAAAGGAATCAGCTGAAATGAATCACCAACCCAACACTCATAACCCGATGTTTCTACAGGGGATCCTGCGCCGAATAAAGAGCAGGGCTGGGGGAGGGGGGGGAGGGGTTGAACCCTATCCCGGTCAATCCTCGCGTCTTGAATATCCTACATACGAAGTAGTGAGACGGAGAGCTTCTGCCCCGGCCATTAATCATAAGGGCTGTGTTATGAAGATCTGATCAAGACCCCATTGGTTTTTCATCGCACACACGGCTTTTGATGGGTCTCTTTAGATTAATGCTCCCAAAACACTTCCGGTATACCCAATGGCAAAGTATACTTTACGTAGGGAGCTGGGGAGCTACCTGGTAGCAAGGGTGGTGGTTGGGGTGGAGAGATGATTTCGGGTGATTCACATGGAAGTGCAAGCTCCCGCGAACCAAACCTACAAGACAAAGCAGCCCCAGCTCGCTATCTACTAAGCGGCTATTTTGGTACGTAACCACGGTTCGTCGAGAAATAGGCCTCGACAGGTATGATATGAGGGCGACGAATAGAGGATGAGAAAACGCACCACAACGTCAGGAGCTTTTGGGGGCAAGACGATACGTACCCAGATCCACGGCAGTACGAAATGAGACCAACCTCTGAGCAGCAGCCGTTTATCCAGGATGGAAGGTCATTTTGAGGCTCCTCTTGAGATTGTTTCTTTTCTTGATCTTATGATGTAAGTACTTGGGTCGGCAATAATGATTTCAACAACGATAAAAAGAACTTTTTGGTCAGATTTTCGTATCAAATTGAAGGAAATGATAGCGAATGATAGCCCAATCACCAGTCACCGGCGAATGGAAATGATGGAGTCGTGGCAAGGATTTGCTGCTGCTTTGAGAGGGTAACCTAATTCTCCATTATACTACACAGTAAGTACTATGTAGAGAGCGGGCCGGGAGGGTGTATCGCTAAAATTCTTGGATGGGCGGAGAACTCAAAAAGTAGCGGTGAAGCTCCGCTAAAAGCAGCTCGCGCCTATCAAAGCTCCTCTCCGCACTCCAGGACGTCCAGGAGCGGTTACCACTGCTTGTACAGTGTGCGCTTCCGACCTTACTGATTCACGTTCGAACAGGGAAGCGCCAGCCGGGGAGACCTAACGACATGATTCTTATTGTGACCGGCGTCTCCTGTTGGTGGCTACTTACTGGTGGTGGTTAGAGGGCGCGATTAGTACGGTGGAATCCCGTAAGAAACTCTCGAGCAATTAGTAGCTAACTATGACCTGAGCATATTACTAGTAGGCCGACGAGGATTGTGAAATCTAAAGTACGACCCCATCAGGAACATTTGGGTATCTGCCTGTCTCTAATCCCTACTTTGCCGATAGTGAACCTCCCGTCAGCAGTGCTAAAATCCTCTGTTCCATGGATTGTAAGTGCTGGTTCTACGACGTGTACTTTGATTTAATGGTGGTTAATAAGCAGGGCTATCCGAGAAAATAGCCCAGCTCGCAAAGGAGGAGCTGTCGATATCCCCACCAACAGATTAGGAAAGAAGAAAAAACAAAACACCCCAATATCATCAAATAGAGCTTCATAGAAATTCCCCAGGTTGGACAAAGCTCGCAAGGCAGCCCTCCCAACCGAAGAGCTTCTGTGCAACTCGGCCTGAACAGGGGAAAACGGTCCGCCCATGCATGGACCTGGACGAATCATGATGGAATATATATGTGTATCTTGTGTGATTTGTGTGGACGCTTCAGGTTCCACCCCCAGGTTAAGTTATTTGTCCCAGCTTGACACTACCCAGTGACGACAATCGTTTCTCGAATTCGAGAACTTGATGGATCACAAGGCAATGGGCCAAGTTGGGAGGAGTTACGTACATGGTGATAATCTAATTAATGATTATCGTCGTAATATCGTCAGGAGAGGAAGTAGCACCCATTCACTAGTGGTTGATAACAGAGTTTGGTCCGGCCAGAAAGCTGCTGCTTATGCCATCAAGCCTCTCGAATTGTCGATGCCATACCCTAGCTCGACCTCCCCCAACCCGAGTCAGCAGTGGAGGGTATGTGCTTCACCCACTTGGACCAAGACGGTGGTGGGTGTCGACGTGGGATGCCCTGATTGGGCGCGTTGGGGATTGGGTATGAGGGGGAAGATCTGGGTGGTGCCACTTCGCAAAGGCCGATTGATAAGGACCGAGTTTGTCAGTGAGCTATTAGCGAGGTACTTGACGGACAACGGCTGCGAGCGGAAATTTTCAGCGGCGGGCCAGACAAATTGCAAAATCCAAATGCCGGGTGCACGAAAGAGAACACAAAAAAAAAAAAAAAAGATCGACAGCACCGACACGCCTAGTAGGCAGGTAGTTCTCTATCCGTCTTCAAGTCGAGCTCTTGTCCCTCCCTTAGTAGAACGGCCGCGTGGTGCTTCCAGAGTCCCGGGTGCTTCAAGTGGTTACTTTTGCTCTGGTAGCTCTGAATTTAGTTTCTCATTGTTTGCAAGTTTGGGTGCTGCTAGTCAAAAATAGAAAGGCCGCTGCTACAAGAAACGGAGCCGACGGTGACGAAGCCAAGACCGGAGCTAGACAGGACTACACTGCTTGTACCCCAAGGCACGCCAGCAGAGAGCTTGAACGCGGTGCTTAGTTCCCTTTAGGCTTTGGATGGTCACAAGCCCAGCGGGCAGCTAGAGGAAAAGAAGATAAACCGGCCCAGCCTGAAACGTTGTTGCACGCCCCCCCCCCCTCTCCGCCCCCCCTCTCTTGCTCTCCAAGAAACGCCAACTTAAGAGGAATACGTATTATCCGCCAAACTCAAAAGGGAACATTAAAGTGCATGCCTAGGATGGCCGACAAGGGTGGTGGGAATGAGCAGCCGGGGTGGAGAGGGCTCAAAATATGGGGGTAGGGGATTGATTGGCTCAGTCTAAGAATTGCATAGCCGCTGCCCGCTGTGCGTTAGGCTGCTTCTCGCTCATGCAAGTGCTCAAGCCATTCTCACGGGTCCCTGCCATCTCCCGCAATTATTGACCTGCTGGTCGTGCTAGTAACTACTACAGAAGGTGTGTACGTAAATAGAAGTCTTTCCTTTTTATTTTTTTCTCCTCCCCCTTCTCTATCCACTGGTAATGGGAGTGGTCGTAGAACCGAGAGAGGGTGGTAGTGGTGGCCTCGATACTCTCGACAAATCTGCTGTCTCGCTAACAACGTCAGGCTTACCTGTATTGCAACTTGTTGGTCAGACCGTGGCAACAGAGTGGATAGACACGATAAGCCGGGTCTGGCAGCCGAAGTGAAGGGTGTTAATCGGCATCGTACGATGCAGAGCCTACAATGACACGGATGAATAATGGAAATAAAATATCTAATCTCAATATGACCAGACTCCATTAGACTTTAGCCTGTTTGGCTTCAACTCGGGAAGTATTTGTTGATGCATGTCTCCAGGATATTCGACCTGTACGACAGACGCGTTAGAACCAATTTTCGATATCGAAACTACTAATAAATCAATTTATTGCCATTTTTTACCTGCATTGAACATGCAAAACGTAACGAACACCCGGCTGGTTTTTGCGAATGCCCCATGTAGGCACTATTGGTTTAATCCTCAAACCGGCATTTCCATTGGGCGGAAGCGATTTACCATATCAAAGTCACGTCAGTTCTCTTGTGTGTACAGTGGTGGCAGGATCCATGGTCCAGGGTCTGCATTGACCTCCTCGGGATATTCCTGTTGTGGACTGCTGCGTCTCGGACTCCGGCGTGATATGTCCTGGATTATGACGACAACCCCTTCCCCTCAGGACCACCACTCTTGCCGGCCTTGCTAAAACAATTAGGACGATCTTTCCCAGCGGGGTATATCCAGCGATGATCACCTTCATTAGGGAACCTTCATATCCATAGTCCGTATAGCCTTACCGTTTACTAGCCACTCGACTTTGCACTATGGGAGGGCCGCTAATTCGAGATGACCCAGCCTGCGCTGAAGCACACTGTTCGGAAGGTTTGGGAACTTCCTTTCTAAAATTAGGTGCGGGTTACTATTGATATGATCCGGACTTTGTGGGAAACCTAACCTCCTGAAAGCCCCTCTCGGCTTTTGGATATGTTAATGAGCAAGGAACCAATATGATGAAATGGAACCCCACATCAAACTCGGCCGACAGGGTCTTGAAATGGCCTCGCTTCTAACTATATTATCATGGCAGAGGTAAGTCTGGCCAGGATAAGAGTCGATGCCACATATGCGGATGATGAACACCATGCATAGCATTACATAGCATTACATTGAGGCTCTCTGTGGTTCTTTGCACCATGCGGTCATCCTGCTTGAACCCTCCAAAACGCCACTGTGGGAAGGGCAGAAATTCATCCATCCTGTACCTGCCTCGCGATTCAGAAGCACACCGGCAAAGAAAAGGGCTGTAACCATTCGGGCATCGTGTCTCAAAGCCTTGCAGGAACCTAGGGTTCATTGACAATTCCTTCGCAAAGACATAAAATGCAATGCCACCACCCACGGCCTGCTGACTACCTGGTGTTGTTTTGAATTGAGCCACCGCCCAGCTTCCGACCACCTCTGGAACTTTTGGTTGCACGCAGTGAATCTGGTCTGGGCTGCGGAAAAGAGAGCCCCTGCGGACACCCCTCCACCCACCCAATGCTCTGCCGAGCTTGCTCCACTTGCGTATACTATATGAGCGATGGACTGAGACACAGACCCTGAGCCAGAAGGAACAAATGACGGCTGGAAAGTAAGACACGAGATCGACCGCCATGTGGCTTGCAAAACACAATTGGTTCTTTTGCGTCGCTCGAGTTTCATTCATTGTGTCTTATGCTGAGAGCCTCGACTCTCACTAGTGAACGTCTCTTGACTTGAATCCAGCCAGTAGGCGTCGGCCACGAACAGGGTGCTAGAGACGAAGCCCCAGCTCCCGGGCCACGCTGTCAAGCCATGTTGAGGAAAGTGGCAACCTGGAACCTCTAATTGGTAAACTGTCTTCAAAATAGCTCAACCGGATGTCTAATGCATGGGGGTTGGTTAATAATATTTTTCTTTGCATCGCCTCCGATTCTCTTGTAAGGGGTAATGTGGTCTAGAATTCTATGACGCTGCACGTCGTGAAGACAAACTTCTTTGCCGCTGGTCTCGAAGAATCCTACGGGCCACTGTTTGTACGTGCCTTTCACTCCATAGTTCCATTGCAAAGTTCAGATAACGTTAAGGTCTGACGGGGGAAGAGGGGGTGATCTTCCTGTTGCGACAACGCCGTTACTCACATGCTCAGTGGAGCCCCGTGCGCGACCAGCAAAGCACAGTATAGGTGACCATTTTACCATCAGTACGTAACGTAGGAAAAATCCACAAAGCTTTGATTGACTTAGTCAGAGGAGAAAACAAATCCATCGAGTCAGGGAATAGTATGGGTGCTGGTAACGCGCCCTCGACTATCCGTGACTACAAGACAGCTAAGAGAGTCATGTAAACTCCTTTTGGACGTTGAAGATGGCGCGAAGCACCACCCTGCGCAGCTTGTCTCCTTCGGACAACCTCTTCCCACAACGTACTAGTTGGAGAATTGCGAATTAGTGGGTGCAGAAGCCCAAGTCCCGCTCGTCTGCCAGGGTAGGCATGCATGAGAAATGCTTGGCATCGTTTTGTTCTGAATAACACATGCAGACGGGTGGCCAAAGCCTAGCGGAATCTTGCATTGAGATACGTGGGTACTGCAGAGAAGGGGGGGGGGGGGGGGGCTCGACGGCGGCTTGTCGTCAAATACCAGCCCCACGAAGTTAGTTCAGTATTTGGTCTCCGTATGTGTCGCCAGACATCTTTGATGATTCCTTGGGCTCTGACTAGTAGACCATCTCCGTTGGAGCTTTCGATAGCGCGCTTATTACTAGCCCCCAGCTGCTCTCACTCGCCATCGTTTGACCCGAGCTTACAGGTAAAAATATCGGACAAGGAAGCCCCAGGCAAGCGCCGGAAGCGGAGGGTGTGAAGTGACTTGAAATGGTTGAGAAGATGACGAAATTGGAAGACTTGTCCAACTCGTCAAGGAGGGTAGTTAGAGGCGGTGGCGTCTATATTGCATCCTTCAGTTCAATACTGCAATAGATATCGATTATCATAACGTTCTCCATCAAATCAACGACTCTCACTCTCTGAGTTGGATAAAATACTTGATTTTCTATCCTCTAAGGTCGTTTACAGCACTCATGCGCGGACTATATTTCTCAACGTAGAGAGTTTCTAGTAACTAGCAAACTATGCTGATCTGAGATGCATCGTAGATGCTAACGCATGCAGCAGGTGTAACGGGCGTGCTTTAAGGGTAGTACAGCACCAAGCCATGGTTTCGCTAGCCACTACAGATGGGAGTTGGTCAACGATCAACCACTCAGGTATTGACACTGGGGGGTTTCTAGCGCCATTATTATAGCGGCTCGCTTTGATCACTAAGCATCAGAACTTTCGCAGCCTGTATGATGGCCACCTGCTCGCAATCTCTTGACAACTCGACTTCCCTCGTCTTGCCTCTCCTCTTCCGACTGAGGCACTGGACAAGGATTTTCTTCTTTGCAACTCATTCTTGTTAATAATAGGCCCCAGTGGTGCACCCGCGTATGTTATCCTAGTAAGGGAAGCGGGATAAAGAGGGGAATTCTTCTGGCAGGAATCTAGTACGAGATTATACCACAAACGACAACCGCAGCTGCAAATGCCCTGTCGCCGCTCTTATTAATTGCTTTCAATAGCTTCTCCATTTCTGAGCCGGGGACCGGGGGCACCGGGTGACGCCTCCGGGTAGCTATGGATGGGCATGCATTGGGGATCGCCTTGCAGCTACTACAGGACCCCCAGAAGGCTGACCAAACAGATTATCTTAAATCAGGTCAGATAGGGTGCCACTCGCCATCTGTACGTACTACATGTACATACCACCCCGGTTGTGCGCATGCATTGGTTGCCGTGCCTCTGATCTGACAAGAACGTGTTTCTTTCCCGCCCTAAATGAGTTGCATGTTGCTGATTCTAGGCTTTTTTTTCTCCTCAACTTTCTAAAACGGTTGACAGATGCGGAATTCGATTGACTTGCAGCATGAAGCGACAGTATGTCATCTCAAGGCCGTTCGATGACTTCTGGACCACAGAGAACCTCGGGCAGCATGCTTGGCACGAGGCCAACACATAGTGGGACACACACTCGATTTCGAGTTAGTAACTAGGCCAGCCCGATGGGTTACACAGCGCTTGGAGAGTTTCGAGCGATACACGTGTACCAGGACTGAAGTTATAAATCGAATTTGTAGAGTGACATTGCCATCCCCCTTCGGAGTCTGGAGCTGCATCTGGCTTCGGTCCGTGAGCACCCAGGATGACAAGGGATAAGTGAGAGGAGGTACTCCTACAGCTGATAGATAGAATGGGCCAGATAACCCTGCAAGGCGAGGGTCCACTATGGGCAGGGATGTCCGATTACCAAGAGAAACTTACATGGGCTCCAGCTGCTTATTAGTTGTGCTAGGTTCACGTAGAAGAGGGGGAGGAAAGAGGAGGAGAGTGAGGTGGGGTGCATAGAGCGAACTGCTGGTCACAGTAAATCGCTCACTGTACAGCTCTGCCTGTATGTGCGCAAACTTTTTTTTTGTCTGATTGGATGCGCTCTGCAATCCCAGCCCGTTCATTTTTCACGTTACGGCAACGAGGAGGCAGCGAGACAGACTTTATTTTGGGAGGGGCCGGGGGCAATTATGAGGATATCATGAATGGGGTCACCCCTCTGTTGGGCAGTGAGAAGAGACCAAGCAGGGCGCCGCTACGGGCGGACCTTTTCTTGAGCACATGCCTTTCTGTCAAGTAGGTAGGTTTACTAGGTTGTGGAAACTTATACACTTCACGAACTTAATCATTAAATGCATGCAGGTGTCACGACGTTTGGTGCAGGCAACTTTATACTCGGTCTCAGCAGTGATGGCTTAGATTTGCCAGCATAAGTATGCACGTCTATCTGGCGCTCTTGCATAAGGAACTACGTGAGTATGCAATCTATTCCGAGGCTTGCATGGGCACCTGTCTTTGGGAGGTTTAATTACTTATTGCGCTCTCGGCGGCAGTGGATAAGAATACGACGAGACGGGTGGTGCGAGAAACGTAACGGAAACCGGAATAGAGATGGAAAATAAGATAAAAAAAAAAAAGAGGGGGCCAGTGTCCTAGGACTCTAGTTACGGTTGATCTCGCTGACTGACAACCGAATCAACAAAAGTACCATTGAGAGCTTTCCGTTCAAACCGACGCGAGGTAAGCCACCCAAGCCACCAGCGTCTCAGAACCCCCCGGCACAGGTTATATACTATGGTACTACGTATTGGTAGGCCTTCTGTGCCACAGGATGCCCGGTCGAGAGAAGAGAGACCGTTGGTTCGGGAGGGCAAATCCTACGAGAGGATCCATCCCATAGGCGGCATGTGGTACCTGCTCGGCCGTGACCCACTTACACTAGCGATAGGTAGTTTACACTGTCTGTCTGCCCTATCCGCAGCCGAATTCTCTCTGCACAAGCTATGTAGGCCTGTATGATGTATGTATGTATGTACGTACTTTCATCAGCGGTAGCAAACTTCTAGGTAGTTAAGACGTAGTCGATGCTTGTATGGTTATATCTCAAATTCCAATCGTGCAAACGCTGTACTGGAGGAGCCACGGCAATTCAGTTGTGGAACCGGGATCTGAATACAGTACAGCCAAACCATGCATCATTTTTTCACGGGCTCCGACTGAGATTGGAAACAGCAGCTACTGTACTCAGGCATATCAAATGTAGAGTATAACCTTCAAGAGAGCTTTGCCTCTGAGGCACGAGGAAAAACGTAGTAGCATCACTAAGCTGCAGGGACTAACCAGAGCGGGATGTCTGAACCTAGATGCAGCATGGATTCCCTCCGCATTTTATCTCTGCGCATGCGAGTCGCGGCAACTTACTAATGATTTAATCATCCATATTTGGCCTGTTACCCATGGGTTACAAGCCGCAATCTACAACAGAGAGAGGAAGAGAGGGAGAGAAGAGGTCATGATTCTATATTGGCTGAGTTCCAGCATTAATAACCCAAATATCAAGCAGTTTTGCCTCCTGACATTATCATGCTCCATTTTACAAGGGTAATATTACTTTTTTATTCAATCCCTCAAAATTTTAAAATATAATAAGAATATTTCCATCCTGTTCTACCCACCTTTGAATCCGGATTTGGGGGCAGGAAATACGATGTCGAGAGGATGGCTGATTCTCTCATGACGAAGAGTAAAAATAAATGGGGTTCGTGGGACGGAGGTCGAGACTAGAGGTTCGCACTGTGACGGAAACATAGTGTGAAAGCGAACAAGACCAACGGCTTTCACAAGGCGTCCTTTGGGTGGATTACGGCGGCCCAGATGTTACCTTGAGCGCCTTTTCCCACCCGACAATCGCGGGACAACTAATCTAGCACCAGCCGAGAAATCAGTCTGGATAATCATTCCACATCCCCGACTGGCCCATGCTGCTAAGCCCGCTCGATGGCAAAGCCCACGGTGAGACCCGTGCTCGAATGCCTGCATCCACACTCCCCTGTCTTTCCCAAAAGCGCCCAGAGAATCCTAGCGCGATCTCCCACGGGTGGCCGGTGTTCCTAGGCCTCAGTTACGTGGTAGTAGAGAGAGCTTAGGTTTGTCCAAAGAAGGCGACCCACAATAGCGCTGCGACCTCCCCTCCCTCTCGCCTCTTCGCCTCTCGCACACGCCCCCCCCCTCTCCGCTCCCCATCCCATTCTCCTCCCCCATGGAATTAAGCTGCTAAAACGGCGACCGTGCAGAGTATTCCGCATATACTCCCCCTCTTGCATGTATAACCTAGTTGATTCTGAACGACGGAGCAGGAAGCCTGCCGGCCATCTTCTCGGGTTTGTCAATTAATTCACACTTGAGAAACAAGACTCAATTGGGGAACCCCCCACCGCAACTCAAACTCCCCCTGCGAAAACAGAACAGAGCTTCAACAGAGGAACTCAATGCTCCTCCCGGAAGGCGAGGAGGACGTGTGAGTCTCTGGCGGATGGCCAGGGTAGGGTCAGTGTCCAGGCTTTGACAATTCCTCCCCCCTCCTCCTCAGTCAGTGTTACATCGCGACTCTCCGGGCTCACACCCCCCCGTACGTGGTTTAAGAGCGAGCCAGGGCCACAGCTTGGACCCGAACCCTTCCTTGTACTTCGTACCACCCCCCATGGGCCCTGCTAAAAGTGAGCCCCCCATGCTTGCAAGCTACGTATTAGTCGACCCAACCACCTTGAGCCCACTAAGTACGTTTCTCTGCCCCGGCTCGACAACAAACCCCTCCCCAGCAGGGCACACCTCCGGGCCTGGCCTGCGGTTTGGTAGGGTAGGGTATGGTATGGGAGGTACTTTCGTACCCAGGTACATCCAATGAAGTTAACTCCTAGTAGCGGCCGGTTCGCTCGCTCTATCGCTACACGCCTTTACCGTCCCAGGTCTGATTTGAGTCTACCTCGACTTTGAGCCCGTCCAAACTACTACACTTCTTTTCCTGCCTCCTCCTCCTCACCACCACTCCCGTGAGGAAGAAAACCCTTTGCCCTCCTCTTCTCTTCTGCTCTCTTCTTTCCTCTCCTCCTCCCAAAGCCCATTCGGCATTCCCAATCTCCTCCCCAGAGACGGCCACAAGTGAGCTGAAGGTACGTTGGTCTTCCTCTTCTAAGTCTCGCAGCAAACCCTCTCTCGGTACCTACCGCCTCCATACGCTGCGTAGTGTTCTCGCCGCTTCACTCCACCCCCAAAAAAAAGTTCCCCATTGTGTGTGGCTTAGGACTGTCTGGGTAGTCATGAGACCTTCTCTATTCCCCATGAAAAAGGATTTGAAGATTGCTTAGTTTGCGCAACACCGCAGATTTTTATGTACTGATTTCCGCGCATTAGAGTCGAGAGTCCAAAGTGCGTAGACAGACGGAAGCTTGCGTTGTAAGGTAGAGAGATACCTCGCTTACCTCGCTCGCTACCTACGTACGACCCCACGACGGCAACCTCCAGCTAGTATCTTGCTCTCCAACGGCATTTTGAACATTACCGGCAGACTTCACCCAGAAGCAGAATTGGCGCAATTTTTGCAAATTAGAAAAGGAAAAAGAGGTTCTATCCTAAGCCAAAGACCTGAATTACACGCGAACAGCAGCAGAGAAGAAAAATCTCCAACTCACCCTAGGAGAAGCTACGTACACTTGGGACTTGTGAATCTCGACCACAAGCAAGACAAATCATTATTACGATTGTTACGACTTATTGAGTACCGTCACGGCTGTTTGGTTTCTGCTCTGTTTGGAATTATCTCAGCGTCCCATCTTTCTTGACCATCTTCCATCAACCTTATAGGATCAATCGGAGGGAAACTTTACCGTCTAAGTGGTACCACGATCGTGCTCGAGTTATTACCAGACTTTCCCAGCACCATCGCATCTAACAAGACCATCATTCTATTTCCCACACAATTCCGTGGATCTACCAGACTGTCAATTCAAACTGATTCCTCTACTGCACTCTCCAACACACATCCTAAGCCTTGTCTAGTGGACAGACTTAGAAATCTGGAATCTTGCAAAGAAACGCCATCGCGGCATTACCTCTCACGTCGTAAAGCTGGATCTACCGCCGATTTCGTATCCGCAGACCCGGGGGCTCTCCGACATTTCGCCTTACTACGGTAACTCAGCTTCTCAGCGTCCACCGTATGTGATTGAAAGGTTGCCATCCCTTCCATTACCGCAGCCGCCATTGGCATACTCCTCGGGTGCCTCTTCTCCCCGGGTCAGCTCCATTGGATCTTCCATTAGCTCAAACGGTGATTCGCACTCGTCTTTTACCTCTGCTACTTCGGCAGCATCTTCCAACGGACCCAAAACTCCTTCTCCCAATCTCCCGGTTACGGCCATTTCTGGACCTCCTTCACAGACGATTGGAGGATACGAGCAGTACCCGGCAATGAACCACCCAGGACCTGCCGACATGTATTACTCTTCACACATCTCCGCCGGGCCAGCGCCCCCGCCCCAGACAGTCACTTCTAACGTGCCGCACTATGGCCACCAGCAACCAACTCTACTGCAACCTGGCCCAGCACAATACCCCGCAAATCCTTACCCGCAGTACTATTCGGGCGGCTTAACCTCTCCCCAATCAGCAGCTCCTGCTGTATCCAATACTATGCCTCAAAATGTCCTCCCTCTTCCCGGTGTACCTAACCCTCCGGGCATGCAGAATGGCTACCCAGGTATGGACACTACTGGCCAAGTTGCACCTCCCGGCATGAAGCCTCGAGTCACCGCAACTCTGTGGGAGGATGAAGGCAGTTTGTGCTTTCAAGTGGAAGCCAGAGGCATTTGCGTTGCACGACGTGAAGGTAAGCGTGGATCATATTCTATTCGACCACTTTTTGAGGAAGAATGATTACTTACATGAACATTAGACAATCACATGATTAACGGCACCAAGCTGCTCAACGTTGCTGGTATGACTCGTGGTAGGCGAGACGGAATTCTTAAGAGCGAAAAGATCCGCCACGTGGTAAAGATTGGGCCCATGCACCTGAAGGGCGTGTGGTGAGTTAACAATAGAGAGACATGTCTGAACCATCTTTCTAATGCATTCTGAATAGGATTCCTTTTGAGAGAGCTTTGGATTTTGCCAACAAAGAGAAGATCACTGAGATGTTGTATCCTCTCTTTGTGCACAACATTGGAGCCCTCCTCTACCACCCCACCAACCAGACCAGGACAAACCAGGTCATGGCCGCGGCTGAGCGCCGCAAGGCCGAGCAGCAGCAAGGCCAGATGCGCAACGGTCCAGGAGGACCTGCACCACCCTCTGGCGTTCTTCCTTCAATCCAGCAGCACCACCACCATATGGGTCTTCCAGGGCCCCAACCTTCCGTTCCTTCCCACAACACTTCAGGGCGTCCATCGCTGGACAGAGCCCACACTTTCCCCACGCCGCCTACTAGTGCATCGAGTGTGATGGGAGGCATGGGCACCTCGGATGGTAGTTTCCAATGGAGCCAGCAAGGGATGAGCGGAGCGCCGAGCAACAACCCAATGTCAATAGATACTGGCCTGAGCAATGCTCGCTCGATGCCTGCGACTCCAGCAACAACGCCCCCTGGCGCTTCTCTGCAAAGTATGCAGTCGTACTCTCAAGGATCTCAGTCCTACGACAGCTCTCGTGGTGTTTACAATGCCCCACCCGCTCAACAGTCGCCTTACCCCCCTTCCACCAACAGCCCCCAGGATCGCGGCTCCTATGGACAGAGCAATGCCTATATGAGAGGTGACATGGCACCACCCTCAGGCAGACCTGGAGCTGGTGAGCAAGATGTAAAGCCACCTAATGGCCTCCTCCACCCTGGTCAACAAGGTGAACCGATTCACCACTCCACCGGCGAGGAAGAAGCCGACCACGAGGCCGAGTATACTCACGACAGCGGAGCGTACGATACAAACCGCACGGCATACAGCTACAATGCTCCTCCGGTTGCACCCCTATCTAACGACCACCACATCAACCCAGACATGACTGGTTCTCCAAGCCACCAAGCTGGCTCGGGCCGGGCGACTCCTAGAACGGCAAACCCACCCCAGGGTTACTATTCGCAGCAAGGCGGATACAACACTCCGCCGCGAGTCGCTCCCTCTAGCAACCTGTATAATGTAATGAGCAACGACCGAGGTGCCCCGAACGGTGCTCCCGGCGGAGATGTTTACGGCTCGCAGAATGACATGAATGCCCCTCTGCAGAATGGCTACGCACCGCAGCCCGTCATGAACGGCGCGCCTGGTGCCCTGAAGCGTGGCCGCGATGAGGAAGACGAGTTGCCCCGACCTGGAAGTGGCGGTCTGGATATGAAGCGACGTAAAATGACGCTTGACGGACCGATACACGCTTCGAGCTTCGACCCAATGAACCGGCCCCCATCGGCCGTTTCCCAATTACGGCGATAATCAGGTGCATAGTTCAGCGTTGGCTGAGCGGCAAATCACGTCCAGCTCAATGCCTGGACGCGCATTACAGCTTTCTGTGGCTGCAATGATGATTTGTATAAGTCTCCACAAGTATCGAAAGGTCGATGCTTGTTGCGCGCCAACCGTCTCTTGGTTTTTCTTACTGTCTATTTTTTTTTTGTGTATTCGCAGCAACGAATCATCGGCATTTTGGGCCACACCCTACAAGACGCGATGACGAACTTTACGACTTCATTCTTGCTTGTTGTTTTAAATGCCGCTCAAGGCTGTGTACATGCCTCACGAATTGATGCGCCGCATGAAGGACATTAATCTTCTCCACATCCCGCTTCGACCTTCAAACCTTCATCCTCTACCATCTTCATGCCAGGCACGACGAGAAATCGAGCAATGGAGATCCCGCCTATTATGAGCTCTAGGCGGGTGATGTTCATGACCCGAGGCGATTCAGCTTTTTGAACTCTTTTATGTCCTTTTATTTTCTAACTTATGTTCACCTATTAAGGTGCAGCCTCAGGCCACAGAGAGGCCTGAGCATATCAACCATTTTCTTTGGTAATGACCTAATGACCTGTTACTGTTTTTTTCTTTTCAAAAGGTGCGGTGTCAATGTGGGTATGTTGTTGGAATAGCACAAGGGAACCCAGGTCATGAATCCACGAAGGGAGATTAAAAGCAGCTGCTTGATACACCGCGATTCTAGATACTGAGTTTAAATGACATAAATTAAGTACACCTCTTCGCAATGCTCACCTCGGTCCCAAGTGTCTTGACAGTGCTGTCTTGGCTAGAGAGTCAGATACCGCAACTGACAACATAATTTCGCTCTCCATTCGTATCCACCTTCCGCGGTAGATTTGAGGCTGCTGATCACACTAAAAGATATGACAGGCTGAGAGTCCATTTCAGTTTGTTTGAGAAACGATAGCGAAGTATGGATAGGGGATTGGATGGGCATGCACAGCTATCCAACTACACTTGCACGCTTCCCCATACTTGGGCTATGAAATAGGATAGCGAATAGTAGCCATTAGCCCCATTACAATCTACTGTCACCACACACACGCACACCAACACAGACCTCTAGGTTGCATGCAGACCATTCCTAGCAAAGGGCGGGGACGAGAGGGGCGTTTCTTTTCCACCGAACACGCACCAAGATGGTGCTGTGTGCCACCCAAACCCACCTTCTTGTTTTGATTCACTAACCGTAGGAACTCATGGTCGCTTGGTGCTAAGGCACATATGGAATTTGAGGGCTTTCGTGATTCCGATGATTCTGAGGAGCAACCCCACGGTACTGGTAGTTTCGTGAGCTTTCCTCGTCATCTACTGACGTATGTACTCATGCATACACACATCTCCATTTCTACCATGACGAATTTGTGTCTGTCAGGTCAGGATGTCTCGAAGGTAGAGGCAGGTCACGTTTGGCTCTCTAAACCGTCACTCCCAAGCTCCCCCCAAATCAGAGACCGCTGACCCTGGTTCTCCCTCTGCATTGGTATGTAAATGTACGACCTGAAGTTAGAAAGCACTGGGTGGTGGGCGTGCGCGGGTGGCGTGATGATCCGTGTTCTGTACCACCGCTGCGCTCGCCGGCAATCCCTTGGAGAGGCGGGCGGGGAAGCCGTGCATGGCTACAGTAGTGGCTCGCTCTCTTCCGACAGTTCTGGAGTGAGCGGGTACAGTGCAGCACATGCGTACCGTTTGGAACATGCCCGCCAAGAGGCCAACACAGCCAACAGTATTATAAACAAGCGAAAGGCACGGCGGCAGTGTGTACATGCACTCCCTACCAGCTTATAGGTGCCTGCAACTCCTGCCGCATTATACACCCCAAAAAAAAAAAATTTGTATTCGAATTGAACTGAGCACTCCGAGATTAGTGAACTGCTATATCCTCATCCCCTCCTGCAGCGCTACGCAGCAACAAAAAGTGATGGTTGTGCCTCGCGCTTCTCTTCTCCGCACGTCGCAACCAGTCCACCTGAAATGGTCTCAAACCTTATTCGCCAGTCGACGTGATGTCATCCCCCGAACGTCCCTCGGCACTGCCTCTTGGCGAAAGACTACGTATTAACTAAATACTTAAAAACAATGAACTCCTCTCCGGGACCCCGCCGATTTGAGGCGGCAAGTGATAGGAGACAATGTAGTATAACATACTCAATTGTCTCGGGCAAACGGTCAGTCCATCTCGACAGAGCTTAATTTTAACAGCCCAGTTACGAATTGTACTGCACGACGCAATAGATCGCAAACCCGGAGAGAGTATTCTGCCAAGCTCGGGACAATGATGGAGATCAAGCCTTACCGCATCTCGGTCCCTGATTCTCAGATCTCAGACCTGAAGGATCGTCTTTCTCGTGTCAGATTCCCCGATGAGCTGGAGGCGGCAGAATGGGATATGGGCGCCCCTCTCGGCGAGGTGCAACGCCTAGCGAAGTACTGGGCGGAATCCTATGACTGGCGGAGCGCCGAGGCACAGCTGAACGAGTTTCCCCAGTACACGGCGGAGCTCCAGGCCGACGGGTTCGACCCCATCAATGTGCACTTCATCCACCGCAAGAGCGCCGCGCCCGACGCCATCCCGCTCATCTTCGTGCACGGCTGGCCCGGCAGCTTTTACGAGGCCACCAAGATCATCGAGCCCCTGACCCGTGGGGGCGAGGGGCAGCCGGCTTTCCACGTGGTCGTGCCCTCGTTGCCCAACTTTGGCTTCTCAGGCGGCGTGTCCAAGCGCGGCTTCTCCGTCCGGCAGCACGCAGAGGTCCTGCACAAGCTCATGCGCAGGCTCGGCTACGACCAGTACGTGACGCAGGGCGGTGACTGGGGCTGGACCATCACGCGCGCCATGTCTCTGTTATACCCGCGGCACGTCCGCGCGCAGCACCTGAATGGAGACGTCGGCCAGCCGCCGCGGCTGCTGCACAACCCACGGCTCGCGGTTGAGGCCGCCGTGCGGCCGTGGACAGCCCGCGAGAAGGCCGGGCTCGCGCGGACGGGCTGGTTCCGTCGAGAGGGTACGGGCTACTTCGGTCAGCAGGCCAGCAAACCGCAGACGCTCGGCTACGGGCTGGCTGACAGCCCCGTCGCCCTGCTGGCCTGGGTCTATGAGAAATTGCGCGACTGGACCGACTCGTACCCCTGGACCGACGACGAGGTCCTCACCTGGATCAGCATCTACTGGTTCAGCGCGGCCGGACCCGCCGCCAGCGTCCGGCTGTACTATGAGTACAAGCACGAGGATGTCGAGCCAGGGGACCGTAGCCCCTTGGACAGGTATACCCGGTGGCAGGACATCCCCGTGGGCCTGGCCCACTTCCCCTTGGACATTTCGGCGCTGCCGGCGACATGGACCCGCGGGGTCGGCCGCATCGTCTACGAGAAGGTCCACCCTAGCGGCGGCCACTTTGCTGCGTGGGAGCGTCCGGACGACGTGGTCGGGGACCTTAGGGCCATGTTTGGCAAAAATGGCGGCGCCAGGGAAGTTATCCGGGCTCACAAGTTGTGAACAATACTTGGGTAGGAGGTGAAGACAGAGGAGGTATAAAAATGAATCAAGAGCACCGTGAGCTATTACTTCGTGTGGATGGATCTTTGTACTGCGAATCACCTGGTTGCCCAAATAACTAGTAACAATAATAACAATATACGCACGACTTTCTGCCCTTGTAAATATATATATATATATATATATATATATATATATGCATAAGCAGCTACCACTATTTGTGAGAACCTAAAACGACAATGGGCTATACTGTTTTTATTTTCCCCTCCCTCACAAAATCGAGCTAGTATAATATCACCTGAAGAATCGCTAAGCTGAAACGAACGAAAAAAATCGACACTCAGCAAATATGATTGCTGCAGCTATATAGTAGAAATGCTCCATCATAAGATTTAAGTAGAGAGGAAGATAGCATTATAGTTTCGAGCGCGCCTCGATTGCCTTGTGGCTCTGGCCCCTCTCCTTGAAATACTCGGCGACCTTGGCCCTCGCGACGTCGATGACGGCGGGATCCTCGATCGTGGCGGGGAAGGCCACCTGCTTGTCGAACTCGGCGTGCACGGCGTTCTCGACGAGCTCGCGGAGCACGCGCCGCAGGGTCTTGCCGGAACGCGTCTTGGGGATCATCCCTTTGCCCTGGATGATGCCGCCCAGGGTGGCGATGCCGCCGATCTGGCTGCGCACCCGCTGCTGGATCTCCTCGGCCAGCTTCGGGTCCGGGATGGCGGACTCCGGGTGGTCCGGCGTGGACAGGGTCATGAAGCAGAAGGGGAGCTGGCCCTTTAGGTCGTCTGGGATCGCGACCACGGAGGCTTCCGCGACCAACGAGTGGCTGGTTATAGCTTGTTCGATGGCTCCTGTAATTGATTGGAGGGGGAGGACGAAATTAGCAAATGCAGTCTTCCTTACACATCTCTAGTACGCGCATGATTTGGAGGAAAGATGGAGCAGCATCATGTACTAACCTGTGGATAGTCTGTGCCCAGCAGTGTTGATCAGATCATCACTTCTACTCATGATACTGATGTAGCCCTCTGAATCGATCATGCCGGCATCTCCAGTATCAACCCATCGCCCGTCGAAGCGTTTCAGATATCCTTTGTAGAATCTCTCCTCGTCTTGCCACAGCGTTCGGAATCCTGTCGGGGCAAGCGGAATGGACATAACGATGTTGCCCATCTTACCTCTTTTAACCTCGTCCCCCTGATCGTCAACAACCTTGACGTCGAATCCCGGCATAGCCTTTCCAGCGCTGCCAGGCTTGACCACCAGCGGCGATTGGTTTCTAATCTTTGTGTTTCTGTCTTGTCCGGCATGAGGGATCAAGCTGATGCCCGAGATGGGCGATCCCGATTCCGAAGACCACCAATTATCGATTACTGTCGCACCAGGCGCCCCGTAACTCTGCAGCAGCTTCTGGTACATGGTTATTATGGACGGCTCTGAGCGTTCCCCTGCTAGAAACAAGGCATTAAGAGATTTGAGACCGCCCCCTTCTCCGATGCGCTTCAAGCATGAGTTCTCGGGATCGTCCCGCTTGATCGCTCTTAAGGCGGCTGCGGCCGGTTAGATAGAGAACTCTGGAGAAATGGCCCGTGGTTTCCAACTTACTCGGCGCTGTAAATAGGCTGTTTACTTTGTACTCTTGGATGATTCTCCAGAAACTTGAGCTGTCCGGGGTACCAATTGGCTTTCCCTCGTATAATACAGTGCTGGCCCCGGTGAGTAGTGGGCCGTAGATGATGAACGAATGACCGACAACCCAGCCAATGTCACTAGTATGCGCAAAAAAAAAAAAAAATGCTTGTCAGCGGTGAATTCCAGGAGAAGTAGTGAATCGATAAAAAGTAATATGCCTCTGGACCTACCTGGCGGTGAACATAACATCTCCCGGTCCGGAGATCCCGAATAGATAGCTGATCGATAGGTGGAGGCCAACCGCGTGCCCGCCCGCATCCCTCACGACGCCCTTGGGCGAGCCGGTCGTGCCGCTGGTGTATATGATGTACACCGGGTCGCTGGAGTCGACGGGGACGCAGCCGGCGCGGATGCCGCGGGCGCGCGCGCTCCGGACCAGGTTGGACCAGTTGCGCTCCCCGGCGTTGCGGTCCATGGGGTTCCAGCGAAGCTCGCTGCGGTGCCACACCAGCACGCGCGGGGGCTTGTGCCGGGACATGGCGATGGCGCCGCGCACGAGAGGCCGGTAGTCGATGGGGCCCTTGGCGCCCTCGATGCCGCACGAGGCCGTGAGCACCGCCGCGGGCCGCGAGGCCTCGATGCGCTGCGCCAGCGAGTTGGCGGCGAAGCCACCGAAGACGACGGCGTGGACTGCTCCTAGCCGGTTGATGGCCAGGATGCCGATGAGGGCGGCTGGTATCATGGGCACTGGTTTTGCTATGTGTCAAAAAAAGATTTGCGAGCTGGATTGAAGAATGCCCGCGTCCAAGAGTAGCGGATGGGTAACCTTACTGTAAACTAGCACGACATCCCCTTTCTTCACCCCCTCATCCCTCAGCACCCCCGCGAGGACCTCAACCTCGTCGAGCAATTGGCTATAAGTGATTGTCTGCTTGGTCTTGCTGACGGGACTGTCGAAGAAGATGGCGGGCTTGTCGCCATTCCCGGCCAGGACGTGCCGGTCGACGCAGTTGTAGCAGGTCGAGATCTTGCCCCCCGAGAACCAATCCCAATGAGGATGTTTATCACCGCTCTTGAGAGTTTTGGTGCTTCTTGTGAGGACCGAGTCTGGCTTCTTGTGCCAATGGAGCTGCTCGGCCTGGTGGGCCCAGAAAGACTCCGGGTCCTTCAGGGACCGGCTATAAACCTCGTCTTGAGGATGTCCCATGGCAAACAATGTATAGGAGACTAATGGATCATGTGATGAGGATTCAGAATTGGTGATATCGTGGCAGCGCACCACTTTGTTATGTGCGAGGGGGTGTTTTTCTTTTTCTTTTTGGGCCCCTTGTTGGCAATGGCAGGTAGGTGCCAGGTGAGAGATTTGGCCCTCGGTAACTGGTTTCCCGGGCGCCCGGGACAACAGCACTCTATAATTGGAGTGTCTTGCTTGGTGTTGTTACACGAAATCCAGCTCAATTTTGGCGATTTCTGGATGGGGAAAAGGAGAATCCAATAAGCCTCTAAATTCGAAAGCTCGAAAATTAAATTTATCGGAGCTGCTCTTAGAGCTGAGCAGCATGGGCTGAATTTTCCCCAAATGTCATCCGCCGCATCCTCCCTAACACAAGCCATAGGGGTGGGATGTTCATGGGTTGTTCCTTTTCCCCGCACATCCCCCCATACTCTCTCCCCCCATGCGGGTGCGATGGGGCCGCCGGGGAAAGCCAAACCGGCGAGCTAGGGATCGGCTGCGCACTGGCCCTCCCTCGGTAAATGCAGAGCCAATTCCTCTTCCAGAGACTATCTGGTCCAGTATCAAAGGGCCTGGGTGGTAAGTATTTCCTCTTTATCACAGCTGGAGAGGCTGCGATCTTTAATACGCTGCTTTCACAGGTCGGATAACTGAACGCAGCGTGTATAGGAGATTATGGATCCAACATGTTCTATACTAACATTAAGTTAGTCTTAGTTAGGCTGGCGACGGGTGTGTATGAATTACACAACTCTAAATAATACACTTGACGCCATTTCTGTAGCGTTGAAGACGTTCAACTTTGTGATGCGCTTTCTTTTGCAAGATATTTTAGTTTATCGATCTTTTAACTGTAATCGTGACATTTTCCTTCCCAGGGTCTTTGTGTATCTATATACCTGCGTTTTATATGTTAGGATGATGACCGTTGGATACAATCGTCAGTTCATTGAATGAGGACAGCAATGAGGAAGAAGATTCCTTCGGATGCGGATGCCCGTTGTATTACCACACTTGCAGCCTCCGATACCATTGTCATGGTGCTTCAGGCCCAAACTCCTTTATGTGGAGCACGATCAGTATAGCTCCCTGGTGTATCGCGAACCGAGAAGGAGCACTTTAACGAGAACCAGAAGATGAAATTAGCTATATACTCAAGGTAATACAGAACGGTGTCTGTTAATTATAGCTAGGTATTCGGTTTCCATTCCTATAAGTTGACTTACTAGATTTGGTCCTCACAGCATGCCATCTAGTCTAGCTGATTTCTTCACATGGACGGTTGATGCTACAAGGAAAAATGCAACATTCAAACTCCCTATTATATGTTGTGTACGTAGTGAAGGTTGAGCGGTATTCATTCCACAAGCAGCGTCACGCAGGCCACTTCCAAAGCTCTCCCACCCCAATTCGCCTCTTTTGGAAATTATAATTGTGAAATTGTTTGTCTATCAGATTCTGGGCTGAAACCTTTTGCATCTTTGGGCCCCAGTCATTCCACTGGATTACGGCATTCTGCAGATTAATAACATGATGGTGCAATTCATTGAACTTCCATAGACAGTTCTAGGTGTTATAATGCCCGCCTACGCGCAGCGGTCTTCACCACGGCACGGCCTTGGACTAGCCAGAGAGAAAACAGTTGGGAGGGCTTGTAGGGCAAGAGATAAGGCAGCGCTTCCGAGAATATGGTGGTCTTTTTTTTTCTTCATCTTTTTTTTTCCAGATACTCACTCCATGTCGAACAAAAGGTTTTAGTCTACCAAGTCTGTGAATGTATACGTTTATGCCTAAAGGATTTACCCTAAGGATATGTAACTGACATCACCTTGAATCTGCAGATGGCGCAAAATATTCGGACTACAAACCTTCTTTGTATAAACTGTAGTTGCACTGAATTGGTATATAATGATGGAAATCTCATTCTGTAAAGTGGTCTTCAGCCTTGGAGGCCGTGATTACGTGATCCGTCCAGTGATCGCGCAACCAACGAAACCCGATTGCAGAGCCCTCGAACACAGCGCTGGTGCTTGACAGCCGCAAGTAGTTCTGACAAGCATGGAGCCGTCTTAATAGTGCCGAGGACATTGGGCAACATCAAGCGCTGACGAGTACTAGAAATATGACGTCGATAATTGCGCATATCGTGTTGGCAATGGATGTCGGCATCTCTCCGACATAGGACCGCTTGATGGCGGTCTAGAGAAAACGATTTATGGAGGCCGATGATCACGTCGCCACCGCTGGCGCGCCAAGACCCTACTAAAAGGTGCACCGAGATCCGGTGGGGAGGGAGACTGGGAGAGAGCAGGGCGGATCGTTGTGACGGGATCTTGGTTATCTGATCTGCTTACCTTGCGACTTAGGCATAGCAAGACGGGAGGGGGGTGATGGCGGTTTCCCTGCTTCGATCTCCAGGCGTCGTCTGTCCCCTCGTCTTCCCCCGTTCCCTTCGACCTATAAAACCGTCGGATTGACGTGGAAGCTGACGAGGAGCCAAGACATGTCCCGCCCGAGAGGGTCCCTGATTAGAGAGCTCTCGGGCGCCGATAGAGAGGGCCCACCCACACACCGCGACAGCCGTGGTAGTGAAGGAATGACTGAATGGCGTAATTAAATCCGCCGATGCACTGCCGGATTGGGCCCTCTTTGGGGCAGTGACGCCGGGCCCAGGGTGGTTTCTGATCCCATGTCTTGGAAGCAGACCTTTAACAAAAGCATGAAGAAGAAAAAAATAGAACTAGTCACGGCAAGTTAGTCGTTCTACCTGCCCTATCTTCGAGTGTGCAGGGCAAATGGTGTCTCTCTACGTGGACATCGATCGATCGTCGTCAAGTGTCCCGACTCCATCGACTCCATCGTCGACCCTCAAAGTAACAAGGGCTCTCTTGCCCCCTGGTGATTTTCAAAAGGAGCCGTTGTGCATGCGTTGCATTGCGGCGGAAGTGGGGGGAATGGGTACCTGCAGTAGCGTCGATCCTCTTGCTGCACTGAGAAATGAAGACACCACCACGATGGGATGACGGAAGTACAGAAAGCTGACAGTCCCAAAGATCGTTATAGGCACACATACCCCAAACGCTTGTCTATATTCATATGCAGAATTGCCATTTTCAATGTTGAAGAGCATGCAGGACGAGGGGTTGGCAGTGGTGGCGAAACAGCGGTAGTGACAAGCCACTATTATTCCCTCAAAGCTCACAACAACCGTAACGATTCGTTTAAACTTCGTATCTCAAGTTCCACCGTATTGTCCGCCAAAAAATTTGACTTGTTTTGTGTTTGAACGTGTAAACCAAGTTTTAACTGCTCGCAACAAGCAAAGTGCTGAGGGAGAGGGGAGAGAGAGAATGAATATCATCTCGTGGTAAGCAGAAGGCAAAGGAGCCTTTAGCTTCAGCTGTAGTTATACACTCATTCAGGGTGTAAGAGCCTCATCTGCCGATCTTGGTCTCACCAGAGATGATGTCTCGGGTCTCGGGTCTCCTTGTGCAAAAGTCTCAGTCCTTCACACGATACATTCTATACCAAGGGAACGGTACACAACCCTCCAAAAATAGATCTATAACTAGTGGATAATGTCTTAAGCCTGCACGTGGGAGTTGAAAATTATTAGTTGCTAAACAATGAGATTGTGAGGTTGGCAAATGATTGCGGTCTGGTTTGCAGTGGATGCCGATCTTTTATTCGACCTTTCAACCCGTGGCGGTTCGTCGAGGCTACCTAACTTACGTATGAATTATCCTATCATATTGACAGCACGATTGTCAGAAACGGAAGCTCGAAACATTGTGCAGATTCAATCGGGGAAACGAAACAGTGTCTTAAGGCGCCGGACCAAAACTTGGTCCCTGATCAACATTTGCTATGCCGTAAACTATATATAGGCTCACAAATATTGAAGGGTCTTATCCAGAAACCAATAAAACATCCAGCTTATTTATGATTATCCCGGGTCTTTCTTTCAAACTTGTGTATAAAGCTCCAATGCCTATACATCTGCTCCTCTAAATTCGGGTACATGAAGGAGAAGCTTAATATTGAGCGCACGAAGACGAAGTGGAAGTAAAAGACAAAGTGTAAGTTGTAGAAGGGTTGAATAAGAGTTTCTTGATTGCCAAAAGGGAACTTGGTGAAGTCTCCTTTTACTGCCTTATTCTCATCAATCCGGGAGACCGCACACAACGCGGAGATCTTCCGCAGAGCGAGATCGTTGTTTGTCCAAACCGAGACGAAAAAATACACAAAGAATGAAGCTCTGCATGCGCAACCGCGATACAGATTAGACCGTACTCCATGGAGCAATGCCGCAGAAAACCCAGGTTTATCCCCGTACTCCCACACCTCCCCCGAAAGATCCAAACTGCTTTCCCGCCGTCATGGGTATATCCCACGAATTAGGTATTATAGACATAAAAGGTCGTAGGCCAGACGTGAATGCGAGACATGGATGCTTTACAGGAAGAGAGCAGCAACACCGACAACACCAGCGAGGGCAGCGCCGGAAAGACCGACGGCCTGAGCAGCACCGCCGGTGGCGATGGGGGTAGAGCCGGTGGTGGTGGAGTAGACACCGCCGGTGGACTTGACGCCGGTGGCGATGGTGCTGTTGGGGTAGGTGGTGGGGTAGACGGGAGAGCAGGTGGCGCAAGCAACGCTGGAGGCGCTGTAGACGGGCTTGCTGATGGTGCAAGGGCAGTCAGTGATGGTCAGGGTGGTGGCCTAGAAGATTCGCTTGTCAGCAGCTGTCACTTGGATTGTTTGATAGTGGGTGTTTTGTGCCATCTCTTCGAGAGCTATGCCATCCAGGCACTCGAGAGAGATGCCAGTGGAGCCAAGGGGGGAGAGAACGCAGGACGCTCGAAAATAAAGCTTCGGACCCGGGAGGAAGTTCTTACCTCAGTGACAGTGTAGGTCTTGCTGCCGTGGGTCAGGGTAGTGGCGTAAGGGCAGTAGGTGACGTAGACGTCAACGACCTCGGTAACGTAGGTCTCGTTGGAGCCAGCCTGGACACCAGCAGCCAGAGCGGCGACAGCAGCAGCAGCGACGGAGAACTTCATTTTGACTGATTTGTTTGGGTATTAAGAAACTCGGGTAGAGATCGTTGATTAGCGTTTACTGTTGTGTAACGAATGTAATTGACTGAAGAGTCAGGAGTTGTAAGGATTGTGTGGGTGAGGAGGAAGAGAGAGGGAAGTGATGGACGGTCTTGGAGGGCCTCGACTTGTTATATAGCATGTGGATTCCATAGTCAATAGTGTCGCCGCCGGGGCCCGGTTGCTCAGAGGGTGGAGGCTTTACGATGAGCCCCGTCCAATTTTTCCACCCCCTACTAACATCCCTTCTCCTAGTCCGCTTTTTAGTTAGAATCACTCAGACCGAAGCGTCCTATCCAGCTATCGTCCAGGGGGTGGTGGTGGAGCGGACCATTTGCCAGCAGCAGATGGGTCCCAACTTCCGATCTGCCAAGCAAGTGCTCGCATCCGGGGAGATGAGGATCCTGGAAAGGGGGGGGAGAGGAGAGGGAGTGAAGATACGTGCGCTCGGTGCTGTAGTACCCTCCGCGGTTGGTGGACCATTTCCAGGCGGTCCAGTCTGCTAACAGCTAGCTACGTGCGTAGCGCAAGCGCGCTGTCCCCTTGGGGCATAAAGTTGGACCCACCATGTATTTCCAGAGCAGGTCCAGCGGATAGCGGGAGGAGGAGGAGGAACATCCAGCAGCAACAGCAACAGCAGCAAGGGTGGCATGAGTTGCCGGCCGATCCACCGCCTAGATGGGATGGCAGCACCGGATTTGGAGCAAACCCGCATCTGGAGTCGTCCATTGGTTGCGGTGCCATATGGGTAACGAGTGGACCGCGAACCGGCGAGTTGAGTCGCGCTTCGCTGATTCGGTGGCTTGGCCCCAATGCCAGGAACAGCTGCAAGGTACAGGACATCAACAAGGTTTGTCCGCTGGAAAGGGGAGGGAAATTGCGGCGCCACTAGCGCATCCCGACCCAGTGAATTCGATAGCTAGTGCCCCTGGATTATTCGCCTCTCCAACGTGCTGGATGGGCGCCATTTGCTGCACGATCAACGCCTAACACCTATACGAGGCGTCTACAGTGCTCTCTCTAACCTCTAGTGGCCTCGAAAATTTTTATTGTTTGTATCGTACTGGACGATATTGGTTGTTGTTATTATTATTATTATTATTCTTCTTCTTTTTCTCCTCGGAAGCGGGCCCGTGCTACCCGGCGAACATCAGAGCTGATGGCTCTTCGTGTTGATTAACCGATAGGGCTAACACCGTCTTTGCCCTTTCCTATCCTTCGTCCAACGTGAACGGCGCCTAATGAAGTGCTGCAATAGAGATAAGATGACCCTCTTTTTTCCCCCTCTCGAGGGAAATACTGTACATAGATCAGACTGCTATTTGTGGGGCGATAGGTGATGACCGCGACGTGTTTGTGCGCCCTGTGACCTGGCAGCCCCGAGCTTGCTGAACCCTGCTCATCCAGTTGCCCGTCCTCCGTACGAAGTAGCCGCCGGCCATGACTTATTTCTACACATGTGTGTAACACACGTGCTTGCGAGGCGAGAACTGGGGCGAACCTCCTTCGATGTTTGTGTCATACGGCTACCGCAGGTCCGGTCATTACAGCCGACTACGTCAATGGTGCTTCATACTAAATGAATAGGGTTACTTTCCACCATGCTCCGTACTCACGCCGTGGAGTAATTAGAGCAACGAGAAGGGAAGGGGCGGAGACGGCTCGTATTGGTTTCCGCAAGATCCAACCGGCACTGCTAAATTATCACTCTTCTAAAATGGGTTTTAATACAGATTATGAGTAACATAGATGGCATGTTGGTATGCTTTGCATCAGCAGACAAAACGAGCTCCGAAATTAAGGTCATGACCGAGCGCCGCGTCTAACAAACTTTAATCTGGGCGTTAATGTTTATTTTATTTTCCTTGATTCTCTCCTCTTCTCTCGAGCACGATGCCTAAGTGTTGGTAGCGGATGGGCCTAGCATATCCCTAAAGTAGACCGACACCAAGATAGTGGCCGAGCACCGGGAGTACCATATTCGCCCTAAAATGTAAAACCAAAAGTGGAAGCATCCCACTTGGTGTATTATTTCTCTCCGTGTAGGAGCTGGAAACCCATGCGTGGTTGTGTCCACAAGCATGGGGCAGCAAGTGATAGATAATTACATTCGGAGGAGACAGTGCCAGCAGTGCTGGGGCATTATCTAGGAAGAACCTCGTATTGGCATATTGTAGCGGTAATTAACGTTTAAAAAAAAGGACATTTAAGCTAATCACCCCAGAAACAGGTCAAATAGAGGCAAGCTTATATCTCCTTTGTTGCTTCTAATTCAAGCAGAAGTTGTTGGCTGGAAATCCAGAATAATACCGAGCTTGGATTCAAGTTGTGGGTTCATCCAGGTCCCTCAACGTCAGGGGCATGAGGACCAATATATTTTTGATATATGTATATAGTGTACGTCAATACTTGTGTCGCGTGCACACATTCCGCACCTATGAAGCAGCTCGGGGGATAATACGACCACGGCTGCGTTGAAGTAACTGGATCAGCGCCTCCGTGATGCTCAACTGAATAATTCAAGGTGAATCGCGAAGTTGATGATGATGCCGCCTCGCTCTCCAAATCTCGACTATTGGCGAGTTACAGTTACAAGGGCGACGTTATCGCTACTAGTTCCTGCTTTGATCCTTGTATACCGTACGACCGCGCCACCATCTCATATGGCCAGACAGCCGTCGAGATCACAGCTGAATAAGGGCAATCGACTCGCTCATGGAAAGGTCTGTTTGTTTTGATCTTCTGGATCCGGTCTTGCTATCTGTGTGCTCTACTATTCAAGTCTGTTTTGATTATTTTTATCTCTCGCGTAGCGCTGTAAACTCTGCGACCCGAGCGCAAGTAAGCACACAGCTACGGAGTGAACCGTTATCGATGCTATTGAGAACTATCTGGTGGCCGGTGTTCCATAGCATGACGCTATGTCGAGCTAGGGCTGCACCGGTGGCCCGGCTTACCACGTTGCATGCCGTGCGTAATTTCCACCACCCCTGCAGCTACGTATGCAGTGTGTCCCACAGGCATCTACTTCTCCAGGAAGAATGATGTTCACCGATGCATCACTTCTTGCCAGGATCCCGCACCAAGGCGTACGTAACCCGCCGTCGGACATCCAGCCTCAGGAAGCTCCTTCGGTCAAGAACACCAGCGATACCATGAGTCTTTCTGACAAACAGCGTTCCCCAAGCTGAAATCATGCCCACTTTCGTACCAGCGTGAGGACCCCCCCCTCCCTGATTCTTGCGCTGGGTTTAATTCATGATAGTCACGTGCGACCCGTCTATCTCCTGTTCGAGGATTCCTCTCATGGGTGCAGACATCGGACCATTATCAGTGGAGCCGGTGATCTAGCCGGCCTAGATCGATTCTACCGGAAGGGAAGTCCGTTTCCCTGCTGTTTGGCATCCACCGGCCTTTGGCTTTACGTGTAGCATACCTCTGTTAGTACATGCAAACTGTTGGTGAATGTGATTCTATCTGTGTATAGTATTACTATGATGCAAGAAATCAAGCCCTCGGCAATCCAACCTTTATGCCATAATAATTATCCCAGAGTTTTGCTGCAGACTTATGATATGTCAATGCATTCCATTTCTACGATCCAACTCTATCCATCGTCATTAAACAACCACCTGCTGAACACTGACCGAATGTCGTCTTGCAGCACCTTGATTCCGGATTCTGCAACGCCCATATCCTATCAATGGATAAGTCGCACAAGTCACTATTCAGAAATGTTTTGGCTCTTCAAAATATCTGAGGATCTCCCGGAAGCAAGTCCAACTAATGCATGCTCGAAGCTCGTTTGGTATACCAAACTCGTTACCAGTTGCAAGACTTTTCCTTTGCTACCCGTATCCGCAGACTTCAAGTCCTGCAGTATTTTTATTCAGCGCGCTTGAACTTTTGAAAATCCACCGGATGAAGGCAGAGCGCCACAAGATCATTCTGTAGGCGCCTAAGTTCTAACGGACCTGCCCGGGTGGATGGTATCTATTGCAGAAGCATCTCGTAATTTACGAAAACAACACGCTCACATCGTGAGTCTTCGAATCATAGATGAGTAACATGATTCCATTATTTTTTTGATACAATTCGATGGCGCTTTGCTATGCTAAATTATCCATACCGCATTCTTAAAGAGTTTCATCCCTCCGTACCAAGTATATTTGATCACCATTTTCTCCGAAATTCGACTCTTCCTCTCCCGTTGATGGATACAAGTACGGTGTCGCTACCAATGCTTTGGAGGTCGAGTTACATATAAGATGCAACTGCTTCCCCTTCATCGCTACGGGTTATATGGCAACAGAAGGAATACTGCAACACCCAAGTGACGTTCTTGAGTATTGCCGATGGTTCACAAGCCAGCAGTTGAGAGCTTTCGCAAGTTGGAAAGAAAGTAATTAACTTATGAGGAACTGGTGGGTCTTGGAGCCAGATGCTTCTGTTCGCTTCCGGCCAGCTGCCCTCCGGAGCTACGGTCCTTCGAAGATACAAAAACGGCCATTGAAGCTTTGCCTGTGCGGCGTAATGGTGATGGCGGTGGTGCTGGTGTCAAGCCTCTCACGACAGGGGCAAATCTAACAACGAGTGACATTTAATTTTTCCCTTTTCATTAGTTGTCAAATGATACCGCAGTTGGTGAGGCTATACTGCTGCTAAGAAGCACCATGCAGTGCACACGTGCTTTACAGGTGTGCGACCACTACAGCGATTGGCTTCAATGCTATCCTGCACTAGTCTCTCAAGATTTAATTGGTGAGCGAGCTGGACGAATCAAAGCCGGTCTCAGAGGGACTTGGATGACCGGGAGGTTCGGCAGCCCAGCGACAGTTCTGGCAGCGCTATTTGGCTATGCACGGCATTACTCATCTGAATGCACCTTGGGGAACCTGGCTGGCTCGCCAAACATGTTGCGCCGACGGTGGGGAGCTTGCCCGGCGTCATGAGTCCAGCCCGCTCTTCGGAGCAACGAACCCTCCATTCGATCCGGGCGCTCTGCGTGACTCGGCTCAAAAATCGAGCCATCGCACCAACTCTGAGGGGTAGGAAAGTGACCGATAGTAGCAAAAGAGTAAGAAAACACCAATCAATGAACAAATCAGTGGATCGACCATGTGTGAATTCATCGCATTGGGATGTAAGCACTTCGAGCAGGTTACTAAACCTCTGCTGGCTGCATTTGATATATGTACGCAGCTTAGTTATTGATGTCATTGCGCCTTACCCACTCAAATATAAGTCTCTGCACCCTAGCTCTAGCTGGCGGTCTTGCTCCAGGGGTTACCTGTTGCGAGCAGCATAAATTGCCTGATCGCTATCCAACTTTAAATCAAACACACAATCTCACCCTGACGGCCATAACTTTGTGTGACAATCTTACAAGATGCCTTCGACTATGAAAGCCGTTGGTAAGTCTCAGCGTGGAACCCCACCTCGCTGCCGTACAGCGATTGGTCTCTAACTAGATGGCGACCAGATATCAAGGGTGGTGCTGGGCCCGTGGACGCCCTCTTCATCAGCGCGGATACGCCGGTGCCTACTCCCAAGGAGGGCGAGGCGCTGATCCGCGTCAAGGCCTTCGGCCTCAACCGCATGGATCTGATCCAGCGCGAGGGCCGATACCCGCTGCCGCCCCAGGCGCCCTCGACCATGGGGGTCGAGTTCTCCGGCACTATTACGTCATTCGGACCGGACGGCCACGGTGACTTTAAGGAGGGCGACGCCGTGTTTGGTCTGGCGTATGGTGGTGCCTACGCCGAGTACATCGCGGTGAGCTCCAAGATGCTGCTGCACAAGCCGGACTTCCTGTCATGGGAGCAGGCCGCCGGCATCCCTGAGACCTGGATCACGGCGACGCAGGCGCTGTACCTGATCGGCGAGTTCACGCGCGGCAAGAGCGTGCTGTGGCATGCGGGCGCCAGCGGGGTCAGCATCGCGGGCATCCAGCTTAGCAAGGACAGCGGGGCGAGCGCCGTCTTCGCCACGGCCGGGAGCGACGACAAGTGCGCCTTCATCGAGCGCGAGCTCGGCGCTACCAAGGCCTTCAACTACAAGACCACGCCGGGATGGGACGAGGAGATCCTCAAGCTCACCGGTGGCAAGGGTGTCGACGTCATCATCGACTTCATCGGCGCCTCGTACTTTGAACGCAACATCAACGCCGCCGCGCGCGACGCCCGGTGGGTGAGCCTCGGCATGATGGGCGGCACCAAGCTCGAGAACGTCGACATCGGTAAGATGCTGTATAAGCGCATCCGCTTCGAGGGTAGCACTCTGCGCAGCCGGGAGCCCGAGTATCAGGGCCGGCTGCGCGACAAGCTGGCCGAATACATTCCGCACTTCGAGTCGGGCCAACTTAAGATCTTTGTCGACAAGGTATTGCCCATGGACCAGATCCAGGAGGCCCACAGGCTTCTCGAGGCAAACAAGACGACAGGTAAAATCATCTGCACAGTCGAGTAAATATTTGACGGGTGGGGAGAAGGAAGGAGGAAGAGAAGCAGTTTTTCTTATTGGTCTTGGGAGAAATGATCGCTTAACTACACTAAGAGTGGCTCGTGGTCCCCTTACGAACAATATGAACGAGTGTCGCAGATCTCCCCAATTTTTTTAATGCTTCTCAAGCCAGTCGTAGACATGATTTTGGATCTGAAGAGTCAGATGCAACAAGGAATCATCCTCTCCAACCAAACAACCCGCAAAACCGAGAACGCCATGACGTTGAAGAAGTCCAGAGAACACCAGGTTCAAGAGAAACAAAAAAAGAAGAAAAAATAGACACCATCCCCTGACTGCTGGCTTAGTGCTCCTTGATCCATTTCAACATTTGTTCATAGGCTGTTACTTGGGCGTCCTTAATATGCGCATCTGTGTAGTCACCCACTACAGCAAACCCTGTGTTGCTAGTCAGACCTTGCTCCTGAGTTTGAAGTTGATGGGGATGGTAAAATGTGAGGAATCCTTACCATGTGGCACTCCCGGATAGACTTGAACCTCGTGCTCGACACCCTCCTTTGACAACAAGTCCTCACCCCTGGTTCGCACTTCGTCGGGGAAGAGTGGATCGCTTTCGACGCATACCAAGCTTACAGGTGCCTTCAGGCCTTGGAAATCATCTGGGCTCACGAGCGTTGCGTGTGCCAGTGCGCCGGCCTTGATGTATGGACCTTCCTTCTCCACACCCCCGGCTTCCGGATCCGCTGGCCGCGAAGCACCGGTCCACCCCTGCTGTGCCACAGACCGCTCAGCAGCGAGCAGGAGGACGTACCGCCCCCCGAAGCAGTACCCTACGGCGTAGATGCCATCTCCCGCGGCGACGGCGTCGGCAAACTCAGCCTTAGCGGCGTCGATGACCTTCTTAATAATGGGCATTACTTTCTCTTCAGTGTGCCGTGCCAGCCACATGTCGATCATGAACGACTTAACGGTCTCGACGGTCTTCAGCTTGAAGACGTCGAGTATCGAGTGGGAAGCTGCTTCTTCGGGCTCCTCGAGGGTTGCACTAGAGTTGGGCGCGGGGTCGCCCTCGAAAAGATCCGGCATGATGACTACGTAGCCCTCGGCGGCGAATCGGTCAGATTGGATTTGGTTGTTAATAGAGTGCAGACCGGTGCCGCCAGTTAGGTGCAGCAGGAGTTTGGAAGGCGAAGCCGGGTAAGATGAGGGCTTGGAGACGTAGACCTGGTAGAGCAGCACACATCAGGTCTCACTATTCTGCAACAAGATAACCGCTCCATGATGGCTGCTTACATCGATGTCTCCCAGCTTCCGAACCTCGCCTTTGGGAGCTTCACCATCAGCTGAGCAAAAGGGGGAGCATTAGCAGGTCTGCTCTCTCGTTTTGGCACTATCCCCGCTTCCTCTTGCCGCTCTGAAATCCCACCGAGAACAGGAACTCACGTGTCGGTCTGTCGGTAGTGCAGTGCTCTCCCATTTTAGGGTTCTCCTGGGCGGGTTCATCACCAGTAGCGACAGTGGGGAGCTGTTCTTGCTGCTCCTGGGCGTCGCTCTCTGGAGCTTTCGTTGCTACCTCGATTTCCGTCATGATGGCGCGAAGTGAATGAGAAGTGTGTAGTCGTTGGAGTGAAAAGGGTATGAGGCAAGGGAGGAGCTATGCAAAGTGGTTACGGAAACTCTGTCGATAATGGTGTGCTATTTGTATATCTAGGTAGCTAGAACAGGCGATGCATACGTGGTTTGCATCCGCTTCCCTGATTACGAGCTATGCCAATCCAGCTGTTTCAGGGTCAAGCTCCAGAACCCATCCGCTCCGGCCACCTGGGCAGCTCTTCCGCTGGCGATGGGGCTATGATGGCGGGGTAAAACCGAAGGTCTCAGCGAAAGATTCATATGGCCAATGTGCCGTACCATCTCGCCATCGATGATATTGATACTTTCACCACAGGTTGTACGCACTTTTGGTCAGCTCTAGATTTACAAGACACCAGTGCAGAACTCATCATGACGAGTAAAAAGAGTTTCAAGAGTCTCAATATTAACACTTTTGATTTTATCGCTTCAAGTGATTTTCCACAGACATGCTAATCCGCTAAGCACTGATCCACGTCCGTGGGTACGTAGGTACGTAACGGTAGCAGTAGAACTGGCTAGGGTGATTTTTACGCGCCCCTCACCAAGGAATTGGGAGGCACTTACCCCGCGCTAAATTGCCAGGTGTCTAGGCGGCAAACTGTTACTCAGGCTTTTCTGGACACTTCTGTCGGCTGGCAGGCGACTCCAACAAATCAATTAAACAAAATTTGGGGGGCGTCGCGTCAAGTCGCGTCTGCCTCTGTGGACCCCAACTCTCGCCATCAAGAATCAACACTGCACCGTCACGCACACCTTGACACAAACGTTCTCCCTGTAACCTTCTTTTCGTGGCCTTCACAGGTAATCTCTAGACAGTTTGACTGAGATTCCCACTCGACAGATTTTCTCCTAAGATGTCGGCCACTGAAGCCGCACAAGCCATTACTCAGGGCGCTCTGGAGTAAGAGAACTACCATGCCCTATCCTGCTCTTGTCATTTTCATGGTGCATATCGCTGATCCCAGATCTTTCTCTCCCCAGCGCCATCTTCAATGATCCAGGCAATGTCGATGCCCGCTTTCCGGTTCCTGTTCTGCAGTGCCTGCAGATTAAGCCTCTTGCAGCCCCCGGCGCTCCATCAGGTGCCGCCCCTGAGCGATTCCGGGTTGTCCTAAGCGATATCCGCAACTACGTGCAGTGCATGTTGTCTACACGTGGGTATACCTGGTGATATGTTGAAGGGGTATCCGATGCTATTCACCTGCTAACAATCTTCCAGAGGCCAACCACGTTGTCCACGATAACTTGCTCGAGCGCGGGTGCATAGTTCGTGTGAAGTCGTACCAGGCGAACGCTGTCAAAGGCAAGAAGTGAGTTTGTTCTGGCTGAAGATCGTCGAACGCCAATTTCTAACTAAATCCAACAGTGTACTCATTATCCTGGATGTAGAGGTAGCGACAAACCTGGGTATTCATGACCGTATCGGCGAACCTGTTGCGTGCGAGGCCAAATCCACAACCGCTACCGACACCACCATCAGCGGCGCCGGGTTCTATGGTGCAAAATCCGAATCCACTCCTGCCGTCAAGTCGGAATCAACATCTTCCCGAGTTGGTGGCACTTCTTCTGCTGGCGGCCACGCTGCCATTTACCCTATCGAGGCACTTTCCCCATACGCACACAAGTGGACGATCAAAGCTCGCGTCTCAGCCAAATCTGAGATCAGGACATGGCATAAGGCCTCTGGCGCAGGCAAGCTTTTCTCAGTTAATCTTCTTGACGAGAGTGGCGAGATCAAGGCTACCGGATTCAATGACCAGTGCGACCAGTTCTACGATCTCCTGCAAGAGGGTAGTGTTTACTACATTAGTAACCCGTGCCGTGTCCAAATGGCCAAGAAGCAGTTTACCAACCTGCCGAACGACTACGAACTAACGTTTGAACGCGAGACTGTTATTGAAAAGGCAGAGGATCAATCTAGTGTACCACAAGTGCGCTTTAACTTTGTTAATATAGAGGATCTGCAGACCGTTGAAAAGGATTCTACCGTCGACCTCATCGGTGTTCTCAAGGATGTCGACGAGACGAACCAGATCGTTTCCAAGACCACCGGAAAGCCCTATGATAAGCGAGAGCTGACCCTAGTGGATGACTCAAACTTCTCCGTGCGCGTCACTATTTGGGGCAAGTCTGCTACCTCGTTCTCTACGCAGCCAGAGTCGGTTGTTGCCTTCAAGGGCCTGAAGGTTTCTGATTTTGGTGGACGATCCTTGTCGCTTCTTTCCTCTGGAACCATATCGGTGGATCCCGATATTCCCGAAGCCCATCGACTCAAGGGATGGTACGACTCTCAGGGCAGAGGAGAGGATTTTTCCACTCATAACAACATGGCAAATGTTGGAGCTGCAACAGGTCGCCAGGATCAGACCAAGTCTATCTCTCAGATCAAGGATGAGAATTTGGGAATGGACGACACAGCTTATTTCTCCTTAAAGGCGACGATTGTTTATATCAAGCAGGATAACTTCTGCTACGCCGCCTGTAGCAATGAAGGCTGCAACAGGAAAGTAGTGGACCAGGGAGATGGTACCTGGCGCTGCGAGAAATGCGATGTCAGCCACCCACGGCCAGAATATCGGTATATTATGAGTATCAATGTGAACGACCACACGGGCCAGCTGTGGCTCAGCTGCTTCGATGACGTCGGTCGTATTGTGATGGGGATGACTGCCAACGAAGCAATGGAGCTCAGAGAAAGCGACGAGAGCGCGGTTGCTGCAGCCTTTGAGAAGGCGAATTGCACCAAGCTGAACTTCAGGTGTCGTGCCAAGCTTGATACATATGGAGATAACCAAAGGTAAGCATCCTGATCTTATGAGCGGAGTGCATCTATCTGAAATAAGTTGTGACTAATGAATATGCAGAGTTCGTTATCAAGTGATGAGTGCTTCACCAATCGACTACAAGTCCGAGGCATCAAAGTTGGCTGAGTTGATCAAACAAATTGACATGAACTCCTAAAACTATCTCTGTACGACGTTGTAATTTCATGAAGGGCAGGCAGGGTCGGGGACCGCAAAATGCGTATGATGGTGATGTAATCGGTATAAGGTAGCCCTTGATCAGAGAGCTAAGCTATGGTATTGCCGACTTTTGATTTTGTCACTGGAGTAACGGGGGGATAGTGTACAAAGCGTCCTCTGTTATTGATGTATGGTTTAGCCCTTGGTCCAAGATTAAAAGAAATAAAGCTATGATGGAGCAAGATTTCATAACCATGCATGAGATGACTGAATACCTCCTTGTCCAGTATTGCGGATATTGCGGACATAAGAGTCGTGCATTGCTCTAGCCCTCTGCGCCACACTGTGCTCTCTTGCCCCAATTCACAGGGCACACATTTCCGGTTACATTGTGTGGCCTTACTACTCTAAGGTCAATTGTAAGTATTTTATTCATGTTTTATCTTTCTATCAGCATAATCCCAGTCGTAACGCGCGAGACTCGCGTACTGCGCCCAATCCATTTCTAGCCAACCCTAGGACGCTGAAGCTGACTCGACTCAGGCAGCGCGCGCATAGATAGGCGATGTCGTAGAGGATGATGGAAGACTCGGCAGTCTCTCCTAGCCATCAAAGCTGATCAATGAGCCCTGCTTGAGCTGTCCTCTGCTAAGGAACATTGCATCATCACATCATACTAAATCGTATGACTGGTTAAGCAGTACCCAGCGGGATATCGAAGTCGTTAATTTCATACTCGTGGATATACATATTCCGCCGAGTCCGTAGGGCGCTCAATATGAGGACACCTGTCGAGTTTGAGCATGATTTACCATCATAAGCCGATCATGAATTATATCATATGACGTTCCTTTTAGGCCGAGGCCGTGATCCCACCCATGAGATCCTCGTCGTCTACTTGACTCTCAAAGCCTAGGGCCGAGTTTGCAGCGTCTTTGTCGCCTCGTCGTTGCTCTCTCACTAAATGTTTGATATACTCCTTGCTTGTCCCTAAGCGCTCATTTGTCGCTTGGAAGATGGCCTGTAGGTTCTTAAGTCTCTCAGCCGTGCCGGATATCTCTTTAGCAAACTCGGCCTCGGACAGGTCTGCAAAGGATGGGAGGAAAGTCAAGAATGTAGCACCGTTGTCATTCTTTTCAATCACGCCCTTCAACGCACCCGAGATTATCATGTTCTGAATGAGTGTCTCCACATCTTCATCTTTAGGGAGGATCTGGCCCGTCTGGGCGCTTCTGGTCTGTAAGCGTATCTCATGGATGGATATCTTGGAGTAGATGTGCTGCAGGTTGATTATTTGCCACTCCTGGTAGGCGGCTAGAACTTCCTGAACTAGGCCGATATTGCCGTCATCGAGCCACTCTTTAGTGTGCTTATCCACCATCTCCTTGAGTTCGGCAGCATTTTCGGTCTCGAAGAGGGCCGCGAGATCTTTATACAGCTTGCCGAGAATGTTGTATACCTTTAACGCTCCAGCGCCTGTGTAGGACGGTGGCGCCGTGTATTTTCCTTTCTCCAGCAAGTTTACGAGCGCCCACTTCTTAAAAGCTTCCGACATGATCTTACTTGCACCTTGATCTCGACTCGGGTACGTGACAACCCTCTCGAATGCTGCGCTAGCTTTGGCCCAATCTCTCTCGGTGCAATGCATCATCCCGCAAAGCAGATCATACTCTAGAATTGCACTGGTTTTCAGGTTGGTCGTCAGGCCAGAATCTCTAGAGATATATACCGAGGGCGAAAGGGACATATCGCAGTAGAGCTCGGGCACTTTGTGGTTCGACATGCCGGGATAGAAAACAATGTTTTTGTCGATGACTTCCAGGGCTGGCTTGATTTTGCCGGAATTGTAGGCAAGCTTGGCCAAGTTGATGTGAGTTGATGTGAGCACGCTTCCGGTCGGATCGAGTCGCAATATAGCAGTCGCTATGGCTTCCACCGCTACTGAGGGCTACAACAGGCTTTATGTCAGCACGAAGTCCGTATGGCGTAGCAAAGGTCTCGTATCTCACAGGTAGCAGCTGGCCGCCTCCAACCAAGTTGAGAAGCTCCAGAAGATGGGTTCCCGCATATCGCAATTGCCGCGCATCGAAGCTAAGCAGGAAGACGACCAATTTCTCGAGCAGTAGCTCACGCGGACCTGCGAGCCCGGGAATGCAGAGGGTGTGTAAGATCGCGAGATAGGATAGCGAGTGCACTTCCGGGTCCAAAGCTTGCAGCAAATCGACGCCGAAAGAGCGTAGTGGCTGCGTAGGCTCTTTCAAGAGCTTGGACAGCTTGACAAGATGAGTCTGAGCAGCCCTGTCGTAATCATCGTCATTCAAGGACGTACTGGGCGGGAATGCAAGAGTGATGGAGGCGTATTGATCCATCGTGCCCTTGACAAAGATGCGTCAAAACGGTAGAGACCTTGCGGCACCAATGTGTACCAGTATAGCGAGGAAACGGGAGGATCAATATGGCATCCTACGGCTTGTTGTGATCGGACTTGCAGTTCGGAATTCTAGTGCAGGTTCGGAGGAGCTGGAGCTGGAGCTGGTAGCCTAACGTTGGAGCCTCACAACGCCAGTCGCAATTAGCGGGGGAGGGGCCCTAAAGTTACTGTTCGTCATGGAGAGGTGAAAGCTTGAGGTGAGGACAGCTGGCAGCGGCTGTCAAGACTGCAATCCCCCAACTTTGTCTCCATATATCCATGTCTCCATACTATCAAGCTTGGGTAGGTAAGTATTTAGATATAGAGCATAATGATGAAAGTTGAGAATTAATATTTAACAGACTAATCTGTAGTTATTCGCCATTTAATGTTCCTCACACTTCAAATTACCTCCGAGGTTTTGCTGAATGTGTGGTCAAATGTCCTGTGGTCATACTCGCAACCGGGCTCTACAACTTCTAGATGGTTAGCAGTACACATAGCCTCAAGCAATCAAAACAGATATCAGTAATTATGATAATAGGCCAAGTACGGCCTTCTATAAGTTGAGCTCTACGCTTGCCTTTGATCAAGTATCATCTGCAGTTGTCAAGGGCATATCTATGAATGACCTCTCCGTGTTCCCAGCTCAAGACAGACAGAGCAAACTCTTCGTTTACATCTGTTGAGCGACTGTTACACAATATAGCATAAGAGGCTCAAAAATCGGCAGTTACGCCTGGCATATTATAGCCGGTCCAATATTAGATTCTTCATGAAATCATTGACAGTTTCAACTTTGACATCCTGTGTTTATGGTAATCTGAGGCGCGTGTTAATCAGCTATAAGTTGTATGGGGAATAGGTAACACTACAATAGACTTCCCCGGCACAGGAAAAGGATGATGTATTGATGTACGGTTGATGTCAAGAAGTACATAGATTGTACACCACTGCTAGAACCCATTTCCCATTTGTGATCATTCATCCCAGCCAGTGCAAGATCTCAAGGGCTTCAACAAACCTCATACTTTTGCAGGACTCCCACTACGGGGAAACAGAACTTCCCTAAGTGGTACTAAACATTGAGCTTGGCGATACTTAATTACAAGATGCGGATCCGCAGTATCTCTTTCTTGCTTAACTACAGGAAACGCAAAATGCAAGCTCTTGAGAGCAGAGGCGGCCCGCTCGGTGGCCGATCAAAGTCCTAATCTCAGCAAATTTCGACTTCGCAGCCGGCTTAGAGGAGAGACTAGCTACTGCACTTATCACAGCGATCAAAGATATTAAACTTATGCTGCCATATCAAAGGATTAAGCTGCTCCTTGAGCAACCCGGGGTGAATCTTAATTCCATAAACCAGAAAATAACAAAAGAAAGGCAAGTTTTTCACGTACACGAGCGCTAACATGGATCACTAAATTATTCAAAGCAGCTTCTGACAAAAACAATCCCAGCATGTGTATGGTATTGAACTGCCTCTGAGCATAGGGCCATACAACTCGTACTTGATTTGATACATCAAGATCCCATCCATCAAATCCAGGAACATAAACCCACAATCGAGATGCGCCCCTGTTGCCAAGAGATGAGGCAGGATGAAGCCATACGCCAAATCAGGCAAGGCCAATAAGGTTTGCAGTGTTCTCCTGTTGTTACTAGATCAAACTGATTCCAAATCTTCGCAAAGATCTCCCACGATCTATGGGTAGGCAAGCACCAGCTACAAATGACCTAATTTAAACGAGCAAGCTGATTAGAACTAAATATCCAGCCCGTTGTAGCCCTAAGAAGAGGTCCGATTTGATCCACTGATGCAATGCCGCATATAACCTAAGTGCACCTATTGTCTTCCAGGGGTTCACATTACAAGCCATTGCAAAGGCGGCATAAGCACGGGGCGTATCTATTTGAGGTTGATCTCGGCGGCATATGGTGGATGGCGTTGAGAGGCTATCTTGGTTCTAGACCAAGGAATACTCGAAGGCGACATGTCTTGATTAGGGCCCCGCTACCTTTAGCACAACACCTAAGTTATCTGGTCCATCAAGGTTGCTGCGGAAGAGCCGCAAGCTACTAGTTTCAGTGATCTCCATTCATCCGGATCCATGCTCACCCGCTTGGAACTCAGCAAGCAGCCAACCTGCAAATGGGGCCATGTTAGTTGTACCTGAACATTCCTCATTCTGGACCAGCCTAGACCTTGCCAAAGCTTGCATAACACCTCCAACCGTGTGCAGGGCTAAACCCACAACTAGACACGTGTGATCTCAGCTTGCGAGCGATGAAGATCCCAAAGTTTTGTGAACATGAACATTGAAGGATTTACTACCGTGTTAAAAATCCCTCTGCCGTCTGGAAGAGCGTTAGATACTTTTGACATACGTGAAAGACCATCGAACGCGCCTCCTCGAGATCGCCTTGATATTGTAAGCCACTCGCCCAGCATCCCAGCATCCCAGCAAGCCGGCCCGCCTAAAGAGGGGATCTGGATACATCATGATTGCCAAGACGAGTGGGAAAAGGCGCGTAATCCATGTGCGGATCTCAATGGGCTGCGGCGATTTGCTAAGCTCTAATTTAGTTACTCAAAGGCTGTGATTAAGTGACTTTAGTCTGCCCCCACTTCGCTAGACCAGAGCGAAAGGATCTCAGCTGTTCCGTTTTGATGCTGTCTGCTGAGAATAAAAAACAAAGGCACGGAGAGTTTTTGAGTGCACTACACCGTCAGCCACGGTAAGTGCCACCAAATATGCAATGGAGCTTGGTCTAGATGACCGTTAAGGCTGCCATGGAGACTTCACGAGATCTAGAGCAGGCTGAATCTGATGCCGACGCTCACAAGTGGCCCAAGCTGAGGATAATAGTTTGTGGGGGAGTAATTTGGGAGTTCAAGCTTCATCATGATCTGCTGGGAAAGGATCACGAGCGCCCTGAGGTCGTGGGATAGGGATCGGGGGCGTGACATGGGCACAGCACCCTTAGAGCTTGCTCGGCTTATCTTGGACAAGAAGCTTTTCCAAACCACTTCTCAGCTGTTCATTCATGCCGTTGGAATTTGGCCTGAGAGTTGCCCGGTCGACAAAGACGTGAACAAACTCGCCCACGGCCTTTATTCCCTCCACGCCCTTCTCGAAGAGGCCCACTTCATACACAACGCTAGATTTGCCCAGCTTATTGACACGAAGGTGCAGTTCGGCCACTTTCGGATAAGAGATGGCAGAAAAATAGTCACAATGTGTATGGGCCATGAGCGGATGCTGGGCGGATGTTGGAGGATGCAGGCCACAATATTCCATAAGATATGAGTTTATAACCGAGTCAAAGCTCCAAAGCTCTTTAGTTAGCAGAGTTCACCAACTTGCAGCAGTATATAATCTTACAGGAAGTTGTAAACTGAGTTATTCATATGATCATACATGTCATTATCTGCCCTGCGAAAGAAATAAGTAAGGTGTGTATCACCAGACTACAACGCTGGATGCTCACCATCGCGTGCGGTACTCTAACATGTAAGGGTAGTCTGCCCTTGTCCGCAATTTGAGCTGCGCGCTGGGTGTCATCGTTGCAGTAGCTTGTGTTGAGGGACGATTGCGGTTTGATTATAGATTGTATTCCAAGATAGTCCCAATTCAATGGATTTATGTAGGCTAGAATTCCAACGCTGATGTTGATAAACCTCGCCATGCCCGAGGGTATTTCCCTGGCGACACTTACCGAGGTTTGAGATTACCGATTAAAGTGGGATAACAGACCAGCTGTTCTCAGCTGTCAGAGTGAGCATTGCTGTTTTCTGCCCCACGGGACCGCTTTTGAATATTCCAAAGTATGACTGAATGGAAAGCGATTTTTTTGGCTAAAGATATAGCCGAGCATTTGATGGGTATACTTCCAGGTTTTGCTCTATCCTTGCTGCAAAATTGCGATTCTATTGGGCAAGATTAACTCGGTGTACTGGGTGCAATCCTGGCGGTATACGAAAGGTTCACAAGCTTGCTCGCAAGGAGCAAGCACTTCCTCGGCTTCGCGATGGAGGTCCTATCAGCAGAAGGTGCGCCAGCAGTGAAGACGGTTGAGGTTGTCGCTGAGCCTACAAGGCAAAGAAAGCCCAAGATCAGCAAAGCCAAAGGAAAGCAGCAAGTTCTTCTCGCAGCTGCCATGGACTGTGATGAGATCTGGCCCCGGCCATATTATATCGAAAATGGACTGCGTCGCTTAGCTCCCTATGATTACACCTACAACACCTGGTGTAAACAGAGATGGAGAGGCAGGAAGCTGATAGACATCTTTGAGAGTGAATTCAGGGACCGACCTCTGGCGTATTACAAAGCGGCCATGGAGAATGGCAAGATTTTAATCAACGGAAAGCCCTCGATGCCTGACTACGTTGTGGCGAATGGAGATCTGATATCGCACAAGATCCATCGGCATGAACCACCGGTGATTGCAGATCCTATTGGAATCATCCATGAGGACGACGAGATGATTGTTATCAACAAACCCTCCGGCATACCTGTGCATCCTGCGGGCAGGTATAATTACAATTCTGTGGTCGAGATCATGAAGGAAGAACGCGGCCGTGACTGGATCGCTTACCCTTGCAACCGATTGGATAGACTCACCAGTGGGATCATGTTCATAGCAAAGAACCCCAGAGCTGCCGAGAAACTGAGCGCCCAAATTGTGCAACGGAGTGTGCGAAAAGAGTATATCGCCAGAGTTATCGGGGAATTCCCCGATGGCGAGGTAGTTTGTGACCAGCCAATACTGCAAATATCTCCTAAACTTGGACTCAACCGAATTAGAGCGAACGGAAAGGAAGCAAGGACTGTCTTCAAGAAGTTGGCCTACTACCCACCTTGTAGCCAGACCAAAGAGCTTTCTGAGGGCACATTCTCAGCGGACCCCAACGGGTTGCCCTGGGTTAACAAAAAGGGCTACTCGATCGTAAGATGCTTGCCCGTCACGGGAAGAACCCACCAGATAAGAGTCCATCTCCAGCACTTGGGTCATCCCATAGAGAATGATCCCATTTACGCCAACCAGAAGGTATGGGGAATTAATCTGGGACGGGATGATCCAGAAGCCAAAGAGAATACCGACGAGGACATAGTAACTCGCCTAAATCGAATGGGTAAGGAGGATGTTGCGGATGCTGTAGCGTACTATGATGAGATGGTGGATCGGTATCATCAGCAAAAAGCTGAGAAGATGTCGGGGGAGTGCTGCGAAGTCTGCGATACTCCATTGTACACAGACCCAGGGGCCCACGAGCTCTCGCTTTGGTTGCACAGTCTACGGTATGAGGATGCTGGTGGCGCGTGGAGCTATGTTAGCCCACTTCCCCAGTTCGCTCTACCTCCTACGGGCATGAGCGGACCTACGGCAGTTGGAAATATGGATGCGCTGGTGGAAGCAGTAAAAGACGTCAACCCTGAAATTTCCTGAGATTGCCGATGCGATCCGCCACTCATCAAAAGACTATTTCGTTAGAAGCCCGAAATTTTGGCAGCTTTTTTGGCCCAGTCTATGTCCGTCCCTATCACTAATACGAATCGGGAAATGTTGTTGAAATCTGCCATCACTCTTAGGCAGTCTATTCTATCCAATGGTGTGTCACCCTCAACAGATGATGCCGACCATCCTCACTCGACATGCTCCTATGATAGCGAGATCAGCCCTATTAGCCCGCAACTAGCGGCCACTAGCTGCGACTACATCTGCTGAGGACCTATCCTTCTGTCTCAGTCATTGCCTTCAGCGCCAAAGGCAGAGACTTCGTGCAGTGCAAATAGCCTTTCCACAACACCCGCACGGCCGCCCGTCCCTTTCTATCCATTGATCTAGTGTATGACATGCAGGGGGGTTGCCACGTGGAAATTTTTTAGACTGCATTGCAGATTTGCGAAACAGATGGCAAGACAACCTGACCCTTGAGGAAGCCATGATGCAACTGTGAGACAGTCTGAGAGTTAACGTTCTAGATATTCGCTTTTCGGTACCATGCCCGTCTTCTATGGCAGTCAGTGGAAACAAGCTCAAAGGCGAGAACGACCAGCCACGTCGTTTTCGCCCACAACATGACGAATACACAAGCCGCACGGCTTGAATTGAGACATGAGGTATGGGGTGTTTCCATCATGTCTCACTCACCAGGCACACTGCTCTTCTCTCAGGCACATGTCTCTGCTCTGGCATGCGACGATCGATGACATTTTGTGTGTTTTCCCCACAAAGTCCGGGATTCTCGCCTCGTTTTGCTCTGCTTGATGACAATCTCACGGAGGCCATGGATCCCGGGCCTTTCGGGGGGGTTCTAATTATCGCTGAGCTTCTAGGCTCCGCTCGAGCTTTCGTCTTCGTATCCCCCAAGTTCTAATGCGTCATTTCGCATATCACCTCTTAGCCCGTACTGCACAGTTGCCCAGCGCCCGTGGACCCCTGAATTCCTTCACCACATGCAGCTTTTCTCTACCCGGCAGGGGTCACTTATTGTGTAGTGGCCATTGGCCAGTGACCAAACGGGAGAAGGAGGGAGAGCGGCGGGGCTTTTGTTATGAGTTATGAATACCTGCATAGTAACATCCATCACCTGGTGGGTCTGCCCATGTCAATCAGGTTTTGGGGGTGTGTGTCCACGAGAGCAGAGTCCTTGGGGCACCGCGCCTGTCTCGCCTTTGCGTGCTCGCGCCTTGAGGGTTCTATCGAATCCGTCCGTCTTCAGAGAAAGATAGCGTGATTTGGGCGGCGTGCATTAGGAGGGCCAAGATCAAATGGCCGATTTAGCTTTTTCTTTCCTTCGATGGATCTGATTATACTTGCTCATGTCTCTGAAAATCCGATCTACTCATGGAGGACGCTCAGAGGCGTCTTTCGGGCTTTTCCCGGTGGTGCAATTGCCCAACGAGGTTCGGCGACTTGGGTTTAGTGGCAGCAGGAATAGCGCAAACTCTAATTCGCAATCCATGTATGAGTGGCCGCCGAGCTCTGTGCTACTCCCGAGAGAGCATAGCGTGCAACTCTACTAGAGAGCGAACTCGGTAGTACTCGAAAGCGCAGCCCAGCGCACCGCACCGGTACGTACTGTCTGGCGTGTACGTACACATATGTGCATGCACGCCTGGACCAGTGCAGGAGGGCTGCTAGTGCGGTTTTCTGGTCTCGGTACCGGAACTCTGGCGGGGCGGATGTCTAAGGTACCGTGGACACTGGTCGCACCGCCCGGGTTCGAGAATTCCTGTACTTGCGTCTGGGGGTACTTGGCTTTTGACCCATCCAGAGCCACGGACTGTGAAGGCCACCCGCTGGCTGAGCGGCTGCCACTAGTCCGCCCAGCTACATCTCGATACTCTGAGATCGGTGCGGCCAGAGGTTCCAGAAGATGATCAACCATTTGGGTGCCTTCGACGCTACTGCCGAGTCTTGCTCACCCCCCCTCTCGAAGTCCCCTCGTCCTCACTCGACTCCTGATACCCTACAACTCAGGCATGGAGTAGTACTCCTGTACATGGGCCTAGCTCGCGGTGTGGGTACATTTCATCGGCGAATGAGGGCAGACCCCACGCAGAGCCCAGGTATGTGCACAGGTACATACCCTTCACCAGCCCACTTGCCGTGGCCAAGGCGCTCCCATGGCAATCCGAACAGGCTCGTTTTATAAATGCCTTCCCATGACGCCAGAAAAAAGGGCCCCTAATCGATTTGGCTCTCTCCCCTCTCCAAGTATTTTACTCCACGCAAAGAAACATGGCTCCAGCAACCTCGCCGTCAGGAAGCAGCTCTCCCATGTCGTCCTCACAGACACTCGACAACATGACCAAGTCGACCATAGAACCAGCAAAGTCGGCCTCCAAGCGCAAGGGTAAGGACAAGGCCCGCCGTGTTGTGGTGTTGCTCACCGAGACTTGGGGATCAAAGACCGTTGGCGTTAGCTAATCCCATATCCTTTCTCCAGGCACCAGGAGCGTTTCCACCTTGACCCCCGCCCAGCTCGCTCGAAAACGAGCGAACGACCGCGAAGCACAGCGCGCAATCCGTGCACGCACAAAAGAGCACATTGAGAATCTCGAGCGTGAGCTCGAGGAGCTCAGAGGCGCACAAAACCGAGACGAGACCGTCCAGGAGTTGATCCGCAAGAACAGGATCCTCGAGGACGAGCTGCGCAGGTTGAAGGAGGGCATGGGAATCTCGTCGAACGGCCCTCGCTCCTTTTACCCACCTTGTACGTAACTTCTCAGAGGCGCAATCCCCCTTTTGTTGCCACCCAAAAAGATTGGTGATAAGCGGGCTAACAGGTCCATTCCCTCTGGCAGCATTTCACAATCCCACTGCGCGACCTTCAGCACCAGGCCAAGGCGCCACAGAGTACCACGGGATAGACATGGGCTCCTACGATAGCCTCTCTGGTTCTGGGGATGGCTGGCCGTCAGCTATCCCCCGCGCAATATCCTCGAACGTCTCGAGCCCCTCATCGTCAGGTGCTACTGATGATTTAGGAAGCGCGTACTTCCCCACGAGCGCACCATCAATCCTCGATCGACCTACGCTATCCTCAACCATGAACTCACCTACGGTCTCCTGTATCAGTGGTAATACGGGGTACGAAGACATTAAGCCAGGTAAATATACCTCGCTGAGCACTTTCTAGATGATGTTTGGCTTTGCATGTAGCCTCTAACATATGCGTATAGATCTCGGCTGCCCACAGCTTGGCATCCCGCCCATCCCACAAACTTACCAGCAGTCGCCACCATGGAATCTGTACCCTATGTATTATCAGGCGTCTCCAGCACTATGAATGCGTCAGGGAGTACGAGTTACTGGGACACACCTGTCTTAGCCACGCCGCCACCGACTCAGACCGACACTTTATTGGCTGGGTACTTACAGAACTGCCGGCGCCTGGTCAACACGAAACATAACAGCTCGCGACCCGAAACTATCACCGGTTCCACATGTCCGAACATCAGGCGACTGGTTGACGCCCACATTCACCAACTGTCATTCGCTCAGCAATCGCCACTACCGCCAGCACCCCCGGTGCACCCTTTCGTGGAGCTCGCCAACACGGTTTTTAACAGCGACAGCATATCCAGACCATTGGAACGCATAGGAAATTTTGTCCTCTTCCAGAAACTGGTGACTTGGTTCATACATCCCAGTCAGGAGACAGAATTTCAACTTCCCACGTATATCTTACCACGGGCGGCACAGCAAAACATTTCACACGACCAGTGGATAGACTTTCTCCTCTGGCCAGATCTACGTGATGTGGTGATCCAGCAGCAACAAATGTACTCAACAACTGAGTTTCGACTACTATACAAGGCGAGTTTACGAGTCTCAAACTGGGCCGGTGGGTTATCCCAGGCACTTGTACCCGACCATTCGACCGGAGCTATATACATCGGCAGTATTTTCGTCAATCATGTACTTGATATTGGGAACTGGGCATTAGAAGAGAGCTTCTTCCGGCGTTACCCCGAGTTAAAAGGGCTTGTACCCCTCGCAAGAGAGGGTTCTTGAATTTTTTTTTCGTCTTTCGTTATTGGTTTATTTTTTTTCTCGCTCCTCCTCAGTCTTTTAATGGAGTTTGGTCTATCAGTCTGCGCTTTTATATTGGTGGCTTTTATTTACATTTTGAGAGAGTTCATATCGCATCGGGCGAGGGATTGGAGGGCACTGTCCCAGGGCATTATACCACATGGATAACTATGGAGTTGGCAAGGATACACTGAAATTATCAGCTAGGTGGGGAGTTATTATCATTATCGTTACTACTGCTACTATTGGGATGAGAAGGGAAATCTCACACATAGCGGGGAAGGGAAATACATTTGCCTAGTATCATTCTTCAGAAGTTTAGGAGTTTTTCTAGGAAACAAAAAGATTGTCCAAATAGATAGCAGACTATTGCAAAAGAAAAAACCCCCATTTTTGTTTTTTTACTGCTTTCCTCTTCCCGTCCGACTTTGGTTGTCTGAGCGCCACTGTTGTCGTTCGTCTCGGGAAAAGAAAGCATGCGGACCCAGTGCTACGGTATTCTCACTGAGCTGCCAAGGGCAATCGCGCACGATAGCCGACAGCCCCCGGCTAGAGGGGATACCATAGTCACTGTGCTACTCGGCTCCCTAGCAGCAAGCCTCCTCAGGGAAACCTGGGGAAGAAACTCAAAAGTACGTGGGGCGACGCAACGCAATTTTAAAATTCATTAATCTAACGGACAGCTCTGAATAAATCATCCAGTGAGGGATCTCGCAAGCACTCATTGTTCAACCCATAGGTTGTTGCATTCCCCCCCGCAAATTTTCCAATGGGGCAGACAAGACAATCGTGGTCCGCGAGATACATAGGATTGGGTGGGGCGCGCCCTGGAAGGCGTGGCGTGGCGTGGCTATGGTCATGGTGCTGTGCTGGCCTCCAGCACGCAGAACTCGGGATCCCCTTTCGGGCGATGTTTGCATAGTGAGCAAGCACTATCGCCTGGGGTCTTTAGACTAGGTATATGTTCCCAATCCGGGGGTGCGATTGCAATCTCAAGATCCAGCCCTTAGTAGGTCAACAAAATAACAAGTACGTAGGAGGAGGAAAGAGGGGTCAACCTTTCGTGGTTCTAACTTAGCTGCCCTTGGCTCCCGACTTTTCCCTCCTTGTCCTAACTGCGTAGATAAGTGGAGCTAGGATAGGTAGATCAACGCTGACGCTTCACTAGCAGGCCGCTGAAGAAGACTCGGCCGAAATACAGCAGGCAGGCTACCGCGTGCACTGGTGGCAAGGCGGACTCACTCCTCACTCTCCTCTCACGTACGCACACACGCAGAGGATATCCATCACGCGTCCGCGCATGTCCTTGGCAGTTTCATATCTGCCGACAACCAGCAGCGCTCATGGAATAGCGCCCCTAAGGGGGAGGGTTTTCTGTCCATGGAGGAGACCAGTATCAAATTAGCTCAGGGGTCTGGTCCCAAGCATACCCAGTTTAGGTAGGGAAAGGCAGCAAAAGTACTGGTGTAGGCAAAAGCAGCAATACAGCCAGTCGTCGCAAATACCACCACACTACACGCAGCCTGGAAGAGGATAAAAAAAACCACCCGAGCCACCAAAACGGCACTTCTCTGGCCTGCGGGGACCGCGTCTCGGGGGATCCGTATATTTTTCGCTAGCTCGCCAGGCTAGGTAGACTACCCTGCATAAAGATCCACGCCAGTCCGAAGCTGGCACAAGAAGACAGATAGTGAGAGCAAGTTTGAGGTGGAAGGGCAAGAGCCGGGCAGTCAACCCAGCAAGAAAGTCACGGGATCACATAAATAGGATGCGATTACCTGTTCCGGTAGTTAAGGCTCCTCAAAGGGGAACTCACAGCACAACTGTGGGGGTACGGAAGTGAGAGTAGAGCGAGAGACAAACGGAACGTGGTAGATGTTGGGAGGAACCAAAGGCGTATAGCTTCACCGAGGGCGCGGGAGTTCAGAGCGTCGAATTCTGCAGGAGCCTCTTTCTCTGAGCAGGCTCTTTGCACCCGCCTCCTCACACCCTTTACTCTCGATTGCATCCTCATCGCCTGCGCGCTTGTCACATCTCTTCCTCGCTGAGCAGCCGGCTTTGAGCTCGGCGAATTTACCCCCAAAAGGAACTCGGCTACATGTTGACCAACCTGGTGGCGTAAACAGGACTTTTCCCTTTTGGCCAATTCTGACCATGTTTCTCTCTCCCATGTCTGCATGTCTGCATGTCTGCATATCTGTTCCAATGCTAAAATAGGGCCAAAGGATGCGTGCAATTAACTCATCTGTTGTGTGTGTTGCTTGTACTAGCCAACAGCTAGACCAATACCCACAAAAAGGCTACAGCATTTCATTATTTCGCCCAATACTTGATTGCATCGCCTGGGATAGTTGTGATTACGTATGTAAGCAATGTACAACGGAGTTGCTGTGGCGTATATACGGTCAGCTAATAAGACAAGACTCCAGTAGACATGATAGGGAGGCTGACGACCAGTGCTCGCACAATTCCCCCGCCCCCCTGCTTTCCCGGTTCCCAATCTGGAAACTGCATGGAAACATTAGAGTTTATTTTCTGCTTGCAAGGATCAAGTTTTTGGATGGTCGATCATGAACATGTCGATTGACTGCAGCCAATCGCCTGCCTCCTGGCGTCGGCAACCCCCCCTGCTTGCCGGTCGGCTCAATTCTGTCACATCGCTGTTCCATGCCTCGAAAAAGAGTGGGTACCTAGTCATATCGTGAATTTTGTGCAAGCATAGGGTGATTATTCGCTGTTCCATTTTGCCTCGAAACCGGGTAGTGACATAATGCCTTCCGTCCCGTATGATGGGGGGAGGGGCGTGGTCTAGAAACAGACAAGTAGCCCCTCAACACCAACAACACAGGCACCAGGGGCTCGACCATGCTCACATGAAGCATCCATAATTCCTTGTCAAGCAAAACTTGTGTGAAACCAAGTGCAGCCACAAGAAGTACGACTTATTACATGGTGAAGATCGACATAAAATTAGTATGCAAGAAGCGATGGCATCATCCTTGCCAGAGATCCTGCCGTGATTTCCCGACCCCATGACAGAGCTTTTGGGTGGTGGCCAAAGCGACCCTGGCGCTCAGAAATCCTTTCTTTTGCGTACTATGGTACGCAGGCTTTAGTATACACAAAGAGGGGTGGAAAAGTGTAAACCCGGGATTTTGGGGAGAGGCGCGTAATGTTCTACGTATGACCAAATGCTACTGCAAGCCTCTTCATGCGCAGACTGGGGGTGCCTGGGCGCCACAGCGCGTGGATTCAAGCATGTCTAAGACCATAGTACGACAGCGCCTCCCCCAAAGTAGCGCAGTACTTTCCTCCACCAACTACGCGGAGCCAAGAGACGAAGCCCGCCTGACACACATGGTTCGCTGTGGCTGGAGGGGTTGGGACGCATTCCTGACAAAGACCTTCGGGCTTTCTGGTGGAAAGCATCCAGCGGGAGCAGACATCATGAACCATGTCTCAGTACACTGAAGGCATCATCATCAGTGCTTGCCCGCCATCAATTTCTTGACCAGCTTCTTTAGATAAACTGTCTATCACGAGTAGCTTGTGTTTCAGGGCGATCACGCGCGATCATGGTAATGCGAAATACACTTACACACACACTTACACATACATGGATGAACACACACAAGACTAACTCCGAGTTAACTTGATCCGTCGGATATCGTCCGAACAGTACAGGCGCCGTGTCGCACGCTACTGCTCGAATATTTCAAATGCCGACCACCAAAACTAGAAATGCTGGTCGCGGCTTTTGCTAAACCTGATGATCTAGTGCGACGCCACGGTCGCCAGGAACGTGCATATACATTTGGCTATGTTGAAGGGGAGCGAGTCTGGATATAGCAAGTCTAGTACTGGAAGCCTGAACCCGAACTTTGCAACCACCAACGTTTGGGACCTGGAAAGAGCGGGCTTCACCCACCCCCGTCCCGATGGGGTCCTTCAGGCCGATATCCGACGACGACGGCGCTCTTTGTCCGTCTCTGCGCCACCACCTCACGCACTCATGTCCCACTCTGACATCCTCCGCATTCCCAAACTCTCAATCGACTTTACGACACAACGGAAAGCAGATAGGTGTGGTGATTACGAGCAGATTAGAAAGAAAAAAAAAGACCATGGAAAATAGACTTCGATCCAGGCTGCACGCTGGGAGGCAAAAGGTTGATCTTGCCCACCGGACTATCTTGATCAATGCCCGTCAGAAGCATATGGATGAAGGTGTAAGGAGATTGCCATCTGATACTGCCACACAGGGCCAAGCAGCGCAAAATCAATTCCGATATGACGTTGAGACTAACTCCCATATCGGCAAGCACCACCCCTATTCCGCCCAGCTGCTGTCGGGTCTGACCTGACGAAGGCTGGCGGGACTGAACTAGAGTTTCCAGTAGTTGAGGAAACCACTGATCTCCCCAGCAAAAGCCGTTGCATCAACTGATAGGAAAACCTTCTGGAAGGCTTGGGAGGGTTACGCTGGCCCGGCACATTAGACTTCGGCGCTGCAGATTGTCAGAGTTAGAGGGTTGCCGATGATTTCGAAGGAAAAACTTGGCAGTGAACGGGATTCGAGCCCTCCTCGCTTGAATTCAGCTCAACGTAGAGGCGTCATAGTACTTCGCACATATGGAGCTCATTCCAGGTTAATCGCGCTCGCGTATCAATCCTCTAACAGACTGTTAGCCTTTGATTTGGTGTCAGAGTATCGAGGATTGGAGAATCCGCTCTATATCCAGTCAAGTGACTCTGCATGCGAATGTTCAAATAGTTCCAACACATCTGAATACGGTTTTGACCAAAAAACAAAAACCAGTGGATGCGTCGTTGAGGTCTCAACTCAATATTCACAAAAGCAGCGTACGCAGTTCGCTCTGAGGTCACCGCAGGTACAGAGAGAAATTAATGACCAAACTGGGTAGAGCACGATGGCACATCAATGGGTTGTTTCTGTCCTCGTCATGGAGATAACGGTACCAACACCTCATTTGTTCACCTCCAACTAAAGTTCCGCAAATTCATAATGTAGACTGGCAAGAAGTCCCCGCAGGGATATTGACTCTCACTACGATATCGTTGTCGTCATTGGGCTGGCGGGAAAGGCGGTCGGTCGCTGAAAACATACTTGAATACCTCTACATACTCATGATGGCAAGTACATTGCGAAGCATAGATAGGATTACCTAACGATATGCCGATGCAATTGCAGCCTACGAACAGGGATTTTCGGCGGGCACATTATACCTGCATGCAGCTACATATGTACTCTGTCGGACATTTGCCGCTATCGGAGGGCGGTGGTGTTGTTGAATGATACACACGTCGGCTTGAATTTCCTGAAGGGTGGCGTTAGCGATGCTGTAAGAGCCTGCATGTTAGGCTGCACGGAAGTTGAGTAACGGTTTTTTTTTATTCCCCCTCCCTTGCTCAGTCATCAAGGGTGCTTCCTCTGTGCCATTCTCGGTAACTGTTTGCATGTGTGATGACGCAGTTCTCAAAACCCTGCGCAAAATTTTTTCTAACAGCTCTTTGAATTCGGTGCTATTAACCCCTTCCCGTGCATGCGTCCGTCGTCGGAGATGTGACAAGACATACGTCGACATTTCACCGAACATCCAAAACAACCTATTGAGCAAAAACCTCTTAGGTTGGCTTGGAAACACTCGGAAAGTGGAAAAGATGGTGTGCTTCCAGTAATAGCTGAATGAGAGAAAAGTTTTTTGCCCCGATCGGGATTTAATACCAGGTGCATCCGAGACACGATACGACACTACTGAGAGCATTAGCATTCCACACAACAAGTACCAAGCTCACTACGTACCTACCTCAAGGCGAGGAATAAGTGAGAGAGAGCTCCTGTCTCGATTAGACTTGAATTGGAACGAAGAGCCTTTGGCTGCGGACTACTTACACCGCAAGTGTGGGCACACGAACCAGGGAATAGTTAGCATGCCTTGTTGCTGTTTAGTCCCCCCAATAGCACGACAACGGTGGGCATAAAATATGCAGGGCGGTGCACCACACTCATGGGGCTTCCTGAACCAAATGATGCATGACTGTGGACCTTGCAGCTTGGCTGGCGTAGGTGAGTGTGTATTTTGCACCTCCAGTCTGGTAGTGGAGGGGGGTGGCGGTTCAAAAGAGGCAATGTTCCAGAAACCTTCTAGGCTCCGATCACGCGCAGGGGGGCGGGGAGTTCGTGCGTGGGAAAACGTGTTCATGGTGGATACCTAAGTTATTATGTACTCACAGCGCGGCAAACCCGCGGTCAGAGCGCGGGTGGGAAGGCAAGACCGCGGTGATCAGAACCTAGGAAGGGGAATATTTCGAGGAGCCATTGGCGGCTTGCAGCTGCAGTAGTACCGATGACACCAGCAGTAACATGGTAGTCGAAGAAGTATGCCAATTCCCTTCCAATAACAGTCCTCCCTTTTGACTTGACTAAAATCAACCCTTGCGCATCTACGTCTATGTATGTGTGTGTGAGTGTGTTGCATGCACATCCCATACCGCCACGGAGAGGACTCCGCGACCTCTCGCCTCCGCCCCCCCTTTTCTCTCTATCCAAGATCTGCAATAGGTAATAGTTGTAGAGATTGGGTTTTGTTGATTATATAATAAAATAAAAAAAGGACAGATTGAGCTGTAGATCGGTGTGTACATGTTGGCATATGTCTGTCTCAGCTCTCTGGGGTGCGTGCAGAAAGCGGCCTAATAGCAACAGTACCCTGGAGAGTTGATCAGTTGGCTGGGTGCAGGGGAAAAAAAAATACCCTAACGTTACGTAGTGAGGAGAGTGCTGCTTGAGCGCCACGCCCGCCAAAGGGTAGATAAAGTTTTTCTTGGCCGCCTTCCACTGGCCTAGAAGTCACTACATGTATCGAAGTAGCGGTTTCAGTCCGGTACACACTGGTGCACCTGGGGTTCGTACCTAGGACTTCGCGACACCGCGCTCTCCCGCTCTCTCTGCACAGGTTGAAGTCTGACCTTCACTCACCGGTGCATCCACGATCCCAGGAGAGAAGAACGGAGAGGGCGGGCTAGTCAATACACACTCCATCCATCCATCTTATTTGCCATGTGTCCGCTGCACCTAGTCTAAGGGTCGCCCCCCCTCATTTCTGTTTGCTTTTTCTTCGCCATCGCTTGCAGTGGAAATATCCGATGCCAAGAGAGGATGAGTTGCAGGGGGCGTCCAGCCAATTGGCGCTGCCAGTCGCGTCATTTGGGTAAGAGCTGGTCCCCTGCGGAGATGGCATGGGCTTGAGACTGACGTAAACATGAGCCTATATTTCAACCTGTCAGTGCTTTGGATTGTGGAATCATACGAGGCTTCCAATATTATACCAAATAGAGCGGCTTAGGTGGCGTACGGAAGCAGATGAGATGAGGCAATACGAATAGCGACAACGCGATGGCCCTTCACTCTCCCTGCCGCTCTTCCTCAGGATCCTCATCGTCGCCACCCCCCCCCAACCCCCAAGTGAGCGCCCGTTTCATTTCTCCATAGCTCCTGGAGGGTCGACTACCTTATCCGGACGCCATAGTTTGCGTCTAGCTTCGAGCTGTCCCCATCACCAGGCCATGGGTTGAACCTTGTAAACGGGGCTAACTACTCTCTAGTGCTATTCCTGAAGACCCTTAAAAAAATTCCCAAGGCGAAAACACAATAGCACAGGGAGGCTGCAACCGGCTAGGATCTCGACGGAGGGCTACCTAATCGGCGGAACTCTGACTTCAGGGTCCAGATGCTTCGTCTCCCCCAATAGCCCTCTTGCCCCCCACGTGGATGCTCCAGGTGAGAGAGAGCGCCTTTCAAACAACAAAGTTGTGGAAAGGAGGCAACAGCAAAAGATATGAAGGGAGGGCCAGACCATGCCCCCGGCTTTCCCCGCAAACCCTGAGTTCAGCTACGGCGTATGTCCGGGGCTGAGATTAGTTTCCTATTTTTCGTATTCGTTAGCGCTCGGACGTGAAGAAAACAAGAATTCAAAAGGAGTAGAAAAGTGTAACAACTCTGATGAGCAGCGCCTCGCTCGCTATCCTCGGCCTGGGAGGCTGAAAAGGTTCTGGCTCCCGCGAGGGGCGCTGGAATGTAGGGCATGACCGCGAAGAAGGTTCACGGCAGCTGAGACAATCGATAGATTCTCGAACAAAGTTCTGGCGATTTGAACAGGATCCCCTAAGCGAAGCTTTCTCCGTGGCGAGACAACAGATTCCACTGGCGAAACTCTGGGAAAGCAAACCTCGCTTCCAGAGAAGGTGGTGTTGAGGCGCTCCACTTTGGGGAAGAAGCAGCACTGCCTCCCCATTGCCGTATGTCGAGTGACTAGTCCTCCTGCGAAGCCAAAGCATATTAGGTTAACGACTATTTACCTCAAACATGGCTCGGCTAGACCAAGGCGATGCATTTCTGTTGGGTTGTATTGCTGTGCAGTGGGATGGGCGCCCGAATATTCAATGTGTAGCCTCTGTGGGGGGCCTGAGTAGACTCTATAGAGCTCTATTCGGTATAACTAAACCGGAGAATAGAAACAGATCCAGGATTAATAGTCGTTCGTTCTGCACGCATGACATGACCGCAGCACATGGGCATTGGCAGTGACTATTGGAAGTACAGTATATTTGACTTGAAAGGCGACTAGCTAAATCAAATCACTTGCTTAATGATTTAGAATCTTCATTTGTTAAGAAAAGGAAGTCATAGGCTACCGGATGACATAGAACGTTGATTCATATCTGATATAGTCAGCTATATTTCAACTGCCGAGTCATGCTTTGTGGGTTGTAGAACAGCTTGGAATCACATTGATGAGCTTGGCGTAAGCTGCAAAACAGGATAGAAGAGGATAGAAGAAGCAGGTTATTACAGGACGTCATGCACGGCAAGCCATGTAATGCAATCCTCTATCGAGAGCGCGATTTTACTTCATCGCGAGTGAGGGATAGGATGTTCAGGATGTTCGGGATGCTCCTTGAAGTGTCTCAACAAGTCCTTTTTTCTGGACCAAGCCAAGTTAGTAGTAATATCGAAACCCCTGACGACGGCAGCTACCAAAGATGTCATGCCTTTTTGGTGGCAGCCATCATGCTTTTCACAATACTGGAAGACTACTCAAAGCACCAAAACGTACCATAAATGCCTCTAAATCGTGTCTGTTTTATACTACAGAAACTTATCATTAGAACTATGGTGCGTATCTGTAAGTCAAAATAATATATGGATGAAGAGAACCTTGGCCCATCCATCTCTTGTCCCTCACGAATCTTTCAACCCAAAGACCCCAGGTAGGCGCCGTCGTTGACGTTCGCCCCATGTCGGCATCCTGACAAAAGGCACAGAAGCTGCGCAGCAGCGGTGGTGATGGACCTGTTAGAGTGGAACATGTCGAAGCAGCAGGTGTTCAACTATATACTGTATGAGGGTGTGATCTGAGGATACTAGTAACAACGCTGGACTAGCCGAGAATCAATCAACCTGAGCGGCAGAGCACAGTGGCTTACAAAGAGTTCCATGGTAGGAGGCAAACATATAAGCTCTCGCCCTGCTACCGAAAGACAGTTGTGATTCACCCAGCAGATGCTCAACATGTACAAATTCTTGTTGCAGCTTGCCACGATCATGCCACTTTATACCTGATGAAAGCCACGGACAAACCGCTATTTGAAAAAGTATAAAGGAAATAATAGCCGCTATAACTTAGGATTTGAATTTTTTTTTTCCATTTCTTTTTGAGCATAGGGCTGCTGCTTTATTCGTTCTATTGTCTCCTCGCGGGCTACCCCTGATGACCTGGGTTAAACCCGACGTAGCTGGTGTCGAGATGCGCTACAACAACAGTGTAGCCACCAGGCACAACATATTTTCCCAAGGCTGTCGGAGCTGGCCATAGCCTGATAAGCGTCGTTGATCGAAACGTTGGTGGTATATGCCGTGGGCATAGCGAATGTAACGGTCTCTCCATCAGATGTGATGCTAACGCTCACGTAACCGTAGACAGCAGAATAGTCTACTGGGATCGTGAATATGCCCGGTTGAGACAGCTTCAGCGTGCGAGTAGATTATAATGACTTTCAGGTACTCAAGCGACGCCTCCATTTGTGCATCTATGAGGCGCACGCCTCCCAACTTCGAGGTTGGCTTGTGATGGCGGTGAGGGCGGCGCTTGCTATTACATAAGCCGCGAGAGACGATCGGGCGGCGGCACTGAGCAGACGAGCTATGGTTTGATCTCTCTCAAGACCCGGGAGGAGGTAACAAGGAGTGATCATATTGGCTCTGATTTTGGGTTGTCGAGTTCAAGCCTCGTTCTTGCTCGTATGATCTCGTAGCTTGGTATGCTCACTCGACAGAGGAAATGACAACTGCATTGCTCTCACGATGCTCCCCTTGGTTACTGACTGCTTCTAATGCTCAACAGGGAATCACATATGTGTATGCAGCTGTACAAAGGCGGTAGATTCTGCTCTGTTGAAAACCTTCATCATGGTTTGTTGCCTGGGAATCAAGGTATGGGATTATCGGGAATTCTGCTATTAGAATATCGTCCGTCTACTCGATGTTGAAGAACTTGTAGATCTCCGGGGTGCTATGATTGTATTTAATAATGCAGGCAACTCTAGCCAGACTGGTCGTAGAATCGGCTAGCTTTCCGGAAATTGTCATATATTACAAGGAATACTGCAAGACACCGAAGCTCCACGACTGTGATATGGCAGATAAATGAAGCGCGGCCGAAAGGCCAAGTCCGGCTCGCGGTTCGGTCAATCGATAATGTATGCCTCAAAATCGGGTTAATAGCTCTTAAATACAAGCTTCATCCCTTCTGAATAATTCCCGGAACCCTTTTTTCACATATGTATTTATGTATATCTACTGTGGACACAATGTATAACTATGAAAATCAAGTCTCGATAAAAGGGACAAATTTGAAGTAGGGCCAGGCATTCTTTTGGTTGCCAATAAGAGAGGAGGAGGGGTGGTTGAGCGTTGAGCAAGTAAGAGAAAACGGAAGACGTTGTGCAGCTCTATACACCTCGTATCTTCAGATAAACGTGAAGTTTTGTTTACAGTTTACTCTTTAAGGTACGTCCTAGAGTTTTCACAGTTGTCCTCGGCATATCTATAGTTAATATTCTTCTAGACGACTTATACTAGAATTATTTATATGGCACCGAAACCATCCATCTAACTAAACGACGGAGGGCAGGCTTGCTGCAAGCAACTAAATATGCAAGAGTAGTTGAAGCCAGGTTTTGATGTTTGCAAGACCTATGAATTTCGTTCGGTCTTGTAACGTCGGGAAAAGGAACGTTGCCACTGCGATGGATCTTCTTAAGTCCTCGTGTGAAGTAATCATACTGGACCAACTTAGGAAAAGGCAGTTCAAGCATGGGAATTGTACTGTTCCATGATTCATCGAAACTATCGGACGTACATATTTACTGGGAACAGAATGATAATGACGGGGCAGCTACGTTAATGCAGCAGAAAGTTTCACTCAAGAATGTTTTCGTATGGATAGGGCTACTCGTCCACTTGAAATATGGCAGCAAGTTGCGCACGTCCGAAATCGATAATCCGATGCTCTCGTTTCGCCGACAAATGCACCCCTTGGTCTCACCCCACAGCCAATTACCGCCTGGTCGCCACCGCTTCAGAGACAGAAATATTGGCATTGTTCACAAGCAGTTATGGATCAGTGGCAAGTAAGTAGTTCGAGGATCTTGCTTATACAGTAACCTATTTTATTGGACGATATCGCAAGGTCCTCTTCAGAGTTTCTGTAACGGCGTGATAAATCCCCTCCCTGGTCTACGTTGATTCCTGCATACACTGAAAAAATGATTTATGGCGTGAAAACTTTGAAAGACTCTTCAGTTCTGGATATCCAATGTCATGAGGGTTTCCTCCTCCAGATTAAAACCAACCAGAGTTTCTAGCCAATTGAAACTTTGACCAATACGCACGAGTTTTTGACAAATCTCTTAAGCCTTTTGATTTACAACACTCACGAATACTTATTTGTGGTCCGAAACAACCAAGAATTTCTCGTAAATCTTCTTCAAACCCAAATTGAAGCCAGTCTACCGAGCTTGAGGTTGAAGCATCTACTACGGCAAGCGAAAATAACGTAGCTCCTTGTCTTGACCTCTCTGTATTTCCACGGTATAAACAACCATCCTGTCACAGCCATGGAGCAATATATAGTCCACTCTTGTGTGCGTTTCTGGGCAACCCCATAGAATGACCAAAGACTGTGAAGAAGATAACACAAAAATTGAACCCCGGAGGATATTAAGAAAATGACAAGACAGAACAAAGATAAAAAGAAAAGCCTTCGAGCAAGGTACAGCCAAAAAATTCATTTTTTGATGATCTCCTGAGCCGGATTTGAACCGGCGACCTGTGGATTACAAGTAACAATTACAGTCCATCGCTCTGCCAACTGAGCTATCAAGAGGAGGCATCTGATTGGTTGAGGTGCAATGTGATTATTCAAGGTTAAGTAAGCAAGCCCCAGTTTTCCTATGCTGAGTTTTTCTTTCCCTCGGGCTTCTGTCACCGAGCACTACATTATAAGATGTTATGAAGTAATGATAATAATAATAGTAATGCAAATTTTGAATTCTTCGAAGTGGGTTCTTCCTTTAGGCAGATCCGCATTCTGTTAAGTGAGGTTCTCTCACACGATGATGCCGTATTTCAAGTAATATTGCGGCCAATCCCACTTTTCTTCTTCACGAAATTCACGCTGTAATTACAGTAGTTCGAGAGTTTCTGGATTTGATGCCACATTCTCGTTTGTGATTCCTGACAAATCCTAGACAGGCGAGATCTTGACTCTGCCAAATATGAAGCCTCGTAGCCCGTTACTGAGCCAGCACTCTTCACCATCTTTCAAGCTATGCGCCGGGATAACTTCCTCCACCGCGAGGCCCCTATCCGAGTCAGCCTTAGTTACCTTTGGGGACTAGGGATTTGTGGATTTAGATACCTCTCCAAGGCCCATCGCCTTGTCGTGCCCTCGCATCCACCGCTGCCCTGACGTTTCTTATAACCGTTCGAAACTGGTGGAGTAACCCACCTCTCGTTCCTCCAGAAATAAGGAGTCATTATGCTTCCCTCCATAATCGAGCCATCATTATCATTTGTAATCAAGACCTCTTTCTGGTCTTTCACGTTGAGATGTAGGCGAGCTCGGGCAGCATCATACATGAATCGTTTGGTTGTCTTGTAGTGCGTGAATTCAGTGTGGGTTGTCATCTTGGTATCAATGAGAACTTGAAACTCAGGATCCCTGGACGGCAACCCATTTAAGCTATGCTCTGACGTTGCAGTGGTGCTATGCTGTGGGAGAGTCTGTGGTAGTAGACTCTCCATACTTAGCCTTGAAGTTGGGCCGTGTTCGCAAGCTAGTTTTCCGTCTTGGCTGAGTATAATCTTCACCCGGTATGGTGCAGTGTCTGCCTCAGGAGGCAGACAGGACCTTAACGCTTCAAGTCGTGCGATGCCCTGCTCTCCAGATATGGTGTGGATGGCAGCCTCCCAGCCCCAGTGAGCGGCGGCCTTGCACAGCCTGTCCCGATGATAGTCGAGCATGTACCACGCCGACCGGTTTTCATAATTCCAGCCAGCATTTGTGAAGGACGGGTTGTTAGCTATGTCGAAGAGGGCTGTATCAAATCGGATTGTTGTGAAGAGGCTGAAGTCCGCCATCGCTTTGAATAAATGGCTTGCCCGTTAAAAGCAAAACCTGTTGTAGAACAAACCAACTTTTCCGAGAGCGGGAACAATGGATCTCGGTACTGGAAAACTCAATGCAGCCGTGTTGAAAGGACAGAGAAGTGTAGATTCACTCAATTCGAATTCTTAACCTATACAGCAAAAAGGTGTTAATGCTCCCCGTCCATATAACGGCGGGTGTTTGCCCACGACGGACATATTGGCTAAATTTATTAGTGCGAATGTGGTTACTACTTGGTATGTACTACGCTATGTATGGGATGCACACGGTCAAGAATGGCATAGCTCGTAGGCCTGGTAGTACAGAGCATCCCGTCCAAGACAAGTTTACTCATGTTCAAAAGGGGACAACCAAGTTAGACATGCCGATTATCATATAGCACAACGGGATGGAAATTTCGGACCAAATGTGAGCAGTGGTAAGGGAGCTAAAGTAACGAGAGAACCACGGAGAAATAATCAAATCGGCATTGCTTGGTCCTACGTAGCCATTCCATTCCATCCAGGCCGCTGGGTCAACGTCAGTTGATTTGGCCCGTGCTCCTCTGCCCAGCCCGTCTGCCCTGTCCAATTACCTTGGGTTGGATTTCCGAGAGCAAAATCACGCTAAGAAATTTAACTAAGCAGGCCAGAAGTTTTTCGCGAGGAAGCTCCTGCATCATCGATCGAATTCCCCAAACCCCGTTCATATCTCCTTATCACCATTGCGGAATCCGCGTGTCGAAGTCGCACCTCCTCCTCCGCGCCCCATCTCGTCCCAGTCTTGTGCATTACGCCCTAGTCCATCGGCACCAGCAGTCAGCATGTCTGGTGCTTCTGCCGCCCCAGCACCCGTGCCCCCGGGCACTCCCGTCACAATCCCGGTGGAATCATCGACCTGGGATCGCATCACCAGCTGGGCCTCCGAGAACAAGACCTTGGTTTACACCATTGCAGGTGTGACCCTTGTGGCTACTGGTGCTGGTGTTGTATACTACCTGAACAGCGACTCTGTAAGTTTACCCCTACCTTCCTACCCCATCCATCATTATCTCGCTCGTCCCTTGCGTGCTTGGGCAGCAACTCCCGAGCTCAGCCGCTGATTGAGTCCGACAACAAAACAACAGAAGCCCCAACAACCTAAGCTCAGTAAGAAGGAGCGGAGGAAACGGAAAGAAGCCGAGCGCCAGGCCGAATCTGAAAAGGTGGCCGAGGTGAAGAAGGCCGAACCCGCGCCGAAGCCGACCGCAAAAGCTGCCACTGTGGAAACGGCCGACGAGCTGCCAACCATCACCGAAGAGCTGGTCGCTACTTTGTCTGAAGAACAACGCAAGGACTACGCTTTGCAGTTGAAGAACGCTGGAAACAAGGCGTATGGAGGCAAGGACTACAACAAAGCTATCGATCTCTACTCGCAAGCTATCCTTTGCAAGCCGGATCCCATCTTTTACTCGAACCGAGCTGCTTGCCACAATGCCCTCAGTGATTGGGACAAAGTTGTTGAGGATACCACCGCGGCCATCAACCTCGACCCTACCTACGTCAAGGCCCTCAACCGACGTGCTAATGCCTACGAGCACCTCGACCAATACAGCGAGGCTCTGCTTGATTTCACCGCTAGCTGCATCATTGACGAGTTCAAGAATGAGTCTAGCGCCAATGCAGTTGAGCGCTTGTTGAGGAAGGTTGCTGAGAAGAAGGCTGAGGATATCTTCAACTCCAAGAACCCCAACAAGCTTCCTAGTCCAACCTTCGTTTCCAACTACATCCAGAGCTTCCGGGTCAAAGACCGACCGGATGGATTGGACGACTCTGTAGAGCTATCGGGCGAGACTGGCAAGGGGCAATTGCAGATTGGCCTGAGAGCGATGGATAGGAAGACCCACGAGGGCTACGAGGAAGCAGCCACCGCTTTCGAGAAAGCATTGGAGCTTGGCGACCTTGGCGAGTACGAAGCCCTTGCGTACAACTTGCGTGGTACTTTTAGATGCCTCAGGGGCCAGCAGGAGCTAGCATTGAAGGACATGGATAAGAGCATCGAGCTGGATCCTACCATGACTCAAAGCTATGTCAAGCGTGCCAGTATGCATCTTGAGCAAGGTATGTAAACCCGAGACTACAACTCTGCCATATCTCAAACTGCAAGTAGTGTCAAACAACTAACACCTCCCGTTCTAGGAACTCGAGATGAAGCTGCTAAGGACTTGGAAACGGCTATTCAGCAGAATGATCAGGATCCTGACATCTACTACCATCGTGCTCAGCTGCACTTCATCCATGGCGAATTCCAGGATGCTGCGAAGGACTATCAGAAGTCCATTGACTTAGATCCCAAGTTCATCTTCTCTCACATCCAGCTTGGTGTTACGCAATACAAGATGGGATCTATCGCTTCCTCCATGGCTACGTTCAGGAGATGCGTCAAGAACTTTGATAAGGTTCCTGATGTATACAACTACTACGGCGAGCTGCTCCTTGACCAAGGCAAGTTCGAGGAAGCCATCCAGAAATTCGACACGGCAATGGAGATGGAGAAGCAGACCAAGCCGATGGCTATGAATGTTCTACCACTCATTAACAAGGCTTTGGCACTGTTCCAACAGAAGTCTGAGTTTACCGAGGCCGAGAAATTGTGCGAAAAGGCTCTGATCAGTAAGTTGACACCTAATTTCCTCTTTATACCTGATCCTGTATCCGTAAAGTTTAAGTGCTGACACAAATCTTAGTTGACCCCGAGTGCGATATCGCTGTAGCTACTATGGCTCAGCTCCTCCTGCAGCAGGGCAAGGTTACCGAAGCTCTCAAGTACTTCGAGCGTGCTGCTGAGCTCGCCCGAACTCCCGGTGAGATTGTGAACGCGCTCTCGTATGCCGAGGCCACTCGCACTCAGCTCCAGGTGCAGGAGAAGTACCCGCAACTGGCCGCCAAGCTGCAAGGCATGAGCGGTGCTGGCGGCTTCCCCGGTGCTCGATAAACCGAGTGCTTGTCCCCAGATAAGAGCTGGGTTCGGTACAATGGGCGTGAGTGTATATATGTATTTTCTCAACTCCCTTAGGTGTTTCTGATGAGGTCGAATCAAGCCCCCGAACGGAGGCTTGCAGTGTACGAAAAGGAGTAGTAATGGCCCCCGGTTTGTTTTGCTTATGCTAGTCTAGGATTGGGGCATGTGGCAAGAAGCAATTGCGGGAACGCGATGAAGAGGAGGGCGAAACAAGATGTTTCCTGTGTCCTTCCTCACCCCAGGAGCTTTGTTTTGATACATGGTTTACTGGTCGGGCAAAGTCTTCGGAACACACAAAAAAAAAAACAGCACATCTGGAGTTTGCATAAACCCAGACATCAGAACAGGAGGCAACGTAAACTGGAGGAGAACTGCGTTGGAACAAGGATCGAGAAGAGCTAGCAACCATCACCCACCAACCACCACAGCCACCATCACAACAAAGATAAAAAGACGCCCAATTGTATTTGTACATAGATACTGTAATTAACCCAACCTTTCCTCCCGTTTCTATCACTTCAAGTGGAGACGAAGACCGCGTGTGTGCTGCATACATCCGTGTCCTCTTTCTGGACCGCTTGTTCCAGGACCCTGTAGATAATCTGGTGGAATTCGTGGCAGTGCTTGAAGTGAAAACATCTGCCCTAAGATCAATCCTATTATTTCTAGCGTGTGCAGAGATGAATGGGTACTTGCTGGTGCTTAGCGCATAGACGTTCACTTGGTACTGCGTAGGGGACAATGGGGATTGAATCATGTCCAAGAAACTTAAACGCATAGCCTGGCACTATAGCCGTAGATACAAAATATGCTAGATACCAAGGCACAGTTTGATTACAAGGTATCATCCCTCGATACCATCCATTCGTGGTTTCCCCTTATCTTTCAAATGCCACCTCCTGCTTGCCGAGAGAAGGGAAAAACACAGATAATTAAGTTGTCTGTGTGAATCTACTATCTTGATTGAAACTCCCCCCGATTGCACCCCTTTCGCGTGACCACGTCCTTTAAACTCATTCGTTTGGAATGTTTACATGATCATTCGTCATCGTCGCTTCAAGCCACAGCCACCCTTTGCCGGCTCCCGTTTCTCCGTGGCCTCGTTCGAATTATTCTCGTGATGGGAGAGAGGACGAGTACCTTGAGACTCGGCGTCGTGGCCAATGAAGAGGATGCTAAGGAAAGAGATAAATATAAAAGAAATGGGTTGAAAATAACCCTGCTGTTTTGATATGATTAAGTGTTGTGCGACGCTTGGAGAGCACCAATCATCAGCTTTCGTTACTGTGATCTTATTTCTTGCTGTTGAAGTAAACGCCTAGTCCCACGCCAAGGGCAATGGCAATGATGATGAGTACCACGATGAATAAGCACCACCATTTCCATTTGCGAGCATTGCGAGCGCTCTTGATGCCCTTTCCGACGTGCGCATTGCCCTCCTCGGTCCACTTGGTAGTGTTCTCGGCATTGGTCTCGGCGGCTTGGACAGCCACTTCCTGCTGTTCAACCAGGACAGCGAGATCCTGGAACATAGAGGCAAGCTCGATCAAGGTCTGCTCAATGCGCTGCAACTCGTTGTGGCGCGCGCGCACATTGCCCAGGACAGATGTGGCCTGTCCAGTTCGATTGGTACGGAGCTGATGGAAAGTTAGCTACAGTTTCCTCACTGGGAGCCCGGCAAAGTCGGGGGTTACGTACCGCAGTCTGGAAAACACCCTCATTGCCCCAATCGGCCTCAGCGGCCTGTCGAACCTCTTCTTCGCTGGCGTCAGGGTTAACGATACGGTACTGGCGGGCGATCTGGTCGCGGTAACGGCCGCGGTAGGTGCTTTCCTCCGTCTGGTAGTTGCGCAGCTCGCGCTCGAAGTTATTCTTGATGGTGCCAACTTGTTGGTCCTTGAGGTTCTTGCTGCCATCTGTGGTCCGGCTCGCATCAGTGGCCAGGAATTTCAGCTGGTCACGGATACCCTGGATCAAACCCTGGGTCTCGGTCACCAGTGCATCAAGCTGTTGCGCAGCTAGGCCGCCATCCGTCTCGGCCAGGGCGCGCTGGTGCAAAGACGCAATTGCCTGGACATTTCCGGTAAAGGCGCTGATCTGGTCGCGCAGCACACTGACGCGCTGCAAGAAGTCTTGTTGCGAGAGGGTGCCGGAGCTCTGAGGAGGGTATGATTGCAGCTCGTGTTGTTCCTGGCGGTGGGGACATGGTGCGTTAGTAAGAGATTCTCCATCTCCAATCAATTATATCTTTCGCGACACTTTGGTCGAGCAGGACTCATGGGTCAGACGAGGTGTCAATGCATCCGTCTGGTTCGTGTGCATCGTTGCGCTGTGAACGAAGGTCACTTTTGGTGTCTTACCTGGCCGTAGTAGCCCTGCTCAGCGGCCGGGGCAGCCGAGTACGGGTTGTTTTGATATTGACCGCCGTAGGACATGGTGTCTGTCACTTGCGGGATTCTAGGTCGCTGCTGGTTACCAAAAGCTGTCAATTACCAAGATCGGTACAAAACTATGTAAAATCTGATGGAGGTCGATATAGGGCGGGAGTAGGCGGAGACGCTGGTCGTGGTTTGGGGGAAAAGTCAAATGGGCAGCTCAATTGGGGGAGAGATGAGATTTTGGCTTGTCTTGTTTGCTCGGCGCCGCTGAAGAGGAAGCTTGTTGGCTGATGAGCGCATGTGGGCCAGACCGGCTTGTCCAGAGCGCCTCCCGAACTGGGGTGTGGGAAATGACGTCCGGCCGAGTAAGAACAATAAGCTGAGTTTGGGACGATTCTCAGCGAGCTCCGTGCTTCTCATAGGCAGATAGTTTCCCAGTTTCTGTTTTTTTTCCTTTCCCTCTTGTCTTGTGCTTCCCCTCTCAGGGACTGTTTCAAAATTTCCCTAGATCGACCAGAGCCTATCTGACAGGGCACTCGCCGCGAATTCCGCGCAGGGGAATGCTGGATGGAGCCGAAATGACACTTACCGGGCTGTCTACTATTTAGGCAGAGTACTCTCGCTAGCAGTTTGCAATCGTCTCTCGATTGGCGGGGATATCCAGCGGAAAGTGTAGCGCTGAAGTTGGCTTGCACCACAATCTAAGACAAACATTCCTATCAAGTGAACATTCGTTCGGAATATTTATATAAGTGCGTCGACCATCCGGACTTCTTCAAAGCTGCCCACACATGCCGCGGGGTGTAAGCAGCCCAAGCTGTATCACTTCGCATTGCTCCTAACTAGGCATGGACGTTCGTATGCCGTCGTGCCATAGAAGAGGGCAAAGCAGCAGCAAAAACAGCGACAGATCGACATGCGGACTTTACCCATGCCGCAACCGTACCTGGCTACGCCCCAAAATAAAACACTGCCCGCACAGCGAGGATTGCCTACCCAGTGGTCGTAACCGTTTGTGGCTGTGTGCGATGAGCGAACCCGCAGCGCCCATCGCCCGTATAACGTATATATACTTTTTGTTAACCCGTGGAACATGGAATTGTCAACAAAATGCATCCACCGCCCAAAGCCATGACCACTATCCCAACCTGCTGTGAGCAAATTGGTGCTGCAATGGCACCAGCAACTTCTATTGCTCCCCACTCCCTCCCTCTCTTTATTTTGCACAGTCATTTCGATCACTATACACATGCCGCGGTTGAATTTTGGCATTGCCACACACGCCTTAAGAAAGCTAGCAAGTTGTGCTTTTGTGAGGCGGAGTGCCCAGTATAGCGAGATTGATTGTCGTATTTAGGCACCCTTATTTCCATCACTAGGAGCACACGCCAAACGGCATTTTGGATTGTAATGGGCCACATTATTAGCTCAGGCGTATCTCAAACTTCTGCCTGCAAACTCATAGCCTCACCGGAGCCGCCCAAACGCCCCCTCTGATCGTAAAGCTGCTGGACACTCTCCTTGCTTGCCGTTGGCGCCCGAGGAGCTTTCCTAGTGAGATTTTACACTTCATCTGACTTCATGGGCATTTATATTACTGCCTATTGCTACTCTCCGGTGATCTTATTCATTCGGCAAGAGTATGACCTAGTGCTTGAGCCAACCACTCTCCATATTCTGCTTTGAATCTACGCAGATTTCCAACTGTGATAGCCTAGTTCTCAATGCCCAAGGGGAACTGACTCAAGCAGTATGATAGGTCCTACTTGGCACATATTATGGTGCCTCTAATACTTCTTTCCTACTCTGGCTCCCACCAAAGCTCCATGTTTTAGCGAAGCGGCTTTTCTTTTCCAGCCACCTTCACGACCAGAGGTCGCTGAGTGCATTTTGTAGATAATCGTTGTCATCCAGTGGTACACTTTCATTACTTGGTTCCTTGAGTGTACACCACAAGAAGACCAAGATATGCTCAACTCGAATTGTGAGACACCACGTTAACCAGCACCTTCAAACACTTCATTCTCAAAATCCAGAACCAGGGGACCGATGGCCGGATGATAGCTTACTCAATGCAAAAGTGACTTCTAGCAAGTTGTGCAAGATCCTTGGGCACTTTGCAGTTGAGACCTGCATAATCAGGCATGCAGATACATTTAAACCTGTTAGTTGTTTTCCCCGTACCCCTTCTGCACAGGAGGGTCGTTGAGCGAGCTGTGGGAAATGACGTGAGGCCTAGCAAGGCCGTTGCGGGAGTTCTTCACAAGTAGTCCTTCTTTCGGCTCGTACGTGTGTATTGGGTTAGATTCCATTCCACGTCACCATCCTTATTTTCAAGCGTGCCGGCGCGGATCTGGAAAGGCCGTAAAGTCATACGAGGTCCAACCTGTTGTTAAACCGATTAGCTGCAATCTAGTCACATGATCATGGATCGCTTGCTGTCAGAAACACACCTCACTTAGCTCCACACTTTGATGCCCTGTTCTCACGAATACATGGTGCCGAACTTCGATGGCATCGTTGATATTCTTGAAGGTGACCACTCGACTTCCCAGCTTCGTCTTGGATGTAAGCGGCTCCCGGGGCGGGAAGATATGCTTCAGCGCTTTTACTACTCTTTTCCCAAGTCTTGTGTCGTTGAACCCATCAAAGATCAGGTGAGGATAGCTCTCAGAGACAGTGCCTCGGATGCTATTGGGAATGTCGTGCCGCAGGACGACATTGTGGAGAGAGAATGATATCGTAGGTCCGTGAGGGAAATGGCTCAGCGTAAGAGCTGTTGGTGTACCACGATGCTCATGCAGTAGTATGATATCAGACAGCCCTGCGGACTGGGCGGATTTGACGAGGTCAGGTAGGATGAGGCCACCACGATTCAGACGTATAGCAGTTGGCAGAAGCAGTCGGACTTCTTTCGCGAAAGCAGCCAACCTCGCAGATGGGTCTCTAGACGTGGTGACCAGAACTCGGGGGTCGACAATGCCCGACAGTTGCGAATACTCGTCATCAAGGTCGAGCTCCTCGTTCACGGAGCGGTCCGGACGGGACTCGTCGTAGGCATAATCCTTCCTTAAATCCTTATCATTTACGATTGACGGGTCCAGGGCTTTTCCTGTTGCGAGCGATGCCCGTAGCTTTGCCCTCTTCTCACTAATTTCAGCATCACGGAGGAGCATGGCGCGCCTGTAGAGGTAGTCCCGCCTCTGGCGGGTTTGTTTGCGCTGCCAAAGCACCATTGTTAGCAGCAATTCCTGTCTTGTGAAACAACTGAAAGCCGCTGACTTACAATCATATTGGCTAATTTTGCTGCAGTGCGTGTCCGAATCGGGTTCAAGAGGAAGGAGGGAAAGTATTGCAGAATGGCAGAAAAGTTGGGATGTCTGTATCGATTGGTTTACGCTAGTGGATATCCTGATTGTAGCTCTTGGAATTTTTTTTTGGAGGGGATAAGGAAAAAAAAAAGTTTCCAGGGACCAACCGGGGGGTTGAGGCCAATCAAAGCGGCACTAAACCTTGGCAGACTGCCAGCCCTGGAGCTAAGTGGTAGATGAATGCAGCGACTGCGAAGGGATGGTACCAAAAAAAAAAAACCACCCCAAGATCGCGCGCGGCGCATAGAATTTCCGATTATCGCTGCTTATCAGGGTAGAGGTGTTTTGCAGGACCCGCCAGCAGCACCTGCAGCCCACTTTGCACCAACCAGCACTTTTGCCCCATCACCAAACCGAACTCTGACGAGGCGCATCTTTTTCTACGGTCCGTAACCAAAATAGGGCTCCCGCTTCCTCTACCGGAATCCACAACGTTCACGAGCACCGGCTGCAGACCACCGTCGCATGGAGTTTCTCTCAATCTAAACTGCTTTCCCAGATACGCCATAATTCAGCGATGTGATCGTCTCCCCGCCTCTACTCCGTTCCGCAATCCACCCAGCATTCCTTCCCTTTTTTCCGCCAAAAGAGGCTTCGCCCGCAGCCTTCTTCACTCTTCTACACGTCTCTTTTCTTTCTCATTCACCTGGAGGTAAGCTCTTATACCCGCCCATTACCTACCATCCCAACTTGTTCGAGCGATTTCCCTGGTGACCCAACTCGCGAGCAATATTCCCGAGCCCCCCTCCGAATGCGTCCACTGTCTTGCCATCTCCGATACGTGCCATATCCCACCACACGCTTACGTTTTCTCGTTTTGGTATTATAGGTTTTGGTCATATCTAATATTTCGTTGCAGAAGGTTGTATCGAAAAGCACCCGTCGTCCCGATCTCGCCCTTGGCTCCGCGATGGAGGGCGCTTTTACCCATGTCGGTAACCACTTGATTTCCGACTCTGCCGCTGCCATCAACGCAGGTGACGATGACCTTTCAACTATCGATCCCGATGAGAACCTATTGTATGGCAAATTTGGAGGGCGCAAAGGCTTAGGAAACGCCAGACGTCGCAATGATGACGATGACAATGGTACCGAAGCCGCTTTCGACGACGATGACGGCATGAGCATGGCTAGTGTGCCTGTCGGCGCCTTGAAGGATCTGAATCTGCGAAACACCCCCGATGAGGACAAGAAGTTACCTGCCCACGCTTGCGCTTACTGTGGAATCCACTCTCCAGGCTCCGTCGTCAAGTGCCTTGCCTGTAACAAGTGGTTCTGTAGTGCTCGAGGTAATGCCAGCTCTTCGCACATTGTCAATCACTTGGTTCGCGCGCGACACAAAGAAGTTCAGCTTCACCCCGAATCTGCCTTAGGCGATACTATTCTCGAATGCTACAACTGTGGAACCAAAAATGTTTTCCTCCTCGGATTTATTCCCGCCAAGTCTGATACTGTTGTCGTCCTGCTCTGCCGCCAGCCATGTGCCGCCGCGCCTTCTTCCAAGGATATGAGCTGGGATATTTCTAGATGGCAACCTCTGATTGAAGATCGTGGGTTTCTGCCGTGGCTTGTTTCTCCACCGAGCGACAATGAGCAGTTGCGAGCTCGACACTTGAGCGCTCCGATGATCGCCAAGCTTGAGGAGATGTGGAAGGATAATGCCTTAGCAACTGTTGCCGACCTAGAAAAGGCCGCCAGCATTGACGATGATCCGCACCCGGTCCTGCTCAAGTATGAAGATCCTTTCCAATATCAGAACATTTTCGGACCCTTGGTCAAAATGGAATCTGACTACGACAAGAAGCTCAAGGAGGCTCAGTCAGAAGATGGCCTGGTGGTCCGGTGGGATCTTGGTTTGAACAACAAACATCTTGCTAGTTTTACTTTCCCAAAGCTTGAGTCCGGCGACGTCAAGCTTGCAGTGGGTGATGAGATGCGTCTCAAATACAAGGGCGAGCTTCGCCCTCCCTGGGAGGGTGTCGGCTACGTCGTCAAGATCCCCGACAACAAATCCGATGAGGTCATCCTCGAGCTGCGCAAAACAGGCAATGAGAAATCTGTTCCTACCGAGTGTACTCATAACTTCGCGGCGGATTATGTCTGGAAAGCTACTTCGTATGATCGCATGCAAGCAGCGATGAAGACCTTCGCTGTGGACGAGATGAGTGTTTCTGGCTATATCTTCCACAAGCTGCTAGGCCATGAAGTTGCTGTTGCTCCCATGAAGACGAATCTGCCTAAGAAGTTCAGTGTTCCCGGTCTTCCGGAGCTTAATGGTAGCCAGATCAGCGCCATTAAGAACGTTTTGTCAACCCCCTTGAGTCTCATCCAAGGCCCTCCCGGAACCGGCAAGACCGTGACTTCCGCGACTATCATCTACCATCTCGCAAAGATGAACAACGGCCAAGTTCTCGTGTGTGCTCCTTCCAACGTTGCAGTGGATCAACTTTGCGAGCGTATTAACCTCACTGGACTGAAAGTCGTCCGTTTGACTGCCAAATCTCGCGAAGACGTCGAGTCTAGCGTTAGCTTCCTCTCTCTTCACGAACAAGTGCGCATGCTTGACAGCAACCCGGATTTGGTTAAGCTGATGCAACTCAAGAATGAACTGGGCGAACTGTCAAGCAACGATGAGAAGAGATTCAAGCAGCTTACCCGCGCGGCAGAACGCGAAATTCTCAGCAACGCGGATGTCGTTTGCTGTACCTGCGTGGGAGCGGGTGATCCACGCTTAGCCAAGATGAAATTCCGCAACGTTTTGATTGATGAATCTACCCAATCTGCTGAACCCGAATGCATGATCCCATTGGTTTTGGGTTGCAAGCAGGTTGTACTCGTGGGCGATCACAAGCAGCTCGGACCTGTCATCATGAACAAAAAGGCTGCAAAAGCAGGTCTCAACCAGTCGCTGTTCGAACGTCTGGTGAAACTAGGCCTTACTCCAATTCGCCTCAACATTCAGTACCGAATGCACCCTTGTCTCTCCGAGTTCCCGTCTAACATGTTCTACGAGGGGTCGCTTCAGAACGGCGTGTCAGCGCCGAACCGACTTCGCAAGGATGTCGATTTCCCCTGGCCAGTCGCTGAGATGCCCATGATGTTCTGGTCGAATCTTGGCAATGAGGAAATCTCGGCATCTGGAACATCCTACCTAAACCGGACCGAGGCTTCTAACGTTGAGAAGACTGTGACTCGTTTCTTCAAGGCTGGTGTGCACCCAGCTGACATTGGTGTCATTACTCCGTACGAAGGTCAGAGAAGTTATATCGTCACGACAATGCAAAACACCGGCACTTTCAAGAAGGATGCCTACAAAGAAGTCGAGGTCGCCTCTGTAGATGCTTTCCAGGGACGTGAGAAGGATTTCATCGTCTTGTCTTGCGTGCGATCCAACGACAACCAAGGCATTGGTTTCTTGTCCGACCCTCGACGCCTAAACGTCGCGCTTACTCGTGCCAAGTACGGCGTCGTGATTATCGGCAACCCGAAAGTCCTGTCCAAGCACGATCTTTGGCACCATCTACTTGTCCATTTCAAGGAACAAAAATGCTTGGTCGAGGGGCCTTTGACAAACCTGCAGACGTCTCTGCTTCAGTTCAGCAAACCAAAGAACACATTCCGGCAGCGATTACACCAGACCTCGTACGGCTCCGGTGGGCTTACCAATGGGCGTTCCGCCAGCTCTAATGCGGGACCACCATCGGCTCAAGACTTTGATGCGGGCTCCATGATGTCGTACATCCCCGATGACGTCTCCAGCATTCACAGTTCCACGTTAGGCGGTGCCGGTCTAGGAAACACAGCGTTCCCGCAGATGTTCTCGTCGTTCAACCCCGAACAGTGGCCTGGCCTTCCCGGGTTTAACTCGTCCAGCAGCCGCATGGGTGGGAAGCGCGGTGGTCGCGGCGCCGAGAGCATTGCTGGCGAAAGTGTGGCCACGTCAGAGTACACGGATGCCAGCTCTAGCGTGATCGGAGCCAAAGGCGTTGGCCAAGGTGGTGCTAGTCTTGGCGCAGGACTTCAAGATGCCCTTCGCTCTCGACCTACTTCCTATGCGCACTCTGATCGCCTCAAGCAATACGTGGAAAGCTCTGCTCGCCCTGGCTATGCGAATGGCTACGGAGGACGCCGCTATGATGACGACGAGAAGAGCATTAGCACTGCATTCGCAAGTCAGATTGGTGGTGGGTTTGACTGATTGTTCATTGTCAGCAGAAGCACAAGCTTGTGCCTGTTCCTCATCCTGTACCAGCTCAAACGCGCAGCGGACCGACTGGAATGCTTCCCGTAGCATCTTTCAGGCCAGCGCAAAGCCATGAACCACCCTTCTTGACTCACCTACTGAGGAAACAAGGAGTATTCTCCACAATCCGGAAAGGTCCTGGCATGGGAGCTTACCGAGATGTCAAATCACACCGTTCAAGTGTGTTGGCTGTACCAAAGGGCAGCAGATCGAAGCCAGCGACCTGCCACCAATTGATTGTCCCGTCAGTATCGGCTTATGTATGGATCGTTGACAATCGATAAGATGTAGGACTGTTTCGTGTCGGTTCAGCTGACATATGGTCCTCGCTTATGTCTGATGGGAGGTATCTCAGATCAAAAAAGAGATAACTTTGTACAGCTGAATGATCGTCACCGCCAACCAGAGCTGTTCCCCCGTCTTCCCTCAGTCTATATTGCTAGAGTCAGAGGCTGACGCCCGAGAAGCGGCCTGCCGTTGATTTTCGAGCTACACCACTAGGCCATTGGCTGCAGAGATTGCCCCATTCCCTTCTTGGCCGTGCCCAGCACCCGTTTATTAGGCACAGCTCCCGCCAGCCTCGCTCAGACGACTTGTTGGGGTTTACACGGAATATAGATTTATAGATTGATGGTCACCTTGACCTAGCCGCTCGTTACTCGATAATATACTCACACTCGTTTAATCTTTGTAACGGGAGGGTGAGTAACCCTCTCGCAATTCTTTTCTCTACAGGTGATGTCTTAGCCCGACTCCTTTCTGGAAATCTATTAGGCTCCATGTGTGTACTACGGTTCGAATCGGTTTTGATTGTGCAATCCCAGGCCGTAGCCTACCTCCTTGCGTGGTCAGAAAGGCCTCAGGTGACGGAAACGTTCCATCCAGTGTGGCGCGGCGCATACCTGGTGCGTCTCCATATGGCTTGCGGCGGTGTGAAGCCTGTCCGGCTGATAGCAGTACCGCGGTGCTGTCCATCAAGCGGCTCACCATGGCTCTCTTTTACGCTCTAGTCAACAATCTTGCCGCTAATCTTGCAGAGAAAAAGTTGCTGCTCTCTACATCGGTACGATGTAAGTTATTACAGCGTCGTTCTCACTACTCTGATCATACTTTGCAAGACATGTAAACAGTAGTTTCCGCTCATTCTCTTCACGTCTCACAGTTGGCGCACGGGGCTCTGCTCGGGGACCAGCGCTGCCATACGTTTTGCCTCCAGAATAAGAAATTAGCACGCTGCTCGCGGGCGGAGGAGAACAAGACACGATACCCTCCGTGCCGCTATTGGCAGCTCCCCGCTCCAAGGGGTGGTGGTCTTTAGTCAACAGCCGTTGCATTACGAGAGGTCGGACTGCAGCAGTGCCACAATAGCTGCAGCACTGCCTCGCTGCTAGGATCTTTCCAGCGCAGAGATCTGTACGCACGAAGCGATGAATTGGACTTTTATGCTTTTCCTCTAGCCGTAGCTGTGGGACCCAGTCTGTCTTATTCCAATGAACGATCAGGAAGAGGGTGTGCACGTTGACCCAACGAACGGGTAGTAGTGAAATGAGAGTTCGTATAGATCCGCTCAGTGGAGCAAAGGTGTTGACAAGCTTTGACTTAGCACCTCTCTTCCTTCCTTTTTTGTATTCTTTAGTATCCTAGCCCCAAGCATCAGAAATAATTCTCAAAACGTCGTGCAGTGCTGGTGCAAGTAGCACAATAGTGTAATGAAGTGGGCTGTTTAGCTGTAGGGTTGTCGCTAGAATGGTGAGTACCCACATATGTACAGCATTTGGTGCGGAGCTTAGGGCCAATGTCAAGAGTACGACTGGACAGGGGGGGTGGGCTACTCGAGTAGACCCCTAATAATAATCGAGTCTTGTTCGTGTTGCTTGGGCCGACTTTGTCGCATACGCAGATAGATGCACTATATTTTGTTGTGCAGCAAGTATGTCGGTGGGCGTTTGTGTGGTCAGCTGTGAGAGTGAGGTCCTTGCTTACAAACCTACGTATCTCGCAGTTGTTCTTGGACGGAACAATGAGTGATGCTGCTGGATGACCTCATACGTACTTGAAACAAGGACGGTTCTGAGGCGAAAAGCAGAGGGCAAACCGATTCCAGCGCGGGCTCTGTTACCACGGGGGGGCTTCTCTTGAAACTTGGAACGGTCCCCCGGCTCGCAGGGGCCCAGCAGGAACTTAGTTCGAGACCCCTTGGGGGAGTGGGAGGTCCCCTCAGCGAGCTGCAGGCCAATGGGCAGCGTCCAAGGGCGCCCGAATGGGCAACGATTTTGCCCCTTCCCTTCCATACAGGCGGCTGGAAAGAAGCTAGCCCCATAAGAAAGCTACTTCGTACAGGCTGTCGGACAGCTCAGGGTAAGGTTGCCACTTGCTGGTACACCTTGGTATCCGCCGCGCCCCACTCCTAGCTGCCCTTCCCATACCCCACAGCACCGAGCTGTCCCATGCTTAATGGCTGCCAAGCTTCTGCGCGCAGGTACTTGAGCTCAAGCCTGTGCTCCTTGACGTCGTGGCCAACAGGTTGACCGGCATTACAAAAGGGAAGAAGAAAGAGAAAGAAAAAAAAAGTAGGAAAAAGAAACGCCGACCAACAATTTTTTTTTTTTGTATTTACACCTTCCGTCTGCCCTCGGCCGGTGATTATTATTCTGCCCACGCTCACCCTCACCTCCATACATGTTAGTCTCTCTGTTTCCCTCTCTCTTCTTCCGTCTCTTCCTCTCGTCATGGTCCCACATCATGTACGCATGTCTCCCTCACACTTCTTTGATTGTGCTATTGACTTACGAATAGCAGATACTTCAACGTTTCCGCTATTAGTGTTGTTGAGCCTCGTACGAGGTCTGTCTCGATTGGATCACCGTTGATTTAGCACCCAAGCTAGTTACTGCCGAATCACTCAGCTTCGCATACAGACACCCACGGATCGAACTTGCTTTGTCTCCTGATCTTGAAAATCGAGCGCCTTTGCAAGGAATAGCTCCGAGGGGGGTTGAGATCCTACATCTCTTGACTGAAAAGAGACATCTCCGCTGGTTTCGGGCTATTGGTCTGTCTCATCTCGAATAATTCGGTGTGTTAGTAGTGCAAACAACCCAAAAAAAAAAAAAAGGACCTACGTCATGGTGGCATCGTCAGATCCCCCCGCCTCGACGCCTGCGGCGACTACGGCGACTACGATAACTGCTGAGTCGCCTCCAGTTGCGGAGCTCACGAATACCTCAGGAACCGCGATTGTGCCAGTAAATAAAGAGGACCCAACGGCAGGGCATATAGTTGAAACTTCTGCCGCGGATTTTGCTGTGAAATCAGTTGAAAGCCCAAAACAAGCAGAAGCGCTGCACTCTGACGCCGAGCGCCCGCCCTCCTCACGAAGCGGAACCAATGGTTCTACTGCCGACGATATAAACCCGATTGACTTTCAAGGTGATGTAGCGACAAATAACAACCTACCATCTCCTGAGACCATACGCAAACTTGAAACCTACACAGTACTTGACGAGAATGGCAAGTCACACACCTTCAAGAGCCTGTATACTGGCCCCAACGTCGCTCGACGCGTGTTAGTCATCTTTGTGCGGCACTTTTTCTGCGGTGTAAGTAGCCATACTCAGATCCCATGGGTGGGCGGCAACTGACCCTTAGGACGATCCCCATTCTCAGAACTGTCAGGAGTATCTCCGAACCCTCTCTGCCTCTGTTACACCAGACGAACTGCTACGTCTTCCAGTGCCGACGTCCATTGTCGTAATAGGATGTGGCAATCCCAAACTCATCGATGCATATCTCAAAGAAACGAATTGTCCATTTCCCGTCTATGCAGACAACACCCAGCACTTATATCGGGAACTTGGCATGATTCGCACTCTGCAACTAGGAGAGCGCCCTGCGTACCTACAGAAAAAAACCGTAGCACACACTGTAGTGGCAGGCATCACTCAAGCACTAAAGCAGCTCAAGTCGGGGCTCGTCCTCCAGATGGGCGACCAAAAGCAGGTTGGCGGAGAGTTCCTTTTCGAGCCAGCCTCCCTGTCCATCGAATCGCCAATCGCCACGCCCCAGGACGAGTTCCCGCCTCTGGATCCCGACGAGAAGACCAGCGCGCACGCTGGGCCAAAGGGCGAGGAGAAGAAGATCACCTGGTGCCACAGGATGCGCAACACGCGTGACCACGCCGAGATCCCGGAGCTGATGGAGATCCTAGGCCTCAACGGCGAAGGCGTCCCCGTTGGGAATCAGAAGAAGTGGGCCAAGGCGCTGAGGTCGAGGAAAGGCACAGGGCTCAGCATGGCTAGCCAGATGAGCCGTGTCAGCGCCGAAGCGCAGCAAAACGCTTCAACAGTCCCTCCTGCCGTGACTGCTCCCCCCGGTGCCGAGAACGTAGCAGTGACCGGAGGCAAGGAATAAATGGGTCGCCTCTTTTTTTTTTTCCTTTGGCGAAGTGTCTGGCACACTTCATCGTAGTAGAAGAGCGAAAGGGAGAGAGCACTACGCTCAAGGGAGTGTGGGCACAAATTGGAGAAATTGCTGATGTAGGGCGCTTCTGAAACTCTGTGATGCCTACAATGCAACAAAACATCTTCATGACGGCAAATTCTTTTTTTATTTATCTTTATTATTTTTTTGGGCAAATCACCAGCGTTTGTTTCAGTCACATCATATTCCTTAAGCCTGCTTGCGAAATGCTCAGGATACCAAGACAAATATAACTGCTGCCTCTAAAGGGCTTGCTTACCTACCGGGGGCCATGGCGTGTATCAGAATTCTACAGCCTCGACTTTTATTTTACGAAGAATTTCGCTGCTCCATATTCTCTATCATGCAAACATGTTACACGTTTACAATTTTGTGTCTTATGCGAGTAACCTCTCGCCAATTGTGATAAAACACCGCGGTGAAAATCGTGACAAAGCTGGTACGTACGTGTGCTACTTCTGAGAGGAGGACACAAAAAAAAAGGGTATAACGGAGAGAGTTCTTCTAACCGTGATGCCTAAAGAGCATGGCTCTCTTCGCATTTAATCGTTCATAGGCAAGGGAGAGAGGGTTTTCGTTGAGAAGTAAAATTTTGTTTCAATTTTTCGACTTTTTTTTCTCTAAAGATTCCGTATACAGAAGATAACAGAATGAGCCGATGAAACATCGGCGACCTCTTTCTCGTTCGATCAAATCGGAATGTTTCTATCGTTTACTCTAACAGCATGGCATCCTCGTCCAATCTGCCAAATAACCCTTCCACCTCCGCTTCCACCACCTTGAGCTCCTTGGCAACCTGGCCCGTAACCAGTGCATATGCGTACAAAAGTGCGTAGTCTGACTCTTCGACAGCAACACTGCCCATCCGTGGGGGCTGTTGGATCGCGGCATTTTTCGCCATGGGCTTTTTCCCATTTTTGTCGTCACTACTAGTACTACTGGTATTGTTGTTACTGTTATTATTATTTTGAGATGCGGAAAGCGAGGTCGAAGAGGAGGCGGACGCGGCCCCAACCTCCTCCCACCCGGCATTGTACTCCTTCCGGAACTGGAAGATCTTGCCTAGAAGCTTGTCACGAGTACCGATGACGCTTGGGATCGCATCCCCAAGTGGATATTCCAGCATGATGCTCGAGGCAAGGACTTGGAAGACATGGCAAATGCGAGAGCATAACTCCTCACGCTCTGCCGCAGTATGTTGTAGAAGTGCCTTTTCTCCTTTGCTCAGACGTCCATGCTTCTGAGTAACCAGGCTCATGGCGTGGAACGCGTCGAGCAGGCGCTGGGTCGACGCCATAACTCGGGCATACGCCTGGACCGGAAACGGACCACGCAGCTCGTACTCGTTCGCTGCAGAGCTGCGAAGGGTCTGTAATTGATTTGCATAGCGCTGCATGGCATCTTGCTCACCTATCTTCATGTAACCTTCCGTAGCATCGCTTCGGAGTAAGATTGCGAGGGGGCCACGCTTCCAGATCAAGCCCATCTGCAAATACAACACACAGAGTCCTTCCTTGAACTTGCGGCGTGCCGACACAGGCCAGATCACACGACACACAATGAGACCCCAGAGGATGCCAAGGGATACAGCGATCACTCTATGGTAGGCAATGGTTTGGATGACAGGATGGAGACCACCCTCATCTTCGTCATCGTCATCGACCCTCTGAGACAGCGAGTAGGCATATAGAGAAGAAACATTATACGTAAGCAGGATGAAACGGCCGAAAGGGGCGTTGCCGCGGTCCACAGTGATATAAAAGGCGAAGAAAGATACTGCCCATCCGAAGATGGCTAAAGGAACGGCTGCTCCCCCAGAGAGCCACCAGCTCAGGAGGACGAAAACAGCTCCGAGCAAGGTGCCAACAAATCGCGCAAAGCCAGTGGTGTTAGATGCCCCAACCGTCATGCTGCAGACAATCATGAAGGAGAGGAGACCCCACTCGGCACGCCAGTGTTGGTAGACGGGCCTCGTCTCCGGGATGAATGCAAACATAGCGTAAAGAGTTGCTCCTATGCCGACTTTCAGACCAAAACGAACTGCAAATCTACGGGTTAGTCACAGCGAATCATGTTAGACAAAAGAACAAGTGGTACGAACTGTCATCCCGGGCGAGAAACCGCATTGCGCGCAGCAGATGTTGAAAAATCCATTTCCTCACAATATTCGCCTGGGGCGCGGCGTCCCACGCGAATGTGTCCCTGGGTCGGGTCAAATTGTCCGGAATCCCCTTTGGCATCCTCGATCGCCGTAGTGGCTTGATGGGTCGGGCCAGAGAGATTTGCTCCAGGTCTTCCTGGCGAGTTGTGAGTCTGAGAGCAGGGAGGTATATCCAAAACTTCAAAAAGTCCCAGCTCCTGCGATCCAGAGCTGTCGCATATTTCAGCTCGTCCAGGGCGTCCAAATACCTCTGCATTTCATCCCCCAAACTAAGAAGACTAAACGAGAAGTGACCACAGGCAGCTGCCACCTCTTCAAAATCGGCTTGCACATTCTCTGGTCTTGATCTCTCTAGCTCAATAGTCTTGTACAGCTCTTCCAAGGCCTTTCGTCTCTGTGAGTTGAATAGCGACAGCGCATCCGCCACGCTGTGCTTGAAGTTCTCGTTGACGGTGATGGGACTGCCCGGTGCGCCGAAAGGGGGATCCCGCAAGATTTCAGCCAAAGTATGAACGAGTGATTTCATAGACGGCCCGAGCCGATGTATGAAGATCTCAAAAATGTCGGAGGGGGTTCGGCAAGAGCCAGGAGACATGACGCCAGGATCAAGCGAGAGTTCACTGAACGGCGTCGGGGAATTCGTCCTATCGCTCCGCTCGTCCGGGTCTTCGTCGATAGCCGACAGCACAGCGAAACTACCAGTGTTCCTGAATGAACTCGCCGCGGCAACAACGCTGGGAGCCGTACGTGCATTAATGTACGATCCATCCGGTGGGCCGCTGGCTTTCTCCTTCAAGAGCTCAAACTGGGTATCGGCTGCACTCCTTAAGCCACCCAAGGCCCGCGACAAGCTCTCCATACTTCTAGCGACACCTTTGTCGTATTTGTAGATCTCCTCCTGCCCCAAAAAGAAATATTCATATTTGGACTCTCTGAGGTTCTTGTTCATAGATGTCAGTGTGCTGCGAAACGAGGAGGATACCTTTCCGAAACCTCGTGACGCTAAATCTTCTTCTGCACCACTCAGAAAACCTCGCGTGACCATGGAGAGCATATCTCCCAAAGAAATGGAAGCTGCGCGCATGTCTCTACGTAGAGCGATTCTAGCCGAGACGGGAAATAGTAGGAGGTTAACTGCAGTTGAAGTGGTCGTTGCAATCAACAGCATCTTAAGAGACTGTATAATCTTTTGGTTCGTGAAGACGCCGGTGTGAACCGAGTTCTCCTTGGTCACAATGGTGATGATTCCGATTGAGGCAATACTGGCACCGACACTAACAAGTGGATTGTTCAACTTCTGCTTCACCCATCCGATGAAGCCCATGCCACCACCAACAAAGATGATCAAAATCAGCGCATGGGAGAGCCTGATGTGATCCCATACAGAGCCAACCAGCACGGAGGTGGCCATCGACATTGTCCCGATGAACATGGCGTAGAGAACTGCTACGACGGCGATAGCAACGGCCTCGATCTGGGACCCGGCAGTTCTCGAAGGATGGAAGTATACGCAGATCGTGGCGACGATATGTTTCCCGTCCATATTTCCAAGAAAGTGTGCGAACGGCGCATAGAATGTCCATAAGCTGGCGAGCAGGTAGGCCACGGAGCACTTGATGGTGCCTCTGCCCTTTGGGGATTTCATCCAGGCCCAGACATTGTCGGCCATGATCCTCACGTTGAACCATGCTGCTTGAAGCGACGCCTTGAGAGTGTCTTGATCCACCATCTCGTGCATGGTGTGGTCGTCGTCGGTCGGGCCGTCAAAATTTGCACCGCGCAGCGTGAACTGCCGCCTCGATCGCTGGCCGGTCCCGGGTACAATCCAGGTGCCATTTCGGAGTTTCTGCCGCCTCGGCATCCTCGTGTCAGCTCAAGTCCCCAAGGGTATCGAGGAACGATGCGTGCGACGCTGTGCAAGCAGAGGACCGTCGTTGACGTTGGTGCTGGGTGATGGGGCTGGGGTGAAGAAAATACATACACTTCTTGCTGGCGGGCGGCCAGGCCGTGGCGGCCGGGAGCTAGAAGCAGAGCTCGAGGCTCCACCGTTAATGTTTCCGTTATTCATGGCTCGTGCAAGTTGCAAACCTTGCCTAGGTAGCGACTAGTACAGGCCGCTAGCAGTGGGCACCTTCATGGTCGACAGGGAATTCTTGGCGGATATCGAGGATGCGATTTGGCGAGGAGAAGACGGCGCAGGCGAACGAGACAATGGAAAGAAATATCCAAGAAACACCACCTAGCAGGGAGATGAGCACACTGGTCACATTGACCCGGTAGAGGGCGGTTGGCTGGGTGTTGGGCCTGGCCTAGTGGTTCTGATCAACGGGGTCTCTTGTGATGGAAAATGGAGAAGCATCCAGGAAGGTTCCCGTGCTAATGATGGGCGCATGGGCCACACGGTGACGGGGGGTTCATCAAGTCATATGAACACCCATATGGCATTCAATGGGACGTGGGATCGCGCCTTCCCTTGCGCAGGCACTAAAAGTGGGGTCTTGCGCGTCATTATGCATAAGCCCGGCCGCTACGGAGCTCACAGGCCTAGTTAGCAGTCGAGCCAGCTAAACCACAGTGGACATTGGCGCAATTGCCCAACCATCCGCCGTAATCTGTCAAGCTATCCAGGCTACTGTACGGGGCTCTGTCTAGTTATCTATTTACCTAAGACTGGTTACAGTATTATCTCTGCGCGCGGCTGTTTACCGTACGTAATGCTACCTAGATATTCTGGCCCCAAAGAGCTGCGGCACAGATGAACCCGTGTCTTGTACGTGGGTCCCCGGGTGTTGGTTCATTGTGCGCGTGGTAGTGCCTCCTTAGCTGCTAGGGAAGTACTTGGCCGTCTTTGTCTCTGTCTTTAAGTAATAAGTGCAGTGTCTTATCTTTACGTTGAGATAGGATCGAGGGGCAAGCCCGCCCCAGCAGAAGCCGTCGGTTCAGGTGGCACAGATACAAACTCGAACATGCCACTTCGTTGAAGTACCTCGTGCCACCAGAAACAGCGCAATTTGCTCAGGGTCTGGCGAATTTTTCTAATTTTTTTTTAAGGCTGAGGCTCCAGCGGCTCAGCCAATTATTGACCAGCTTGATCCCAGCTCCGCTTATGGAAGCTCTGAGCTTTGAGACACTGGCAGAGGATTCCACGTTGTGCAACGGTCAGGTCATCTTCGTCGTTCGCTGAATCAAAGTCTGGCCGCCCCCAATTACAGTGCTCGATTCTAAGACGCTCTCCCCCAAGCGAGACAAGCGAGAAAAACCCGCTTGAGTATATACTTTTTACCCTTTCAAGGGTTCCAGCCGTGGGGTTGAATACATCCAACTAAGTAAGCTATACATAATAGCAATCACAACGCATCTCCACCTCATATGCATGCGGCCTCTATACAAACCCCCCGTTTCCCCGCACACCTGTTCTCCCACGCTCCTGATAACGTCCAGATCAAGTCACTACTCGCGCTACCTTCACGAGCTTCTCCCGTGCCCCTCCCCTCTCTCTCCCTCCCTCCTCCTTCTACCCTTAAACCTCTTCTCTCCCACTCTCCCTGGGACCGCTGTCTTATCTCCTTTGTCTTTTCCTTCTCCCCTTCCCGAGTGACCAAACCATCCCCACCACTCCACTCGCTCAGATTCGCTCCATCACTGGTGAGCCGCCCGCCACCAACTCCCTGTGATGGCGAACCTACCGGCGCAGTACCCTCATTTATCGCTGCACCTGGCGGACCGCACGCTCACGCCGCTGGTCACGTCCGCTAGGACAGAGCCGCAGCTGCAGGCCCTCTCCGCCACCTCTCACACAGCGTTCCTCGCCCACGAGGCTGCCTCGCACCTCGGTCACGGCAAGCCCCAGCGTATAATGGTGGAGCACGGTCCCGATGGCCCAGTGTTGCTGCACTCGTTTCTCAGCCCCGCCGGCGATGACACTTCCTCTTCATCGTCCTCAACGACCTCCGCCCCTTCTCCCGAGTCCGCTACCGCCAACGCCGTCTCCACAGCACGGCAGCGGCAGCGCTCCCTCGAGAACCGCATGAGCAGCCTGTCCACGGCTACGACAGCGGCACTGCAACAGCAGTACTCAGGCCTCACCGCGCCCGAGGACCCAGACGTTGCAGGGGGCGGGGCTTGGGGCGAGGAGGACGACCCGAGCGCGCCGCCCATGCTGCTGACCACCGTCATCGCCCCGGGAGCTGACAGCGTTCTGGACGCCCGTCGGGCTTCGGCGCGCCTCGAGAGAGTGGGGCGAGAGGTCCAGCACCGGTGGTTCGAGTCGCTACAGCAAGCTTCGTCGCAGCAGGACGAATCCGACCCTACTGCACGCTCGTAATAGGACCCCACCCTTCTTGACCTACTATATCTCTATCTCTTTCACACGCAAACACACAGAGAGACACATTATATATATCTGTGTATATATAAGTGTATATGAGGAGCGAAAAGCATCTAGCCTTTGTTCACTTACACGGAATAGCAGCGCTGCATTGTTAAGCATGAGAGTTCTCTGATACAGAGATAGAACAGGGCCCAAGCCGTCTAACAGATTCCAACCTACATGAAGGGATGACGAAGAGATTATAGCTCTATTATGAGATGATGATTTAATGCCCTGCAAAAATAAAACCCGGCGATCAATTGCCGTGTACATTGGGAATACATAAAGAGGGAGAGAAAAAGAAACCCACCGCTCCCAAAGCTTTACCGCCATTTTGACGTGTCAGGAAGGGGGGGCATGCTGAAGCAAAAGCGGGCGGCAATAGTTCGACCCAGAGAGTAGGCTGAATGAAAATGACGGAAAACAATAGTCCTGATCGATTGTGGTTACGGAGCAGAGGATTTTACTTTCCCGGTGCGCGCGCACGCGCACACACACACGCACACAAAAGACCTCTTCGTGCTCCTCTCGAACAAAATATGTAGACGCGGCAAGGAGGCTCGGAATATCTAATACTGTTCTGGGTTACCACCCGGCGAGAACATAATACACAAAAGTAACAGCCCTCTTTTTGTTGGTGTGCTCACCCAAACGGGATCTCACCAAGCCTTGACTGTATCAAACGGTGACATTATGCAAGCGATAGCATGATGATTATTGCATCTTGATACACGTTTATTCATCCTCCCCGTGGTTTTAGCCACATATGGTGTAATCCAATTGCTGTGATACTACCTACTTGTGCCAAACATCAACGCCGCCCAGAAAGGGAAATTAAAGAGAGTCGGGGTGTGGTTGAGCATAAGTCGTGATGATATCGACCTAGAGGCTGATACACCGAAGGACGGTCAATGCAACTTCGATCTATTCACAGCACTAGGACAATTTCAAGTAATTGGGAATCATATAGCTTCTATTATAAATCCTCGCCATTTCCTCCTGGGAAAACCTCATTGCTTTCTTTGTCTATGTACTACCAGTGGCAAATATCAGCCCTACGCCAGCATTTTAACATGGCCTAACCACAACACGGAATCCAGATACGTTTAGATGAGCTGCTGGAAAGCACGGTTGAGAGGAGAGCGGATGTTGGGGACATCCTTCCAGAAGTCAATAGTGGCGATAGCGCGCTTGGCGATACCCTCAGGGGTGAACTCAAATCTCTATATACGTTGTTAGCCAGACGTTCAATTAGTGTGCCTAGAAGTAAACTTGCCTTGTAGACGTCCAAGTAAGGGCCGGAGGCGCCGAAGCGGTTAAGACCGAACTGCTCGTGGGTGTACCTCTCCCAGCCCATGGTGGTCATAACCTCAACTGATAGCGAGGGGATACCATCGGGGAGTACGCTCAGTCTATACTCCTTGCTCTGGGCATCGAAAACCTCAAAGCAGGGAATCGACACAATACGGGCCTTGATGTTGTGCTTCTCAGCAAGGTACTTGGCAGCATCGACGCAGATGCAGACCTCGGAACCAGTAGAAACCAGGGTGACATCGGCGCCCTGGACTTCGTGCAAGACGTATCCACCCTTGATGGCGTTCTCGATAGTCGAGCCCTCGAGGTTGGGCAGGTTCTGGCGGGAGAGAGCGAGAATGCTGGGGGTGTGCTTGTGGGTCAGGGCAATGTAGTAGGCAGCGCTGGTCTCGTTACCGTCGGCAGGGCGCCAGACCATGTTGTTGGGAAGGGCACGGTAATGAGCCAGAGTCTCGATAGGCTGGTGGGTGGGACCATCCTCACCAAGACCAATCGAGTCGTGGGTAGCAACCCAGATGGTGCGGATCTGGGACAGAGCCGAAAGACGGGTAGCACCGGCGGCGTACGAAACGAAGTTCAGGAAAGTACCACCGTAGGGAATGAGGGTACCATAGGCGGCGATACCATTCATGATACCACCCATACCGTGCTCACGAACACCGTAGCGGATGTATCGTCCGGCATAGTTGCCAAGGCCAGTGGAGGGAGGCTGGAAGTCCACGGCCTCCTTCCAGCGAGTCAAGTTCGAACCAGTCAGGTCAGCGGATCCACCAATGAGCTCAGGAATGACATCGTGGATCTTCTGGAGAACGATCTCGGACAGCTTTCGGGAAGCGACGGCGGGGTCAGCGGGGGTGTAGACAGGGAGGGCCTTCTCCCATCCTTCGGGCAGCTCGCCGGCCAAGCGGCGAGTGAGGTCGGCGTGAAGCTCGGGGTACTTAGAGGCGTAGTTGGACAGCAACTTGTTCCACTCGGCCTCAGCGGCGGCACCGTCGGCGGCGTGCTTGCCATAAGCATCGTATACCTCCTGGGGGACGACGAAGCTCTCCTCGGGGTTGAAGCCGAACTTCTCCTTGAGCTGCTTGATATCGTCGGCCTTGAGGGGCGAACCGTGGACACCGTGAGTGCCCTGCTGCTTGGAACCAAAACCAATGGTGGTTCTCAGCTTAATAATGGAAGGCTTGTCGGTAACCTCCTTAGCAGCCTTGATGGCGGCCTCAATGGAATCAAGGTCGTTATCACCATCAGAGACAGTCACAACGTGCCAGCCGTAAGACTCGTATCTCTTGACAACATCCTCAGTGAAGGCGACGTTGGTGTCACCATCGATGGAGATGTGGTTGTCGTCGTAGATGGCAATCAGGTTGCCCAACTGCAGGTGGCCGGCCAACGAACAGGCCTCGCTGGAGACACCTTCCATCAAGCAACCATCACCCAGGAAGCAGTAGGTGTAGTTGTCAACAATGGGGAAGCCGTCCTTGTTGAAGACGGCGGCAGTGTGAGCCTGGGCAATGGCAAGACCAACCGCGTTGGTAATACCCTGTCCGAGGGGACCAGTAGTAACCTCGATACCGGGGGTATCGTGGGCCTCAGGGTGACCAGGGGTAATACTGTCGAGTTGCTAATCGGGACAATCAGCCACCATATACGGTGTTTAAGCACGCATTGGTATCCGTAAATCAGACTTACGCGAAAGTTCTTGATATCGTCCATGGAGACGGCATAGCCAAACAGGTGGAGCAGAGCATATTGGAGCATGCAGCCGTGACCGTTGCTGCAGAGGTTGGGCAGAAATGTCAATAGCCGAGCGCCAAACAAAACAGAAATTACAAGCCAGCCTGAGAGGGGAGACTTACGAGAGAACGAATCGATCGCGGTTCAACCACTTGGGGTTCTTAGGGTTGAAGGTCATGAACTTGTTGAATAGAACGTGGGCGACCGGCGCCATACCCCTATAAGCTGGTTAATGGCGGCCCTCCCGATCGTGTTTATTTCTCAAGGTATTGAGCTTACATAGGCGCACCGGGGTGGCCGGAGTTGGACTTAGCTACCGCATCCGCCTGGAATCATTCGTGGTCAGCATGTATGGAATAAACATCGCAGCTGATGTTATGAATTCTCGCGGTAGTTATTTTTTTTTTTCAACCACCCCAACAGTCGGGGCGTAGGGTGTGGCGGGGAGGCATTGGGATGGTGTCGAGTGTTTTGGCTTCAGGAGGACTTTGCTACCTTCCATGGAGGGGCAGACAGAGCGGGAGGGGCGGGGGCGGGGTGTTTGAAATGCCGTCATGGGACAGAACAGGGGAAAGCTCTTACAGCGAGGACGCGGATGGTGTTGATGGCCAGCCAATCTTTGTCAGTGTAGCCCATGATTGCGGTGTTTGAGTATAGGTCAATCTGGGAGTTAGGAAAAAAAAGTAGCAGAACGGGGGCACAGAGGAAGTTGCGGGAGGAGGGAGAAGGGGAGAGGGATAAAAGCTCTGATTTTTTTTTAATCAATGGGTACTATTTAGCAGGCGTCGGAAGCGTGGATCTTGACGCACGGCAGGTCTGGAAGTGAGGGGCAGGGGCGACAACGGATTGCTCAACTAACCAGAGGGTCAAGTGGGGTCGCCTCTTGTTTGAGATGGGGAGGTTCCTACGTTGCCAGCTAGTCGCCCCCAAAGAATGGGGGGTCCAGGTCGTGAGACGGTGAGCACCTCTGGCCAAACGACCAATCCGGTGCCTGTCGTCTCGCCACGAGGCTCCATTCTATACGCTATCCTTGCACGGGGAAGAAGAGTGCAGGATTGACAGGAACCAGCTTGGCAATAGCCGTGTCGTGTCGACGATGCTGCTGCGCAGAAATCTGAAATCCGGTGGGAGAGCTCCTCACACAGTAGCATCTCCGGTACTACCGCCGGTGCAGGCTTGCTCCTCGTTGCCCAGCACACTGCCACACGGGGCCCACTTCACCAAGGTACATTACATTACTATAAACAATCTTTACTTTACAGTGTGCTCTTACACCAAACCCCCCCTTCCCGCGCCCCTCATCCCGAGGCGGCAGCCTCGACTACGTGGGGGTTGTCTAACTCGTACAATTGTCTTCCAGTCTGCACCAATGCCTCCTTATTAGCAGCGCTGGCTGCTTGCAAGAGTCAGGGCTGAGATCAATCTCCGAAAAGGGGGATGGGCTTCTTGGGCGGAAACCAGACGAAACTAACCATATCGCCTCTGTGGAGGCCCAGTGGTCGCGGACCACTGTTACCCGAACAGCATACAGGCCTGCAGTGCTGTCAAGTATAATCTAGAGAGGGTGTGTCTGCGTCCTGGTGGTAAGTATCCACGACTACTGCCCCATTGCGGCTTTTTTTCGCCGAGGGATGGCTTCTGTCTGCGTTAGCTACAACTGAATCAAATTGTCGAGTCTTGGGCTTCCGGAACAGTAAGTTTCGTCGCGATAGGCGCACATTCGCCCAAGCTGTGAGCTAATTGGTACGGAAGAGTGAGGCTGCGGAGACTCCGCGGGCTTCTGCGCTCCGTATCGGAGCGAGACCACCAAGGTGTTCTGGAACTCAACGGAACATGCCTCCCTCAACCGATCCGGCTAAAGTCCCAGATGCAGTTCGCTGGTGTGGACTAATTTCTGTACGCATCAACTCAGTGGATATATATTTAAGGTAGCATCTCTTCCATGGAGTTTGTGAAGCTCCCAAGGCCAAAATTTTCCGGACCTGTTGGGCTCTTCGCGGGGCACCTGGAGCTGAGTCACTAGGCTCAGAGGTCTCGTGCCGACCGGCTCGCGGAAGGTTGCGCCGAATTTCGCTGCACGTACCCGTCGGATATCGTGGTCCTTCTCTGAGTGCCGCCAAGTCTGAAGACAATTTCGTCCGGCTTTTGACCGGGAAACCGCCTGCAATCCGGGTGGCAGCGAGCATTTGACTATTATCCTATTATCTGTGCAGAGGAAAGTCTCTCTGATTTGCCCGTTTGCAGGGGCTTTGGACTGTCGGATATGACAGATGTCGGCTATTGCCACCACCAAACATAAAACCCCCGAAATCAACTTCGGCCATTTAATATAGCCCTTCGGCTATTGCCATGATTGGCCACACCCTTGACCCAGTGAATCATGTCAGTGCATAGGGACCATTTTGCGATTATTGGTTACTACACCTTATTCTGATCCTCTTCACCATTTTTATATGGTTATCATAAAACCTCAGCATGGTCTCAGCACTAATTTCTAACGGTATATTCTAACGGTATATTATCCCTGATGGCTATTGAAAGGCTATGCTTGCTGCCCCTGCCCTTATCTTGAGGCACTGTCTGTAATGGAAGAAAGGCTCTGAACAAGCTGTAGATGGGCCTATTTGAATGCGATTTGGGAGATGACAAATAAATTTTCAAAAGTTTCATGCACTCCTCCGGCTAACGGTACTGGCTTAGTTCATCTGCTTTCCTTTTACTTATCACCTCTGCTGCTCCTTTCATATTCGCGTTGTGCTTGATTCCTCACGCGATGGCTTTCTCTCTTCAGATGGTGCGCGTCTCACTTCCACCTCATGCGAGGTATATGAAGTTCGTGACGAATCGGTTGCTTTGGCTGGAAGGATGCTGCTGGGGTGAAAAATATTCAGCAAGGCGCTCGTGCTGAACATCAGCACGGCATCGAAGATGTAGAGCCAATACTCGACGCTCTGGAGATATCCATTCCAACCCTGAATGTACTCGATAACCCGGAAGATGGATCGCACCAGGATAAGGCCAGAGACAGCGTAGAGCACGAACAGATACCGCTGCCATGGAACGGTAGTAGACTCTGATGTAGCCGTAGGGCATGCCACAATACGCCTATGGAATATTGACGCCACAACAACGAAGATTGAAAATCCAACCAATTGAACGAAAAGACCTCCGATGATGACATTTTGGCCCGTGTTGAATGCATTCAAATCTTTGGCGACTGCCAGTAAACCACCACCGCTACGTATCCGGGTTAACTGCGGTTCACCCACATGCCATGATATCGGGTGCCTTACCTGCCCTGGAGGAGGAATGAGAGAATGTCAGACGCAACAAAGATCTTGGTCAGCCAGCGAACTGGTATAACCGAATACTTGGCGCCATCAACACGCTTTACAATGCGGCCAAGGATCATATAGATGGAAGCCGCAAACATGGCCGGCGATATGAGAAGCAGCAGGGACTGTATGATGTAGGGCTTCAACGTCCAGTTTGGCGTTTGCAAGGCGGAGCCAATGCGGCCGCCATAGCCGATCGTCTCAGCAATTCCACCGAGCACGAAGGGGATGAAGTACCATGTCCTGCGCCGGCTAAGCTGGACGATGTGTATAATTGTGGAAATGCCGAACAGACTGACGAAGATTGCCGCTGCCACTATTGAAGGGTTGTAGTGGTAGTAGACAAAGTAAACGGCACCCCCAGCAGCCATCTTGACCAAGGTAGGGCAACGACTGCTGTAGATCAGAGGTAGGCGACTTGGAAGACAACGTATGTTGAGTGTCTCGGTGCGATCATGAACGGCATACAGCCTTGCCTTGGGAGGAGGTTGATCAAGATGCACCTCCTCTCCCACGCGTTCCATACAAGTGGTGTGATCCCCCTAATAACATATTTATGTAGCCCGGCGGCAGTCCTTTTTTTTTCCCCTTTGGCCTGGCCAGGGTCCGCGCTGGCGTGTACACGCATGTCATGGACGCTGGCTGGCAGACTAGATGCCGACTAATACAAATAGCCTGCTTGACTCGACAGTTTAGAGCTTAAACTGAGTTGGGGAGTCGGCAGAATCTGACGTTCCTAAGGCTGCTTTTGGACTAGATTCGCCCCACCAACCAGTCCTTCCGTTCTTTGTACATACGAACTAACTTACGTCGTCTGCACCGGAACTCACTTGACCCAGGCCAGGTGTACGCTTCTACACAGCATTGTTCGAACCAGGACGTCCCCATGCAGTAACGTTAGTAGGTGGGATCGGGGGCAACTGATGATCATTGCCGCGCCCCCTGGGCAGGATCGCAAATCTTTGGTTTCGCGATCTGCCCGTAGTTAAACAACCTTGGAAATACCTTTTTCTTTACAAGGTTACGGCACGAATTTTGAAGTGCATCTCCAAAGCATTTGTGGCTCAGCTTCTGCTGTCTGTCCTGGTGAAATCAATTGCGCAAAGACTCTGCAGGTGTCCCGTCTTGTCTTGCTTTGGATTGAGCCCCCGATCGCAGTTCGCAAGGGGGTCTTCTGACAATAGCAACGCCGGGGCAGACGACAAGTGGCCGCATCTCCGCTACAGGAGGGTTAAAGGGGAAACCGGCTCCGTGATCCGGGGCCGAATGGTTGCTTGGTCGAGCTCCGTCTTTGGATGTTAGCCACTCGGAGGCACCGGTAACCCTGTCACTTATGGACAAGATATCTGCGTCCAGGCGGTCGCATCTGAAGAGCCGCCTGTAGGTCCCCCTTTTGAATGATATATTTGCAGCCTTATTACCTAGTTGTTAACCAAGAATCCCGCTTACAGAGGCTGCAAAACCTGTAAATCCAGGAAGATCAAGGTTGGTGATCTACTAGCTGTCATCTTCTCCCAGCTTCGGGCTGCGTTGTGGAGATGTTACTGGCCAGTTCTCCGTGACGCTCGCAACCCTGCCATGGCGCTTTTGAGAGCAGAGAGGCAAGGGTCACGCTTTGTTATTGTCGTGTTGCCAAAAGCAGTTGGCTACAAACTTCATCTCGAATAAGCCATAAGCCAAAAGCCAAACTTCGATCTGGAATTTCATTTCGCTAAAAATCACTCTTGGTTCTACAGTGCGATGAGCAGAAGCCATCATGCAAGAATTGTGTGAAGCACAGCGTCACCTGCGACTTCACGCAAGAAACGGGGATCTCATCACCTACGAGTTGGCTCGCCACTGGCGGACTAGCTATGGTAGACTTAGAACTCCTTCATAACTTCTCGACCGCAACATATTTAACCCTCGCAGAGACCTTCATCAATCGTGAGTTCTATCGGGTTACTATCGTGCAGATGGGGTTTCGCTGTGAGTACATCATGAGAGCCGTGCTAGCCATATCAGCATTACACTTGGCCTTTCATAGGCCCCAGATGCGGAACCACTACACATCGCTAGCAACAACATATCACCAGATGGCTGCGCGTTCGGCGATGGCCGATATGGAGGATATCAACCCGGAGACAGCAGAGACTTTATTCGGGTTCTCAGTCATGACTTTCTTGTTCGGTACGTTCCTGACCCCATCCATCCGTCTGCACTCCAACTACAAACGCAAAATATCCTGCAACCAGATGCGTTCTAAACTCCAGGCTCTGCTCCGGATATCAGAGGCAGGCAGCTGATAGCCCTGTAGCCCTCGGCGCAGCCCGTCAAGAGTCGGATTTCATGCCCGTCGGCGATACCGAGTTCCCGGAGTGGATGTTCATGCTGCGCGGAAGTCATGCGTTCCAGCAACTGATCGGAGAGGAGAAGCGGCGCGACGGCCCCTTGGCCATCTTGCTCATGCCTTTCGACCGCGCGCGAAAAGCGCAAAACTGGGCGCCAACGTCCGCGTCCATGATGTACGCCAACCCGAACTCCGCCGCCGCATTGTCGCCCGCCGACACCACGGTGGCCTCCGTGGGCCACCAGCAGCTGGAGCTGCTCAGAGGTCTCATCGCCGATATCGAAGCCGACGCCGAGTCCCCCGCCCGCCGCGCCTACGACAAGGCCATCGACCTGCTGCAGATCGCCTACGCTCACAGCGATCCCCATAGCAGCCACGAGGTCGTCTTCGCCTGGCTGTCCGAGGTCACCGAGGACCTGCTGCCCTTGCTCAGCGGGCGCAGTCTCAGGCAGGAGGCCGTGGCCATCGTCGCCTTCTTCACCGTGCTGATAAAGCGGCTACCGAGCCGGTGGTGGACGCAAGGGTGGGCCGACCGTTTGATTAGCAAGAGTTGGAAGCTGCTGGACGCGGAGCACCGCGTGTGGATACATTGGGCCATCGGAGAGATCGGCTGGATTCCTTGATGAGAAAATTTCTCCGGGTTTGTCACCAGTGTTGCTAGCGGAGGAGATGTGTTCTCCATAAAGATAGAAAGCCTAACGGTTTGCAAACCAAATGAGATGAACGGATTAGGATTACCCGGCATTCATTTAGTAGATATCTACGTCTTTAGTCGCTTACAAAGCCCAGTTCCCTTCCAATGCTGCTACTTGCTGTCATCAATGCTTTTCATATCCCACGATCCTCATTATAATAAAAGCGTATCAGGTCTATTAGCCGCACCTGTCCCTTAGAACAAGCACTCCTTGATCTGGCCCCTGCCTCCGATTTCATATTCAATCCACCTACCCACGCCCCTGCGACCAGCAACCAGTAGCGTGCCGGGATTCATGACGTGACATCCTTCGTACGTGACGCAGAATGGCGGAGCAGTGGCATCGACTAGCACCATGGTTGTGGGTAGGGGATATAGATGCAGTGCCGATGCATAATCCCAGTGCACTGGTCTGATTTGTTGCCTGAACGGTGCCAAGTAGCCTTGGTCCAGCAGGGTCCTGACTAGTTTCCGTGCATTCTGCACGTCATGCGGTACCGCAGGCTCGGTAGAATTGGTGACTGGTGCCGGGTCGACGTCCATAGTTTCCATGGCACGTTCCTCTTGTGAGTGCCCGCCGTCCATCTCAACATCGCCTGCGGGCCCTAAGCCTGAAACCTCAATATCTTGTTTCTCGGCATCGTTCTTGGAGGGTTTGAGCCGTAATGCTGTTCGCCGGAGGCGGGCGGACATGTCATCCCTGAACACCACCATCTCATGGGTTGGGCCAAACACGGACAAGCGTGCAGGGTTAGATGTCCAGATCGCCTCTCCTCCCTTCTTGATACCTGGCTCTGCATTCGCAGATGCGAATGCGCGACGTATCCTGGATGTAAACATATCGGGCACAGGTTTCCGCGGCAGAGGGACGGCGGCACCAGCCGAGAAGGATGATGCTAGGCCATCGTTATCCCCGGGCACGAAAACGAAGTTGGATGACTGCAGAAGGGTGGGAAAGTCCGATAGAACTGAAGCGAGGGAATCGAAATATTCCTTGTACTCGACGCTGCCGCCACTGGCACCTCCACCGGCCATCACCGCATGCTGTGTAAAATTGCCGGTGAGAACAAAAGTCATAGGGGTAGAACCTTCGGGCTCCGTAGCGTATGTGGTGAGGATTTTATATAAAGCCTCCAAAGCCCGAGGCTGATCCAAATTCAACTCGCCCAGGATGACGATGCGCCCGCGAGATGGTGCGTCAGATTCTTCCACATTCTGTCGCAGAATCCGTTGCTCGAGCCGTCGCATCTTCGATCCAACTGCACGTTCGCTTCCCACTCCCAGAAAGTCAATCCAGCCAAACCCGCCTCCGATGGTTTGGTCATTGCCGCCATCCGGACCGCTGATCTCTAAAGTCACCTTGCGCGCCTCGCATGGTGGCTGGCCAATATAAAAGGCCTGAAACCGACCACCAATGATTCCACCAATTCCATTACTCGCCCCGAGTCCTTTGCCGATTGACTCTTCTTCCTCCTCGTAGATGCCATCGACGATGACAATCATACCCGGGGTGAACCAAACGGAATCTTCTGGTATCGCAACAGCGTAAGAGAGATCTAGTGAGATCGCTCCCGTGAGATCACTAATTGTGAGGGTCCCAGTAGGTGAGACCGAAAGGAGGCCCAGCAGCATGTGATGGCTCCCGTGGCGACCCAATAAATTCGCAATCGGCGTGATCTTATGCGTCTGCTGCCTAGTAATAGCTGAAGATGTCGACCGCCGCAAGGCGGGGGGGCCTGCTTTTGTTGTTGCAACGCTCGAGGTCTGAAAAGACTCGTTCCGCAGCAGCCTCTGGTGAATGACGTTGTATCTGTTTCTGAATAGCGTCGTCTTGTGCGACGCGGGTGGCATCAAAGATGGTTTTGAAGTATCCCGTTCGAAGTGCTTCTTAGACACATTGTAAACCATCCTCGGCTGTTCATATGCATTTATCACTTTCACCCATTGCCGCGGATCGCCTAGACTGTCGTCCTCGTCCTCATCCATATCTAGGCTGGTCATACCAAAGCTCCTTTGGCTGTCTTCCCGACTTAAAGTGGTGGGCCGTAACCCCAGTCGAGTATTCGCCAAGTCAGATGCATCGAGGGACTCTATAGCCAGACTATTTTGGCGACTCAACTCCTTGCCGGTTACGATTCTCCCCCCACTCATGTTGCATTCGAGAGCTTTGAGGATATCTTTCAGCTCGCTGCTCGCCCCGTCCACAATAACGCCGCCATTTCTATTCTTCCAGCTTTTGGCCACTTCCTCGAGAACTTTCTCTGCAAGACCCTCCTCGCGCCATCCTGATCCGCAGTGTCTCCCTATGAAGGTAGCTAACTCTTGCAGCGCAGATGAGGTCAGGGTCAAGCTGTGCTTCTTCGTGAAGGTTCGAAAGGCCAAGGGACGTAGCGTCGCCGGAGGCAAGAGAATTGGTAATATGGAAGCTTTAGTAGGTGCGACGGTAAAAGGTTTCAGAGTGTGAGCTGGGGTGCCAAATGCCGGCGACGATGAGGGAATCGGATTTGACGATTTTGGGTTGGGAGTTTTGGCGGCGAACAACGGCGCTGGCTGAGGTTTTCGAGCCTGCATCGTGTCCTTGCTGAAGATGAAGAGGGCGGCCGTTCAATGATGCAAGTCACAAAGAGAGAAGGCAATCTTAAAATGCAGCCAGGCAGGACTGCGAATTCGAGTATTATCAAGAATATGGATCTGGACCTGGAGTCTTGACGTTTCGCTTGCAAAGTCGACAGTATAGAATGGCCCAAAGGCAAGACGCGTCAAAACGCGCCAGCCCACGGTCGCCCCGCGTAAATTGGCTTGCATTGTCCCGCTATTCCACTAAGCAGCCTAACAAGACATCCCCTGCACCCCTGTCGCCCGGTGCGATCTCCTGCTAGATCCGACCGCCGGCCGCCAGGCACGGGCCCACGACGTCAGCACTGTACTGGTTGCTTTGCTGTGGACCTTAGCTTTAAGCTTCGGAAACATTTTTATGATTGCTGTGTTTTTTGAGAGCTTGAAGCTTGTCCAGAAAGCTCGTTCAACTACTCATCCTTGTGAACAGATGCTACAAGCTGTCCCAAGATGCTGCTCCCCAGGTTTCGAGTCGCACCCGCGCTGAAAGATCTACGACCGCGTCGTTTTATTTCCACCTTGTCATCGAACTCGCACATAGTTAGTAGGCCCGGACCTTGAATATAGAGTAGAAATCTTTCAGGGCAGCTTGCTCACAGTGTTGTTTTGTAGAAAGTATTCCCAAATGCCGCCTTGAATGGTAGCCACATGCTGAGTTATCTCGACACAAACCCTCCTACACCGAGTTTGGCCATTGGGACCACCACGTCGAACCCTCCCACGCCGCAGTCCTTTTCTGAGAATCACGGTTTCCTCTCCATACTATACGATGTCTTGACCAAGTACGCGGCCCAAGACCCTCTCCTTCAGAGCCAAGCCAAGGCTTTTGCAGGTCCTGGCGGCTCAACGCTGGGCTCCGGTGGTGCATTCTTTCCCCAGCACCGGAAGAGGGGAAATGCTGCTGGTCTCTCGGCCGCACGAGGTGCTGGAGGTGGCGGCGGCGGCGGTGCGAGCGCACAAGGAGGAGCTGGCGGAGGTGGTGTGGGTGGCCACATTCACTTGTCCGATCTGAGGAACCCCCCCGACTATGGAAGAATTGCATGGCCGGAGGATATACTCGGCAGCATTGAGGTTGATGGCGGTGGCAACATTGTAGGGGAGTTTCAGCCCAGCGGCACTTATCGCATTGTCACCAATGAGGGCATGTAAGTATTCCGTACCGCCCACCTACTCGGAGTTTTACTTTCTTCTTATTTCAAGACAGCTGCTAATATTATCTATTTTCTTGCACAGCCTCGGCCTCAGTGATTTTATGACAGGGAAGCTCGTTGAGAGGCTTAAGGCGGAAGAGAAGAAGGCTTGACGTTGTTGTACTTACTAGCGTAGCAACCATGTAAATTTTAGTCGTGTAACACCAAAGAGAACTTTGTATACTATCAATTCCAAAGAAGAAGGCCAAAATGGCAAATACCATGGCAAGTACTTGAGTTCACCACAGTAGTTCAGGCCTAGCTATAGCTTGGCCTAGGAGCAACTGCTTGTTGCGGCAGATATTCACAATTTTGTGCCACTACACCAAAATCACGGATGCTAAATTCCGGCGACTTCAACTAGATTCATCCTGCACAAATGAGTAACAATATGCAGGGCACGACCGTGGGAATCTCAGACATGCTCCTTGTGCGCGTTCAACTTTTGACATCTGGCCAAATCCAACAACGTAGTAGACATGCTTGTCTTCTTCTTTGCAAGGCCTTCGACTTGTGTGCTGTTGCGCATTTAGCCTAGATTGTAAACCAAGAGTCAATGACCTGATATTGGCTGGCTTTATGACTCAACATACTTAGCCAACGTGTGCGCAAAGGGGGCCAAAAAGCCACCCTAAATATAACCTAGTAGCACTTTTCAGAACGGTATGGCCATTTCGTGTCATACAAGGCCAGTGTCGGGTGCTTTGTGAAAGTAGGTGGCCCTGGGGAAGCCACGCCGACATTTGCGGAGCCCCCTGAGTGACGAGTGACCAGAGTCGCCGACTATCCTCACAGAGGTTCATGGATGCCCAAGGCCAACGATGAGGAGCAAGAACAACTCAAGAATAGCTCAAGCTCTAAACAAATGCTCACCTCACCTTCCCCATCGCAAACAGAAACCTTAGAAACACCTCTGATTTTTCCCCCCCAACTGCCCACCAGCCTTGCATGTGTCTTCCTTGGCCTGGACCTACTGTCGGCTTTCCCAACCTCCAGGAACGTCTTTAAAGGGCCCAGAAACATTTGAACCTAAATGGTCCACTTGAGGGCTACTAGGCTGTACCGGCCCAATAAGACAAGCAGCTCCCCACCATCATCTCACTGCGACCGAGAATTTCCCTCCTTCTCAGTACCTTCGAAATATCGTCCTCGCGTGGACTGACATTTAGACTGTTGCCCGGCAGCGACAGCTTGCATCAAACCGCCTAGAAGTGCACATATCGTCAGACAAGCACGTTTCCAAAATCGGACAACCGCTTTGAAAATCGGGTTTCTTTGTCTTCTCTGGCCAAAACCCTGCCCCGACACGTCCCTTTTGTGTGTTGCCCTTGTTGTCCAGAGCTGAAAGGCCCCTCCCCTCCCCCAAAGCTTTAGCCGAGATAGTCTGGGCAATCCTAACAGGGCCAGACAGGCTCCCCACAGAAGGCCAGCCCGCCCAGGACGGATCCTCGGGGAAAGCAGGCCCAGTTTTCGCGACGGCTGGCCAATCAGAGTGCCCACATCCGCCCGCAGTCCTCGTCACACGCCCACCTTGCTGGAGAGCGCCCCTCGTCTCGTTTCGCTTGCTGCAGCTTGTCGTAAGTGATCACTCGAAAGAGACATCGGGAGCATCCCTAGAACATACCCTCTCCCAATCTCAGCCCTCCGCAAGCCGGTGGGTAACTTGCTCCTCAAGATGGCCCCCAAACCATTTGACGAGGAGGAGCTTTCCATCTCCTTGTCGCCATCACAGATTCGACGTCGAGTTCCCGAGATCAACGTCACCTCGCATCCCGCATCCGAGACCAACAATGGCGGTCCCAGCCAGCGAGAGCCACAGCAGAGCACTTCGAATCAACGCCAGAAGGCGAAGGCGGAGCAGCGCATAGGCCAATACAACATCATCAGAACCTTGGGCGAGGGTTCTTTCGGCAAAGTCAAGCTGGCTGTGCATAGAAGTACTGGCCAGCAGGTCGCGCTCAAGATCATTTCCCGCAAGAAGCTCATCAGCCGGGACATGGTCGGCCGCGTGGAAAGAGAGATCGAATACCTGCAGCTGCTTCGACATCCTCACATCATCAAGCTGTACACTGTGATTAAGACTCCCACTGAAATCATCATGGTGCTGGAGTATGCCGGTGGCGAGCTGTTCGATTACATCGTATCCCATGGTCGATTGCCCGAGGATAAGGCCCGGCGATTTTTCCAGCAGATGATCTGCGCAGTCGAGTATTGTCACAGACACAAGGTTGTGCACCGTGATTTGAAACCGGAGAATTTGCTCCTCGATGAAAACCTCAATGTTAAGATTGCCGACTTTGGTCTCAGCAATATTATGACGGATGGCAATTTTCTGAAGACGAGCTGCGGTAGTCCGAATTACGCTGCTCCTGAAGTTATTAGCGGAAAGTTGTATGCTGGGCCTGAGGTTGACGTATGGAGTTGTGGTGTCATTCTCTATGTGCTCCTCATCGGAAGATTGCCGTTTGACGATGATCACATTCCGAGCCTCTTTGCAAAGATTCAGCGTGGAGTCTTCACCATCCCGAACTGGTGCCCAGAGGAAGCCCAAAAGATGATTAGGAAGATGTTGGTTGTGAATCCGCTGCAGCGTGCGACCATAGAAGAGATCAGACAGGAGCCTTGGTTCCAGCATGATCTCCCATCCTATCTTGCACCTCCGCTCGAAGAGTTTCTCAACACTGGCGTGGACCCTAACAAAGCCATCAAGCCAAGTGACATTGCTCCTAATGCACCACCCAAGGTCCAGGCGAAGCTGCACGAAGAAGTAACCGAGAAGATCAGTAAGACGATGGGTTACGGCAAGAAGGATGTCGAGGATGCTCTAGGGGCCGATGAGCCATCAGCGATCAAGGACGCGTATATGATTGTACGAGAGAATAAACTGATGCAAGTAAATCGTGAGTACCCCCACCTCCCCATCAACAACGGTCGCCTCGTCTCCAAAATCATATTTACCACAGACACTTCGATTGCACATCCGTCCCACTTTTTGCTTTCCCCTTTTTGTGTCCCCAACTCTTTGCATTTGCAGGCTATCTTGAAATTCAGCCAAAATTTCCAAACCTGCTTCATTTTGCCAAAATTTGGACATAGAGCTAATGGATTGACTCTAAAGCTGCGTACGGCCCCGAGAATCCTTATTTTGTGTCTTCTCCACCCAATGCCGACCACGAAGAGAGCATGGCTGGTATCGATGTAGCCATGGGTGAGACTTCACTGAAGGAGGGAGAGGCCTCAGCCGCCAGCCCCATGGCTGATTCAACGAGGTCTATCGCCTCCACCGTCACCAGCACCTCCCCTCGTGGCTATGTTAGTAAAGTTGGTATTTTACCGACGAGTTTGCCCGCATTGCACAAGGAGTATCTCGACCGCCAGAGTGCCGGAGTGGATGAGCCAGTCGATACCCAGCCTCTCCCCGACATTCTTATGCAACCTAAGACTCCTGCCGAGCAACAAGAAGCAGCTCGAAGATTAAAACCTCACTCCAAAAGTGCCGTTAGACTCGATGACAGCCAACATCGTCCACAACCCATGACGCCTGCTGTTCCTAAGAAAATCAAGCCGGTTCGTTGGCAGTTTGGAATCCGCTCTAGAAACGCTCCTTGGGAGGCACTACTTTGCATCTACAAGGCTCTTTACAAACTGAAGGCGACCTGGCAGGTTGACGAAGATTATGACAAAGTCCACGGTCCCGAAAGCGAGCAGTAAGTCTAGTACCTGCCTGGTGAATTTGGAAGGCTCTTGCTGATTTATACTAACTCGGTGGAATAGGGACGTTAAGCGCTCTCATAAGGAGACTTCACACAATCCATACGAGGGAATGAAACCAGAAGATATTGATCTCGCGATTTTCGACCCTACAAAGTACTATCGTCTGCCAGCAGATCCGTGGCACATCGTCTGCCGTTGGAGAAAAGATGGTAAGTTTCGGTGTCGCTAAACTGTATCGGAGGAGACATGCTGACACTTCTTCGGTCTAGATTTACGAAAATCATCCATATCATCGGGGGAAGCGTCACCCGAGTCTATGTCTGACGATAAGACTCGCATCTATTCCGTGCTCGACAAACGCACGCAGGATTTTGTCTACATGCGTATGGAAATTCAGATATACGAAATGGAGTACGGTGTCTATCTTGTTGATTTCAAATGTTCGGGCTACGAGCGAGCTGATGGCACTATGCTTGAGGAGAAGGATGTTATGAGCCCTTTCCCCTTCTTAGACATGGCAGCCAGGCTTATCATGCAGCTTGCCGAGGCGGACTAAAGGGTTGTCAGAGTTGACTGACGACACTTTACGCTCTTTTCTTGTGGCTTGTATGGCTCAGGACGATTTCTCGGGACTGAGATTTGTATCTCCTCACGTCTCCTTGGCACACTTTGGACGGATAATTAATATTTGACGGCTTGATTTGGTTGAGAACGCGGGTATGCACAAGATTTGGGCATATGTTGGCTTGCGTGCCCAAAAGACCTTGTCGGTACATGACGGTGTCTTTAACTGCGGTACATATGCATCGCCACCGTCCATGATTTTACCTTCGCAAATTCACCGACTGTCTTTGGACTCTTGCCTGGGCGTTTCTGAATCATCGATTTGTTCTTGTTCGACTGCATTACACGAATCTCAACTAGACACTGGAAACATGGTCAAATAAATGGACACTGACAATAGGGGACGGCACGGAATTGCATCAGAATTACGATATGGTGGAATACGGAACATCTGCGACGGAGTTCAAGGAGTGTAAATGGAGTATGAAGCGGAGTTTGCTATACCCTGAGAGACAATCGAGCTCTTGATTTGGAAGGATACGAATGGAAAACATGGATGCAGTCATTTTGACAAACCCCCCTCTCTCAACTCGATACAGAGCACCATTACCTTGTTTCTTTAGCTACAGACGGATGGCAACAGGAATGATGGTGAGTGGCTGGAAGGACGGAAACACTGTTGTTAGGGGTGAGCTTGGCAACTCGGAAATGAGTGACAGCATAACCTTTATCCATAAGTACTATTTTCATCAGGGAATCCTGCGGAAATGAGACAAAAAAATTTCCCCAATGAATACTCACTGGTTGGGTTGCTTCTTGTTATGTCCTAATGCGGAAGCTATGGCTGGCACAGACACACGTGAATGGTCGGGTTCCGGTTCCGGCTACGATAAATCGTATGTCGGATCGAAGTGGAGAAGAGTGAAGTAAGTGAGTGCATTTCTCGACCAATGCCACTCTTATTCGACAGTCTTCGCCGAAAAGGGTGTCATCTACGACTCTGAAACTTTGTGTAACCGGAGGCAGCTTGCATCCGTTAGATTGATGTATAAGTATGTGCAGCGACAGCTTGAGTGAACGGAGATTAGGTTTCCTCATAAGCCTGGCCGACCCTGATTCGCAGGGTGTATCACTTACATCGCACTTCATAACCACCAGCGACGTCTGAGATGATTTTCTTATCTCCTGGTTTGGGAGCTGACCTGGGCATGCATGGGGTTTCGAATGTCCTGATCATACAAAAATCTCGTCTTTTCCAATGCAAATGGAAGACGTCAAGTGCTGGTAAAAGTGGAAAGCGAAAGGGGGTGGATGATGCCGTGATTGGAACCATTCCGGGCCACGACGTATTTCGGCACGGGAAGCTGATGGTTCAACAACCAAGAGATCCCCTTTCGTTTTATAATAATTCCAAGAAGACCTTGTCAAGTCGGGCTGAAGATCTTCTAACATGGCGTATATACAGGTGCAGCTGTCGACTTACGCTTAGAAATCTAATTATGACTGCTCAGACCTCCATGTTGCTGCTTTAAACCATCATCCCTTATCCTAGAAACTGTTCTTCTTTCGCTAACAACCCGAGACCCCCTAATGTCACCACCTGAGTCCGTTGATCCGCCATCACTCCCCGCCGGCACAGGAGGACGGCTTCGTGGGCCTCGCTTCTTTGCTGCATGTTCGTGCGCACGGCGGACCCCGGGGGCGCGGGCTCCGGGACCTGCCGGCCGTGGACAGGCTGGGTGACGCCGTGTGTACACCGGTCCCAAGCCGTCCCTCTTTTCGACATAAGTGATCGAGGGGTATCCCCCTATGGTTCGCGCTCGCCGCGTCCTGTCGCAGTTGGTACGACCCCGTTGAGCGGTTTGCGGAGAGGTGAGTTCAGATCTCAGCGATCTGGCCAATCGGCCCTGTGGCTTTTTCTTGTGCATAGGTACAAGAAATTTCTCATCTTTATGTTAAACATCTACAAATCATCTTCCATAAAGCGGAGCGAACGTTGTTGTTGAAAGCTCAAATTTGAAATATACTATTTACGGACAAATTATCTAAGGCATTATTGCCGAATAAATCGAATCCAGGTAGACTCCAAGGATGGGAGTCGATGCTAATGCTGTCAAACCACATTGGCATAGCTGCCGATGATTGAGCGTTTCCAGCCTGATGCGAAGTTCCTGTTTAGTTCAAGTTGTTCTTGGGTGAGGACACTGGACTGTCATAACTTACGAGATTCGTTCCAAGCTCATTATAGGTTCCACGTTGTGTTTCAGCCATCTGTGCATGAATGGGCGCCGGGGGTATGTCATTTGGGTGCATCTTGAAGTGCAGGGAAAGCTTGTCTGCTATCTTTTCCAAGCCGTACAAAACATCCATCAAGGCGTCAAACTTGTCATCTCGCCGCAGACGGGTAAACTTTGCAAGAAGCTTCACACCATCCTTGGCCAACATGCGGTCTTCCTCCATCGACTCATTGGTTGGAAAGTACTGGCAGTTCACCAGCAGTATTACAAGCCCCGTAAAATAGGCGCCCGTGTTCATCCTAATATGGAATTGTTAGCGTTCCAAGCCGGCTTCACCGTCAGGATTCCCACAGCTTTGCATATATATACTTACGCGAGGCTACAGGGGCTCTGCGGACCAGACAGAAAGCGCTGTATACTCCCCCGGCTCGCCGTGGCACACCTGGCCCAAGCCGAAGGCAGTGGTGGCTGCATGTGCTTCATGCATATGTCCGTGTTGTTGTCGTGATTCTCCAGGGCTGCGCGGCCCATTAAACCGATCGCCTTAACCCACTCTGACTCGGCGGAATACAATCCGTGTATAAAGGTCAGGCAGAGAAGGTAGTGATGCTGCAGGATTGTCATATGTAGAGCTGGAACGCGCGCTAGTGACTGCGTCATATGCTCAAGCTGCAGGGGTGTGGGTATGCTGCGTCGCCACTCGTCGACCCTGGTGTCCAGCTGCTTGACCAATTCCATCCGCTGATTCATAGTTAGCCTGCTTGAGCGCACGCTATAGAGGTTGTCGTAAATCTGACCCTGCAAATGGGCAAGTTGGACTCTGGAGCGGAAATAGTTAAACTTGAAGAGTCCATCGATAGTCTGGAGCTCGCCCTGGTCGTCAACTTGTAACGTTCCGGGGAGATCTATATCGATATCGATATCAAGCTGGATAGACGGGGTTCTCGTGCGAATGCTGATATCCTTGTGCTTGTTAGCCAGGCATCATCACGAAGGTCCAGGCAGCTTTTACCTTGTCCAGAAAATAGCAGATCCAGAAGATGTTGTCACGCTGCCTTGCCTCTTCTGGAGAAAACCTGTGCTGCACAAGCCGAGTGTGCAGCTGCAAGCGATGGGCCAACCGTACCGCTACGCTGATCAAGACTGCGGCGGGTTGGGCATTGGGGCTGGATTGGTATATTATAATGAGCGCCAGTATAGCCTGTAACCCGAGAGTATCTTCATCACGCATGATCAGATCATCAAGCACTTTCTGCACATTACCAAAGTAGTCGGATCCCCTGAACTCTTCATGCACGACCTGGTGGTCATCGCTAATATGTGCGTTCCTTAGGGACAACCCGAGCGCGAGAACGGCATTGATAACGGCCCACGAAGCCCGCGATCTGTGCGACGAGGCCCCTGACACGACATTCCGCAGAAGCTTCATGAACGAACCTTGGTGGAACAAGGGGATGACCGAGTTGAAGTCGGAGAAGTACGTCTCGATAGTAGGCATCATCTCGTGCATCGGCGGCAAGCTCAGAGTATCCGCAGGATCCGACGAACCAGCCTGCACTGCGGGCTCATCGTGGTTTTCGTACCAGCTTCTTTGCGGAGAAACCTGCGGGCTTACGACAGCCGACTGACGACCCAGCGGGCTTACCTGCAATGATGCGCTCGAGTTCCCTAGTGAGTTAAGTTTCGATTCTATTCTTGCCAAGCGGGCTTCAAGGCTATCATTCTCCATTGGCCTTTAGGATATGCATGAGCACGCGTACTTGGAGGTAGGAGGGCAGCCAGGTGGAAGACTCACGGTGCCGTCTGCTGGGGTACAGGCTCCACGGGGTTTGTCTTCTGCGGCGCTGCCCGCCGCCGTATTACTGTCGTGGTGCATTTTACTTTATACAGCTCGCAGTTTGAGCAGATGGGCTTCTTCGTGTCACACTTGATCTTCTTCTTAAAGCAAGTGTCACCTGATGGTGTGTTAAAAACATTTGCCTCACCTCTATCACCTGAAATCGTGGTTATTTGGAATTTACGGCTCCTTACATGCCTAAAGAGCAATTAATATATACCGCCGCAGTTGGGTTCGATAGGTGGGGGGGCGGGGGGGCGATATACTTTACGACGCGAACTGACCTCCATCTTGGGCTCTAGAATCCTCTCCTGGTATCAATATCCCAGACCCGATTCTGTACCGGTTGTGTGAACGGGGTCAACGTTCCAGTCAAAAGTCACTAACTAGAAGGGTGATAACGGTATTGAACTTCTTGAAAGAAATATCGTCTCTGTTTCTCTCGTCCCCTGAAATATACCACCCAAAGCTATGAAAATCACGGATTGAAGTAAGCTGCAACTAGAAATAGAGGCGACCAGGGCTGCTGACAAATGGCAAGGAATCCAGACCAATGCGCACCATGTATAGGTAATTAACCTTAACTGGTAACTTAGGAAGCTCCCCCACCAATCAACCCTGACCTTGGCGTAACGTAAATTCATAACCTTGGAGATAGGATATACCATTATGCACACGCTTTACTTGAGCGAGAGTATTGATATATACACACACATATATATAGCCCGTGAGATCCTCTACAAGCAAACTGCTGGCAGATTACTTAATCACGTTGAAATCCATCCCCCCACAACGCAACGACCTTCGTGCTCGCAACTCATGGTTATAACTGCATCATCATCATCATCATCATCGATTTGATCCACAGCAGCCTCGCAAGTTGTCCAAAATGGTTTAAAACGTGACAGTGATGTGATCTTACACCTGCGCCAGCACAGTATCACCGTCCTGCAGCCCCGCCCAGCCCACGCTCTCCCTCCACAGCCTGCCGCACTTGCCGCCGTCCTTGGCCTCGGGTCCGACGCTGGCGATCTGGTCCCCGTCGAAGTACGTGCCGCTCTCCCAGCCGCCACCGCCACCTTCCTCGAGGGCGGCCCGCACGACATCGGCCGCCGATTTGGACGCCATTCTCACCGTGCCGTTGGGCTGGAGGGCGCTGGCGATGGGTCCGAAGATCGGGAGGACTACCTTGAAGATGACCTGTATCACGGGCGACCCGTGCGCACCCAGACCAGTGGCCATGGCGCCGGGCTCAACGCCGCACACACGGATCTGCGAGAGGTTGGGGTCGCTAGATAAACGACGCGCCAACTCACACCTGTGTAATTTTTAAGAGGCGGAAGGGGTGAGTAAACTTTTCCATGGGCTTTCCTGTAAAGTCTAGAAAAAAAAAAAGGTGGGGCGGGGCGTGGTGCGAATGCGTGAAAGCGACTTACATGAACATGATCTCGCACAGCTTCGAGGCTCCATAACGGCGGTATCCAGCGTTGATATCGTTTGGGTGTTGCTCTGCGGTGCTCCAGTGACCCTTAGCAATATCCTCGCCGTTCCAGGGGTCGACAGTGAAGATCTCCCTGTACTCTGCCGGCCTGTACGCTTTACCCACAGGGCCCGTGTTGTTTCTGGGATCAGCCGTGCTATGTTTTTTGATGATTTATTAGAATCCTCATCCTTTTCACATCATATGCATAGCCATTTTGAAGGTTCATGGGAGGCATACTTGTGCGACCAGCTTCCCAGGACTACAATTCTACCACTCTCCGTGTCCATGCTCTGTAGCAGGAGCAAGGTCAGGAGGAAATGGCCGAGGTAGTTGCTCTGGAATGCCAAGTCGAATCCGTCGTCTGAGTGCGTTTGTGTGTTATACTCCTGCCAACCTGCGTTGAGGATGAGAGCTCGCAGCCGGGGTATCTCGCCTTGAGCAACCCGGCGGTTGATCTCGGCGGCGGCCTTGCGCACGCCAGCGAGGGTGCTGAGGTCAAGGGGCACGATGTCGTACTTGTGGTCGACATGATGCAGCGCCTTGCGGACGGCATTGGCCCGCTCCGGGTTACGCACGGTGTAGAGACCATGGTAGTTCTTCGCCAGCAGAGAGTTGGAGACGACGCGTGAGACGATGGCTGTGCCCAGGCCGCCGTTAGCTCCAGTAACGAGTACGGAGCCCTTCAGGGTTGTCATTGCTCCTGGAATATGTCTCGAATTGACCTCGAGATCAGGTTTGTTTTCTAAAATGGAAAGTTGCACTTAGTGGAACACAACTTCCAGCACAACCATGAGCACACACACACACACACACACACACACATATATATATATGTATACATCTTTACTTCACTGCACCCAAAACAACCCCTTAAAATCAACTACGATTTGTTGGTTCTGCCATCACATGTTGCAGTCACTTGAACTCCCTTCGCCTGTCCAATCATTCGTCGTTCCAGAGCCAATAATGGATTACTCCCCATGCTGCCTGGCTCCGCAACGCATTCTGCTAGGTGAAAAAGAAGATAGCGAGACTAGCAAAATAAGAGTCATGATACCACAAGGCCAATCCAATTGCACCGCAGGAAGTTACCGATCACGTGAATCCGGGAGGTTCAGGATCTAAGGGAACGACATTCCTCCGACCCATCCACTGAATGTCTCCGATGAGATGGACATAGTTTATCGATAGACGTCGGAATTACGCCGCCCGGCGACTTCACTGAGTGCACGGCGGCCACCCTGACACCACAACTAAACAATGGTAACTGCTTGATTGAGTATTTCCATCGTCTTCCGGACACAGTGTACAAGTGAAATGGTCATTGATTAATCAGCCCAAGTTGCGAGACGTATCAGAAGATATAATGTTTTTATGCACCTCTAGTCGAGGAGTAGATCATCAATGGCCGAGCAAAAATTGGCTTGTCTATGGGGGGTTCTAGACTGTGGACAAAGTGTGTAATTCCCACATATATCCTCGTCTCCTTGCCGTAAATCCTGAGTTGTCACCAGCCCTCTATTAATTGGTCTATCCATTGTGTATGCACCGATGCTCAAGAACGATTTTCGTAGGGCCTAGTTCGCGGTCGGCAAAGAAGAAGAAAATTAAAATCTTAGTTGTATCTGAAAAGAATACACTCCATCCAGCCTTGGTATTGCTTCCTCGCCACGAGTTCCTATTCGGCTGCCCAGAGACTAACCCCTTCGGTTTAGTCGATCTCGACGTCGATATCAAGATCTAGAGATCCAATAATATCATCATCCATAAGTGGCCTGTGAATCTGAGGCAGGCCCTTCTTGTCTGCGCCTGCGCCACTTTGCTGTTGCAACTTGGCAATATGCAGAGGGACCGGAGCGGCGCTGGCACCAAGCTTTGGTGTTCCATTAGCCGGGGTTGAAGCTGCGCTGCCATTGGCAGGAGTGGACTTCCCTGCGGTTGCCGGCGCATTCACATCCTGCAAGAACTTCGGTTGCGTGCGTAGCCGTCTTGAAGTGTCTTCCTTGACCTCCTCACCACGCGCAAGTCGTGCCTCCATGTCACGCACCTTGGCCTTTTCTTTGAGCTGCGCCTTGCGCACAGCTTCAGCATTGCGCCGCCTGTTTTCTATATTAAGTTGAGCGAGCCGGTCCTGCTGTGATAACCCGGATCCTGCTGGCTTCTTGGTCGGCGTCAGGCTTGTCTTCCAGGCTAAACGAGGTGTCTCCATGGTGTCTAGTTGTTCCTGTAGCTCGGTGATCTTATCATCATCACCACGTGCCTTGGCGTCCTCGAGAGACTTTGCCAAACGATCACGCTCACTAGGTGCGTATTTATTGCGCAATGCTCTTTCACGTTGAAGTTTCTCGTCCAATTCGTGATCTGTCCACGAGCGATTTCGCAAGTTGTTGATATCGTCGATTTTCGCAACAAGAGTAGGTTTCTTAGGGAAGGGAAGTCCCTCAACCTGAAGAGTGGCCTTGTATCGGTTGAACTCAGACTTGAAAACGAAAAGTTAGCATGCAAAAGGCCCCTTGTGGTGGAGCAATGGCTTACATCGGTGAAGGATCCATCAGAACAAGCAATGAACGGCCATTCACGTTCAGCTTTTCCATGAGCAGCAACGACATACTGATCTGTTACAAAGCTCTGTCCATTGGATTTCTCCATTGCATATGGCTTACCGGTCGCGAAGCCTGTGGTATGAGTTAGTCAACATAATTCATTGGATTTCACCATGAGGTTTCACGTACGCTTGATGAGAGCCATGCGATACTGGTTGACCCCATCCCCTGCCCGGGGGTCAGGGCCAATAGAGATACGAGCAAAGCACCCAGTTATGGCTCCTTCCAGTCCGGGGAAGAAACAGATCTGAGCAAAGCGGCTGCGGCCCAATCGAACACGCTCGATGTCACGAAGATCTGCCAGAGGGATCTCCTTAATCTCTGGTGTGTGCGACTTAGACTTTCGCCTTCTATCACCACCCCATTCCACATCGCTATCCCCATCGTCGTGCTCGGGACTTGAGTGACCATGTCCAGACGGTTTGTCCTTGTTGCGTGCACGGTCTTCGGCAAGTCGACGCTGACGGTCGCTCTTTTCAGCTCGTGCGCGTCGCAGCGACTCAATGCCTGCACTAGTCTCGCCCACCTTGGTGCCCCCAAGTTTGGTGCGTTGTCGCGACGTCTTGCGTTGAGTCTCCTCCAGATCCGCATCATTGGCCTTGCGCTTCTTGTGCTTGTCACGGTCGCCCTGGCTCACAAGCTGGCGCAACAGTCGGCTTTGTCGCTGTCGTTCAATTTCCTGACCACGCTCAAAGATGATGGCCTCGCGCTCCACCTCACGCATGCCCATGATGTCCTCTTTCTCCTGCGCGCTTTCAAACATGCCCTCGTATGGGTACTTGTCCTCGTCATCGAACACAGCGGCGGTGGAATTATTGGCTGCCGGAGAGCCGGCATCAGAATCGCTCTCATCCATGGGCGCAGAAGCTTGTGAGCCTGGTGATGAGCTGAACACATAACCGATGTTAGCAAGCACGTATAGCGACAATTAAGAATATGGAGGCAGAGCGCCGTGGGTTGTAATGCTCGTGAGTGATGATTCTGAGCGACTCGCGCGGTGAATACAGCAGGAGAGAGGGATAGCAAACGCGAGCTCGACTTACGCTTCTCCTTCCTCCTCATCTGAGTCGCCATGTCTGCTCGGCTTAGACTTCTTGGATGTTGCGGATTTCTTTGACTTGGCTGCTTCTCGTGATTCTTCTTCTGATTCATCTCCGGATTGACTGATTATCATCTCCTGTTCGGAGCCTTCGTCTTCCGATTCATCTCCACCAACGAGGGCGAGAAGTTCATCGTCAAGATCAGCCATGGTGATTTAGTCGCGACCGCTCCTTTTTCGAGATATCCAGAGTTGATTGGAAAAAATAGAAAGGAATAATGCCCGGGTATTCCGCTCGTGCTCGTCAGAATCGTGGCAACTTCTGATGTCGTGGGTGCGATTATTTAAGTGGAGGTGAGAGAATGAGTGACGAACACTCTAACCTAATGTCAATCCAACACTTAGCGGGTTAGAGAGAGTGTTGAAAGAAAAACTCCAAAGTTGGTCGGTTGGCACGCTATGGCAAAAGGATCGAGAGACCGCCAATAGAGCATAAAATCCGGGAAAGGAGAACCTGAAAATCTCGAGATTTGGAAGCCCTCAGCCTTCTCTCCAAGTCATTGAGGGTGCGTGTCCGCCCCAATTGGCTGTAAATGTCCGATTGACGTCCCATAGCAGGGGAATGTTTCGGACGTCCTCTCGGAGCGGTAATGCTATTGTCCGAACCACCTGCAGCTGGCAAGCAACAGCTTAGCTCCACTAGCGCGAACACCCCACTAAGCTTGGGCGACCCAGCAGGGCCAGTACCGCTAAAGCACATCCATCCCTACCGCTAGCATGCATCATGAAAGCCGAAACATTCGATTTTCTCCCCTCCTAAAAGCTCCCATTATCACATCTTTGGGAAGCTGCACACTTGTTGTCCACAGGCATCAGAGGCAATTATTGAGAGCCAAATATGTCGTTCTCTCGGGGTCTGGTGCGCATGATGCACGGGAATCATCAACTGCCCGTGCATGATTTTCTTGCGCCTGCACTCTTTGCCCCCAGACGTCGTTGTCTCTCGACGACGTCGTCTAAGTGGGAGCAAGCCGGTCACGCGTCGAGCCCGGGCAATCCGAAACCAAAGCGCAAGGCACTGACGAAGGAGCAACGAGACTTTCTGTCGTCCGCAGTAAGCAGCATTTAAACCCCCATTCTTCAGTCCCTCATTGCATCCACCATTCTCCTCACATCGTCATTGTGCTCAATTCAAGGATCCCAGCATCCTGTGTATCCCGCAATGCCGGGCTAACCTCCGTGTCCTCTCTATAGCTTCGAGTCAACCAAGCCGGCGAACTCGCCGCGACCCTCATCTACACCGCACAAACGCCCCCGATTGTCAACGGCCACCCGCACCTGCGCCCTGTCATGAAGCACATGTATGAACAGGAGGAGGGCCACCTGCGCACCTTCAACGAGCTCATAGCGCGGCACCGCGTGCGCCCGACGGCGCTGTACCCGCTCTGGTCCGTCATGGCCTCGGGTCTGGGCTGGGCCACCGCCGTCATGGGCCGCGAGGCCGCCATGGCCTGCACCGAGGCCGTCGAGACCGAGATCGGCACCCATTACAACGAGCAGATCCGTACGCTCCTCGAGATCTTTGACGAGTGGGATCGCGACGGCTACGATGCCGGCCCCGAACTGCGCGACCTTGTGGCCACTCTCCGCCGCATCCGCGATGAGGAGCTTGAGCACCTCGATTATGCCGTCGAGAACGACGCCAAGAAGGCCGAGCCGCACTGGCTTCTCTGCGGCGTCATACGCGCGGGTTGCCGGGGAGCCATCTGGGCCAGCGAACGTGTCTAGAAGATGAAGAAGCAACAGCAGTAGAAAAAGTAGAAAAAAGACAACAATAAGACCAAAAAGCTAGGGAAGAGAGGATCATTCTCCAGCTGTATTATTATCATATGTAAGACCACATTGGCAGAGAACTTAAAAGTTGTATATATATCTAGAAATCTTATCTATCCCACAATAACTGTGGTTATTGAGAACATAATTCTTCTAAAGAGACCCCACCGCTCCTCTTCTTGGCTAGAACTGACAAGGTAAAGGTTTTCTTCAACATCAAGTTAAATCTACCGATGTCTACGTTATCGAAATGGAAACTATACTCTTCTGCTGTTCAAAACCATTGTCATAGAAAATATCCCCTAACTGAGCGAGTAGGATGGTTTGCAGGATGTCACATATTGCCACTGATGAGCCCGCTCCCAGGGGTTCATCTTAATCTGCTCGTGTTTACTTCGCATGTGGTATTTCGTTAACATATATGACTACTCTAAACAAGACAATTGCTACCAGTCAAAGTTGCCTTAACACCTATTCCTTGCTGGAGATCACCTGCAATCCAATACTGGAAAGTTCGGAGGGCAGCGCATTCTGATTCTCGCCAGATATAAAAGCCCAAGGCCATCATTATTATGTTGTGTACCCCTTTCCTGTGACGCCTTTTCCCATTTCACCTGAATCGTGTTTTACACATGTCCGTACTGAGTTGGCAAGCCAGATCTTCCTCATTACATCAAACCTTCCGCCTCATCATCAATCCTGAACCATCATGCTCGTGAATCATATGTTTCTTAAGTATATCATCAGGATGTGGAAGGCCACAGACGGCTCGTCATGACCACTTAGACACCAATTTGAGACATGTTGGGCCCTCTGCTAATCGTGGAGCCGCCAACGCCTCGGAAAGCTTTGAAAGCGAAGAAGAAGGTACCAAGGAAGCAGGCGAACAAAAACCACAAGAATGCAGTACTGGCTTGGATCTGATGACACTGCTTCGCGTCGTTACCAGAGCCGAAAGCGATATAATCGCTTGGCTGGCCGCTCTGGAAGAGTTCAATATAGTCAGTATATTGCAGGGAACTAATGGTCTAACAGAGGTGGCAAGCTTACCAGGTTAGAACAGTTGACAGCCTTGAGCTTGGCAGCCAAGACAATACCTGCGATGAAGGTGAAGAGTGTAGCGAGACCATCGAGAGCAAGCATGGCAATCGGAATGGCCAGGGCTCCGACAAAAGAAGAGAGCAACCCGTAGAGCAAGGCGACCCAGGAGAGAACGGCGACGAACATGACAAAGTTCAGAGCAGACTTTGCCGATGTTGCAGCGCCATCATCACTAGCGATGGCGTTTCCAATGAGGGCAGTTATTAGCAGTGTCCACAGTAGCTGGACAAGGCGCAAGATGTTGGTGATGAATCGCGACTCCATGTTGACTTTGGTACTCAAGGTAGTATCGTGGTTCGGTGTTCAGCAAAGAATATTGGGTTTTCAGGATGAGAAAGGTAAAGCAACCAGTACTTTTTATTTGTGTGCGAATATGGAGGGGGACTGCGGCGAGAGAAGTCTTTGTTCCTGGAACGGAAGCTGTCGGACGGTGGTGGGGTGTTTAAGATGTTTCTGCGCTTCTTGTTTCGAAGCGGAGAGAGGTGTTTGCAATTCGGATGCGGAATCGAAAGTGAGATGTTGCGCAGATATGTGAGTGATGCAGATGGGAGCAACAAAGTGGTATTGGTTGGCAGGGAGGAATCCTTTCAAAGAAGCTGCAGCGGGAAAGGGCAAGGGGAGACCAAAAAAAGGGAACCCTGTCACCAGGCGTGGTTCGATGCCCATCTATTTGCCTTTAAGCAACGCAGCGGTTTCCGAGTCAATCGACGATGCTGGTCGAAGGCCCTGGCAGATCGGTAGCTGCGGCCAATAGCGGAGACCTATGACGTGTGGTGGCGTGGGCGTTAAAGGTTGCAGGTGGCCCCGTTCTGGAGGCAGCTCTCGCCAGGCAAGCTTGGGTGGATGTCCTCTTTGTTTGACCTTTAACTTACTTCATACTCGATCTGCAGAATGAAATAGACTTCAATAAACACAAACCAACAGCTGTTCTAGCTAGGACGATGCAAAGCGAATAACCTGCTTGCATCTAAGGGTGTTCTTTTCGCTATGGTAACAGCATGGAGTTCCTTTTTTCAAATTATTTTTTTTCCTTCCCTGTTTCGGTTCCCAAGACTGAACAGGCAGATGGACCCCTTCTGGTGTGCCCTGCATTCCAGCCGCCCACTGCCGGCGATCATGCTGTTTGGCCCCTCACGTCCCCTCGACCCACCCTGCTACCCTCCGTGACCGGGATGTGCGCTAACGGGCCAACATCACAGCATTTGATTTGCCAGCCCCAACTTCGGGTGGCCCCAGCAACCCGCTCCGCCTGCATGGCAGCCACAAAGCCGCGCCTGCCGTGCTTCTTGCGAAACGCCGTCGTGAATAAGCTTCCCCTATCGAGCACCAATGACCTCAGGCTTACGTTCCCTTTCTGTAACCACTCGCGCTTAAGAAGTCATGAGCTCACCGAAGGTCTATTGTGTCGCTGAAATACACCCTACCAGCTCTCGTGCATCAGGATCGCCAGTTCTAGGCGGGTTTCATTATCCATTTCCAGAGTAGTCAAGCTGCACAGGCTGCACTACGGTACAGCAGAGGCTCTGCTGTTCTTCTGAATTTTTTTTCGGTTTGATTTCTTTTTACAAGTTGGCACTGCTGCCTTGAAACCCCCTACTTAGATCAACATTTTCAGTTAGTGAGATCCTTAAAGGTGTGTTGAAACGACTTATTACGCGACACCATATGTATTTGTATATACATGAATTGGAAGCATTTGAGCACATACAATGTGGATGCGCATAACATAATACCAAACTGCAGTTTTTTTTTTCCCCCAATAATCATCCAGCATTGTAGCCACACATCATGCCAGTGTTTAGTGGATATGCGTTAATTTGATATGCACACATCGTAGCAATAGTTTGCCAGTCCTGCTCATTGAATTGGTATGTCCCAAGATCTCTATGCTCCCGTGTGTAATAAGAACCTCGTTGAAAAGTTGATGCAAGATACGAGAATAACATACGGGTTTCCGCACACATTAAAATACTCCTTAAAAACTCATTTCGATTTTATTCCAATAATTGAAATAGTTTATGGGACCGCAGACTTATATAAAGTATACAAATAACGAGTGACATAAGGAAAATAGCGAAAGAGTGAAGGGATGATTCGAGGATAAGAGGATAAAAGAAACAAATAAAATCCTAATAATCTCCTATTTTTCCTTTTGGCTTGCCCAGCACTTTTTGATCGCTGAGACATAGAGCCTCGTACATCTCTAATGATAATTTGGGTCTTTTTCAAGACAAAAAAGGGGGTTTAATAGCCATACCCGAGATGGTCATCGCAAGTGATTGTGTGAAAATACCAATCCACCCTCTGGATTGCTTTTCTTCCATTCTTTCAGTCCGACATATTTATCACGTCAGGAAACTTTTCTCCTTTCTCCCCCGATGACTCTGGGCTGGTGGCAGGTGAATCAGGGTAAGGTTGAAATCGGTAGGTTATTAGGCGGTCCCAAGAGGCTTCGAATTCCCCCTTCCAGTACTCAGCTATGGGCTCGTCGTGGCTCTCCAGTGCGCTTTTGAGAAATTCTTCCAACTCTCCCTCGCTTGCCGGAGTGGTGGACTCGATCATCATGTTGATCTGATCTGCAGTCAAATAGAGGGAAGCCATCCCGAACCACGTTGCGAGGCGCACCCAATCTCTTAGCTCTACCAAGCTCTGCGGGCCGGGCGGCTGGCGGAACTCGACAGTCGTGCAGTTCACTCCAGTAAAGTTGAAGGCATAATTTTTGAAAATATCGCATGTCAGGCTCGTACCAGGGCAGAGGATCTTCGCAATTTCAACTTGACTGTCGACGTCCTCATGTTGTAATGCTTCCCAAACGGCTCGGAGCGATCCGGTTTCCCCGACCAAGGCCTGGATTCTACGGCCCTGGAGGTTGCTTCGGGCTGGAAAACAGTGTGTATGACGACGATGCTCTGGCATTAGATCGTTGATAGGTTTCTCAAAGTAGAGCGCTGTGAGTGACAGCTGCTTCAGCCACTGCAGCTTTCGAGCATCTTGTGCCGGAGCGAGTGACATATGGATGTGAAAACCGCAATTTTTATTTATCTCGGCGCAGAATTTCGCAAGGCAATTCCAGACTTCCTTTGAACCCGTCTCCTAGTCTAGGGTCGCATGAGTATGTATGGGGCTTGCTACTTCCACGCCGAGATACCCTAGTATGCGTCAGATGAATACTCAACCCTCCAAAGATGATATCTTCAGGACCATTTCTTACTGTTCGATTTCCAGGGATCGACGTCATGCTCTCTGATGACATTGAACTTGTGGTAGTCGCGCGGTCGGCGGGTCGATACCAAGCACCCCGGGGGGCATGCTGCAACCTGATTCCGATAGGTAGGCGAAAGAGGTCGAATCGGTTGCCTCCTTGGAGCATCCAATCTTCCAGCTAAATCGCTGGCTACTTTTTCTGCTACATCCAAAAATTCGCTACCTACCAAAATGTGTTCAATTTCGTAGCCAAACCTTAGATGTCCCAATGAGCGCTTCATGATAGAAGGTGATTCGAATTATTGCATGAAGTGGATGCTTGCAAATATTTGAACAAAATTTGTAATCATTGCAGCTCACAGAAGGGTCTTCTCGTTCGTGGAAGCGATAATTTTATATGTGCACTCTGCTTGTTATCCTATCATGTAACGAGCTCTTTATCCTCGGATAGACTGGTGAGGCGTGGTCAGTTTTCTTTACGCAAAAGTACGAGGTTGGGGAATATGTATTTGAAGCTAGAAGCCCATTAATCTTGTGTAACGACGGAATCTCTTGCGTATTTCCTTGTCTGGACCAGAATTTGTTTGTTCTGTGCGACCCCAGGTACGAACCGTTAGGGGTGCGTGACAGGCACTTCCGCTGTGGTTTTACCAAAAGACAAAGCCCGCAAATACTAGGCATTGGTCACATCGTAGAACTATCTTTCAATAAAGGAATATCTATTCTATCATGCTACCGCGAGGAATGCTTGCGAAAGAAGTTACAGTACGACCCAGCTGTGTAATACTGCCAGCACCCACTTCAACCGCTCACAGAACCTATGTGTGTGTAAAGTTTTCGACTGGCTAAATGGGCCCGTCAAATTTCTCAGCCGGAATCGTACTCTCATTATTATTGGTCCACTCAATAAGAATAGTAATAGCTTGGTTATAGGAATGGATGCTCCCAATGAATTACGAAGTACAGTTTGAGGGGGGGAAAAAGCACGATTCACCAGGCTAGAATTTTGAGTCGTATTCCCCCCTATGCATGACTCGATAGATATAACCCAAGTATGTCGTCAACTGTTGGTAGATGTAGTCGGCGTGTGTGTTGCGAGACTTGGGCTCTCTTTACTGATGAATGGCCACGGAGCACGAAGCACGTCTTTGAAGTGTCCCTTTGACCATAAGAGCTCTTAGAATACAACCGTAGGCTTAAGGCAAGACTGACCACTCTTCCTGATACTGCAGCTTCACCGTATTAAACTTGTTGCCAAGAAGACAATCTCGGCAAGTGCATACTATTCCAATCATGTAACGTTGAATAAGAAAGTAACATGATAGAAAGAGCCTATTTCAAGGTAAGGCTGAGTGATGGCCCCATGGTTTGCAAGCTGGCTAATCTCAATGCTGCTGCTATTACGGAATGTGGACATAACTTCCGGGGGGGCTGGGGGGCAGAACAGTAGTGGAGAGACTATATACTTCTGCCAATTCCTACTATTTCTTTTTTCCCAAGCTGGAGGGAGATCTTGGCATACAAAGCATAGACCTTCGTCTGTTTGCCAAGGAAAACACTTACCGTCTCCGAGAACTTCCAGTCGCGGCCTAGCCTGCGAGAATATGCGTGCCATCGCTCGTCCAGCGTTGTGTTCAGGCTCGGCGTCTCGGTGGTTTTACCCAATGGTCCCAGATAGTAGCCATTTGATCGCTCAAGGGTTTAAACTTTAATTTGGCCCCTTTTGGCGTGGAAACCCTGCGAGTCCGACTCAGTGGCCGGGTCCGAGACCGTGGATCCTCAGTCATGGTGGAGTGTTCTGTGACTTGAAGTGCCGAAGTTACTTTCAACTAGTCCCATTCTATTGATTTTCCAGAACTACCCTTGCCTAAGGGTTCTGCGGACCACTTTCCAAGTTCCACCCATGGCTCCTGGTCTGGATTGCTAAGGCATCAGTCAATAGCCCCAGGTGATCACAATCCTGGTGAGGTCTACCACTACATGTTTGGTACTATTACTTGGCTCCTCAGCCGCTAGCTGCAGACTTCAAATTCTCACCTTGAAATTTATTTTTATTTTTTTTGCTCTTTGCCCTAATTACCACAGATAATGCGCCGTGAGTCGCCCTTACCAACCGTAATATACGAGGTATCATGGCACCGGGAGCTCATTTGTTGACTTGCCTCTTGAGCATCGAACCGGAGTTGTGCCGCTTCACTTGAAATTGCGATTGCACGATGAGCCGCCCGAGACGCAACCGCATCTTTCAATTGGTCTAGGTATGCCAAGGTGCTTATTGCGGCTATGAGACTATATTACAACACCTTTGATGTGCTTTGCAATGTGCAAATGGTTCGATGGAGCACTCATCCATCCATGTCGGCGAGTCGTGGATCCCTCCTAGCACTGGGGGAAAGTCCACACTCATGCTCTGTACCAAAAGCAGACTTGGAAATGGACCATGCACCCCAACTGGCAGCATCTAAACTTTTGACAACTCGGGCTGTGTAGCTTGTTGGCTACATGTCGGTTTTCTGCGGCGCCAACCATAGTTCCACTACTAACATTACCACTACTACCCCTTAAGAACCCAAATGGGCAACCGACTAAATTCACGCTGCAGCTTCAAACTTACATTGCGTAATCGAGCGAACCACGTCGATTTAAGGTTTCTCACAAAGAGCCGCTGCACTCTGGAGTAGAGTTTTGCCGGCAACACGAGTACGAGAATTACCGTACCTACACAAAATATAACCCCTCAGTCCCGTTTGTCCGTTGTACGTGCGTGCGTAAGTTGCATTTAGGCAAAAACCTTATTAAAATTAAAATCCATGAGAAAAGTTTTTTTCTTCTCAACCACTCAAATGTGTATGTCATGGTAGGCAGGACGAGGAGAGATGACGCACGTGTGTCATTTACACTGATCATGCGTAGTTGTTAGGAGGATGCATCGCATGGCTCGGCCTTCCCAGCTGGGTAACCGTCTTACCAGCTGTGAGAAGGCCGAAGGCCTTCGGATTTACTGTTAATCCGAAAGATATCGTTTTAATATGATTGGGTCGAGGTTCATGGACGGAGACCCCAGGAATGTAGGGTCCATAACCGAGCTAACTACGCAGTTATCGGGCACGAGAGGTCCTTGCATCACCGTGCAGCTCCACCAGCGCTGCCAAATTTTGTATCGCTGGCTACAACTCTATCGTATGTGCTGATGGCCAATCCAGCACGAAGACGATCCAACTCAAGGGTAAATCGAGTCTGAGGAAGAACTCTACACCTGCTAGATGCTTCTTCTGTCCTATAATTGTACACCGATCGGCTTTTACGTCTTGTACCCGAACGGAGAGCTATCCGGAATCTCCGGGGTTTGCCTCAACACCTTAGCTCCGTGATCATTTGATCCATCATCTGATTTACTTGAGTGTTGCACCTGCATAGCTCATCTGTGTCCTCTGAGTGCAAGCAACACCAAAAAATTGACCCAGCATGTTCAAAGCCATAGTAGGAGAGTATATTGCCCTGCTAGGTGGGCAGGGCAGCTTGAAACTCGGGCAGAATGCGAGTAAGGGAATTCTGCGTCGCCACCTCACGGTGCCTTCACAGTCTCGGATGCGATCGAACCCCTCGAAGCGAATGGTAGCCTTGCCAACCCGACAACGCCTGGTGGGCTCGACACCCAAGTCCCAGAATCCTCTTTCTCAATCTTCTCGGCGGAATTTCCACAGAACATCGAGATTGCGGGATGCAGTTAAGGGGGAGGCATCCGATGTTAAAGAACCCCAGGGGCTGAGTGCAAAGCTGAAGAAGATGACAAAAGAATACGGCTGGACAGCTCTAGGTGTCTACTTGAGCCTTAGCGTGCTGGACTTCCCTTTCTGCTTTTTGCTCGTTAGGGTGGTAGGCACTGAAAAGATTGGTGAGTTTTGGCTTCACTCACGAAGGCGGAAGCGCATTGGTTATTAACAGTTATCACCAGGCGAGATCGAGCACTACGTGGTGTCCAAAGTCAAACAAATAATACCCCAATCCGTTAGTGACTGGTGGCATGAGTACCGCAAGGAACTGAAGGAAATTAAGAAGGAAAGCGCCATAGAGGGTGAGGTTGGTGATGAAGTTGCGGGTTGGGGTGTCGAAGAAGCCAAGGCTCGGCACCAGGCTGAAGCCAGTAAGTCTTCTGCTTGTCATTCCAATCTTCATGAGGCTGACATGAGAGCGTTTTCAGGTCTTGGCACGCAGTTGGCTCTTGCCTATGCTATCCACAAAAGCTTCATCTTTATTCGTGTTCCTTTAACAGCTGCCATCCTTCCCAAGGTTGTCAAAGTCCTTCGCTCATGGGGTTGGAAGATTGGTAAGAAAGCTGCTTGAGCTTTTCTGACGCCAAGAGGTGTCAACTAGGCTACGTTGTTGGTTATGAAGCGTATCCCTGCCGAGAATAGGTTTTCTCACACGGAACTTGCTTGAGGTATCACCTGTCACGAGGTGGTAAAATTGTACGATGCTGTAATATCAAATACATAGACTCTCTGCTCGTGCAGCTGTAGACAGAAACACTGAATAAGGCGATGCTGCGCTGGGTTTAACCAGGAAGCAAGTAATTCTCCAGCCTCACTATCTGTGCATCATGGCGATAGGGGTCCACCGAAGTTTGGTGGAATCACTTTAATATGTAACCAACTGTGATGACGAGTTTGGAGACAACTGAAATTACGTTGCTGACCAACCTGTGCGTAAACGTGCTAATCAAACTTGACTTCCGTTTTGGATGGACGTTTAATCTGGTTTACGGCCCCAACTTGAATCGCGGCGGCTCAGCAGACTGGTATATTCGGTGGTTCGGGGAGTGGAATCCAGAGTCATGTTGACGCATTGGCATGCGTGAAACCCTTGTTCCCCGTCTACCCATCTCAGATCGGACCGGTTGTGCGGGCAGGCAACCTAGGAGCCACGGACGAATATCCCGAAACGGAAATGGATGTCGACTTCAACCTTTGGCGATGTGGACCTCTAAACCTATCGTAGCTTCCAAACGCAACTCAATACATGTGTCAGGCCTCCGTCGTTAGCCAGCCATGGTGCGGTGCTCGTTCAACGCTGGTCCCGCCCGTACCTTTTTCTTACCTGCTTTCTCTCATTCTAGGCGGCTTCTAGGTCGTTTCCTAGACGGATATCGAGTCCGTCATCCATCCATGTGGCAGTTGGATGGCGCAATTCACTTAAGTTCCAGCATCTGCCCCTTTTCTCCGTCATTTCCCCAAAGCGCCAGCTCAAAGTCTATTGCGGTCGAAGCCTCTTTGGAAACCACGAATCCTTCCAGCCCAGTTAGTTATACATACCTGAATAACTTGAGGCCCGGCCACCATGCCAAATGAAGCAATGGGGTTCCGAGCGAGATCCGTCCGAAAGGCGTGCTCCGGTAATATTGATGGCTGGGTTTTCCGAGCTTTGCTCGAAGTTTAGCTTTCGCAGGTCCAGCACATTGACATAACGGGGCTGCAGGGCCAATTTTTTTTTTCTTTGCTTCTATTTCGAGTGCTTCCCGCAGATGGCCTCGGAGCAGTGTGGGTTGCGCACGGAGGGTCTTACCAGGGCCTGCCTGCATGTCTAACGCGGTGATTTGCATACTACTTATGCCTACAATTACGCTGGCATGATAGGCTGACGACACTGGTTATTGGCCTGTGTTTTGAGTATAATGCCTTCAAGGCTGCGTAATGCCCCCCTCCTGGTATCTTCACTACTTCCGTTACCAGTGCCATCCGGGCCATAGCCCGTGACAATGACTTAAAGGGGCTAAAGCGTTGCTCTGCATTTTTTCCCCCTTCTTTTCTTTTTCTAGGGCTCCGTGAGAATCCAGGTTGTGGGGGGAAGGGGAGGCGGGAAGAGCAGTCAACCCCGGGTCTCACGTGGCTTGACCTGAGACCTTGACAATCAAACAATGGGCAAACTTTAATGGTCGTTAGTGCGCGTGCCCGTTTAGCTGTTAGGCCCTAGCTCCAGATCGATCGAGACAGCGTCCGATTTGGCTAATGAGGATGTGTCTCTGCTCCGTGCCTACTTGACCCAGAAAGGTCATGTATCTCCAGCTCTTGTATTGAGCCGAGTCTGAGGACGGATTGCGCTTTTGCCTTGGAATTGGCCGGCGCTTGCGGTGCCCACGGTGGTGAGCATGGGTGATTGGGCCCATCGATTTATGGTTCCGAGCAGAAGATGCGGCACTCGCACCCTCTCTCCATCAGGGTGCCGCTAAGGATTGCGTTTGTTTGTTCTAAAAAGGCACTGAATAAGACCCCAAGCGAGAGCCGTTGCCTGCCTAGGAAATCATACATCACTACCAGACGTAGGACCTGGCGGTGAGCGAGCACTCTGAACCAAAACCAACCGCTACTGAGACCACCGTAAACTTTATACCGGCTCTGACTCGCATATACTATGTTCCTATTTACACGGAGTGGAGCTGTTAGTTTCCCAACTCCTCGGACGCGGCTAGGGCCCGATGATGTAGCGGACGGCTAATACGAGGCTAATGGTCAGGTCTGATTCGTGGTAATTGGTTCGGTCTGCACAACCTTGGAAGGGAGTGCGCTTCCAAGACATGTTTCTCCCCTCACCAGCGTTAAAAAAAAAAAAAAAAGAGGCCCTGTGGAAGTGATTTCTTTAGGGTTTACAGTAGCACAAGGCAAACGTTCCCGACGGTTGCTTCTTCTGAGACTAGCCAAAAGCTTAACTGTGGCATTGGGTGTGCCGACCACCCGTACACGTACTGCATGCAAATGTCGACTCTCACATCGTGAATCCGACCGGGAGAGCGAGGGAGAAAGGACGATCATGCCACTGACCGGCAGCGGCGGGTTTGACGATCGCCACTTGTAGTGATGTGCACCAGAGCAAGCTTGCTTGTTATGTATCCAGGGTCGCTTAAGGGTTCAGCGAAAGACACGCGGGGGAGGTGATATTTCCGCCAGCTTCCTAGCTTATTCCCGATTATCCTGGCAGAAACAAACTCCAGGGCTCAAGATGTATACAATTACTCCCTGTTTGCGTGTGTTGCTGATAGTACGTACCTCGTGGTGGACCCAGGTTCTCATGTTGTGGGGGGCCAAGGGTGCAGTACCGAGAAGTTTTCTTAGACGGGACCGAGAGTGTAACTTCTACTGGGAACTATACTTAACGAATTAGGTAAAAGCTCCGTGGCCCATTTGCCCCCCCGCGACTAAAAAGCCTACCGGCAACTAAAATGAGCCTTTTGGTACCATGATCACTGTAAGAGACTTGTCCACAACGTCGAATGATTCAGAACGACTCTAGAAGAAGTAGTGCCGCTGAGGGCGGCCAACGGTACGTTCCCCCTGGTCGGGTAAGAGCAAGCCCAGGGAGTGAAAAGCTACGTGTAATGGTACTCAAGTTCTACGTTCACCCCCATAGGAGACTGTTCGGTCCAGGCCTCCCTAAGTACTCGAGGTCCAGGACTTCCCCTTCTCGAATACCCTGCACATATTAAAGCCGGGTGAACCCCCAGCTCATCATGATCTTTGTGAATCCTATGGTCCTCATATCTCTTGGCTCCTTTTGCTATATATCGTCTGCAAACAGCTAGGCCTGCTGTAGGGATACTTTTTTTTTCTCCCAATCTCAGCTCCGACCAGTTCTTATAACCTTGTCTGCGTCAACCACCTCAACGCAGGAAGAAAAAAAAGACCCCTTCCTCAGCAAGACGTAAACACCCCCCCGGCCACTGCAACCATTTACATATTGGCTACCTACCCATCTACTCTTGGCAAATTCTCATCATCTTCAATGACCATGCTTCTTGTCAACGCTCCGGAGTTTCCTACCCACGCATACTACGTGAGCGAGCGGATGACCGTATCCCCCTCTACAACCCCCATCCGCTTCATAGACCCCTTCAGCATGACCACACAACGTCAGGACCGTCAGCCGGCGGCACGCCAGCCAGCATCAGACAACAGCGAGGTTGCCCAGGCCCTTGAGATTGCACGCGAGAGCCCGGATGGAGCCAAGGATCCCACTGTTAGCTGCATATTGGACGGTGCCTTGGCCCAGGTCTGGAAAAAGGTTGAGGCTCAACCGGATTCGTACGTGATGTCCAGAGAGGAATTCGCCGTTTTCAACTACTTCCAGCACAGGTTCCAAGGGAACGAGCTTGCCACTGCTGCAAGGAAGCGATACTGGGACAACACTAGTGGTTGAGCGCCAAAGGGACTATGATCAGCCCTGGTGGCTTTGAGACACTCGATTTTCAGTCACCAGCGATTGGGTCCCTCTTTGGTTCACAGTCGAGACATGTTCATGCCAGTGGCACTACAACGCTATGGTACAACTTTTTCTTCTTCTTTGCAGCTTTTCTCGCAATCGAACGCAACTTTAAAGGAAAAAAATCCCCCCAGGAAAGGCATGGGCAGCGGTGATGTGCGACCGCGAACCCCCACCAGTTACAACAGCAAACCCGATCCGCTCCGTGTCGATTAAATCGCTTGATTTTGGGGCACGTTAGGGAAGAGACGGGAGAGGAAGAGGGGCGAGGGAGAGTGAGTTTTGGTTGGCCGGTTGACTAACTGGACTGGCCCCAGGCTCGCTTGGCTGGGCTGATTGGAGGTGTCTCAGCTTATCGCGCGGCTCCGGGGCCTCGACCCAATAGCCTGTGACGCCCCACTAATGAATGACGGATGATCAACAATTCAACATCTCGCCCCCTGCATCCGGGAGGACGAGTACATGACCAGCACTTTTCAACGCCGACACGCGCAATACAAGATCACGTTTTCTGCTTTCATAGCGCCATCATCAGCGTGCTAGCTTTCATCATATTGTACATCACTGTTTCGCAAGCACGGCGCCCGTATGCTGGATCATAGGGGCCTGCTCGCTGTTCTTTTTCACTTCAACTTCAACCGCCACCCGCGGGAATATCAATATCCGCGACGCATGATCAAGAAGCACCTCTAACATCATCAATACGGAAACGCCATTCTTGACGATGCAGCCGCGAAATTCAGATAAGGTCATCGCGGGAGATTTGCGAACGGCGTTCGCCGTAAGCACGTCCGCGCCAGCTTCATGGTGGCTTCGACTCCGCCGTGGTTTGCTGGTGGTTTGTTCAGCCTTGCTCGTTCTTGTCTGGCTTCGGCCATCTTTGATTGGGATCGCTCTCACGCTAAGTGCGGAGACAGCCACGGGATGGTCAGCATACACTCAAGATGAGCCTGGAGCCGGCGACCATGCAAAATCCGTGTTGGACTGCTTCCAAGTCGCTGTGCCAGTCTTGGCAACGGATGCAGCTAGCCGTAGTAGCGTTGAAGCTCACGAGCATGCGGGGACCTCTTTCAGAGAACCCTGTGTAACCATAATGATGGATCATGTCTTCGCATTTAGCTATGGGAAGCCTTACATTGGTGCGTGGTGGGAGTTACTAGTGAGATCTAATATAGAGGGATCTCTAACTGTTTTGATAGGTCAATATACCCCACCTAGCTGTGAATTCAACCGAGTAATTTTGAACTTTACTGTTGTTTCCGAAGGTCGACAATTTGATCGGCTCGCTTTGATGTATTTTGGTGATACTGAGGTATGGCGCACATCCACTGCGGAACCAACCACGTCTCCTGGCATCCGCTGGATGTACCTTAAAGATATGACTGAATACCTGTACTTCTGGAAAACGCCACAGACCCTGATCTTCGACTTGGGGAACCTAGTCGATGACAAATACACGGGCACCTTCAATACTACTCTAACTGCAACATTTTTGACCAGCCCCTTGCCAGCAGACACACCGGCGCCGGCGGATCTCATCATTCCCATCTCGGCCAGAAACGGGGCTGCAAACAAGACCAGCGCGTTTGTGCTACCAGCGGACAATGCCACCAACACCATTGCTTTTCCCCAGAACGTCAACCGTGCGGTGTTCTCCGTTTCCGCCAATGGGCAAGCCTCGGAAGAATTTTGGTGGAGCAATGTACTTCAGTCAGATGTCGACACCTTTCACAGTACGGCTGGACGCCTCCCCGGGTTATCACCCTTCAGAGAGGTACAAGTGCTTATCGATGGTCAACTTGCCGGAGTCTGGTGGCCCTTTCCGGTCGTCTTCACTGGCGGTGTAGTTCCCAGCCTTCACCGTCCCATTGTGGGCCTTGACGCCTTCGACTTGCGAGAGCATGAAATTGATGTTAGCCCATGGCTATCGGTGCTTTGTGACGGAAATGAGCACAGTTTCACGATACTCGTCGCTGGTCTCGATGACAGCATCGGCCAGGAGTTAGCTCTTACCAAAGCTGTCAATAGCAACTGGGTGATCACTGGAAAGCTCTTTCTGTGGCTCGATGACAAAGATTCTGTAACCACCGGTACACCACCGATTTTTAATATCAGTCAACCACAGTTCAAAGTTGCTCGTGTGCTCACCAATGACTCGAGTGGCCATAACGACACTCTAGCTTTCACAGTTTCCGTTGAAAGGACTATCGCTGTAAGGGCAGACATCAAGTCTCAGCACAGATCCGGCCAAGCGTCTTGGTCGCAGTTTCTCACATACTCAAACAAGGCAGGAGTTACCAACTCTGGATATAATCAGATTAACGACTTTTTAATTTCTGGTGTGGATATTGCAGCTGGGCCAGGCGTGTACTACAGAACCAACTACGACTATCCGCTTTTTTGCAACTCAACCACGCTTATCGATCCAGTCCAGGGCAATCTCACGATTGGCGGGCATCTGATCCAAGGGCTTAGCCTGGGAATCGAAGGCACGTCTATCTTTCCCAATGGGCTGGAATCTTTTCTACAGGAACCCCGGGGTGAAATGGCCACGTTCTATGGATCTCTGCTGAAAACATCACGCGATGGCATTGCTTGGTTCTTTCAAACGGGTGATAAGAAGAAGGCTTCTGGGTTTGGGTCTACCAAGCAAGTCTTCAACTTTAGTGGCATCCCGGCCCTCAGCTCTTCCAGGGACACGGAAGGTATCCAACTGTATTTCAGGAACGTGACGGCGGCCAATGGTACAGTTGTCTACGATTCCGAACCACACTCGTCCAGACATTTGGGTCAGCCGGACTTCGGTACCGCGGCAGGCAAGGAGACCCACCTCGCTGCCCCACAAGAATGGTTTGCTGAGACGCCGGTGGTTGGTGCAGGTCCGAGGGCTTTCATGTATCGTGGCCATATCGCGGACAGGGCTGCTTAAGAAAGAACGTGTCTACAACGATAGAATCCAGTACTTAAAAAAGAAATTCGTGCTTGTATCAAAGACAACTGACCAGTTCCGGGTTGTATATGCATATGTCACCAGGCCAAAAGTTAATAAGACTTAGAATGATAAGAATAAATAAAAAATCAGGAAATAAAAAAGTATTCAAACTGTTGGCAGCTTCAATGTCAGTGTTATTATAGAACATACTCACAGAAGCATATGCATGTTGCACAACTAGTTGGTTTCATGACAGGTCGGTCATACAGCCTCGCTTTCTTTGCACGGCTACACGGCACTATAGCCAAGACCTGGGGTGCGGGAGTCATGCATTAGTAACGACATAGTCACGATCAGGGCCAAAGGGGATTGATTTCGGTCTCGATTAGCGGCTATTCCATTGCCTTCTTCGCCTACTAAATTAATTGCCATGGTGATTGATGGTCCGGGAAGCTCTTATCCGAAGCCAGGTCTGTCGAGTGATCCAGTAATTTCCGATAAGGGACCTGGCACATCCCCCCCCCCCCCCCCCCCTCCCTCGTCCACCGCGTGAGCCCTGACCCAGCATCGTGCACATCTTTGCTTAGCGACTGCGACTACGAAGTACGACTACGACTACGTAACTACGTACTCGCCATCTCCTCGGAGCCTTTTGTTAGCGTGCCGCAAATGAGCGGAATTGTACACTTACGTACTGAGGGCCGGTAGCCATGTGGGGGGAGGAGCCATACCCGGTCTCAAGAAGGCCATTAGGACCGGACGACACGGAGCGTAGGACTTATTTGCTGAGATGAATGCTTGCTTGCTCAAGATCCCAGGTCGATTTAGAGTTTACGCCGGCCCTTGCTAGCGCCGAGCTAAGATTGAAACGTCTTCCCCAATCTGGAACACCTGAGCCCTGCCTGCCGCGGAGTGGAGAAACGATGGATCGCGAGTACTAGGCCGATCCCAGTGTAATCCAGGGCAGTCTAGGCTTGTTAGGGTAATACGTCCCTATTGCTGGATCGGCCAGCTCATCGGCTGTCTCACCTTGTCAGCATCGGTGGCTGCACTGCTCCTCTGCCAAAGTAGTCAGACGATCTGGACCCCCATATATCAATGTTTGCGGGCGCTCACGCGAAAGGCGCCTTAAAGCAAAAGCGGCCGAGATTACGCTTAGCAACGTGGGAGACGAATATGGAGAAGGAAGGGGGAGGGGGCGGTATGTTTATCATTCTTAAAGCCTGTGACATATACTTACTTGGTTAAGTAGGTACTAATGGGCTTTCCCATGTCTAGTATTGATCTTTAGGTACCACGGAAATACCCGGTAACGAGCGGTCAGGCACCGCAAGGTCCCTAACTCCATCTTCGAAAGTCAATTATACGGGGACGACCCTCTGCCGAGATGATCTCTCCTTGTACGAGGTACCCTTTCTGCTCCTTTCTGCAGTTCTGCCACTGCATATCTATCTTTATCCACAGCGAACGCGAAAGAGAAGGAGGGTGGGCCGGAATCATTCCAACTCAGGGGTAGCCCTCAAGGCCGTGACCAAGAACAAACTTTTAAAATACTAGACGAAAGTGGTTCTACAACCGAGACCCAAGGCTTTGGACGTAGACGCTACCGCTACCGTTCCAGCCGCTAACTAACAGTTTTAATAAACAGCCAAACAGCAGAAATTAAAGATGCGGCACGGCCGTCGTTTCGATCGGTAAGATTATTCCGGAAGCCTTGTGATTAGGTCGAGTACCGGCCTATTATGGCCCAGCCCCTCCTGTAACCATGTAGGCGCGCGCGCCGCGCGCTTGAGCCCTCTTCATCCCTCCCTTTGGAGAAACACCTGAGCATCAAGTAAAGCACATGTCGTAACCAAGAGTGGCGCGCCCGCATTGACACGGAGGTCGTCGCCGGAAAGAGAGAAGGGCGAGGAGAAGAAAAGGGTATTTTAAAAAATAGGTTAGCCGAAACCTTACCCGTGTTCTCGCTTAACCAAAAGCTGGCTTCTCGAACGCGCGTTCACACACAGGAACGGAAGCCGGAAGGGGCTTGTAACGTAGCACTAAATGTTTGCCCGTGGTGCGGAAAGTAAAATCGGAGAGGACAATGTATGAAGATGCACCCCGAGGCCTTTTCTTAGCAATATCCGTGCCCACCCCCCCTGCGCACCCTAAGGGAGCATAATGCAAATGACGAGTATTGTGGGGGAGCGAGCGGCACGCAAGCTTCGACGAACTTTCTCTCATACGATGTACCCTTTGTATCGGAGTGGCTTTCCGAACGTGCATTCAAAGATCAGATTTTCCTTTTCAGCTTTGCGCCTCCTTGCCCTTTTTCTCTCTTTGTCTCTTTCCTGACCCCATGAGTAGAAGCCAGTGGAGTCTAGTTATTAATTTTTGCGAGAGGTGGCAGGCCAGCCGCCGGCTTCGATGGTCTGCTCGGAGTCTTCCTAATGAGGTAATCTCGGAGAAGTAATTAAAAGCCATCTAAAGTTGTTGGGATGGTCCAAGCGAGTGTAATATGAGGCAGCTCTGTGCTGCTGAATAAGTTTTGACTTCACACTAAACAAGGTTAGTTTATTGAACTTGGGATCTGACAGGTTAATCAAGCCTGCGCTATGTATGACGGCATGTTTACACATCCGTGGGATTTTTGTCATAAAAAATAAATAAAATTAAAGAAAAAAAAACAAGGGAGTTAAAAAGAATAAGAAGGACCGGAAGAGTTAGCTTGGGGCAAGCAATACGCTGAAACAAACAATCCAGGAGGCTGAAGCTGAAATAGAATGAACTACTTTTTCGAACTATTCCTAAGTTAGGCACTTGTGTCATATTGAAAGATGTAGGGCAGAACTGATAAGAAGATTTAGAAGTATGTCTTGTTCAGTGTCGTTGTCACGCAATTTGGGTAGAAAACTGTGGTTCGTAGTTTATCTTGAGGAAGCAGGGCTTGTCACCGAACACACGATCATATTCTGAACCTTCCATATATATAGATTAAATATGTATATATATATATATATTGGTATACCTCGACAAATAGGCACAAGTGACCATATCTTCCAGAGAACTCAGGGTCCCGTCCGCTTCCCATAGATATGGGAAGCTGGAAAGCGGGATATTAGTACTGTGGTTGGGTAGCGGACATGCCTCCAAAAACTGTGCCAAAATCCAAATTTAACTTCCGTTTTCTTCATCGTAAACCACCGTTTTGCCGCCCGATTTTTCCCAACCGTAACCCCGATTATAAAGGGATCCTTTAAACATTTAATGAAGGTGATTAGAAATAAGTGTATTATTTGATTTTTGTTATTATACGTTCCCCATTCTCTTATATTACTCAGATTGTTCAGAGAAACAAATTGCAAGATAGATTTTCCAACCTTAATCTGTTCAAGAACGAGCGGCCAAGGTGCGATCGTGTATAGACCACTATCTAATGGTGTGCAGACCTCCAAGCTAGGAGGACCTCAGTATAGGGTCGAGTAATCCTCGAACCCAGTTGGGTGAAAACCACCATCCATCAAGTATCAGCATGTAAACAGAGATCAGGCCGTTCCTTCAGGTTTAATATTCATTATTAGTTTCCGCCAGGGGACTCTTTCAATGCCTCACGTAGCCGTTTATGCACGTCAGCGGAATCTCGTAGAAACTCCCCTAGGACCTCTGCCGCTTCATTCTGGGAGAAGACGGCCAGCGGTTTGATACCCGAGGGTAAAGGCCCTTGTCCTGGACTTGACAATATCGCATCCCCCAGCTGCTGCAACCGCTGGTCGACAACCGCGCCGCTCACCTGGGGCGCCGTGATCCGGAGGAACTCCCTCAGCCCTACGGCCTGGATATCCCCTGGCGAGATCAGTACACCAGCCGCAGCCCCAGCAGATTGAGAGCGTCCGGTGGCAACACCTCCGCCGTCGTTGTCTTCGCCGCTGGCGATAGTGATCCGCCTTCGGATGGGGCGCACGGCGCGTACTGGAGATACTGTGCTCTGTGGCGGGATGCTAACCCCCCGGACCGCCTAGGATTGGTATCATCCTGCGCCACCGCGCGTTTGAAATCGGTTCCATGGGAAACGAGGACAATCCAACCCTCCGGCACGAGGTCGCGGATGCGAGGCCAAAGCGGCATGTCAATGAGGTCCGAACCGCTCAGCAAGGCAAGGCGGAGTTTTCGGCCGCCGTCAGGCTTCGGCTTCGGCTTTGGCTCACCTCGGCTGAGTGCAGGTGATCATCGGCAAACGAAGACGGCGACGTGGAGAAGCAGAAGAGCCGTTCCGGAGGGTTGGCGTCCGCGCTAAAAGGTCCATCAGTGATGAGAGTTTGCATGTAGCGAAGTAGGCCCAAGGGCGAAGCACTCGGGTTTGAGAAGAGCGTCGCCCAGGTGGATGTAGCTGCGAACGAAGGGCATTGAGTGATACCGTCGGGCACGACGTAGTATGAACATCTGTTGCACGGGAAAGACTGCGAGAGGGGCTATCTGTATAGCTGAGTGCTGGTGCGATGGTGATACGGGTCGTAGCCAGAAGCGCTGGTGTAGCCCGGCTGAGTAGGCTCCCGATAGCATGACTTTGGCGCACTGCAGAAATTTAGGGTGTTCGGCTAGATATTGGAAGACCTGCTCGCTGAGGGTGTCGTCACGTTGAGCGGGGCGTTGAAGTAGGTACAGTTCGCGAATGCTATCTATTCGTGCTATTGCACTGATCACCTGCTCTGCTGCATCGCTAATCTTGTCGATACAGAGGCTAATTGATGTGATCCTTTCCATGTTGGGTTGATCCATGGCAGCAGAGATAGTACTGGCACCGAGGTTGGCCAGGAGCTCGAGCCCAAGGTGCCCATGGTCGGCGAAGCCAATCCGGAGCAACTGCTCGGCTGACTTTGTACTGCCAAGCTTCGTGGAGTGGTCTATTAACTTTCGCTGAAGACGCATTTTGTGATTGACTTTAGGTTCGGGGCTCTGGATTACTCCAGAGCTTCCGGGCTCATTGGTTTCAAGATGCTTGAGTAGATGCCTCGACTCGTCTCCATGAGGGGATCCCTGAGCTCCTTCCATGGTTACAGCGGCTAATGTTGGAAGAACATCATCCGCCATCTCCGAAGGCCAGACCAACTCCAGCGCCGTTTCTCTGACCACTGATATACTAGCCAGCAACTTAGCAATGTTGTCGCGTTCTGGTTTCTCATAGTTGAACTTGTCCATATACTCGGCTGCCGACATGACTTTACGGGTCCTTTTCTCGTCTATAATACGAAACTTAGCAAGCGACGTATTAACGATGCTGACTTTTGATAGACGACTTTCTGCTAGTTATTCCTTCCTGGTAAGTACCATACGTCCTCTTTGAGTGGTGTATTCAACAATACCATAGCGAACGTCGACCAGACTCGAGATGTCAATCACCACCATGCCCCACTCAAGACTAGTGTCACGATAGATGGTTGCGAGCGGCTTGGGGCGCACCGAATGCGTCTTGCCGTCTGCGTCAAACCCGATCCCCTGGATGAGGCAGGCTGTGATAAAGGGAAACTCGCACACGAGGTCACGATCCCACGGCCATGTTCTACCGGCTGCTTCGTCCTTTGTCCGATCAAACTCTTGCAGAACTACTGGCGGCACGTGTCAAGCACCCCGCGCATGGTAGAAGTCCGCAGAAAGGTTCAGCTCTGCCTGAATGGCGCGATGGTTACTTCGATCTGAAAAGATGGTAACCAGACGCTGGCAAACTGCCGTGAGCGGGTATCCTTCTAAAGTCACATCGCCATCACCGAGGCTTGATGCGACAGCCACAGGGAGGATATCTCGCCGGTCTCAGTCACGACGAAAAAAACCCATGAGTGCGGGCTTCCGGCCACAGTAGTTGTATACCAGTAAGGTGTAAATGGTGCAGTCGACATTGCCACGGCGGGGAGGGGGATGAACAGTGATGGAGTACGAGTCAAGGTAGACCCAAATGCACAAGGAACCCGGATAAGCTGGTGATCCCAAGCTGCACCGTGATTGTGTGTTCTATTAGTTGCGTTATTTTTCCCTTAATCTCGCCTCGACAAGAGGATGCAGCGAGTAGGTGCAAGCTGGGGAGGAACCCCAGTCTTGTCGGATGGCGAGAGAATCCTCGTTGTAAGACGAGTATTGATCCGACAAGGTCTTGAACGGTATCTATTGGGTGAAGCGATCAGGCGAGGTCCCGCTTGGATGGAACATCTGAAATCTTATTGGAATGGTTGCCAGGTGCCGACTGCCTGGTCATTTGAGATCTTGGTGGAAATAGCGACAAGCACACCCCCGGCTCAATATTCAACATTGATATGTACATAGTTAGGGGTTTTGAGTCGCTGGGAGCCTATTCGGTGTCCAAGGTGTTCTTGGTTGTAAGTGGCGGTTGCGGGGCCCACCTGTGAGGCAGTATATTTCTTTCCTTATTGTCCTTGCTTCTTTTACGAGGAACGCTTGCTGGGGTTCCATTCTAAGGGCATGGGAGCCGAGAGACATGGCACCCATAACGTTGTGAATGCAGCGCTGTACAATAGCCATACCTAATACTGCTGAAAACTCAGTTGTAACATATAACAGCCACTTATAATAGTTATTAATTCTTTTGTATATTAACTAGTTAGCTAGCTACTGTTTTAATTTCCATTATATAACCAGAATCCCATAAGTACGGATTGTTAGTTGAAGTAAAAGAAATTGCAATGAACATACCTCAATATTGGATCCTGTGACTTGCCAGTGAATTGAGGATCAGCTGCAGAAAGTAGTTCGGCCGAGGCAGACATATTCAGACAAGCGCCGACAAACTGTTTAAAGGAACTAATATATATAATAGTTGTTCCAAGGAGTTGTAGTATTGGAAATTACATTGGGGAAATTCCTAAGATAATCATATTTATCATGTGCGCTACCAACACCAAGAATCGATCGGAACAAACATGATGATGAGAAAAGTCTACGAGTCGATGGGGTCCCAACTTAACAACGGTCAATCTGAGTGATTTATAAGAACGGACAAATGATAACACGTTCAAATTGATCTGATCAGGTTACTAAATAAATGAACTTAGTTTGATGTTCCGCCATTTAAGGTCCAATGCCATGTAGCGAATACTATTGTCAATTCGATTACCCTCAATCTACAGGCGAAACCCGATTCCATAACATCTGTTGGAGATCAAATGCCCCTATAGCGAGCCAACATTCTAAAGGCGCAGGAATACTGTTAACTATCAGCCTGGAGAAGTATCACCTAATCACAACTGGCGCCGAACTTCACAAGCAGTACTGAAGACCTTATCAACTTGGACGTAGCACAGACTTAATGATATCGCTCGCACGTAGCAAGAGCTTTGCCAAGGGTTCGCTGTCAAAGCTTATTCGGTATATACGAATCCACGAGCAAGGCTACCGGCCAAGCTACCCTTGGTTCAGCCAACAGCGCCGAATGTTTCCTTAACTAAGTATATATCGCTAGTGAGCAAGAGCCACATTGGAGACTGAAGCTTAGCCGGTCGTTCAAGTCCGCAGCTCCGAGTTTCTAGACTATTGGTAACAGAATTAGTCTTATTCAGAATTAGATGTTTAAAAAAAGGTCACACAAATATTATCTGATCATACACAGAGATAATGGTTTGTTAAGGCTTTCCTACTTCCCTTTCACCACTTGATCTGATTGAATCCGATGTCTGCAAGTTTGTCATTAATTGTTGCAGATCAATGGCTAGCAGCACAACCTCGTCTTTCTCATACTATTATTACATATGCATTTTGCTCTGTAGGACTTCTAATCAATCTTGTCTGGTCCATCTAGCATTCTGGTAAGCACCTGCTGCTCCTGACTGCTCCGTGTGTGGAATGCAACCACAGTTTTCTTCACACTCTCAGGAACAGGTTCCTGTCCCGTTATATCTTCCGCTCCCAGCGGAGCGGACAGTGTGGCTCCGTAGGCTACCCGCAGTGCTGTAGAAAAGCTGTCACTGTAGGAACCTTCGTTGGATCTAATCGCGATAAGCCCGATAATGACGCTCACCAAGGAAGCCGCGATTGCCAAACCGTACGATAGCCAAAGAAGGGTTACAGAGTAGACATAAACGCTCGAGGAGACTGTCGTCGTGACATTGGTGTCAGGTGGCGCATATGGCGAAGAGTAGTTGGGTCTGGAAATTGACACACGCATTAGTATCAACTTGTAACCTGTGATCACGAATTCCAGTCTTGTCTGACAAAAAGGATATAGGTAGGAAGGAGAGAAACATCAACTTACTGAAGCATAGCTGAGCTCATCAAGGATATGGTGCAGTTTTGAAACATTTCTTCCAGGGCATCAGCCAGGCCCAGAGTAACGTTATCTGACGGCAGCACCGAGTAACCATTCCAGAGAATATCACTGCTTGCCAATTCCGACTCCGTTGATGCGGCTTCCTTGCTTAGAAATGCGAGCTCCTCTGTATAAATAAGGGTCGTAGAGCCGATGCTTGTGCTAACATCTTGGTTGGCCGACAAGCCCGCGGTGAGGCGTCCCGAGACGACGTGTCCCACCATTATCGCCCCAAATGCATCCACGACGGCCTGGTACGCGAGGACTTCGACCGGCGTCGAGTTGTACGCCTTGACAGTTCCATTAGGGTATGTTTCCAGAGTGCCGTTCGCGTAGAAAGCCGACAAATCGTAGTTCCCACCCAAGCCAGATGTGTATTCAACATCGTTATCGCTTCCGTCGTTGCTCAAAGCTATGCCTACGGACTGCACGCCGTCTAAATAGGTCAAATCTACATTATAAGTCGCATTATATGCAGTACATTGGATGATCGGAGAGTTGTCTATCTGATCTCTGATCGGATCAAAACAAGTGGCATTTCCAATGCAGCAGTATTCGAAGTCTGTGTCCCAGGTCTGATCGATGGCCCAGATAAAGAACGACAGAGGCCCAGAAGAGTCCGTCGGACCAAGGCTATCTGTACGCAACGTGTACACCTCGGTGCCGTTGTCGTCCGTGCTATCAAAAGGCAGTGATGCATTAGCTCCGGTCGTTGGCACCCAGGATAGATAGGCGTAGACATTCCCGCAGCGGTTCGCATCAGATCGCAGTGCGGAAATATACTGTGTCGATATGTCTGCGTGTAATTCTGCACTGATAGAATCGCATGATAAAGCCGGCCCTGGAAAGTCGAGGTTCCAGGAGGAGTTGGGAAAGGGCGGCGTGATGGGTAGAATTTGGCCCCCGCTGGAAGTCGCAGACACAACTTGTTCAACAAACAGCTGGGGATTGAGATAAACATAGTAAGGCGATGTGCTTTCCACACCCTGAAGATTCGCAAAATTCAAGCTCGTGAAATCAACTCTCGAAACGCGCGTGAAATTTGATGCCGAAAACAGCTGTGTCTTGATGTTGAGTGCGGCAGGTGTGAAGAAGGCCGAGATTGGTAGAAGCCTATACATCAGACACGATATTAGACATGACATCGATTTAAGGACGTCCGCATGGTTTGAATCTCTCTTTGCTCTACGCATAGCCATCTGTTTTACAAGACGTGATATCAATGGGCATATGGGGAGAGAGAGAGAGAGAGAGAGGGAGAGAAGAAAGGATAATGCTCACCAACACACAGCAGCCAGCACCATGGAGATAGGAGCAGATATCCACAGTCGTGGGCGGAAGGCAGAGAAAACATTACTTTGAGAAGAAAATAGATTGTCAATAGTATTCAGCTTCTCATGATCCTTTCGCAACTTGTGCCATATCGTTTGTCTTTGGCTTGACGAAACGGCAAAGGATAGTAAGGACTTCACTAAAAACGCGAACAAGGAGCCCACAGCGAGATTAAATTGCTGTCCCGACAGCTGGTAGTTTGTGACCCCCAACGGCTGTAGAATAGTAGTGGCCGACTGGCCATCGAGACTGGCATAAAACGCATGATGCCCGATAGCGAAGGCCGCAGCGCCAATCAGCGCTAGGACCATTAGTCCTGGCACCGAGAGGATAACTCCGAGCCTTGTAGAAGAAATTCCCATACTGACTGACACTGGCGCAGAAATGAGGGACACAAGAGAAAGAAGAAACACACAGACATACGAAGAAAGGAAGAGTGCCCCAAAGGCTCCTTTAACACTATGGAAAACTGGCAGCTACCTCCCCCTTGCCCACGTCCTGGTCATTCCCCCATGTTATTGTCCCACTCTGTGTAGCCGCAAATTTCTCCACAGATCTTTTAAAATCAACTTCGTTGTCTCAATGCAACTGCATCCTCTTGTTATTTTCCAAAAAGACTTTTTTTAGATCAAACATAAATATCGATAGAAACACAAATATATGTATATATATATATATATGTGTGTGTGTGTGTGTGTGTGTAATACTTCATGTTTCTCTATACTGGACAATGACTGTTCTTTGACCTCTTCTTCTTCTTCTTCTTTTTAACTTTAGTTGTAATAGACCAAAATGTTCCGAGTTTGAGTTTATAAAACCTTCCAGGTCGAGGTTTAACGAAGGCTTTGGGTTTTTTTTTACCGAATCGGGAAGTTTATACTGCTTTCGGTTTTATTCATGGGTGCTAGCCGCTATTGACTGCTGACTGCCCACATAAAATTGAGCCTGTGATGGGTGCCGTATGGACTCAGAAGTATACACGCTTGAATTGTGTTTATCTACTTGGTCCATGGCGTATTTCCCCTGTTGACCTCATGTCTCATGGTAGAAATCACCATATCGAGCTTCGTGGATAGCACTCAGACCATCATCTTGTCAGAATGATTCAAAAGGATTTACCAGATGGTGGTAGGGATGCAGGCTTTGTAGGTAGCTATAGATTATGTGGCTGGATGCTGTACATACACACAAGCCCTTGCCATTATCCAATGCAAAATAATCTAGCTTCTTTCTTACATGCATCTTTGCTGAGACAATTTACTCTGTTGGAATCCACTTTCCCCTGGCTGTAAGTGGCTGAATACTTCATATTCTTGCATTATCCGTCCCAACTCATCATACTGCCTTGCTTCCGATTGGCCAGTAATACGACCACATATCGAGTGCCGTAGCACGTATGCACCCTGGTAACCCTGGTATCCACCCTCCCACCTACAAGGCTGCTGTTGGCAGGCTTTACGATGAGACCCACTGGCCCAGATAACGATAGCAACGGTAACTTAGTTGGAACCTTTTCATGACGATATTCTCAACTATTAGGCTTTTGCTGCGTTTTCGATGTGGAGGCCTTCCACTATCTTCGCAGCCGCAACACATAACCCATGACATTCAGAGGCACAAGATGGAGATAGCTAGGCAACTGGAAAGCCTCTTCAAGTGCTACACGTTGCAGAATCTTGTAATAAACCACCGCGAACTCTTCCAGGTGCTTTTTGAATCAACTTCGTGGCCGCTCAACGGTGTGAAATACCATCCATATATCTGACCCTATACAGTATACCTCAACCGATGATAGAGAGAACGCTCTACTTACACTAGCATATTACTTCTGCCACAGGCTCCATGACGCTGCCGACTGCTCTGTTCTCAGGATGATTTTTTGATCAAGAGATACTCTTTCATACTAAGCAAATCCAATCATAGACCGGTGGCTTTAACTTTAGCTTCACATATCGTTTTACCTCACATTGATAAGAACGTTCTGTTCTTATGCTTCCAGGGTATGGCCGACTATATTTCAGTGAAACCGTTGAACCTATCATGTTCATGATAATCTAATTGGTTGGTGTAACGGAGAATCTCCCAAAGAGGGTTTCCAATTATTGGCCTATCAACTCCTATGAATGCTGGGATATACCCAAAAACAAAGTGGTATCACCACGCAAAAATCATCAACAAACCAGACGTGGTCTGGAAATAAACACCCAGAACTCCGCTGATGCAGTCACGCTCCCTCCCTGCTTTGAGTATCGTTTCGAGAAAGAAAAAAAAAAACCCCCCCACGCACGACAGTCTAAGCCGCTCCATTGTCAGGAACGCCATTGTTCGTCGCCTTGCGCAGGAAACCTTTGCCATTGGCATCGCGGATGGCGGCCATCCAGATATCGGCCATCTTCGCATAGCCCGCATCAGTAGGGTGGGTGCCGTCGGCGCTGAGATCGGAGACGGCGGGTGCATTAGGCCCGGCCTGCATGTCGGCGAGGACGATGGGCTTCTTTGCCGCCTGCAGCTGGGTCACCAGCGTGCGGTACTGTGCGTTGATCTGGGCCCCGCGGGCCTGCACCGTGGTGTTGCGGTTGACGATGAGTGTCGACAGCACGATGGTCGCCTGCGGCGATTGCGCGTACACGTCGCTCAGCATTTTGCTCATGCGGTCCCCGGCGCCGGGGATGTCCACATTCAGCACAGCGTCGTTGGTGCCTGCGTTGACGAGGACCAAGTTCGGCAGGTATTTTGGTGTATCGCCGTTAGACTTGGTGTGGATCTGGTCGATGATGAAGCCCGGCCACCCAGAGTTGTCATTGTCCTTCATGGTGCCGTTGGGATTGCTGCCGACCATGTTGACGAGATTGCCCCCGGACACGATGCGCTGCCGCAGGTCCTGCCGGTAGCCGTTGCCATCGCTTGAGGCCACGCCGTGCGTGATAGAAGCGCCCAGAGGCATGATGCGCAGGGGAATGCCGCTGGCTAGCGCTGGGTGTGTATCTTTGGCCGCAAAAGGGCCACGCGGAGCAGCATCAGGTAGTGCCATGCCTGCTCAGAGATGATGAATTAGAAGTTGTTCAGGTTGATCGCAGTCTGGGAGCGAGAAATCTTACCTGATACAGCCATACAGGCGCACCCCAGAGTATACAATAGAGATATGGTCTTGGAGGACAGCATGATGAGTTTGGTATTGGGGTTTTGCAGTTCACGTTTTACTAATCCGCTCGAGTGGTTGCTGTAATGTCTCACGAGCTGATCAAGAAATGATCGAGAGGCGTGCCGTGGCTCTTATAGAACAGGGGAGTCATCACTCCCTTCGAGGTCGATCCCATTTCTATGGGTGAGACCTGATGATATGGTGGCGTCGACACCACCAGCTTCGTCTTGGGTCTATACTGGGGATTAGCACGTGGAAGGTCTTACTGCAGGCAAGGGGACAAGGGCTTGAGAGCTCCCCTTCATAGCCTCTTTGGTTTCTCATTACTGTGCATATATTTCAACCAAGATGGCCTTATAATAACAATGACGACCCTCTCTTGGGTCGGCGCTAAAAATAATCGCAGTGTTCTTCTTGACAGTAGACCGAACCCTTGAACTTTGCCCTATTGGAGTTAGAGTTACTCTGGATACGCTTATTTCTTTTTGCAGGGGGTGTCATGGTCAGTATGCGTGCGCAGCCACAGTGGCATACCCACGTCTGCGAGTATGCACATATTTAAAATCCTTCGTGCAGAAAGCCTTTTCATGGCCCTCCACCGGACTTTTGGTCACGGCATCAAAAGTGTGTGCTCAGCACCTTCGTCATTCTTCTCTCAACACTTGCATCGTCGGCCGTGAGACATGAGGCTGTAGAGTGGCTATTCAGGTACTCCAATCATCAACACCGGGCCCCTTACCCTGGGGGGCTAGCTAGGCCATCTCCGCAAAAACTGAGACAATTAACTTTAAGATGGTGGATCTGCACTTTTGATTGCCATTGCCATTTACTAAGCTTCTAACTAGCTCAGGTTGTAAGCTCTACGACATCTGATTCTTTTTGGCACGTCCCGGAGTTTCGCGATCGTGAAAAGCCGCCGGTTTTCTTAGTAATTGTGACCTGCCAGAAGATGCCAAGGCCAAGAGCTCTTATCTCGTCCTCGTCCTCGGCATCCCTGCACTTGGCAGGAGCAGGGCATTCTGTCCAAAGGCTGCGCCGCCTGGCCTAAGCCTCCTCCCCACGCGCTACCCTGCTGCTCTCTGCCCATCCCGCAGCGGTGGCCATTTGGCGCCCTGCTCGATGGGTTGCCCTGTTCAACATCATAAACCGCTGCAATATGGAGATTCAGTTTCGCTGATTGTGACCCTGAGTGGGGTGTGAAGCTCTACGTGGCCACACTACTATCTATACCTATAGTTGAGAAAGCCCGGAACAAGTGCGAAGTCAAGCACAATTTTCTATCTCCAAAGCTACCTGGGACACAATATGTGGAAACTGGCTAGCAAAGTGGCTACACACTTGCAGTTTCACTTACCGCATCTACCTATGGGCTGGACTTTTTATTTACGAACCACCAGGTTACGTCACAATAGCGTCACAAGATAGATAGTGCTTGCATGTGTATGTTGCTAACAGATCAGTGTGCAACCTGCACTATGAATGTCGATGACAACACAGTCAGGCAGAATCTGAACTGCTATCTTCCGCCCATCTCTGCCCAATAATCAATCTTTCATAACCGAAACCTAAGTAAGCTTACATTTACTGGCAGCCTATGAACCCATCTACCGACATCTGGGGATATGCAAACGAATCCTCCTCTACAGCGCATGAGTTGTCAAACTTACGCTTAGCTAGGCTTCATCAATCGATAGAATCAACAGGCAGGGACGTTTTATTTCGTCAACGTAATCATGATCCCAGATCTAGCTTGAAGTAAAGGTTTAGATAAAGCGTTGCCTACATCTCCAGCTGGGGTTGTGATGTATGAACCACGACCAATATGTGCCATATCAAAACGATGTTGCGGCTACAAGAGATAGCCGCCTATCCGTAGTGGGATCTGAGGTGCAATCCCATCCGCCACCGCATCCTCCTCGAACCACTGTCCCCTGGTGGCGTGTGGTTTGTGTGGATGGAAGGCTTTGGAGGCGCATGCAAGGCGCTGCCGATGCATGGTCAACTTCAACTGTTCGTCTGCCTGATTGGCAGTTTCCACGGCAGATCACTGTCGAACCCCATACTCCAATCCAAAGAACAATCTTCCATCAATTTGAAGTCGGAGAGAGAGAGAGAGAGGAATCGCAACAGAGCGAGCGAACCTGTTCGAAGATGCAGCTTACCCTCTTGGTTCAAGCTCTATCTGAGTGATAGTCATTGGCGCCAAGACTACTTGCATCTATTTTTAGGAACCGTGCTGGGTTTATACTGTGCCGCTTTACTACTGCGCCGACCCAAAAGGTCGATGCATATCACCACCGTAGAATTAGAATTGTGCAGCATAGATGTGATGATGTGCTTTTATTAGGCCCCAGAGTCACACTTCTCCAACAGGGCTGCTGCTCTTTGATCGTAAGCAGAACAAGTCCTGTGACTGGCATTAACCCTTGTGAACTGATGGAATCATCATTGCATTTCAGCACCAAGCCCTGAGACTCGATCTCTGGTGATTCTACTGAACATCGCAGATGAGATACCTCCTAACACATCAGTCAACCATTTTCTGGCAAACCGCAGTGTGAGTCGTGCCAGGCTTATAATACCCACTCACACTCGGTTCGTGTACATCTCATTAGTTCCTGTCTCCCGAGCTAGACCAATATATCTATATTTACACGTGTGCCATGCCGAGTTGGTTGTATGAGCTCCTTCCCTAAAAGTTTTCCTCCCCTTGCCTACAGCCGTGGAATGAAGAGCTACCACGGGTCGTCTTGTATCCACCGCAGAGTGTATCATGGTGGCCCCAACATTTCGGAGAATGCTGGGTACACTAACTTGATAACAAAGAGACGAGGATTCTTAGTACACTTCCCATAGCAGCCGATTGGAAGATCGGAGGACTTGATTTTGACTCCATCGGCCACTTTCCTTTTGGCAAATAAAACTATACCATGCTCTAGGGGGAAATGGAATTTTGGGAATTCTGTTTCCAGTAGTCTAACCTTGCTTGCCAGATAGAGAAATGTAATTTGCGAGGTGGTTTACGATGTCTCCCATTTCAAAGTGCAAGCAGACACCATATAAGTTACCCCTATAACGCCGTGCAAATTTCGTGGACCTTCATTCTCTGCTTTCTAGGGTTCTTGGGCTCCTGCTCTAGACGCATCCCGTCATTATTCGAAACGCGTGTTTGCCCGTATCTCAACAAGAAGTTGGCGATGCCAGAACGGTGTCGTCGGTGCCACCGCGGAAGATTGAATAACCCCAATAGAGCTTTGGCCGGACTTTTTACGAGTCATCAGGGTTTTCATCTTGTGTGTGTAAGGACGTGCGTGTGTGTCCGTGTGTTTATATGAGGCTCTGTCCGCTTTGAAGTCCTCCTTGGAGCCTCCTAAAGGGCGTTCACACCGCCAGGCACCCACTTCTCGCCGATGCGGCGCATCTCCTCCGAGAAGCGGCGGCTGCTGATGCGCTTCCCACGGCCCTCGTGCTCGTCCGGGTCGTAGAAGGGATTCTGCAGCAGGCCGACGTAGGCGGTCTGCACGGCGCGAAACACGACCTTGAGCTCGCCGTCGCGCAGGCCGACCCCGGCGGCGATCTTGAGGTCGTCGCCGGACACGCCCGCCGCCGCCGCCGCCTTGGACCCCAGCGCGCTCGCTGCTGCTGCGGCGGCGGCGGCGGGGCTGATGACGCCCCCGGAGCCGCCGCCTCGGTCGATGATGCGCCCGCGCATGTCCACTACTACGACGATCTTGACCCCCGTGTTGGTCTCCCAGCCGTAGGCGGCCAGGCGGTCGTCCACGGCGTGCAGCAGGCCAAAGTCTCCCGAGAGGAGGGTGCCAGACGCGGCGGCGTGGCGGGCGCGAGAGGCGAAGACGTCGAGGGTGCTCGAGAGCAGGAGGGAGAATTGCAGCGGCGTGCGCAGCAGCGCCGGCGCGCCGGTCTGCGGGTCGCGGGTCGTGGGCAGGATCGTGGTGTGCAGGGGATTGTTCTGTCTGCTGATTTAGCTCATCACAATGCTAAGATGCTATGATCCAGGCTTTGCATGTTTAACAGGAGAGGAGAGCTGAGTGAGACGCCAGATCCAGGGTGGGTATTGGACACTGAGGATGAGAGCTCGCCGGATGGGGGTTGCACCACTTGGTTATGCAAAGAAGTCGAGTAAACACTTACGCTTCGGCCTAGTATGCCTATGCAGGCGATTGCTGGTATTGCGGTGGTCATTGTGCCGGCAATGTGAATCCCCAGCAATCTGGTTGTTCAGTCCGGTGGCAGGACAGCAGTTGAAAGGCAGCCTCTGGGCGGTGGTTGTGGATAAGCAATTGGAGCGGGAGCTAAAGTGAGTGCAACGACCGAAAGCTCCCCCCCCTGGCAAAATGCCCCACTACCAACGTGGAAAGCGGCTGGGTGGGCGGTTTGACTATGGGATGTATTCACAACACTGCGAATGACTAACTTACACGAGACAACTGTTAGTATCTGAGCAACGGGTGTTATGGCCGGCGTATCAGGAGTATTCGATGTATAGCAGCGTTAATTTATTTTCTTAGACAATTATTGTGATTTTCCGATGAAACCTATAAAGTCCAACCCCTTTCTAACCTCTAGCCCCATTTCATTCTCCAAAAACTAGCAATACTTCATGACCTCGAGGGGGCAAGCATTTGGGGTATATATATTAGTTGGAAAACGCAGGAACACACCAGAGCTAGCCTATTCTCCCAACTCCTCTTCGTCTAAGCATTCAGTCAACTCCAGGCCTCGGAGGACATCCTCAATCTCCCAGGGATCGGTGATGGCCCAAACACCTCCGCCTTTGACTCTATCCATCCCCCTCATGCCTACTTCCTTACCGACCAGATTGCGCCCAACCTTGCCAGGGCCGATGCCGAGCCACCGGCGGACCCGAAGTTCTTTATCTAGATATTTGATACTATCCCACCACCTCACAGTTTCGAGGCACTGCCGTGCCAGGAGATCACGTACGTCCTCCTTGCTCTGGAATGGCCGCGCCGTAACGTTGCTTATGCACGGGAGCTCACTAGGGAATGTGACGATATCCTGACCCTCCCGGCCTTTGACTCGGCTGGTGCCCGATAGCAATTGCCGCATGACTGAGACGGCTGGTGACATGATAGGGCTGTGGAAAGGAGAGTCGCTATTGAGGCGCACAGCACGAGGGTCGTGGCCGAGGAACTGCCGCACGTGGGTAACGAGCTCCTTGATCTTTGCCATGCTGCCACTGAGCACAATCTGATTCTTTGAGTTGACATTGGCGATGAGCACTTGATCAATGGGCTTGACATCACCAGCTGCCACATCCTCGTGGCTGCCGGGTGCTATGCACGGATATCCCACGAAATCCTCGATAGCTGCTACCAGCGCCGGCAAATGGTTCGGCTCTGTCACCACTGCCACCATGCCATACTCTCCCCCGAACCGCTCTTGAGCCTGCCGAGTGGCTTCGGCCATCGCCTCGGCGCGCCTCCGTACCAGGTACAACGCATCTTCAAAGGCGAACACACCGGCAGCGACGAGTGCAGCAAACTCACCGAGAGAATGGCCCAACGACACGTCGATGCGTTCGGAGACTTTGAAGTCAAATTCTCGCTCTAGGATCCGGAGGATCAGGATGCTGGTGGCCATGATTGCTGGCTGAGCGTTCGGGGTTGCCGTTAGTATACGCGACGGTCCATCCTGGATTACCGAAGATAACTTGTACCCCATAAGTTCGTCAATCTCGTCAAGGATGGATTGTGATGTGGATGGGAAAGCCTCGAGCCATGGTGTCAGCATGCCAACTTTTTGCACGCCTTGACCTGTACGTCCCAGATAGCAGTCACGCGTTAGCACACATTCAAACTTCCGCATCAACTCGCGTGACTCATTCAAGCCGACGAGCAGGAAAATACGATATCGCTAACGGACAAGGTAGAGAAGAGCTCGGCGGGGGATCGAACCTGGAAAGAAAATGGCCGTCTTAGGCTTGATCTTGTTGGCGCTGACGGTCGAGCCATGCCTGCATGCAAATCCCGAACAGCGCAGTTGTGATGACGTCGCTGAAGCTACTCGTGTTGCTTCGCCTCTAGAGGTGAAATGGGCAAGGGAGCCTGACGGAAGGCCCGCGCGTTGGCGCAGAGGGAAAGCAAAAAGGCTCATCGCCATGCGCCATGGACCGAGCTACGGCGATTGGAGATGTTGAAGGTCATTACACCGAATGGCCAGGGTGGTGTCTGGGGCGATGCGGAGCAAGAAAGCGTGAAGAAGTAATAAGCTGAGATGTTTTTTGGGCCAAGCAGCTGTGGCACGTACATGCAATGGCCTCACCAAACCACCCTGGCACGGCTTGTCCCAGCAGCTGGGGGTGTCAACGTACCACCGTAACTACCCCACGTTTCCCGGGGTTCCCGCCAGAACCGAGCTCCAGCCGCGGGGAAGGTGGACGAGCGGAAAACGGTTCCAAGTCTTCTAGCTAGTGCAGATTTGGTAACCTTTACAATACAAGTGACTGGGACATCGGGCGTGAACACAGCAACAGCAAGGTATCATGAATATACACACATTCTCCTTATCCAAAACACATGCAAGACTTAGGTGGCTGCGTGCTAATGAGCGGCGTAATTGTCATCTTGTTTTCTTGTGGGCGAATGTCTATGCATTGGAATTCCGTCTGCGTATCATCACGAGGGCCGTGCTACTACGCTCAGGCACGATGCGCGTTGCAGCTCAATGAGCCGTGGGGACCATTGTCTTCATTACGATATCTTCTGAACGGCAGCTGATACTCCTTCTCTTGTGCAGTAGGTACCTAACGCCGGCTATGCTACCCTGACCGATTCTTTTCCTGGTTTCCCTCCTTAGTCTAGATGAAGTATAAGCATTGAACCTAGCATCGAATTTCAACCCCTCCCTTGCTAATTGTCAGGTACTTGACTCCTTTATATGGCTTGACACTCTCGCTAAGACCACGACTCTTCTTGGCGTCGATTAAAATGCTCTCAATTTTGACACCGCTCGGCACCCATCCTTTCACAGAGAAGCTCACAGATGCCGAGCTGGGCATTAGGATTTTGTTCTGGGCCAGTTTCTTGGCTTCTTTCCCCTCCTCATTTCCTGCCTTCTTCGCCGGAGCGGGTTCAGAGCTGCTCTGGTAAGGCTCATCGTACGCATAGCTCTTCCCAAAGCCAAATCCGGTTGGGTCCTCGGCAGAATCATCGTCATCGTCATCGGTGAGATGTCCGAGTACACTTGCTTTCAAGCTGAAGGAAGTAGTGCCCAACGAAACCTCATTCTGTGGGATGTGCCACTCCAAGAACTTATCTCCAGGGTTGTATGTCGCATCGCCTTTACTTGGGCGCACATCGGAAAGGTTTCTAACATCCGAAGGCAGCGGTATAGATACCACAAGATCGTGTAACGATGGCGACGCTAACGTCCCTGAGTGAGGTCCCCCGAAACCTCTGCCGGCCCCGACCGCTCCACCTCTTCCAAGTGGACCAGAGGGACCTGCTGAGCCAAATATCTTGTTTATATTGAGACGGACATCGAATTCAGCTCCTAGGGGACCTAGCCCGGTCTTGACCTCCACGGCCACAGGAAGTTTCAAATTATTCGAACCAAGATGGCCGCTCTGGTCGTTAGCAAACGGGAGCAGGTCAACTTCGTATCCTGCCAAGATGAAGCGACCGTCCGGGGGGATGAAGCTCAGCTCTCCTGGGTTTTCTCGCCACCGATTCAATCGTACGCAAGGATGGAACACGGGCAACTCGATGATGCTCCCTAGATTGTGCTTTCCGGAAGGTCCCGTCAGGGTGACAGTTATATCAGGGACTCCAGAAACTTTGGAAGTGAATGCTATAGTGCCGTTTGCGAATGCTGCAATGGGTCTGCCTGACGGGGCCAAAGTCACCGATAATGTTTCAACGAGATCAGCGTAGAGTTCATTAGACGTGTGCCGCACGTTTGCCCGCCTCCATGGAAGAGCTGGCGCGTTTTGTGCCAGTAAAGACGGAGTGCCGGGATTGCTAGGCAAGCCGGGGGCTTTACCTGGCAGGCTCAAGCTTCCAAGCAGCTTTCCAAGCAAGCCCTCGACTTCGACAACGTCCCTCAGTGCATTAGGCTCGGTAGTGCTAATGGCGCCGGCATCGCACATCTCCGTCAAGAGCTGTGCAATAACATCGTAGTTGGCCTCAATCTTGTGTGCCAGAACTGGTGCTCCCAAGAACTCTTCGAAAGCATCGATGACGCGGTGGAGAAACTCCAGAACCAGCAGCGGTTCTATCTCCGATGAGCTAGTTGCCAGATATAGCAAGTTCGCATGGGTAAGACTGAAGACCAGCGTCGGTGGGTTCGTGTTTTTGAGGTATATCAAGTTCTGGCGCGGGGCCGGGTGGGCAAGATAGAGTGGCAGGAGGTGAGCTGCCGACAGAGGTCGAGAAGTATAGATGTGAGAGAGAATAGCGCGGCTGAGAATCACTGCAGTTTAGCTAGAACGTTCAGCAGGTTGCAAAGGAGAGCAGAAACTCACTTGTGCTCATCGTAGATGTGCAGCGCTTCGATCACGCCGGTCATGGTGGCTTTTCTCCAGAGTGCATGGTCTGGGGAGCTCAATACCGTCGTCAGTCGGAGGTGGGGGGGAAGTGTAGCTGGTGCGAAAGACGTCAACAAGGCGGGACCGAATTGCTAACTTAGATAGATCCCACTAAAACGTCGAGAACGGATCGGTTACAGGGGAGTTTTACAGACCTTGTGGCATGTGGCTAGTGAAGAGCCCTGTGGCCCAATGAGAGCTCAGTCCAGCGTTTGGCGGGGTCCCATGCGCCTTTTCCTTCTTGAGCTAGTAAACCGCAACGGGGCCCAGTAGCAGACTTTTTTTTTTTTTTCTTTTTGGAGTGCAGCAAAGGTTCTTTTGGAACCGAGAGAGGGTCAAGTCTTGCTGCAAGGCGCCAGAAAAAAAAAGTTCGGATCCCACTGTCGGTCAAGTTTGCGACGCCAGCTGACTCTGGATCATGGCAGGAACTGCCAGCATTTCGTCCTCCTCGTCCCACACCCTTACTCATGCCCCTAGCATGAGCTTCCTCGCCTCTTTTACTGATTCCTCGAAGGCTTCAGGAGCGGCTGATATGTTGGCTCTCTTTGAGGCGATCAAGTCGGGCAACCGCCACGGCTTCTTGCAACCCTCGCAGTCCGTGTCTGATGCATCACTGCAACTTGCCAAAGCTACATTGGATGCCTATGCCGGACAGCTAAGCGACGAGCAACAACAAAGATTAAGAGAGGCCGGCAAGAAACGAAAGCGGCCCGAAGGCGGTGCGGATAAAATCGAGGTGCTAAAAATTAGAAAACTGCATGTCAATGGCTTCGAGACAGGTCAGGTTTGGCAGCAGGCGAGGCGGATCATCACAAGCGCCTTAGAGGACTCCAAGGATGCTCTCAAAGATCTGCAAATCAGGAACCAAGTCGCCGCCGATGGCAGCAGTGAAGACGCAAGAGTTCTGGAATTCGATGAGGACGGCTTCGAGGTTGGAAGCGATGACGACGACGACGAAGAAGAAGAAGAAGAAGAAGACGAAGAAGAAAACGGTTCTTCTCAAGGGGAAGAGGAGTCTGACGTTCTTGATGGTGAAGCGGATGAACTTATTGGTGATGACAGCCAATTCGACGAAGAGGGAGACGAGGATGACTACGGAGAAGAGGTGGAAGATGACGAAGATGAGGACGAAGATGAGGACGAAGATGAGGACGAAGATGTGGAGGAACTGGTTGAGGATCCTGATGGCTTGAACGACGGGTTCTTCGACATTGACGCCTTCAACAAACAGAGTCAATGGTTCGAGGACCAAGACGCGAAGGCCGACCCCAACACAGATGTTGCGAGTGAGGATGAAGACATAAATTGGCATTCTAACCCAATGGCTGAAGATCCAACTATGAATGGTCAATCCAAGAAGTCGGGTGCTCAGGATGAGGACGACTTATTGGCAGAGGATGAGGATGACGAAGAGGACGAAGAAGGCGGTCCTACCTTTGGCGACATGGACCTAGACGCACCTGAGGGCGATAGCGACATAGAGGATGAGGCCGAGGAAGATGCAGATGGCGGCATGGATCTCAATGCCAACGACGTCTACTACAAGGACTTCTTCGCGCCTCCTCCTAGGAAGGGAGCCAAGAATGGAAAGCCGCGGAAACCCAGACAACCCAAGGCAACTGAGCCTGATGAGCAAGACATGGAGCGTGCCATGTCCAATGTACGCCGTGATCTGTTTGAGGATGAATCGGAGCACGAAGATTCCGACGATGCGCTCTCAGACGTCTCGGCAGGCGACCTCAAATCTCGAAGATCCACCCATGAAAGACGCCAGGCCAAGCTTGCGGAAGAAATCCGCAAACTTGAAGCAGAAAATGTAGCGCAGAAGAAATGGACTTTGTCCGGTGAGGCGAGCGCAACAGACAGACCGAAGCATTCACTGTTGGACGAAGAACTAGACTTTGAACATGTGGGCAAGCCGGTTCCTGTGATCACCGCTGAAGTGAGCGAAAGCATCGAGGACATGATCAAGCGACGTATTCTGGCGCATGAGTTTGATGAGATCATTAGAAGGCGACCTGATGCGGAGTCTGCTGCCGATACTCGCCGCGGACTTGTTGAATTGGACGACACAAAAGCCAAGCAAAGTCTCGCGGAGCTCTATGAGGAGGAGCATGTGAAGAACGCCAACCCAGATACCTACGTCAGCAAGGTCGATGAAAAGCTTCGAAAAGAAGAGAAAGAAGTTGAGCAGATGTGGAAAGATCTCAGCGCGAAGCTTGACGCTCTCAGCAGCTGGCACTACAAGCCCAAACCCGCCGCACCTTCACTCACAGTCGTCTCAGATGTCGCCACGGTCAGTATGGAGGACGCGCAGCCTGCCACTGCACAGGGTGTTAGTGGTGGCGATCATACTCTGGCGCCTCAGGAGGTATACAAGCCTACCAAGGATAACGCAGAAAAGGGAGAGGTTGTGGGCAAGAGCGGCCTACCTATTGCGAAGCAGGAACTCAGCCGAGAGGACAAGGCTAGACAGCGAAGACGGCAGAAGGAGAGGATACACAAAGCCGGAGGACTTGGCGATAAGAAGTTATCGGGTAAGGCACAGGCACAGAAGGAGACGCTCGGCGACCTTAAGAAGGGAGGTGTCAAGGTTATCAACAAAAAGGGTGAGGTTCTTGACATGGAGGGTAAGAAGGCCAAGGCGGCGAAGGCCATTACAAGTGGAACTTTCAAGTTGTAATTGTAGGAGCTGCACAAGGACGACGAATAGACTATGGAATACTTGCCAGGTACAATTTAAGATATGTTGTTTTTACTGCCACGCTATTTCAAACTGAAGACCTATTGTATGATGATTCTCTCGTTCCTGTATAAGGCAAAGCAAGGCGCCCAGCTAATTTCCTATTCAGGTTAGCGTCCATGATATTCGAGCTTCTTGGACGCAGCTTTTTTTTTTTTCCTTCTGGGAAAGCAAAACTTGGCCAGAGCTCCATCGTGCCATTCAATGTTCTCGGTCGACTCATTTTACGCCGTATCTTATCCCACAGTCTCTTAGTATGGCTCGCGACACGGACACACCACACAAGCTCGACAAGCCTGAGAAGCTGGATGATCTTCTCAGGGCCGATCGTGGTGACGATTGTCTGCCGTGTCGGGTCGTTGGTATGTCCCATCTCTGCGTCCTGGTTCTGATGCCCAACTGCGCACATTCTATCTATTGCCACGCCCCCTTTTGAGTGTGAATACTGCTAGGCCTCATATTGAAAGTATTGTGGACTGACTATTTAACTATCTCGAAACACAGGAGGAGGTGCTTTTCTAGGGCTCGCAGCGTATAGCTACATCTCGGGTAATTCGCAGATCGAGAAGCAGCGCGCCAAGATCCTCGCGAGCAACTCAATGTTCGGTATTCGGAGTAGGAAGATGGGAATTGCTGTGTCGAGCATGGGATTGGCCTGGCTAGGTATCTGGCGGCTGTTTCTGTAAGCCGGCAAAAGACCAGGGTCATACTCTCGTTGTCGGCAGAATACACCCAGTACACACCTGTTCGCAGGGGGTATAAATTGGTTGCCAGAAGGACAGAAAATATATCAGCTGAGAGTGTTGCTCGAAGCGAGGAGCGAGCAGATTGCCATCTCTCCCGCGAAGCACCTCTGGAATCGCTACCCGGTGAAAGGACAAGCGAACACTAGTGATACGCCCATGAACTCATTGTATATGGTCAAGCCACATTTCTTCAACAAGAGCGAGAATATATTGTTCTCTTATGCGCAACCAAGTTGGACAGCTCAAAACATTGCTCTGACCATTCAGCGTATTCTAAGCAAGCAGGGATTCTGGTTTTTACTCAACATTCAAAACACCAGGGATTTCACGCGCCACGAGTGCGTATTGGCTTTGAGGCCCAGGGCAGCCCTCGGCAGAAAAGAATCTTGTTTATCAGTCTCTGGAAGACATCGGCATCTTCATTATAAGAAAATGTGAGGTTGTTGGGAGCAAAGGAGGATATGGGATTCCACATTTAAGCAAGGAGCAATCATAGAATTCTAAATCAAGTACCCATAGACCTGGTTTGATCCGTTGACATATAGTTCCCTCAACGGCTGCAGCTCCGCCTGGAGCGTATACATATCAGCCAATGGACAAGGCCTACTCTCAAGTGGCCTCGACGCGTCTCTAGACTAGTGCTTTGCGTCAAATGACGAGTTATTGAGACACGTTCCTTCGAATGCCCGCCGGCATAGCTTTACAGAGTGTGCATGAGCGTGAGCAGATGAGGCCGAAGTTGGAAGCACGGGTTAGCAAGTGGCCCATGTCAAATCCTAGAGGTGGCGACAAAACGCTCCACTGCTTTCGCCTACGCTATCTGGCTATCCAGGTAAGGTTGGCGTTCTGCTAAGATCGGGGGGTTGGCATGCCAAAATAGGGGAAGGGTCTTAAAGGGGGCAGAATGGGGTCCAGAACCTATTACAGTGGGCGATCTCGAACCCAGAATCCAGGAATGTTCCTGCTACACGTTCCGAAGGGAATGAGACATCGGCAGGGAGGTGTCAAGTAATCTAAACTAGAAGTTCTGAGGTTATCGAAGACAGTCTACTGATGTCTTGGCCTTGAATCAGGCCCAGCCGCAAAAGAACGTGTCCTGCGCTCGTCTGCTGCTAACATTCCGGCTATTCATTAAGAAGTCAAGTTAAGATGTCTTAACTTGGGGCGGGAGAAATATATGAATGCGGAACTGTGGATTCTGGAACATAATGGTGTAATACCGAATATTGCACATAAAATACGATTCAATATGAATAGGTTTTAACAGACCAATGTTTCAAGATTCCGTTGTAACTGTGACAATCAGGGTCCTTGTGCTTGTGCTTGTGCTTGGACAGGGAATAATTGTGCTGGTTGCTCTGGAAGCAAGTCTCCATGCGCGCAGGTAGAACGCGTCGTATAAGGTGGCAGGGGGGTGGGTTTTTCTGGTTCTCCTTACTACGTATTTGCGTGGTGCGCTGGTGGGCTGAAAAGATGTCTGCTCTCAGGAGAAAAAAAAAACAATATCCCCAATGAGGATAACGAAATCCCCACAGCAATGACAGGGCAGGCTGCTTGACTGGTAGGACTGGTTAGTTTGATATACCGCCGATGCTGGTCACTGCCAATCCGTGTTGGTCGAAAAGGAGACGGTGGGTCCGGTCCCATAAGTGGTTTGTGCTTGAAGTGGATGCTCTGAAAACAGGGGACAGCATTATCAAAACAAAATGCCCAACTGGATCAACTAAGCATCAACAACCTTATGCCACCGCATGGAGAATTATAAAGGGCCAATTGTCGGAGAGCCCCCTTTTAACGTCCAATATTGCAGTGGCTCTCACTTGACATGGACCATTGACCAAACAAACATGCGCTAGAGGCTCCCCAGGGGTTTCGCGACAAGCATAATGCATGCGTGGTTAAAGGAGCATCATCATCCCAATTTGGTTCGCTAATTGATCAGAGCGCTTTGCATATGTATGTCTAGACCCAGTAAAGTAGGTAAATCTAGGGAGTAAGTTAGCGACAGGACATATCCCCACATGATATTATTTCAGCAGTCGAATGCACCTCCAGTACATTCAACAAAAAATGGCACCGTGCTGCAATGTGGCCTGGAAATGGATAACTGCAGCCACTCATCTCCTAAAGCTTGCAGAATACTTGTCGAGTTTAATCACTATTCAATCGCTCTTTTCGTGTGTGTTTCTCGCACTGGAGCAATGGCCAAAGCTGAAGATGCTCCTGACTTGCTGCTATTGACAACAAGGGTGGCTTCTGCTTGTAGGTTCGCTCCCGTAAATATCATCATGAGTCCACCTGGGCTATGACAAGCTCCGAGCGCATCCAGCAGACCACTTTCTTCTGATACCCTGTAGTAAATATGACAGCACGTTCTGGTACCTCCGACAATATATCTTGGTCTCCTGCAGGGTCCCTGTAAATATGCGTATTATCCGCTCAGCGTCCCGTTTCTGTTCTTTTAAGTACTCTTGTCTTTGCTTTTTTTCCTCCTTTCTCGCGCTTCCTCTCTGAGCCTTGGCAAAATTCCTATCTTACGTCGTAGCACGTCTGCCACCTCGGTGGCTGTTCTGTGTGACGATAAAGTTGATTTTTACTGGGTTATAAAAAACAATGGCACATGTCCAAGGACAGGGAGGCACATGCGGATAATAATTAATTACGATCTTGGGTGTCATACCACTCCAACTTGAGCGACCTGTGCAGATGGTTTCGCTACAAAAAGGACAAACTAAAAATATAGTATGAATAGATTCCGGCACTGTATCACCTTCCATAGAAGTGCGCTGCGTCTAAATTCTTCAGTCTACTATGGAGTTGTCATCACAGGCGGTATAATTGATCTCGACAGGCCATAGTTGATTGATTGTCATGTGGCTGCAGTTCTTGAAGTCGTGACGCGATCAGAAGGCCTGAGTAGGTTAAGTAAAATAAGATCCCTTTGTTCGCAGTTGAGTTCATTTCGGTACTTGATGTTTCCTGCAGTGAGTGGGTACCAGGTTTTAATCTTTTGTCCAAAACATGCCTCCCTGCCGTACGGGCGCTCGTTTTGGTTCCCTTCCCCGCCTAGAGAGGGAACGCCCTGCAAGAAGCAACCAGTTCAACCACTGAGGGCTTGCACTGGACCGTGAAAGTGGGACTGGCAACCTCGACCTTCTTATTTTCTTGGTCCCTCGACAAAAACACATTGGGATCCCATTTCCACCAGCGCACCCAAGGGCCACACCGGGACGGAACGTAACGTTTTCGGTCAAGGCCTGCAACCAGAACAAATTCACCGTTCATTCAGTTCACTCTCATCCAGCAACACTCTTAAGAGCACCACACAACTCGCCCCTTTGCTCATCTCGCTGCGTGTTCTGCCCCCCCGAAATGCGATAGCCCACCCGCTTTAGACTCAGCTCCTTAGCCGGACTGATGAGACTGGGGAGGTTGTGACGGACTGGATTCTAACCGCCGTTGTAGCATTGGATTGAGGAGAGGCCTTTACAAACACTCGCACAACGCACCGCGCGCACTCACACGCACACGCTCATAACTGGCATTCAGTTACGGGTTGCTTGAGCCGTTGCCGGTTGCCGTGCGGTGGACCGTGATCTTCACCACGTCGTTGTCCCTCCCCCCCATGCCCTTGGTTGGACCTCCCACGGACCAGACGTCCCCAAGAAAAAAAGACCGTCACCAAACCTCCAGGCTGAGTCTGCCTGATCGACTCCACGACTAATCCCCTATGATTAGGGATCACAAAGTCCCTGCTGGTCCCAGACCTGCGATTGCGTCTCATTCTTCAACGAAATCGTACGTGTTCATCCTCGCCCCCTTCTATCAACTATACCGATGGTTTAGGCGCTTTTGAATGTCTCACCACGACACGACAACCCATGAATCGTATACATGCGTGTAATAAAGCTGCTGACTCTTGACATATCTCTGCAGAACTAAAGAAAATATCAATCATACTGACCGGCAAACCCGAGCGCGAAACACCTCAATCACAAACGCTCCAATGCTGAGCGCATCGTCTTCAAACAATCACTCGTTGTTTTCCTTTGGTCGGAATGGGGGTCACAGTGAACTAGACGACACAACCACGGCTTCGTTCGATTTCCTACCGTCGGTCAGTTTTGATGATCTCCAGAGCAGCCTGGAGTCAGCCTCCGCCGAGTTCAAGCTCACCCAGTTCCCCTCCCCAACTGGTAAAGGGCCGATTCTCGACGACAAACCTCTGGTGGACAAGATGGCCGGGAAGCAGCCAAATGTTTCTCAGCATGGGAATACCACACGTGTGACCATCCAGCCCAACCCGACAACGAACACCGCAACCATGGGCACTAGACCTGGTCGATCGGGATCTATATTGAGGCGTCCAAGCACGGCCAGTCGTCAACCTAGCAATGGTTCAAATGCCATGGGTCCTTCATCCTCGTCAGGCTTCATAGATGCCCCCACCGCACCTGCTGCCATGCGGAATCGCCGCCAGAGTCACTACCCCCCTGTGTCCAACTCTAGCACCGCCGCTGGAAAACCCCCCAGGAAGTCCATTGGGCCAGGCGTTATTGATGCAGATCATGGTGCACGTGTGCCACAGAAGAGGCGGCCGAGTCTAATATCGACTGCTTCCGAAAGAGAGGCTTCTACGCGTACATCTATAGATATAGTTTCAGTGTCTAATAACAGCTTTGACACCTCGAGTAATCTCGCAACTCCGAGGGCTCCTCGAGTCAAATCGATACATCCTCCTCCGAGAATATCGGCAACAAACTTCTCGACAAGTACCAGCAGTAATAGTAGCAGTCAACTCACGCCTGATGGCAATCGAAAATCGGGCCTATTCCCTCGATCCCCCAAGGGCAGCGGTGGAACACCAGGCTCATCGAGGAGAACTTCCGTAATGCCAGGCCATGGCTCGCATGCTACCGGGCTCGGTGCCAGAACCATATCGCCGACAGACGCCCAGCGCATGAAGCGAATGTCCATGCATCAACCACAAAGTCTAGCGCAAGCTGCGCATGCACCACCTGCAACCCTCGAGCCACGTTCTAGTTCTCGTTCACCTTCCATGATCCCCCGTAAAATATCTACACCTTCTTCATCGCGAACTACCCCGGATCCGAGTCGAAAGTCATACAGCTCCGGGCTTTCGATTGGTTCTACGGCGAGTTTCAACACCCACAGAACTTCTACCGGGTCAATCCAGCGCGGCGTTCCTCCGAATACCTCCAACTCGAGACTACCTGCTCCAAAAACGTTGAATGTTTTCAATCCTCCCCCGGCCGAAGATGAGGAAGATGTGCCTCCTGTGCCTGCCATACCTAAAGCCTACGAATCTCCTAAGGAGTCGCCGTCAGAAATACCATTTTTCGACAAGAAGAAGTCGAACCAGGCTACTTTTGACGCTAGCAGCATACACAGCACCTCAACAGGAACACTCTCAAGTGTGCCCTCCTACGAGCCTATTTCTCATGTTCAGAGAAAAGCTAGTACCCGGAAGCCAAAGGCGGCCATGGTGGGTTCGGGATCTGATGTTGAGGCAAAGCTCACCCCCACCCAGGCTAGGAAAAACCTGGCACCACTGACTCTACCACCCATAAATCTTGGCCCTCTGAGCACACCTACAGCCGCGAAGATAGCTGCTCTTAAAGACCAAGGAGGTGACCCTCGAAAGATGAGTCCGCCTCCCAGCAGGATCGTTTCAAAAACTCCAACGACACCTATGACAGCCTCGAAGAGCACCTTCTTCTCTCGCAGCCACAAGGGGAAAGATCAAGGAAAACCGCACTTGCGCAGTAGCAGCTCTGTGGTCCGCATTCGGGCAGACAGCTCCAATGATCCGGATTCGACCAGCTCGTCGGACTCGGTAGGAGACATTCCCAGCGACAGCCAGTCACGAAAACCAGCAGTGTCGCCTTTCCTCTCATCCTCGGTCCCCAAAAGCGAGAGCAACTTTGCTGCAGCCATGGCTAGATCTAAGACAAGCGGTGATGTCAACAAGACTTTGCCATTGGATATTCAAACTGAACCGAAACCAATACAGAAACTCACTGGACCACGTGCTCTAAAATTGGCCAAGCCGGGTGCTAAATCCCCGCCCCCTGGTTCGAGCCCTGAAGATCCTCAGACACCCTCGTCTATGAGCTCGCTGAGACGCAAATTGAGCTTGTCATGGAAGCGCAGCACCTCCAAGAGCAGTAACCATCCTAGCCACGGGTCAGTTGACCACAGTTCTGGCCATGCCCGTCAGGACAGCATGCCGCCCCCTCGTCTTCCTGTCTCGACGACAATCAACTCGATCAAAGCTTCAAACCATGTTTCAAAGCCAGTTGGTTCGTACTTGGAAACGAGGAGAAAAACTTCCGCATCGAGTCTCACCGCAGCTTTGGGACATGATAAAACCAAGCACGACCCGAAGAGGTCATTGGATGCTGGCAATGGCTCCATAATTGAGCCTTCCTCATCGTCGCGTACCTCCTCGATGCAGCGCATCCTCAGAACTAGGCCATCTGTGGCTACCATGCGGCAAGACTCGTACACTGCAGAGCTGGACCGGGACGACCTCGTAGCGGAGGATGAGATGAAAAAGCTGGCTTCAAGAAGGAAAGAGACGGAGTTAGCAGCAAGGACACTTGACGCATTGCGTAAAAGAGCCACGCCGAAGGAGAGAGTCGGTGCACAGGAGGCCATCCGGATTGCAACGCTAAATATTTACGAGCGTGGTGAGATCATTGATTACAACGATGTCTACTTCTGCGGAACCCAAAATGCTGCTAAAGTTGTTGGTGATATCGGCTCAAGTGCGCCAAACTCTGGATACGACGACGACCGGGGAGATTACACAATCGTTGTCGGTGATCACCTTGCCTACCGGTACGAGATTGTGGATGTTCTGGGGAAGGGAAGCTTCGGCCAGGTTGTAAGATGCATCGATCATAAGAGCGGGACCCTAGTGGCGGTGAAGATTATTCGAAACAAGAAGAGGTTCCACCAGCAGGCGCTGGTTGAAGTCAACATCCTACAGAAGCTTCGCGAGTGGGATCCGAAAAATAGGCATAGTATGGTCAACTTCACCCATAGCTTCTACTTCCGTGGCCACCTCTGCATCTCGACCGAGCTTCTTGACATGAACTTGTACGAGTTCATCAAGTCTAATGCTTTCCGTGGCTTCTCGCTGAAGCTCATTCGGCGTTTCACCAAACAAATTCTCAGCTCGCTGAATTGTCTCAAGCAACACAAGGTCATCCACTGCGATCTCAAGCCAGAGAATATTCTACTTCGCCACCCCATGCACTCCGAGATCAAGGTGATCGATTTTGGCTCAAGCTGTTTCGAAAATGAGAAGGTGTACACTTATATTCAGTCCCGGTTCTACCGCTCCCCTGAAGTCATACTCGGCATGACTTACGGACTGCCTATCGATATGTGGAGCGTTGGTTGTATCCTCGCAGAGTTATACACTGGTGTGCCCATCTTCCCTGGTGAGAATGAGCAGGAGCAGTTGGCCTGTATCATGGAAGTGTTTGGACCGCCTGAAAAACACTTGATTGAGAAAAGCACTCGGAAGAAGTTGTTCTTTGACTCGATGGGTAAACCTCGTTTGACTGTTTCTAGCAAGGGCCGCAGGCGTCGACCATCCTCAAAGACTCTGCAGCAAGTTCTCAAGTGTGATGATGAGGCGTTCCTCGATTTTCTGACCAAATGCCTGCGATGGGATCCAGATCGCCGAATGAAACCTGAGGAGGCTATTCGTCATGAGTTTATTACTGGCCAGAAGACCTCTATGCCAGTGCCACGAACTCGAGATTCATCGCCGATGAAACGCCATAACACCATTTCGACTGCCCGGCCACTGCCTGAACCGCCCAGTGCCAGCAAGAATGCGCTCCCCCTCCGGACGGGTGCCTCCCCACACAAACCTGTGGCAACTACCCGCCGCGCATCAGCTATTACGGGCCCGCTGCCCTCGGCTGGAACTAAGCGCACAAGCACAGGTCAGGGCGGAGCCTCAGGGCCAGGCCTCAGTGGGAGCAGTCTACCCCGGGTTGCCGGTCGCAGTGTTAGCGCAAAGCAGGACCTAGCCTCTGCAGGCGCTACAGCCGCCATGAGTCGACGGTCTTGATTTCTCACCTGGAATCATGATAAACCATCAAAGCCACATTCTGATTCAAGGAATCAGTATGACCGGGTACGATTTTGGCATTATAGGGGGGTGGGTCTTGTCATGGAGTGATGGAAGGATGATTACAACAATACCCTTTTATTCTTCAGCGAGCAGTTCACTTGCTATTACACAAAACTCCACGACATATATACGACTTGCCTTCCGAATATTCAGTCTCTTGACCCTTGCTGGCTTCACGAGGGCAAGGCACACCTTCAACCTTACACAAGTCCCCGCAGTTGAGCTCTGGCTGACCATGATATGGGAAATTATTAGAAAGGGGCGTTTGTGTTTTTCTACGAGAAAACCATCCAGTGAGGACCGTTACGATTTTTAATTTTCACAGTATTATCCCCAAATGCACATACTTTGTACTATACTATTCTATAATGAGAAAAAGGAGAGGAATGTCGAACTTCGCATTGGAACAGAATTGGAACGACCACGTGGTGGGCAAGGCAAGGCGATCTCTTCTTTTACCATGTTTTGGTTCTCCGGACACTTCATCTCGGTTGCTTACAACAAGGGAATGAGGCAGTACACGTAAAGGATAGAAGTACTGAAAAGGATCACTAGTGATAGAAGGCAAGGTACTGGCCGGAACAGTATATTAGTTAACCTTAGACACTCAAGAACAATACCATGGTCGGCTCAAAAGTAACTCCTTCTCGTGGGTCTCTCACACATACGCGAAAAGTGACAAGCATGAGCACCTTTTTTTCGATGTCACTTACACCCTCGTTGGAACCGTGCCGAAGAAGGTATTAGCTCCGTTGGCTGATGGATGCTGGTCAGGTACTTCTATTCTTGGTCAAAAACCAAATGTATCTCGACTTTGTTGCCATGGTGTTCGAAGGGATGACATGGCATTGCTTCTCTTAGTGTAATGCTTTCTGTGCACCCAAATCGAGAGAATAATTGAGTCTGATGGCAAAACCCCCAACAGTATCGGTGTGAGTGTGCGTGTGCGGGAGGAAAAGCGGCATGGCAAGGGGAGGGGAGGGGAGGCGGCGGGGGCGGTTGCAACAGATCGATGCATCTTCACAAGTCGCCAAAACTTCCATCTATACGCAGGATTCCATAGTGGCTCAAGTCCCGCCCCTTGTATAACGCTAAGTAGTGTTCTGGATACGCTTAAGATAGTCTGCAGTTGTCCAAGCAGTGGCAAATAGTTAACAGCCCCCAATCTGGCCTGAACAGGCAGCAAACTCGAGGCTGATGCCAAAGATATAGTGCATAACCGAAAAGAGTGTTGTGATCGCTTTCGAGGCTCCGGATGCCCCTCCGACAGGGGGGTGATGCGGGTGGCGGACGTTCTATTTCGTTGCCGGGGAAAGGCGGGACGACAGGCATGAGTTGTGGCGATACATCGGTGGCTTGTTAACCCTGCATCAGTCAAAGATGCATGGATGGGAGTGCAAATATATCAAACAATGCACGCTACGATATAGTATTTTCGCTTCGCCTTCCTTCGATCGAGCTGACAAATTACAGACTGCTCACAATCGGGTTTGGAGGACCAAGAGCCCGGGACCTGGAATAGGGAACGATAGATCCAGCTCCGTGGGAATGGGACATAGTTTGCGGGATGTTGCACCAGGGTATGCGCTGACAGGGCAGCACCGGCTGCGACTCTGGTTGGCTGAGCAAGTCTTGCTGCTCCAAACATAGTAAGATTTGCGCTATCTACGGATAGGGCTGGTGCAATGGACAGTCAAGTGCTTACTGAATGAGAAGGCAGAGAATCGGAAGAGCGGCTCCTCTTTTGCAGAGAGCCAGCAGTGGGATGATCGGGTTCTGGAGGGACACAGCAGATTTCGCCCCACCCCTTTCTCTCCCTCTCCTCTTTTCGAAGGGAAGAATCCTCGTGCTTTGGAACTGTTCCGGTTCGCTGCCGAAGACGAGTTGAGACCACAGAAAAGATACCGTGCGTCTGCGGCACACGCGGCGGCCTTGTTGTTAGAGGAGATGAAACCTTCAACTGCCGGGAGGAAGCGGCGCAAGATCCTTGAAAAGACGGGGCTCGCCCGGCAAGACCCACGGCCCAGAATCCCCCTCGGGGCCGGGACTTCCAAGCTCGCCTAGGTATTTGCGGCGAGGCAGATATCCCTACTTCTTTGGTGTTGTACAAAGCAGTGTACACTTGACATGGGTAAGGTGTTAAGTTTTTAGGTGGCGACGATGGGGGGGCCAGAGCCGGAATTTGGCCCCTTCGTCCATCAGTTGTTTAGGTGAGTATCAACTCGTGTCACTACGCCGCTGGGGCAATCCGGATCATCAAGGCAGAAACCGATCCGCGAACTTTTTGCCAGGTAGCTGTCGGTAAACACACACCATCACACCGGGCGTGCAGTTGGCACTGCCTCCTGGAGGTAGAAGATGACTGCATCGCGAGGCTACTTACGCACAATGAAGGTCGACGATAGCAAAGTAGAATCATGCAAGAAGGGTGGCGGTAAAGTTACACAATGCTTCCAGGTTGACTCACTCGTTGCAAAATGAGTTTTAGCTTGAGTTATTTCTGTCGATCAAAGACCATATGAATGCGTAAACTACGGTTCCGCGGGTGACTGCGCAACAAGGCAACATCACCAATTATAATATGAGCAGGCGAGTTGCTAAGGTCTTTCCAGGATAGTCATAAGACCAATGTCTTGTGTAATTGAGCCCAGGTAGTGGCTCTAAATTATGGAAGCGTTCGAGATGATCGAACCTGGTATGGAAGTAAACACTCAAACGGCCTTTGAAGTCATGAGACAAGTGTACCGCAGTATCGTCATTTACGGTGGTAGTCTTTAGCGGTATGGCCACAAGATTGGTACAGGGTTAAGGGCAGCTGAGCCCGTAGAAGGTGCCAATGACCAGGAGAAGCAGCACCATGTCGAAGGCTCATGTACGTCTCTGCAGCTTCTGCATGAGTACGGACTTAAGTTCTACGCAGGCAATAGTCATACTTGACTCGAGTGTACTGCCGGTAATGGGTGTGCCGCTCAAGTTGAATCATGATGCTTTCCCTGAACAAGCTTTCACCGAGCCTCTAGATCGTTGTTACACTCGTTCTGAGAGCGTAAAAACTAACAGAAGAGTGTTTGATTGGTCTGAGGCGCGTGTGAATTCGAGAGTTGAAGCCTGATACGCCTCTACTCTTCAGCCAGTCACAGCTATTATTGATTTATACGAACAGGCAGTGTGGCGAGGATTTAACATGTCACCTCTATATCCTTCGGAGATATTATCCTCCTAGAAGTCGGGCAACAAAATACAGATCTTGTGACGGCGGGGTGTAGAGACAACCTCTGTGCATTTGGGATCTGACCCACTTCTGGTAATGAGGAAACATGTTATAGTACAGAGGCCGGTATTTGTCAAGTGATTTCCACCACCACACGAAAATGAACAGAAAAGAGAAAGGCTTAGAGAACTCTCAAGAGTAGCAAGCACGAGGAGGACTCCCATCGGGTAACAGTCTACGGCCTCCAGACCTACATAGTGCTGTGCCGTTAGTAATATGACGTACCTGATCCCTCCCCGCCGGGGGTGTAAGTCAGCTTCGGCTTCGGCGTCACTGCCCTACAAGGCTGACGTGGGCTGTGGTCGGAAGCATGTCATTCTATCTGCCGGGCGTAAGGCGTGAACCATCTACTACCACAAGTCTAGACTCATTGCCATGGATTTGCGTAAGCATTCTGCAAACATTCGGCGTAAGTATGATAAGTAAAGTGTAAGTATAGTTATTCTCCGTTCGACATGTGCAAGTGGAGTTGACTTTGCCGAACGACGAATTGGGGGAAAAAAAAAAAGATTGGTAGAGAGCACGCAGGATTACGACGCTCGATCAAGATCATGTCACCATAGCCGAGGGACTCTACGAATATTGTGATTTTCTGAGAAAAGTTAGCACAAGCAAGCTATAGTGGGTGTTGTAAGTTGGACGGCATGCCGACGCGAACACTAACATTCAAGAATGTAATGGCCATATGCGGCTGACCTGATGCAGCCCCTTGAAGCTTCTCGTCAGGTAATAGGATGGATCTAAGCGATCTGATATCCCAGGGCGACTCTGCAGGCCTCCAACAACCTAGTCCAGCTCAAAACCACCCCTGACTTGGTGAGATTAACGGTAAACTCTTTTCATCGCAGCGCCGCCAAGACCCTGACCACAGCAACCCCACACCATAAGCGCTTCATGCTGCTTTGCAGCTCTACACTACCAGGTTTTACTGCTTGCTCGCCTGAGAAGTCTAAAAAGTCCACACCGTTGAGTTAGCCGCAACCGGTTGACGCGCGAACGTTCCGCTTCATGGGTCACGAACTAGAGGCAGGATCAAGGAACAGGGGACAAGGGACAATGGACAAGGAGCAAGGGCACAGGGGAGAGGAGCCTACTGCACGGTTTCTCATTAATGAAGCTAGAGACTATGTTGAACCCTGCGATACTATCGAAAAATCCTCCCTAGAATACTTTGTGTGGCTGGCACCCAGCCTCATCTAGCAGTGACTCAAGGATAAGGGGAACACAGAGAAGATGGCTCATGGAACAACGGAAGGATCACGAATTAAGCGCCGTGGATTACCTGTGCATGTAGTGGCTTCGGAGCCGTCTTCCCTGAGCAGGTGGGATATGGCCATTGGACTGCGGTTCATTGCTGAGAAGGGATGTTGGTGGATCCTCACGTGCAAGTGTCAACGTTCCGGCCTTTCCAGTAGCACCGCCGTGGGTGAAGCATAATACATACATACATAGGTAATCACGCTCGGCAATAGCGTAGCAGGCTATTGCTAGCCCTTTTTGCTTTATTTTTGGTAAAAGTGAAACAAGGAAACAAGAAAATGCAATTGAAAGTGGTCAGCGATGATATCAGTGCGTCAGTTGATGTATGTCTCCGCATGTCGCTGCCTAAGGGCGGCCACTTTTTCACTTGCCGGAAGTGATGGGGGTGACGATTGTAAACGTTTGACGACACCCGCAACGGCGTCTCCGGTCCTCAAGGGCTAGGGATGCCGGAAGAGGTCCACCGGTTTTCTGACAGCAGCAAGCTCTCCCGCATGTCCCCACCGAAAACACCCTGTCACGAGAGTTCCAGGGCCTGGGGGGGATACACAATGGCAGCAGCAGCGGTGGGCTGCGATGCATGTACTGTAATATTCCAGGGTACTCCATAAAACACTACGGGAGAGGAGGCAGAGAGGGACGAAAGAGAGAGATCAGACAGCCACGATTGAGGCGCAGTGGGTAGGGGAGATATGCCACACAGGGACGTCACCCCCACCACCACTACCTCCGGGGGTCCGCGGGTGAGAGTGGGCTCACCTTGAGGTACAGTAGGCCCCGTTGCCTCGGGACAGTTTTGCGCAAGGCCAGCGTTGGGGGGAACAAGGCGATTGGGCAACTCGCGAGGCCACAAGTAGCGTAGGTCAACGGTCAAGGCCGTTTCGCCAATAGCGTGCTGCGCGGCCGCGCAAAAGGTGCTACTGCAAGTGAGAGCGACGATACCCATTTATCGTTCTCCCTACAATGCGCGCTACGCTGCTTTCACCAACGCCTGCCTCCATATGGCAATGAGGGGAATAGAGAGAGCTCACTGCACTGCGCGGAAGCGGAGACAGGAACCGCTGTCCTGATCCGCTAGGCAGACTCGATTGTCTTCTTTTACCTCATCTCTTAATTCGGGGGGGTTTTTTTTTTTTTTTTTTTTTTTTTCGGTGAGCAGTGGTACCAAATGCACGAAGATGCGCGGTGCAGTAGAAGCGATGGGCACGGGATTCAGAGACCTGCGACTATAGACGGCACATGGCTGGCTGCGTCCTCCGTTTTGGGTGCGCACCTCGAAAGAACCCCTGTCGGTCTCAGAATGCGGTGCAACCAGAGCTGTTCTTTCGAAGGACTGGGCCGCGGCAGCGGAGACCGGCGGCATTTGGCTATTGCTTCCTCCAAGTCTGCCTTGTATGCACGAACTGTAATCCACAAAAAATAAGATGTTCCCCAAATGGTGCCTGCCGGTGACTAACTCGGAGGTTGTTGTCCATTGACCAAGAACTACCAATTACTGAGGCTAGATCGTCCGCCCGTCCGCCCCGTCCGCTGCAGCCCCAGAGAGAATCGTCACGAGTGAGAAGGGGTGTGAATATACATATGCGATTCACCCTTCGTGTTTCGTGAGTGCATAGAATAGTCTGCATTCGCTCCCTGGTCAGATCAAGGCCAAAGTCGCGGCCAAGGTTAAGGCCAAGGTCAAGGTTAAGGACAAGGGCCACTTTTTTGGTCCTTTCGGCTATCTGGGTTTGATGTGGCCCGCCGGGAGACCTTCATCGTAGGGCAGGACCAGGGGACCCAGGCGTCTGGTCAGGGTGGGAAGCCACGGCGATCATGGCAATCATAGTACTGGCAGATTGGCCCATCGGAGAGATTGGCAGACTGTCACATCGAGATGGTCTAAGACATACAGATTCATGCAATCGTCCAGTCTACATCCGGTCTCCTGCGCTTGTTATTGGGCGAAGACCGAGTTGACGGGTGGGTGGGGCAACCGTACACCATGTGGATGAGCCCGGTCGTTTTGATAGCGTGGATGGTGGTCCACTCAGCTTGCTGCTGTGATCGCGGGTCGACGCTGGAGGTGAACACGGCTTATACCGAACTCAACTACGGGGTCTAATAAGTTAGCACTGCTAGCTTCCGCCAGTCCAGCGAAGCTTCCCAAGGTCCGTGGTCGTGGGCCATAGCTCCCAGTGGTGTTGCTACGAAAACTTCCCATTTGACTGCGTAGGTAAGCTTGTGAAGAGAGCATTTTCCCCTTGGGTATCTCCTCCTGTCCGAGACCTATAGGACACCAATGCTGAAGCAAGTCTACGTCTCCCGCATACCTACCTATGTATGTAGTTGCATACCTTCACAATGTACTGTATATGCCTCTACAGCTATGTACCTAGCTCTCTATATGGTTCCGAGATGTGCTAGGCTAAGAGGGGGTGGTTCGTAACCAACCCACGTTTTACACCCTTATGTTAGTCTATATTAGTCTTAGGAGGTGCATTTCTTTATGTTTCATGATGGTCTATATGCAGAGTCCTAATTATTACATCCGAGGTACTTTTTTTTTTTTTTCTTCTCATAGCTTTTTACATTGATCGGAGGGAAAAAGCAAATGAGGTATAAAGATATTTCTGGTCTCCGGTCTTCCGTACGCCGGCCAATGGTGTGGCTGGGAGGCCTTGGTTACCAGCCCACCCATGCTTGCACAGCCCTACCAGTGACTGCACTAACGAATGTTTTAGTTTGGGACCACGCCCACTGCGGGCGAGCATTAACGTCAGCACCAGGCACCGCTGAGCCATTTTGGGAAAAACACAGCTAAATCCAGCATCGACTAGAGTGCCGGTACATACTGCACTACATCCAGTGTAGACAGGTACCGAAGCATCAAGTTAACTAGCGCACCTTGCTTCAATTGGGATCACGCACATGGGAGATCATTGCCCTCGCAGGTAGCTAAAGCGCAATGCTGCCGAAGATGTTCGCTGAATTTATCGAGGGTCGGAATCTGGTGACGAAACGCCTAGAACCTCGAATTGGGATCTGGTGTCCGTCTCACGGTTACACCCCGTCGAGAGCATCATCAATCGTCCATGACCCTGGGAACCCGTTTTCATTTTTGGAAAATGGTCCTTGCTGACCACCTCGGCATGCCCCTCACCCCCGGTCGGTACCGTGCTGTTTAACCCTTGGCAGCAGCTGGTCTAGGATGTGAGCTACCACAGCAGTACGACTAGGATAGGTGAACAGAAGCGCGGTGCCGCGCTATGGTTCATTGATGGTAGGGGATATCCATGCAATAAGTGTCACTTATTAGCGGGATGGGATGACGTTTTGAACTACACCAGCCACATGTTTCTTTACTACAGTAGGAGTTTTAAGAGGACTGCTGCCCCATTGATTCGCCATGGTCAAGTAGTAAGACAGTAGGTTAGTTCTCTTATTTCCAAGTGACATATAACATTAGCCACAAAAACAAAGGCGGTTTACATCGATATTAGATAACAGTCCGCAGCTCTAGTGGCAAACGATCTATTTTAACTGTATTCTATTTGTATAACCATTCAAATTATGCTTGACGTCTGTATGGACCACCTTTGTACGTGCGTAGTAGACACATTATTTAGTGTACGTGCATACTGGGGAGGTGCAGTTCCATATCCGTATGCGTGTCTACAAAGATTGCGGTAGAACTCTGGATTGCTCCACATTCCACTGTCCTGACCATGCAGGTACCTTAAGGCTACGCAGGTTTGTAGACAGCAGTATGTGATGCTGGTTTATGCAGCCCTGTATGTAGTCGGACGACAGTTCTAGTTGGGTGCCTTGTGGACTCTTTCACATGGGTTCCGGACGGTAAAACTGCAGAGGATCTATTTGCAGACAACGGACCCAAGAAAACCCCCCCGGCCATGCACCCTGGGAGTAAGAGAGCGGTGGGCGAATGCAGATTGGTGCATATCCGTACGGTTACCTCCTCCAGGTTGCAAGTCCAGTGGATCTCTCTGTTCCCAAGCCCACAGCCTTGTAGCGCTAGGCCTAGTGATCACCCGGCACTGCTGTTCTGCAAGGCCTTCCGGGGGGGGGAGGACAGCCTGTCGCTGTTTATTCTTTTTTTCTTTCCGACCTTTTTTTTTTTTGCTTGAGCTCACACAATCGGTACCCCTCCACACCCCCCCACCCCAATTAAAAAAAGGATGGTATGACTCTCACGTCCAGTTGATGATGACAGTTCCCACACAGCATTTTGTTCGCTCCCAAGCCTTTCCCACCCCTCCCCTACCATTCTCTGTTCCTTTTCCCACCCCCCACCCCCCTTAGCAGCCCTTCTGCTCGCTCAGGATGGGCCGTTTTGGTCGTACGCAGGACCATCAGCCGCCAGCGGCACCCACACATTACAGGCAGCACCCCACTTTTAATTCATCTCACCTGAGAGCCCGGTAAACGAGCGTAAACCCTCTAGAATGGGGTGGTATATCCATTTTCTACCTCTGCACCTCTACCCACTCCCCGGCGCTGGGGCTTAACTCATCATGGACAGGTACCTGGTGCCCTGCGCCATCATAGCCCTTGTACCCTTTTTTTGACCTGCATAGAACTGCATCCACCGGCTTGCAGCCTTAGTCAACTGCCACTGGCTTGTAAGATTCTGTCGTCACTGCTGCCTTCCAGCGGCCTCTGAAGTAGCTCGTCGCTCCCAGGCTCCAAGGGTATAAGGCTGATGCCGTCTGCTTCTCAGTCATGAAGTGCTTGCCTCCGACTCACTCGTCACCTGCCCATTCTCTACCAATTGACGTTTTCCTTTTGTGTCCGTCCCAAGGTTTGCTTTGCTGTTTAGTTTCTATTTCTTGCGATCCTATATTATCCCCTGTTTTGTCTACTATTTCCTCCTTGTCTCGGTCACCCTCCCACCTCCCTGGCATACCACACACTGAGAAGCAAAGACCAACCAACCAAACAAGATAATCACCTCGAAACCACTTACACCACCGGAAGAAAGGAGAAAAATAAAAACATATAACAAAAAAGGAAAGAAAACACCCAAGAACGAACAACCAACTTGCCACTTCGGCCACCATATAATTCGATACATTGATCCCACGCCACGCCTGTGACAATGTGCTATCAGGTGGTTGAGTTGTACTCTGCCTGCCGCTGCTTGTACTATCAACACGCAGTAGACCGTTGCGCTGCCTATGGTCGCCCGGGCCACGGCGTCACGAGACGGACGATCCTCGTGGGTTATGCCTGCCAAGACCACTCGCAATCAAGTTACCACGGGTCATACTCTGAACAACCGAATTACTCAGACTCCGGCTATCACAGCGGGCACTCACACAAGAGCTCCCGCCGCCACTACCGGTGAAAAGTATTGTCTTCGGTAGTGGGTTGCTGTGCCTGGCATTCTCCCCCGCTCGAGAGATTCAGCCATGGAGATTGGTTCTCCTACCTCTCCTCGTTCAGGCCGATGACTCCAATGTCCTCGCGCCGACTCTCGCAGCTGTCGTTGCTACTCGTGGGCCATGACCGCATCATGTCGTCGTCGCCTCCATCGACGGCCCCATAACGCCCTGCTCCACACCGGCAACGCGCCGTCATGTTGTACAACAACCTCCCCTCTCTGAGAATGACATCAGCCAGGCAGCTCTTATCGAAGACAAAGAGACGAAAGAGGCGCAATTCAAGCCGTACGGACGTCGCATGGATCCAACGTTTTGGAATAGTGAGGGAGAGTTTGTCGCTATCTGCCTCCCTGCAAAAACGACTCTCTCTTTCCCTTATTATTCCACTTGCACCAAGCACGACTATTACGACTTGACGCCCGGAATATCTTGGACGATTTCTTCCTTGTTTGACTCTTAGCATTGGATTTCCTACAGTGTTAGCATAGCGCCGGCGAGCGGTTTTCAGAATCTCTTTTTTTTTTTTTCTGCATTGGGACACAGGAGGTGGATGACATCCGGGCTTAATGGCGAGAGGTGTCCTCGCCCACTACGACGAAAAGTTTTGGACGAGACGACGACTATGGATTTGAACGGTCGGGTTACCGTTGAAGGTCTTCTTTTTCATTTCCTCCTCTCCATTTTCTTTATCAATGGATGAGTGCATAGGGTAAGGGTTCATGCATGGTGCTGGGACGGGATATACCAGGCGTTATGACGGAAAACTGGGTTAGGATGGGCTTCATAAACGCAGGTCAGGATTATCTGTTTCTTCATTTTGTTATTATTTTTTTTTGGTTTTGTCTCATTTTTCTTCTCGCTACCCTCAACTTTATCTCTTCTCTGTTTCTCTCATTTTCCTACTTTGTCTCTACACATTCTGAGAGTGGTTTCTGTGTAACACCAAATGTGTCCGACCTGCTCTGGTAGCAGCTCATGTACTCTTTAGTCTTCATGGCAGTGCTGATGGCCCCCGATGGAAGAATGCTGGAAAGGGCAACTGGCTTTTGTCCTGCAGGACGTTCTCACATCGGGTGCATTGGAGCTGCTTGAACTCGCTGGATCAGGGTTACTTCAAGACAAACACTATTGTTCATTTGATACTGAGTCCGTCTGGCCACGGACGCAGCATCAATCTCTATCTAGAATTGGCAACTCTCACTGAGTAAAAACAGGAGAAGGATCAGTACGCCTGGGCGATACATGATAGTCATACAAATCAAATAATCAATATTTCAATAAATAATGTGTTGTCCTAAAACGTTCAGAGATTCTCAGGCTGAAGTATAAAAGGAGAAGGGTATAAAAAACACTCGACGTGAAATCAAGTGCTTAAAATGACTAGGCTGCGATACCACCAGCAAGCAAATGCCAAAGGATTGCAAACCCAAGAGTCCTATCTCGACATTTACCCCCTTTATATAAGGTGATGATGTGAGAAATTGCTGGCAGTTGCAAAGTATAAGAAAAAAGGATGTGTCTAGCCAGGTGATGTTAGGGATAACGATGGTTATATATGTCTTTTCTCGATAGGGGCCGATTGGTTTCAGAGTGTCAAGTACCGTAAGGGCTATGAGACTTTTTCCTTTTAGTTTTACGAAATTGCAAAATTCTGCCTTGGTCTAAAGTCTTAGTAGCGAGGGAGTGACATTCAGCCCCCCAAAAGTGATTCATTGGCGATAGGCACTGTCACGAAACCCGACAACCAGGATAACCGGGAGACAGGGAACAGGGTAAAGAGGGTGTGGAGGGGGAACGAGGAGGGGGCCAAAAAAAGAGTCAAATAACACCTCGCCGGATGGCCCCTCTCCCCCACAGATGTTTTATTGACACTCCAGGGGGGAAGCAGCAGGAGGATTACATGCATGTACTGTACAAGATTCGGGTAGCAAGGGCAATTCTTCGTGGTAGGACAAAAACTAGTAACTGATGTGGAAGGGGTGAGCGCGGAGGTCGTGATACGTAAGTAGTAGGTTACAGGGATTTGCACGTGCGAGACTCGAAGCGAAGGCCCCAAATAGTCTCGGCGAAATTAGAGCCGGAAAAGGGGAGGTATCACTCCATTCAACGTACTACGTACTATGTAGAAATCGGCCTCCAGCATCCCCACGTCTGAGCTGGGCTGGGCTGGGAGAGTGTTTATTGATTTTATTTTACCCTAATGGAAACTATTTTTAGAGATAACGAAACTAAACTAAACTAAACTAAACTAAACTAAACTAAACGGGCCACTGGGTTCGGTAGTTTAAACTCACCTTGGGCCTGAGCCTCAAGTATTGAAAAAGGGGGGTGGAGGGCACGCGAGCCGCGCTTGTGTGACATAGCTAACCGCAAAAGCTTGGCATAAAAGGTACAGCCTTTTAATTGATCGTAGCTTATGGAGATATTTGGGGGATGGGAGATGATGCGCGATATTGCGGGCGGTTCGCTTCTGCATCTCCCTCCTGTACTGTGTAGGCGTGTGCACGGTTCTTGAGGTCTTAGCTCATACCCTCCCCTCCCTCACCCTTGCGCTGCCACCAATTTTCTTCTTTCCCAGAGGCCGCCCAGACGCCATAGCCGCTTTTGGCGCCTTTGGACAGCCCATACTTGAACAGCCGCGGGCGACAAGGATGCGAATGGGTAGGGAGTCCAGCAGGGTTCGGCTGTAGAATTCCGTGGCGCTTTGCCTTTCGCGGCTAGGTTGGGGTCCAAATTTGGATCTCACATGCATGCATGCCAGATGATTTGTAGTAGGACTCTTGAGCGAAAAAAAAGGGCCGGTGACAGACAGGGGGAAAGGGGGGGGGGTTCCTACTACCATTGCTACAGTACTACAGCTTCGTTTGGAAACTCTTACCCTCCCCGCCCGAAATATGCGCATCACTTCCACGGAGACCAGGCTTGTGACGTTTGCTGACGGCCGTGAGCCAAAAAATTTTTTTTTTTTTTTTTTGAGAACTCTTGTTTTGCTTTTCCACCCCTCCAAGCTCCACTCATAGCCAGTCCGGTCGGCCGGGGCTTGGAGGGCGAGAAAGCTGCAACCGGGCGTTTCCCATCTACATACACTGGGGGGAAAGAGACTGCGTGACCTCTCAAAGTCTCCAAAAGGCGTACGATCGGATGTGACGGACCACGACGGGCTGCCATTCAAGTTCCATTCGGGTCTGTCGGACAGCGTGAGGCCGCGCAATGCTTCGTAGTTGTGAGTGGCATCTAACGAAATACATACATCATTCCGCGACGTACGTGTAAATGCCGGCATATCGCTCGCCCGCCGCTCGGGTCCCTCAGGGCGATGATTGCGTGCGCAGCAGCCTGCCGAATGCCACCTGCTCACCTGCTCACCTGCACCGACAGGAGTTATTATTGGAACGCCACCCATCCCGCATACCTTTCCGCCATCATCGCAGATTTATTCCCTAACTTACTCAACTTGAAAGTCGGCGTGTGCATATTCGGGAAACAAACGAGGGTATGTATGCCTTGTTCGGCCAGTTTAACACTGCCTGCATTCAAACTTCCCAGGCTTAAGTATTACTCTGGGTACATATATTTGTACAAATCGGGGATAGATTTCCCGATCCAGTAAGATTGCTTCGGCTATACAATTATAGAAAATAGACGGCATCCAACTGAGTGAAGGGGTTTCGTATTAGCATCGATGCTGCGAGATGGCCACGAAAAGTAGTAAGCCTAAAGAGAACTCGCCTCGCCGAACCATGGCGAAATGTTTATTTTCAAATGACGATGCCTCACTGCTCCCTTCGCGGGGGCTTTCCACCGCAATAGAAGATGCAGGCTTTATTCAATGGTCGAGTGAAACGTATAATCAACCCGTGTGGTTGACCTCGAGGCCAGAGGGCGGTTTTGGTTCGTGGAAACACAACACCGTCCATCAAATGTTATTGGTTGTGAGGTTTCGCCCCAACAACAAATTTAATGCAGGAGATAAACAGACTCCTACGGCCATCATTCTCAGATACTCAGCATGCCAAGTTGGTGGTGCGGATTACTAACCAAAACACCGTTCTCTGCTCCTGCAATTTCCTCTGCCATCTTCTACCTCAGCCTTCACGCAATATTGCCACAGGATGTGTTAATTTACCAAGAGCGAGTAAGACGTGTTGAATACTTGTGTCATTTTGGATGCTGTATAGGACTAAGATGGTTCTTTTGCTTTGCCCAGTGGCTGCGCCTCGCCTCTGAAGGAATAAGCCACAACCGTCTAATATCAGCTTTGGATATTTCCCCTGGGGTTAGCACACACCACTTCGCCCATTCGTTCAGCATGCCGCCACGATTGGGACACGGACGGCAGGCAGGCACACCGGGGAGAGAAGGCAAGGCGGAAATCCCCACTGTGCGTGGCTCCTCTTAAACTTCCTGATGAATTTCCTCTCTAGGTAAACTCCCCCTCTTTTGTTGTTCCTACGGAAGTAAAGCTGGGGGAACACGCAGGAGTTCGTCGCTGCGCCACTTAACCCGCCGGTTCGTCCAGGGGGGGTGGAACTAGATTCCTCCTCGTTCCCCTACTTGTGAACGGGATGTCTGGACCTCTGGTCCACATTGATGCAGCGCGGCTAAGATGGGGTGCACCGTTGCCTATTGTGGGGATCTTGGGTTAATGATAACAGAGCTTGCTCTGCATCGTCCATCAAGAAATCAAATCCAAATCAATAGCTGATAGTGGAAACATACGAGAGCTATTGCTGGGATACCAGTATGGTTCAACCCGTGTCATATGGGACAGGTTTTGAAGGGTTGAATACCTACCTACCCAGGTAGGTAGCCAAGTCTATGGCGTATCAAAAGATTATACGCTAACTTATGCCCAATTGTGCATAGCATTCTTTTTTTTTAATAAAAAAAAAGAATTTAACTTTTTGTTTTTACAATTCATGTCCGCGGCACGGTAGAGACACCGAGTCTTCCATGTACAGATTCTCACTGGCATGACCAAGATATTGATGTGCTTAAGCGAACTTCCTCACGGGTTCTTATCGTAAATACAGTAGTGACTGTTGTGATACGGAACATCCCTAGCTGATGTCATGAATGTATCTGGCAGAACGGTACTGTATTGCATTTTCATTCATTAGTCTACGTTAGGACATTTCGCTACCCCACTTCTGCCGTTTTTGGCAAACGCGCTTCCCCGACGCGTCTTCGGTACATCAAATGATGTAACTACTGCTTCTCCGCCATCAGAGATCAAATCGGGCTTTTAATTGAACGACGCCGTGTAGACGGTAAGTCAAATCGTTTTTGGTGGCCTGGGAAGACCTGGCATGGATGTCTTAGCAACCCTCAATGATTCCCACGTCACCAAGGGTTACCAGGAGACCTCCCAGTGCTTCGCAACATTCTAAGACCCTTATCATTTCCAGGCCCGCAGTGCTGCACCTGGTTCTCTGTATACGCCTTTGAAGCCCGGGCACCGATAAGCCTCAACGAAAGTCCAGCATCTGGGGAGAAAGTATAGGTTCGCAGACCGCAAAACCGCGGCCAGCGTGGGAAAGCCACCGACGATGCCCCCCAACGCTCGTCTGGAATCAGCCAGATCTCACTACAAAGCCGGCAACTTTGTAGAAGCATCGCTCTACTTCAGACAGGTGAGCTGCACGCCTAGCTGGCGATGTGCCCATCAATGCATTATGACATGGCTGATTTGGATCTGAATCCCTCTTACCTACTCGTAAAGGTGGTGAAAAGCTGTTCTTGTGCGGCGGGTAAGCCTAATAAGCTTTGCAGCTGCAGAGACCTTGTTGCTGCCTGTGAAGAGCGCTCGCTCAAGGATGCACTGCGCAAGCCCTGCAAGTGTATCCAGCGTGCCAGCCAGCGGTGCACCGAGGAATCTCACATTGCTGCGCTCAGCTCGCTCGTGGCAGTGGCAACGAAGCTAGGTGACCATGATCTCAGCCTCATATATGCGCAGAATCTTGTGGCGCTGTCTCCGAGAGAGCCAAAGGTAAGACTGTGTATATATACATAATATATCTACCGCTCTATCCACCTTTTGACGATGTGGATCTCTTGACTGAGAAAACACGAGCATAGGCATATTTGCGGCTAGGGCAAAGTCTCCGACTCAAGAACCAGTATTCTGCGGCTCTTGGTGCCTACGAAGAGGGCATCGTTATCGTAGGACAGAAGCGCCCTGACCACCCAGATCTGAAAGTGCGTGCTTCCCTGTTGCGAGAATGGCCAATGGAATCTCACAATAACATAGATAATACGCGAGCAAGTTGATGCTGTGCGTAAGCAGCTGTCAAAAGGCGATCCGTTTCTCGTCCTGCCTCGAGAAATCGTGGTCAAGATACTTGATCATTTGACCACTCGCCAACTCTGGTATGCTACAGTATCAATTGTCTTCTCGCGCTTGACTTATTCGTTATCTGAGAAGCCTCCCCAGCGTAAACGTTTTGAATTCTAATGACTTTACAGCCGTTGTTTCCGGGTTTCTAAGGGGTGGAAACAATTCCTGGAAGGATCTGCTGCGAGTGCTGTGTGGTCCTACTCCCAGCATTACGATGTTGAACCCAGGTCTGGTTTTGGAGCCAACTCCAAGAAGATCAGACCGGATCATATGAAAAAGCTCCTTTACACCTTCCCAGGCGGACGACTCAAGTCACTACGGATAGATGACTGCAGAGCGTTTGGTCTCATTGGCACCAAGTTTACTCTTATGTGGCGCATGTGTCCTCAGCTAGAACATCTGTATTTAGGCGGGCAACTTGCAGATTTCGGAAATCTGCCACCACCAGAGAAGCTTCCAAGCCTGATATCTCTCTACTTGAGCCCGCAGATGCGTTTGCCCCGAGCGTATCTGGAACGCATCTTAAAAGCTTCCGAAGGCACGCTCGAGGAACTCGCGGTCATGGACTATCCAGATGCATCGATTTTCAATACCCAGATGGATTCGATGTCATGGTCGTCGCTGCCTAGACTTCACACTTTGCGGATTGCCTGCAATTCACCCAAGCTATTTGTTGATGTCGTAAGTTGCCAGCTCTACCGCTTAAAATTGTTCGCTGTTCCCAACTGAGTGTCCCCTGCAGGAGAAGATTATGCTTCATACGCCAAATGTCCAAACAGTATGGATAGATAGCTTGGTCATGTCACGGGAGAGAGAGAATCCCATACCGGAAGGCCCTCTCTGGCCACATTTGCAACGGATAATCATGGGTGCAGAATCTAGAGCAACTCCAAATTTTGTATTCCCCTCGCTCTCCGAATCCCTAGTGGAGCTGGTGGTAGAGAACCAGTGGATCCTCGAGCAGTGGCTTCCCGATTCTAGCGAACTTGACACAACGGACACTCCTGGTCTTGCCGTGGTCCAGCTCTTTGAGACCCAGCGGGCTGCAGATAGTGCTACAAGAGTTGTTCCTCCATTCACAAGACTCCAGAAGCTGGCGGTTAAGGGGCGATACCCGCTGTCTCCGGCGGCGTTCCGGGCTTTGGCCGAGCCAGCCGTAAAGAGCGGGACCCTGCAACACCTCAGCCTGTCCCCTTTCCCGTGGGCGGCGACGAGGAGCCACCCCCGCGATGGCAATCTCGCCGCCTGGCTCAAGTGCGAGAGCCTATCTGCCCTAGCAGTTAGCGGACTCGTCGGTGAGGTTGGCCGCCACGTTGAGAGCGCGGACCAGTCTCTCATCGATCTCGTAACCCTGTTCCCCAAGCTACGGGCGCTTGACATTGGCAGCGAGACCGTGGCACCCTCGACCTTGGGCCGGATCATCGAGACCTCGGGCGGTGCGCTCACGCTCTATCACCAGCAGGGCGCAAGCATGCTAAATCTAAAGACCTGGGCGCGGTCCACAGGTGCTGATGTCATACACGGTTCCTTACCTGGGTGAACCGACCATAAGCAACCACTACGGGTCAAATAGGAGAGCGGCACTGCTGCATAATTGTCCCGTCTAGGTAAACTGGAGGTAGCCGGGGAGGCAGCAACGTAGATCGCAATAATATAAACCCAAATCTCGACATTTCCTAAATTCTGATAGCAAGAAATATGGGAATCGGAGCTTTTAGATGCTAGATTGCTGTAAAAACCTTGGTTGAATGACAAATTTAAGTGTTACAAGATTATATATTATAGAGAAACCTTTATATACCATCACTGCCAGCTATCTCTTTGCCACGGCAGATATGGGATCAATCCCTTCGTTTTCCCTCCCCTAGTAAAGAACTTCGACTTTTCATAGTGACGAATCGTAAAGTATCTATTGCAATCGTTAAAAAGAAGAAAAAAAGATGCAAGTTATCAAGAATTCCAAGAAGAAAAAAAAATGTTCATTAGAAAGATAAAACCCCCTAGAATCCGAAACTCCTCATTACAGCCGTCATGATTATTATAACCCCAGGGCCGCTCACTTATCCCCCGCCGTATGCAGAAAAAATGATAAAAGCGCCTTTGCCACGCTGATAATCATGGCATCTCACTTGTACAGACAAACCCCTCCACCTTTCCCATATCCCGATCCCAGTGTATCTTCTCTCGTCGGGTGTGCGGAATTTTCTTTCTTTTCTTTTGCGACTTGAGTGTAGGATGCAATCAAAATTTTAAATTTTTTTCATCCTGCTCATTTCGCTGGGCTCTCCGGACCGACATTACCCTGAATCAAGCTCTCCAGCTCCCACGGGCTCAAGGTGCTCCTCCGCCTGGAGGCCGCCTTGCTCACCTTGCGCTCCCTCTTGCGCTTCTCCGACTTGAGAATCGGGAGCACCACCTGCGGCTCTTCCACTCCGGGCCCGGCCAGCTCATCCTCCTCGAGTTCAGCAGCACGGGCGGCTGGTGCCGGCGGTGGCGCGTCTTTCTTCACCGGGTCACCTTCTTGCTGCTGCTGCTGCTGCCCTTGTAGAGCCTTCTGCGGCGACGGCACCGCGTTGGCGTCGTCTGCCACTGTACCGGCCGCGGCGCCACCTCGACGCCCCAACCTCGCAGCCTTCAGCTTGGCCCGGACGCGCGCGGCGTCCGCTTCGCGCTCCGACGCCGCCAGCTTCGCCGCAATCGCCGCCATGGTGATGGGACTCTGCGGGGGCGGTGGGTTGTTACGCCGCGGTAGGCGAGACGAAACCGGCGGTCGAATGGGCGACTTGCTGCGCGCGGTCGTAGCTGGTTTGATAGCTCTCTCAACGCGGGGTGTGGGCTTTTCCACTGGCGCATTCCGGGCAGATGCGGTTCGTTTCGTGCTCCGACCTCCCGAAGTCGGTTTGGAGACTTCCTTAGGCGACACTGTGGCAGGAGTACGAGATGGCCTCATTCGAGTAGTTTTGGCAGTCTGCTCAAGTGGAGACTTCGAAGGAGTGGGTTCGACCTGCATGGGCTCTGGCTCGACTTCGGGCTCAACCTCGGGCTCAGACTCTGGCGACTGTTGTTTCGAGGGTTTCGAGAATAGCTTGCGGGTGGGGTTGGACCGCAGCGGGGACTCGAACGATTCGCCGAACAAGGTGCTCTCGTACGATGCAGTCGAGGACTGTCGGACTTCCTCGGTGAGCAGAGGCGGCAGGTTCAGATTCTTCTGAGGTGATCGTGCCTTGGCCGAGTGGGGCGGGGGCGGAGGTGCTGCGTCGCGGCTTGTAGCTGCAACTTCCCGCGTCCTTTCCTCGGCAATGGTGGTGAAGTCTGCGGGCCGCTTGTGGTACAACCCGTCCACGCCTGCAGCACCTTTGTTGCCAGAAGAATAGGAGTCTTTCAGGGGGCTGAGGTGCGGTATGACGGGCAGCGGCGGGGATTCCGCAGAGGTGCTGACGGTATCGTGCAATACCTCGATGTTGGGTGCTTCAGCTTCAGCCTCGGGCTCCTCACTGTCAACATCCTCTTGGAATACGCTAGATTCCGAGTCGTCGTCTTCCTCAACCTCGTAGTCAGGAGCGGGCACAAGGTGCAACGATTCAGCCGGATCCGGTGACTTTGGTGGTTCGATTGGAGATTCTTCTTCTTCCACCTCCTCCTCCTCCTCTTCTTCTTCATCCTCTTCCTGAACGCACGAGAGCTCCTGGATATGTATCTCTCTGTCGATGAATGTGTCCTGGATCTCTCTGATGCGAACAGGGCTGAGACTCAGGCCGATCGACAGCTCTTCCATGTTGACAGACTTGCCACCGGAAGCCATCCGCTTCCGCCAGCCATCAAGCAGAACCACAGCGTCCTTCCATCGAGCCTCCATGCGCTCCCACCCCTCTCGCAGTCGAATAATCTCAGTCTCTCGGATTTCGACTTCTTCAATGGGGACGAAGGAAGGGTTGGTGAGTATCGTCCTAAGATGCTCCATTATCCCCGTCAGCTCGTCGGCCAGCTCTTGAGCGCTCTTCTGCGTGATGGTAAGAACTTCGTTTCCTGTGATGCCAGCCATGGGCTCATCGACAGACGATGCGTCAAAGCCGCTCATCTCACGGAGCCCATCGACAGTTCGGCGGACCAGACTTAGTAATGTTGCATTTTCATCGCTCAATCCACTCGCCAATTCGGTCAAAAACTCGTTGGTCTCCATCCTCAAGCTGTAGCGTTCATCTTCCGTGCCGCCTCGGGCCACCCCGTCCCTCTTGCTCTCAGCGCCGATATCTCCCACGATGCTGATGCTCACCACATCTCGATTTCGGCCACCACCTCGGACGCGGCCAGCATCGACCACGGCTTTCTTGAGGTTATCTATCTGCCGGTCTCGCTTCCGGATTTCGTTGGCACAGGCGGCGCGGCTCTGCGCGACCAACGTCTTCATCTTGGCCATCTCTTCTTTCATTTTGTGCACCGTCGACTCGGCCGACTTGAGCTGCAGTCGAAGTGCACGTTCCGTGCCTTCGGACACGTCGAGTTTCCGCTGGGTGTCCGTCAGCTTGTCGGACAATCGCGTGGTCTCGGTGTTATGCCTCTGCGCATCAGCACGGAGGGAGAGCAGGGTGCTGCTGAGGTGCTCGCGATGTGTTGCATCTCGCTAGAAGTGGCACGTTTGTCAGCTTGCCCGGAAGGAGCGCAGAAAGGAATGGCAACGGCAGAGACACCCACGTCGCGTCTCAAGATCAAGTCATTGACTACTCCCATGATCTTGCCCATGGTGGAGTTCAGGCCGGCGCCCGCTTCCGGGTCGGCGAAGTCGATGTTTTGGCCATCGCGCAGCAGGCCGCGCGACAGCAGCTGGTTGTTGATGTACAACGAAGCTGTACGGAGGTTGTCGGCCTCGATCATGGCGTCGATTGGGCCCGCCAGAAGCTCTGCAAGCTGTTCTGTGTAGGTAACGATACGGGGCCGGCTAAGCTTGCAGCAGTAGTAGATATTGCCGGGAAGGTTATGAAGAAGACACTGCGCACGCGATCGAAGGGCATTGGACAGCGCGCAGCCCGGGAAGAGAAGGACGCAGATGTGTCGGAGTTATCCCCTTTTTGATGAGTTTATAGGGAAAAAAAACCGTCTCGAACAGATGAAGCTCCGGAGAGGTCCCAGGGGGTCCAAACTATCGAAAGACGGCATGCAATTAAGCCCCAGCGTTGGGATGACACAGTGGAGATATTCGGGTTCCGGTTAGGTAAGTTTCGCAGCCGGAGCGTGTTTTGGGCGGCGTTGCTATGCTGGGCAAAGTAAACAAAGAAAAAAAATATGGAGAGTCAATAAGTTTAGCTGGTGCATGCATGTGTGCACAGGTGGTGCGGGGAGGGGTCCTGTTCGGTACGTACCGAGCAGCCCACCTACATATGTAGGTAACTACCTAACTAATAAGAGCCGGAGTGCCACCTGAGGCCGCTAATTACGGCGCCCAGCCCAACGTTGACGGGATGTCCTGTCCAAGACTCTCCAAGCTACCTGTGCGCTCGCCGGCTCATCACGCACGCTGCCGAATGTTTCTATTTTCAAGCGTGCTGAAGAGGGAAAAGTAAACACGACCCGGTGAAAAGAAAACAATATATATATATATATATATATATATATTCTTTGCATATTGCTCCACCCTGCGGACACTTTCACCAGTTGACGCAGTTACTCTTTGTTCACTTCTGGGATGCCCCCAGGCTGACTGGTATATGTTGGATACCCGGTTTAGCAGGCATGCTATGTCGGGAGATTTTAGGGTTTGGTATAAGTTATACGTAGGTAAACACCAACTTACACAACGGTGCGGTGCGACTTAAGTGGAAACTATACCGCCGAGAATCTTTCGCCTCGGTCCTTCGATAACTCGAATATCGCATGGCCGCCCCTCATGAGACAATCTTCTCTTCTCCCAGTCGGTTTACGGGGAGTTGAAAGCAGGGCGAGGAGGGTCCGGCCAATCTCTGTCCGCCTCGCCTCGCCTCGACACTCTACTTCACTACTAGTAAGCCCACCTGTTAGATGCCCGCTGAACGGCCAACCCTGGCAATATATTAGTTATAACAGCCTTTCAGCCGCATTCTCCAAACAAATCACAGCGCCGAAGTGACAGTTCATCGAAAGGTCCGGGCGTAATCGCTGCTGGGGTGCTGTGGACGAGCTACGAGCATTCTAGAAATGGAACCGTCGCTTCAGAGTGCGCCACGACCACATGTAAGCCTGTAAATAAGCCATGCCCATAGGATCAAGCAAGTCCCCGACTGCGGTATAGTCTAATCCTGTATACTCGAATGTGAGATTGTTTCGGCTGTGTTTACCTGTCTGCAGATCTGTCAAAGCCCGACGTGCAGAAAGAACTTCCTGGTCGTCAGGGGTAAGTAATCGGTTGTTACCGTACGAATGAAAAGCGAAAACCCCAAACTCCTCGGACCCATGTCGATCTGCTATATAGCTCTCGGGTTCATGTCAAATCAGTTTTCAGCATGTTTTCCTGCTAATAAGAGACGGTTAGGATGGGCCACGTTTCGACCGGCAAATCCACTTGGAATGCGGAGGCTCCACAATATGCGAACATGTATTTTCAGCAACGCTATTTCATTATACCAATCATCCAATAGAGATTGAATGGCACAAACTAGATGTCGTGCTGTGTTTGGTAGTATAGTAGCTGGCTAAGAGTTTGCGAGAAGGGATAAAATCTTGTCGGCGTTCTTTTTCTCTCTTTACTTATAACAGTATTCTTTTTTTTTCCCCGCTGATTTTTAATCATCAAAATATGGCAGCCAGTTCATCCGCCCAAATTTAAAAACTCTAGCCATATTTCTGAGCTTGGAATGTTAAGCTGGTCGTGCCGACTAGTCTGGTCGATACAAGCACGTGCGGGGGAGTTAACGTTGTGTTGAATTCAGCCATGTGGGCACGTTAACTACATAAGTATGTAAAGTAGGTACCTATGTAGTTGGGGTTTACACACCAAAGCAAAGTTGCGTTTTCAAAACGATCGCTTAGCCGAGGGATACTCCGCATCGTGGAGGGGTTGCATGCTGCTTGTATTCGTAGCAAAGAGAATTGATGTTCACCATCCACCACAGAACAATTCTTAAACGCTTACAAGTGTGAAATAGGTCTCAACTTTCCCAAAAATGGAGGCTTTCGAACAACTAATGAACCAGGCCGTGGAGGACAAAGTAATCCTCGGCGCCGTCGTCTGTGCCAAATCCTTATCCGGTACGAGATTTTGTGTTACACCTGTTCCTGCACTTAGAGAAGGCCGTAACTATATTGTATCCCAAAGCTGCCCCACGTAAATAAAAAGTCTGGCTAGCTGTAAGTAATCAGTACCAAAATGCTGAGAAGTCAACCCCCAACCCGAAACTCTTCCCTCTTTTTTGATTTTTCAAAAGGGTGGGAGGGGAAACGGGAAGGGGGTGTTCTACTATTTAGGAAATGTCGATTACTGCCAACCATTTGGCTACCGCCGGGTCCAGCCGCAGCCGGAGCCCATGGAGCGCGACACGGGCTTCCTGATCGCCTCGATGACCAAGCTCATGACCACCATCGCGGCGCTGCAGGTTGTCGAGCGCGGGCTCATCGGACTGGACGATGACGTGACGGGCTATCTCCCGGTACTGGCGCGGCAGGAGATCCTCCTTGGTTTTGACGACGACGACGACAATGACAGAGGAAAGGTGGGCTCTGGCAAGGCCATCACCCGGAAGCGCGAGAAGCCCATCACCCTGCGGCAGCTGCTGACGCATAGCTTCGGCGGGCCGTACCGTTTCATGAGCCCCGAGATCATGCGGTACGAGGAGGAGCAGCAGCAGCAGCAGCAGCCCACCGTGGGGGCGCGGCCGCGGGTCCCGTCCACCGTGGACGAGGCCTTCGGCACGCCGCTGCTGCGCGAGCCGGGCGAGAGCTGGTTCTACGGCGGCGGGCTCGACTGGGCCGGCAAGCTGGTGGCCGAGCTCACGGGCGCCGACCTGGAGACGCACATGCGCCGACACATCTGGGAGCCCCTGGGCCTGCGGGACATCACCTTCTGGCCGCAGTCCCACCGGGGGGGCGGGGCCCAGGCGCTGGGCAGCGACCGCCGGCTCGCCGCCATGAGCATCCGCGACCCGGCCACCGGCGCCGCCGCGCAGTCGCGCAAGCCCATCAACATCAGCGCCGGCATGACCGAGGCCTGCGGCGGCCAGGGCGCCGCCGCCACTATGCCCGACTTCGTCGAGATCTTGCGCTCGCTGCTGGCCGGCCCCGAAGACGAGCGGCTCCTGCCCGCCGGCACCAAGGACGCCATGTTCCGGCCGCAGCTATCGCCCGCGTCCAAGGCCGCTCTGCTCGCGGCCTTCGAGAGCCCGGAGTGGGCCATCGGCAGCTTCCCCCCCACCGGCGAGTACGACTGGGGCCTCGGTGGCCTGCTCATCGATGGTGACAAGCACCCGTACCGTAGGAAGGGGACCATGATCTGGAGCGGGAATGCCAACTTATACTGGGTGAGCGCTAACTAGTGTTGAACCTACCGCAGAGTGGGCACGTATTTTTTTTTTGGACTTGAGTGGGCTGCTTGCTGATATCTTTTTATTTTTCTCCCTTAGTTCATCGATCGCTCGGCAGGAGTCTGCGGCGTGTTTGGGTGCCAACTGTTGCCTCCTGCTGATGTCAAGATCCAGAAGTTGCTTGACGCCTTTGAGAGAGCCGCCTACAGTGCGGCACTGCCGAACTCAAAGTTGTGAACTGATCATTGAGTAATAGGCGCTTTTAGGATCAGTTCAGTATGACTGATGACTGATGATGATGATCGTGGGTAAGGGGGTTTCTTTTCTTTTTCTTTTTGGGGATCCCCTGAGCAACGTCAACCACTACAGATCAGAAACATCAAAAAAGAATACCATTCACTTGATTTGATAAGTATAGAAAACAGATGGTTGGCCAGGAATGATCGTGTAATTTCTTGAAAACACTATAGCTATACCGTTTTAATATCCAAGCTGCGTTGAGCAGAAGGCAGTATACTTCCCGCCGGATCCCTCTCCCTTTTTGTGTTCCGCTTTGCCTCTAAGCTCATGTATGTCCCTGTTCTCCGTGTTCACTCTGTTATGGTGTATCACGACTACAAGTGCCACTACGCTCCCTCGTGACCTCAGTCATAGCCTTTGCTTTTATTTTTTTTCTTGTTTGGCTACGTCTGTGCCGCGTGGGTGTATGCTTGCGTTGCTGATGCTGCAAACGCTCTATGGGCTGGCTGGCTGGCTAATCAAACCTATCCTAAAGCTGACCTGAACCTTCAGAGCCTTGGCCACCACGGATGCGGCGGCTCGCAGCTTGTTTATCCTCCTCGGTGATCTCACTTGCGGCCTTTCGCATATCTGGAGTCCATTGCGGGTTGCTTGGACTGTGTCCAATTGACATGCCAGCGCGGATCTGTATAGCTGCATTAATATTTTTACCACTGCGATAACAAATAGAATTGCACTTACCAAAGTCTCAAGGGCACCGTTGGAGTTATCGACCAGGTCGTCGTCAAACAGAACCTTGCCTTCTTCGAAGAGGAGCACAATGGTGCTACCTCCGAACTTGAAATAGCCAAGTTCTTCAGCTCGCTTGACTTCGTCGCCTTCATTGCGAGTGATGACGGTACTACCAACCATCATGGCACCGACGCAGACAACCATGACACGGCCGTGGTTGGGCGTATCAATCGGACACAGGACGCGCACATTCTCACCGTAGACATCCAATGCTGAGCGGATGGCCATGGGGTTGACTGTGTAGTACTCGCCAGCAATGAGCTTCGGCTTGCGCAAGATTCCATCCACAGGGATATGGAATCTGTGATAGTCTTGTGGTGCAAGACGGAAAATACCAAGGGCACCTTTCTCAAAGCGTGAGACGTCCTCGGGGTACGCATCGCCTAAAAGTCGTTTGATCGAGAACTCACGGCCTTTGACCCAGATTTTCGTTGCCGCATCGATCGAGTTGAAAACAACGGAGCGGCAGTCTGCCGGCGAAACAAAGATGTTCGGGTTATCCGCGGCAGAGCATGGGCGAGCGTCTGGTTTAAGGGCACGGTAGAAGAACTCGTTGAAGTTCTTGAATTCTTCGACAGGTCGGAGAACCTCTGACATATCCAGTTGGTGGAACTCGATAAAGCCGGGAATGGCGGCTTTAGAGGATGGGTCATCATATTTCTTGCCCTGCTTTATGCTTAAGCTCTTGAGCATTTTACGAACTGCGAAGGAAAATTGTTAGTCACCTCTGCCTCATTGCGTGATAGTGAAAGCGCGCATACTTCTCTTCGTTTCCATCTCCTTAGACTTGAGGCCCTTGTAAAGAAGCCGTATGCCCAACCTGACGTACACGCTCATCTTCTCCTCATTGATCTGGCCTGTGAGGCGGTCTTGGACTAGGATATTGGCCGAATTGGCTCCTAGCTTGTAGCCACCATAAGAGATCTTAGTGATGACCTTGGAGTACCACTTCCTCTGCGCCTGGCTGGCCGTGACGAATCCACCCATCATCAAGGTGTTTACTTGTCGCCAATCCTGGCTGGCACAGGTGGCTATGTGTGTAATTATATCCGAATCCTTGCGCTTGTTGAGGCGCGGCTGGTGGCAGATGGGACACTCTCGAATTTCGACAACATGCTCCTCGCTTTTGTCGACATTGAGATCGTCATTCTCCAGAGCATCCCCCTCTTCTCCAGGAGTGTTGAGCTCTGGAACGATGATTGTGGACGTAGATGACTGCTGCAGGCTGGAGTCTTCCCCACTGAGCGTGAATGAGCCTTCTTCGCCCGGTGTAGATAAGCCGCTATCGGATTCCAGTCCGGGGACCGAGAGCATATCCTTCACCTTTCCTGCATCTGGGAGAATGCTTTTAATCCTATCGCCAAGACCCTGCTGCTTGCTCTTCTGCTCCAGCTGATCCTCCAGGCAAATGACAGCCTCATCGATGGTGAGGTTCCAAGTCTCATCGCCATTGGATGCTTTATGAGGGAATCTCTGGAAGAATCTGTCGATGGTGGATTCCCGTAGCGTGGATCCAAGGGTGTCCAGCATAGTGGTGAGTTCAACTTTGCTGATCTCGCCACTTTCATCCGTGTCGTACTGCCTCAGCATCGCTCTCCAGAACTGCTGTCTCAGAGCCGGGTAGGGCATGTACTTGGCACGGATGTAGAGTTGTGGGTTGTGCTTGGCCTCCCACTTCTCCAAGTTCTTCATCTTCAGGGGCAGAGTGAAGCTGATAAAATCAGGGTCATCGCTAGCGAGCTCACCAGCTTCGAGATTCGGGATCTGCTCTGGTGTGAGAAGACTAGGAACGGGGGGGGATGTGGCGTTTGGTGAGGGTTCGGGCGGGGCTACGGCTGAGGCCGTGGATGGGTTCTTGGACAGTACCGGTCGGCCCTTGCTCAAGCTTTGAGAGGAAGAGGTTCTCGACATGCCCAATTTCGCCAATCGGGACTTCTTCACTGGCTCATACTCGGGTGGATCCTTGAGATCATAAAGCCCTGTCTCGGGATCCGCCTTTGGGCAATTGTCCATGATCTCCTTCAAGGGGAACGAGGTCGATGCGATGAAATCATTCCCAGAATACTTGTCCCTGTCGATGACGGTGAAGGCGAATGAATAGGTCTGCTCATTGCTCAGAACCTGGAAGAGCATCTTCTCATTGAAGACGGGGTTCAAGTTGTGGCGCACCACCCTCGTTCGGTACGTCTTCTTGCCCAAAGATGCCACCACGAAGGGATCCATGTCAAAGCTCGTCTTGGTGAAGTTGGACTCCGGTGGTAAGTCGGTGATGTTGATGATTTCTAGGAAGATAAGCCCAACCACATCGCTTCCGCCATTCGTAAATTCGTAAGGGTTCTGCCTCTTCTTCCTCTTCAAGCCTCTGACTCGAAGTCTCCTCTTGCGCTTCTCGATGGTCTCAGGCTTTGTGGGGTCCTCTTCTTCCGGAGTCTCATCGTCATCCAGGAGATCATCGTCGTCATCATCGTCCTGCGAGTTGTCCGTGCCACTTCGCTGCAGGGGAGGGGTTCCGGCCGAGGCTGTGCCGGTCTTCGCGCTTGAAGGGCCCAAAATGGGCGTTCTGGTCGGAGTTGGCCTGCGAGATGCCACAGGAATGGAGCTGGCCAGGGTGCGAAGCTTATCGAGGACTTGGGCGGGAGTAGCACTCTTGTCGGTCGAGTCGAAGATGGTGCATTGCAGATGAACTTCACCCGAGACAACGCTCGCTTTCTTGCCGGTTCGCTTGCTCTTCAGGGGATACCATCTGGGCTCCTGCTCAATCTTTCCGTCTGCGAATATCTCCTCAAGTGCGAGATCGAATTCGCCAAGGTAATCCTTGCCAAACCTGTCCTTGTCCCAGCACACTGCCTCGAGAAGCAGGCTCTGCACACCGACGACGGGGATGGTAGCGACTACGTTCCATTCCGGGTCCAAGGTCTTCGGGATATGGTGGGTAACGAATTTGGTCTCGCCGCAGGTCAATTGGAGATACTGAACAGGACGGTGTTAGCACGCACGTGGTACCTATGGGTTGGGGTTGAGAAGAAGACGCGAGGACTGGCCCTCTCGCTGTCCTCGTGGTGAGCCGTAGAGGCAGAGGCTTGCTTACGGGGTCTGATGTTCCTCCGCGGTCCTTCGCAGCTAAGTTCCGCGCCTATGTTGAGACAAGTCACAAGTCAGCACCTCTGCAATGTCGGGTCGGTCTTTCGTAGGTGTTCGGGAGAGCCTCCTCTAAAATGAAAATGCCCCCGTGGTAGTTCTTACACGAATGACAACGACCTTGAGAACCAGGCCGGTATCCTTCCGCCCCTCAAGGGCTATCGGGTCAGACTTGTTGGGCCGCATGGGGCTGGCACTTCGACCGTTGGTGACTGGATTGACGCTGGACTTGCCGTTCGATTTCAACCGCTGAGGAATGATGCGGACCATGGTGGGAGACCTTTTGGGGCGGCGGGCCGCCCTCTGGATAGATAAGGCTGTCTGGGCTGGGCGGACGTGAGGGAGGGTAGGATCCAGGTGACGTGTGTGAGTTCGGTTTGGCCGGGTCCTATTGGGCGTTAACCTTGCGTTGGAGCAAGCTGGATGTGCCCTGAATGCGCGATGGTGGTGCAGCTGTCTGAGCGCTAAATGATGTCAAGGGTTGGCTGAGGGCAGATGTAAAACTACGGGGTAAGCGGAGCTAGTCGATCTGCTGGGAAACCTCCAGATGTAAGTATACGAATGGCAGACAATTCAATTGCAACCTCGAGCTGGATGAGCTCGGTGACCCAGCGAACTGATCAACTTCCGGTATCTGCGCTCGTGATTAAATCCGTCGGGCTTCAGCTTCAAGCCCTCCACAGGTGCCATAAATGCCAAGATTACGTGTTAGCCAGGCGGGGCAGTCGGGGCCAGTCCCGTCATTCCCAGTCAAGGTTACCACTAACGTTATTAGTGCGATGGGGTTGGCTTCTACGCTGTCAGCATGAGCATGAGGCCGCCGTTGAGCTGCGTTGCCTTTACTCGAGGGGCATTCTCGTATTAACAACACGGGGGAAAAAAAATCAAGTGAGGGGAAAGGGAAGGGATGAACGAGCCGGAGATGGAGACCAGATATAGTAACTTTACCTTGCAATCTCTCTAATGGGCTCATATATGAAACGAAATTGACCTCAGAAGAGACCAGATATCAATGATGCGGTTGCTGGGGATCGCCCACCGCGCAGGCGGAGTAATTCATTGATCTTCGATCCGTCGGTTCCATGGTACATTTTGGTCCCAGGCCAGCCCATATGTAGGCTGGTTAAGATTGGCCTGGCTAATAAGCAGACATGAATAGCCCGCATATTCATTTTTATTTTTATGTGTATTTTTTTTATTCTGGTTTCACCATTTGCCCATGCTACGCTGCACAAATTACCAGCTGCATGCATGTTGCTACTTACATCCCAAGAAGCCCGCAACAAGGGAACTTCCCTGGATGCGGCGGTAGGCTCCATCCACTCAACACGCACCAGTCCATGTTGTGGGTGATCGAACATAGCTTCACGTTTCTTATTCTGGTGACGCTAGGGCGACCAGACATAGGGGGGCGGCCCGTCATCATTTGTGCAGCCTGTATGTCTAAGAGCTGAACCAAATCATCCCGATGCAGAAAAGGGGGGGCCTTTTTGAACTGGTGACGCTGGGGAAAATCCATTGTGGAGATGATCCAGCTGAACCATCGACATTTCCCCCCGCTGCATCCGAGGGGCAAACACAAGTCCACAGGGTTCTCAAGAGCTCGAAAGTGCCTGTGTTACCGAACAATTATCAACCTACGCAACCTCAAATGTCCGGTTGAGAATAGGGACTCCACTATTGGTGCAATAGCTTGATTTCCCAGTAATGAGGCCCCATTACTCCTTGGCCATTTACATCACTACATCCGCATGTCACTCAGGAATAATACGAACAAATAGATCCAGAGGCTACTGAAACCCAGGCTACCTTAAAGAATCATTGTTGCCCTTGCCCATAGTGTTCATATTCTTCCGCCGCAGTACCTGCACTTTCAGTGCAATGATGCTTCTTGCGTGTGGGCATCGAGCATTCCGATGGCGTAGCTGAGGCACAGCTATTCATGCGCCTGCTTCGCCGCCGTCAATAATAACCACAAACCCATGGATTGCAATCCCTCTGGGGTCGACGACCCAGGCTTTTCTTTTAATTGCCCGGGCTTCGGTGTATTATTAGACTACCTGCATGTGGATATACGCCAAGCCAATGGCTTTGATCGTATTCTATTGCATCACGCATCACGTACTGTCCTTTGCACATTCTCAGCAGTCTGACAATCAAGCAATGATAGTGGCAGCAGCCACATTCGGGTCACAGATCACAGAACACCAGACATCAAACCGAGTTTCAGATTGCAAGAAAGTTTCTGCATTTTTAATTTATGTTCTCAAATATCTATGTGCCCACCGATTGTAAAATTCGTGCGCCTTGGGGTTGCAATCTTCCCGTTCTCATGTGTCCAATTCCTCCAGAATATGTGACCCGAACGCCCACCGGTATAGTTGCAGTCCTCGTATATATCGCCCTTGACGCCGCGCTTGACCTAATTGTGTGTATATATATGCCCATACAAAAAAAATGAAAGAAAAAACCCCTGCTATTCGTAAAATCTAGGAAACTCCTAGGCAAACTCCAGGCCCAGGTTAACTCAACAGAACGCCGTACATGCACCCATTCATCACGAGAGCGGCAGCAAGTGGGATAGTCCCTTCTCATGCCTGGACCTCTGTGGCTTGGACTTCGGTGAGCTCCACCTTTGGCGTCTTGAGCTCCGTGTAGGCCTCGGGCCACAAGAACATCTTCTCCTCCTGCGTGGGGGACATAATGGCGAAGCGCGGGACGGCGGCCCGGCTGGAGACGCGGCGCCACATGTTGGCCCGGGGGTTGAAGATGGCAGGCATGCCGCGGCCGGCGGTCTTCTCCTCGTCCTCCTTGCGGATCTCCTCCAGCTTCTTCTGGATGTCCGCGAAGGTGTCGAATGGATAGTACTTGATGTTGTTCTCGATGCAGTACTCCTCGAGGCGAAGGCCACGGCGCGCGAAGAGCACGTCGGCCTCGCGGGCGGCCGGCAGGTCGGAGACGCCGTCGCCGATGAAGACGATCAGCGGGACGGTGCCGTCCTCGCAAGTCATCTCGGCGGCCTCACGCGCCTCCGTCACCGAGAGAGCCTTGTCGTGGCCGAGCTCGTTGTCGTGCCTCCAGATGGGCTTCCACTCTGAGCCATCCTGCTTAATCTCAGCGTCGTTGGCGATGATTTCGATGTGAGACGATTCCTCCTCGCCCAGGAAGGTGTCAAGAACCTTGCGCAGGATAGGCTTGAGGCCGGCTGAGATGACGTTGAAAGGAATGTTGTTTTCTAGGCACCACTTGTGGAAGCTCTGGAAGTCAGGGTCGATGTCGAGGGCCTTCTCCATGACATCGAAGCCATCGTCAAAAGGAACGTTCAGGGATCCCCACATCTCTTCCGAGACTTCCCTGAAGGACCGCTCGCCGTTCTTGATTTGCTCGTCTAGGATTTCGCGTTTCTTTGATCCACAGCCGTAGTTGTCGAAGAGTACGTGGCCGGTATCTTGCATGAAGATGGTACCATCGAAGTCTGTCACATATTAGTTAGCCGACCGCTCGATCTCGTAAGGAGGAGGCATGGAGATAAATATGGTAAAACAATATAACTCTTTAAAGACATTTATGAAAGTAGGATTGGGTATAGGTGAGGTTATTTATAGGGGCTACTAACCAGAGAAGCAAATGATCTTCCTCTTCTTTGGTACCTCACTCTCAGGGTAGACAGCCTTAACCTGGGTCACAGGCGGGACAGCAGTAGCGCTAGGCATGGTGACTGATGGTTATAGATATAAGGTGTAAAGTAAAGTGTGTCTGATAGACTGGTGTATGATAGAATATATCAAGTGAAAACGCAAATATGTTATTGCTAATGAACCTCACAGGCTTGGATGATGTTTACTATGATGCTGGGGGAGAAATATGCAGTTGTGATATCTACGAAGGAAGGGATAGAACGGGACTTATATAAACAGTCTCCACGATGGTGTCTAGAGTCATGGCCCGGGTTAGCTGGCCCTAGGAGGCAATGTCGGAGGGGGAAAAATCCTTCACGATGACGATGTTCACACTACAGCCGAGACTGGAGGCTCTAGTTAGCTCCCGTTAGTTCTCCCTGTGCCTCCAGCGTAATTCTGCATATGGAGACGACCAGGGGGGGCCATAGAAACTCGAGGGCGCCACCCAATGGGCATGGGTTTTGCCTATCTGAATGTGCTCTCAGACAGTGTGGCCCGCTTCAGGTATAGCCCGGCTGCCAAGTTTGTCCCACACACCGACCCATTGCACAATTCCATGGACACTCATCGAAACACTACCACCTTACGCAACCTATAGAACCGGATGGACAGGAACTTACCCCATATGGCAGTGCGGCTCACACTTGTTTCAGGGGCTTTAGCCCCCCTATAGGTTCAGAGTTTGCTCTTGAGTCTCGTCTAACGCTAGCATTTGAACCCAGATAGAAGCCGGTACGGTCCTTATCTCCACTCTAGCTGAACGATCTTAATCGAACCTTCCAGTGCCTAGATCGGTTTATTGTATGTATGTCTCCTTCCCCCATACCTGGGAAACCTAAAGATCACGTTGACTGCATACTTGAGGGGGTAACACACCCGGATCATCTGCGTACAGCAGGGGAGGGAGGGGAGGCCTGCATTACACCGGGGAAGCTTGTATCACGATCGGACTCTTGATCTAGAGAGACATCACATCGACATCTAGATGCGAAGTCTTCGTTTGCCCTCGTCATTTTACAGAACGCCATCAAGTAGCGAAGCTTAGCCTCTGGCATGTGCATGCGATGATTCGCCAGGATGAGATGTTGGTTGAGATTGGTTTGCCAAGGGTCTCGGATGCGCAGGTGTCCCCGCGATGAAATCGCCCAAAAGCTATGATGTCATACACCGTCTCGTCAGCGCCAAAATTAAAAACTCGCGTCAATGTGGGTAGGTGGTCGGTAAGCTTTTTGCGCTAAGACCAGTGGGAGCGCAGCCGCAAATGCGCAAATAAAGTTACCTACACTGCGCACCGATGGTCGGTGAGGTGACCCCGGTCTGGTGACCTCGCCCAGTAAAACTCCTCCTGAGTTGTCCTAAGGCCCTTATCGGACGACACTCTCCGCTGACTCGGTAAAACAGGCACTGGGGCTCACAACCAACTCGACTCAAGGTCGTGACTACGGAGGGGCAAAGCTATCAAACCGTAACGAAACCCCCTCCCACATGTCGAATGGTTGTATCGAACCCTTCACAGCGCTGCCAAGTGGAAATAACAAGTTTGACGTACTGTAATTACTTGAACTTAAACGTTTTCGTCGAGTTTGGATGCTTCCCCTATGCTGAATTTGGCGTCATTGGATATCCAAGTTAAAGAAAGAAGGACTTTATTCGTATAAAATGGTAACTGGGTAACTAGCACAAGCTACCTGCCTATAGCATAGTACCTGTATTCAAATGCATGGGAGGTTTACCATAAGCCCCCTCCCCCCCTCTCCTCTTCCCTTCTTCCCCTCCTCCCCCGACCTCGACCCCGCTATCAGGCCGTAAAGGGTCCGGTAAAAAGTAGTTTAATGAGCTCATGCAAGCTACAGCGTCATTGCGCATTATCAAGGCTTGCGTTATCACAACTCGACTTATTCTTCTGCGCTTACTAGACTCCAGTTTCATCAGGGAGGACAGATGACGTCGGGCTTATCAAGTGCCGTTTCCTGCAACCCTGAAGATCCTGCAGAAGTGACCTGTGACGAGAACGACAGATAACGGTGAAGGGGCCGAGAAGAATCTAAACCTCAGCGATGCCCAACACCGGCATACCTCGATCAAGAAATATTTGACCACATTGGCGAAGATCGCGGTGAGTATGCAAACTAGAGCTGCACAGCAGCAGCACAGTAAAACTCGTGCAACTAACATGGTCTTCATCGCCTTCGCCATCGCCATCGCCATCGTCATCATGACTTCCATCCATTGCAGGCCGCCTAATACGCCACAGACATCAGGACATTGTAATGCTTCAAAGGCAGTCTCATTTTTTCTAATCATGTGTTCATCATACGGGATGCAACCGTCGGTGTTTCTCTTGTTTAACTATGGGGTTTGCTTTCCCACCCGTAACCAAACTATCGCATATTGTGCCTTCTATGTTGTGAGATAGGAACGCCCCAGTCGCCGTATCACTTTTGCATCACACCGCTTCTTCTTATACTCATTCTCTAGGCAGAAACCTTCGGGCTGTACTTCGCAGCAGCCTTGTCAAAAAGGTCGCCCTTCTCTGCAAGGTCGGTCAGGAATGGATGCGTGGGGGCAGCGTTCTTTAGCGAACTACAGTAGCGATGGGTATCAGTTTTCTAGATCTTAGTTTGTTGGGAGTAATCGTACTCACGCTGTAAGCTCCTCGGGGCTCTTGCCAGTGACAATGTACAGGACAAGAAGGTTGGCGATGGCCTCTGCAAAGGTGGGCTCCTTCTGGACAGCCTGCTCGAGTGCGCTTTGTGCCTCCTCAACTCTTCCAAGATGAAGCTCACATACTGCTTGTGAGACTAACGACGTCGTCGACGATGTCGAAGGAGCCTGTGCCAACTCCTCGAAGACATAGAACGCCTGCTGGTACTTTTCACCACCCTATTTGAGCCATTAGCCTCCCTGCGTGACAGTAATTGTGCGTGATACGGTGCACTCACAACTCTAAGCCCTACCCACGACTCGGCCAGATTGACAAGCAAGCTATCTTGCGCCCAGCTTCGCGCAGCCTTCACCTCCTTGAGCGCCAAATCTGTCCTGTTTTGCTCGAGGTAGATCTGTGTGATAAGGGCAACCGCATCGACTAAACAACCCATGACATTTTGCATTAGCATATCTACCCTTCCTGGCTGTCTACGGGATGAAAAGGAGAAAATAAAAAGAGAGCCACAGCGGGAGAAGGGGACGGATAAAGCTTACGGTTTCCCGAGTGCTGGCCTAGCAGCGCCAGAGCCTCCTCGCTCTTCCCAGCGGTCTGGAGGACGGTGCCACCCACAACCTGTACTATCGCATTGTCACCAGCCGAGGTGGCCAGCTCCTCGATCGTCTTGACCGCCGCGTCAGATTTGCCTGCAGCTTGCTCGGCCAGCGCGCCGAGAGCCACCAGCTCGGGCTCCGACTCGCCCTGCACGTCCGCGATCACATCTTCGGCCTGGCCCAGGGCGATCCTGGCGCGGAGGGTGAGTACGCGGGCGGCGAGGGCGTTCTCGGGCGAGAAGGCCGAGGTGTCAAAGTCGATGACCTCCTGGTACTGGCCCTGGTGGAAGTGGTTGTGGATGTTGATGAGCTCGCCCTCTGCGCTGTAGGGATCCATCTTGGGCGGGGTTCTGCTGGCAGGAGACTGGCGAAAGAATTGGTGTTCGGGATTCGCAGGTTTTCGGAAACAATTCACGGTCTGATCTGATCTGGTCTCTCTGGCTGAAGCTACAGAGCCTCTCTCTTAGAGATCTGGCAGGAACGGAACTAGCCGCTAAGTTAAATGGTGGGGAGTGCCTGGTTATCAGATAATGATGGCCCGTGCGCAACTCCTATTCCAGATATGCCTAACTACATAAGTACTTACATCAAAGTCATTTTCAATTAAACTATCACCAACGTACAGTACACATATTGATGTGGACAGTCATATTTTATTATGCTGCATCACGTTAAGACGGTATTAAAAAAAGAGGCACTGTGGTGAGAACGTTCCTGTCATGGATTATCAAAGGTATCGTGTCCCACGGGACTTCAGGCTAGTGTCTGAGGCCTCACGAAATGCCCACCTTCACAGTCTCGAACTTTTCTTGCGTACCTACCCACGAATTCCGCTCTCATTTCACCACCGGCAGGATCCATTTAGATGTGATTACCTCAACGCGCAGTCGGTGCTCCCAGATCTCTCCCTCTAGTAGCTTGCCATCTGTTTTAGTTTCCATACAAAAATACACCAACGTCAGCCACCTACAGGACTCGGGCTGTTTTCGTGTAAGCGCCAGAGTAGGATCCGCCCTCGTCATCCCTTGTGTTCCCATGCCAATACACTTCGGCAAGCTTCTCCGTGAGCTTCTGGCGGAGATTCTGTTTAGTCACGACTAAGTCACCGGGAAAGACGAGGCTTTGGCAGTACTCTCCAAGGTATATGCAGCCATTTTCCATTTCTGGTGGATACTCGAACTGAGTTGGAGTCGTGACGAAAACTGGGTGGTCTTCCTCACGGCTGTGCTGACAGGACATATGTCTTCTCCGATTCTCATACCCACCCTCTTCTTGCTTGGCTCCTTTGAGATCTATGATCTGGTTGTCTTCCGCATACTGAGCTATGTCATCGTCGCTGACAGAAAGCGCTCTCCGAACATGTGACTAGAACGTTCGTGCATCCTTCGCAGTTCGGACTGGCTCTTCAATGGACTTCGCTTCTGGCTGTAATTTGCTACCAAATGTGCCATCCCGAAGAGATGGGACAGGATCTCTCGTTGAGAATTCGTCATCCGGGCCACTTGCGAATGGACTGGAGCAGTTGTCCGACATGAAAACCTCTTCCCAGCTCTCATCAGCCGAGGTGCCGTTGTTTGGGCGCGCTTCATAGTGAATATCCCGGTCCCGATATGGAGTAGAATAGCCAGTGTACGGTGAGTCGATTTGAACTGGACTTTCGTCTCCCACGGCTGGGCTTGACTGAGCAATTGCCCTTTCGCTGTTTCCATTTATCCTATTCCGATGTATTGTGTTCTGCTCGGCTCTATGGGCCCAATTCTTGGTGCGCTCGTATCGTTCATGATATCCTAAAGACCGTGTGGTTGACGTACTACATTGCTCGATTGTGCTAGTTTCTCCATGATCACGGGGTAATCCCCCGCAGAAGTCGGAATAGACAGACGATGCTGAGTCGTTATCATTGGATCTCATTCTCGCTACTCCATTCGGTCCCGGAGCTTCAGGACTAGCCAACTGCATGTGTGTCGTGTTGCCTGTAGAATCTGCCGAGTTCACGGAATCACCTCTCTTCTTTGGAAGGCGAAGAAACTTGCGAAACCTCTCCAGGTGGAATGGATCACGGTCGGCCTCTGATGATCCAAAGCTCATGAGACTTCTCTTTGCTTTGATGTGTGTCTTCAGGCTATTGATATGATCTGGCGACTTACTCTCGCTGACAGATTTCTCAGAACTTCGTCTTTTGTACGGAGGTAGGTACTTGCGGTAGCTGTCGAGGTAGAATGGCTCTCTGTCCGAAGAGCCATCCGAAGACCAGGCGGATTTGAAGCTGCACTCCCCCACAACGGACAACGTTCTGGGAAGTGACATTGTAAGGGGAGAGATGAAGAAATGGCTGTATAGAGATATTAGAGAGATTCTGCAGCCGTTTTGGTTGAAGGTCCCGCGTCGTCAGTTCTCATCAGCGCAGATGCAACTGTGATCGATTACGAGCACCGTTACGTGGCGTGGTTGGGCGTTGGTCTTGAGGTGCTCAAGGCTCTGAAGAGCCTTCGGAATGAGGTCCCTCCACTATCATTATACATTCACCACGTGCAGGATCATGATCGGTAGGGTCAGCACGCAGCAAAGTGCACTTTTTCTTTTGGGTTGGGGGGGTGTTGAGCTTATGCTTACATGTATATTGGATGTCAAGCATTTCCGTGTGAATACGTTGGTCTGATGTGAACCGAGTGAATGTACGGAGTGAATGTAGAAGCTTTCTCATCATACCGTGGAGACAGTGACATATTTCCAGGATCAACTAATTTCCTTACGACTTCCAGTACCCGAGTCGTAGTTTTGGTCACGGTATCGATATTTGACACTTGTCGCATTTGATTAGTAACTCAGCGTAGAACTCCCAACAAACAACACAAAATCCGACATGGCTTTGTGGCCATGAAAGAGCAGCAGATTCATCTTGCCTGAAAGGCATCGGGACCATGGTGTACACAACGAGCTGTCGAAGAAAGCAAATCCGATATATGAACCACAGATCCCATTGAAAGCGATTAATGAAACAAAGGCTGCATCTGAAAATAAGGACGGTGTGCGTCTTTCTGATATCAAAAAGCTGCTACCGAGTCAAACAACTACATTCTTTGCCCCCTTCTCACAGCAAGGCACAGGCGAAGGGTCTCAATGGAATCAATGAAAAGCTTAGAAGAACTGAGAGCCAGATCTCATGATTGCATTTCCGACACAGCATCTATCGTCACGAGACTTCACTCTATACAAAGACAGACCCACCACTAGTCCTCAACTGCAAACAATCCATGTGACACAAATGTCTTTTCTACCACACCCCTTCTCGTCCCCAGAGTGTCGAGAGGGTGACTAGCCCTTCCATAGAAGAGAAACGAGTCGAAATGGAAAGGAAAAAAAAAACTAACCGCAAACCCTTGAATTCCGCTATGGGGAGAACACCAAGATCCCAAATCCACCCTTTGCAGGTCCAACCAATTCAAATCCATAGAGCATTGAATGGTAGAAGAATAAACTCACAGCCCCCTATCGTGATGCATTTGTATATGTACGTACTGTAATGTTGTCAATGTCGTCTCTTCGTGTGCGTCGTAAAATTCCTTCAATAATGTAACACGTGATGCTGTTTCCGTGGGGGAAGACATGTACATCACCAACTCGGTGTCCTGTCGACGCCAGTCTACAGCCTGAAGATGTTTCGGTACCTAACCGAGGATGAACCGCTGTTCGTCGAGAGTTCAACCAACACCACTCCACCACCATCGATATTCGGGCTGACCCTCTTCAGATTTGCTTCCATCTTCGTGGGGATCATTCATATCCTTCAGTCTGATTGCTACGACCAGCGGCAATTCCGGAAGCCGTTTGATAGCTTGGACCCTTGTAGCTCCTCCTCTTAATCACTTCACCCACGCTGTCCCGAACTTCACGAGGTCCGCTAATCTTTTGTCGCAACATTTCACTTCTCTTTTGTCTTTTGTGTTCACTCAAACGCCGCTGCAAGTTCTGCAGCCCATACTGCCCAAATTTATCTTGCCACCCAGGGAATAAGCGACGGCCCCGAGCATCAGTGCGCTTCTCAACGCCCCAGGCACGTCGACCCGCACGGTCCGGCACTGTGGAAGGGCGGCCGTCCTCTTCAGCACCCATTTGGCTCCGTGCAGATGCAGGACGAGGCCCCCAGCGGAGACTGCTATAGCTGTCACGATACCGCATCACACGCAAATTGCCGCTTGGTGTTCGCTTAATAGTCCGCCGCTCAGGCTCGTTGCTATCGTCCGCACCATAGTAGTCATCGTCATTGACGGGTAGAATGGCAAATGTGCGCTTCATTCGGGCAGAGAGGGACCGGCGTGGAGGCATTGGTCTACTACCAGCATCTGGGTACTGATAAATCTGGTCAACCTCATCGGGAATATCATATACCCAATCTTCGTCATTTTCCGGATCAAACAGGGATGATGCAGGGCGCCAGAAAGGATGCAGCTTCCCCTCTTCTACAGGCGGATCATCTGCTGTCGGATATGGCTTCTTCAAATCGTCCGGTCGGCTGAGATCTGGAATTTCAGTTGTGTCCTTGCGGGTATTTCTAGTTAGTGACAAGGTACGCAAGAGAAGGCCGGATGGGCGTCGGGGTCCATCATCTGAGCTCTTGCGCAGGCTGAATGCCCGTCTCACCAGAGATGGGCGCTTCTCTGTTGGCTGCTCAAAGTAATTACCAAGCATCTTCATCTTGTCAGCTGCAGGGGTGAACCCTGACGGCGTAGCTGGTGTTAATTTGATCGCTGGGGGCTGCGGTGGAGGACGCGGATTTCGCAGAGGAGAATCGACTTCGCTCAAAGAAGACCGTGGTTGAGGTGGCGTGAGAGCTTCTCCATCTGGCCCAGTAGTGATGAGAGTAGGCTTTTGTACAAACACGGGCTCCGGGACTTCTTCATCTTCGGTGCTAGACCTGGTCCCTTGCATGGCGTTTGTATCGGATGACCTTGACGTGTGATCCACCATGACTACAGATTTGTTCTGATGCGGATATATGTTCACCGCCATGGCTTCTGAAACTTCGGCCGCAGAGTGGGTGCCGTTTGTATCCACCGACGCCAGGGAAAAGGGGGTGTTGTGCGCTGTCAACCGTTTGCCGAAGAACGGATCACCGTTGTGATCAACCAACGACCTGCGGTCATGCGCATCCTTGTGTGATGCGACGGATGGGGTCAAGTGTGGTTGGTTCTCGTCGACATGGTCTTCATCAGCTGGGATGTATTCGACATCTGGTATATCTGGTACCACAGCATGTTGCACAGGGCTTTCAGATGTCTGACTTCGCATCTGCTGCTCTACGAGAGCGTTGTGTGCTTTGAGGCTCTCTGCAGTTAGTGATGCCGTGCGAGAGCCAGCCAGCGAGTTAGAGCGCGAATTATTCCTGCTCGTGGGAGCCGAGAGCGACGATGAGCGAATTGGGACGATCGGGGGATAGTCCATGGTCCTTTGATCTCCGGGGAGTGATCCGTCAGATTCAGACAATGTACGTCCACGTTTCACAGAACGTTCGAAGACAGGCGTTGTCTCCTTCGCCCTGGTCAGGCTGCTGAGCGGTACAGAGCTCAAGCTTTGGCTGCGTCGACTGCTTGTTGACCTCAAGGATGGTGTATTTGCAGGTTTCATTGATGCCCTGCGATCGGGTATTACCACTACAGGGATGCCACCACTTTTCCACACATCACGCCTGGCCTTGCGGCTTGCCAATGAGCTAACAGTAGCCGAAGATGCAAAGCTCTCGGTTTTAGGCCCACGGTGGGCAGGGCGATATTTGCTCATCGCAACAGCCTCGTCCAAACTCGTGGAGTTCGCTGTACTGCTGATAGGAGAATCGCGCGGAGAATCTCTCAAGCTTGTGTGCTTCTTGACATGTCGCAGCGTTTTCTGCCTCTGTGGTGGCACATCTAATAGAATTGCCTCCACTACGGTGGAGACGGTTGATCTGGAAGACACGCCAGATGCCCGTTTGACCTCGTTACTTGAAGCCGACTCCATTAATGGAGCTGCCATCGTCGTCCACCGCTTAGCCCGGGCCGGAGAGGCGTGGGGGGGTGACCGCAACCTAGGGTTATCATGCAGGGAGATGGATCGTAGAACCTTCGTTGCATTGGTTGGAGCAACCATCACATCCTCAACAACCTCACGCATGGTTCCGGTCTGCCGGGATGCTTCCTCAGCAGTTGGCTTCTTCTTGTTACGTCTCTTGCGCACCGTTACATTCCTGAAGAGATTTTCATCCCATTCTTGTTCAACGTCTGAGTTGGAATCCACTGCACCGCCCCACTCCCCGTCAAAGGTGAAGAACTCTTGTTTGGTTCTGGGAGTTAAATTATCATCCGACTCTAGCCCTAATCCCAATCCAACTGCTTTCGTCCTCTTCTGCTTCGTATCTGTGGACAGTTCTACCGTATTTTGAGATGCCCTCCGGGACACTACAGCTGGTCGTAACGTAGCTCTGCCGTCGTCATCTGACGAGTAAGGATCCTCTCGTGCGGTTTTAAAAGACTCGGTGCGTGAGTCTGCGGTTGTTGCTTTGGAAGGCACACGATCAGAGAGCAGCGGGCGCGAGATCTTGGAACGTGCGGGTTGTCGCGGAGGTGTCACATCGGGCGTGGGAGGACTTCTCTGATTTGAAGGTGTCCCGGGTATCCTGGCCGAGAGACTGGATGCGCTTCCAACAGGAGTACCTATGTAAGTCGGGCTGGAAGGAGAAGGCAGGACTGAGTGGCTGCTGGAGGAGTTGCGCGAATGCGCTGGTGGAGTAGGTGGAGGATCGGGACCGCCCACACGTTGTGCTTGGGGTCTCAGGGACAACGGGCTCGACGTGTGTGAGCCGGATTCCGATGAGGACGCCCCGGTATCAATCGCCAAGCGAGAGGGAGGTCGCACCTGCTGGCGCGCGACGGTAGTGCTGCTTCCCCGAGGGTGTGGGAGAATTTTATGCCTCCGCAGGGATCTCTGGCTTGAGGACACCACTGTAGATGAAGAGCTGTCAAAAGCGGGAAGGTCAAAGTAAATGTCTGCCGCCTTGGTAGGCGACGAGACGACCTCAGTAGGAGCGAGCATCGTGTCTATATGTGGTTTGCACCACGTCCCCGCCGTGATTAGTTCGCTCATAGAGTGCTCCACCAGGGCAGGTTTCGCATCGTGAGATTGGTGACGGGGTGATCGCCGTTGCACTGGCCAGAGCGCCGGGCTGGGCTGGGCTGGGATGTGCTGTGCTGTGTGAATATGTGAGTCGTGCAAGACGCAGCGGCGACAGCGATGCTCGATGTTGCTGCGAAATGAGCTTGCGTCACAAGCAGGCGCTATCCCAGATTGCGGGTGCGTGCTATATTCGAATTGGGCGATGGTCAACGACCGAGACCAGGGACCACCCAGGTATCGATAATAAAACAGTCAAGACGCAGAGCACCACGTCAAAAACCCAAGATCCAGTCCCAGCATCCGACACGCACCATAAAATGCATAGTTACACGGGATGGCGAGCTGAGCAGATACGCGAAAAAGGCGCCTTTTACTTGTCGTGTGCGGGTGGACCACAATGTGGGTTGAGTGGTTACGTGGGCGTAGGAAAGAGGTAAAGGGGGGAAAGGAGAGCGACAGCTTGCTCTGGCTCTCTAGTGGCGGGCTGCAAATAGCTCCCGGTCCAGGAATCACAGCGCTGGGACAGGCGGGCGGATAATGTCAACGTCAGAGGAAATGGATGGCTTCTCGCTCGTCGGGGCGATAAAATGGCCCTTTCCGTCTACGAGTGGTTGGGGGTTCCTTGGAAGCTAGTGCCAAAGCGGCACAAGACACATACCGAAAACTGCAAGTGGGCGCATCAGCCTGATTGTGAGACGCCAGGAATCGCTGCTGAAGGTCTTCCGAAACGGGGGTGGTCTACCTTACCAGGAGAATGGATTTGGAGAAGGGGAGTGGGAGAGAGAGTGGGTGGTGAGTTGCACCTCAGTTGGAAAGCAATGGGACGGAGTGGTCATCTGGACCTCTTGGCCATCTGCAGCTCTCGTGCACCTGTCCTCAGAGGAATAAGACGCCTTTGTTCCCTTCTTTGATTGGATTGTTCTTCATCATATTCATTCCTCCAGCCCTTGTTGCATCAGTCTTCCGCAACAGAGAGAACAGAAGGATCTCCAATGACCCAGTCTATCGATTTAATTGCATATGTACCGTACCCATCTCAGCGCTAGTCCGAGGGAATCGACGAAGCGAATGGATCCCAGCGGGATTTCCAATGAGAAAAAAAAGGACTAGAGCACCACGGAATTTGCTTTCTGTGTGCGCTCGGTTAGCACGGACGGGCGGATAATGGCAGAATGAGCTGCGGGCTATTGTGCTCCTCAGGTGATTGGACCGTGACCTTCTCTGTAGCAGCTTTTCTGGTCATCAGAGCAAATCAGCTTCTCGAATGTCTCGAGGCTGTCTCTGTAACTTGCCAGACCTGCAGGTTGCAGGCAGCGTGCGGCGAATCAGCGTATGGATTCCCAGGACGGGCTCAGGACATCCGCAGGGCACTAAGCAGGCTTTTCGTCACTTAGGCGGAGGCTTGGCCTGGAAACAGGAGGTACGTAGGATGCATGCATCTAATCCACACACGATCCCCTTTCCCCTTTGCTCTCTATTCATTCTGGTGCTCATGGCTGCAATGGAGTGCTTAATAAAAAAAAAAATAAGCCAATGATTTGCGCCTGATCAGCCAGCAATCAGAAATACAACACTCGAGTTTCGCAATTTTGATGATGCTTGCTGCCCATGTAACCCAAGGTCATGAGAAGGTTATAGGCCCGTTCCCCAGTGCTACTATAACAAGCCGCCAAGCCGATCCGGGATGGGATGTGCTACCACAAAATTCTCCGAATCTGATCAGGCACTTTGGAGGGTGGGTAAAGTCTGGGATTCTACTGTGGCCTGAGGCACCAGGACTGCTATAGTTTCATCCCCGAGTCTCGGACCTCCACATGGAGACTGTCCGTCGGATGGGCCACCCCAGGGTCGCCTGCTATCAGTATTTGTAGCCGTACTCCTAATGCCCTCACTGGAAAATATATGATAGCCCCGGCATCTGCAGGCACAGTAGTTATTTGGATATTGTGATCGCGATGCCACCTAGCTCATCGCGATCTTGAATATTGAGTGACAACTCCGCGCTGCCCCAAAGTTCTAGCATACAAGTTGCAAGCCTCTCATAAACTAGTGTCGCTTCGACCAATATACATATGGATTACTACATTCAAGATTGAGCAGTCGTTTGCATGTCGTAAGATCCCTTACTCAACCGCATGAATGTTTGGTCAAATCGCCCTTTGCTGATCCCTCGCGCGGGAGATCCAAATTAATGGGCCTCTACCAGGTCACGTAGATGTGAGTACAGGACACAGCTGTCAGAACTACCGAACGGTATTTCCGAGGCAACTGGACTGATGTTTGCAAAGCACAACCGCTGTCACTGTTAGGCTACAGCACACAATAAACAACGGTTTCAATACATCGTTTCGTTCGACCATGGCTCTTACGATATTCCAAATGGCTTGCATGGAACACGAAGAGCACTACAGATGCTGTAGAACCGCAGTTCGAACCGGAATTGCTATCAGTGGGAATGCCGTGATCAGCGTCAAGCACCAAACATCCTGCTGCTGCACTGATAACCCACACGAAACCATATGATTTTTCTCGACTCACAACTGCGCTTTTGAGTCTCAAGACCTTTGTAACAATTTCTTACATTGTAGCCCGAGCTAACAGAGATACCAAGGCCACCTTCCTAATTCACATAATTCGTATCCCATTTAACAAAGACCCCCATCTCCATCCTGCGCAAGATGTGTTCTGGATTGAGATTCCATAAAACGAATTTTTCTCAAGCTTGACCATTACAATATCAGAATCGCTCCCATAACAAATGCAACCAACCCCGCGTGATGTGGACTGTCGTACAGCCTCACTCCGGGATTGGCAGATGTTGTAGAGCTTGCTTCCCCAGCGGAGGTCTTCGTGGCGGTCGGGCTCCCAGTAGTCGTGGTGGAGGAACCCGATGTATCGTTCAACGGGGACATGACCTTATCCAAGATATGGATCAAGCCATTGTTCGTCAACACGTTTTGGGATACCACTTTGGCGTCGTTGAAGTAGATTTCACCGTCTTGAATAGAGACGCGAACGGTCATGTTGGTGTATGATTTGAATTCCTGGCCATCCTCGAGGAAATTGGTGTAGGCCGGTACAGTCAAGGTGTGGAACAGCAAGGCTTGGGTGAGTTCATCATCGGAGAGGTTCTCTTGTGGGTTTCCAGCGGCGGTAAATCCTGCGTTACTGGGGGCTAGACACGTTACATTCTGAGTATGATCCAAGGTTGACCAAAGCTGGGTGCGATTCATCGCAGTATCTAGCGAACTCAGGGAGCTCTCTAAGCTGCGAGTTGTCGTGGAGCATTTGGCGGGAGGTATTAGTACGCTGAGCCGTATACTGGTTAGAAGTAGTTCTCACTTAAGTGACGCCATCTAACTTACGTATCAATGGCGTGGAATATGCCTCCTTCCCATTGGGCATCAAGGGCCTGGAGATTGGAATCTTGAGCTAAACCGCCGCGCAATTCCACGTTGCTCTCTGCTCTCACAGTGATCGTGTTTGAGCCGAGGGGACCCGGTGACGCAAATATTACTTGACCATTTGCATCTGGCCCGAATTGTGTTTGGATATCACTCGATGCCGAACGGTTATTATGCTCTAGATCCTGCAATAGAGTAGGGACAGTCACGCCTCCGTTCACCCCGAGACTGGTTCCGGTCAATTCGGTCACCATGAAGTGGTACTGAAGGACAGCCAATATTTGGTCGTTTGATATGCTGCTAATTGGCCCATTCTGCGCAAAGTAATTCGTAAAGGCTTCATTATCGGGGACCAGGACCGTGACCTTTCCGGTGTAATCGCTTAGGACGGAACTCACAAGCTGCGTGTTGTTAACCAGCAATTCTCTGAAGGTCGAAAGGTCCGGATAATTGGACAACGCGCTCTCCAAGTTTGTTTGGAGATCATCCTGTGATAGTACACCCTGGAGGGCGTTGACGAGGAGGATGGCTAGGGTCTTGTACCGCATTTTGCAGCTTGTTCTCTTGGTTTATAACTTGAGGAATTGGAATCAGTGTGGATTATTCCACGCATATTGTGAGAACACCTTCAATGAGGATGCTCTTAGGCCCATGGTCCTTTTTAATACCAATAGGAGCGATACTAAATTTTTGTTTTCTAAAGACGCGTCCTTCCGCATTTACATAATCTGACCACCATGTGCTACCGGCCCAACTAAAACAACTGGCGAAGTTTTATTTTTGCAGCTGCCAAGAGGCCGGGGCTGCTGAGCCAAGACAAGTCTGCTCTGCGATTCTCCGGGCTTAGAGAGAGAAAGGCTGAAGTTTACACAGCAAGTCCGGTGCTTGGCAGTCCACCAGCCGAAACGTTACTACCCCGAGAAGAGGGCGAAGCTACGGCTGAAAGATTGGCAAGCCATCCGGCACTTATATGGCGCCGTTGGCTCTGAGTTCTAGGCCCAGCTGGCTGGACAGAAACGGGGCGCAAGCACTCGCTGTCAGCCCCAAATCCAATGAAACATCGCTGAGGAGGTTTTCATCTCGAGTGTGGTGATTGCGGTTGACTCTTCATCGAGAAAGAGGGAGGGTAACATGTGGTCAAGGCATAACAATATACTAACTACAGTATATGTATTTGCAATGCTCTCTGCTCTCCTAGAGCCAAGTATATCCCCTTATGTCCTCTAGATATGCACACAACACAGAGCCTTAACTTAACCAGGTACAGGAACCAGCAGCGGCTAGAAGCTTAATGCGAGCTGAGAAACAACAATAGACCATGTGTCCAGCGCTGTGCGTGCGATCAATCACCAAAGCAGAGGCAAGCATAATAAAACTGACTTTGCGGCCGAGCCATAACGTGCTTTAACTCGCACAATTTGAACTGTGTGGAGCACAGCCCCAGACGTGACAGCTTAAGCTTAAGCCAAGCCAAGGCGCAGATCTTGGGTCAAACCACCACTAGTTGATGGATGGTAGCAGCTCTTTTAAGCCTGTATAGAGGCAAAAGTAGTTCCAACATAACCGCCACCCGTGGCCAGCAGCCGATTTTTTTTCTACAATGCCGCAATGGGCAGCATAACTCGCGCGGGAATTAAGGGAAATTGGTCCTGCAGAGTGCTTTGTTCCTGACAAGAACTCGGTTTCGTTCGCTTATCAGATTGTGCCGCGAAATGACATGGCACCATGTCACAAACGGCTAGCACGGCAGGAACATCACTCCAAGATTGGAACTAGAACACCCAATTCGGTTCAACGAGCCGAACTATCGTGATATTAGGCAGATATTTAGTACAAAATTGGAGTGATTTTGCCGCTGCCCGTGTCTGAATCTTGTCCCCGTCGTCTCCCGTCCGTCCGTGGCTGAACGCCTTTCTCTCCCCTACCATTGACCCATTGCCCACCACAAACGCGTTCTCACGACGCCGCCAGAGGGACAGAGAACCAAGGAAAGGGGTGGGAGCGAAGACAAGAAGACGAAAAAAAAAAGGTTTACTCTTAACTTAAACCCAGGGGATACTTCGAACTGTGCCTTCGCCCGGCCCTCCCAATCACAGCTATGAAGTCTGCTCTCCTGGCACCAATTGCGCTCTTCGCGGCTCAATCCACCGCAGCGACCGAGATCCTGGTGGCGCGCGACGACGAAGACTACCTGAACTCGGTCTGCGAGCCCACGAGCTTTGACCAGAACGACGTGCCCCCTTGCATCGAGATCAGCACGATCGAGGCGCTCTGCGCACCCAACGGCACCTCGGCGCTCGACTACGAGGCCCACGCCCAGTGCATGTGCGGCGGCTCTTACTTTCCCGAGTGGACGGGCTGCCGCAACTGCCTGTACGTGCACGGGGGGCTCAGTGAGCTCAACCTGACGTACTGGGCGAGCGTCATCACCACGGCCAGCAACTTGCTCTGCACGGGCACCCCCACCGCGAGCTTCGCCGACCTCTTCACGAGCGCCCAGGCCGAGGTGCCCGTGCCCACCTCGGGCAACACCGCCCTGAGCGACATCAGCTCCGGCGACTCCGCCGTCAGCCTGTACTACACCGCCACTGTCAGCGCCGGCCCCGGCAAGATCACCGGCAGCGCGGCCCTCGCCACGGCCACCGGCGACGGCAGCGCTAGCGGTGGAACCTCGACTGCGGCGAATACCGGGAGCAGTGGCGCCACGACCAAGGCCACGACTGGAGCCACCTCCAAGTCCACGGGCTCGAGCTCGACCTCAACTTCGAAGAACGCAGCCGGGCCGACGGCCGTTGCAGGCGGCAGCAAGAACCTCCTGATCGCCGTGGCGGGAGGCGCGCTGATGGCTGCGCTGTAGTGTTTGCCTAACCCTGGCCACACACAAGACACGAGATGGGAGAAGATTGACCAATGCTTATACAAGTATTGCGCTAATGATATATATTTGATCCTGATGAAGAGTTATGTGGAGCCAGTATTACAGGAAATTAGTGTAATTAAATAATCAATTGTAAACAAAACACATTGGAATCCTTTGCCCAATTCACACTGATACTCGAACCGGGCAATTGTTGAAAGGAAGTGGGAAGTGGGCTCCTTAACGCAAGGGGCTTAGTCCAAGTTGGTCGAACTATCCCATATTACATGCAATTGGCACGCCATTGAATGCTCTGACACACAAGGCAATTTTCTCTGGTTGGTAGCAAGGTTTGTATTTATAGCTTTTAGGTTACAGGCTTTAGCATTGCTATGGCTCAGTTTTTGTTTTCTCTATTGGTTTTGATATATTTTCACTGTTAGTTCTTCACTTAGGTTTTCCCTCCCCCTTCTGGTGAACCATCCATAAAGCTACAACATGAAGACAATGAATTATTCGGGCATGTGGTCAAATGGCTTCGCCAAATGCTCCTGGCAGAATGGGAGCTTTCCAACAGTCCAGATCTCGGTGTCCTAACAACTCAATGGTTAGTATATCGAATATTTAACCAAGCCAAGGCTAATTATCTCCACTTCTTTCTGTTTTGCGGGTTTCGCAGAAAGAAAGCAGAAAGCAAGGTGCGATAGGATAAGGGTGTCTAGATGATGGAAGTCACAGGGAGATCGGATGTCAATACTTACGGGCTTCAGGTTCTTCTTGTCCTCGGCGCTCAGGGTGCCGCCCTTCAGAGCGATGATCGGTGGTGCCGCCTCGGGGTCGTGGGCGATGGGGCTACCGCAGCTGGGGCAGAAGATGCGGTGGACGGCCTTGCCGGACGAGCCCTTGCCCTCCCAGCTCTTGGTGGTGCCCTTGATGGTGAGCTTGTCCTTGGGGACCACGACGACAAGCGCTGTTGCAAGCCAATTTGGTTAGCTTCTCTTGATAGTCGATCAAGATTTTATTCAAGTAGACGGCTGATAGGACTTGAAAGGGGAGTTTTAAAAATAAAAAGAAAAAAAGGTGAAATAGGACGATTAAGGGGGGCCTTCGTACAATACGTAGAACCGCTCTGGCGTTGGCAGTCATCGCAGTGGTCGTAGCCAACCACGAGGGGTTCGGCATCGACGGTATAAGTCACCGAGCCGCAGAGACAGTGACCGCTAAGACCCATGATGTATATTTAAACTTCAGATAGAGACCTGAAAGAGAAGGGAGTTTTTGCTTTGGTGACTACTATTGAATCGAAGTCAAGAAAGAGAAACGAATTTTGTGGTGTTTTTTTATTCTGGAATGAGAGAGGTGAAAGGTTCAGAAATCGGTATTCGATGGTGCTGCCCACTTATATATGCCGGACAGTTGCAAGAGACGTCGTAACAGGGCTGGATCTGCGGCTGGCGATTACGGTGGGATCTTTCTCACTCTCGTCTCCTCTCTTCTTCCCCTCCTCTGCTCGGCCACGATACTAGATGCGGGCATGGCATTTGTGCCTCTCCGCTCCCCTAGATTGGCCTCTGATTTGCATTTGCGACCGCCTTTGCCCCGAGCAACGCACCGCCGAGCTCGACGGTGATTTGCTTGCTTGACAGGCTAGGGAGGGGGGCGGCGGTAGTGGGGTAGCTCAATAGTACATGGAATAATGTTAGTAGCTTCCCATCCCATCGATGTCGCGTAGTAAGGGGTGATGTAACTACGGTAGCTACCCGAGATCCTCCCATACGTAAGAGCGGAGAGCTTCTTAGCCAGCAGCAGCAATCGCTGGACAATCGTGCCAATAGCAGCGGAGGTCTCACTCGAGCCCCACGCCAGCGTTCTTTCGCTTCCATCATTGGCTCTCACTCCTGCGTTGGACAAGCTGTGTAGAAAGTCGTCGGATCTCACTCGGCCAACGCGGGGCACATTCCCCGCGGTGGAGGACTACCTCCCGCTGGTGCGGAACCAAACCTCCAAGAGCGAATTGGCCGTTTATTTCCACCAGAGACCACTGGTAGCCGGACGGGTCATGAAACTCGTCTTGAAGCCAGTAAGCGACACATACAAGACCCCGCTGTTTCCACCACGCTCTCGCCGTGCGATGATGATGCTACCACATAACAAAAGGAGGAGCTTGAGCCTCCGCAGTGCGGTGGGTGTGCGAACTTGCTAGGATCCCTTCAGTGCATGATGCAAGCATGCATTGGATGGTGCTGCAGTTAGTTACTTGCTCCTTGCTATGTGCCAGTAGAGAGGGGTCCTAAGTCTAAAGCTGTGGAACAGCGAGTGGAGACCTCTGGGGGAGTTGCATTAGCGGTTTATAGTATTTGGAATTCTCCATGTCGCCGGTATGGAAATCTCCGGACCGATGACCGATTCCCGAGCCCGTGCGTATCTGATGTGAGATATTGGCTGCGACTGCTGTATAACCGCCTGAAATGCGGCCGATGCGAGCTATTTGTCATTGGGGTCCACACGCAAACGAACCTGTACTATTTTGGTGTTATTAATCCAAGACGCCTAGATTCCGACATCATGTGTCAGCTGCACGGTTGTGTGGTGGAGAATCAGCAGTCGTCAAAGAAGATCCCACGGGATGCTAAAGGAAGGTCACTAACTAGACGTTGAAAAACATTTGTGTGTGTTGATTACATAGGTAACTATTGTTGCTTAGATTGACGAATATGTACAAGCATAACCGTTCCCCCCAAACCCCTCCATAAGAGATCATGTACTCGTAACAACGCATTAAGGTTACCAATACTAGGAAATACCACTCATTCACTAAGAATATTGCATTACCAGCTTTCACGGTATCAAGACCTTGATCTGAGAAGCCACGCTCGGCACCCCCGCTGCGTTGAGCGCGAAAAGCATCCAGTAGCCCGGCAGGAGCACGCCCGGATCGCTAGGCAGCGTGATGCTATAGGTGAGCGCCGCCCCAGTCGCGGTCGCCGTCAGCGGGACGCGGCGCTGGTCCGTGTCCACGGTGTGCGTGGAGGACCCGTGCCGGATCAAGGAGAAGCTGGTGGCGGCGGTGTCGACGGTGACGGTGAAGCTGGCGCCGGGGAGCAGCTGAGCGGCCGAGACCGAGACGATCGAGGGCCGCGCCGCCAGCGAGCCGTCCGCGGCGAACAGGTAGGGCGGGTGGTAGATCTGCGCGTCGAAGTGGTTCTGCAGGCACCCCGTGCCGCACAGCCCGCCGCCGCCGCTCAGCACCGTGGCATCGGGTAGCAGCAAGCCGATGCTGTGGTAGTTGCGCGGCACCGCGATCGGCGCCACCAGCGTCCAGGTGCTCGTCGAGGGGTCGAAAAGCTCCGCGGGTAGCGCCGAAGTCGTGTCGGTGAATGGCACCGCGTACGACTGCCCGCCGAACACGAGGACCTTGCCGTCGGGGAGTACCACGCCGTTGGCGAACGCGCGCGAGTAGGTCATGCTGGCCACCGTGGTGACCGTCGGAGTCGCGTTCGGGAGCCCTAGCTTGATTATGTGGGCGTTGGACGTCGAGTACGAGTCCTGATACGAGGGTGACCCGCCCGCCGTCAGGATAAGCCCCTGCACGGCGTCATACATGACGGCGTTGCCGCACATCGAGTCCGGATCGGAGGCGCGCGTCCCTGCCGCCTTCCAGGATCCGGTGCCGCTGACGTTGAACCAGTTCATGGCGCTCGATGGCCCCGCCTGGAACACCATGTTGTCGCTCCATGCGAACAGCCAGGCGTGGTTGTCCGATCGGAAGGCGCCTTGAGCGTCCTTGGTCAGTATAGGGGTCACCGAGCAGCCGGTGAGGTTGGTCCACTTGTTGGTGCTGGGGTTGTAGATCTCGCCGTTCTTGCCGCCGTAGCCACCATTCCAAGAACCTCCGATGGTGAAGATGCGGCCATCGGAGAGTGTGGTTTGGGATTGGTAGCCGCGTGGGATGTTCATCTGCGCCCCGGCAACCCAGCTTCCGTTCGATGGTTCGTATATGCTAGTCTTGTAGGCGTCGTTACCACCCGTGACCACCACCAATCCATCGGCGGTCGTAGATATGCCCGGGCAGAACATATCGTGATCAGTATTGGTGATGGTGCGCTCCGTCACTGTCTGCGTGTTCGGAGTCCACAGCGCGGTCTCGGTCATCCCTGTACCGCTCGTGAACAGGTCCGGGCGGTAAGCCGACCAGAAGACGACGACGTTGTCCGAGGAGATCGCCCCTGCGGCAGGGACGAGAGGCAGGTTGATGGTCACGTTCCACTGCCCAATAGTCTTTGCTGCTGGTGGCGTGTACGTCGATCCGCTCAGCGTCGTGTCGGGGCTGTACACGTAGAACTCTGCCATGCTAGACCACGGGTTCCCTGCATTCTGTGCCTCGGAGGTGGCCGTGAGCCGAATATACCGTGCGCTGGCATTGGTGAAGAAGGTGTATTTGGTTGTGATGTCGCTAAGCCAGTTGCCGTACACTACGGGCGTGCTCCACGTTACGTTGTCGTTGCTCAGAGTCAGAGTGTGCTGGCCAATATCGCCGTTACGGTTTCCGTCCTGGCGGGGCTGATACGCGAGGCCGTTGACGACATAGCTCTTGCCCATATCCACCTGGAAGTAGTGCGGCAGAGCCGCCGTGGTAGGGCTGTACTCCGTGTGCCAGAAGGTAGATGTGTTGCCATCTATGGCCTTGGCAATCTCATTGCCCGTCTGGAAGCTATCCGCCGTTGCCACCCATCCCGTTCTGGAGATCGGCTTAGCCCAGTCAAAAGTTGTCTGGGCTGCAGCCGAGGAGAATAAGAAAAGGCATGCAAGCCCTTTGTCTATAGAATTACACCACATTGGTCCTGTATTGATGTAGACTTTGAGGAGCACGATAATGATGATCTGTGTGTCTCTGGTATATCAAAGGAAACCGTTCAACACCTCTCTACGAAACAGCTAGTTAGGTGGACTATTTGTATTCGACTGACACCTCAGCCGTCTTGATATTTGTGATGTTAGCATCAACCCAAAGGGGAAACCAGCTTGCTATTGCTTGGCAATCTCATCAGCAAGATCGCTTAAACTTCTTCTGTTGTATGATGTAGGTGTGCATATCCAAGATGAGTCGAAGGCATCGTGCATGTAGCCACGCGCTGCCTTTCTGCATGGGTGGACGTAGCCCGTCGTCGTTAAAGATGTGCTATTCCATGGAATATGTGGCGGCCGCATACGGCGCAGCCTGCCTAATATTTGCTGACGATAGTGTTGGTACGCCTACACGTTTAAGAGAGGAGGGGGGGGGAGGGAACAGGGGAATAAAGAGCGAGGCGGAGCTAAGCTTACCTACACCAGGCGGGATAACTGAGGAGTGCGGGCGGCGCTTCATCCCGCCCTCGAGCCCGCGGTACGGTCTCCGTCAGGGGGAGTAGTTCGTCATCACTGGGAAACCGAGTCTCTCGGGCCTACTCGTGGGCATATAATGTAAAATGCATGGCGGTGGGGGCACGACCTTGATTCTCCCAGCTATACTTGCTGGTCACGATAGCATGTGGGTGTGAGAACTTATCATGTAGTGGGCCTCAGATTTGTCCTCGGCAGTCTTGACTGCATTGGGAGGAGTGGCCGTGTTGAGGTAGAGATCCTCTTGGTTCCTTTCTCTCAAGGCTGCGGCTGTGAACAAGGATGCGCTGTTCCTTGCATGGGGATGATGGTGTGTAGCTCACCCGATATAGTCACTATCCGAGAAGCCAAGGCTGACCATCGACCTCGCGTCATTTGTGGTAAAATCAGGTAAATGTTTTAACTTGGAGCTGAAGCATAAGTTCTGAACGAACACCCGCGATCTAATCCGCAGCTTGACAAGTTGAAGCAGACTCGTACTCATGGACCAACCCCCCCATGAGTTCAGCTTAGGCCTACTATTAGTCAAGGTTTCATTTGCCTCGTACTGGCTGTGCTTGCTTGTCCTTCACCCCACAAGCAAGTCAATATACTAGTTATACATCACTTGTTTAGGACCTGGGCGATGCATTTTTATGGCACCGGTGTCAAGCTAGCGAACTAATCTACCCTGAGCTTGAGAGCAGATCAAATACCCCTTTGGAGTTGTGCTATATATAAACTTGACTGTTTAATTTCAAGCTTATTTGAATCTGAGCTCCGCCGCATCACACCAGAAATGGTCGAATAGGTTGCGTCTGCAACCCCCTGCCGCCGAGTTTGCCGGAGACAGGGGTGCTGAAGCATGGCACCCACCTTCTGGAATGGGTATAACAGGTATGCATGTCGTGTGTATACACTTATCTTTCCATTTATATCTTGTCTTGGGGTTTCTTAGCAGTTGCAGCATGTCTTTTACCCCCTCAGATATTATACGCCAATGTTGCAATTCGGTAGAAACACTAGTTACTTGGCCCGCAGGTATAGTTATTCACGCCTGGTGATTCTCGGCTAAGTGACCCGGGAAGGCTTCCTAGCAGGGATCTGGGCGGGCTGTGGCTTGACGAGCCTTGGTCAAGGCACACGTTGGATGGATACGCTCTGTCCAACCTGAATCTATCGTGCATAGATAGCGCCATATGGGTGGTGGACGAGCTGCTCAGACCCCCTGGCCCTATCATAAGTTTTTACATGCTAATCGCGATCGAAAGCTGCACACCCAGTCGGAGCGAACGGAAGACGGCCGCGACTCCAGTACATGGAGAACCGCTAAGCCTATCCCAACCTACAGTGACATGTTTTGGATGGATGGGGGATTGCATCAAAGATTGGTGGCTGGCTGTGCGGATGTCTCATTCCGCTCAATCCTGCACCTCGTATAGAAACTCCGTCCAACCTATGCGAATATATTACGAGGGGACGTGGCCGAGCGCACCACGGCGAGCGCCCCCTCCAATCATGATGCCTTTGAAGTAACACAATGCCCAAAGCTTGATGACCTTGTAAGAAATATTGGGGTTCTGCTTTGATGTTGGCCGGGCGTGCATCAAAGATTCCTAGAGGTTCACAAGGCTATCCATTAATATATTGTTACCGCTATCAGATCATCTATGAGAACTCTATTTTTATACTTTCATACTTTCACAGCGATGGTTGCCCAGGCTAGGATAGCCCTGAGAATGAAATGCTCTAGCCACAAAACCTCGACACTGCCCAGGGCCAACTTATCTGCGAGAAATAGCTTCAACACAGTGCTGCTGTAACTAGTCTTCGTCTCCGCGTCTTCTTCGGCCAAGACATAGCCATCCATGGAGGAGAGCCTAAAGTCCCGAATATCTGTCTTCGTATAGGTCCCCGGAGGCCCAGTTGGGCTCTGACTCGATGTCAAAGGCCTTTCTATACGCTGTGGCCTCTTCCGCAACTTTTGTATAAGCTTAAACTTCGAGAATTCCAGATAACTTGATGTATGCAGAGCCGGTGCTGGTTTTTTCAGGACAAGTTTGGGAAGAAGGTCCGGCCGCGAAACACATATTGTGCAGTTGTCCTGTAGCTCGGAAAACATAGCCTCGAAATCGTGGGCATAGTACACAAACCTTGAGTAGAATACTGGGGTGAGAACTTTGAGCTCCATCTCGGGAACTTCCTCAGTAGTATTCTCCTTCTCAGCAAGCGGTGATTTGATGATTTCTGCTTGAGCATTCGCGATGCCACTAGGAATGTACCGGATAGCCAAAGAGGTAGAACACTGGCTCACCAGGTACCTCAGGTACCTTCTGAAGACCAGCTCTAGTTGAGATTCATTGTCGTCCGCTCGCCGGCCCATGCTATTTTTCAAAGGTTCGGGCCGAAACCAAACGTGTAGCTTCCGTCTGAAGAATAGCAAGCCAGCCTCTTTTACGATTCGTGGAAAAGTTACAAAGCCAACCCACCACCAAGTCAACAGGAACTGTATTTGACGCCAGGTATTCATAGTCGTGGGGTCGATGGCATTCCCAATCGAGAAAATACGGGCTATCAGCTTAGGGTGATTCTTTGAAGAGACCAAAGTAATGGTATTATTGATTGACCCGCTCCCCTCGAGAACTGGCGCCCAGGGATCATGAGCCACGAGTGAGTAAGACCCTTTCCTTGAGTTGAACGGAGATACGTGGAAATCTTTTGGCCACGCTCGCCGTAAGGTAGATGATACCGGGCCTTTCTTGTCCTTCGACAGGCCTGTCTCCGTCTCACATGGATGGTCTTCCACAGATTTGAGATCCTCTGAGGTGAGAAAATACATTCGCCTCTCGTCGAATGTGTTGTTGACTTCCAAGATCATAGCCGCCAAGTCCCTCTGGGCTGAGTAGAGGTACCAGAAAGAGACCGGATTGAAGTGGTAACCCATGAATTTGGCAGCAGTCACTAGGTATGCGTAAGGGTAGCTCGCGGGATCAGCCCCCTTGTTTATTATGTAAGCCGAGATGCACTATAACAACAGCGGTGTCTGTGACGTACCTGAGATTGTAGGTAGCTATTCAGTTTGTCTCGAAGCCCGAGATGCTCGCTTCCACGTTCGAGGTAATCGCCCGCCTTGATCTGGTACCACCCTCTCCGTGCACCTGATGATTCGCCTACGGATATCATGCCACCCGCATTGCCGGTCCAATCTACGGGAGCTCCAACCATGAGATAGGAATACTCAAATGAGTGCTTCTGTGGGAACAACCTCGTGTGGGTGGTTTTGCACGGAAACAGCAACGGCTTCATGGGACCCGCCCATTTTGAACCATCTGCAGATCGGTTCCGGAGCACCAGAAGGGATCGGGACAGCACAATCCCACTGGCTACTGCGCAGAGGAGCAGTAGTGCATCCCAGGTGTGGCCGTCGAGAAGGTCCGATAGTACGCTGCTTTGCTGCCACAACACGCAAGCTCCAAGCAGGATGCCATCACCGATACTGCCAAACTTCGCGTAGTACAGTAGGGTCAGGCCACGAAGTGTTATCGACGGCCACGGGATGAGTTGCATAGCATCCATATTCCATGCTCCAGCCGCGCGTGACGCGGGGTAGGTGATGGATGGTACACTACTGCCTTCCGAGGGATCAAATCGAGTTTGTCATGTACAGTACAGCGCCGTGATACAAGGATACCAATGCACCAGAATCACAAGGGCACTGAGATCAACAAAATCAAAATTATCAAAAGGTCAAAAAGGTAGATCTAGATCACATATCGGCTCGGCGAGGGGGATTGGCTCGGACCATTTGATGTTTTGAAACCCGGCGCCCCTTAGGCGAATGACGTCCGGGACTAGCCAATGCCGCCGCTGGTGCAAGTGCAGTATTGGTAGAGCTCCCAAGCACTCCAGTCCTAACGTTATTAGCTCCAGGCAAAGGTGCACAGATACATGTCAAGTTACGTGCTCTGGCGTACATATAGAGGGGCGGAGGGGCGATTTGAAAGTGGCCCATACATCTGAGCTCACGTGCACAGCTCCCGGAGAGTGGGTAAGAAGGTTGAATTAGGTAAGCCGCCACAGTGCAAAGCCTCACCTCACAATGGGGCACAATGGGCGAGAAAAATGCAGTGGGAGCTGGAATGCGAGGGGCTGCGCAGGTCCCACATCCATGCGGTTGCCTCTCGCTCTCCCCGCTTGACTCAGCGGCGGGGTGACTGTGCTTGCTTTGCTGTGTGTGCTTGGCTGCCCAAGTCCAGAAAAAAAGCCCGCCGCCCTGGCGACTCTAGCCAATCCAGCCTGTCGTCCGTCATATTTCCACGTCCTTCTATCATCGTTTCCACACTCTCCCTCCATCAACCTCACTAATTTTCAACCACTCAACCCGCCACATATAAAAGTGAAACCCACCCAAAGCCGGCAAACCAAGCGCCAGACGGCCTCACCACCGCACAACAACCCACCTTTAAACAACACCTTGCAACACCACAGCAAGACAAGATGGATGACTGGGATTCTGTCACCAAGATTGGAAGCAAGACCCGCGGCGGCGGTGGCCCGCGAGAGACCGTCGTCCGCGGAAACTCTGCCCTGAATGCTGCCAGGCGAACTGGTGCTGTTGCTTCCGAGAAGAAGTTCGCCACCGGCAATGCTGTAAGTGTTTCCCGATCCTCTGAGGCCTTGTTGCCGCCACCACGGTGATGATGGATTATCACCCACATTCCCACCTGTGCATCGTCACGATGCGTTTCCTATCACGCGATACCCTAAACCACTCTTCTCCGCCCTGCATCAAAATTGTCTGCGTTTTGTCACCTAGCAATTAGACTGACACATACACCCGCTTTTATTAGGCCAAGTCTGGTGGACCCGAGGGTCAGCGCCTGACCAAGGTTGATCGCTCCGACGACATCATCAAGCCCAACACCGTCGGCAAGGAGGTCGGCGATGTCATCAGCCAGACGCGGCAGAAGATGGAGCCCAAGATGACCCAGAAGGACCTTGCTACCAAGTGCAACACCACCCCTGGTGTCATTGCCGACTTTGAGCGCGGCTCCGCCACCCCCGACCAGAAGATCCTCAGCGCAATGGAGAAGGTTCTCAACGTCAAGCTGCGGGGTACTGGCATCGGCGAGCCCAAGTTCAAGAAGAAGGCCTAAATAATTAAAAAGAAGAAAATTTATTGAAGATCGAAATTCAGGCGTAAAACAAAAAGAAACCAAAAAAAAGAAAGCAGAAGAACCAGAACTTCAGATGTGGAAGATGGCAGGATGTTGGGCAACATACTTTTTTTTTGGTTGTTGTAAATCGAGGAGTAAAGCTCAGGAAGAAACAATATGACTTGGTAACTTTCAGATCTCCGAGAATCGGGGATGCTAGATTTTATCCAAGGTAACGATCAAGTCGTTGCAGCTCTCTCGGCCGGTGTGGCTACAGTTATGTCCATACAAGTCGTTGGGATTAGAGGGTTCGAAGAAGGACCGCCAATATAGAGGAATAGACAAATTGGCTAAACCTATAGACCAGCTCTCCCATATTACTTACCCTTCCCCATAATAAGGTTCCTTTTAAGTTCAATTGTGGTACAATGTGGAAGGCATATCCGTGCATAGATGAGTCAAACTAACTTATTATGAAACTACATATGTAGTCCTTGGTATTCGTAATATGTGGCTACATCAAAATCCAAACGCCTTGCTCCAACCCAAATACACCAAGCAATTGGTATCCAGAGGCTCAAAACCCGCCTCACAATGCTATGCTATGCTAAATCTCATGCTTTCGTAAAGTCTCCGTTCCGATATTGTACTCGTAACGGAATGACTGGGGTCAAAATGAGCCGTTTGTTTGCTCGATGCTTATGCAGCCGTAACTAGACTGTTCACCCGCCTCTCGATTTCGCCCTTGCTCATCACTCGGTCCGTTTCAACAACCACATTTTCGCGTCCTGCTACTGTGACCACCACGATCCACTCGGGTGCAACTTCCTTTGCCATGAGTCGGACGCATGTGGCTCCCTCCTCCCGTGAAATTCCCATTCGGAGGGAGTCCTTGAGCTTTTCGAGCACTAGGGACATGGGGAACGAAATGCGTCCCTGTCCTGCTGCACTGGCATTGCTGAGCATGCTGAGAAGAGCAGCAACGTCAGGAGCACGTTGAAGAGCAGCGCGGCGCTCTATCTCAGCTGGGGACAGACCTGGTGGCATAGCAGCCTTTGCCAGCTGCTTCGATCGGATGCGATCGAGGAGGCTGACTTTCGCGGCAGCCGGTTTTGCGGGTGTGGGAACGGAAGAGCTTGCTGTTACTGCTGGTGGCGTGCTGGCGGCTGCCTTCTCAAGCTTCCTCGCAGCAATGCCTTGCTTGAACTCTTCGAGACGTCTTTGGCCCTTGGTTAGAACGGGTGCTGCCTTGGCAATAGCTTCGCAAACGGTGACCGCAGCCTTAGGCAATGTGTTGACGAAACGGGCGATCTCACTTGACGAGTTAATGTCATTGGAGCTGAATCGGGCCCAGAGGTTCTCAATGTTTGCATAAAAGGTGTTGTTCAATTGCTTCTCGTCGAGCGGGCCATGCGCCCGGTTTTGATCCACCTCTAGGCAAATTTTACCGCGGCCGTAGTTGGAGAGCGCGAAGATCGGCGTCTTTGAGTTAATGGTAAGAACTGCAACACACATTCCAATATCATCCTCTGTAACACCTCTCCTTCCCCAGGCACGTGCAACATGAGGGCATAGAGTGCGCAAGTCCACTGGAACGTTTTGACCGTTGTGCACGAAGTGCAATGTCAATGTTCTCAAGAAGGATGCATTGAGGTCGACAAGGTTCAAAATGTCGTCCGGCAGAGTAGAAACAGAAGATAGGTCGGTGTCCGAATCGGCTGCCGAGGTGGTTGCTGTCAGTGGAGAGGAGGAGCGCGATGGTGATGACTCTAGACGAAGTCTCTTGAAAAGTTTGTCGGCATCAACGGTTGACTGCTCCGAGTCGGACACGCTCGGGCTTCTGGCACGCTTGAGAGATGGCTGTGCCGGACGAGACTTCTTGGAAGGCCGACCGCGACCCCTCTTGACAGCAGGGACGATCGTGCGGTTCTGGATATTGGTGATGGTGGTAGTTTGTGCCCTGACTGGCAACTCATCGGCGGAGGAATCATCGTCCTGGGCGGTCTCTCTCGCTTTGCGCTTGCGAGAGGAAGGCGTGACGACAGGGACGGAAATAGGGGCGATGTCCTTATCTAGCTTGCTATCTCCAATGGCCTTGGAGACGCGGGCAAAGTTGCTAATGTTAGAGGAAGTTCGCTGCGCGCTGCTGTTGCCGCTTTTGCCTCTGACAGCGAGGCGCTTAACGGCTGCAGACATGTTGAATAGAGATTCTGTTGTGTAATGACTGAAGGTGCAACCCGTAGTGGTAAGATGATCAGATCCAAGAGAATTCGGGTGATCGCGACTCAGGATATTCAGCAAAATACATCCAAGGAAAAGGATGAAAGAGTACACATGCAACCAAGACAAGTAGGTGGTGGGAGAAAGTACTAGTGGAGGGAGGTACTTGGTTAATTAACAGCCGTCAATTTGACGGGCATTTGAAGGGGCTGAGATCCCAAACGCGGTCGTGAGAGTCGCGTCTCCACTGACACGACCACGCGCGTAAATTGAGTCTCCAAGTGGAAATTTCGCGGGAGGGCCCGAGCGCCTCTAACTTGCCAAGACTTTTCTTTTTTTTTCCCGTTCCCGTTTTCCTTCGCAAGCACTATCCTGGGTTAGTGTAAAGCTCAGGAAGCTTTATTAATAAAGTAATACAGCCAGGCGATAATAACTGCCGTCCGAAATTCGAAATCTGGTTGCTACCATCTCCGCAGATTTGCTCGTGGATTTCATCATGGTTGCACTATGCCCTGGCATATCTGCAATGCGGTCTGAAGCCAACGCTGCTCGCCTCCGGAGGTGCCGGCGACAAGATTAGATGATGCCAACTCATCAATACATATCATGCTGTTGCGAACATCTTCGGCAGTTATCTGCTGACCAACCGCTTTTCCCATATTTCGACATAGCACACCAAAAACCTGGCCGGTCGGCCATGTAGGATTTAGCTGACGTTTTGATGACTACAAAATAGATGTACCACCCCCCTTGGGTTTTACTGAGATACCAATACCACAGTTTGACCTAGGTTCAAAAAAAAGAAGTCAAATGAAAACCGACACAACGCTTCCCTTGGTCCTCCCCGCGCTCCGCTCATGCAGTCCATCCGTTCGTAGGCTCAAATTCGTAGAACCCAATGCTCTTTTAATACGCCCCAACTCCTGAAAACACATAATAATCCCAGCTTCGTTTTTTTTAACTACCATTACAAATCAATGCTGATGTACCGCTCGATGAGAATCAAAAGCCTTCACTGTGCCATACACACGTGGAGGTAGAGTGTCCTTCTTAGACTTGCCAAGTTCCCACGCCATCGTGCCAAGATCACCATCAGCGGCGTATTGAGCTTCTCCACTGATCTGGTTGAAAGCTCACGGGACTCGGAGGGGGAGGGGCAGGGACGTCCCACTCGCGTTCCTTAATGCTGCGGACTGGGCCTGACAGGTTGTTGGTTTCAGTGGAATTAAGGGTGGCATTCAGACTAGCATAGAGCGCCTCTGACGTGACCAGGCGCATGCCCTTTCGGGGCGGCGTTATGGGAATGGGCGACGCGATTTGGCTGGGCATATTGATATCTGGGTTCACCAAAGGGTCAGTATGTGCCGCGGAGGCGAAGAAAATTGTGCGGAAGTCCTTCCACGTAGTAAGAAGCTTACCTGGAGCTACTGAGCAGTCGACAATGGCAATAGAGTAATTGGGGTTGATGTTGAGCCAAAAAGCCTGGCTGAGACAGACAGCGAACAATTAAAATAAAAGTGCAGAGCTGAGGTCGAGTTCTCGAGCTGGTGGATTTTCTCTCACAGGTCCAGTCGAAAATGACTGTGGGGAGAAGGAAAAAAAAGCACAAGCGGAAAATTCCGACGAAGGAAGTAAATATGATGTGTAAGATGTGTACAACGAAGGGATCCTCCTGGTTGAGCTTGGGAAAGAGCGGTGGGTGTATAAGTCAAAAGCCTGCAGGAGGGTTTTAGTCAAGGCAATGCAGTCCCTTTCTCGATGGTATGTTGGATAGCACCAGCAAGACTATAAGTATCAAAACAGGCCGGGCTGGAAAAGAAAATAGCAGGCTTTAGGTGTGTTGGTTTTCTCTCTAATAAAGAGTTAAAAGCCGATGTGTGGTAATACGCCTGACAGGTGAATCTTAAGGACGCCTCAGCGGGTCTTGCTTAGATATAAATCAGTGATTACCAAAGATCGTACGTATGGGGAATTCTAGATTCGAAGTAGCGAGCGGATTGAGAAGGGAGGGGGCCACTCCTCTCTTAAATGCAAACATTGCAGACAAGGGATCCAGCATTCTCAGCCATCAGTAATTAGGAGACCACGTATGATTGTCTGGGCGCTGTGGGGGGTGAGAGAGACACGCAAACACCCACGATCCATCCCATCGGCAAGTCGTAAGGAGCTCCGTGGAATCTTACTCACACCCCGATAAGTTACATCTGCCCCCATGTTGGGGTGGGAATCCCGAAGCGCAAAAAAAAAAAAAAAGCTGGGGTTGTGGAACGCTCTCGGGTGCGCTGTCTGGGATGATGACCCAGGGGGGGTGTGGGATGGGGGAAATACTTGGTTACAGCATATTACCTTTCTTTTCTTTCTTCTCCAAACCGCTGCGGGCTGGCATGTAACGATTACCGCACAATCCAATAGCGGCGGGCTAGGGCGGAAGACGGGCGAGGCTATTGGGGAGCAGCCAACAGTCACACCATAGCGAGTAGATCCTGTTAATAAGTAGGTATCCACGGCGGGTGCGAGTAGATTTATGATTCGTACGAGAATGGTCTGCTTTCCGCTAACCACTGGTCGCAATTAAACTCAATGTAGCCAAGTACTTGGTAAGCAACGTGAATTATTACTTTAACTTCAAATTAACACATGTCTGCTGTGTACCTGGGAACATGAATAGCCTGCCTGTCAATTAAGCTGCCAGCATTAAGGCGTAGGTCTTCGGACAAGTTACCCGCAGGGCCCACGAATCACGTTTTGTCGACCGGGCAAGGGGCCAGGTCTGGTTTTGGGAGGGACACCAGCAATCAGCTCAGATTACGTTTTAGCTAAGTAAGTACTCTGGAGCTACACCTTTCGGGGGTTTGATACATGACCAGTCGGTCTCCCATTCTGACAAGCCGTATTTCAAGTTTGCGTTCTGACGAATAACGGCCCAAAAGACACTGAGAAGAGTGCAAGGAGCATGGCAACTGAAAAGGGGAAGAGAGGAAAGGGACAAAACCTTGCAAAAGCATCCATCTGTACATGCGGGCCACCCGTGTTGTGTCCCGGTAACGTGGTAGGATGTTCCCTGGCGACCTGAAGGGAGGTACTTTAGTACTGTCGCATGGTAGCATTTATTTGCCAGGTCCCAAACCGTTGGTTCATAATGTTTGGAGTGCGCCAGGAGGCTGCCTCATCATCGTCTGCTGAACCCGCTTCCCGCTTCCCCGGGCTAGGGTGATGAGCTGTGGGTCCTACCCCACAATGAATGGGATGAAGCCATGTGGAGGAGCCTAGAAGCAGAATGGCAATTCCGAGACAAAAAGACGTAACTAACTTTTAACGCATCCCCGGATTCCAGCCAAAGGGAACTCACTCACCTAGGGCGCCGTTGGTTTTCATTTTTATTTCAGGTCGATTTGCTTAGCAGCCTGGCAGGGAAGTGAAACTCCGGGCAGACACCCCGTCAGCAAATTTACTTGTCCTAATCCGAGAAGCTGTCATGATGATGGATTGTCCAAGATGACCAGAGGCAAACTTGCGGGAGAATCAATTGAGAGCAAATTTGATTGGAAAAAACAAAAATATACCGCTCTCTCACACGCTCCCCCTTTCTCTTTCGAGAAGAGGAAAAAAAAAAAAAAAGGATGATGCCACTGTGGGGGCACGCGTTTAGAGGCGCTCTTCGGGTTCGTCAGTCAACTAACAGTCAAAACTGGTGTCTCCATTAGCTAACAATAGGCAGGAGGGCACTTCAGCCACCTCCAGAAAGCAATGGTTACATAGGTACATACACTATGTATTGGTAAGTCTCCAGCTTTAGTATACTCAACCGATCCTGTGCAGCTTTGTCTCACTTGAATACAGCTGACAATCTCGCTGGATACTCTAATGATCAGTTAGACATCATTGCCCAAGCAAGCGAACGATGGAAAGGTAGGATTTCTGAAGCTTGCACATCCTGACACCTTTTTTCCATTCCTCTTCATGATGTGACTGTACGTAGCTGACCGTGGCACGTTATCTACTCCAGGTTGTATCCTAGCGAATCCCCCACACCCCTGTTACAAGTACTCTCCTTGCTAGCTTCCAGAACAATTCTCAACCGAAGCGTGGGGGAAATCAAAAAAAAAAAAGGGGGGGGGGAGGGGGTGATCATTTCAAGCCCCCCCGGCACTACACTAAAAGAGGTACTTGTGTTGTCTTTTCTTCCACCAAGTGCTACCTGCAAAGTCTCGATTCGTTTCGTGTAATAATAAGGGAAAGTAATCCCGTAGTTTTCCGTCTGTGCAATTGTCATTCCACGAATCCAACTGAGGATGGCCAAGTGGCAGCAGGGAAGAACCCCAAGTTTACTCCCCGCCCCAAGAATTTGCAAGGCGGCCAATAACTCGGCAGCTTTTACACCGTCCCGTGCTTCGCCTCGGCGTTGCACACACGCCCCTTAAATAAGCCTGGGCTACCTGGTGAGATTCGAAAGCAATATTTTGTGTACCTCAGATCCCCCCTCGTGGCTGCCACCCCCTTCTTTCCCCGCCAAAAGGGCCATCCCTGGACTCTATAGTGTACTAAATTGGTATGAGTGCGTATGTACCTAACTGAGGTACGCTAGTGCGTTCACCGATGGGTTACCCGTCCCTCCACAAAGCTTGGCTGCACTTGACGCATGTTAAACTGTCTTCTCTCTGCTGGCGTCTGTTCTCCCGACGTGCAGATCCTACCTTATTGATATCCTGCACGACGCTTTCATGCAATAGAAGGCCTGTAGAAAACCGAAATTGCGGTGAGGGCAGCGTTTGTGTGCCGTTCTAAACAAAACACGATGGCTTGTGACTCTTTCAAATCGCCTCGCTACTAGTCCATCTTTTCCCCCCTGGTTTGATTCTTCGCCTCCAGGTCCAGAGTTCAAGCCGGCATCCACTCACAAATGTCTTCACTCAAAGCTTCATCCATGCCTACGTGTCTGCTCCGGATCAGTATAGAGGTTTTCCTCATCTGCCATGGACTCAAAAGTAGAAATCTATTAGTTCTGTTTCTTATTTATTTTTATTACTGTTTTATCTGAATACCTTTGCCAGGCTCATTTATTTGTTGTTCTTAGACACGTTTCGAGGTCCTCGCTGAAGGCTGCATACTTTCGCATCACCCCCTTGCGCCTTGAATAATTGTGAATAAGACGGCGTTTACGGTCGTCTCAGGAGTAGTCAGTCGCAGCGTCATAGCGTCATGATCATGCTGCAAGATAATGTAGACTGGTAGAGAAGTGTTTGATGGCGGCGCCGCACGTTGGCTACTCCGGAGGGGGCTACGAGCCTCCAAATGGTGACTCCCTCAATGTACCGCCTCTGTATGGATTTTCTTGGCACACGTAGAAGGCAGCGAGGTTGTCTCTGATACTACCAGATTTAGCGCCTCATAGTGAGACACACTTGAAGGCAGCAGTCGAACTCCAGGCCATCTGATCATGAAAACTGCGTGGTTATGGGCGAGCTAATGAGAACAGGTTTTTTATTTCGTTATAGCCTCTCGTTCTAGGAATAATTCAGCTGATGATTGAATAATCATTTTCATAGTATGGCCAGTTCAAACATCATAAATCATTGTACCTAGTCTGAACACATATTTGAACTTAGTTGATAGTCTTTGAAGTTGTTAGGATCCATGTTAGCCAAAATTTCCAAGACGACCCCGTTGCGAAGTGACAAGAATAAGCTACCATACTCGGTCTGCTGATCATTGTTTCGACCCCGATTTTTGTCAGATTTATCTCGAAAGTTACGGGCTCCCCGAGGATAAGCAATACTATTACTGTTTGATTGGTATATATACTTTCCAAGACACCATTTGTGCAAGGATGAGCCTTGAAGAGCCACATTCTTCTCATTATCGATCTCGCCAATGAACTGAGCAGAACGTGCTTGTGCCCCTGGAAAAACCCAGCCACTTCGCCTGGAGTCCAAAGATCGAACGCCGTTGGATATTGATCGAGGTTCATAATACATGTGCCGTAGCTTCCGGCTTTGCCTCCGATGAGCCAGTAAGGCAGTGTGACTCCTCACAACTTGCACTTTTGCTCAGCAGCCTTTCAGGTCAACCTGTATTTCAATTGGTCATGGTATCTCGTCGATCTCTGGAGATGATCCAGGCCTAGTGTTATCACCAAAGCGCGTTGCTTCTTTATTGCGCGTTGGTGAAGTTGGTTCTAAGAGAGCTGCTCATTCTCATTTATATCATATTTTGCCAAACAGGCAATGACTATAGTTCTGGGGTTTGATGGTGTTTTAAAGTCTTTCATCTAATCTATCCATGCAAATCAGGCAGGTTGCACTTAGCCCACTCGATGACTACTCGGATTCATGTAACCTTCAGCCAAGATATCCTGAGTGCGCTCAGCTACCCAGGATCCCGTAAACTCCTTAGACTGCGCTATATATGGGCTCAAGCACGGGTAGATGTCCACTCATAACCGCCACTCGAATTGTGACCAAGGGGCGCTCCCATTTGCCAGTGAAGGCGTTATCTTTTGCAACTTCCACGTTGAATATGATGCATCATGTGGTAGCCCCGTCTAAAATTATTCAAACCTGGCCTTCTGCTGCGTTTATTATTTTTGCCATCGTTTTATTTTCTCTAGAATAGAGCTCTGCTCCTGGCCTATCATATCAGAAAGGGTTGCCTATGATGGGCATACTGATGCAAAATATCAGGCAACACCTTAAAATGAACATAAGAAAGATTGTTAGAGGCGTAGTCTCCAAAATCTAAACCAGAATGCACGAATGCAGTTATTAAACCATGTGGCTAAAATTGCCATGACAAGTCAACAGGGATGGGATATCTTATCACAGAAATGAGAGAAGCAAAACCGTACATTTATTCAACAGGGCCAACCCTTTTCATGAAATATTTGAGAAGAGGTCACGATATTTTCTACTCATTTGAGACATTGCTCAGATGGAGCAATCGAACTAACTCTAAACTCCGTAATTACTTTGGTAGGACGATGCGAGTTTCCCAGCATCAGATTAAACGATCTTAGCAACCTTTTAGGCAGATATTTGACGCTACAGTAGATGCCTAGTCAGCGAATTATGGCCAAGGCTGTTTTTTTGAGTCTCATGTAGCCCAGATGAGCCTGCAAATGTGGTGGCAATCTCAGGACAGTTTCCACGGAAGATTGGACGAGCTGAGATGTCTCTAATATGGTGAATCGCAAGCATTCTGTAGTGTGGCATCCATATTTATTTCCGGGGTCCACGTTGCCGCCCAGGCAGCCGTTGGGAGGTACTCCGGGTGATCCAAAGTGTTCGGCACCGAACCGTTTTCTGGGACCGAGCCTGGTTCTAAACCCCGCCAAGCCCCGGAATTGAACTAACGGCAGAGCGGGCACCCTTCGGCTCCGGGTGGTCCAGTTGAGGCCCTCGAACTGATGGTGATTAAAGAGGTCAATCCGGGTAACTATGAATGACCGAATGCCCACTACGGGCGCTGGTGGTCATAATGGCCGTCTCAAACATCATTCCTAGAAAGGGTCGGGCAGGTATATAAATGAATCGAGAGGGATCGAAACTGAGTGTAAAGAGGTCAGAGATAGCCACCACCACTTACTTAATTAACAAATAATATCTTCCAAGCCCTGCAGGCGCTACAGGCACTGCAAGGATACATAGTCTGCAAATAAGCTCACTCATCTATAACGGCCTTGAACTATCACCCTGCCATGGCAGAGGAGGAAGAACTCCCGGTGCTCATCATCGGCGGCGGCCTCGCCGGCCTTGCTCTGGCCCAGGGCCTGGCCAAGCTCAACATCCCGTTCAAGGTCTTCGAGAAGGACCCCAGCGTTGGCTACCGTGCGCAAGGGTACCGCATCCGCATCTCCACCGACTCCCTCGAGCGCGTGTTGAGTCCCGCCGTCACGAAGCAACTCCTGGAGACGTGCGCGCTGGCCCCCAACGGGATGTCCAAGTACGACGCGCAGACCGGCGAGGCACTGCCCGCGCCCCCCGGAGTCCACGAGATGAGGCGCCAGTCCATCCTCAGGGGCCACTCCGCGACGGCAGACCGGCGGGTCCTGCGCGACGTGCTGATGACAGGCGGCGTTCGCGATCGGGTTACATTCGGTAAGATCTTCAGCCGGTACGAGGTCGACGAAGCTGGGGAAGGCGGCGGCGGCGGCAGCATTGTGACGGCGCACTTCACCGACGGCTCGTCCGAGCGGGGCCGGCTGCTCGTTGGTGCCGACGGGCGCAACTCCCGCGTGACCAGGCAGCTGGTGCCAGCACACGTTCTGCTGGACACGGAAACGCGCCTGTTCTACGGCAAGACGCCGGTGACGCCGGAGCTCAGCGAAGTCATGGAACGCAGGGGTTGGACCGGCATGCAGCTCGCCGAGGACGAGCGATCACGCAGCAGCAAGCTGGTGCTCCTGACGGAGCGCATCCGCTGGACGGAGGAGGCCCGTAGCCGTGAGGCCGACAAGGGCGAGGCCGGCGTCCACATCCCGCCGGAGTACGTCTACTGGGTCCTCTGCGCGCAAGCGTCGAGCCTCCCCTGGGCCGGGGACGAGGCCGACAGGATCGCGAGCGAAGGGGTCGCCGCCGCCGCCGCTGCCGTGCTCGAGCTCACCGGGAGCTGGGACGCCGACACCCGGCTGCTGCTTGAGCGCCAAGACACACAGCACACAGCCATGTTCCCCATCTACTCGAACCACCCGGATATGCCGGCCTGGGAGCCGAACCGCCTCGTGACACTCATGGGTGACGCTGTGCACACCATGCCGCCGACCGCAGCCGCCGGCGCCAACATCGCGTTCAAGGATGTCGAGGCCCTTATCGAGACCATCGAGAAGTACGGTATAGAGGGCTTGTCGCGGGATGTCATCGGGGAGTACGAGCAGAGAGTGCGGACCACGGCGGCGGAAGGGATCCGCCTCGGCTTCATGGGCGGGATGAGGACGTTTGGGGTCAAGCCCCTGGAGGAATGTAAGCCGGTGCAGGACAAGTATAAATTTTAAAAGTTGATTCGTGAAGATTCTACCATCTTGAGGATTAAGGATTCGGGAACAAACGATAGCCATGGTAGCTTAGGTCATCTTCTCTCCTATGGAATTTACAAATATTGATCAGACTATTCACAGATCCATTAAGTAAGACCAGTGCCGGTAAACTTCGTGGGCAACGAATCATTACCACCTGATAAAGCTCGGCATCTGTTGACCTGTTATTACAATACTAGTGCACGGCAATTTATGACGCTGGCGCATACATTCACTATGTACCTACACATGGACTCCATGATATTCATAGTTTACAGACGAGGCATTTGGTAATGAAACATGTATGGTAAGTAAACGTCTCAGAGGTATATTGGCATTGCATCAGGAATTATGTACAGTTCATTAGACCGCTGTCGGACCACCTAGTCCTAAACTCCAATTTGCCCATAAAACAAAAGGAAGCCAGTGCAACGAGAATCCCCAATTAACCGCGTAGAAGGCTGTATCAGAAACTCCGAGACCCAGGATGCCAGGACATTGAAGAAACAAAAGATTAATTCGTCATTATCATCGCTCTCATTTTGCCGCCCTCACTCGCCACGACCGCGGTAGTTACCCATTTTCTCGATAGAGGACATGATGCCACTTCGAGCCCCGAGGCCTCCTGGCCGAGGGAGACCACCACTCTTGGTACGCTCGTGTCCCAGGCCTCCGATACGACTCTCATGGTGTGGTCGGGCCAATGAGCCAGGGGCGCGCAATCCAGATGCCCCTGGGCGACCAATGCTGCTTCGGAAAGTTTGCGTTGGCTCGGGGGCCTTCTGAGGGGTGGGCCGAGCCGGTGTCGCGTCTGCTTGGACAAAACTCTGCTGCATTGACATCATCTCTTCCGCAAGCTGGACAAGCTCTCCTTTCTCTATGCGTTCCTTCTCTAGCAGTAGGATCAGCTCTTGATTGTCCGACTTGACGCTGTTGACGACCGCTCCGAGTTTCTGGACCTCAGCATTCAGCTCCCTGATCTGTACCGAGTCCTTGGATACCCGCGCCTTGAGCTCTTGGTTCTCGGCTGCTTGTCCGGGTTCGACCTTGGTCATGGTAGCATCACGACCCATCTTGACCTTCTCGTTCTCCTCGATGAGGTCCTCGATCCTCGTCTCCAATTGCCGCACCTTCTTCTCCCAGCGGTTCTCGTAGCTCTTCTTGAGCGCCGCAACCTTATTCTCATGCTTGCTCTTGTACAGCGCATGCAGTTCGCGTGCAACGCGTTCGACAGCAATCTCAACTTCGCGAGAGCCAGGATTCTTAGTGTCCTTCTCTGGCGACTTGAGGCTCTTGCACGAGTCGGAGCCGGCATCGGAGTTGGCTTTACCAGCTCGCATGCCCGCCATCTTAGACTCGGCCTCTTGAGCCATGATTTCAGCAGCTTCTCGGCGCTTTTCGCTCTCTTCAAGCTTGGACTCAAGCTCTTCGCGTTCGCGTTGGCCCATGACGATTTCTGCCTTCACTCTACGAAGAACAGCTTCCATCTCACGACCACGTTTCTCCCACGACTCCTTCTCTTCAGCCAATGCTTCCTTCAGAGTCTTTGTCTCACGAAGCTGGTCTGCGAATTCGCCCACACGCTTCTCGGCATCAGTAACTGCAGTCTTCAGGGAGGTCACCTCGGCCTCCTTGCCTAGGAGCGACGCCTTCAAACTGCTAATTTCGGAGAGAAACGTCGACTTGAGGGTTTCGACCTCTCTTGCGCTGACCGTGGGAATGCTGCGGGGAGTGGGGAGGGGTGGAATGTCGAAGTCTAGCAGATTGCCGCGCTGTGGGGCAGGTCCAGTGGTCTTGGAGGGCGAGAGACGAGCTCTCTTGGATGGGGATATTCTGACCGAAGATATCCCTGCGAGTTCGCTGAAATCCAACAAGCTTGTGGTGTCGCCTACTTCTTCTTTCGCGGCTGGCCGAGGGGTACGCGAAGGTGAGGGATCAGGCCGACCTCGAATCGACCCTGGAGTCGTTCCTGTGTTGGCAAACCTCGTAGGACTGTGCCCAATCTTGGCAAACATGGTCATGTTGGGGACGGCAGAAAATGTGCTGAAGGTGCTGACCATGGTATCGTCAGGACCCGCGGGCTCATCAGCCATCTCGACATTTGTGTCTTCGCCATTCTCTAGCATGGTGGAATCGTCTTCAAAGATTTGGATAGCCTTCTCCAGTCCTGTGTTTTCGCGCAATGCGTCTTCCAGGGTCATCTCGCATTCCGTGACGCGAGGCTGAGGCTGCGGTTCAGGAGTTTTCTCAGGCGCTTTCTCGGGCGCTTTCTCAGGCGCTCTCTCGGGCGATATGCCTGCGTTGACCTTGATTGGGAATCGCTTCTCCGGCGACATAAATTTGCGAGGGCTCCTGGGCGCTGCGTCTTGCTTGACAGGCATTCTGCAGCCCGTATCAAACTCCTGTTCTCTAGGACTGAGAATCTTAAGGGGCGCTACATCGTTGCCAGACAGCACCCTCGAGTGCCGGACTTTGGACGGGGAAACGTTCTCTTTCGATGGACTGTCATTGAGGTCCTCGCGGACCTCGGAAACAAAGGGTGAGCTGTTATTCTCCGTGAATATCTCCATGGCACCTGCAGATGAACCAGCGGCGAAATTAGGAGTATTGTTGTTGGTATGGAGTTTGCGGCTCGTGGATGGTGTTGCACAGTTCAGTACAGCGTTGGATGCGGGTGAAAGCGGTGAGGCCATTGTAGGAGATGTTCGGTCTCAGTTACAACAGCAAATGTGCATGATAAAATCCAAGTGCCTTGGGCAATTGATGAGGATGATGAGAAAGCAAGTCGCCAAGCTTGGTGCAGGAACTTCGGGAATTGGGAATTGTTATTTGGAGGTTGCTGGGACAACCGCGCGCAGTTCGCTCGCCCCGGTAGGTGCAGTTGCAGTTGCAGCCCCATGCAGGTGTAGGGGCGCGCTGGCGCTCGTTGCGGGTCCCCCTAGTGCCCAACCCCGGCGGGTGGTTCACGGCAACGGACACTGGCGCAGTTCAAGGCGGCTGACCCGTGCACCAAAACCTCACCACGATCAGCCACAGGAAACTCCTGGCGAATAACTGTACGCCAGGGAGGAAATGAGGAGGTCAGCGGCATGGAATGAACAGCTTGGGCAGGCAATGGGTCCACATCGGTTTTGATCCCAGCATTGAATCCCAGAATGTGCTTTTCCAACCTCCTGTCACTGCCCCGTTGTGAGCCCATACCTCATCGTCTTAGTGATGAACTAACTTAATTAACCATGCTCACCGCTTTCGCTGCCATATAAGTCCATCCCACCTCGATATACTTGCACGCGTAATGAATTCCCCCTAAAGTGCGAGGCGCCTGGAAGTGGCGAGCGTCCTAGCGCCCATACGGGGAAGGTGGGAAAATAAAGAATCTGTGTTTTCTCCCAAAGTCTCAGTCATCGTACACAAAACAACCAGACCTGGCATTTACGGAACCATCAAGACCCAGCAGACGACCAACGAAGCTTGCAACTCGGTAAACTGGTCAAGACGCCCGCCGCTCTGCAGCGCATAAGCAGCACCCGCTCGCTCGGCCCGTCACCCATAGTGGTCGGTAGAGTGTCCCGTCTCCGTCCGCCCAGACCTACCAAATGCTGATTCCGGCCTCACATCGTCCGGAAGGAGAGAAATGGAAACACTATACACTTTGCCCATTAGCGCGAACTTTAGACGGGCTGCCCCGGCTCCGGAAGCAACTGTCCCCACAATACACCATCGCCACCTCAACGCTGCGAACCAGCCCTTAAGCACCCCATGGCTACCCGTCGAAATATGGGTGCTCGTCATTAGCCAGTTGGTCAATAGTGAAGACTTCCCCACCACCTGGATAAACTGCCGGCAGGTGTCTTATGCGTTCAAACGGGCCACAGAGCTTGCTTTCTTAAGTGAAGCCCTCCCGCAGATCGAGGTCAACCTGTCTCTGCTTGGCTGCAGTGGCCGCGGGCCGTTCGAGGTGGCTCGACTGCACGTCCAGGACTTCTCGGAGGAAGGTGAGCGGATCCACTGCAAAGCGGTAGCTGGATATCGTAGACCTTTCACAGAGGCATCACTTGACACCAACCAGCATGCAGAAGACGGAGCGACATCGCTCGCAACGTATCAGGATAATGGACCGGACTACAACACCATATTCGGAAATCCACCACTTTTGATTGAGTGGACTTCGAGGATTCACATCTCAGTTTGTCGAGGGCCAACTAGCTACTACCAATGGGAAGATGAACACCAGCGACAACTCAGATGCACTTGGTTTAGGGCTGGGGTAACACGGACATTCAACATGCATCTATATCACAAGAGAAGAGAGGTTTCATTTCTCTGGAAGCCTCTGTTGAACTCCTTCTTCCGAAGTCTTGACCCGCTACCTAAGGGGTAGAAACCCTTCGAGCAAGGAGTTGTTCATCGACATAATATGTGGCCTGCTTACTCTCCAAGCATCGTGTTGTAATGCAGTCGACTACTAATATCCAACCCCTCCTCCCCCTTCCAAATGGATGGCGGAGATTTTGTACGACCATTCTTCGGCAGTCAATTAATTCCCCAATTTTAATCGAACCCAAATTTCCTATCCGCGGGCCTGAAATGCGATGCCCCCGGTCTGGACAAACCTGCCATGGATAATGTATTTGTTAACAGCACTTCTGTGTATGATATGGAGATAGCTTTACTTCAATCTAGTCGGATGTACCAGATTTTTCAAAGATAATGAAAATTTTCAGACTGCAGTTCAATCTCCAGTCAACCTTGCTGCCTCACTCAGTGTTTCGGTACGATAGGCAGATAAGCGTCAGCTCATCGTCACACAAGGACGATCACTGGCGTACCGCGACACTATTGTACCACATGGCGAACGCCGAATTCGCAGAGTTATTGTGATGTATAGACAAGAAGCTGATTTACTCATTGCGCCTTGCTATTTGCTTGCCTGCGAACTCTGACGCTATCGCCTTGTGGCCATGCGCCTCCATTCTAAGCCGGCGTTGTCGATCTCGCACTCAAGCCAATAAGACAGCCAAAACCCTCTTCCGAGATTCCTGCAGGGAATAAATCCTAATCAATTAGGAGATCGGCGATTTGACTTACAAGAACAATCATCTAAGAGGCAGTGTTACGGTGCTTAATACAAAGCAAGACATGTCCATGGCAAAATTACAAGGAGGTATGAAAGCGGGACTAGCCCTTGATTATGGAAGACCATCTCTGTTCTACGCTGTCAAACGCGTTCCTGGAAAAATTAATACTTTCAAGTTCATATTTCACGCAACGTAAGCACTTGGCGATTGCCAAAGGCGCAGTCGACTGAGTTTCTTCCTGTGGCAAGGATCCCCTGAATATGAGCATGGAGTCGTATAGCACCCTCGAAGTGGACCGTTGCCGGATTCTGCAACACTTGTCAGATAACCCAGGCGATGGAATAGACTATAACAACTTCCCTGAGGTCCCACCGGTCGAGCAGCTTGAGGCTAACAAAGGGGCGGATGAGTGGCACAAGGAGCGCGTTCCCCTGGGGACGGAAGACCTTGAGGCTATATCATCACCAGCTTATGGAACTGGGTCTGAGGAATGCGGCACTCCGGGTGCGCACGTCTATGAGAAAACCCCACATGTCAGAATACTAGGGTTAAGGAGGCGAGTATGGGTAATCATAATTACTGCCCTTCTCATAATCGGGGCGCTCGTGGGCGGACTCGTAGGCGGGTTGTCCGATAAGAGTTCCTCTCAGAATTCTTCGACGGCATCGGCGAGTGCTAACGTTAATATACTTGATGTATCAACGCTGTCTGCCTCGAATTGGACAGACTCTCAAAATTTCAACCACCGGATTGTCTACTTTCAGGACCCATATGGCAATGTGGTCGGGCGGCGGTGGGACGCCCAGAACCAGACCTGGGCTACGACCAACATCAGCATGGTGATGGCCAACTCGGCAACGCCACTGGACCTAGTGCCGGGGGTATCACTCGCGGCGGCGGCGGCGGTGGAGGTGTCGACCGACTCCTACGCGGTGCAGCTGTGGTTTCTCGACCGATTTAATTCCATCAAGGGCGTCATGTGTAACGACCCTGTCGGCCAGCCGGACCTGTGGCAGAATTACTCCACCGGCAACACGCCCGGCGGGGGCGCGCTCCGAGGATCCAAGCTTGCGGCCAGCTGGAACGACTGCAAAGGTGGTGGTGGTGGTGCCGGTGCAACGTGCGAGAATGGAGCGGCGTGGGTGGTGGCTTTTCAGGGGCCTATATTCGGCGCCGTCAACATTGTGAACTCTACAAATTGGTCCTACGTACTACCGGTGTTTGGCGGTGACAAGGCGGTCGCGAGAAACACGAGCTTGGCACTGGTGCCACAGTCTCAAGGTGAGCCGGGCACCATAGGAGTGTTCTCGCAGAGTTATACATCCGGCACGAGTGGGTCTCTTCAGCTTGCCTCTTATAATGGCAGCTCAAAACTGAGCAGTAGTAAGCCTTCATCCTACCCCTTTACCCCTTCCGTCACTATGCCAGAGGAGGGAACATCTCCTACCCTGGATCACATACTTATGAAGCAGTAGTTACCAGTCTCATGGCGGATATACCGCTGCCGGCCCAGAAGCAGGGCTTCGCGGCGGTCAAGCTGAACGACTGGTCCAAGACCTTGTACCTCGTGCTCCTCGACGACGGAACGATTAAAGGGGGCTGGCTGGATGGCCCCACCGTCACATCGCTGCCAAGCATAACATTTGATGGCGGACCGGCTGTCAACTTCTCGGCCATCGCCTTGACGCTCGATGGGATGTTCTACGGTATCTGCCAGGATGAGCTGCAGGAATATCAGGTCAATCGCACGGATCCGTCGATACTGAATTACGTGGGGAGGGTATATCCTTGACAGGGCTTTAGCGGTGTATTGAGGTTGATCAAAGTGGAAGTAAAAGAAAATACTGTACTATTCTGTGTAGCATGTTGGAGATCATTATCACCTTTAGACTAACTTAGGCTGGACCAAGGAGACTTAATGCAAATGTCGTCAGAAAGCAGGATAATAAGCAAAGCGGGGTTTGGGGACATCCCAATCATCTATGTTTTTTCCCTCCATAAACCCCTTCGGTAGATCGAGATTGCATATGCGCCAACGTTAGGTGGGATGAGATGTCCAAGAAATATGAGGTTTCTATACCAACTCTTACAGCGGTGTCAGATATTTGAAGTTACTGACTACGAACGAGTTGTGGCAACCTAGCCAGTTCACACACACCCACATAAACCATACATATACATATAGGGACAGGCACGTTGGAAATTCAATGCGTGGGAAGACCCCAAGAGGTGAGTCTTCTTACTACGCTTACTAGCATCTACACACTGAAGCGTTTGAGTCCTTCCCACGCCTATTTTTTGAGTACTCTCAATATCTAACACCACAGGGTTGGTTTTTGCCCGCTTCGAGATAGATCGGCCTAACACATGGTCGCCGAGCCAGCGAGCAGATCCGAGGGTCTATCGCCTTCTACGGGGGACTGTTCGAGCGATCGTGCGGGCTCACCTGGCCCGAGGTTCGGCGCGAGGCCGAGCGCTACGTTGCGCCGCTCGAGATCCTGTGCCCACGGTATCTTGATGAGATCCGGGGCATCGCCGATGGAGCCGGCCTCGCGTTCCTGGATATTCTGGCCCTCAACGTGCGCACCGAGATTAACTTTGGCCTCTTCACGGTGGCTTCCTCCTCCTCCTACCCCTCCTCCTTTCCTCCCCATGTCGCGGCGGCAACAGCAGCAGCAGCAGAAGAAGAAGAGGAGGAGGAGTTCCCGAGCGACGGGTGCACCAGCGTGGCCTGGCGCACGGAGGCATCTGGTTCGTGGCTGGGCCAGAACTGGGACTGGAAGCCCGCCCAGGCGCCTAACCTTGTGGTCTGCCGCATCTCGCAGCCGGGCACGGGCATCCCCGACCTCGCCATGGTCACGGAGGCTGGGATCATCGGCAAGATCGGGCTCAACGCCGCGGGCGTCGGCTGCTGCCTCAACGCCATCCGGTGCCGCGGGGTCGACCCGAGCAAGCTACCCATCCACTTTGCGCTGCGCGCGGCGCTGGAGTCGTCGTCGCGCGCCGAGGCCGTCGCCAGGATCTCCTCATTCACACCTGCGCCCGATGACGGCGGCAGCAGCGGTGGTGTCGCCGGGAGCGGGCACATCCTTCTCGCCGACCCGGGCGGCTCCGTAGGACTCGAGTGCACGGCCATTTGGGTCCGGGAGCTGGCGCCGGCGGCCGACGGCAAGCTGAGCCACACGAATCACCTCCTTCTGGAGCACGGCGACGTCGACGAGCGGCCCTGGCTGGCGGACTCTCCGGCCCGCCTGACGCGGGCCCGGCGGATCGTCGCTGAGCTCACCGAGCCCACTGAGGATGCTTTGTTCGAGCTATTCAAGGACGGCGAGGGCTACCCTGCCTCCATCAACCGGCGGCAGGCCGGCGACCATGACTCTCAGACGCTGTTCACCATCATCATGGACCTGAGCAATAGGAGAGCCAAGTTCACCTTCGGGAGGCCCACCGAGTTCCACGCCCAAACCATCTTGGCGTTCTAAAGTATGCTGGGCGGCTAGTGCGTTCGTCGTGAACGCAGCTGCTCATCAAATTGTCAATCCCCCCCTGTTCGGTGTATGTCGGTTATTAGCAAGAGTTAGCAAAATTGAATGTAGACGGCAATCGCTGGCGCTGTTTTTACCTGCACAATACGCCTGAATATGGACGCTGGGCGAGAACACTGTTTGGAGAAATTGTCACCATGTCCCATTGTTTACGCTGATATATATACTCCATTAAAACATGCCCCGCAACTCCTATTTACCACCCATGACCAGTTACATCTAGGGGAAAAAGATTTCAACCAGGCGATAGCCACACATTTCCTTCAAATTTTTCGATATCTCTACAAGCTGGCATCCACTTTTCATGCGGTTTAGTCATCGTGATAACCGCTCTTCTCGTTACCGATAACTCCCATACTGGGCTGCCGCCTCCGGCGCCCGATGACGTCTCTGATCCAGTCGCTGAGTGTGTAGCCCCAGTGTCCGGCGACAAGGACACCAGACAGCACATTGATGATCTTGACCAGGAAGGTTAAGTAGCTGTCGCGGGTTTCTTCGACAGTTAGCAAGATCGGTTCGATGTCGTACTTGAAGAAGATGCCCGGAACCATTCGCTCGTTTACTTCGTGGCTCTGCTCTGTCACGGCATACTGGTTTGTGACGATGGTCCGCGAGGCAGAGTGCGCATGGCCTACCGTGTAGACGGTGGGCACAACAGACATGAAATACTGGAACTTGTTGAAATTGACGGGCGCAATGTTCAGAGTGCGATCCAGGGGGTTGACGAGGTTAGGATAGAAAGGGCCGTAGGAGAACTCGTTAATAACATGGGAGAAGTTGAACACTGTTCTGATGTGTTAGTCTCGACTTTCTGCCGCGGCCATTTCTGCCACCACGTCATGGAGCAGGAGGCTGTTACTTACGCTTGTGATCAAGATGCTCCCCGGACTCGGCATATCCGTGTCCCCTGGCAGTGATGTGGAAGTCACCCTGGACCCTGTTCAGATCTAAGCTACCGTAGATGCGGCAGCTGTCGCCTCCACCCGACCTTCCCCAGACCTTGGGTGTCTTAGCCCATTTTGGCTTCTTCTTTCCCAGGGCGACGATGTCGTGCACATGCTCCTCGCCGAAGCCCTCATCATGCCAGCCAGCGCCCGTGATCGTCTTGCCTTGAGCGTCTTTACCTAGCTTATGGTTGCCCTTGGCATCGACCCACTGCATCCAGTTGGTTGGATCCTCCTTCAGTTTCGTGCCAGCGAGGATGCGGTCTCCAGCGGCGTCCTGTACGTTCACATGGAGGTCCTTGCACTTCATGCGCACTACGATATCCATGTTGATCTGCATCTCGTGGCCGACGCCTTTCTCGACTGCGAACGTGTGGTTCTCTGTGCCCCTCCACCAGTGTCCCAACTCGGACCAGAAAAGCATGGCCGAAATGATGGCCATCGCGATGGTCCACTTGCCACCTCCCGAGGTTTGCGTTATATACTGAGGTTTCGATTTCGCTGGAACGTGGCGCAATTTTTGTTTGGGTCAGCGATTAGAGTCTCACAAGATCGTCGATGCGACGGCAGCGCGTCTGGGTATGGATGGGTCAAGTCTTACGGAAAGCATCAAATGCCTTGACGAAGCTACCGGGTTCCGGCTCATCGTCGAAGTTGTGTTTCTCGTAGCCGTTCATGGTGCCGTTGCCTGCGCTGAACACGCGCGGATTGTCTCGTGTGTTTGAAGGTCGAACTCGGACGGCGAGCTGGTCTCTTGCCCCGAACGGACTGCCAGCACTCGAGGAGAACTAGGCGGCGTGGCTAAGCTACCGCATCGAAAGTGTGCCACGAACAAGAATTAGAGGGAGAGCACCGGGTCGCGTGCTGTCTTTGTGCGCGTACTTCGAAAGCAATTTTGTCCTCGACGTTGCACTCAATTGACCATGTTCCCGAGTTGGTTCGGGTGGGCGCTGTCCACTAAATGTCCGCTGGCGTCTGTACAAGACAGTGAGGACAGCTTGCAAAGACATTCCCGGCTGCAGCTTGCGTACCCCTGCTCAGGGTCCAGCTCTCCCACGTCCTGATTGGCTCCTGCCCTCCCGGATTGAGGCTAAGTACCTGCCGAGTGGGGGAAGACGGTTGGCGACCATATTTATCATTATCAGATGTCAAGGAACTTCCTCTCCTACACACGGCAAGCAACGCAGATAAAAAGAAAGGGCCAGTTAACTAGCTGGAAGCTTTGCAGACCAAGTACGATCAATCGCCGTCAGCATCTACAATATAATCCGGGGAGCAGCTCGGAGATGAGGCCACGCCTTGTACAAATTCCTCGTTCCCTGGGCCTCCGGGATTGAGCCCGCTCTTGAATCATTACGAGTCTGGACCACAGACCACACACACGCCTGCATGACCCGGGAGTTAAATAATATGATGCACCCGCTAGTTGTCAACTTCAACTTAGGTACTCAGGTATTTATGCGATGCGCAGGTGCACGTAGGCAGCTTGACAGACATCGGCTTATCTTATCCCATTCGGCCTGCTCTTTTACAGATTGGAAGACGAAACAAATTGTTCCAAAAGTCTCATGACTACGAAGGTCATTAATAACCCTCGACTGCAAGGGACTGGGAAAAGCATAGACATATATATATATATAGAATGAAAGTCAGCCAAGGCCCACCATACCATATACTTTACAAACGACGATTTTCTGCGCGGAAGCCTGTCGGTGTCTATGGATGTTCTTTGCGTATGTAGTCAATATTCAGGGGAACGATGAAGAGTGCAGTTTGCTGGCATGAGGCTGAAAGAGCTGAATCATGTAGCATTCGTTCACTAACCATTATAGCAAAGTTTATTTTGGGACTATTTGTATCGTATTTGGAGCTACCTGAACTATCTGTGCCAAGCAATTCCCATCCTGGGCATATCAATCTGGTTCTTTGTTGTTTTGGTCCAAGAGAGTGTGGGCGTCATCCGGGATTCCGCAAGGCGGAGTACCGGAGTGACCATATAAGAAGTTGACATACAGAGAAAATGAAACCCAAACCATAGTGCAGTAGTGAGGAAATTTCAAAACAAGTAATAACACACATCGCGAGATGCCTATGCCCCCATACTCCGTGACTCGAGCACAATGTTGACGTCAGGTACTATCCTGCGCGCACGAGAATTAAGCAGGCAGTTCAGAGGAAGCTCTACTTCCTGGACACCAGCTTCTGCTGCTCAAAGAGATACTCCTCGTCAGATGCATCGAGGATGTCGTATTCCTCATCAGTCATGAAACCATCCTCGGACTCCTCGGCCCAATCGTCGTCATGGGTGCAATCCTCGAAAGCATCATGCTCCGCAGTTGATGGAGCCACGGTTTCTGTCTCCGCATCAGTGGTGGCATCAGCCTCACTTTCGGCCTGAGGGATATGTACGCTCGAGGCTGGCGACTCGTGCTCAAGCTTGGGGATAATCATCTGGCTTCTGGTCATCTCGGGTACGTCCGAGTCTAGGAGAGACTCCTCCTTCGGCTCAAATAGGCCCTTGGAGACGGGTGCTTGAACAGAGACATCACACCATAACTTGTGGCCGAACTTGATACCGTCGGCGGTGGTGAGGCGCCAGTACGAGATAACCTTTCCTTCCCGCTCTGGAGTTCGCATCAGAACAGTAAAAGGGAACTCCTGACCGGGTTGGAGCTGTGTGTAACAGACAGTGGACTCAGAAGCTGAAACAAGCTCGTGGATGCCAGCTGGGTGAGACGGATCGATGGCGCCCATATAGTCCCCGCCGACAAACTTGACGGAGCAGCCGGCAGGCCATGCGACGTCACCATCGTTTCGCATGACCCAGGTCTGCTCAAACGTGTGGTTGGGAGGCATGATAGTGCCATCCTCAACGGTATCGTGCTTGAAGACGGCCACCAATTCAGGTTCCTTCCTTTCGACTTCAGTGATTGTCTCTGGCTCGCTAACCTCCTTCTCGGTCTTGATTGGCTCCGGTACCTCAGTTGGCTTCACATCGACCACGGTCTGGACTGGGTTCATGGCAATGTTGTCAACAGACGCAGGGCGGGCCTCACTAGATCGTGCGTTATCACGGTGAGCATGGCCGGCAGCGCACGGGACACGGTCTCCCATGTATGGGAGGCGCTGCCCATTCTCGTGCTCACCAGTTGTCGATACACTGACGTGGCGAACCGGGGTCTTGAACTTGATCAACGGGTGAGTCTTGTTGTGAGTGTTGGCTGGGCTAGCCTCGCAGCTGGCGCAGAAGTCCGTGTCGTGGCACACAGCACATTTATAGCGATCGCCCACAATGTACTTAGGACCAGTTCGTGTACGCGTGCACAGAGGGCCATCGCAGCAGATACCGGTGTGGACGGGTCGAGGAGCGGAGAGTGCTGTAGGGTCAGAGAGGCGTTCGTAGATAGGCACGAAGCGGTGGTTTGGGTGAATGAAGTTTGCGTTCTCAACACACTCAGAGCAGTAGTCCCAGTCAGGGCAATCCAAGCACTTGTGGCGCACGCCGCGGATGTAGTCGTCACAGCCATCGCAGATAGCATTGTGGGCAGCATTGCGGCCAGGATTCAAGCGCTCGGAAATGGCGAGCTCGAACACCGTATCCTTGACGGCAGGAACGAAGCCATGTTTGGGGTGATGGCCGTGCTGATCCTTGCTGAAGCATGCCTTGCAGAGATCGAAATCCTCACAATCGGTGCAGTGGAGGAAGTCCTTCTCGGGAAATTCTTGAACGCAAGAGTTGCATGTGCGAGCGCTGATGGCAGCGGGAACAAATCCAAGAGGAGGCCCAACACACATCGTCGGTGCTGGTCGGATGGGAAGTCTGATGGGAAGTTGAGGTACAGGAGGCTTAGGCACGCTCCTAGTGGTACGGTTGCTCTTGGGTGCGACGTGTGTCGTGCTGTAGGTGATTTGGCCGTCCTTAATGGTGCGCTTGATAAGCCAGTGCTGATCATTGTGGCAGGTAACGCCCTGGTTCACACAGTCTTGGCAAAGATCAAAATCGCCGTCATCGCAAGTGGAACAATGGAAGTGCGCATCGGGAACTGCGCGCTCACAGTTGTTGCAACAAACGGTAAAAGGTCGACGGAACCGGGATCCAAAGATGGGGCTATCTGCAGCTGGGGCGACTGAGGCGCTACCCCTGGCAGGCGTTGGTGCTGATGCCGTCGTAGTTTCCTTACGCTCCTCGGTTTGGTCTGCATCTATGTGAGCTTCGCGGATCAATTCGGCAAAAGAAAGTGTAGAAGCGGTTTGCGAGAAGCGGTAGGACGAGAACGGGGATTGCGACGACTCAGAGTGCCCTGGGAGCGGTGCAAGCGTAACCAAAGGGTCCGAGGGAGAGGCCTGGCCTAAGAAGTCGACGACCTCCACGCCGTTCTCATCACGCCGGAGGCGGATTCTAGGCATTCCGTTTGTGCGCCAATGCTTGACAAATTCGGGGAATTCATCGGCAGCCTGTGGTGCCACAATCGTCTCCACCGTCTCTCCTGGTGTGGAAGCATGCTGTGCCGGAGTATCTTCTTGAGTCTTACCTGGAGCGACCTCTGCAGTCTTCTCGGATGATTCAGGTTCATCCTCTACGCTGACGGGCTTGGGGCCTGTGGTGGTCTCGGCCTTATCGGCCTCATCCACGACTGTCACTCGCAGCTTCAGCTTCTGCTTGGCCTTGGCAGCTCGGAACAGCTGCTTGTAGACAGACATGTTGGTGGACTCAAGAACGACATAGGCGGCAGCAGAATCTGAGTAGCGCTCGATGATAGCCTTCGTTCCGACAGGAATCTGGAGAAGGATTCGAAGCTAAAAGTGTTTTGTTAGTGAATGGCACTTATCGGAGACAGCCGTATAAGGTAAGGGAGATAAGAGTTGCATAGAAAGACGAGAAATCAGAGGCAAGCACATTGCAGCTGTCTTAAAAAGAAGCAGCAATGACATAATGACATAGGTGAGAGGTAACTGCGGACCTTGTTCTCGAGGGTGCTGGCGCCCAGTTCACGAAGGGGCAGCTTGAAGCGGCGGGTAGCGCCTTTGAAGTTAATCTTCAAGGTGATGGGAGTGTCCGGGGTGGCAGCGGAGGACGACGCCATGGTGCCGAGATTCCTGGATCTATCAGAGCACCTTATCAGTTATATAGATTCCTTGAAATGTTGCAGCTCAATATGTGTTGCGAGTTAAAATATAAAGAGAGGAAGACACAGATGCGAGGATTGCGGGATCTAGTCCGTGTCTGTTGGAAGTCGATGATCAAGGACAAAGTCAAAGTAGGTGTGGTGAATGAGTAGAAGAGATACCGGGGGAGGCGGAACAAACGAACCGAGTCAGGTGCTTATCAATGGGTGGTCCGTGATTACAAGCAAGCAGGCGGGAAAGCGGTCTATTCAGAGAGAGGGCGTCGAGTCGACCTCAGCTCGAGAAATCACTCAAAAACCCGAGGTGAATGGATGAAAGATATGAGTCGAACGCAAGAAAAGCTGCGACGGACACGAAGATGGGTGGGAGTGAAAGGAAGTAAGATGGGATCACCCAAGGCTCTCACCGTGGTGAATCGATAAATGAAATCCGAGGGGGGAGATGGGGGGGTGGTCACCAGAGATCCAGGACTAGGTAGGTCCTAGTTTGGCTGTTTCTGGTGGAAGGATGTACGTACTTTTGAACAGGCGGCACCCGTAGGCAGAAGCTCTGCTCGCAATCCCCAGTGGCGGTGGCAGGCAAATGCGACACCTAAGCGGGGCCCGTATGGTTGTGTGTTGTTGTTAGTCTCCTAGCTGGTCCAATGCACTTTTTACCGCGTGCTGCAATGGTTCACTAACAGAACGCCGGTAGCGGGGGCGTTTGTTTGTCACCCTTCGGTCTAGCCTGGTCTACGTAGGCCAGGCTGCATCGATTCGCTACATATGTAATTATTAATGAGGAGCATCTTCTGGGACTCTCCTGGACGGCAAAGAATTCGGTGGAAATGCCCGATGGGGCGAGAGGTTTTTTGCTTACCTGGGTACGATCAGAGTTTACGCCTGAAAGTTTACACGATTCAGAACGGACACTGAACCCGCTGTTGGGTCCTTAGAGTGATAGCGGGAGAGGTGTTGGTCCTGTGTGAACTCCGCAATGCTCACGGCACAGTATAAAATTGCCCGTACAGCTTGCAGCAAACCTCCGTTCTGACACTGTGTGCGCACGCAAGTGCCTACCGCTATGCCGTTGGTCCATAAATGGGATCAGTTTACCAAGCCTTGCAGGGTCGGCATCGCCCCCCATTTCAGGCAAAGTCGAAGCAGGGAGGAACCAACGCCAGCAATTCGGCTCTCAGTGGTACACCAGAGGCGTGGAGCATCCTGGAGGATTGCTTCGCCTAGTCGAGAAATTCCGTCATTTTACGGGCGGACACGCGCCCCGAATGGAGAACCCGTTCATCCTGCTCTTGATGGACTAATAAGTAGTTAGGTACCTACCTAACTTAGTATGTCTAATAAATACCCCAGCTTTGCCTTCAACAAACTGCTTCCTTTGCCATTGGCTTTCCTAGAGCTCCAAGCTATTTACAGGTAAGGTGGCTCTTGTACTCGGGTTGGGTCAAACTCCGGGCAAACCAAACCGTTGGTTATCCACTGTATGTTAGAGGCTAGCAATCTCGAGGCAGCGCCCCATACATCAAATTGAGCGGCCAGAACCCAGGTGACCGGCTCGTGATTTGCTGCCGTCCACGGTATGGCAACGTCAGCCGAAGCCTCACTCGCCGTACGGGAAGCGTTTGTTGACAAACCACCAGGATTTGCATTGAGGAGAACTCGATTGGGTTTCCATCTTTTCACACCCAGAAAAATCAATGGCGTAATTGATCAACTGCTTTGAAAAGCTGCTCTTTGTACATACTCCCCTCCCCAAAGTTTGACTTTTTCTACAAAGGTCTCAGGTGATGTCAAGTGAAAGCAAAACGTAGTAGTAGATTTAATTGAACCATGCCAAACCTCCCTCCCCGTCAATCTTTAGCCATGTTCCATTATATTTGCAGCCTTTTACAATCTGGGAATTAAGCTCTTGGTACACCAACATCCAGGAAAACTTGAGTGGACCCCAGCGGCATCCTATCCAACAACAACCTTATCTAGAGATATTGTATAAATTGTTACAAGCATCAGGTCCTCCCCTGGTGTGCCGAAGCTGCGTTCGAAACAGCGCAATAGCTCGGAAGTAGATGCCACCCAAGATATAAACTACCTTGTTGCTTAACTCCTTATAATTATGACCAACACCTTACCATCGTCCGATGCTGCACCACGAAAGTGAGGGGGCGAGTTTCTGACTAGCTTGGTCACCTCCACCCATCAGCTCCGACCAGCCCATCCGGGGCAACGAGGCGTTTCATGAGAACTTGGGCGCAACAGGATCATGATAAGCTGACCATATAGCTTAGAATTTTAAAAATAAATAGAATAAAAAAATCGTCTACATATCTTCACCAATAAAGAAGTTTAGCCAATATATCAAAGCTCTTTACTCTCCGCTGAGCACATTTCCGCCTATTCTTTTGTGCTCTGGGGTAAGACGTTCACCTTTGATCGACTTGATGTCATGTCGTAAAGTTCGAAATGCGGGGGGATTGGCTGTTTGCTCAACTCCCCAGATCTATTCGTTGATAGCTCGGTAGCAAGAGCCGCTAGTGTGATAGGTGCATGGGGCGGACTTGGCTGGAGGGGAAGGACATGAGCTTCCAAGATATAGTTAGGCATTGTTAGCCAATACCGAGAGTTTTTCTTTTATTTTATTTTTATTTATTATTTTTTTATTTCCAACTACCCCGGTGAAAATGTCCCGTTTCTCAACAACCGGCTTGACATCCACCGGGTTCGCGCCCCTCTAACACATGGGCTCGTCGGCTCCTCTCCCAGAAAAGTTCAAAGCCTACAAGGGGATTAAGCAGCCTAGTGAACCGATTCTGCGCAACTTGTTTGTTCAGGCACATGCGTTGTCTCAGTATTGAATGGAATTCCGGCCTGGCATGGAGCTCTTAATCGGAGGCCCGCAGCTAAAGGAGGGTTGGCCAAGGTGGTGCGCGGACAACAGAGCCTACCCTATGTAATCGGGGGCAGGTGGGTAGAGGCTCAATTCCGACCACATGAGAATTGGAAGGAAAGGTGTTTTACAGTTGGCATACGCACTCCTGTTTTAGGCAGACAGCAATGCAATTGTCCCCTAGAGAAGACACACATCAGGCAACTACTTGGGTAACCAGCTGGCGACGTGACTAATCCATGGGATTCAAGAGCTTTGATGTTTTGGTTTTCCCTTACCTCTCCCTTAATGATCTGTTCTGGTTTTACCTCTGCATCTCCAATGATTAGTCTAACGGCAGCTAGTGGTCGCGCATCCATTGGCTGCACCTCCAAAAGCACGCCAACAATGTGGTACATATGCGCGAGAATTGGTGCGACCGCAGATGCCGAAAGCTAAGCACAGAAGGTGATATTTTGCGGAATGAAAGAGAAACAGATTAGCCACAGTGTGCATCGTGAACAGAGAAGAGTAAAAAGGAAAAAGGAAATGTAGCGACCATCACCATGTAAAAATGCATAAGCAATGTTGATGGAATTACGGTTATGGCCACATCTGTAGTACCCAGCGTATTTCGTCGAGAAGGCCCCATGTTGAACTTGGGCTGGCGAGCAGGGGGTTGCAAGCTTGTCAATCAATTAGGCCCGACAATGGGTGGACAGATGGCCAGTGGCGCGCCTGGGGTTATTTTGGCTGACATTTCCAATTGCGTCTGGATCTTGGGCCCGGCCAAAATTGTTGTCTCCGCCTCCACTCGACGATTTTTTGAACTCGGACTTCGACTCACTCATCACCTAATAACAACAAACCCCGATCTCTTTGTGGACTCGAGGTTTTGAGCTTGTTTTCATCGGGCTCAGAGGCTTCTTCAAAAGCGTCGTTGTGTTATTTATTAACTCTTCTATTCCTCACCACTTGCTTTGGGCCGTCATAAAGTCAGCCCATTAGTGTTTTTATTTTTTTTTCTTCTATTATTATTTGCAGGAATCCCGGCTGGTTGGGAACATAGGGAACGCTGTCTTTATTGACTTGCTTTTAAGCTTTGCTCCCATTACTTTTCTGTTTTCCATCCTATTTAGGCACCGCAGGCGGTTTACGCCTTCAGGTCCATTTTATCAGGAGCACTCCCTCCCGACAAGAGTCTATCACCCGCGTTTCCACGAAAGAGCTCGAACGCATGATCTTCCTTTTCGCATTCATCATTTCGCCATCCCGGTGCGACAGCGCCATCTTCTGATCTCCCTCCTCCTTCTGTCATCGATTGGACAGTCTGCCTATCTACTTAATAGAAGCACCATATCCTGGCATCGACCTCCCGGTGCTACGGTCTGTCGCTTATCATGGCTGCCCCAAGAAGAAGAAAGATGGTGTCCCGTCGCAGGGTTGATGATGAAGGTGAGGACGATTTCGACCTCGATGATGACTCGATGACCGAAGGCTCGCTAGCTTCAGACGACAATGATTTGGCCGATGATAGCGACACCAGTAATGTCGATGAAGCATCCCCCACCTCTCTTGCGGTTCGGAAGGCAGGTGCTCGTGCTGCTAATGGTAACGGGAAAGCAAAAGCGGGAACAACGTCGAAAACGCAAGGCCGCTCGAGCTCAGAAGCTGCAGGAAAGGGTTTGAAGCGAGGCCAGTCTACTATTTCTGACACTACCGTCATGATGAATGGTCTGTCTATCTCGAATCCATCTGGTGCTACCGAAGGTTCCCCCCATGAGGTCACCGCCGAACCCCAGGCTCCGTCTAAGGCCGCACCCCCTGTTATTGTAAGCTCGAGCTCGGCAGTCATGGATCAACAAGATGTTCCACAGGAGCGGAGACGGAGAGAGCATGATGAGTATCGGCGGAAGAGAGACGAGGACCCCTCTTTTGTCCCGAACAGAGGAGCGTTCTTCATGCATGACCATCGACACGCAGGTCCTGCCGCGAATGGCTTCCGGCCATTCGGGAGGGGAGCTCGTGGCAGAGGTCGTGGAGGCATTGGCGGCCCATATGCCCCTGGAAACCACCAGCTGTTTAACTCTGGCGATCCAACAACTAACGCACCATGGACACATGATATGCACGAAACTGTTGCAGAGCCTCACTACGGTCGACAGCCTCGACCTGTTGCTCATGGTGGCCATGCCGCCTTGGATGACGGCCCCCCCAATGGAGATGGATACATTCCCACATGCCCTCCAAACTCGACACCCATCAACCGAACTCTATCGACCGAGAAGCACATTGGCAATGTCCAAGTGAGAGTTTATATACCTTCGATCAAAGAGCCAATCATCTTGTCGGCAATGGCAGTCAAGCAATACACCAAACTACCAGATCACCGGCCACCTCTCCGACGCGACAAGCCAGTTCGTATCTCTTTGCCAAACTTCCCTCCTCGATACATCTTCCCAGCCACCGATCGGTCGTTCATCTTTATTCCTCGGGCTATGCGTCCGAACCAGCAGCGGCTGCGAGGCAAACCGAGATCAGGGTTGGGTTCTGTAGGTGGATTTTCTCGAAGGACGAGTGTATTTGGCGGGAGCTATTACAACGGCAGCCAGTACTCTCCCAGTATCGCCCTTAGCAGAAGGTCATCCATTGCACCTGACATGGGGCGGGATTACCTTGTGTCCCCGACTGGTTCAGCCATCTCACGTCCACCCATGGCTCTAGATACCGCACGACCGGTTGTCCGACTGCCTCCAAGGCAAGAGCCTCAGGTACCTAATAATGTTGATGGTGTTGCTATCCAGCGATCTCCTGGTGGCATGGGCCAACCCCAGGCACACTCCTTCCCCCAGAAGACAATGCTTGAAGAGGCTGCTCAGTCTGCACCGATTCCAATGCACCAGCCACAACCACAGAAAACTGTATCTGTGGTCAATATTGAGTCCCCAGCGATGCAGCAGAATGTCCAGTCCTACCAGCAAGCTTTCCACCATCAGGTGCCAGTGCAAGTATCTAATAGCCTGGCCCACGAAGCTCACTCACGCAACCCTTCGTACCCTACAACGGGGACACCACTGTCACAGATCCCAGAGCGTGCCATTCACGCTGCTCCATTCCAACCCACACACTTCTCGCAGCAGCAAGGATATTATTCATCTTACCAGATGATGCAGCCACAACAAGGATACTATTATCCCCCTCCAGCCCCTTACGCAAACGCCGCATCCTCCTATAGTGCTCAGCAGGGCCAGGCTCAACCTGATGCTAACCAGTCAGCTCCTGGGACAAACCTGGTTGCTCAAGAGGTCAACGGCATGGTTTACTACTATGACGCTTCGCAGTTGTCACAGATGCCCACGTATCCCACTTATTCGGCACCTCAGACCTATTCTGGGACGAACGGGGTCATGAATATGAATGGGATGGTCACGCCTAGCCCTGATGGATACTACTACCCCCAACCGGGAACTGTTTACTATCCGCAGTAAATCATCAGACAAGTCTGATGATATTCCAACACACATCTAACAATTTTAATCAACACCTCTCTTTCAATCGTGAGGTTTGAGGCACATATCTCTTAGAGACGCCTTGGGGAAAAAAAAAAGGTTTCCATCGAGAACTGATACACACAGGATTTTAATTTTCTGTGCTTCTGCTCCCTCGGCCCACCCATACCCGGCCTTGTTCTGCAGAAAATGCTACATACTTTCCAGCCGTTATCACACTCTTCTCTGGAACATTCTCACCAGCTACATTGTGTACACGGCTTATACCACTATCTCAGAAGCCGTATTCCTGCTTCGCGGTCCTTTTCCCCCCTAAAAAAAACCATTACTTGCCTGCGTTAGGAAGAGGATCACCAGCTCGCGGTCCACTAATTCAACTGCTTATTCTTTGTTGAGGACATTTCAGGAAGGCATTCACTGTATTGGCGTTGGAGGGAGTTCGTGCTTCGTCTGACTTTTTGTAATGCCAAAGCGGAGATGTTTGGGGTCAGACGGTTATTGTAGGCTGTGCTGAAGGTTGGAGGAGAAAATCTGTGGAGAGGAGAACGAATTCGGTCAATGTGACCTTTCTAGGATTACTACCAGGTCTGTTGAGGATTTCGCCATCAACGAGGAGTTGAAGGGGGGAGAGGTCCAGGTGTAGGAGTTGGTTTCGGCTCGAGAATTGGTAGATCAACGGGTAACTAGTATCATCTGTGGACGTAGAAAATCCCTAAAATTATCCATCTTCCACAATACCTTCTTTCTTGGTTGTCTCCTATGCAAAATGAGCTGTAGTATATGATATAAGGTATACGCAAGCTGATTCCCCTGTACGCAATTCACGCCACTCTCGCGCGCTGTACGACAGGCTGCACGTGGCTCCAGCCTTAATCATTTGGGTACTATTGCAAGGGATGTTGTCATTGACGAGGTAAAGGGCCGGTGGGCTAGAATGAGAATGCTTCCAAGTGGTCGTCGTGATGGGTTTTATCCCATAACTTCTACACACACGCGGAGTAAAGTGACCAGTAAGTCTTTTTCTACAATCTGCCGTCTGAGAGCCACATATCAGTCAAATGGCACATACAGGGCAGCCAGTGGAGAGTGCAGGGTTAGCTTAGCTAACAACCTGTATGTACTATAGGACACTACCTTGCGGCTGGTCCACCCTGTGATTGTCGTTGCAATGCCGGAGATCCAGGCACTCAAGGGCTTGGTAGCTCCGAAGATTCTATTCGGGGAGAAAAAAAAATCAAGCACGCCGTACCAATCATTATACCACGCTTGCTCTCTGTTTGAAATGATTTCGGCTTTTGCCAATGTTCTCGTTTGGCCTGGTCTGGGCCATCTGCGTCTGTGCTACATCGCTGAGCCCTGGTTCCCGATCAGACCAGGGTGGTGGATCCCAGCGCCCGGCTGCCAGAACAAGGCCTGGCAAGCTTTCCATACTGGCGTCAACTATTGCCTGAGTGCAGCAGACCTTGACAAGGTTGCCTCCTCTTACAGAGGAGATCGCCCCCCTCCCCTTGTCCCTCCTCCCAAAAAATCAGGCTCCCTGGTCTGATTATCAGGGGCGCTACGTAGCGTCCTATGCACCACCCAGCAGATTACATCATTATATCCGTAAATCAATCGCATATAGTCCCATCACCGATATTTGGACAAAAGAAAAGAAGGGCATGCGTGTTCCGCCCCAGGTGTCAGGCGAGGGCAGCACGCATCTCCTTGGGCACATGGGAGCATAAACCAAACATCACCACATCCTCTGTCTCTACCTTGGCTTATGAAACGCCCAACGCTTCCTGCGGCGACCTGGACCACAGGTCGGCAAAGATAGACCTAAAAGCCGTGGGTTCGGGGCTCCAGTATGCAGGTAAACACTGCCCCCCCCCCCCGCATTGACAGCTTCAATGATTATTCTTGCATGTGCACTCTCGCCTCGTTGCCATTCTTCAGTTAAGCAGGCAGCCACAAAGTCTATCATGCCGTATCACATCCTTATCAACAAAATGCACGACCATGACGGCCAGCCCCCCTCCCTCCCAGCTGGAAAGAGGGTGACCGCCTGTTGCAAACAAAGTGGTTTTTGCTGTATTCGGGAACAATACAAAAATCAAGATTCTCACTCTTGCAGCAAAGCTGAGTGGTGCAGTTGGCCACCATGATCCTGCCAATGACGCGAGATGGTACCACCCAATTGGGCAAGCTTCCACTTTTGAGAGGCGAAGGCGCCTCCTCGGCCCAAAAGATGGACTGGTCAAGCACTATGCAACAGGGCTTCTAACAAGCAATAAGAAAAAAAAAGGGCGAAGTCACGTCACACGCATAGATGCCGGATTTTGTTGTGTTTCTTCTTTCCTTCTCGCAGAACGTCCATCCGGATAGCCCAGTTTCGAATCGGGCTGCGGATGGCCGCTGATTGGACGGAGGCAGGGTGAGAGGAAGGGAAAGCCGGCTTGCCAGCAGGATCAGAACTGGGCTGGTCTAAACCACCCATGCCCAAATCTGCAAATCCCCTGGCAAGAAGATGCATCTTACTAGGAGGGTCCCACCTCTGAACCTGCAGCAGATAACGCTTTACGCACGCCTGTCTGAGAAGCTTGATCTCACGACTGGCACAGGGACTAGTTACTTAGTCATAATAGCGAGACGGTTAATCCCCTTTGGCGTCCGGGAAGGACTGGAGCAGGAGGGTAGAAGTGTCCACAAAGCCGACTAGGTTGCTCGATTGGCCGTGGACAGCGCATAGCCTCTAGGGGATGACGAAACCATTCCGACAGTGTACTGTGTATGTTTGCTTTGATCAGTCCGTGGTCTGGTGATAGGTGAACTCGCCGCCATGGCTAGCTGTTTGGCGGCTGGGTCAGTCGCCCACTCCGGCTCGTGTTTGCTAGACTTTTGCCTCATCCTGGGGCGGATTAGCAGTCGTCTCGTCCCACGGGCCTAGTAACGCGAATTATGATGTCAAGTACCTTTGCTAGCTCTCCTCCCTCCCCCTCCCCCTCCCCTCCCTCCCTTTCCCCTTCCCCTTCCCCTTCCCCTTCTCTTCCTGATCTGAAAAAAGATAAGGCATCTAGCCTGGTCTTTTCGCGAAGTTGGGGGGAGGGGGAGGGGTGGAGGAGGGCAGAGGAGAGGGGATGGGTTTAACTGGGCTAGGTAGTAGTCTGCGCGCGGTATAACCCGCGCCAAGGGTGGAGGCTTAATGTGGTAACTCTGAATGGCATTGGGTGGGCCGCAACAACTAACTCTATAGCCCCCCCTCATCGTGCTCACACCCGCCCCAACCCCGGTGGCTGTCCGCTCTCATCGGTGGGTCATGGTTGCAGAGACACCTTACACAACCCTCTCTCCAGACACGAGTGGTTGCCTCAATGAGGACAAGATCTTGACTTTGGGTGCACCCCAGCGCGCAAGCGCGTCCCTGTCTTTGTGAGAATCTCGATGCGGATACGAAGTTACCAAACGGGACCACGGCATGAGCCATCTTCAGTGATCGTCAGCTAGCCAGCGAACAACCTGATGGCTGAATTGTGGGGTTTCATGCAACACTCTCAGGAGTACCGCAGCCCTGGCCTGCCCACCTACATCCGGTTTCGAGATGGCAAGCATGACATAGTGCTTTACGTCTTGTCTGGGGAAGGCGCAACCCATTCCGGCCCGTCCCATATCGAAAGGACCCATACATAAAGGGCATACCTCCGGCACTTTGTGTCTGCCACTTCCTTCGAATCCAATCTCAATCTTAGCCCTACCGTGATAGTCAACTTTTTACTTCTCCGTACCCTTTCTCAACTTGAACTACTAACTCAATCTGCTATTCTGCTTCACTCATTTCCTACCATGGAGCCCATATTCGCTGCCCAGAACTCCCTCCGCCAGAGCCTTGGCTTGCGCCGCGTCACCGCTGTTCGGAACAAGAACTACAAGGCTCACGGCACCAAGTCATATGTCTACCTTCTCAACCGGTTCGGGTTCCAGCCTACACAACCTGGCCCGTACGTATATGTGAAGAGAACACCCCAGCACCACGGTTTCTCCGCCAAGGCTAGGAAAGCTGTTGGTGCTCGTGTCCACACGGATCGCGTCCTCGCAAAGAAATCCAGCGCTGACGGAGAACCTACTGGTGAGGTTGGCGCGGAGGACCAGCAAAACGACTCCTTGTAAGTCTGCCTGCTACCATCGAAGAGGAAGGGGATAGACCTTATTCTGCCCTTGTCATCGCTGCTTGCCCGCGAATATGTTCATTCCTCAACCTCGGTCTTTACGTAGCTTTTCAGCCATAGGACAATGGACTCACTCTGAGATAGGTACACTTGTGAGGTCAACATTGGTACGCCTGCACAGACACTAATGCTGGATTTTGACACGGGCTCTGCCGACCTTTGGGTGAACTCTACTGAGGAGAGCTCAACTCTGCAGAAGAACCACAAGGTCTTTGATCCAAAGAAGTCTTCTACATACAAGGCCTTGACCGGATTGACATGGAAGATCTCGTACGGAGATGGGTCATCCGCGTCAGGCGACTGTGGCAGCGATGTTGTTTCCATCGGTGGTCTATCTATCCAGAACCAGACCGTTGAGTTGGCTAAGACCATGTCATCCGCTTTCTCCGATGGGACCAGTGACGGTCTTCTCGGTTTAGCCTTCAGCTCGATCAACACTGTTGAGAAGAACGGCAAGGCTGATCCGCAGAAGTCTCCTGTTGACAATATGATTGCCCAGGACGACATCCCGCAGACGTCCGAGCTGTTCACTGCGGCATTCTACAGCGAACGCGACAACACGGACTCATTCTACACATTTGGCTACATTGATCAGGACCTTGTCAATGGTCAGACAATCCACTGGACACCCGTAGACAACTCGCAAGGATTCTGGATGTTCCCATCGCAGAGCTTCTCTGTCAATGGCACATCCACGACTCAGAGCGGCAATACTGCCATTGCTGACACTGGCACCACCCTCGCTCTTGTTTCGGATGCCGCCTGCAAGGCCCTATACGCCCAGATCAAGGGTGCCAAATACGATAACAACCAGCAAGGATGGGTCTTCCCCGACACCGTGCAGGCATCCGACCTGCCTGAATTCAAGGTCGATGTAGGTGGCTTGGAATTCGTGATCCAGGCTGAGGATTTGGCCTTTGCTTCGACCGGCGATGGCTACTGGTACGGCGGCGTCCAGAGCCGTGGTGACAACCCCTTCGATATTCTTGGGGATATTTTCCTGAAGAGCGTTTATGCTGTGAGTAGACCCCAGTTTTCCCCTTTGTGGCACATTAGAGTCTTATTTGTGTCCATGCTAACTCTGTATACCTCCTCAGATCTTCGACCAGGGTAACCAGCGCTTCGGTGCCGTCCCTAAGCTTCAGAGCACCCAGGACCTACAGGTCCCCGCTTCCTCAGCGAGTCAGTAAATTCACTACGGGAATGAATAAGTTGACATTGAGCTACTGACTTGAGACGTCCTGCTTGTGGTACATCAAGACGCTGGGAGCAATAGACAGTGGCGTCTTTAATTTTCTGAATTGGTTTACCGGTTGTGATAACAAACCCTGGCAGAATGGACCGACCTACGTTTATCTTACACATGTTTTAGTGACTTATCATACTTAATAATCATCAAATTTGCTCACAAACTGCTATAGACCAATGAACCCATGAGTGGTGTCACCACTCGTTAAAAGGAACGTCTACTTAAAACTATACTCTACAGACTGTGGGGGATTGGGAGTTGGGGGTCCTACCTCGCATCATTAAGGCAATAAACATGTAAAGGTGGTCTTGGCATCAAAGGAAACAAACCCCATCCACTTCAATCAAATTCCTTAGAGTTGAAGATGAAATCGAGAAAGTAGCGAATAGAGCAGTCACGATGGTACAATTCATTTTGCGGAGAGAGTAACATTGTTGTCACTTCTTGTGGCATAAATAGGGAGACAACAAGGCAATTTTTATTTTTAATTTCTTTTTTTACCTCTATTCCCAAAGTCACATGGATCTGCGGACTTGCAATCATCTGAGAGGGCGTTCTAGATCCTGATCAACTCCAGGATCACGCAAATGATACGGCAGGATTGGCACGAGGGAGCCCCTGCCCACCTTGGTCTGTAAGCCACGTTAACTGGTCCTCTGGATCTATGGTTAGTGTTTGGTATAAGGGAGGGAGCAAAAGGCAAAATGATGGGCTCCCTCTCGACCAAAAAAAGCCTCCGCTATTGCACAGAGGGAGTTACAGGGCCTAATTATACGGCGCCGGGGGGTTGAACGTTTCAGAGTCGTGCGCAGAACCCAGCTGACGATTGCGAGCAGGCCACGAACATCATGATCGTATGTTTGTCTGCATTGCACGTAGGTTCAGACCAGCAATCAATCACCAACCGGGAGGGAAGGAGAAAAGAAGCGCATGAAACTCTTGGGTCGTCGAGCAAGTGCACATGTGGGCGGTCTCGCATGTCTGCATGCCACTAGCTAGAACTGCCCTCAAATCGTAGTTGCCGGCTGGGGAGGACCGAGTCTTCCCGCTCAGAACCAGTAGTGGCGAGAGCTGATCCTCATTTCACACAGAAAAAATAACCCTCTCTTCTCCACTGCTGCTTCTTTTCGAGCTCTCCTCCCCAGGCTGGCAGCAGTTTGGGGCGCTGTGGGGCATGGGGCGAGCAGCGGCGGCGTAGCAATACGTAAGTTAGAGTGAGCAGGGCAGAGTGGCAATGCGAGCGGACATGGATGGCTGGACGGGTGGATGATGGGCTTCGTCTGATGATGAAGTAGCTTAGGTTAATGCTGGGAGCTCTTGGGCGAAGCAATGGAAAGAGCAGAAAAGTTTCTACAGCTCTTGAAACGATCTACCGGCAGCTGCAGGTCAACTGTACGCCAAGATTTGGGGAGGGATCGAGGGTAATGCAACGGTTCTAAGGTGGGTTGGTTCTCTAATTGGCCATTGCGCAGGGCCCCTCTCGATCAGCGGGTGGATCTCGACACGACTAGCATGCGGATTCGTACGTACCGCCACTCCTTCGGGGGGCCTTTTAAACACAGAGATTAGGTATTCTCTTGGCACGGCGGGCGAGAAACATTCTCAGATATATCCACTTATACTGTAGCAGCCCAGTGCATTTCGCCATCATGTGGAAATGCGATTGCCAAAAGTTCGTGTCCAATGGGGATAAGCGGAGTGCACCTGGTGGCTCCTCTGTGAGGGTGCCATTTTAATGAACGGATCATCCTCCTAACGTCTGCCCAGCGTTCAGCAGAAAGGAGGAGAGGGGAACAAAGAGAAGAAGAAAACAAAAAAAAAAGGGGGGGGAGAAGAAGAAGGTCTATGTACATTGTCTTTTACACCGGGTAACTTAACGTTAAGCCACAAGACAAATTGATGAGGACGGGCGGCCGCAGAAGTCGTCTAATCTGCGTGACAAGAACAGCCCCTAGTAAACTACTTGGTATGTAGTCATAGTACATACATCTGTATTTCATCTCGGCCACAGGTATATTCTTATTACTTCGTATTCTGGAGACGTACATGAGAAATCGGTCCCTCCCTCTGTTCCCTGACCGCTCTGTACTATCCCATAGCACATACGTGGGTTACCTACCTAGATAAGGCACTCGCTTCTCAAGCACCGGGCGGGCCCCACTTTGCGGGTTGACTAAGGTTCTGAAAGGTGCTGGTCCCGAAACCAGCAACACTATATACCAAACTTTTAGCGGAGGCCCCCCCTCCCCTGGTCCAAATTGGCTTACCTTGTTCCCCTAGTTGATGCTAAATATTGCCAAGGCTGCTCCGGGCATATGATTATGTATAGGTATGGCATGGGAATGTGTCTGATCTTCCGATCTTGTCTATAAGGCGTTTTTTACCTGGATTTGTTCTCAAAGGGTAGCCCAACTCTTCGGTCTGGGCTTCCACCGCTTTTGGGCATACAGAGGAGCTTGGCGGCTCCAACAGTTAGTGGGGCCGAGAGTCGATGATCCGCGCAACACGAATGGTACTCCCGGGGCATTGACATGAATTCGGGCAGAATCGAGACTATCGCAATCACAAGGGTTCTGCTTCGGGGTTGGCCACAAGGTTAACTGACCCAGAACTCACAGCTTTAGGCTCCCCCAATTCGAGTAACCCTGGCAGCCTGGTAGAGGGAACACAATGATTTCGTAGAGACCCCTCTTCTTGAGATATTTCTTTTTCTTCTACTCTAGTCAAGGGGTGGCGGGGGTGTTGAAAGGCATGATGATGATGAGGCGGCGGCGCAAAACTAGATAGATGCAGCCGAAGGGTAGTGACCTACATACAGTATACGCGCGTTAGTACCTACCCGTCCACATGCCCATACGTACAGTGAGTGGTGACTAAAGTTGGGAGTTAGTAGCAAGTTACCGGCGGCAGTGCAGGTGACAGGGCCGTGACAGCATGAAGAGAAGCGGCGTGATTGGACTAGGCAGGCCGTACTGTATACGTGCGAATCAGATTAACTGGCCTACGTAGCTTGCTGGTTCTTAGAGCCGTCCGCTCCCTCGTCATCCCATGTAAAGCTGCTCTGGATAGGATCCCATGGAATGTCGTCGGCCGGGCCCCCCACCCCTGAATTACGCAGCAAGGAGGTCCGGACGACCCATCACAGTCCCACTCCCTGCGCGAGTTGGCAGTCGCCTCACAGCCACTTGCTCGCCATTGGCCAGAGCCAGCGCAGAGGCGGAGGGCGTTGATTGGCCACCAGCCAACGAACAACGGCTACTTCAAACACACTAACAAGGATACTCAATAAATTGACGACGCTCAACCACGAAAGCCTGGCGATGCGGCTCGCGGTGACCTTGCCATGTGCGAGCGCCCTTGTCGCAAACAAATGAATGGCAACGCTCGCCCATGGATGCCGCATATCCAGTACACATGTTAAAAAGGTCATCAGGCGCCATGAAGACTGGATCCCGAGTTTTATTGTTCTTCTCTAGCCCGGCGATCTCTTGAGATCAAGCTATTGGAATTTCTCTTCCTCCTCCTCTCCTTCCAGTCCCCATTCGTATTGCTCATCTCTTTCCCCTTGTGGGCTTCCGTTCTCTTCTCATTTTTTCTGATCCGCTCCTTTCGGCAAAAAGTCTCTTAAAAGATCTACCTTCCTTTGATATCCGGAGGTGCTGGGCACTTCCACCTCATAACCGGTTCCACCATGGTTTACGCCTCTACCTCAGTCATCCTGACTGCCGGTCTGGCGGCTGTCGCCGCCGCCGCTCCCACCGTTTCGCTGCCCGGGCACCGAAAGGCTGGCTTCTCCGTGCCTCAGGTCCGTGCCAACGGATATGTGAAACACGGACCTTCGGCCATGGCCAAGGCCCTGCTGAAGTTCGGCAAGACCGTGCCCACCGAACTCGCCGCCACCATCGAATCTTTCCGCGAGTCGAGGATGCTGGCCAAGCGAACCAACGGCTCCGCCGTGAACACCCCAGAGCAGTACGATACCGAGTACCTGACACCGGTATCTATCGGCACCCCGGCCCAGACTCTCAACTTGGACTTCGACTCGGGTTCCGCCGACCTCTGGGTTTTCTCCTCGCTGACTACGAGCAGCGACGTTGATGGCCAGACCATTTACACCCCCACGGACAGCAGCACTGCCACTGAAGTCAGCGGCGACACGTGGGACATCTCGTACGGCGACGGTAGCTCATCGTCTGGAGATGTTTACACTGACACTGTTACCGTTGGTGGCGTGACCTTCGCCTCGCAGGCCGTTGAGGTTGCCACCAAGGTCTCGTCGTCTTTCACGTCCGACTCTGCCAACGATGGTCTCCTGGGTCTGGCGTTCAGCACTATCAACACCGTGCAGCCGAACTCGGTGAACACTTTCTTTGACAATGTCAGAAGCAGCTTGGACCAGTCCCTGTGGACGGCCGACCTGAAGTACGAGGCGGAGGGCACTTACAACTTCGGTTGGATCGACGACTCGCTCTACACCGGTACTATTTCCTACACCGATGTGGACTCGAGTGAAGGCTACTGGATGTTCACCGCATCCGGCTACTCTGTCGGAGACAGCACCACCTCAAGCTCCAGCTCCGCCGCCCCTGCTTCAACCACATCCTCAACCGATAGCAACGCTGCTGATACCAGCGGCACCAGCGGCTCCAGCGACACCGTGACCACGACCATCACGGTTACGGCTGGCGCTGCTACTGCTACTGCCACTGCTTCCAGCTCAGATAGCGGCCACCACCACGGCCACAACAGCAACACCAACAGCAACACCGACAATGAGAACGACTTCTTTGGTGGCTTCTTCCGCAGCGTGCGCCGCCAGTTTGGCGGTGGCGGTGGCGGCAATGGCAATGGCAACGGTCAGGGTAGCGGCACTGGCAGCAGCACTGGCTCCACCTCCAGCACGAGCACCAGCTCGGCCTCGAGCAGTGCCATCACCGGCATTGCTGACACGGGCACCACCCTCGCCATGTTCCCCACCTCGGTCTGCGAGGCCTACTACGAGCAGGTCTCCGGCGCCGAGTACAGCAACTCCGCCGGCGGCTACGTCTTCTCGTGCGACACTACCCTGCCCGACTTCAGCTATGTTGTTGGTGATAACACCATCACCATCCCCTCGGAGTACCTGAACTACTCACCCATCGACACGTCAGGCGAGACGTGCTACGGTGGCATCCAGCCCGACACCGACATCGGCTTCTCCATCTTTGGCGATGTTGCCCTCAAGGCCGCCTTTGTCGTCTTCCAGGACGACGGCTCTGGTAGCCCTCAGCTCGGCTTCGCCTCCAAGGATACGTCGTCCTAGGATGGTATTGGCAAGAGCGAAAAAGATGGCGTTCGAGTGGTGTTTTTTTTTTATATAATCCCCTTTTTTTAGTTTTTCTATAGAGAGAAGCATGCGGTGAAAGCGAGAGCAACCCACCACCCCCTGGGGGGAAACACAAGGATGAGAGACCATTGTCTGGAGTGCTCTTACTTGTCCCCCTTTTCAATTCAATTGGACATATTCCGTGTTTTTGTACCAAAAAGAAAAAAAATAGAAATGTTTTATGTTGGCACTACTGTGCTAATAAAAAATTCAATATCAATTATGTGTATTGACTGCTACGTGCTCTCTAAGATTTTCGGGTTTCCAAAAGTTTCTCGCTAATAGTAAAAGTGCATGCACTCCCAGCGAAAATGATGCAGGCAGGGTGAACATCCCAAGGGCACTAGGTATCCAATCTCGTCTTAGACTCTCTTGGAACCTGGGACACTGGAAGGGAGAGACAGGGAGTCGAGGCCTTATTGCCATCGGCCTTCGTGATAAACCCCCGACTTCTGGAGACCACTCTCTGTACGCGTAGTCCTCTGGAAACCAATGTTTGAAAGATGTCACAGGGCGTGTTGGAAGTTATGAAGTCCTCCCATTTCTGGGCAAAGGCATAATATCTTGTTTCTGTCTCCTATCGGAAATTTGATTACGTCTAATCCAGTTCCAGTGCTCAAGGAACTTCAGTCAGGTACTCTATCCATCACGCCTCACACTAGCTCCCGTTGTTCATCCAAACGTTTGTCTGACGTATAGCTGGAGTACTACCATGCGGGTGGACGTACAGTAGGCAGCACTATCAATTTATTTGTATGATGATGAACACATTGTAGTGAGTTATTACCTGCAAAACCCGACCCATCTTTCTCACAAATTGACGGCGCAAGCTGGCCCATCAAGTAAGAAGAAAACTGCTGGGGGCGGGGCTTGCGGTTACTCCTATAGATAAAACACAAAATATGCTGTCGTTGAATACACAAACTGATATTTGATAGATACGAATCTCGGTATATTCGGAGCTAGTGGATAGTTAAAAGCCAAAGTATGCGTGATATGTGAGCTTGATATTTGAAGGAGAGAAGTGGATCTATAACAACGTCTACCTAGCATGCTTAAAGACTATAACAACCCTGAAACAATTTCCCTGCACCAGTTCTATGGAGGTTGAAAACGGTGGGCTTGTTCTCCTCCTTTTTCCCTCCCCCTCCCCTGGACCCGGTCATCCCTCCGCAAACCCCCGGGCATCACGCATTGCTTTATGCCTTCTTGTCGTCGTCGTCGTCCCTCGCGAGCAGGGAGCCCAGGGCGTCGAGGCTGACGTTGCCGCCGCTGAGCACGACGCCGATGTCCCAGCCGTCCTCGCCGGCCTCGCGCTCGACCATGGCGCGGAAGTCCTCGTTGAAGAGGGCGACGGCGAGGGGCACGGCGGACCCGGGCTCGATCACGACCTTGAGCCGCTCGAGCGCGAGCCGCAGCGCGGCGCGGATCTCGGGCTCGGCCGCGCTGTAGAACCCGGCCACCAGCCGCCGCTCGTAGATGACCGACCAGGGCACCGCGCCCAGCGGGGTGCGCAGCGCGTCCGCCACTGTCAGCGAGCTCACGGTCTCCACCCGCGCGCCGGACTCGTACCCGCGCTTGGCGTCGTCCGCGCCCTGGAACGACGGCTCGCACCCGAACACGCGGATCCCCGTGCCCTCGCACGACAGCGCGACGCCCGAGAGCAAGCCGCCGCCGCCGCAGGGCACCAGCACCGCGTCGAGCTGCTTCTTCTTCTCCTTCTTCGTCGTCGTCGTCGTTGTAGTGGAAGTAGTAGGAGTAGTCTCGCCGGTACCGCCCGAAGGTGCCGCCGCGTACGGCGTCCCCGCTTCCATCATGGCGGCGACGTCCTCCTGCAGCTCCAGGCCCACCGTACCCTGGCCGAGAACGATGTCTGGGTGGTCATAGGGGGGTACGAGCCGGGCGCCTGTCTTCTCTACGACCTCAGCCGTCGTGGCCTCCCTCTCCGTCGAGGTGGAGCCGCTAAAGACGACGTTGGCACCGTAGCCTTTGGTGGCCGCGATCTTGTTGGGCGGGGAGATGGAGGGCATGACGATGTGCGCCGGCATGCCATTCTCGCGGGCCACGAGTGCTACTGCTTGGGCATGATTACCTAGGTGATGTATTAGTTTTCTGACAGGACGCTGGTAGAACTGGTTATAGACTGATTATAGAATGGATGTGAGGTGGGGGAAGGTTCCTTTTTTTTTTCTTGTTTCCCAATCCTTACTCAAGGAATGTGAAGCGAAGAATAGTTTGACTTACCAGAACTGTGTGTGACAACCCCCTTCTCCAAGCCTCCACCTTCTATCCAGCCGGGCTCCTGCTTAAGCCTTTCGATCGCATCTTAAAGAAAACAAACGAAAATAAGAGAGGTTAGCATAGGTACCAGCCATAGGAGCGGCCTGGACTCACGAAATGCGCCGCGGACCTTGAAGGCCCCGATGCGCTGGAAATTCTCGCACTTGAACCACAGCCGGATCCGGGGCCGTGCCGGCTGACGGCCCTCCCAGTCCGTGCCGCGCAGGTCGACCTCCGCATCGCGCGGCGTGGAGGCGATGCTCGAAAGCGCCTTGCTCGTAAGCACCGGCGTGTGATGCACGTGCTCGTGGATGAGGTCCCGAGCGGCTTGCACGGAGGTCCGGGTGAGGGGCAACGAGGTTGACGGATCGGCCATGACTGCCTCTTTGCCCTTATGTTCTTCTCTTTCCCTGTTTTTTCCCCCCCTTGTCCTTTTTCTTATGCCTGTTCTGTCGTAACCTCCTGCAATTTACGCACACTCCAGTCCTTCAAGATTTATAGACGAGTTGGGTGCATAAAAGGATGGAGAAGAAAGGGGAGAGAGGTTGTGAGACGCTTAAAGATGACACACGGGGCGGGGGGGGGGGGGGGGAGTTGAGAGCACGAAAGCCAAGTGTTCTAGGACAAGGGCCTCGTTTTCTGTAAGTGTGGTGTGTGCAAAGATCCGTAATTCTCACTTATCTGTGACCCGAGGCGACTCCTTCCTAGGGAGTGAAAATATTGACGACAAGATATCTAGGAGACTTGTGATGAGGATAGAGTTCGCAGTTGTACACACAAAGTAAGTCATTTGTCCTCGTCTAAAAAGCGAAATGGCTTCAATAGTCCTATGAACGGCGCAGACGCCGAATATGCCAAGTTGCGGCACCAAAAAGACACCCAACCCCACTTGCCATACATAGCCTATGAGCTTTGAATCCACCTCTGAGCTCCTCATCTCTGTGGGAACTTGGATACCCACGGGGGATCTAAGTCACCCCCAAGCCGTGCCATCCAATCATTATTTTCCAATAGCTCGGTCGTCATCATATCTTAGTTCATACTTTCTATAGCCGAAATGTTGTATTGTCTTGATATTATAATATAACGTCTGGACCACCAATAATAATGCATCCAAGAGGACAAATGACTTTGACAATGGACGTTTAAATTGGTCCGTCTTCCAACGACACCTCTCTCTCTTTCATCATTTTTGTACACTACACTGTATGTGTATATGGATCAATTTTTATGATACTTTTAGATTAAAATTCTCATCCTTGTCTACTTTTTATTTTCTTTTCCTTCTCCGAGTGAGCGCATGGTGTTAGCTGAATAAGCATCACTGCCCAAAAAGAAATAACAGCAAAAGAAAAAGAAAAACCCAGATCCTGATCCGGTCTGGTAACGGATTCGATGGCGTCACAATGCTATAGAGGTCACGATATGATATTCAACAGACTGTAAGACTTGAGTGAGAGAAAATAAGAAACCGCTGTATTGTGCAGAGCCCAGAGGTAGTGGTATAAGTTGTTGGACCATATCCCGAAGATCCTCATGGATTGCAAGGGAATCCTGAAATATAAGTACAAAAACCCCTATGAAAACATTTGCAGTGCCCATGGGGCGGAACCCTCCCAGTGTCTTTCCTTTTTTGGTACCGTCCCAAGTTTTTTTTATAATCCTGCTACGCAAACCGCTTTACTTCTGGTTCTCGGGTCGGAGGGCTCTGTCATGCATATGTTAGCATTATGTATATATATTATATATATTATACTGAGGACGTGGGTGGGGTATCTTACCTGACAGCCTTGCCGGCTCTCCAGATCTCCAAGTTGCGGATCTCCTCCATCTCGGCCTCGTACTTCTGGCGGTAGTCCTTCTGGCCGTTGTACTCGAGCGAGCGTCTGGTCTCAGAGCCGTCGCGGACGGAGTCGTACAGGGAGTTGAAGACGGGCTTCAAGGCATCCTTGAACTTGGGGCTCCAGTCAATGGCACCACGGCGGGCAGTGGTGGAGCAGGCCTCGTACATCCAGTCCATACCGTTGGCACCGATCAGGGGGTACAGAGACTGAGTGGCCTCCTCAACGGTCTCGTTGAAGGCCTCGCTGGGGCTGTGGCCACGCTCACGGAGGACCTCGTACTGGGCGAGGAACATACCGTGGATACCACCCATCAAGCAGCCACGCTCACCGTAGAGGTCAGAGTAGACCTCCTTCTCAAAGGTGGTCTTGTACAGGTAGCCGGAGCCGACGGCGACACCCAGAGCAATGGCCTTCTCCTGAGCCTTGCCGGTAACGTCCTGGTAGACGGCGAAGGAGGAGTTGATACCACGGCCCTCACGGAAGAGAGAGCGGACGGTACGGCCGGAACCCTTGGGGGCAACAAGGATGACATCGATGTCGGTGGGGACATCGACCTTGGTGATGTCCTTGAAGACGGGGGAGAAACCGTGGGAGAAGTACAGAGTCTTGCCCTTGGTCAGTTGGGGCTTGATGGCGGGCCAGGTCTCGCTCTGGGCGGCGTCACTGAGGAGGTTCATGATGACGGTACCGCGGGAGATGGCCTCGTCGACCTCGAAGAGGTTCTTGCCGGGAACCCAGCCGTCCTGCACAGCATCCTTCCACGACTGGCCGTTCTTTCGGACACCGATGATGACGTTCAGGCCGTTGTCACGGAGGTTGAGACCCTGGCCGTGACCCTGGGAGCCGTAGCCGATGAGGGCAAGAGTGTCGTCCTTGAAGAACTCCTGTGTCTGTTGTCAGCCATTGATTCCGAACCAGCGCTCAGAGCCGTCGTTGATCAGGGTAGGGTTGCCCAGTAGAGGGATGTGTGACTCACCAGAAGCTTCTCCTTGGGCCAGTCGGCACGCTCTGTGGTGTGAGTGTTCTCGTCAGCCATGTGCATTTTAGGGTGGACCACCGGGTGGCATGCTCTACGCAGGACAGAGCAGCCCGGGAGATAGCTTACCGTAGACCTCCTCCTTGGTGCCAGCGAAGTCAATGGTCTTGACACCGCGAACCTGCTGCTGGGCAACACCAGCGAGAGCAGGACGGGCCTTGACGGCAGAAGCTCTGACGGCGCCAGAGGCAGCGGCGACGAAGGTGCGTCTCTGGACAGCGGGCGAAGCCAACTGGCGAGCCAATGGCGAACGCAGGGCCTTGGAGAAGCTTTTGGAAGCCATCTTGAGTGTCAATGGACTAGGAGTGGAGATGTAATGAGAAGGTGACGGAGTGGGAATGGTAAAGAAAGTGCTCCGGGCCTTTCTATGGAGTTTTTTTTATTGTCCTCTTTTTCTTGCGCAAGCGGTCTCCGGTTAGAATTTTTTTCCTGCTTTTGTCGGAGGGTCTAGTAGTGTCTAGCTAGGAGCATGACTCCAGTTTGCCTGGGAGCTCCCCAGCGACTTCGGCGGTGAGACGCTCGGCTCTGGTGGGGACCTGCGCTAGATCGGGGTGCATAAAGTACCGACAACTTGCAGGCCAATAGAGCTCCCCCTGCCAGAGCCGGTACCGGTACTAGGACCCCAAATACCCCAGTCTCCATCCTGGCCAATGGACGTGACGCTGACTGTCCTCATCTAGATCACGTGCAGCCGGGGTAAGATCTGGTTGTCCCTGCGGCGACCGCTTCGCACACGAATCGATTCTGCATGCCGATCCTCTGTTATCTCGGAAAATCCAGACATTCCCAGGACAGAGAGAATAATCCCAACCTTACACTGTACCTAGCATCACAAGTGAGCTAGTGTGGTTCATCAGCTTTGGCACACTGTACAGGTGCGGCAGTTAGGTTGCGTTTCCCCAGAGCTGTAAAACAACAAAAAAACGGAGATGCGGTGTCGGAGAACGCCGCTTTTCCATACTGCGGGTTCAGGGGGTACACGGACATTCCGAGTAGCCAGAACCCGGCCCTTTTTTTTTTTTTTTTCTTTCTCCTCTGTCGCAGACCGTAAGACTGTCAGGGTAAGATCAATCAGAATATCCATGTATACTTAGGTTCTATTATGTGAGGCTCGCTGAACAGATGCGTGCCATGCTATGTGCAGAATAACACCAAATTGCCAGCGCTCTTATGGAAGTGATGTAAGCCTGCAAGCCACGGCCCAGAAACTCTTTGGGTAAATGGGAAAGAAAAAATGCAAACAGATTCGACGGGCCGCAACGCCTCGCGACCCCAGGCGCTCCCCCGCATGGCGACACACTATCATCTAAACTCCGAGTTGGGTGACAACCGCTGCAGTGAAGAATCGCAAGGCTTCCCCTCTGGTCCCCTATCCTTTATATTCAGTTGTTCGAGAACTCTAGACCCTCTTCTGGCTGCCTCGTCTATCTGCGCGCTGCGATGATGGTCCTTGCCGCTCCTACTTGACAAGTACTCTATCATATTCAGTCCCCCTCACCGAGCCACCGCTCATCGAGTTCTTGACGTTTCTCCGGAAGCTATCCCTGCTTTGTCGCAAGTCTTCAGCCGCTTCCTTGTTCAGAGGGTCTGATGCATTAGGTTCGAGAAAGAGGAACTGCAAGCCAACGATCACAGCGTTGAGATTCAATACCGGCTTCCAGTCTTCTCGTAGGATATTAAGGCACACCTTTCCCTCTAGATCGATGTTCGGGTGGTAGATCTTCTCCTTGCAGAGAACCTTGGGGGGCTCGTGAGGATAGTTTTGGTTCATCGCGAAGCTGAAGGTGAACTTTCCACCGTAGTATATGCCTTCATCAGGCGTTATCGTGAGAGTAAAGTTGAGAATATCGTCAGGATCGGGGAAGTCGGTCTTCATGGTCGATCCCAGTGACAATTCAGACAAATCTAATAGAAGAGGGGAAGGGATATCAGCTTGCATTCTAGCCTCTCAACGTTCGGCAGGCCGGATCACGTCAGGGAGTAAGAGAGTAAGGGAGTAAGTGGTAGGTGTAAACAGGGAAGGACATCATCTTTCTTACCTTTCTGAACTCGCAGCTGTGCCGCCGTAACCTTCTTCTTCTTGCCGGCTGCGCCCTCGGCGTTATCAGCCTTTTGCTGCTCTTTTTTCTAGAGGCCGGTCAGTTTACGCCAGTATCCATCGCATCTGGGCCTGTAGAGACGCACCATGGACCATATCTTCAACATCTTGGGCAGTTGTCGCCCCTTCCGGCAGCAGTAGCGTTGTTGATGGCGAGGACGCGGGCGACGGAAATGAAGTCAAGGTGGGGGGACCGCAACAACGGTGGCCAACAGATTTGGTCGCGTGGGCGGTGGTCGTGTGTGTATACCACTGTGCTACGAGGAATAGGACAGGCTCTAAAGAGAAAGGTTCTGCCGAGGAAATACGCCTTGTCTACCGACACGATAACAGGAAAACAGAGTATGGGAAAGACGGACGGATAACAGTTGAGCGGGAAATGGGGGATGGATGTGAGCCTTGCCACGCCCCTCCAAGCTTGACTAAAAAAAGGTCCCCGTCTCAGCCTGATGTGCTTGCCGCTTCGGTTTACGTCAGGCCCAACGGCAGTGTCCGTGCGCAAACAGCGGCGTGAACGAAGCCAGAGGAATCAATTACTCGGAGAAGCACAGAAATAGGCACTAAGTTCAAGTCAAAAACGCTGCAATAGACCGAATATTCCGGGGTTTCGTAAATCTCAAAAACAGGAGTCGACTTGGTTTTGCGCTACATACGCATCCTCTCCTCCATTGTTGAGAAGCAATCTGCCCGAACGCATCCATCCCCTTCACACAGCAGATCAGCAGGTCAATTTCGCGTGCGTACATCTATACAGACTAATTATATTTCTCAATGTTATGTATTCATGGTATGACACAGAGTACCTCTATAAGGGACAAGAAATTAGGGAATATTTGTCAAAACGCCAAAAACTAATGCCACGTGGGTTCGTTGAGTAAAACCTGGCCAAGTGGTGATGGGGGGGCGTGGCTATCCAGACTCTGCTCGCCAACCCTTTTCGTCTCTCTTTCTTTCTTCCAACCAGATTGCTTCTTTTTCTTCTTATTTTGTAAATTCCATATTCTGTACAATTTAGGAGCTGTATGACGCCAGGTCCCGAGATGAGCAAAACTATTTGTGTACAAAGAGTGCCGGCTATATGCACGGCTGTGTATATACCGATGCTGTACAGATGTGGCCTTTTACCGTCTGGAGAAACAGCACATAAGTCCAGTCCTACCCAGGAACCACATACATCCGATAAAACGGGTGAACGAAAGTCCAGCTGTTGCGATCAAAAGGAACTCGAAATAAGCTGCTTGTCGTGTAGATGCAGTAGCCTGTACCATGTTTCATTAGTATTAATACTTAAAAGATCGAGGATAATTGATGCGACTTACCCCGATGCCCAAAGTGTTGACACTGTCGCTCGTTATACCGACAATGAGTAGTAAGTTAGAGAAGAGCCAGGTCAAGACCAGGGACGTTCTGAAAGATTTGTAGGAGTCTTCAAGGTCTGGAACCTCCTCCTGCTCGGTCTCGACAAATGGTGCCAATGCACGTTTTACAGTGGCCTCAAATTGACTATCGATATCTTCCTGAGGTTTGTCAATTTCTTCGATGGCTGCTTCGTCCTTATCTGTCTTGACCACCTGAGCGGATGGCAACGCATCGGCCTTGTCTGCACCTTTGGTACCCCAAGAAACATCATGCCAGTTGTTGAACGCATACACGTTCAAAATGTTGATGTAAGTTGACATAAGGATCAGGTACTGAGGGAAAGAGTGGAACATATGCCAGGGGTCCAGGTAAAGGAAGGAGGCCAGGAAGTAGAGACCGAAGGTCGCCATCAATGAAACAAGAATGACGCCAACTTGCGATCTTCCAGTCAGGAGATTCTTCAGATCATCACCCAAATTGACATTGGTGTCGCTCATGAAGGCGTTTACTACCAGGTACACGGAGAGCACCAGGAGGTAGAGCTGAATGAAACCAAAGAGAGCGAAAGACACAATGTACTGCCACTTCGAACCTTTTGGACGGTTACCCAAAGCAAGAATGAACTGCATCACAACGAATGCGACGTAGAGATACTTCAGAACAACGTTGATGATGGGCGATGCAGTGTCTCCAAACGGCCAACCGTGATGCGTCTCAGATATAGGTCCAGGAGCTGTCGGTGTGCCAACAAGATCCATGATAACCGTGGTAGTCAGGTAGTAAGAGGCGAGGGAGAACCAGGTGAAGATGACTTGGATGAAGTTGTAGATCAGTTGAATGTGGAAGAAAAACATGCGGATGATGTTGTGGCCACTCTTGTACATTCGGCCAAAGTGCATCAAGGAGTAGAGAGAGGCAGCGAAAGAACCGTTAAGCCATCTTCGTCTCTGGCTGATAAACTCTGGCGCGCCTTCGGGGACGTCGGTCTCACCCTTAGCGGCCTTGATATACGTCAAATGCCACTTAGAACCAGCTTTGGCGACGAGCTCGAAACACAAGATACGATCCTCGGCCAAGAACATGTTCTTCTTGAAAATGTTCATACCCTCAATACCCTTTTTACCCAGAATCTTGGAAAGCGTGTGGTCACCGTGGAAATATTGCTCCAAAGGACGACCCATGATAGCGCGGAATCGGTAGGCGGAGAAAGCACCAGGCAACACACTGACGTACCCGAACGAACTTTCAAGAGGCTTATCCAGAATGTTGGAAATCTTGTACTCGAAGTTCTGGGTTGCAACCAGGGGGTTCAGGAGCTTCTTGCCTCCCTTACCCAACATAGCGTGGATTTCTCCACAAGCACCGCCAAGATCCTTGTCGTTATAGAAACCTTCCCAGAGGGCCAGAAGAGACTTAGAGCCTGGCTTCGTACCAGCATCGAGGAGGATGCATACTTCAGGATTCAGAATCCGGCCAAAAGCGTTGAACAACCAGCGGTGAGAGTTGATCTTCTTGGAGTTCTTCTGCTTCAGACAGAAAATCATCTGTACTGGAGGCAGCGTTTGCGGGCTATCATCCACAGGGCGGATGAGCTGCTGGTTAGGAGTAACGGAGAGCTGCGTGGTATACTCGAAGATGTGGGCAACGGTTTCTTTGCCATTGACGTCCTTCTTGACCACTCCATCCTGATAGACACCAACGGTAGCTAGCACATCCAGGACTGCCTTGTCGGCATTGCCGATACCATCAAAAACCAAGCAGACCACAATCTTTTGCCAAGCCGGACCTCCCTTGTTCCAGAATGTCGACTTCTTGAGGTTGACGATGTCTCGAATATTCTGCATGACACCGTGCAGGGTACGGGAGAGGAGCACCTTGTCCTCATTGTAGTAGGTGATGGCGATAAGCAGCTCGGTGTGTCTGTTATACATTCTAGGTCGCAAATCGTAACCATTCTTGAGGGTGAAGTCGTTGGGATCACACGTGGCAGCGGTGTAACGCATGTTAGTGAACTCGCCGCTCCCGCCCTCTACGTCCTGATACTTAGGCTGGACCGCATTTCGGATAGCACTGGGAACCGGATAGTCGATACTGAGTACAGAGCCTTGCACAAGCTTGACCTTTCGTGTCTGGTAACGCTTCAAGCCGCCTCCGGGGCCGCCCGGCTGCTGGCGCCGGACCCAAGCGTCATCCCCATCCACGGTTGATGCAGGTCGGCCGTAACCAAACCCTGTGTCCTCCATGTCGTGACCGCTTACGGAGTAAGCGGCCTGCCCGGTATACTCGCCGCCATACTGCGGAGCAGCTTGGGTTTCCCCCGCACCGGGTACGTAGGATTCGGTCAAGCTGTAAGCGGACACGGGTCTCCCTGGGGAGGCTCCGGCACCCAGATGGTCTTGGTCGTATTGGTAGGGGTTTGAACCAAGGAGGTGACGGGATGTCTCATCTTCTTCTGGTTCTTGTGGAGGGAGGTGATACTGCCAAACAAAAAGTTCATGCGTCAGTTTGGCTTTCTCATCACTCAGAATTTTGTTTTCCAAGCAAGCAGGGACATCGCGACGATTAGGAAATAGCAGAGCAGACAAAGGGTGAACTTACTGTGCTGCCAGCGTTCATATCCTGCAGCGGGTGGTCATCGTAGCCACCGCCATTGCCATGTGCGCCATTGTACGCCATGTTTTACAAAACGGCCCGGTCAGCCGGTGATCAGAGCCAAGAGAAACGATGGGCGAGAAGCTGGTCAGGAACAAGACTGGATTCTGTACAGCCCAAAAGTGTCAGTTATCCAACAAGCTTCGATTCTATGGGATTGGCAGTAACGCGGCTAGTGAGGGTGCCAACCTTTCTTGGGATGATCGTGATCCAGGGGCGGGCTTAGCCGAGACCTTGGGGCAGGGTGAGATGATCCCAAAGGTCGGTTTGCGGCAGTCGGGTTCTGCAGAATAGCTTCACAGGGAGAAATGCGAAAGACAAAGACCGGAAAGAAAGGATTTTAAGGGTCAAATGCTTTGGAGCATGGAAGACCTTGCAAATGGCAGGAAAAAAGCTGGCTTGTAAGAAGTCGAAAGGAGAAGACGAGAATGACCGTTCGTATTATTTTTTTCAGGGTTGCATGGGCGCGGATGGGGATGGGATCAGCAGGACCCCCCAGCTTCCAATTGACTTGGTTTGCCGTTAAGCAATTAGCACGACGCCGCCGCCTGTAACACAGCCTTTGGAAAGGCCCCTCCTGGTAGGGGATTGCCATTGGAACGACCCTGGGTGGCTTAGCCGCTAAATGCACAAAAATGCCTGCGTTACGCAACTCCATCAAACTACGTGTAAGGGACGAGCACAAGTCCCGGTAACTGAGCGCTGGCAGTGCTTGGTTGGGGTGGAGCTCCCCTGAGAACGGGGCCTAGTAACTTTCATAACAGCACGGATTCACAGGGGGAGGCAACTCGAACTTTGTTTTTGGGTTTTTGGAAGGTTGTTTTTTTAGCAGATCAATCCATATCTCCTGACCGGGCAAATCTTCCAGAAGGAGTTTTCGTGCAGTGGTCAATAAAGAGCTTCATGTGCCACCTCCGGCTCTTGGTTCTTCGCTGAGGCGCTTCTGGAAACGGTGAGTACTACGTCACAGCCCGCGCAATGACGCATCAGTTCTCGGCTGCCAACAACCAAGATTCTCTCCCAACCGACACATGGGCTCTGCTGCCCTTCACTCCTCATGCTGTACACTACAACCCAGCAAGTGATGAGACGCTGACACTATGGAGCGGTATGAGCGGTATGTCAGCGTCAACTGAAGTCTCTCCAGCCACAGTAGAGGCGGTTGTGCGTTTGTGGTGTTCGGGAATGCTTAAAACAGCCATGTGCCTGATTTTTTTCAACGGCCCGCACACCGGACAGGCTCAGCGCCATCGCCCAATCCTTCCGTGGCTTGCATCCACCAGGTCCTGACAACCTTGGCAGTCTTCTCAGACTAGGCTAGCTTGAAACAGTGCTTCTTCACGGCATAAGCTGCCCAGGATTGAGACCAGAGTGCAAAACGAATGGCCCAAAAAAAATCTTTAAAGCCCAGGGGCAAAAAGTTTACTCAATTCCGTTCCAGCCTCACGGGCGAATGCAGACTGATGCCTAGAGAGCATATGTTACGTTTCAACCGCTAACAGGGCCGAGTATGCAATCGCTCCAGAAAACTTTTCTACTGCGAATAGCGGTAGAAAAGATTTGGTCTAATGAATTACGAGGTGCAGCTCGTAAGCATCAACCCATGGGATACATACAGCACAAGCCACTACCTTTGGGCTCTTTCTCTGCCTAGTTGGGTAAAACTTGGGGATACTTACAACCCGCAGTGCACTGGGCCAGGGGTCAGGTAAAAATAGTAGCAGTGAGAGGGCTCCTGTGGGGCCACCTAATGTGCAAGCGTGAGGCGATGCAGTCCTTTCGACCTGTACCGCTCGTATTGGCTGCTCGTCGACCCCCTTATTCGCATTTCAATCAATGTTCGTGGCCCGCCCCCTATGTTGAACGCGTACCCCGTACGATGAGGTGGGCATGTCTCTGCTGCGCTCACCAGTTCCCAACTGGCAGCCATCTCACGTCAGCTGCGCAACACAGCTACCGACTACCTCCTGTCCGGCACATATTATTATGGTGTTTGGTTTCCGCAACCTATTTTTTTTTCTTTTTGGCGTTTTCCTATCGATATAATTTAAATCAGGCTAGACATAGTACTGCGAACTTGATCAAACCTAAATTCTCGGCTTACTTATCTTACGTGCGAGGTTTTCGAAGATGAGAGCTAACCCTGCGTAGAACTTTTGATCCCTTATGTCATATAACACGAACAGAAACAAGATTTTGATTCAGCACCGTGCATGAGTATTGGAAATTGCCAAGGATCTAAGGGATGCCTTCAAATCGGGGCATTAATTGCGGGTACGTAGTAAGCTCAACGAACTCCCACATGACTCAGCACTCATCTACGTTGAGGGAGGGGGGTGGTCTGGAGTCTTGGGTGCTCCCAAGAACCCTCCAGGTGCGCCTCGCAACCAGATTAACTTTGTATGGTAAATAACAATTGTTCTGGAGGTTGGGTTGGCATCAGCAAATATTTAACATTCAAACCGTTGCATGATGTTTAATGGAAACCCACGCTAGCTTGCAAAGCATAATGGAAGACAAACCGTTCCCCCACAACCCAAACACTGGCATGACAACACTTTATCTCAACAACAGATATAACCTTATTAGTCACAATACTGTAGGTATGGAGGAATGTCTTGTCCTAGTTTATTTTCTTATGTCCTGTCCTCATGCCTCGGTGTCGTGCAACCTCGTGTAATAATCTTGGCTCGGCTCGAGATTAACCAGTACAGTAGAACAAACAAAGGGTATGGCGGCTAGGTACATGTTGCCAGCTTCGAGTTAATGGCCAGTGTTCCAGCATACTCCGGCAGTCAACTAGGGAAAGGGAGAAGCAAAGCCAAAAAGCGTGATACCTACCCAATAGCGAGCAAGGCCCATCCGGTTTGCATTGTGTGCTAGTATTGTCAGGCCATACAGTAGATAAATCTGCCAAATGTTCCTATCTACTGTATATGTGTATTGCGCAAATTGGTGCGTTGCCATGGTTGCAAGGGCAAGCAACAACGCCATGATTTGAAATGTACACAGAAATTCGCCAACAGCTCCCCGCACTACATTGCTCATAGTGCCGCTTCTAACTCTGGAGCTAGAAGGAGATCCGGGAGGAAGTAGGCCGACCACCTGTTAGTTTTTTGCAGACGAAGAATAAAGCACCACCAGTAATAGCTGCATAGGACTCGGCCGTCCGGACTGATCAGTTCCATAGCTCAAGACGGCCAGAGCTGCCCCATTGGGCCAGATGCAAAGGGCAAATGAATGGCCATCGAAAGTGGGAAGCGGGGGCACAAGAATTGGTACGGCACTCGATCTGATCGGGGCAGCAGTGCTTCCGTGCCCGCCAAGCGACGACCATAATAGATTAGTATTGGCCTAATCCTCTCATGCATTGACGGCATGCTCAGCTACCTTCCTCCCAAGCCGCACCGAAACGCCACTTTCGGTGCTAGCGATTACAGCGCATGCCTTCTGTCTTCCACGATGGGCACAGATCAGAGGAAAGGGTTGCTTTCGAGGTATGGCCAAAGAGATGGCGCAGCGCACGACATGCCGGAAGTCGACGGAAATAGATCGAGCAGCCGTGAAGAGACACTTTCTGGCTGGACTACTATAGACCTCTGTCGATCAATTGCAGACTCGCTGCAACTGCAACAAACCACCTCGCGGCGGGCAAGGAGGGAGGGGGCCGTGAAGAAATGGGCAGCTGGAGCGGCTAGACACACGCCTGGCCTGCGACAATCCGGCGCCGAGCAGCCCCCTAGAAGGGACGTACGCCGCGGGTGGCCAGGTGGCCCAGCTATCCAGGGCGAGCTCTCAGGGCGAAAGGGGTAGGGCGAACTTGGTTGTTTAGGCTCACACGGATGGTGGCTCGAGCAACAGAGTGGCCCTGGGGTTCCAGCCAACCACAAGTCAGGGCGACCCCAGGTGGGCCAGAGGCCCCTGGCGTCGTGTGCAGCAAGGGCTGGACGAATCGCAGGACAGAATGGGCCCTCCCGGACGTTTCGCTAAAGCGCAATCTTGCGTTTCTCCTCCCCAGGCCCATTATTTCCTGTGCTATTGTGCCCCCCAAAATCTCCCCTGCTCACCCCCCCGTTCGCTGGCCTAAGTGGTTTGTTCCATCCTGTCCTGTGCTGTCCGTCCGCTTGGCCTGAGCGAGAATCTGAGCAGTTCACTTCTCTTCCAGCATTCTATTTCTTCAAAGCCGCTCCAACACGCACGCATCTCGACGACACCGCTACGATTCGATCCCCTCGCCGTCGTCCGCACTCGATGTTGCTGTCGCTTTCCCATCAACTCTCGACTTTCTTTTGATTTTGATTTCCTGCTCTTCTCCACCGAGCTAGTCTCTCCGTCACTCGTTTTTTCCTTCAATCTATCTCGTGTCGCTCGTGCCAGCGACACTCACCCCTCAACCCAGCGCCATCAACCCCTATCGCACCCGCGACACGGTTCACCACTCTACTCTCTCGTGGAAAGGAATTGTTCTATATTCTCACCAGGAAATCGATTACTTAATCATCCGTTGGAGTTGGAAGTGCTTCGTGAACTAGTTGCGGCTGGATCTCAATTGTACGAGCTCGCGGTCTAAGATCTGCAGACGACGATCTTTCCACACCCGATCCTCTCAACGCCTTTGTCGATCTCGCGGATACCAATATTCAATATTATTCCAAAGATATATATTCCATTCTCTGTAGCTCTCCGCAAAAAACCTACCATCCCAACATGTCGCGCAATGTTGGACTCGCTGCCGGTAAGTGTACTTGGGTCACAAGCAATCGAGAAGGATGCTAACACAGTACCGTCAGAGGGCTTCTCCTCGCTGTTCGCCAGACAGAATGGCTGCGTAGAGTGTGAATCCACCCAGCCTGCGTGCCCGACTTGTTCAGATGGCGAGAGTTGTGCGTTTACGTCTCCGTCTTGCACAACTTGTGCCACCGCCTACTGTCAGAAAGACGCCACATCATCGTCTTCATCGTCAACAACTACTAAGAGCGGACCCAATATTGGAGCTATCGTTGGTGGAGTTCTCGGTGGTTTGGCTGTAGTTGGCATCGTGACATACCTGGTCTGGAGGTTCTGCATCAAGAACAAAAGGGCAGAGTACGAAGAGGAGCAGTGGGCTGAGCGATCCAAGGAGGGCACACTTGCCGATTTCGCTTCAAGGAGGTCGCAACGCCAGTCTGCCCATTCGGTGCACTCAATGGCGTCGACCGTCCTGACGCGCGCCTCCAACATCATCCAGATCGCCTACATTCCCGGTGTCACCAACAGGGCCACGCCAACCTCGCCAACCTTGCTTGTTCCTCCGGTGCCTCCGATTCCCCTGGCGCACTCGGATGCTGGAAGTCCCTCTCCATACGAAGAGCAACACTTCTTCGTTCCCGGTAACCTGCGCGATTCATCGTACTCTGGCATCTCTGGCTACACCGATCGTACCTCGTATGCTCGTACTTCATACGCCCCTAGGTCCAGCGTTGCCTCCACGATATACGGCAAGAATGTAGTTGTATCGCCGTTGCCTGCCCAGAAGGGTACCCTCCTGAAGCCTTCACTCGTCAGCGTCAAGTCAAAGGGTGCAAACAGCGGCACTAGCAGCGGTGCATCAACCCCACCGGTGCCGTCAGTTGATTTCGACAAATACGATAAGCCACCGCCGTCGCCTGCGTTTAGCATTGGTGCTACATTCTTCAAGAATGCAAGCGCATCTACTGCTACTGCTGTTCGCCCTCAGGTCGTCCGCGTCGGTAGCGGTCCCAAGACTATTGAACTCAAGAAGAGCTCCCCTAACATATCAATTACCGAGGAATCCGAGGACCCCGAGCCGCTCGTCAGCGTAGAGGAATCCACCCCAAGCACACCTAAGGAGGACCAAGGACCTTTCTCTGACCCTCCGCGCACTGGTTCGATTCACTCAAACAGCCTAAGCAGCGCCATAGAGGCAGCTACGCGGCGAGCTTCGGCTTTGAGACAGTCGGATTTGGATCCTCCTACCGTACGTGGGGGCAGCCCGTTTGGAGATGAGCATGCTGTCAAGGATAACGCCTAAGGCTGCCTAAACCTTGTATCGAATCCTCTGCGTTATTTGTCATTGAATCTCGGGTGCATATCTCACTACTTTATGAGCAACACTCTACCTACCACCACTTTACTTCTAGTATTTAGTTTCTACTTGGATAGATCTTCACCCTTTGTGGTTTTTTTTTTAGGGGCCAGACCATTGATGAAGGCGCTAGGCCCCCCCCCCCCCCCCCCCCTTTCCCGCGAGGAGCAGGATGACTTTATGGCACGGCGTCTTTGGCTATATATATCAACTTGAACCGGAGGTTCTTAGTTTTTTTTTTTTTTGTTTTCTTTCTATTGTGGGATAAGGAGTTTGCTCCTACTTATGCAACCCCCCATTTGGCAGGATGTCATCAGAACTCTATCGACACCGCCGCTCCCTTTTGCGTTCGCGGTGCATGTATTGAGATCCATAGCTTTTCCAGAGATGAAGAAAATGAAGCACGTTGACGATGGCAATCTCGAGATCTTCCCCTATTGTGCCTTTTGTTGCCGTTTAATCATTGTGAAATCCAGGTGGAGTGGTCTCGAGTTCCTCATAGACAGTTTGTTCATTACTGCTTGTGTGTTAAGTTACACAATGTTACAGCCAGCATAGAGTTCGTGAAGTTGTGCATGTTATCTTCTGATAGAAATTTATGATGCAGTCATTTATTTCTCAAGGAATGGTAAGCGTAAATCACAACAACCCCAAGCCATCACTAATTTCCATCCTAGATCTTTGTCTGCCATGCTCTGCGTTGCGAGTTGCATCAATATTTTGTGGGCCACCCTCGACCATTCTCGATCATCCTCGACAAGCGGGAATCGAGTCTCGAGTGACTACCAGAGATATACACCGAGCTGCGCAAGGCAGAGCAAAATATCGGACGATTGATATTGACCTATTCTATACCGCTACCCCTGTACGATATGATTGATGGGGCCATCCCAGGTCTATGAATAATGGCACAACGGCACTGCTTCCTGCACTCCAGGAAATGCCTCCGGATGAACAAGCGGCATGATTCCTGCAAACTTGTGCGTGTATCCTTTACATCGCATGTGTGAAAACTGCATCTTGACAATTATTAATTTAGTGGGTCTTACATGAGATTTAAATATTATGGCTTTCGTTGCTCGAGCTCAAAAGAGGCAAACAGTTTGAATAACGCTGCCACTAGATCTGCTCCTATCTTATTGCGTATGTAGCGTATCAGTGCCGCATTGAATTTCGTTCCTCCCCATCCTACGACTGCCTTTTCGGTTTTGATGGGCTTGTAGTACGGATAGATGCCCGGATAAACGAAATCTGCTTTAAATGGGCATAGTCTCCTCGAATTGCTAACAGCTGGGCACCGCTTCACAATTTCGGCAAATAATCGTCCATGCCGATAGGAACGCCCTCTTTTCTCAAGCTAGTATATGCCATGCAGAAACTGAAGTATAATTGTGGTATCACAAAGCTCACGATATAACTCAAAGAGAGTCTCCTTATCCTCCATGTCGTCCATGATTGCGGGATCCAGCTTCTTGAGGACCTACCACAGTTTCGCCTCATTGACCTGTCACCAATAACACGTAAACAAGAAAATAATAATACTAACGCACCTCAATAGTCTTCATGATTAGCTGCTGGAGATCAGCAAAGCTAGTTTCTTTATCTTCCATCGACACACGCTCTGCATTGGCTACCCTCACCGCGGCACCCTGAGCCTTGTCACTGATCCGATATATCTGATAGATCAAAGGATGCATGTCTTTACTCAGGCGTTCATTAAATTTTTTTTTTTATAATCCGATGCATCGTAGAGGGCCATGTCTAAAGTGTAGAGGTTACCTTAAGCTTGGCAATAAAAGGCGGGATCATGATGTCGTCACGAGAGAGAGGTCCCATTGCGAGTACGGTTTCCATGGAAATGTGATTTGAACTATGAGGGATAGATTCATGAGAAATCGTCACTTATATATATATATATATAGTTGCGTAGCAGTATCAACAGGGTATATCATCTTCCCTACTTTATAAGGGTATAGTCCGAAAAGTATGAATGATTTAAGCATAAATGGCTCAAGCACAAGTAGCTCAGTCTCAAATGGCTCAAGCATAGAGGGCTCATATACACTGAATATCCCTGGCTTTAACCCAATGAACAGGCCAGTACTCACCGCCAAGTCATGACAATAGGAAATAGCACTATATTGTCACAACTTGTGTATGCTTGATAAGTGATAGTCACGGTTATATTTTACTTAGGTTAGCAAGTCCATCAGGGTAGAGAGAGCAGTATTCGCTGATAGATGATCGTCACCACAGTATGGGTCTTGTTCCAGAAAACACGTATGAGTAGGTAGTTACCAAGATAATGACCTTAAATAGTGTCTGACTAGACTGAAAACTCAACATACAAGGTTGGTCTTTTTCAAAATGACGACTGTCTTATCTCATAGAGAAAATCAAATGATATTTTCGGAATTCTCAAATCTCGATCCTCGGCAAAAGTGATTAAGTGGTTCTCAGCAGTTAACTCATGGAAGAAGTCTAGAGACAAATGTAGAGACTGTCAACCGTTCAAGACTAGTTCGTAGGAATGAACGGCTATGACAAATTGATACGACTTGATGTGTCGCGAGCTAGTATATTCCGGTAGCCTTTTCTCTATTTAGAAAATTCCTGAAGGTGAAGGGTACCTTACTACATATCAGCTTCTTATATAATGTTGATTATATGACGTACCAAGCACATACGACCATAGCTTCCAGAGAACTCGGGGTCCCGTCCGCTCCCCCATAGATAAGCTGGAAAGCGCTGAATTAGTAGTTGGGTGGGTGACCACCAGCGAATCCTCAGTGTTGTATGTTTTCTCCTTTTTGTGGGGTGTTCATTTTTTTTTCATCAACCTTTGACTTAGAAGTTTGCCCAGAACACAGTAGACAGTTGAAGCTTCAAACGCAAAAAGCATTTCTAAATATACTACTACAATAAAATCAGTATAACTGAAACCGTTTGGGATTGATATATAATGATCTCCTTTTTTTTAAAAAAAAAGAAAAGAATTGTATTAACGTTAAACGTGATGACAAACTATATCTTAATAAAAATATTAAGTCAGTAATTTTGAAAATAACATAAAAGTGCCAATAAGTGACATTTGGATGCAACATTTGTTTATGGTCGTAATACTGGAGTTGATTTTAATCCTTGGTTCTAAAGAAACCCACTCGACTTAGCATATACTGTAATGAGCTCTGATAATAGGAAATTAGATTATATGACTGCCTTAAGGGAACAAAACCAACCACAACCCGCTGCTTTGAACTTATCGATAGATTGTTATTCGGCAGCCAGTTCACAATTTGGTATATATAAAAGACCTTCTTAGCCAGCTCGTGTGGCTGGAGTGTCTTGGATATACTGGAGGCTTAGGGTCCCACTGATGTAATATAGTTAGTGGTGTCTCGTATATCAGAAAGGGCTGACACCTCGAAACGGGATTCATAAATCTATAATCGTGATAGATTGACACATTTCGGTGGCAATGCCACTAGAAAGCTCTTGTTCGATCGATTTTGGCCTTCGAGTCTCCCTCTGGCATGAAGGAAGTAGAGTATGGATAGCAAAGGTCATCGGCACCCATGTCGCCTGCCATGGCCAAGTGGCATTCACGGCTGTTCAGAGTATTAACTGGGCTCGCATTAATCAAAATTTGTAAGAAGTGGCGCCTCGGACTTCGAGGAAAGCTGAAAATGTGTATGAGGCTTCACAAATCTTGGCTAAAGCCCATGCACTGTTGAGCAATCCGAGGTTGAAAGGATACGAGCGATCGATAGCCGCCTTGTTTGGTCGGTTTCTGCTGAGCAGGAGGATGGAGCAGCACCTCACTATGTCGTCAAAAAGCTCGAAGATGAGTGGAATATCTCCGGGGCTACCGGAAAGAATCTTCAAGTGGCAGGATGCATGGTGCTTCTTCGTCACAAGGGATGACGCTGCCCGTTGGTTAGGACTGGAGACGAATAATTATCTGTTGATGGTCCGTGGCAGGAGAAGCTGTGTGACATGTACGAACAAGTGCGCTGATGGCGAAGCGTTAGTTCTTCTTTGAGGACCAAATCTTTTTTTTTAAAACACAAATTGAAGTGATGGTTCTTTACAACGAACATAAATCATCAAACGAGGAGAGGGCAGTTTATATGAAAGATGATTTACATTTAGGGACATGTTTCGGTCCAAGTGTGATCCATCTAAAGACTGACATTAGCTCAAGGGAAATTCCAATAGAAGAGACTTTCATTCTTCATATTTCTTAAGGTTTTTGTCAAACGATGGAATATACACTGAATTATTCACAAGTAATGAACTGGCTGATCATCAAGTACATCTACTGGGAGGAAAACTTCTACCGGATCTAATCGTCCCAGTACCCTTGTTTGAAGGGGTCTTGAGCTTTCTGTCGTGCTTTCTCCCTTACGATGAATTTTTGCTTTAGATCGCGATTATATACAGGGCTTTGGAATGTGTAACGTAGTGATAGATCTTCAAACTGTATAAAACTTCAACATCAAAGTAAATGTGTATATTGGAGTAGAAAGTTTCAAAAACATCTGAGTGTACACAAGTAAAGTCCTGACAAACTAAGATGATAGGTCAAGGAAGGTATGGTGAAGCACATGGCCGAGTTTCATACAAGAGATTTTTAATGAAAAGGCAAAAACTGTAAATATTATTCATAAGATAAAATAATTAAAAAATATTCCTACTGTCTTTTTGTCGAATAGTCAAACAATGATTCTACAACAGATCATCCCAACTTGTAACGGAAACTAGGGCACCACTTTTTCTGATACTATTCAGCACACACCGCATTTTCCACGAGCGTGTGTGGTATCAATATCGGTGACGATTCAGTGGTTCGATGACACACAACGACGGAGAACAAAGGCAAAAAAAACATACAACACTGAGGATTCGCTGGTGGTCACCCACCCAACTACTAATTCAGCGCTTTCCAGCTTATCTATGGGGGAGCGGACGGGACCCCGAGTTCTCTGGAAGCTATGGTCGTATGTACTGGATCACGAGGTTGATTCAACTTATATCCTATCTCCTTTACGAAGTATGGACAGGAACTTGTCTATGTAAGCAATTAAGAACCTTCTTTTTATAGCAAACTATTATTTCTCACGCAATAAAATGGAAAAAAAACAAAAAAAAGATGTTGAAATACCATTATGGTGTCTTAGACCACCATTGACATCCTGAGGATCACATTGTCTCTTTCGCTTATAGGAAATCTTTTGACCCATGAATAGCTAACGCCAGATCACAGATATCTCACCCACACTGCACACTTGACTATAAATCATATAAATGAAAACAAAATATAGAATAACCAAAGGTTCACATACCTCAATGGCTTACTGATGATATCAAAACAGCTGCCATCCAAAATAATCATCAACGACCACGCAATACTAGACACCAGAGCCGCTTAATTTTATGAAGATTGGAATGAATTAAACACTGTTCGACCATAATAAACTGAAATATTGGAACATCCAGCACTTGAATTTTACGTAGAGTTTCGAGTCGACAATGGAAATCGTTCGCTTCGTGGAGACCCGGTGCTCTAGATTCTAGAGGATCCCGATGTTGTCACTCCACACTTCCCCTGAACAGACTGACATTAACTTTTCTTGTGTAAATGCTCTATACGTGCAGCAATTACTTGATCTTGTTATTCCTAGGAATCCCAAAATTTTATTTTCTTTTGCGGGGGGTACTTGTGGCCGATCCCGACTACGCCATCCTCGACATTGGGTCTTCCTGTGTACTGGGGCCTTTGGTGCATTCTTATTCATCTGTGATCCGTGGCCACTAAGGGATATATTTCCCTATTGGTAAGAGAGTCCAGCGGGATGCCCTTCGGCGAGGACGGTAAGTCGCAAGTGCCATAGCTGTAAACTCCCCGCCTTGAGCTTGGGTGATGTGTACAAAAACACGCTGACTTGCAGGGGCACAATCACCTCGCACCTGAGGGGTTGGTGCGCACACAGATCCACAGCACAAGGCAAATCGGGATTCTGGCGAAATCCCGGGGGTTAGCCTTCGGCCTTCCCCGAAGGAATGGGTGATAGGTCCGGGCCTGGCGAGGCTGGCGGCACTTTCAGTTCACCCGGCTTAGTCTGCAGCACGGTGGTCTTACGATGAGGACTCGGGCTTTCGGCGTTCTTTTTTATTTTATTTTATTCTACAGCAGGATATGAACAAGGACTATAAGCATATATACATACATACATAACAGGCAACACGAGCTGCACGGTCCTAACGATGGGAAATAAAGAAAAAGAAAATAGGATTCCTCGCAAAACTGGCCCGTTTAAGGTCGTTGCCGTGTTACGGGCTTGCCAAGTTGCAGCTCGCAGCCTATATAGTCTGCGGGTTAATCCGAATGGGTTACTACCAACAGGGGGCTCGCGTGAGGGCAAGGTCAGGAAAGAGTAAAAGCGCCGGCGAGTATCACAATCCGCCAGCTATGCGCGCGCCGTGCGTATGCTACTCGAACCAACCACTCTGGCCTAAAGAGAGGGGGTTCGTCTCCGGGTGGATATATCACACGTAATTATCTTAATCGTTCGCTTCGGAAGCTTCCACCCACTCTTGGGGACGTGAGGATGTGTTAGTGAGGTGCGGTATACAAGGGGAGACAGACTACCGCTGCTAGCAGAAAACAAGGGGTGTGTGTGGGAGTGCGGCGGTGGTGCACAATATACTAAAGCTATGGGGCATAGGTAGGCACTGAGCTGATACACATATATGATAAAGAGAAAGAGAAAGAGAAGGAGAAAAGCGATTGTGCTATTGCTTACGCAACGCTCGATATGGTGATGAGATGCGCCGCACTGCATGCAGAACTCCTGCCGTGTGATATCTTACCAGTTGAGACATGTGGTTGTCGTTTTATGAAGACATATACAAGTGTCGGGGGGAGCGCAAAATATTTCTTTGTCTTTTTTCTCCTTTGTTAACCATGTAGATAGGAGTTAAACCATCGCCAACCAGTGCGGCACCAACATAGTGCGAATTAAGAGCCTAAAGGGGAAGGAGACGTTTGCAGAAAACCTCACTCGGGGTCTAGCAGGTCGTGAGATAGAGAAAGAGAGAAAGCCGGGAAAAATCCCTTGCATGCTTTGGGGTGGCATGATGTGCGCTCTTGCCGATGGGCTCGGGTGAGCCTCCGCGCTCCCGGTCTTATACTAGCTGGGGATACGCTCGGAGGTTGGTTCAGATTGGATCGCCATTGGTGCGCGGGAAGAGGTGCATGTGGAAAAGTTCCAACTTCCAGCCTCCTCAACGCTGCTTTTGGAAAAGAAAACCCGCCGCTTTTTTTTTTTTTTTTTTTTTTTTTTTTTTTTTTTTTTTTTTTGGAAAGATCCCTCTTCACTCCCGATCCTGGTGGGGTATACATAAGCCAGAGCATGGTATACAATGTAAAGGGAGACAGGCTCCCGCAAATGTCGAGTACTTGTTCTATGCCGTAGGCCCACATGTCGGGGTTAGTGTTATAACTGGCCACGGGGAGAGCTGGTCAATCTTCTCGGGACTTTTTTTTTTATTTTTTTTTTCATACCCTCCATGTGGATTACTACGCAGGAGATGGCTATTCCGCGACACGTTTGGGACAAATGTCACTCTGTCTTATGCCACGGCCGCGAGGCCCCAGGCCAGAACCAAATTGCATATTAATTAATAGGGCAGGGAAGCTGACGACGATGGAGTGACAAAGAAATGCGTGAAAGCTTCCCGGGTTCCCCAAGCCGTGGTACTGGGAACGCCAGCACCGCTTTCGGGGTTTCAGAGCCCCTGAACATGGCGAGGGATCAAAGAGGTTATTGATATATACTAGTTTTATGTACATACTCACGTACTCTGGTCACCGACCCACACCCGTGGGGGAGCGCTTGAGAAGTCCCAAGGTTGTGTTTGCATTCCATGCACGAAGCAAAGCGGCCATGAGCGAAAGAGAAATGAATACAATACTAATAAGCACAAGAGGAGTGTAGCAAGAGAATAAAAAAAATTAAATAAAATTTAAAAACAGAAAGAAAAAAAGAATTTGATACCTCCTGTTTGAGGGGCCAGTAGACTTGCCTTCTAGCGAATGAGGTACACAGCCGATACAGCACTACTGGGGTATATTCCTGCACACCCGTGCAGAAAGGGAAAACAGTTCATGCACTTACGCCATATGTCGTTGCTCTCTGCTGGGCCAACGGCCAGCCGTCCGCCCCTCTGGTTCTTCTCAGCCATACAGAACGGATGTTCGCTGCTGCCCCATTCATTGACACGTGTGGCCACTGCTTTTATAAATGGAGCACGGAGCTTTGTTACCCACCTACATAGTGCATCCTTGGATGCCATGTCCAACCTCAGACAGAAGGGGGTTGTCTTGCTGTTTTACCATGTGTGCTGACATAAATTTGTGCTAGGAAGCTAGTCGCCAGTTGAACTATGCGCGTCGCTTGAAGGGCCAGGGTTTAGGTTTAGGATGGCGTGCGTTGGGGAGAGGGTAACTGGCATAGTATGATAACAACTCAGGTAGGCTGCCAAACCTTTGACTTTCTCGACCGCTATGGGAAGGGATGGTATGTTTTTTTTTTCTTTTAGGGAAAAGCTGGGTTACGTTAGCGGCAACAGGGCCTCCTCTGGCCGCATTGTTCACTGGGGTTTCGCCCAGGCTGAAAGGATCGATTCATCGCGACCTCGGCCTAATCCTTGATGGAGTCTCGGGATATTTGTTTCCTTGTCCAAGTTAGACAGAAGATCCAACGTTATGCCAATTCCTTCGGGTATCCCTGCTGGAGGCACTTAGCTTCCTCCACACTTCGGCCCTTACAGTACACAACACTTAGGCCTACCTATTTGTTCATCAACGCCCACGAATAGCTTCTGCCCCAAGCAAAAGACAAGATGGTGAAGGGGGTGTACTGGTTTGCCAAGGCATAATGAAGAGAGCTCTACTCCGTACGCACAAAGTAGCAGCGGCTTCGGCCAAGATCCAGCAGTCGTTACTGTTGCTACAGTAGTTTGAAAGCCCTGCTGCACTTAGTGTGCTCGGGATCAAAGACCCGCGTTCCGCTGATCATCTATTGGACCCGACACCTAATGGCCGCTATTCAAGGGTAAGCCCAACACCCCCTTGAGAGATATGCTCAGGGTGAGTGGCACTCGAACTCGAAGGCCGGCCGCCAAACACCCGTAGTGGATTCATCAATACGGAAAGGGTTCACAACACGCAGATCGTTGTTTATCATGGGCAGCCATTGGAAATGAGCGATATGGGCTGGATTGTCTCAATGTAATTGCAGAAAACGGAAAGGTTTCGTGGTATTGCTTTACTGGGACCCCCAGAAGGACGTTTCTTGTTACGCAAATCATGGCGTGGGGCAAGACGACGGGGATCCTTTGAGAGGCTTAAAGCAATTGGTACTATGTACATCGCCGACGTGTCGAACCAGCGGAAAGGAATAGCGACCTCATCAAACCCCCCGTTACCCTGGATTTCACTCTTGTGATTTAGGTTTCCTGGCTGTCTGTCCGGCGCCGCCCATGATAGTCACTGTAATCCAAACAGGGGTAAAAATATGACATCAATAGAGTCTAGGTGGCGTAACATGAAAAACACCTCTAATAAGTGGCATGGCGACGTTATGCAATGCCAGATGATTATATTGCTCTGTAGGCTGGAAATGGTTCTGCATATTCTCTGCGGCTGCGGGTCAACACTAGACTTTTCTCCTGTACATTTAAGTTAGTACTGTATCTTTGGACAATGAGCTGCCCAGTCTACAGGCTGTCGCTGCTGATGAGCGGACTCCCATGGACGAAAGTCCACCTCCTACGAAGTAATAAGTTACAGTAGATAGGATTAACTTTGGTTGTGGTGTGGTGCGTTCAGTTCAGGGTCAAGGACATGGGTTTTACCGGCCATACCTAGTGCAATCCATCCCCAGGCAATCCCTGAGAAAATAAGTAACTACATGTAGGACTAACTTGGCACAAACAACCACTACTTTGGTTTGTGCGTAGAATGCCGATTCCCACTATCATCGGCGTTCAGAACTTGGTGAAAATGCACCGTGACTCCGGGCATAAAAGGCCGAAGCTGTTATATTGCTCACAGCTCATCTCATCTCAGTGAGTTAGTTCTGGCTCTCGCCAAGAAAGCCATAGCCTGAGGCACATGGTCTAGTCTCATAAATGAAAGTTTGTTCATAGTAGTCGGGCTACGGGCTTATCATGTCGGCCTCGAGCAGGTTCAACTAGTTAACTTGGGATCTCACTTCTTGGTGCCCAATGAACTCCACAACGGCACAACGGTTCGAGATCGACGAGGTTGGCCTGTCTTCCGTACAGCAGCTAGACATACGTACCGTTAGCGATGGTTGTGTGCGTGCGCATGTAGTGTGAGTGGCCATGCGTCAATAGTACTTATCCGAGGAGACAGTGTTTCCGATAATGGCGCAACGGTTTGCACTCCCGGCGCTGTAAGTGGTGGGGGGCCATGAGTCGGGCCACGGTCCATTGGCTCCCAAGTGCTCGAGAACGTGCATTGGAGGTGCAGCGCACTGTATGCACCCTGGATAGCCTAGCATGTATGTACATGCAGTCAGACACAGGTACTACGTACGTACTAACAAATGCATCTTCAACCCTGCACGTACTAACTAGGGGAAGAGGGGGGTGGTTGAAATTTCTGGAAGGGAGACCAGCAAAAGAAGAAGAAAAAAAAAAAAAAAAAGGGCTGGGCAAAACCTCCCATGCATTCACAGACGCGGCCGTTTTGGGCATTCCCTCCCACGCCCTCGAAGGCTACGCACACAAAATAAACGTCCTGTAGCTATGCGTACCAAAAATAAAATTTCCAAAAAAACCCCCCCCTAAAAATTCCAAAAACGATTCCCGTGCTTTGGGTGCTCCTTTTGCCACACTGGTGATGTGAACGCAACGCTCGGCGTCAACACTCACGCCATCCTGCTATATGACGCTCGATTCCCCGACTTGGGCCTTGTTCGCATGACGGGCAAGACAGGATGAAGCTCGCACTTGAAGCGACGATCTCCAGGAACACCCCAGCTTTAATCTTAGTTGACCGTGACTTGTGATGTGGGGTCAAATAAAATACCACGGCAGACCTGGCCATTTTCCGCGCACGCGCTAGATAAGGCAAATATGGTCTGGGCACCGGCACCCAAGTCTCCCACAGCTGGCAGAAGATAAGCTATCCTGTGAGGTAAGAAGCATATAGCATCAGTATATAAGTAGTAGTAGTAATCATAGTAATCATAGTAGTAGCAGCAGCGGTAGTAGCAGTAGTAGTTATTGTTGCTGTGATGTCGAGTTCTATAGATAAAAGTGCAGCATGGCTTCTACGCCGCTGAGCTCTCAGCTCGTTACATGTATGCTCTTCGCAACTCGTGGGGTTGTGGATTTAAAAGGTGACAGGTAATTAGGTAGTTATTTGGCGCGAACCATCTCAAGGCAGAATTTCTCTTTCAATTCGCTGGCGATATTTCTGAAAAGGAGAAAATAGAAATCCCTCTAGAAGTCCCTAGGTCGCATCTCTCTCATGTCGATTATCTAGACCTGGTGGATAAAAGTAGATGAGCTATCAAAACCGACGAATCCAATGTGTCCGCCTTACGACCAAAAAGTATGGACATAGCAAGAATAAGCCACCACCATGCCTGGTGGTGACAAGCAATATACTTCTCTTTTGCTTTTATTCGGAGCAAGACGTGGTCCATCCCCCTAAATGACTCCAGAACACCTCCTTCTTTCATCGTCTGTCTTGCACTCCCTCTTTCAAGGTGAGAAGAACGAAACCAAAAGATATGATCGATCCCTGCTCGCAATGATAACCCGAACCTACGCCCAATGATGCCTCTCTTTTTTGGTTCGTACGCCATTCGCCAGTCCGAAAGCTGGGAGATGTATGAAGGATGATGCAAAAGATGAACGTAACGTAACACGTTGTAGTCGTGCGTACCAGCACAGTACCTTTCGAAGTTGGAGGTAAATGACACAGGTAGTAAAAACGATCCTCAACCGCTGGTTGCGGTAGAGAAGAAGAGGTATGAAACCGCTGAAGTATCCTTGTTGCGTCTGTGAAGCAAAAGCTGGGTTGGGCCAAAATAGTACTGCTCAGCGTTCAAATCCGCACAGAAGCACAACAGTGGATGATCGCACAGTGGTTTGTTCATAATATGACGCAGCGGCCTCTCTCTCGGCCCCCGCGATCCCTTCTATTGCGCGGTCCAGGAGCATCCCCGTTCTGTGCGCGAGGCCCTCTACCAGCTCCGCCACCTTGTTGCAATGGTCTCGCCGCGGCCTGGCGTTGGCGACGAAGAATTCTGACTACATCGTAGAAAGCCTTCTCAACGTTGATGCAGTTCTTCGCTGAAGCCTCAACGAACTCACAACCCAATTCACGCGCGAGCGAGTGACCCTCCTGGGTTGACACCTCTCTTTCCGTGACTCGGTCACTCTTGTTTCCCACCAACATGATCGGTACATTGGACGGCGGGCCGACGGCTGCTATTGGCGAACCAGGATATGTTGGTGATGCATTAACAGACTCTTTTACCCGTTGAATCTGATGGTGAAATCGCCGGATGCGCGTGAAGGATGACCGAGACGAGATGCTGTATACTAATACAAAGCCCTCGCCATCTCTGATCCATTGGTCTCGCAGAGCAGTATACTCTTCCTGGCCGGCAGTGTCCAACACCTCTAGCATACATGCCTGGCCATCGATGACCACCTGTTTCCGATAGGAATCTTCGATCGTTGGGTCGTACTAGGCAATTACGGCAAAGACGAGAGTTAGCATACAGGACTGAGAGATGGTTGAACAACAGCCAGAACTAGTAACGTACAGTCTCTACAAAGTGTTGTAAGCAGAGTTGAATGGTCAACGCTGTCTTTCCGACACCACCATCTCCAAGCACCACCAGCTTGTACAAAACCATCTTACCCGCCATGGTGAGGATGGGTGAGCTGAACACGCAGCAGGGTGGCAGATAAGTTCGACGTTGAGGGGTCAAAAGGCAGGTTGTGTTTGGTTTCGATGGAGCAGGAAACACGGAAGTGATTTGCTGCGATGAGCTGATGTTGTCCGGTGACCTTGGCTAGTTCCACAGGAGCGAGCGGGGGCCGGCCGGTTGGTTGGGCGCGAGTTGTGGGTTGGCGGCCGATAAAGCGTGTACCTATTTCGTTCTTGTGCTTCGCAGTTGGAGGCTTTGTATGTTGGTAGTACTTGACGTGAAGTACGGTGGTGGTCTGAGGCAAGGCGAGGCGAAGCGAGGCGAGGCGCTGCGATTGCGAAGCGCAGGCAGAGATCCCTTTCGTTCAGCTGATTCGGCCAGAAACTTTAGTCCTGGATGATATCAGCAGTTCGGGAAGTGGCACTGGCAGCGCAGGCACAATTAGGATGATAAGCAGTGTGCAAAAAAATAAAATCAATTAAAAACAGCAACAACAACAAGATCCGGTTGAGAGAAACTCTCTCGCACACTCTCTCGCGCTTGGATTTTTTTTTGGGTGAGGAGGCGGGGAAGCAGTTCAGGAGAGAGATTGGGAGCAAAGAGCAGAGTAGAGTAGCGAGGGATGGCGGACCTGTGGGCTTGCGGACTGTGGACTGAACGGATTGGATAATCCAGGCTAAAGCCTTAAAGCCCGAGTGTTGTTGAGGTGGAGATCTGTGAGTTTGGTGGGCCCTTGGAGGTAAGCTCTTTAAGGAATAAATAAGAGCTAGGTAGGTGGATAGTAAGGCACAAACCCCATGGCAGCACGCTTTCCCGTACTGTGCACTGGGAACTGTACAGCCCTTGGATTCGAGGGGGGGGAGAGCTAGCAGCCCGTCATAACTAAAACGCAAAGGCCCCCGAGAGCAGGGGGATTCATGGTGAACGAGAGAGGGGAGGAAGGGGGAAAAAAAAATAGTCAAGCGCGCACCTTCGGGCACGGGTTTTTGCAGGGGCCTGGGAGAGGTACATACATAGAACAGTTGAATATTGTGCCTGTGCGGATCGATTGCCTCTTGGCCTCCACTTTCACCCAGCGGATGCACTACGCTTCTGTTGTATGTGCCGTGCTATTGACGAAACTTCTGCGGAACGACCCATCCTGAATGGGGGGCTCGCAGGGGCGTTTCTTGTTTCTTTTGCTGGATGACTGATAACAATGACAGCTAACTCGCTCGTAGCAGGTGGTACCCCCTTCGTAATTATTTGATACTATATATTTTCTTTTAACACAACTATTATTGGTGTTACATACACCCAGCCCAAGACAGTAGTATTTGAAGGTCGTGAGGGAGGGACGGGAGTCCAGAGGCAGTCAAGTAAATCGCCGCGCATTCATTTACCCGAACGTACTAAGTCAATGAAGAAAGACTGCGCACTGTCACCAGTTGTGGTAGCACTTGGTGCATACATTTCTGGCACTGGGGTTGACGTTTATTTTCTTATGTTCTGTTGTATCTGACCAAGACGCCGCAAACTTTCATTTCCTCTGCCCTTTCTTCCTTCTTTGTCTTTGTTAGCCTCCAGACTTATCGTCTCCATCCCGCCCGCGCTTTTTATCTACCTAAATAAAAAATTCACTTCTGTTCTTCTGTATTCGGATTGGCTGCCCGAATATATATGAATGGTGTGGCTAGTACGAAAACATTCCGGTCGTCAGCCAAGAGCTCCAAAGAACTGGTCCACAGAAGTGAACTCTCTCGTTACCTCAATCCTACCCAATCACCCAACTGCCACTGATCGGTGGGCAATTCCGGCAGCCGTGAACAAATCCTCGTACTTTGGCCCCGTTTTGGCTCTCTACTCAATACTGAATTACCCAATACAGAATCTAGCTAGGAGACTAAAAGAAAGATATGCAAAGTACAATGCAGACTCGCTGGTATGCGCCTTAGGCGCATACCCAACCGGCAGGATACTACCTTATTGCACACCCACCATTGCGAATGTATCCAACCCCCATCTAGTTGGCGATCTCTAGCCGAGCGCACACCTTCTGTACCGACTGAGCGTACGACAGCATGTCGATTAGTGTCGCATGCGTGCAGCCCACTTGACAAGAAGAAAGTTGAAGCGGATGTGGACAGTGTGCTGACATAGATTTCATCCGGCTTCGTTCTTGAATCCTCAATGCGCCCAGAGCCCTCGAATGTTCCCGAAGAAGAAAATCTGTAAGCGAGGTGCTCACAAACGTAACTACAGGCTAATGTGGTTCGGATGTGATCCAAAGGATCTCTCTGGATGCAAATTTGGGCAGTGCTCCCAGCGCCTCACATGTCTAAGCGGGGAACTGATTCCAGAACCGCCAGGAACCCTGTCATGCATTCTGATATTGGTCAACCGCAGAATTGGGAAATAGGATCAGGAGAATCCTGGCTCCAATGATTGGGTGGCCTTAGCCTATGGCGCGTCGCCCGACATAGTATCTTGCAACGGGCTACCAGTTAACCTGGCTTGTTTCTACGTGCTGTTCAGGTTGTCCCGAACCGTGCAATTGACGGCGCACAGCGCGTTGGCTGGATCGTCTGCGGCTGAGCAACATCAGCGCTGGGATGCTGGCTCCAGGGACTCATTTCACACTAGGCATCGCCAGCTGATTACAAACTTACAGCAGATACTGAGAATCATTTTCGGTATTGTTAGAGATACGTGAGAAATTCGACGGGGCGCTTCTCCGGAAAGAGATTGAAAAAATTCTTCCATTTGCTCAGCCTCAATATCGGAGGTAACTAATTCGCAGAATGACTTCAATGGGTCACTGCTATGGAAGCGTTCCGAGCCGCTGTGGCCGAGTCAGTGTTTGCTACCTTGCAAACACGCAAACTTGACAAGCAGCGAACCGGAATGAATTCCCTTGTTCCCTGATACTATCAATCGTTTGACCCCCTTGGCGCGCTCCAGCTTGAAGGCTACCCAACCTATTGCCATTGGCTGTGTCGTGGTGCCACCGACTCATACGACACTAATTTTGACTCGAGACTTGAGCAACAGATGATGTCGCCGTTCTGCATTGATGACAGTGCCGATACGTAAAGTTGAAACCATCCGTCCCAGTGTACATTTCCTACCTCCGGTCCAATTAACACGCCGCAGGACACGAACACTAAGAACCAATCTGTTGGATCTGCTCGCGGGCCGCCCCTGTTCCTCCTTGCTCCGCCCTGTAAGATCGATCATTTGCAACATATACTCAAGGCTTCTTATTTGCTAGTGATGTGTCATCGGCACATTGGCTGTTTAATCTTATTGCGAATCTGTTCTTGTAGCCACCTCCGGGCAGTGTCATAATCATTACATCGCGCCGTGATCTTTGTAGAACATCTCGATAGGGGGGGCTATAGGAAAAATGCAACTTGATTTGGCAAATACAATGGTAGAAGTAGAATATTCTCACGAAACTGCAGCTTGGGCCATTGCCGCGGAAACTGATGATAAGTTTCCTTCATATCAACCCAGCAAGATATTGAGTTATGATGTCTGCCTTTAAATGCCAAGGATGGACGGTCCGCGTATAAGAATATGGCATGCGCGGCAGACATATTAAAATTCAATATCTGATCAACAGCAGTCTTGTGTTAACCGGAAATATCGAGCCGTTTTGCCACCTCAACAAAACCTCCTTCATCCTCGCTTACCCACAAGTCTACCCAGTTCCTTGCTTCTGTGATCAGTTCTTCGTGATTCGCCCACTCCTCCTCCCTATTTCGCTCGACATAAATTGTCTTCAGGCCATTGGACCTGGCAGCTTTCAGATCGCCGAGATGTGCAGCAACCATCGCACACTCCTCGGGCTGGAAACCCAGAGTCCGGGCAGCACCGAGGTATGTGCTAGGGTGAGGCTTGTATGCCTTGAAGTCGGCAGACGAGATGAGTTTCTGAAAGCCGAGATTCCCATGCTTATTCAGGTCCTGTAATAAAGACTGGTTCCCATTGGACAGCGAGGAAGTCACATACCGACTTCCAAGCAGACCTAACCCGTTAGCCGAGTCTTCCCATGGCGTTAGGTAGTGCCATATGAGACTTAGATCCCTGATCTCGTTAACGTCAAACGCCTCGACGATCTCCCATTTGCCCAGCAGCTCTACTAAGCTTTCGTAGTGGTGGGTGTCAATGTCCTTCCATCCGGTAACTCCCGGAACGAAGGATTTTGTGAATCTGCCATAGCTATGCCGCCACTCTTGCGCGAACTGGGCCCAGTCATCGTCTTTCAGAACGTGAAAGCGAGCCTGGAGTGCCTCGGGATACGTTTTAAATGCAGGGGAAGTGGTCTTTTCATGTGCTCGTCGAATGAGCGCCCCCGTAACTGTCGAGCGCCAGTCAACAACCGTACCAAACACGTCGAAGAGCAAAGCCTTGACGCTCCGGAACGGTGAGGAGGCGACGGGATCCGCGGTAGACATTGTATTGGGCCAGCGCGGGTCAACGGCTCCCATCTTTCAAATGACTCCAAGGGAGGCGGAATGTCGCATCCGTGGATAGACCTCGGATACAATTATGTGGGGTAAAGTGCTTGAAATCTGGGGTACGGGAACAGCTCAAAAATATAACCGTTTTTTCGGTCCACTGTCTAACTTAGGCGGATGTCATCGAGTGCAACATGCTACAGAAACAGGAAAAACTACTTTTCCGATCACTCCTGGGTCTCTACTTTGACTAAAGGTATGGTTTGATACCGAGCCGTGTATCTCATCTAGACTGGTTGACATGCTATAGCGCCATAACCTGCTGTATCGACAAGACTTACGTATTGTAGTGGAGACATTGACTGCCTAATGCGGGCCACAAACCTCGCTTCCCATGGGTCTATTCTACGAATTATTTTATTTGGTGTTGTACTGGTAGAGGAAATTGGGATTCAGCTGTGCATATCCATCAAGCTTAGGCAGCAAACGATCTGGTCGTTGCCATCTCATACCTTCGCAGCCGGCCTGCACATCTAATTAGCTTCCCCTGCAGCGCAAGAGATGGGAATTCAATGTCGCAGTATGAATTAGGGAGTAAGGTTACGATTTGGGAACCATTGTGTTCTGATGGCTGGCGGTTACCCCAGCACGTTGCCTACCCGCAGCGATTCGTTGGTTGGGCATTTAATGAAGGGGCCCTGGCTGACTAACATGAAACCAGGATTTCAACAGCAGATGATATCACTTCCAAAAAAAAAAACCAGGTTGGCTCAGCTCAAGTCGGCTTTTTCCACGAAATGTCTGTCTCAAAGAAAGCTCGGCCAAGCCACCACCGCGGAATTTTGGCATAAGACGCCAGTGTTCATTCTTTTCGCTATCTTGAGAGCTGCCGACCGCTTCTAGAGCGTTTCTCCTTGTGCCCAATCACGCACGCTTTCGCTTGACGTCATTGTTTTAGAAATCCACAAAGTGTTGCGACGCACGATGCGCACACGAGTGGAGCGAGCCACCGGCCCGTTGACTTTCCTCAACCCGACAAAGGGCTACGTGCAAGCTGGAAAGACGCCAAGTCAACCGGTCGCCAATGGCACGCTTGGCGATGATGATCATCCGGTGGAAGGGGAGAGCAACGCCGAAGGGGTCTACCACCTATGGCGGTCTCGCGACAACCGTAAAGGCCGGCATGCGATTGTCGTATCGCCGGAGGAAGCAGCTAAGCAGGGCATCAAACATCCACATGCAACCAACACGTTCAACCAAACTCTCCTCGGGATCGGAAAGATGGCGGTCAGGTACCCTGTATGGGATGTGAGCTATGATGTTGCCGTTATTTTTACCCTTGGTAGGCCACCCATCGAAGTATGAGAAACTCGGGTGTTTTATATTATAACTTTGTATCTGACCTTGTGTTCTCGCTCAGGCTCTGTAGTCTGGGTTATCAACGGCTTCTTCGCGTGGCTGCCGCTCCAAGCCCCATCAACTGAATTTGATGGCGAGATCACAGTTGGCGGAGGGGTGACTGCTTTTATTGGGGCGACCATCTTTGAATTCGGTTCCATACTATTAATGCTAGAGGCCGTCAATGAAAATCGAACTCATTGCTTTGGCTGGGCACTGGAAGAAGCTCTTGAGAGCCACAGCATCCTGCTTCGGCCGGATCCTGAGGCTTGCTCTCATTCTCACCAACACAAGCAGGGTTTCTTCGTCAGAGCTGTGGATGAAAATGGGGAGGAGAGCAAAAGAGTGTGGGAGTGGTGGCCTTCTTGGTACGAGTTGAAGACTCACTACTTCAAAGAGATTGGTTTCCTGGCCTGCTTCTCTCAGTTTCTCGGGGCGACTGTCTTCTGGATCTGTGGGTTTACAGGCCTTCCCCCAATCTACAATGTCCTCTCCGTCCCGGCTGCCAATGGCATATTCTGGCTCCCTCAGGTATGTCTTCTCCAAGCCAACTATGCTTTATTGCTTTACCTAAATTTCTACGTCACAGGTTGTTGGAGGTTGCGGGTTCATCGTGTCGAGTTGGCTCTTCATGTTGGAAACACAGCCAAACTGGTATACTCCGGCTCTTAAGGTTCTAGGGTGGCATATCGGCTTCTGGAATCTTATTGGAGCCTTAGGTTTCACATTGTGCGGAGCTTTAGGATTCGCCATTGATAATCCGGCAGTTGCTTATGCTTCTCCATTGGCAACTTTTATTGGATCATGGGCTTTCTTGGTGAGCTACGTTTACCTTCTTCGGCTTCTAGTTTATGTTTGATATAAAGTCAACGCTAATAGTCTTGCTAGATCGGAAGCGCTTTCCAGTGGTATGAAAGTCTCGACAAATACCCAATAACCATTGAGTCAGCTACCGACAAGATTGCTTCGGCCAGCCCACCCTCCTGAAAATGATTAAAATTTCTGTATTGTTAGCATTTGAAGGTGCAATCTAGCCCCTATAATTTCAACCAGCGTGTTCGCTCTAGAATTGGAACTCCATTTGGCAACAGAACTGTTTTGTCGAGGCTGAACAGATGTATAAGACTTAAAGAAATATTCCGCGGAGTTCAAAACTCCCTGAAACTACTGCAGGCGGGGCTCGCAAAGCTAAATAAATTGAGTCAAACTGTCAAATAGCTGAACAGATGGAATGTATGAAACCCGGAACTATTGATCTGGTAAAGTCATTTTCATGAGGTATAAAAGCAGTGCAGAAGGATTAAGTCAACATTCTTCTTTCCGACCAAAGCAATGTATGCGATGTCTGATTGAGGTCACTTGATAACATATTGTGGATCGGGATCCAGATCTATTCCTTGAGCTTGATCTTGTCTCTATACATGAATCTGATTGCCGAGCTGACACAAGCATCATAAGAATACCAGCGCAGGCTGTGGACTTTGCTGTTTACCTAGTATCGTAAGGTATTACTCCTACACCAGTGACGTGTAAAGTGTAGCACATCCAATTTGTCTTTTTTTTTTTTTTTTTTTTTTTTCGAAATACAAATTGAGTTTGAAAGTATTGGTTGGTTGAATCTTGTATTCTCAAAAGCTAATGCCTACGACTTAATAATATAGGCATGTGTAATTCTCAGGGAGCCATGCAAAGTTCATTTGATGGTTCAGGCGAAAGCAAGGTATCACAAGATTTTGTCGCTACTGAGCCATGTTCTGGCCACTTTCCTTGATTTTCCACAAGTCAAAGTTGTTGAACCATTTACTTCCATCGGACCCATTAGGAGTCTCTATCTACACCACAGTCTCTGAGATCACCCACCTCACGTTCCAGCTAGCACCCCTGAGTAGTACTAAAACTGCGGCGACAGGAGCACTTGGAATATCTGCAGAGACGCCAAAACCACGCGTGGCCGAAAAGACACGGCACGTGGACTCTTCTTCACAGGAACGCGACTTACACGGCCGACGTTACAAAAGTGGCTGGCCTGAGACAGGGTGAAGGGGAAATGGATTGAAGAAAACACGACGTAAGTCTGAGACAAGACACGCCTGCCGGTGGTTGTAAGACAAGAGGGGCAAGTACAGATTACTCGAGAACATGTTATAAGTAAGTCGAGTCGAGAGGTGTCTGCCGGACCCCAAAGTTTACTCCGAAGTCTTGTCATATTTGATCCAGAGTCCATGTTAGGAGGGCAACCTGAGACGATATTGATCGGCAAGCTTGCAACACTCTGCGTCCGAACTAGGGTGGCCCCAAGGCTTCGGCACGGCGGATCAGGGATCCTGTGCATAATACGAAAAAGCATAATTAGTTGATTTGCTTTTTGCCCTCGACTTTCCTTTTAGCTCGCCTTGAACCTCCCGCTTGTGTAGGGGATTTCGGCACTCATCCTGTGCGGCTCACAACTGCCGGCGGTGCACTTCTAATCACATCGAATACCATACTAGAGTTAGCCCCTCAAAAAGAAATAGGCGAATGAGGGCATGCCGCGCCTTCGATCTGCACCAGACACTGCTGCCGGATCTTCTGCACGAATCAGTGTATATCGAGTCAAGTACACAGACTGACAGTCTTTGGTCCCCATACACGTGCAGAAACAGAGACTATTACCTTGGCTTCCTGCGCCGGCAAGCGTTGGCCGTGTCTGCGTCCTCTGCTGCCAGAGCCATTGCGGCATTTTCATTTGAACGAGCTAACGCAAAGTTTGGTTGCTGAAGTTAGTAAAGTACAAAGAATGCTTTGGTTATGGTATGGTAAGCAAAGCCCGTCGATCTTCGAAGAACCGTGGCAGCCAATGACAAATAACCTGGAGAGGCAAGGGCCACTTATGTCCCTCTTCCTGAACACAGCTTGACAAAGGTACAACGAATACGTACCCGGAAAACAAACGGCTCCGAATTGGTGTATATTCTGCACCAGTCAGGAGAAACAATGACTTCGAGCTTACGTTTACGATGGTGCGAGGCGTGCGGGCCGCACGGGACTTAGTGCACAATGGGCCAGAGGCAAGTAGTTGGGGCTGTGGGAATAAGACCTTTTAGCTCTCTGTCCGGCGTCCGGCTGCTTCCCCAACCTCGGGTAACGAGGCTAATGGTGAGATAGGTAACCAATCTGTTTCCTTGTCCTGGTAGGTGCCTGGAGTATAGCGTAGGGTATCGCCTGGGGGGCCAAGAACTACAGTAAGCAGAGCAGCCCCCGGAAAGCACAGATGCGAGATCTTCGTTCTTCGGGGAACATACATTCTATTGGCTGTTGCCCTGTACAAGCGGTGCAAGGCGCGTGATAGGGAATAGCATCAACTCTCTTTCTCCCTGCTCCGTGTGACGCTCGTCCGTCTTAAATTGTGGAACTCCACCCGGTATCTGAAGGCGTGTAAGGCGTCTGACAAGCATAAATCTACAAATCATGTGTGATAAGACATCGGGTAGGCTGTGCTCATCTTCGGAAAAAGCCATTGAGGCTTTCTCATCTCCAGCGTTGGCTTCTTAGTAGTGGGGCTTCTTTTAATAATCGATAATAGCGCTCTTTTCTTCTAAGATTAAGCCCCATCCTTTCCGTGAAGCTGGGAACGGTGGATCTTGTCGCGGCTCGGACTAATAAAGGTAAGTTTCGTTTGCTTCGCGGTCACCATCAGATGGGGCTCCAACAAAATGGGAACTAACTAATAAGGTCATATCTCTCTGTTGGTGGCCCTTGCTGGACCTGCGTACGTACGGAGTACATGCAAGGACCCTGAAGGCGGGAACCGGAGTTGGGTGCTCTAGTAGTTATGACAAGAGGATGGGAAAGCATCAGAGATCATCCCATCCCATTCACCCATGCTTAATACTGTAATATAGCGCGGCCTCGGTTGTTGGCATCCGATATCAAGGGATGCGCGGCCGATGCAACCCTTCGTTAAACTCCAGCTACGCCACGCAAACTTTATGTGTTCTTTGATGAACATGGGGAGGTCAGCTCTATGACGACTTTATCATCTCGTAGAAGACATGGGCCTCTTTGTAGAATGCCCCACGCGTTGTACTGGGCCCCGGTCAAATTACTGCTGCTTCCTCGCCCACAATTTTGATCGCGAATTAGCTTGCCCAGGATACCACAGACCAGACCAGGGGAGCCATGCACCTAGTATGCAGGTTGTTAAGATAATCACCAAGTCTGGTGATGAATCAATGTGACGACCTGCGAGAAAAATGAGATGATCCCCTGGCCGGCAAGAACGTTCGAATCTACGCGACACAATGTTTACGCCACGCCACTGTGGACGTCATATCATCTTTCGGTGACACTACGGCACTTATTAGTTCTGTGCTGTTGCGCTGGCCGTGGCAAGTTAACAGACTTTAGTTAGTTCTTGTTAGTATGTATAGGGATGCACGCCGGACCTTGAGCCTCAAGCAGCATCCACTGAGTTTTAAGGCCTCGAAAACGTCGCGCCATTGCCAAGCAGAGCCCTCGCACCAATGCTGTAATATATGTATATCTGGCCAGCTGAAGGTTTCTTACCATGTATAGTTTCCATTTGTGTTACTACGAATGTGCTGCAAGCCGGACTCTGTCAACAGAAGTCGTCACCTTACACTCTGACACTTCGGCTGAGATTAGGGCCTGTTACCGGGCATTGGTTTCTAACGGTACCGTCGGCTCAACTGCCCGAACGAGGTGAGTTTGCTGTTCGAGCCAGCACTGCATATGCATATTTCGGACAATTTGTGAAACAAATTTTTTCTTTATTTCCTTTTTAAAATCTACGGCCACATGAACGCTCCTTAGCCTTCCCTTGCCCGATATCCGCGGAGTCGGGTTCCGAGCAAACATTTGGCCCTGGGATATTCAGGAGCGATGTGGCTGAGAACGGACGTTTGAACCAGTCCTTAGGGCTTCGAGTTCATCCATATGGGCACGTGGATCGTCGCGCAACACCTACCAGAGAGGACTAGTGAGGGGAGCGAGCAAAAGCATGGAGGCAGAGCACAGCAATTCCAACACTCCTCTAAACTAATGCTATCTTTTAGTAACCGCAAAAACGAACCATTATCACGAGCACAGTCTCCAACGAGGGCTTTGCGGCGCTCGTGATAAATGTGCAGCCCCAGTTGGTGTCGATCTTTGCATACATGGCACCCTCATGAGCCGTACTTGGACCAATCAAGAAAACAGATATTGAGAGACTATATCCGAGGGATTCTGGAATAATTACAAAATTGATCCCCATATCAGAGATTGGCGACGGTGAAGAGGCAAGATGAGTAAGGCTGGCGGCGACGAATTGGGCGACGCGTTTTGTCGTCAGGGCCCGCCCTTTGCTCTCCCCCTCGTAACCTCTACCCCAGCAATCCCGCAAGCACGGATTACTGCCGTTGACTGCCTGTTCTTTGGGGAGGGTACGGACGGATTGTAGTCTGGACGGAACGCTAATTTAACAATCCCTGTCGTCCGGGCCCCTCCCCCCCCCAAGACGCCGCCATGTCACCGAACCAAAGGCTAGGTACCTTTTTGGACTCTGCATTCGTATCCTCAGGCTGATCCTCGAAGCTGGAAGCTTGAAGGGGGACCTGGCACTGCGGTGGGATATTCCACTCGAAGAAGCATATGGCTGCCCTGCAGAACCCACTAGTCGATGTGATAATCGTTCCCAGCGGCAGCCAATTGTGACATTGCTGCATCGGTCCTTGAGCACCATTGGCTGGAAGCCCTTCCATTCTCTCCGAGGTAGCATAGCAAATCGCACAAGGCAGGAGAAGACCTTCTCATGCAGGAGACGCACGCAAAGAAAAGGAATCGAGTAATAAGAGTCGGTGCCTTCGAGACTTTGGGTCCACCTAAGCATGCTTCTGTGGTCTGATTATTCGTGCTCCCAAACTAATAATGCCCTATCGTAGCGGCATGAATGTATTCCGACGACTCGGAACGTTTCACCCTGCTAAATCCTGTTCTTATTGACTCGCTTCTATTGAATTGCTCAGCAATCTAGGTTCGGGCTATACTTTGATCCCATCTCCTCCAAAGGGCTGCACTACTACCCTCCCTGCCGAAAGGACGGGTCCTTCGGAGGTCCAGGTCTCTGCCTCCAAGGGCAGAGTTAACCCAAGATTTAAAAAGCCAGTGGGAGAAAGTAACGAATGAATCAATCAAATAGCACATCAGCGCGCGGCCGTGCACCGGAGGCGTCAGTAGTGTAGGGTGAGACTGCAGGTTCGGTAAAGTGACACCTGCATCTCAAGCCCCACGCTGGCTAGGAATCGTGGCTACTGGCTAGCAAGCCTCCCCCTTTTGTACCTTGATGTGGAAAGTATCTACATGGCAGCCAATGTACCACTCCTAGGCTGGGACCCCTGGTTTCCCGCTCGTTTCCAGCGTTGAGGTTCCAGTCGCTAGCACACCCTTGGCCTGAAAGTGTAGTGAACCAGTCAAGCCAAAGTGGGTATTATTAACACTTAGTGCCGTGTGGTTCTTTCTGCTCCAGAATCGACCAGAGACAATCCTCATTCCCTTTCCCGCTGTCAAGTTTCATAGCTCTATTAACGCGCTGCTTGTTCTCGCCCTTTCTCGTCCCACGTTGTTGCGCGGGTCTTTTCTTCTTGCGCGTCGTGAAGAAAAAACCTATTCTGGAAACCCCATCCCATGGTCAGCGATACCCCCAGTGCAAATCTGACGAGGACCAGCTTGCGCCGGTGAGCTCGAGGCGAATATCCAACACCTTCTTTTCTGGGCGCGATCCGGTTTGCTATCTACGGTTCTTTGCGCGTTGTGTGAAATCTACTGTCTATGTGTTTTCTCAGCCGGTGCTGGTACGTATGATCTCTTTAGTGCGACTTACACGCAACCGCTATCGTGGGTGCTTCACCACAGCCCCTGCCCTGCCGTTCGGGAGTCAAGTGGCAGGAGTTAAAGTAGAGACTGACCTGGCATACGTCCTGAAAGAAAGATTCCCTCTAATTGCTTCACCGCGACCTTTGGTTACCGACGCCCTGTATTCCTTGAGTGTCCACCTCGCTCGAATCAATTTTGAGAAGGGCACAATACTTCTTTCTGCAACGGAAAGATTGAACACTTTGCGCCCCCATTGCTGCAGCTCCCTGTCAACTTTCCTGCGATCATGGTTCCTGGACAGCCTGACCATAGTCAGAGATTGTGAACCGGTGCTGGTCTAAACTGCTGGAAAGTAGATCAGGGGTTTCAATGGAGCAGTAGTGTGGAAGGTGAGCCGCCAACACTTTGCGACCCATTCTTACATCGGCCCCCGGTAGATGGTTGACATCTGTTGCATCTGGGCTACACCGCGTCCTGTAACAGGATCAAGCTACTTCATCGGCTTAAACTAACGGGGAGTTTTTAGAGGCGGCGCACAATCTCGCTACTGGATCTCCGGCCTTCGAACTGGATCCAACTCCTTCCGAGTAGGTCGTCCAACGCTCTGCCTGTTTCCTGTCGACCCCAAGCGCTGTCTGAGGCAGCTAAAAAATACCGATACTGGAGCTAATTGTGCTAACCGGCCAGGATACCCCAGGTTGCATGGGATATACGAAACCTACTATCTACTATCCCGCATATACTGAACAGCACGGAGAGATACACCTATATTTTTGTATTGGCCGCAAATCCATCTTTTTTTCTTTCTCGCCTTTGCCGACTTGGACTTTGGGCTTGTGCTTGCCCCATGCGCCGATATCATCAAACCACAACCGTTAATTGTTTGCCTACCAGATCGGCACCATGACTACGTGGGAAACTGAAAATGAGTTGAGCAGTGCCGCCGCGGCAACACTGCCAACGCCCTCAGACACACCGTACAAGACACCCTCCCGGCGAAGTTCGCGAGCATCGAGGAAGTCTCGCAGATCAGTAACACCACCGGCGGATAGTTCATTACCACCACCGCTACCAGATGGTCTTGACAAGCAATCAAAACGTTCCTCCAGAGATATTTCCACCGATGACAAAATTAGCATTCTTGATCCTCGGAGGTTCACACCCACCCTTCATGCGAGCCTAGTTTCAGAAATCTTGACATTGCGGAGGGACCAGGAAGAAAAGCTCAAGTTCATCGACGGCCTTGAAACTACTCTCCACTCTACTAGGCAGGAACAAGAATCCATTCAGTCTACCCTTCTGACCACAGCGAAGGAAAACCGGTCTCTTAAGCGCCAATTGGCACTGCTCGAGGGCGGCACCTCTTCTGCCCTGAGAGAATTGGCTCGTGAGCGCGATGAAGCCGTGGACGCAATCTCTGAGACTAAAAAGCGACTTGAGGTCGCACAAAAGAAGACCCGCACACAAGAGGAAGACTCTCAACGTGTTCATGACCAGTGGGCCAAAGAGCGGGACGAATGGGAGGAAGAGAGACGCAAATATGAGCGAAGACTGCACGTTGCCGACACTAGGCTTAAAGCAGTACTCGATGAGGTTGCAAACTACCAAGCCGCCGAGACAAATGGCCAGCAGGCTGCCTCGGAAGGTCAGGCTGAGGATGGGGGGAAGGAAAACGACGGTGCTAGCATAAGGACAATGAGCATTACAAACAGCGTGCGCTACTCTGTTGCTCCTAAAGCCAACGGACACAGTCTGGCAGATGAGCTCAACTTGGACGACGACGACGAGTACGAGACAGAGCCAGACGGTCGTCAGAGTGTGCTCTCAAATGCTTACCACCGACGGGCTGAAAGCCGTGACAGCATCATGTCCAAAACGGGGCCGAGAGCGCACCGCCGCAATACCAGCATCGAGAGTCAGATGCGTCCAGCAAGTGCAGCCCGCGGGCGAATGTACATGAACCAGGCAGTGCTCGACCGACTTGAAGGTGATATTCGTGAGGACGATGAGAACCCGCCTGCTCCTAAGCCAGAATACAAGGACACTGGCATTCAGTTCTCGCCACCTCCTTCTCCAAAACTGGCACCAGTTAAGCCGTCCACGCCTGAACCACATGTGAAGGTTGAACGCTTCGACATCGAGAGTCCTCCGCGAGTGGAATTGGAAATTGAAGCCAACCAGAGGAGAAAACGCGTGTACATCAACAAGCCGGCTCCGATTGATGCCCCCAGCATATCCAAACTGATGGTCTCTGCGGGATCCCAAACTTCAGAACGACCGGTGACGCCTCCACAGACGCCAGCACCTCTGTTTTCGATTGTCACTCTCTCGACTGTGGAGATACAGCCTGTAGAGGTGGAGGCTTCGCTCCATCAAATGACATCTTTGGGGACCCAGACGGAAAAGCCTGAACTGGTCGTGGAGGGGAAGTCTGCTGCACCTCATTCTTTCCCTATCCCCACCATTAGTGTCATCCCACCCACAAGCCGACCATCCTCTCCCGGTGTAAACCGACTCCCTCAGCACTCTAAAGACTTCGGATGCCAAGTGTCCATCATTCGAGCCGTCCAAATGACATCAGTTGCTGTGCAGACTGATGAAATTCGTGTCGACCAGCGCCTCGATAGGCTGCCACCTCATTTGCACCCCTCTGCTATCTCTTCCCGGCCGGTATCCCCGAACCCAGCTGCAGCTGGATCTTTGAATGAGGATAAAAACTCCACCCCCCTTCCCGGTGGTTTACCTCCGCGTAACCCCCGACGTTTGGCCGCAAAGCACAGTTTTGTTCAAGATGGACCTCCGTCTCCTGTTGTTCCCTCAAAGATTGCAGAAGTCGAAACGCGTGATGCTTATCCTGGCAATAATGATAATGGGCCTTTGTCAAACCAGAAGGCGCCGATGCGACGTCCGCATCGTATTAGCAGCTTGTTCGCCGGATTTGAGGCTGCAAGTTCCGACGAGGGCGATGAATTCGGTGGTGACGGCAGTGACTCCGAATTTCATACTCCTCTTAGTGCACCGAAGCCACCGAGCGCTCAGGGCCACAGACAGAAACAATCCAACGGGACTGTTTCTACCATTGACCATGTTTCGGTTATTAAAGACTCGAGGAATTCAGTCAACCAGGTTAGCAGTACAGATATTTACAACAACTACAGCAAGGCGGCAAAGCGTGAATCAGTGCCAAACAAACCTTCTCTGCCAAAGGTAGCATCGTCTTCTCGCAATGGCACTATACGGAAGTCCGCAATAATCCAAAGTGGCATAGCTTCTCACCAGATTCGCTCTAGAAGCCCGAGTCTGCCAGATGCCAGAGATCCGCCTTTCCCCATTCCTACCAGGGCCAGTTCACGGAAACCCCCCTTTACTATTAGTTTGCCTAGTGATGGACAACGTAGCCCGACAAGCACAGCCGACAGCTGGCAGTACCGGGGCATGAGGTCTGGTGCCTACAGAACGAGTAGCATTCGAAAATCACGCTCTGCGACAGGTCTACCTCGAAATCAACGATACCGGCGAAATAGTCGTTCGCCTCCGCCTATGTCACCGTCCGAGGAGGCGCCAGAAAGTCCCGGGCTACCTCCTTTGCCAAATAATGACATTACTACGCCGAGGACCCGAGATTATGGAATGCCGCGTTATCGAAGTCATCGACCACAACCGTCAACGACCACGGCAAACACGGTCAACACTGACAACACCAATATGCACTCGGTTGGGAGCTCCTCCCAGCAGCAAGCGTCTAGCGTGGTCGATGCCATTGCCCAGACTATGGTTGGAGAATGGATGTATAAATATGTTAGGAGACGCAAGTCTTTTGGCGTATCTGATGGCAGAGGCGACGAGGGCAGTAATGATCGTCATAAACGGTGGGTGTGGCTGGCACCGTATGAACGTGCAATTCTCTGGAGCAGCAAGCAGCCATCTTCTGGCAGTGCCTTGATGGGCAAATCTGGCCGGAAATTGACCATCCAATCTGTATTGGACGTCAAGGATGACACTCCACCGCCGAAAGGCGTAACCCAAGTGTTCAACCGGTCTATCCTCATTCTGACCCCTCAACGTGCCCTGAAGTTCACAGCCACCTCTGCTGAAAGGCACTATCTATGGCTCACGGCATTGGCCTTCTTGGCTCACTCGCAACAGGCGGTACCCGAAATGATCTTACCTGCAGGTGCCGCCTCAGCAGCAGCACCACCACCACCGGGACTTTCAGCAAAGATGGCCCCTGGCTTCGACATGCCACCTGCTAAATCAAAGCGTCCTGGCATCCGGGATTCTATCATGTTGAAAAAGGGCAAGGGCACTACCGCTCCACGTGTAGACGTGGATATCAATACCACCCTGCTTGAAGAACCAATTACTCTCAAGACCGAGTCTTTCCCATCGGTTCCTAACCACCAGCGGGACTACTCAAGGGATGTGGCCGAACCACCTCTCATTCCCCGCTACCACCACTCGACAGACCGGGTACATGAACGTGCGAACCAGATAGCACTCCATGGACGGAAGCGAAGCAACACTGGGGGTCACATCCCACCACCATTATCCTTCCGCGGATTTTCAAGCCCAACGGGGCAAAGTTACCATGTCGCCAGCAACAGCACTGCCGGCAACAGTGTCATCACCTCCGGCTCCTCTGAAATATACACCGCGGCTTCCAGCGCAGGTAATACCACATGGGCCATGAGCACTGTAGGATCTCAGCGTACGTCGGAGGCTTCATCTCGGCCCGGGAACAACTTCTTTGAGGCCATTGGAACAGTGAGAATGGAGGCATTCATCAGTCCTCTGGCGTTCCCTCGCTTCGAAGAGAACCCCGATGAGCAAGAAGAGCTCAGGTACAGAGCTCGCAGGCGCAGCAAGGAGATCCGCCGACGCAGGAGCCGCAGCAGACAACGTGATAGTTACACTTCCCGTACGACACGAGGCACTGATGATTGGTACGGCGGAAGCCGCACCGCAGGAGAAGAGGAGTATTTCCGCGAGGATCCGTTCCGAGGATTTTAAAGATCTTTTGAATGAAGCCTGCAGAATTTGCTCCTGTCGATCGTTATTGTATTATTTATTGTTTTTCTTTTTTTTTTCTACTTTCCCCCCCTCCTGAGTTGGAAAGGGGGCATCTGTGCGTGAGATACCCTGAAATACCCCTAAAGCTGCGGAACTTGGCGAAATGGCAAAAGGCGATTTGGGCGACGACTACTACAAGATGAAAAGATTTATGCGAAGCGAGAGAACGAAAGTTCCTAGCTTTGAAGTGCCACTGCCAAGCCCTTGGAATATCTCTCTTGTTTGTTTTGTTTTATATCTATCAGCTTGGAGTCGAGACGGTTTACGTTATCCGCTCTACCGCATATCCTTAACTGCGGATGCTTGCTACAAGCAGTCATTAGCGTTCATTAATAGATGGCTGGCGGTTGTTTCTTTGTTGGATGGAGAGTGATGACTCTAGGGGGGAGACAGGGTCAAGTCCCCGAAGGCTTGACTTGACTAGGGTCTCCCATGTTAGACGATCCGGTTCTGGTCGCAAGACCATGGTTGGGGGCTTTTTGGAAAACGGGGAAGGAAAGGCCGAGAAGGATCTCAGGGTAAGCACACGTGAGCATACCAAGGATTTTGTATATAGAGACAAGGATAGGAAGTGTGTAATATAAAGTAGTTGCAACAGACGAATACCTACGCTTAATGTGTGTGTGTGTGTGTGTGTGTGTGTGTTTATGTAAAAGAGACTGGTGGAGTGGACAAGCAAATCGAGATGCACATATTCTCGGTAACTTCCTCTTCAAAGGCTGTTTGGCAGAAAGTGTGCTCATCTAGGAGTGTGTATGTGTAAAAACAGATCCCATATTGTGTAAGGTGCAGGTCGTCTTTTTCCCTGCAAAATGGTTGATTTTTCTTCAAGTTACCCGGTTAGTGCTGGGTCTGTTAAGGTAAGTTTTTTAAGCCAATAAAAATAAATTGACCCCGCGGCAGCAGCTACCCCACGTTGTTGTCCAGAAATTTAGAAGCCATGCGCAAAGACTTCCCACAACGGCTTCTTGTCGATTGAGGCTGCATTCCTTACCCAAACACTTGACCGTTTCCAACCTTCGTTGCCTTGTATCATAATCTTCGATCTTATATACATTAGACATCCAAGTGGACGCGTGTTTCTGCTGAGTGACACCACGCATCGCTCTCCAGGAAGTCCCACCATGGAGACTTTAGAGAATGTGCAAGCACGGCACCGCAAGGAGCAAAAAGACCTGCAGGGCCGCATCACGAATAAGAAGAAGAATGCAACAAAGAAGACGAGAAAAGGGGTCAATGATGAGTGTGCCGAACTAGAGCGCCAACTAAAAGCGAAGCAAGAAGAGGAGCTTGCTGCCCTCAGCGGCGAACCGAGTAACAGTGACGAACTTCAAGATGCTCAGCCAGACGATGAATCACAAAACACGATTACGAACGGCGCCACAACCAACATAGATCACAAATCAACGGAGACACGAATAGATGGAGTCATAGAAAAGTTACAAAACTCTTCGATATCGACACAAACGGCACTCGAACCACAGCAGTCAGGGCCTGGCAAGAAGCGCAACCGCCAGAAGGAGCGCCTGGCCCGCCGCGCCGCCGAACAAGAAGCTTCCGCCGTTGCGGCCAAGTCCGAAGCTGCGCAAATGACGGATCACCGAGGCATTGAGAAGACGTACTTTCTCAAGGAGTTCAAGGCAAACAATCTGGTAGAAAAGGAGATACAGCCCGACGGCCACTGTCTGTTCTCCGCTGTGGCGGACCAGTTGGCGCAGAACGATATCCCGCTCCTCGGCGGCAGCTCTTCCACTGACGGCGAGGCGCCGTACAGGATCGTTCGGAAGCGTGCCACGGGGTACATGGCGACGCACCCAGACGATTTTGCGCCGTTCCTGGACGAGAGCCTGGAAGGTTATATCCGCAAAATTCGCGACACGGCCGAGTGGGGCGGCCAACTCGAACTCACGGCCCTGGCCAACGCCTACGAGGTAGAGATTAGGGTGCTACAGGACGGCCGGACCGAGGTCATCGAGCCCATGGCTGTGGTAGGCGCTAAGAAAGGCACCTTATGGCTGGCATATTATAGGCATGGTTACGGACTAGGGGAGCACTACAACTCTCTGCGGAAAGCGGCTTGACAGGTCTCGAGCAGGTATGGTGGTCATTCTTATGAGTTATGAGGGCTTTTGGGTCAGCGAATATATAGGTAGAGCATAGGCAAAAGCCTTGGGCAAAGTGATGCATGCCTTTCTGGCAACAAGATGTTTTGGTTGCCACTGGCACTGCTTGCTTTGTAGCGAATAGAAAAGAAAAACCCCCCGTCTTCTGAGGAAGTGAAAATATAAACTCGAGATATCCCAAGATAAACGGGATACTGTTGACATGCCACATCACACAAGGGCTGCAGCTGGATAAAATCAGAGGACTGTAGATGGCGTCAGGCTGAATCTATTAGGAAACATTGTGGGATATGTCGGTTTAATTTCTCCGTTATCAACTTCACACCGTCATACGGTCATACACATTACGATACCCGCAATCTATACATAATCAGATAAATTTTTAATCTGACAACATAAAGTGTGTTCCACGATTACGCTGCTAGAAACTGCGCATGCACTCCCATACTACTACATGTGTATATTCCCAGGTGTTTTGAGTGTGCTAGTTCCGGGCTAAGCGGCGGTCGAAGTCCGCGCCACGCCAATCCAGAACCAATGTATGCACATCACTAATAAATATCGTTGTTCGCGAAGAATGAATATCTATAAAAGAAAATGGGGAACATAATACAAAAACTACACTATAACAATATACCCTAAAACATATATCTTGTCGTTCATTGGGGAAGGTGCTGCTGTTTGCTCTTGAAGTCTTTACGTGGGCGGGTTACGAATCTGGACGCCGCTTGCGATTCTCGGAGGTCAAAAATCATTTGCCGCCGTGACAAAAGCCTTTTCGCAAATCGCCCGATTTCCCAGCTACCTCTTGCACAGCTCCTTGGATACCCAAACGTTAAAAGTCAGAGGAGGAGGGACATACTATATCCCAAGACGCATAATCATGTCTCTGACAAATGCTTCTCCCGCCGAAGCGGCCAAGGAGGCCAAGACCGCTTCCCACATCCTCGCAACGCTGTCGGCAGCGGCCAGGAACGATGCTCTAACGGCAATCCACGCGGGGCTCACGGAGGCCCGGGACGAGATCCTGGCCGCCAACGCCAGAGACCTCGAGTTGGCCCGCAAAGCTGCCTCGAATGGTGAATTGAGCCAGAGCCTCGTGTCTCGCTTAGATTTGAACAAGAAGGGCAAGTGGGAAGACATGTTGAAGGGCATTCTAGATGTCCGAGATCTCGAGGATCCCAGTGAGTCAAACGTGCAAACCCTTCCTCGACACCCGTTTATAACCCAGACGACACACGCTGACTGACTACACTCGAAGTCGGCAAAGTTACTCTCAGGACGAAATTGGATGACAACCTTGAGCTAGAGCGGGTGACGTGCCCGATTGGCGTCCTCTTAATCATTTTCGAGGCCCGTCCAGAGGTCATTGCCAACATTGCCTCCCTGGCCGTCAAGTCCGGCAATGCAGCAATTTTGAAAGGTCTGTCATCTCTCCCAGTTTGAAGCTGTGACTCATACTGAATTTTATCGCTTCTGTTATGTAGGAGGAAAGGAGTCAACAGAGTCGTTCGTGGCCATTTCTAAGGTGATCTCTGAAGCTTTAACAACAACGCAGGTGCCCAATGGCGCCGTGCAGCTGGTCACCACTAGAGATGTGATCCCACAACTGCTGGATCTGGATCAGTATATCGATCTCGTTATCCCTCGAGGTGGGAACGAGCTGGTGCGCTACATAAAATCCTCCACCAAGATCCCCGTTCTTGGTCACGCAGATGGCTTGTGTTCGATTTACCTTGAGCAGTCCGCAGATCCGAAACTGGCAGCGGATGTCATTGTCGATTCCAAGACCAGCTACCCGGCTGCCTGCAACAGCGTTGAAACGCTACTAGTTCAGGACACGGCTTTGGATACCCTGCTCCCTGTTGCCGCGGCGGCCCTTATTGCAAAGGGTGTCACTTTGAAGTGCGACGCCAAGAGCAAAGCTGCTCTTGTTGACAAGCTATCGACGGACGAAGCGAGCAAGCTTGTCGACGCTACTGATGTCGACTTCGATACTGAGTTCCTTGCTCTCGAACTCGCAGTAAAGACCGTTAGCAGCCTTGAAGAAGCTATTGTTCACATCAATACGCATGGATCTCACCACACAGATGCGATCATGACTTCCTCATCGGAGCTCGCTGAACGATTCATGGCTAGCATTGACTCTGCGGGGGTTTACTGGAATGCACCCACTCGTTTGGCAGACGGCATGAGGTATGGTTTTGGAACAGAGGTTGGCATCAGCACGAACAAGATCCACTCTCGCGGTCCAGTTGGACTTGAGGGTTTAATGATTTACAAGTACAAGATCCGCGGTGCCGGCCAGCTAACAGCCTCCTACGGAGAGGGTGAGGGCAAGAAGAGATTCAAGCATGAAAAACTTCCTCTATAAGGAGTAGCCAATCCCTCTTTTTAAGTATCGGTGCGAGCGATCAGTGAATATTCTTTCGGTGTCCCTTGAATGGAGTCTGGAGCTTCAACAAGTACGTATCTTGACTCTCTCTCTGTTCCGTGCCTTTTCTTAGCCACGCTCAAAGCTGAGAGTTCAAGCAGTACGTGTGGGAACAAAACCTAAAAATAGAGACACAGCCTGTTTTGAATTTAATGATTCCTCAACTCAACGTGGCGATCATGGTTATATCATATACCAGCAGTTTGTGAGGTGCCATATCCGCTCAAATATGGCACTGCCTGAATCTCTTCCGACACCGCTTCCCACACATGCACCCCAGAATTGTGAGCCTTAAACAAATTATTAGTCAACCATGATAGTCAGCCGGGTTCAGCAGAGGGCTAGTGGCAATTGGTCCTTTACTCCACAAGCTTTTATAGACTTGTCGAAGAAATTCGGCCCGACAAGTGGATAAAGGTAGAACGGCTTTCACTTGACTTCATGATTTCCGGTAACTAACTTACTCATGCATGAAACGCAGCTAATATAGCCCACCTTTTAAAGCACCGCCATCTCTCTCTCACTCTCTCTCTCTCTCTCTGAATAGTACACATTAGCTCTGCGGTTGCAGCGCCATAAAACAAAGCACAATGGAGTTTCTTCCGAGGCACATTTCCCCAGCAGCAGGGAATCATACCCCTGTAAGTGCCAAGGGTTTCTGCTGTATTGTGCTTCTTTTGGATAGAGGGGCCCATCGGAGCACTATACTCCCTAAGGTATCACCTTCCGCTAACCCCCCATTGTCGTGCTATTCTGTGTTGACGCTGCCGTTAGTAATGACAACAAACCGCTCCACTAATGCTCAGCCCGATTCTGTTCATGGAGCCTGCATCCTATAAATAATACAATGCATGTGTGACTAGATTTTTGTTTCTTTGTGCTAGAGGACTTCATATTAAAGTTGGCTAAGCAATATACGCAATACACACTCTACTCGCATTACCTTCGGCTGCCAGCATCTTCACAAGAGAGTGAAGAGAAGCAAAAATGGCATCTTCAAAGACGTACACAACGAAGCAGTGGGTTCTCGCCTCGAAGCCCACGGCGGAGCCAATTCTTTCTGGACCTGATGCCACGTTCAAGCTGCAGACGGCGACGCTGCCACCCTTGAAGGAGGGTCAACTCCTCTGTCAGGTCCGCTACTTCTCGAACGACACGGGCTTGCGCAACTTCATCGAGAGCACTGTGGCACCAGAGCGTCTGTACGTGCCCATCGTGCCGGTCGGTTCGCCCATGCGCTCGGGTATCATCGCTGAGGTGCTCGAGTCGGCTGCACCCGCCTTCAAGCCGGGCGACCTGGTCATGGACTTCCACCTGGGCACGTGGAGCGAGCTTGTCGTGCTCGAGGCGGCTACATCCCAACCTCTGGCGCCGCTGCCCGCAGACCTCTCGCTGACGCACTACCTTGGCGCCTTCGGGGCCTCGGGGCTCGCCGCCTACACGGGCCTCTACTACGCAGGACAGGCAAAGCCTGATCACACGGTGGTAATCTCAGCGGCTGCCGGCGCCACGGGCTCCGTGGCAATCCAGATTGCGGCGAAGCTGCTCGGGGCCAAGCGCGTCGTGGGCATCGCCGGGTCTGATGCCAAGTGCGCATGGGTGCGCGACGAACTGGGCGCGCACGCTTGCGTCAACTACAAGAGCCCTACGTTCGCCGCGGACCTGGCGGCCGCGACGCCCGACGGCGTAGACGTCTACTTCGACAACGTGGGCGGCGCGGTTCTGGACGAGATGCTCACGCACATGAACAAGGACGGCACCATCGCCGTCTGCGGCGCGGTGAGCGGGTACAACTCCGAGCGGCCCATGGAGCTGCGCAACTGGTTCGAGGTCGTCTCCAGCCGCCTGACCTTCAAGGGCTTCATCATGCTCGACTACCTCGACAAGGTCCCCGCTATCCTGGCCGAGCTCATCGGCGCCGCCGCGGACGGCCGCCTTAAGCTCCAGAGCGGCGAGACCATCGTGGATGCGCGCATCGAGGAGCAGCCCGAGATATGGATGAGATTATTCAGCGGGGCTAACCAAGGCAAACTCGTCACGAAGCTGACTGTATGAGAGAGTAAATGGAAGAGAGAATCTTATCATGGGAGAGAGCACGCCAGAGGCGCTTTCACGGGTTTGTGATATAGCTAGGCCCCCACTTTGGAATATCTTGAGAGCCTGGCGATAGCTTGTTCGAGCCTTTTATTATTTCTCTTTGTTCTCGGAGGGGTTTTTTGGTTCTTCATATAAGACTGATTTACTATCTCAGCAATTCACCTCCGTTCTCGTTCTTCCATGATCCGGCATAGTGATGTGTTACCAACTGCGGACCCAAGACCTCGTCTTCACCATAATGGTTCATGGAGGCCGCAAACGAGTATCCTGGTAGGATCAAGACGTCTCCGATCAACTTCGGCTCGCGGATATTGATGATACTATGCATGTCTATGGTTGAGTTGAGCATCATCCCGAGGCTCTTGAAGACGCTATTCGTCAGCCGCCGGGGCCCGGTGAAGTCAACCACGTCGCTAATCATGTCCATCTTGACATCGGCGAGCTGGACGCCGTGGGTGGCAGCCGTTTCGCTCAGGGCGTTCATAATGTCGCCGATGACTGTGGCCATATGGGGTAGCCGCGGTTTCGACATGATGGTCCAGCTGTTGAACTGCCGAGTGACGAAATCCTCGTAACCCGCGTCGAACTCCCACCCTACCACCATGTTGACAGAGTTCCGGCGCTCTTGAGGCACCCACTCGGAGATGGGCACGCCTTCGCATGAGACATCGAGGTCGAACCACACGCCGCCCTCGGCGTAGAGGACGAGGTACCGGAATAGGTCCGCTTTGAGGATGGGGATGGTGACGTTCAGGTAGCTGTCTACGATGCTGGGGAAACCCGCAAAGGTTCTCTGGACGTAGTCACTTGCTTGCTCGTCCGTCATGAACTGGACCTGGTGATGGGGGTTCTGTGAGACGCAGCTACTCGTCCATTTCTGCATGTCCTCACTCAACCCCTTAGGTCCCAGCTTATACCATATCTTGTTGGGAATGGCGGTTCTCGAATGTGCGAGTGGTGCTTGCCACTGGTAGATGACGGTCCAACTGCGGTACATGAAAACACAAAAGAAGGTGGATAAAACCAAGGCCAAAGCGCCATGGGCCCTGGGGCCCAACGACCGCCGATATGATAGTAGCATGTTTGTCAGGTTTTCAGCCTCAGTATTGCCCGCCGTAGAAAGTCGTCCCGTGAGCCAGTGATCACGATGGGACACATTTCAGAGAAACTCAACACGCTTGCCAGGCGCGAAACAGACAAGTCAACACGAGACGGGTGCACTGCTATCATATGTGTAATTCTTTTTCCTCTCTCGCTCCTTACACCTACAGGGAGAGCCATTGCTCGTACAAAGTTGCCCCCTCTGAAACCAGTCGGGCTGGACGGGTTTCGACAAGGCCTGATTGGATCTGACTTTGTGCGACCCCCTGGAAGACCCCTGCAAACCCATCACCTTTATCTGCTCACTAGCATGGGTACTGTACGAAAAGCGGCTGTCAGATGAAATTATCCAAGCGCACAAGAGCTAGGATACAGGAAACCTTAATCTCACGAGTCGGCAGCACAAAAGCCGTTGTTGAAAAAGAGAGTCGCAACTGTGATTGTCAAGCTCGAATGGCGCGCCCCGAGAACCACCCTTCCCATGCCCGAGGCGAGGACAATCCTTAGGGTAGGCGCGAACCTCCTATGGGTTGGTACTAATAAGAGGGGTCCCATAACTCTCGTAATAACTTGGCGATGATGCTTATTTAGACGTGGGGCGTGCCAAAGTTGCTCGCAAGTAAAATGAAGTACAGGGCACATTGCTGTCTGCCAAGAGGGTTCATCCAGGCTTGGCTGGCTGTAAATGACCCCCCTCATTGTCTACTGCGTACGACTTGCGATATTGGTGTGGCTCTTATTTTCCTCAGCTCGATGAGGTGGGAGGGTGGGCACACCATCGGTGGAAAATCACACAGCTACCAACCCAATTTCGTGGTTGATCCAGATTAACGAGTATGATCAGCCTTTCGTTACCGCAGCCAGCGAGCGAAGCGTATTCAGTGAATTGGTCCGTGGCACACATGACCATGTATTCTACTCATTATACCCTGGTGTGCCTGCCCCGGCCCCTGCCCCTTCTCCATATGAGGTAGAAGACGACATTCAAGAAAGAACTAGGTTGCTTCGTGTGACGTCAACTATACATTTAATCTGCATTGAGTCTGACTGAACCTATTGCTTGTACGATACGACCCCTCCCGCTACTCGTGCTTAACGTTGTCTTGTTCTGATTTGATTGTCCTAACTTAGAGAGTGACTCATAATATCACAGGTGTGACCTGATCTGTGGGACATAAAACCATCTCTATCCATCCTTGCTATTTTCATCAGGCTTCGTGATCATCGCAATATCTCCTCTCCAGTCCATAAATTGGTTGAATCCTGGTACACCCACATGCTCCACTCCCTTCGGCTGCTTGGGACTTTCTCTAGGCCGCGACAAACTTGACTAGATAGTCCGTCGCTGATGTTCCCGCAGGATGGACGTTGCGGACTAGCAATCCTCTGCCCTCCCTCATCTCCATTTTTGCAACATGCATATATTTTGGGTGCCCAGCGGGTCCAGCTCAGCACCGGCCCCATCTAAGCGAAGCCGTTATCGGTGACGGCGCGTACTTGCAGACTCATCTGAGTCGATGCTGGATATTATATCATTGCTGCCGAGATGCGAGTGGTTAATGAGAGAACTGATGTGGGAGCTGCGGTGGAGCCCTAGAACCGCGGGAATGACATTACGCACTACCACCCCGAGTTCAGCACAAGCTTCACACAGCAATCCTTCCAATATCGATATTGTTCATTAAGTCCTTTTCTCCCACTTCCTGCGCAAAACATTGTTATGCTGCTGCATACAGAACCAGGAACTGCCTGGTTCAGATTGATGTTGGACATGGAAACTTACCAAAGCGTACAAGGTCTAGAGCGGTCCATTCCCTCCAATGCACTACTAGACGACGGCAGCATACGCGCTATCACTATCTGAGTTGGGCATCTCCCTTTTGCTATACACTTTGCGGAGCCTCAAGAAGCGGGGGAGATCGGTGCTTCTGCTCCGTCCCCAGGAGCTCGCTACTACCGTAGGGTGTTTGAGGCCGGTTCGCTATGGAGCCTATCTACCTGACTTAGCTCTATATGCACCGGAGAACCAAACTTATTAACTTAAGTGGCTCCCGCCTTGCAGCTCGACCAAACTTGCCAAATCGGGGGTTGGCGCAGTCTGGCTGAGCCAATCGTACAAGTGCATAGAAACTTAACCTCACGCTTTTTGTATCCGGTATTTATAGTGGTCTTCTACTGCCATTGCTTGCAGTGAGAACTCGTGTGTGATTACAAATTTTCTTCGTGAGGAAAACTTCTACATTGGGAAACGTATTTTTAAGTCTCTGACCGGCCTTGGACGCAATGGGCCGCGCACCCACAAGCGGGTATGTCGCATCTTCCCCCGTCTTGTCTGTTGCCATCCAGGCGAAGTTGCATGGATGGCCTAGGGAAAAGATGGAATGGCTGATATTTGATTAACTTAGGTATTGCCAAAACTGTCGAAAGAGACGAGTCAAATGCGGTGCGGTCCGGTGGCTTCTGTATCCTCTCCATTGAGGTCTAAAACTCAACGCCGATCCGCTGACATGATGCTTAGACAGAGGCCAGCCCAGCTGCCAGAGGTGCCTTAGAGCCAATCGGATATGCGACGGCTACGATATCCCGCTCCGCATGGAGCACCATGTCGGCGGTGGCCCGCAGAGCTTGCCCAGAATGCGAATGGTAATCAGCAACCAGCCAGGTTACAATCATCCTCCTCCTGTGGAGCTGGACCTGCGCGGGTTTGAGGAGCAGATGGCATTCTCCCATTTTTTCAAAACGTACCGCTGGGCAAACCTCTGGCGGCCTGTCATGCAGCTCGCGGAGGATCCCGTCCAGCCTGCAGGCAAGTACGCGGCGAGCTTGGCTATGGTCTACGGTCATATGGCAAGCAAATATCAGGCGTCTCGGCTCAAGTGTAGAAGCCTAACGCTGCTGCAGAGCGCCATGAAGGTCGTTCAAGGGACCATGCAGAAAGGGTCTAGAGAATCCCTAGTCAGCCTCATACCCGTGCTTGCCATTCTAAATCAATATGATGTTCGTTCCAGATTCCGCACTCCTTGTCGGTGGGAGAGCGCACACGCATACACGCATGAAGTTTACCCTTCCTTTGACTAATGGGTATGGTTCTCTCTTCTAGTTCGCAGTAGAGGATGCCACTGGCCTGCTGCATCACTATGGCATACAGCAGATACTTAAGAGTTGCGGTCCAGCCTCCTTTACTGGAGAACGTCAGCTGGCCATTTTTCGCTATGCAAGAGAAGCCCTTGTTCGTATACATAAGACTTTTCCCTACCTTCGCAATATAATGAACTCGCGGTTACTGACATATCGGTATTTTGTGCTCCGGATTCAGCTATGCCAAGCCCTCGTTCAGAAGTGCCGCCTATTTCTAGAAGAGGAGGATTGGAAGGCTATTCCCTGGAGCCACTCACCCAAGACCACCACGGACCGACTCGTCGATATCCTGGTGGATATCCCGAGCCTGACAGAGAAGGTCACATCCCAGAGCAAGTACTTCACGCCATCAGCCCGTGCCGAGCTCCTCATCAAGATCAGATCCCTGCGCACCAGTTTGGTATCTTGGCGTTGGGCGTGGGAGGATCTCTACCCAAACGCGGCGAGGGAAGTGGCTATCAAGCCGCTAGTGGTCGACCTCGGCTTGTCTTACGTATCTCAAGTGATGTCGACAGGTATTGAGTTTGCCTTACCCAACCAGGCATCGGAGATCCTCACTTATAATGCCTCGATGATCAAGTTGGTTCAGCTGGAATCCATGCTCTATTATGAGAACGCCAACCTCGAAACTCCCGTCTCTATGCCTATAGAGCGCCCGCGTACAAAAGGTATGTGCGATAGCAAGGGAGAGCAGCAAACTAGTGCCTTGGTCCTCCCCAACCAGCTGTCATTCATGTGGCAGCTCGTCTGGGAGGCTCTGCGAGTACTGGCCCGGTTGTCCCGGCAGTTCTCAGTGACTGAAGCCAAAACTTTCGTTTCCCTGTCGCCGATTGCAATATTATACTGCTTCCTCAGGGGATTTGGAAAGCAGGAAGTAGTTGTCGCGCTGATAGGATACTCGTTTGGACTGGAAGAGGCCGACAAGGAACTGTTTGTCCACGAATTGGTTGCAGCGAAACGGCCCAAGACAAGTGATTCATTGTCGCCCGTACGAGAACAAAGTTGCCGGTTTGGTTTGAACCAGGTCCAGATTGGTTTCTTGGACGAAGCTGAGAATTTATTCAGGATGAGCTCCGAAGATACGTAACGTCACACTGAGAAGCATATTCAACGGCACCTCGTTTTCTATTGATTTTTAACAATCGATGATCATGAGCTACAATACACGTTTGACATTCCAAGATCTTCTACTAATATAAGAATGATATATTACAACCCAATTGAATAAAGTAATAAAGTAGTCTAATTTTCTCGGAATTGGATGGCAATGCATTGATGTCCACCGGCTGGTAATGTTCTGAGGTACTTGACTGGTTTCCAATTTAAGAAATGGTACGTATGTATTTATTTAATATTGTTAACAACCATAATAACCCGAGACCATTATGATGAAACCTATTCCTAATCCTCGTAGTGCGACCAGACAGAAATCCAGTCCACCACATTGCCATCTCTTACACCAGCAGGATGCGTTCTCTTAGGGTGAACATGGAGCAGCCGCTTCAGCCCACCAGCTTTTGGATCTTGGATGTCATCCACAAGCACACCCCCATACTTATCTACGGCTACCTCCTCACCAGGCCTACTGAGATAAGCCAGGTACACTTGAGGAGGGAGTGCCCACGGCGGACCTGGTGCGGAAGGCTGGTTGATGGATGGGAATTCGAGACACACTAGCCTGCCGCCCGGAAGAAGCAGGTCAGCCATTCGCTTGGCCCACGCTGGGCGAACGGCTGGCGGAAGAGCAGAGAGGAACTAGAAAACGATAACTCATAGTCAGAGAAATTACAAATTTTCGTGTGGATATTCCGGGGCATGACAGCTATTTACCGTGTAATCGAAGACGAGGTCAAACTTGCCCGTCTTCACACCAGCTTCTTCCAGCCAGTCATCCTTAAAGAAGTCGCCTGCGACCCACTGGTTGGTGCCGGCAATGCCTTTTCTAGGCTGGTACACGGGGTCGTCCCTCACGGCATCGGCGTTCTTGCGGGCCTCTGCGAGGGCCACATCCGACACATCCAAGCCGCACACGTCGAAACCGAACGAGGCCAGCAGCAGGGCGTCGTGACCTTTCCCGCAGCCCGGAACGAGCGCGGTTCGCCTGCTTGCCCCGCCGCCGCCGCCGCCGCCGCCGCTGGAGAACGAGAACAGCTCGGGCCGCTCCTCGAGGAGATCTAGCAGCGCCAAGCTGGGGCCCCCTCGGTCCCATGGGGTGAACTCCTCCTGCCAGAGGGAGTTCCATCTGCTGCCGTGCTCGGAGAAGGGCTGGTTCTCGAACCTCGCCGGAAGCTCGGCAGCTGTTCCACCTTGTGCAGCCATTTCCAATCTGATGTGGGATCCAGATGATAGCTGTTGGAAAAGGTCCTGCACGTCTCGGTTCGGCCTGCTTAAGGGAGTTTGTTTTTTTATAGTGATATTAGCGACGGTTCGTTTCCTCCGTTAAGAAGATAAGTGGACCGGACTACTACTATTGACTCTTATATCGGAACAATCACATGACCACACTTCACAATACCTAGAGTACAGCATGTGCTATATATTTAAATGGTGTTACCCCATGCGGTGTCTTTTCGTGATTCATCAATTTTCTATTTTCTATGCTTGGCTTGCTCTGCTGGCTTGGCGCTCATGATCACCTATGTACTTGAGTTAAGTATGTAGTTATGCAGCCCGCTTAAATTGTACGTTTTGGTCATTGCCAGTATTAGCGCCACCTGCCGTATTTGAAGGAATAAGCTGACAGGGTTATGGGTTGCGTTTACGTTTAAAAAGAAAATGTACCTTAATACTACTGTTCAGGTCATTGTTCATATGATATAACTGACCTGTAGTCGAATATCCGTCCTGAATTTCAAGACCTCTTTGTCGTGCGAACGAAGCGACGAGGACGGACAGCCCGTGGCCCAGTTTTCAGATAAGCCTCGGCACACTGCCCGAATAAGGAATATTATAGCGGCTTAACTACCTCCCAGCTCCAGATCAGTTTCTCCCAATCCCCAGCACACAGCACATCCACGAGAAATTGCTGTGGACAAGATAGGACACCAAAGGAATTTCAGATATGGATATTAATACTCTATTCGATGTCAAGGTAAGCTTAAAAACACCCCCTTTTTCCCCTCCTAAAAGCTAGCTTCTCCCAAGGCTACGCTGATAGAGCACAAGACCAGCTAACCGCAAGATGTGCAGGACAAGGTGGTCCTCGTGACTGGAGGTATATACCACCCGGGAATATTTCTCTCCCTTTGCGCCCCAATTGTTCCATTAACAGTCTGATTACCTGTTGCCCTTCTTTGCAAATCCCACTGTTTCTCCTCGCCCTCCTCCTCCTTAGCGCAATCTAGTCTCTAACCATGACTCCCATCCAGGCGCGAAGGGCATCGGCCGCATGATCTCTGCCGGCTTCGTGGCCAACGGCGCCAAGGTGTACATCTCCTCGCGCGACGCCAAGGCGTGTGACGAGGCGGCGGCGGAGCTCAGCGCCACCGGCCCGGGCAAGGCGATCGCCCTGCCGGCGGACTTGCTGGAGCTCGGGGCCTGCGAGGCGCTGGCGGCGGAGCTGGCCCGGCGCGAGTCCAGGCTGGACGTGCTCGTCAACAACAGCGGCATCGCGTGGGGCGCGCCGCTGGAGGAGTTCCCGGACGAGCAGTGGACGCGGGTCCTTACGCTGAACCTGCAGCGCGTCTTCACCCTGACCCAGCTCCTGCTTCCCTTGCTCGAGGCCGCGGGCGCGGGCGCGGGCGCGGGCGAGGACCGGCGCGGCCCCGCCGCCGTCGTCAACATCGGCTCTATCGACGCCCTCCGCGTCCCCATCTACGAGAATTACTCGTACTCGGCGGCCAAGGCCGGCCTGCACCACCTCAGCCGCGTGCTCTCCGCCAAGTTGGGTCCCCGCGGCATCACCGTCAACACCCTCGCTTGCGGGCCGTTCGCCACCAAGATGACCGCCTTCGTCATGAAGACCATGAAGAGCGAGGTCGAGGAGAACAACCCCATGGGCCGCATTGGCGCCCCGGGAGATGTTGCTGGCGCCTGTATCTTCCTGGCAAGCAAGGCCGGGTGAGTTGAAACCCCCTCCCTTTCCTTTTTCCTCTGCGTTCCCCTTCCCGGGCCCCGGGCCCTAGGCCCCGGCGCATGAGTCCAATTTCCGATGTCGAAACCCTGTTCTATCGGTGTGCATACATCAATATGTACATTGGTTGCCCCTCTACCACCCCACCTCCCATGATGGGCTGAGGAAGCTAACTCATTGATGATGCTATAGGTCTTTCATCAATGGAGCCACTATTACAGTCGATGGTGGTATAAGCAATTTGGGAAAACTGTGAAGGCTGCGAGCGGCATAATCGCCCTGTATGTAGACTAGTAATCAAACTCATTGCATGGACAACAGAGATAAGATAAAATGGGGTAATTGACGTATAATAACAACAATATTTCTCATACAGCTGGCGTTCTAAACCAAGACGCTGCGGCTAGGTCTTACACACTGATGGGGTATTTTCTATCGTATATTACAAGAGGGTTTAGCCAAATCTCGACGAGATTGTGCCGTATAAGCAGTCCGGGACCGCTTCGTAGGGGTTTTGGCCGAGCTTTCTACGATATCTACGGCTCGTCCGTGATTATCTCTGGCCAACATCTAGCCAGGATCCTGTTCCGGTGAGCTATCAGGCTCGGACTTTGCTCAAGCGACCTCGTCAGTCGAGCGTCTTCCCAATTCAGAGATGAGTCGAGGAGCAGGTGAGTGTAGGAGAACACCGCCGCATCAAAAACTCCTGGCTCTGAGTTTCCAAAGAACCATTCATTAGAGCCCAGCGCGGTAGCGAGAGCCTCAAAAGCTTGCTGGGCCTTGTCATATAAAGTGGCAGGGTTTACTCTAGTTGCCCCGGTTGCTTGCAATATCTGAGCCTCGGCGGCACTTCGCAACTGGTAGAAGATGGTGGTTTGTACAAGTTTCGTAGCAGACGCCGGCGCGATGTAGAGTTCAGTCAGAAGTTTGGAGTTGGCCGGGGACAGGTACAAGGCGTGCAGCCAAGCGCTTCGTATCCTGTAATCTAGTAGAGTCTGGTACGCGTCTACCTTCGAGCTAGCGACATCTGTTATGCTTATCGCGGCGTGAGCGAGAACCCACTGTTCAAGCTTACCCGACGGTATGGGGATCTGGGAATCAGGATCGCTCGGACTCGAAGGTGGTATGAGGAACGGCAAGGCACCTGTGGGCGAGGCGTGGTTGGTAGATGGTACGATTCGAAACTCGACTTTCGCGAGCTTCAGAAAAGCCTAGAGGACAGTCAATTAACTATATGGCACCCCGGTGATCTACGAAAGAAAGACCCGTACCTGCCACTTCAAACACGAAGGGTTGAAGCTGGGCCGGCCCCGTGCTGCTTCTGCATCTGAGATGAAGACATAGAGGGTTGGCAATTCCCGGCTGGCCAGAGACCGGGCAGGAAGCTCATTAGCAGCGTACGTCACCAAGGGGAACCGCTTGAAGAGAGTTGCGAGAGGAGGCGGTATCGCGAACCAACTCGACTTTGCGACCGTCTTCGGCTGTGCGGTTGGTGATGCCTTAGTCTCCATGACGGGTTGCTGCAACATGGTAATTGATTCTGAAATTTGGGCGTGGCAACCTTGCCCGATAGGTTCCGGGCTCCGCTCCAGAAGCAGGTGAGAGAGCAGTCGTACGTTTCCACGGGGGCGGGTTCTGGCGGGAACAAGCTCGTCAGACTCGCTTGTGGGCTCCGTTTCGCCAGCAAACAAAATTCGATATGAAAGCCTTTTCCAGAGCGGTATAGCGAGGCGCGTGTCGCAGGGCGTCTTTGGATGCCCCACCGCCCAAAAAACGGTCCTTCGAACGGGCCGACCGACCTCAGCTCCACAGCAGCAGCCTGCCAGCCTGCCCCAGCCTCAAAGGCCGGTGCCGCGGTTGAAATTTGCCGAAGAAACTCCAGGGCCCGGACCAGGACTCGTACTGTCGTAGCTGGGGCATCCACCGTCACCACGTATCCGGCTAGCTGTGTAACAGAGGAGCGCTCCGAGAAATTCACGTCGCGGCCCCACAGTGGGGTCCAGGGTCCTGCTGGGGCATCGGAGATCGCAGCACAGGTTGCTCACAGCCAGCGTCGTCAGTCAGGCATGGCATAGCACCATAGTAATTAATGCATGAAGACGCGGACCATCAGTAGGTAGGTGTGCAATCCTCTGCTGGTGCAGGAGATAAGTGACAGCCATGCGCAGAACCGGTGGGATCCTGAAATGGGTTGCGGACGGTTCGCACCACATTGGGCCGAATCAGGGCATGCTGCTTGCGATTAAGAGTGTTAAAATGATCGTGATGAGAAGGATGGCCTAGATCTAAACTGTTTCCCGATGCTCTTTCATGTGACCATCGGCCACCCAATGTTCGCAATAACTCTGGCGATCACAAGCGACACGACGTCGCCTGGGGCACATTGCGGGGATAATGGGCTTCCCCAGCGTGGGGGTCCCTGAAGAGACCCTTACCATGCTCCAGTTTAGCCGGGGCACGTTTGGCCGGCCGTGACATGTGGAAAAACGGAGAAAATGGAAAACCACTCTCGGTGATTTTTGCCCAAGCAAAGAGGAGTCGCCATCTGAAGCGAAACAATAGCGCTATGTTACTGATGTCATTAATCTACGGTGCAGGAGCGCGTAACTTTCGGCCTGCCTAGGCTCTCGAAATGGATAGCATTAAGGTAAGCAGAAACGTGGTTCGTACATCCCATAGCGCAAAAGGCTTGAGTACGTATTAATAATTTACGTACATGTGCATGTGTACTACGTCTACGTGATTGGAAGGGCCCAGATCCGGAATGCAACTGCAGATAGAGGACGGAAAATTTCACCTCGCAGACTTGCAAGCGGGTCGCCCACTATAACGTGCTTGTCGCCATTGCACGCATAACCTGGGTGCAGGGCAGAGCTCCCTTGTTTGTGGCTCCGCAGGCGTCATCGTACGACTCGCGTGGGATGGGATATTTAGCCGCAAGACACCGAGCGAAGCTCTCGAGGTGCCTGACTTAGGCTAAGGCTTCGGTGCATTTTTCCAAATGGGATGCTTGGGCACTCTCCACTATTTTAGAGCGTTGAAGCTAGATTACTAGTCATTGACCTACGTAGTCACTCAGAGTGAGATTGAAAATAACTTATGGGTATTTTTTTTTCCCCCGTCGCTTTTCACCGCAAGGTAGCCGGTCCACCCGGGCATTGAGGATCCTGAGCATGTCGCAACTGGGGGAGGGGGACAAACCCCAAAGTTTGAGCCTCCTAAGCCATGCAATGCATGTTTTCTCCAGGACATAAGGGAGCTGGATAGTTTGTTAATCAGCTTCTTCGAATCCATTCAACACGATTGGATGACTTACTACATCTGCGATGTATACTAAGTATACTAGTATCAATGGTGATTGTAGTCCAGGCCGGTATTTTCTCGGTGCAGCTATCTCGGCTAGTAATAGTCGTCAAGAACGTAGGGCCTTCTGGGCTGTATTAATCGGCAGCCCTGCGTCAAGAGGGCTGCGCATTGCAGGCCGCCCTGCCGTCATTTCTTGAGAGTATCCAACCAAATTTGGGTGAAAGGGCCCCCGTTTCCAGATTAGCAGGCTTTAGTCTGCCAAGTATAGGTACACACCAGGCTTTAGGGGCCCCCTCAATACCTTCTACCTACACAGGTTCGATTTCTGTCTGGTTGCTCGAGTGGGCGAGGTGCTCGTTTCGCGTCCAAGGAGTGAGCCCCCCGCCCTAGGCTTCCCCAGCTTCTCCAGGGACCAGACGTACGCACTACGGACTGGCCACACACCGATGATCCAGTATTGCTTCTTTGCGAATAGTTCCCAATAGTCCTCACAACCGATTTGCGCTGAGATCAGCCAAAGAGATCATTTCTGAGGGTCTCACGGCGGACCCCGCGACCCTTCCTGCCGTATCATTTGCCATGTTTTAACAGACACAAGGCGATCTTCGTCAGCACTGACAGGGAATCGATGCAACAGAAGTGACAGACAATCCTCGAATGGCCCCAATCAGCATTGTCTCTAGCCTATTGATCCCGGACTTTTGCGCTCCGTAACGAGAGCTTATCCATAACCCCCAGGATTAGGAGGGGCGCTAGGGAGGGGGCCAGTTAGTAGTATCCCACACGCCCGCACTAGACGGCCGCGAGACCCCCAACCGTAGCTTTGCTTCTGATTCGGCCGCATGCCCCCAGAGGGAAGAAAGGATCATAGGCGTCGGCTCCTCGGGTTGACATTCGAACATACATACTTATGACATAAGCAGCTGGCCGTTCCTTGGAGTTGTACCCGTTATCAGCACATCATCAACCTCGCAATTCTCTCTTCTTTCAGTCCCCCACCTGCCAACTCTTCTCTTTCTTCATTGCGTCCGATCTTGCCATAGAGGGAAACCGAACTGCCACTTGTCTCTCGCTGTCTGGAACCATCCGGAAGTTGTCTCTTTGGAACTTCCTTAACCACACACACACACATATACTCACAACCACACCCATATACAAACGCACAAACCCGCTGGGCTGTCGTACGACCTTTCTAAGCCTGCCCGCCATAGTCGTCCCATATCGGACAATTATAGGGATAGCATACCCTTCTGCAGATTTTGACGAAACCACAGGGGCCTTTGAGAACCTTGTGCTATCTGAATCCACACGTCCCGCACTCTGCATTGCAGGAGACTAGATCAGGGTTACACAGGCCAAGGAAGCCTACCCGCGAGCACGATTCAAACCAGACGTCGGTAGAAAAAGAAAACTCAAAAACTTTAGCCTTTTCTTTTCGACAAGCTCTTCTCCGACCTGGCTCAATACTTTAAAAAAGTAACACACGGCGCCTAGTTCCGACAAGTGTTTCTTTCCTCATTTTCTAAAACGCTGAACTCTGCTGCACACCTCATCGCCTACGGCTGCTTGCATAGACGCAACCCCATCCAATCATCCAAAATGAACGCTCCCATCTCTTCACCTCGCTGCAGCGGCTCTACGATGTCATCAACACATTCCTCACCGTCTCAGATGATGTACGTGCCTCCGCCGCCGCAGCAGCAGACGAAGCAGCATAGCACCGATGCATTCATCCGCGACCTCAACCTTGTCGCCGAGGCTGCCAAGCGAGCCCAGATGGCCTGCTTGATGCGCGACATGGAGAGCATCGGAATCTCCTAAAAACGGAATTTCCAGAGATTCCCCTTTTTTGTCATTCACGTTTCTACTACTACTTGTTGCCCTCTCTTATTCCCAACCCCATGCGCGGCCCAGCAAAGGGAGCAAGCGGGCGGGCGGGCGGGCGAGCGAGCGAGCGAGCAATGCGAAGAATCACCCCAGCGGATATTGGAGCGCCTAGCCTAGCAGCAGCACATAGTGTTGCAAGGGTGTTTTAGCCCCGTAGCCGCTTATTGTTCGCCCGCTTATCCGAACGTGGGTCCATCCTCTGCTTTCAAATTTCGTTTTCACTATCACCATCGGTCAAAGCCCGCCCGCGGGGGGTCCACCATTTCTCGGCTCGGCATTCGGGAATTGAATATCGCACGAGCGGACAACGCTCTTGTCAGCTGTCTCTGTCTGCGTCCAAGCAAGTCTCCCATCTCTGCGGGAACACAAAGCCGCTACTTCTTTTGCGCTTGGATCACGATCGAAGTGATGCCGAGGAAAGCGAAGAAAAAAAACTTGCCTGCTTTGCCGTGGGTGGCTGTCGAGGCGGGGCGAATTAGGAATGGTTTTTTTTTTTTTCTCACTCTGCCTCATGTCGCATACTGCTTGCGTATCAACGGCCCGATTTCCTTTGAGCGCAAAGCCACCAACCCCGGGACCTCCGAAAGCACGAAGATAAGGCTAGAAGCAGAGCTCCTTGGACAGAAGCGGACAACCTAGCATCACGGAGCTGAATTGCATGCGTTGCCTGAGAACACGGGAACAGTGCGCAATTCTCCTGGCTAGCATTCATACAGCGTGTTATTTGGTTTACTCAACCCCCGTCCTTTTACTCACTTGTAGTACTCTACACTATTACCTCTCACAGCGTGTTGGCGTTCGGCTGAGGAGCGACATAATCAGTTTTGCTTCGGAAATTCGTGGTTCTTGTTTCCTATCTTTCCCTCTTTTAGCATGTAAACGGGAACGATTAGATATCCACTTCGGCGTTTTTTGGGTCATGTTCCTCTTTATTTTTCTTCCCCCTTTTCTACTCATCTCACCACCATCGTTTTTACCTCATCCTCGGGATGGAGATAACACGACGTAGGCATTTCCTTTTCATATCTCTTGACAAATACACGGTGTAAAGAGGTTGGGAGTGAGCTTTTTTTCTGATGGGGGTTGAATGGTCAGCACTTTTGAATATAGATCTCTAACGAGCATGCGGACATCTCCGCCAAGAATTGCCTAGTAATGAGAATCACAAAGATAAATCTAACTGCAACGTAATGTTCCTGCAAAGTGACACAAACTCTCTCCGCACGTGTGTATTGCAAATGATTAGCATCACGGTCCCGCTCGTCCTATGCTGATTGGAGTTCTATTTCACCCAAGTATCTGCTTAGTAGCTAGAATTATCTTTCCACCCGATACCACTTCCTCACCCTTGGCATGAACGACAAATGGAAACCAAAAGTCCTCTAGCATCAGACGCATCGAGGCGGAGACGTAGTGGAGAAAGCAAAATGCCCAAGGGACCTGATGGTCCTCGCCCTGAAAAGAATACCCTTCAGGAGTAGGTGATCTTCACCAAAGATATATCCATACTCTCTACAGCGCCTGTGCCTGTCTGCCCGTGCGGGGGATTTTGAAGTTTGATCGCCCAGACATCAGACTGCCTCCGTATGCTCTGCCAACGCACATATGAGTGGAAGAGTGTGCCAATCACGATTAGCAGAAAAGTAAACCAAGGGAACCACGCAAGCCCTCGTTACCGAACCTAGGCCGCCTCCTGGAAGGGTAGAGGGAAGAGCGCAATGAAAACCCGAAACAAATGACACTACCGACCGCCCTGAATGCCACCAAGAGTCTATGTACCATCGAGCGGTGGAGAAAGAAACCGTTACACCTGTACGCCCCTGGGGGATCTGTGCTGCTTCACAGTTGCTAACACAACTTGCGAAAACCTGATGATTTAGAGAGCTGGGAAATCAGAAAAAAAATTGCATCTGCAGTAATACCAATCTAGGTGAGCTGAGGGGGATGGCCGGGCTTAGATCGTAAAGCTCACCACCAATCTTGACCTGGTTTCTATGCTCCAGCGATCCGGCCGTGGAGCAGTAAACAAAAAACCCGTTATAGGGTACTGAAGTAACCTGGAAGGCTACCGACGCTGTGCGCGTTGGTAGACACAAGAACCGCCTCCTGGATGTCACAAGGTTGGTTCCGTTGAGACACAAACAGCCCGGTCTTCTAGAACGGTGCCTTGGGTATCTCGTCAACCACCGACTGCATGGTGACAAACGAACCAGGACCGCCTTCCTCGCGTAGATAGTCTAACAGAACGCTGGTCTGGCCGTAAAGATTCTCCAGCGCAGAACGAGATGACCTGCCCAGCGAAACTGCGGAATGAGATGTATGAGCATGACTCTTAATGTACGGGTGCCCAGGTGACTTACGTAGAATTGCGGAGTTCAGCTCCTCGGCAACAGCAGCTCTGCCTCTCCTATCCAGGAGGTGAGCCACTTCCTTGACCTGGAATGGTTCTGGGTAGGCCAGTAGCGAGAAAACATCACCCAAAGCCTTGATGACCTCGCGCCTAGCGTCACCTTTGAACTCTTCTTGCAGCTCCTGCCCATACGCTATTGCCTCAGCAAGCATAGCCGTCTCCCCCCCAATAGTGGAGTCCACACCATCTTCGGTTTCCATCTTATCTGAAAAGCCATTCTCGTCGAGATCCATCTCGTTAAGACCATCATCCACAGCGTGTCCATTAGTCCTCTTGCCTCCTCCATTGTGCTGGAGGTTGAACTCGGCAGACTTTCGAACCATCTCGATGAACTTGCGGCAGCGCAGCTTGAAGTATACTTGTTCGTTGTCCTTTAAAACATGTGGGTAGTACGCAGTCATATACTTGAAGGCCTTGTCAATATCACCTTCCAGTACGGCTCTCCGTATGCCTGTCTCGTGTTAGTCGACGCCGATAATTGCGCAAGGATCAAACGGTTAGCATTTGCACATACGCTGTCTACGATTGGCATCCTCATCATCCTTGATGTTAATGCCTTCTAGTGGGGCACTTGGATCAAGCGTAAGTGATTTCTTCTCCGCTTGAATTTCTTCGGCAAATGCTCTTGCTGTCTCGACATAACCGTCGTGTTGAAGGAATTGTAGTACCTATTTGGCATGCGGTTAGAGAAAAGCCCAACCAAAACAGCTGTATCGACTTACTAGTTGTTGAATAAGCTCAGTCTCACCCAGGGACGGGGAGGCCAGTTTGTCGGTGCTGGTGTCGGAAATTGCCTTCTTAATCTTGGCTTGCTCCTGCTTCATCATACCATCGATATCATAGACAAATGGGGTCTGGCCAAAATTAACCCGAACGTGTTCGCCAGTCCTCTTCATCCCGATTACGGGATAGAGCTTGCCTTTCATGTCTCGAAAGGCAATGCCTAAACCAAGAAAAGCCGGTGTTAGTATAAGCCATACGTATCCTGCCGCAAGACAGCCGTTCATGCAAGCAGACTAACCTAGATTCACACCATTTTTGGTGAAAAAGGCATTGCCGGTTCTAAAGTTGATACCGCAGCCAATTGTGTCGCCAGTGGTGAAGGGGGGTCCGTAGTGTTTACCCTGATTATGACCTGTGTAGATGTTTCCATCATCGCCGTGATAGCCATAAGAGTCATTTTCCCAGCCGGGGGGGCGTGCCAATGACACTGTCTTTGCGGTGAATCCCACATATACAGCAGTTCTATTTTTATACCAAGTTAGCACCTAAGTGAACACCGCGCGTTCGCGATAATGGCAAATCTTACTCGTCTCGCTTTCTTGACATTATAGTCACCTCATAGTAGTATATTCCAGCTTGCGGCGGTACGGCGTGATCGGTCCTGATAGCGTAGGCTTCATGATCCCGCTCACCAGCTGGCTTTGGTGCTGTGTACTTCACTTCCTGGCCATCTGCGATAACTTCCAATCCGCCATGTTTATCGTCCTTGTTCCACCGTGTAGGTAGAGGTGCTATCGTGTCATCATCCTCCAAAGATGGTGCTCGCTCGATCAAATCATACGTCATACCCAAGTGCGTTGCTGGCTTTATGGTCATGGAAGAGTTGGTGTTTGTTTGTAACCCGTTTGTCCCGGTCGGTTGTTGCTGAACCTCCCTTTGTGCTTGCCTCAGTCTATGCGCTTCCTCCAGCTTTTGTATGTAACTTGAACCTCGAAGATAGGAGGGTGTGAAGAAACCGTTATGGCGGTATTGGCTGGACCAGAAACTATCCCCTGCGGGGTTCAGGAACATCTCAAACGCTCTAGAGGACGCGGGCAGCTGCGGTACTCGAGGCAGTAGAGGCGCACTGCCATCGGCGGCAGTCAGGCCCCCAGCAGCGTGCATGGAGTTATTGTGCGCTCGGAAGGAGGACTGGTGTGTTGCGTAGAGTTCGGGGGTCGTGTCGTTAGGGTGGTGGGCCAGACCCGAGATCCTGTTGAAGGGTCCAGGCGATGCTGGGCTGGGGGAATTCGTGCCTGACACAACCGAAGCGTACGAGCTTGTCCTCATCCGCGACATGAGGCTATTGTATCCTATATTTAGCGGCACGCCGGGTGAGCCTTGCTGGTATGGGTTCGCCATCTCCAGATCCAGTATGAACCTGAGGAGATCCCGCCCTCCGATCAATGTGCAATGTACCCTTGTCCTGAGACTCAGAAACCGTGGACTGGGCAGCGACGGGCAATAAAGGGCTCCGCGAATTGAAGATTGAGCTCGAATGGGCGTTATCTAACCGGATTCGTTGTAAAAGGGAAGATCGATCGAGGTGATGCGTGCTTGGGGAACTGCTTGTAATCGAGCTAGGCCAGAGCTCCTCCAGATGAAGTGACTGTTCAGGGTGGGGATAACATGCCCAGCACAAACGGCGTAGGCAGCAATTCTGAGCTTATAAGCTGTTTGGGATCATCGGTAACAAGGAGGACTCGCAAAGTCGGTGCACTCAGGCAGTAACTGGTGGTTGATAGGTTTACTGCGGAGAATGGGCAACCCCAACGTTGACATGCAATGCAATCAGTCCATCTATCAATCACGAGATGGCCGCCTTACAGCTAGCCCAGTGCCCAGCGGCACCCACCACCCGAGGTGCACTGACGCCATAGAGTTAACCCGCTGTAACTGAGGGAGTACATCCAAAACAAGCGCCCTAGCCTCCTTACATCTGCGCTAAACCGTTGTCCCAACACTTACCGCTCGCTCTCTATGCTCCCAGCAATCCAGATGCCTAGTGCCACCGGACTGTTAAATTAATTAAACCATGTGCGCGTACGAGTGATGCGAATGGCCTCCGATGTTTGCGAGCAACCAAAGGCGATTTTCAATAACGACTCTTCTCACGTGCTCTACGATCTCAGCGGGAATGCCTCCCCGACGTATGGAGCAGCAAGCCATGGGCATCCCGGCAAAGCACAGGGAGGGGTCGCGCTTGTTGGCAGTCTACCATACCCAGCTGGCCCGGCTTATGTAACAACATGCCAAGAGTTCCTCCTGGCACTGACCACCAACCTGGCTCAAGTACTTCGTTATCGTCCTAGATTGCTCGACTGCCAACCAACCTGCTGACAAGAGCAATCCTGCACGTAAAAAATGCGCAAATGGTCGAGGTAAAATGCTCTATTGGGTTATTAGTTCGTAGCAGCACCCGTGTGCATCTTACATGATGAATAATTCTATAGGCTAGAATAGTCAGGCCCCAGTGATTCGCAATGCTGAGCGTCAGACTCCATGACGAGATAGCACAGAAGACCACCAAACTCAGTTTCAGTAGCTGCAGGTCAACCACACTGGAGGATTCGACAGCACCACAAGGGAGGGTACTGCCCCGATGAAAGCATTCACACTTAATCCCCGAAATTCCAGGCCTTCCCCCTACGCTTTCTGCAACATGCGCCGCTGTGCTGGTCATCAATTTCCTGCGTCAGTACCAATTCTAATCAGCACAGGTCAAGATCACCATCTCACTCCACGTGGCTTGGAGGTTTATGAGTGCATCTGAGAGATATTGCAACACTCCCGAAGGTTGGGAATAACCTCTGATGAGTGGGTACGGTCGGGCCTGATAAGACTTAGACGCTGGTATAGGGAAAAAGAAAGTATGCCTGGTAAAAAAAAAATTGCAAGCGTCTATTTTAGTTATATAAGATGCTCAAGTAACGCTGAACCACAATACAAATCCGTTCCAAGCAGTATCATACTGATGCGGTGGCAAGATTGCCATCTAAACCGTTACGCCGTCCCTGATAATATCCCCCTATCAAATGCCTGACTTCCTAGAACCGGGTAATGTCACACCGACTGTACCCTTTATGTTATCCGAAACGCCGTTGATTTTGTAATTCTCCCTTCAAGTCTCCAACCGTAGAAGAAACGTACACGCCTATGTGCGAAGTGATAGTAACCAGGCTTGGCCTAGTTGCAAAAATGTGTATGCCGCGAAGGTGCTGTGCTGATGCCACAAAAGGTGGCATTAGGAGGCGGCAGCGACTGGGATGGGAGCTGGTGAGCTAGCAGCCACCACACTTGGGGCAACACTAGGCTGTTCACCATCCACAGCACTTGCACTGTGCTCGCTCTTCAGTTGACTGCCGTCCTTGTTCTCCTTGTTGCTGCTGTCTACGGATAGAGAAGACTCCTGAGTAGAATCCTCTGGCAGAATCTTGGGGGGAGCAGTCCAGCGAGGTATTTCCCAGCCAACACCAGTGAAGCTCTTGAGCTTGAAACCACCCTTCGCCCACCTGCGACATGGCTTGCCGGACCGGTCGAGAGCTCTGAGGCCAGCGTTGATGGCGCCCTGGTTCGCCTTGGGGCCCAGCTTATGATAAGCGCCAGCCCCAGATCGGCCGTTCGGGTCGATAGTCCCGTCCTCCCTGGAGATTTGGTGTTAGTGTTTAGTCACCAGGAAAATCAAAAGTCGGGGTCCGAGCTTGATGATCCCCCGAGAGGGATCCGGGCCAAGAGAGAAGCAGCGAAGATTGAAGGGAGCAGGAAGGGGCGGGTATTGGGATGGTGACAATGCGTAGATGTAGCAGGACAAGGATAGCTAGGTCAACTTACAATCTCGGCTTCTTCTTTGGGCCGGGCTTGCCTCTCACTTTGGGCTCAGTGCCATTGGCACCTGGAGCGCTCCTCTTAACGCCCTTCTTCTTAGCACCATCTACTGGAGGACCCATGGATGTCTGCGATGGCGTGCCGACCGCGGTGGGTGTGCCCGGCGTCGACTCGGACGCGTTGTCACCGTTCGAAGGGGCTGCGGCATTCTCGACCGACATTGTTGCCGGGGTCTCAGGCGACTCTTTGGCGGGGGACTCCTCCTTGACAGAAGACGGGTCAAGAAGTTTGCGAAGCAGGATCGGAGTCACCTTCAAGGTGGTCAAGAGCGACGGCTTGCCAGCCGACTTTCGTCGGTCAGCAGGCTTGGTGGTTGCGGGCATGCTGACGGTTGAGAAGGGCAAGCAGGCAGACGGTGGGTGGCTGGCGAGAGATGGGTTGGAAGAGGTGGCTGCCAATGACGACGACAAAGTGGTTCAAATCGCGGTGGTGATGAGAATGAAGGTTGTAAATTTTGTAGCGGCGACGCGCAGGCTGGAGATGTGATAAGGAAAGTGATTTGACTTTGGGTGCAAGGTTTTGGATGAAATCACGTCAGGGCATGTCAGCCAAGTTGCCTCGTCGAGGTGCGAGTCGGGTGGTGAAGGGCTGATGATCCACCAGCTTTACCTGGGTGTAGGTTAAGGGGGGTCTAGGTGCAAAATTGGCTTCTTTCACTTCGGGGATAACAGCGAGGGCTGGTGGTTGGTGGTGATGGTTTTTCTGCTGTTGAAAACTAAGTGCACTATGGAAAGGGAACTGAGATGGGAGAGGAGAGGGAGGATGGAGTGGAATGATTTATTATTATGGGGGGAGCCATGATGTTCTGGTAGGTTTGGGGCTTTGGTCTCATTTTCTCTTTTTTGGTCGCAGCGCCAGGCGGGCGTGACAGACATCAATAAACGACGGGATGCTCATGCTTGGGGTGCTGGGCCGGGTGCTGCTCACAAGAACTTGTGAGGGCGAGCGTCCTGTTCGCGCAACTCAAGCGGTTGAAGGGCCCTCGACCCCTGTCGCCTTGCGGCCTCAGGCCGCCGCGCTAGTCCCAAACCCGCCTCTGTTCCAGCTCCCCGTCGCTTCGTGCGCCGCAGGACGCCAGGAAAATTGCTCGACAAACACTTCACACTTTCCCGTTTGCGGAACTAAAATCCTCGGATCGTCTCTGTTTTGCCTCTCCGCTAGCGCCGAGACGTCCTGATGCGTAAGAGCCAGAGGGAAAGGGACAGAAAAAAAAAGATCTCTCGTCAGTCTCGGCCCTCCTCCAATTATAGTACTTACCGTCACCCCTTGAGATTACGTGTTGCTACACTCTTCTCCAGCGAAAATGACCCGGCTACGATTTGACAAAGGGGGGCCAAGGTGACCATCAGTTGATTGATCTCTGTCTAAGCATACCAAGGTGTTATTCATTGTAACATCCCGGATGTTAATTTTTTTTTTTTTCATTTTGATCCAACTTCCCTTTACGATGGGGGACAAAAGCAAATACGGCCCCCGAATATCCTTTTAACATATGTGGTGGATATATCCACGATAGTCGGTAACAGACATCGCCCCCTCCTCCTCCGGAAAGGGCAAGGTAGCATGGTTACTTTCTGCGAAACTTGCCTAGTCAATAAGCCTACTTGGGGAAATGCCTGCCTCCTTACGTGTATATATGTGTGTGTGTATGTGCATGTGTGGAAATCGTAATTGTGTGGCACTGCGCGATTCAAGTTGGTTTGCATCTGCGGAGTCGAACCGGGGCATGAGGGAAAGGAGCAAGCCGTGGCATCATCCTCCAAAAAGAGATTCAGCTGTACGCCCCACGGGCGCATGGTGCTTCTACGAATCGAATTCATCACATACGTATAATTTCACTCGACTGCGGACTGATTACCTTTCTACTCAAGAAGCAATGACACTACTCCTAGCAAGCAATCTCTCCGGGGGTAGCGGCATCAAAAGAAGCAATACAGACGCATTCGAGGATCGTCTCTCACTGACTGAATAACTGCCGGCATCAGTGAAATCGAAAGATCAGTGAAATCGATTGAATTAGGGTTTTATTTCTTTTGGGTAAGAAGCTCCGCCTAGCCCATGGTGATGCTGGTCACATTCGCCGGCTACGACAATCGACCGATCACGGGGGCACTGACTTTCCCTGGTTCCTAATAACCTTGCAACCGAAGCTCTTTAGAGGCACCTGCGAGCATAACGCTATGCGATCATGGCTCCAGATGGCCAACGCCGCCACGCCCAGCCCAAGTCCCACTATCCACAACCTTGACCTAGCTGATCCAAACAGATCTCACGACCGCTGGTCACGCTTTCTTGACCGAGGCGAGAAAAACAAGGACTCCGCGTCCTCTTCTACCTCCACCAGCATCCGGGGCACACCACACACTTTTGCGAGCCTTTTGTCATGGGCCACCGCCCTTCGAATGAATCACCGCGTCCTCATCCGCATTTGGTAAACCCAAGGCAGCCAACCACCATTGTAAAACGCCCGATCGGTGAGAATCGGATTAGGATACGCTGACATCAAAGAATAATCTGGCGATATGCTTACCTTCGTTGTCTCGATCATGGCTCAACCTGGGAGCTTAATTGAGTGACTGCAGACCAACGTCATCTACCTAACCAACGCACCTCAAGACTACCGCATATGATTGCAATAGTAATATAGTATTCTGGCCATTTCCATTATGCAGCTCATGCATTTTCTTTAGATGAATGAGCGTAAACCCCAAAGGTGCTTACCAGCCTTTTTGTGGGCCTCGTTTAATTTCGAGAGAGCAGTATCGACAGCCTTGACATCATACAAGTGACACAATACTCATGCTTGCTGCTACTATGAAATTGACCTGACCACATTGGCTAGCATGTGTGCCTATGCGCTTTCGGCTCTACCATCCGGTTGTCCATAGTACAACTTCCTGGTTGGAATACGAGCAAGGCTAAACTGTGAAGGTGGTTCAAAGCCACGACCATCCAAACTAAGCTCGGTCATGTACCAACCAAGTACTTCTTTGCCAGACTCTACTTGATCCGAACCAACACCTGCAGGGGAGGTTTCAAACAAAAAGATGAGATAAGTCATTAGTAGGGATCGTATTGTTCTGTCCGTGTCATATGAGCCGGCCACTTGACTGTTGAGCAAAAGAGATGAGAGGGTTTGTCAATGCCAGAGCTGCCGAGAAGTCTATACATCATCACGGTATCTCCTTAGTCGTGACCATCTGTCTCTGTTCCCACTGCCTAATTATACACATAACACTGCCTAATTATACACAAACCTGTCAGCAAACATGAATATGAAGTGTTACTTCAAGGTCGCTTTCCCCATCTTGATACTTCTCCTGCTGTCTCTCCCATTGGGGAGCCGTGGCCTAGTACCGCCTGCTCATGGAGACAACAGCGCTCAGGCAAGGCATAATGAAAACCTCGAAGTTCGGATGCCAACGGCCTCTTGTTTCCATAAATCTGCGTGCTATGCGAGTAACTCAAGAGAACTTAACATCCGGACTGAATCTCACCAGCCTGATAAGAAACAATATACTAAAACCACGCTTGAACTAAACGAGGCCTTAGCCAGCGCGTTGCAGCTCTACGATGGCTTGCGTAACATGAGCAATGGGTTCGCCGTACAGATAAACTCAATTGGGGGGTTTATCACAAGTATTCAAGAAGTGTTGAGAGCTTCTGGCACGATTACGACGGCAACATCCTCTGTGGCCAGTTACTCGACTCTGACGGTGGGCGTAAGGGTTCAAACTCGGCCTAGCAGTATTCCTGACGCTGGGATTGGAGCTGTGGGATCCTCGGGATATCTGGGCTATACCAATGTCCTTGAGGCTTCGTCCCCACCTATTCCGTCGCAAGTGTTGAGCACCAATATCCCGCAGTCTGGGTCAATGGCGGTGTCAACATCGCAGAGCAGTAGCCAGGCACTTGTGGTTAGACCCATTACCACGACCAGGTCACCATCATCCACACCTCCTGTTGAGTCCAGCACATGGGAGACAATATCTCAATCCTCCACATATAGTACATTAGCGGTGCCTGTCGTGGCTGGCCTTTCAACAGTCATAGTCTGGAGCCCGACGGGTCGAGTTGGCGAGACCACAGCTGTTTCCAGAAGTGCCGAAGTCTCCCTAAGCCAAGGACTCGCTCCAACTTATGTTACTAGGACTCGCTTTCTCACATCAACTAGCACTATTACTGTGCGCATTCTGGGCACACGGCTAGCAAAACACACTTCTAAGAGACAATCGCCATCAACTGACACGGAGAGGGCGAACATAACAATGGCCATGCCGATGACCATGCCGATGCCTACAAGAACGACCAAGCACTCTAAAATTTATACAGGAAACCCTGGGTCATCAATTCAGTCAATATCTGGCAACTCTATAGGCTCTACAAGCCCACCGCCCGAATTTTCAGCCTCATGGAGAGGACTTCTGGGAGCTAGGGAACATCTATCTCCGAGCACAAGCGGGTTTGAGTCGTCCTCAAAGCAGACACCCAGTTGCGGATCAAGCATCCAAACTCCACCAGACCGTCCATACCAACGAAAACGAGGCCAAGAACGCCAATGTCAGCCATGATTTCATCCAGTATCGCATAGAAGCCAAATCGAATTTGCTATTAGCCTACGGATGACCGCAGTGCCGTCTGTTTCGGCGGCGATGGTTTCCCAGACGCAAGCCTTCACTCGTACCGTCAGTACACCAACTTTACATACATATGAGGCCAGATTAGCGAACTTGACGTCATGACAGTGAAGAATTCTCTGTCACGCAGCACCGCCGTCGTAAACATATAACGGCTCTGGTGTATAGGACAATACTCAGGGTTGATTTAGTTTCAGAGATATGCGAGTTTAGCATGGAACAGCAGATAGGTTGCTAGAGGTTAGGAGATATACGGACAGCTCCATGAGTTCATATATTCTGTTCTTGCTGGCTAAGATATGGAATTGCATTTGTATGGTTTAGTTTTTTGCCCACAATGTTACCATGGTTACTATTCTCTCGGTAAATGATGCTGTATTTATGCAATGCTTTACTCGGCCCTGCTCCTCTCCCCAGATCGCAAAAATCTGCAATGCTTTTGCTCGAATTCAGATCCGATGATCATGATGATGAAAAGATTTCAATGACCATGGAGAAGAAGAAGCAAAATCACACCTCCATGAACCTAAAGAAGACGCCGCCTTTCTGCTCAGCGGCTGCAACGGTGTCCAGCTCGCGGGCGGCGGCGAGGCGCTCTTCCGTGATCTCGTACTCGGCGGGCAGGTCGACCTCGTCGGCGCCGAACATGATGTCGACTACGGCCTTGCCGCACAGCGAGGCGTTGGGCATGCCGTGGCCCGTGTACCCGGCGGCCACGTAGAGCCCCGGCCCGCCGCCGAGCTCGGCGGGCACGGCGCCGACCCACGGGTTGCCGTCGCGGCTGAATCCCATGATCCCGGTCCACTCGTGCGTTGCCTCGAGGTCCTGTTTCTTCCCACCGGCCGCCGCGTGCGGGTGCTGCTGCTGCGCTGTTGTCGTCGTCGTCGACGGGGAGGTTGGGGCGTCCCGCAGGCTCAAGTCCAGCGCCGCCGGCAACTCGCCACGCAGCCACCAAGACACGGGTTCGTCGAGGGTGCTGTCGTCCCAGACGCCCAGGGCCAGGCCGCGCGCGTGCTGGCGGCCGCCGCCCAGGATTAGCTCGGCGGCGGGCGGCGGGCGCTGGATTAGGTAGTCGTCGCGACCGATGGTGCCGGCGCCGGCGCCGTGGGGCTCGTCAAGGAAGATGAAGGTATGGCCAATGTCTAAGGGGGGTTGTTCCGGGGTCGCGGGCTCCTCGGGCGGCTTCAGCGCGGCAATCTGCCCGCGCACGGGGACGATAAGGTCTGTGAACTGTGGCAATAGATGCGATGTGTAGGCGTTGGTGGCTAGTAGGACGGAGTGGGCAGCGATGAAGCCTCTCGGCGTGTGAACGACCCAGCTGGGGTGAGTAGAGGATGAGGCGGTGAGGCCGGCATCCGACGAGCTGGCCAGATTAGCGGGTGGTTCGACCCTCTGCAGGCCAGTGACGGGCGTGTTGGTCTGGAGGTTGAAGCCGCCGGATTCGGCTGCCAGGAGGTGCTCGAGGATGAAGGTTACGAGTTTGTAGGGCCACAGGCTCGCGGCGTTCCACTGCACGATGGCACCTTCGGCATTGGGCACTCTCAGGCCGTCAAGGGTCATTTCCCTGCGCTCCCCTTCGAGGAGCCACGCCGGGCCGCCGCTCTCGCCTTTGTTGACGACAGCCACATTGGCAGCGAGATCGGGGTATTTCTCGCTGAGCTTCTCGACGACACTCTTGGCCATCTCGAATATCTCCTTGGAGTAGTAGGCGTGCACTCCGGCCGTCGAGTGCCAGTCGCAAGGGATGGAGAAATCCTCCACAAGCGACTTTACGTACGCATAGTTGCGTAGCTCAAAGGATGCAATATGAGGTGCACTTGATGCGTATACCAAAGGCTGGCAGTGGCCGCCATTCTGAACTCAAGCCGTTAGTCTATGAGGCGCATGAATGGGTATAGTTGATAGTCAACAGAGGCCCAAAGGAAAATATCCACGGAAGATTGGTTCATCTCACAAGCAGACGTGGTGTCCGAGAGGATGTATCGCCGAATTTATAGTGAATAAACTGCGCTCTTACACCTTTGAGAGCTGGGAATGAACCATGTGCATCGTTCCCGGCAAGTCTCCTACTGCATCACAGCATACGTCATATCCCAACCATCCAAGAAGGCGAAAACATGAAAACACAGAACAAGAATATAACCTACCCTGCCAGTAGCTCCCGAGCATGCTTCTCTAGCCTCTAGCATCACCACATTTAGCTCCGGCTTCTGTAGCTTCAGGGAGTGAGCGGCTACGGCGCCGGTGATGCCGCTCCCTACAATAACGACATCAGCGGCGCGGGGTAGATCCGGAGTGGTGCGATGTCCAAGAAGTGCTTTTGACGGCTCCTTATGCCAGTATGAAGACGTCGGGTTGGCGACTGGGAGCCCAGACTGGAACTCTAGGAGTTGAGACTCGAAGAACTCCCCCATATTGAGAATACCTCGTCACCGATGGTCGGGATGAAATGCGTGATCGGAGAAATCCACGCTGCGCGTACTATCGCAGATCTTTGGAGAGACGTCAAAGGGTAAGAGAAGGGATGAACACGGGGAAACGTCTTTCCTTTTCTGTATAATTCAGAAAAGATAATATAACATGTAGTGTTCGTTTGAAGTATGGGAATTTGTACTCTATTTCATGTTGTATATTTCATAGGCTTCACCCAGAAGTGGATGACGGGTGGCTTGATTGGTATGGGGGAGCTGATAGCAAATGGTGGGGCACATGACGACGTGGGCAACTAGTGGTGAGGGCAAACTGCTGATCCACCAGGACTTTACCTACGCGCCATCTCGGTAGGCTTAGAGAAGGAAATATAAGCCGTGTCATTTTTATTTTTAGTAGAGCACGTCTATCTATTCCCATGGCCGTCATAACAAAAGTCTCCTGAATTCATACCACGGCCCGTTTTGTGGCCGAAACATAAAAACGAGGGCAACAGCCCTACTGGTCGCATATAGATACAGCTTAACCCATCTTCTTTCTCTTTCCGACCTGGGCAGAGAAACCAGTCTTGATAGCAGTGACCGAGCGACGAGAACCGCAAGAGTTACAAGTAATGAAGTACAGACGGTTCTCTCCCTTGCTGAGCTCGGTGTCTGGCGACCTGCACGTCTTGCATGTGACGTATTCCACTTTGAGAGATGTCAGCAACCAGGAAAAAGAGGAAGGAAAAAAGGGGCAGGGGGATATAGGGGCGTCGGGCAGAGAACGTAGACTTACGAATATATTTCCTCAAGACGTTCTCAATCTGTTTCTGCTGGAAACGACCCTTGATGACCAGTCTCCTGCTACCGTCCACGGAACCACTCGTACCCAACTCAGCGAACAAGTATGCGGTGACGTGCTCCTCTGTACGCTTCATGCGCTTGCAGATCTCCTGGATGTTGGCGAAGATAGTCTTCTTGTTACCTTCACGCAAGCACTGGGGCGGGGGGATCTTGTAGCTTCGCGAACCGCTCGAGGCGTGATCGGGGTTCTTCTGAGCAAGCAGGTTGAAGAAGCGACCCAGCAGGAGGTCGTAAGTAATGGGCTTGGTCTCATCATGTTGCCAGATACCGGTGCCCTTGTCCATGTCGCCGCTCTGCTCTTCTTCAGTCTCCTCAGCGGCAGCTCCCTCGCCCTCGCCCTCCTTCTCAAGCTCCAATGCAGCGATCTTAGCAGCGAGGTCGTCTTCGGTCTCCTCCTTGGTGGCCTTCTTCTTCTTCTTCTTCTTCATAGTCAGGTCCAGGCCTCCTTCCTCGGCGGGGGTTCCCTCGGCGGCTTCAGCTCCATCGGCATCCTCGGTCTTCTTCTTCTTCTTCTTTTTCTTCATGGACAGGTCCAGACCGCCCTCCTCGGCAGGGGCATCCTCAACCGGGGCTTGGCTCGGGTCAGTAAAGGCGCCAAGTGCGGCAGACAATGGCGGCGTACTTGGTGAGTGGGACAGAGCAGTCTCCTTGGTATCCTCGGCAGACGACATGGTGGTTACTTTCCCGTCAGCTTCGACGACGATGGCTTCCGAGTTGAATACGACGGATTTTCGCTGCTTGCGTTCGGGGGGAGAGGGACCCTAGATGTTAGATAAAACAAATTGTCAATCTAAATAATTCTCAAAGACCTAATCACAGGCGAGAACAAGGTCGTCAAGGGCAGTGGCACGTGCGGAAAGAAAGTGGGAGAAAGCCAAAGTGGGTGAGTATACAGATCGCCCCCCTTTGGTTGAGATGCAAGCAGATTAGGAAAAGAGACGGGTATGACTCTTCGTGTATCTGGCGGAATTTTTGGTGCGAGTGGTGCTTCGTGGGGTGGGCGCACAGATCACCCATTGGAGGGGTAGCACTCGCTTTTAGCTCAGAGGGGCAAAAACAGACCACCGCAGAAAAAATAATAGTGGTACCCCAAACTAGAGCCTGGTGCACGCCGCCGCAGAGGAACAGCCGGACCACTGGTCCATGTCCATGTCCATGACGAGGCGGAGGAGAACCAGGAGGAGCAAGCAGTGTGGGCGGTTTAGCTGGTCGGGAGCCAGGCTAAAGTAAGGTTGACCACTGCAACTCTTTCAGCCTCCCCTCCCTGCCATTCTGCCAGAGCCCAACCCGGAGCGCATTGCTCACACCTGAATGACTGAGGATAGGGCAATAAGATGCGGGTGAGGGGGTCGCACGGGTTGCAAGAACCCGAAAATCATCAACTAACCTCAGAAGCCTCCATATTGGCGACTCTTTTGATTTTGTTTGATTTTTTGTGCTTTCTCTCCTCAGTTCACAAATATGTAGTGCGCGAGTGGTGTCCAAGTGCCAACTCAACCTCCAGATCTGATTTTAGTGAGTGTTGAAGAGACAAATCCTGAGACGGTCTGGGCAGTTTTCCCGAAAAAGTAGCTCCTGGAATCGGCGCGCGATGCTGTCATACAAAGAAATCCGGATCCGGGAAGAGTCCTTGGCCAGAGATAAGCGAATATGTTGGATCCTGGTCCCGTTTAAGGTGATTGAATCCAGATGCTGATATGGAGAGAAGGTCAAGGTTGTGAAAGGTATGTAGTGATGCGTCCTAAATGACGTTGGAGTCACAGAGCTTCTAGTGCGTGGATGGTACCCTGTAACTGTCACCTCGTTACGGGCCTCTGACTCAAAGCATTAAGTTAGGTAGATGGGTTCTATGGAGCAAGCTATGTAGGTACCCAATCTACCTACCCACCTATCATTGGTCTCTGGTGTATGTATGTAATCCCGCATTGAGGAAGTATTCGTACCCGCAATTCCTCGAGTACCTTCAGCGCACACCTCACTCTGCACTAGAGTTGATGTACCTCGGTTGGAACCTAATCCGCCTGAACCACTGGGGGTAATGCGGGACGTGACGCTGAAAGCAGTGCTAAAACTACATCTGTATGTACTATGGTCAACTGCCTACCTCTAGTGCTAGCACTGAAAGCATGTACCTATTGTGTCAGCAGGTGCTCAGATAGGTAGTAGTACCTACAGTACCTCAACGCTAGAATGGGCTGCCAATCAGAAACGGCCCGGCAAAGGTACTCCGGTGCTAGGCCGACAACACCTCGCATCAGCACGGGCGGGCCAGGGCTGCTTGCAGCTGCATACGAATCCAAGAGCTGTCGAACGGGAACGCCAGAAACGCCGCTGGTGACACCGCAGACGAACGACAAATAGCGACTTTATCATCTCAACAAACGTGTTCGGGGACAGTTTGCGCAGTAGATAGTTGACGAATCGACACCATATCGCACAGCTAGCCGCATGATTTTGCTGTGACCGCGACCACGAATTCTCCACCACCCGATCTATCCTCAATTCACCCCAGCTTCCGCTGTTCGCACCTCTTAAGGATGTCTCTCTCTGACTCCTTCGCCATACCCGACGCGCCGTCGGATGTAGACGAGATAAGCTCCCTACCGTCGACCTCCTCCGATTCCTATGACTCCGACGATGAAGACTTCGACGCCCAGCGCGAATGGGAGCGGAGTATAGAGCAACTGCAGCTGCTCCTCACCATGATACTAGTACCCTTTGCCGGAAAGTACTTGGGCAGGAAATTTGCATATTGGAGTATGACACCAGTTCCGCTGAGAACTTCTCTACACTGTCTATTCTGCTTTACTAACGCGATTTGTTTTCTTCTCACCACAGGCTGGGCGAGATACATGGAATGGAACCACGGCGTAGAAATAAGGTGGACGAACAAGAAGGCTTTCAAGGCTGCTGGTGCCATTGAGGCTGCGGCCTCATTATGAGGACCCCGAGCGAATATACCCTTAGCTTCGACCCAAGCCTAGTCGGCACCCGTGTCCGATAACCGTATCCCTTCTGTTGCTGGCATGACATCATAGGGATGTTTACAGGAAAGGCAGCACCGATTGTGCTGAACAGCCGTTATGTTTCTTGCTCATAACCGTTATTGAACGAGGTCTTCTCGTATAGAGAAAGATTCTGGGCATACTTGTCTAATCTCAGTGGGTTCCTCACGATTTATCCCGTCTTGTAATTCCCTTCAACGGCTTGGAGGAGTACAAAGGGTGCCTCACTTAAGACGGTATCACTACAAAGCGTTAATACACATAAGAATAAATCCAATGAGACAACTGTATTGGCTTGTGAGAAGCATTTGTCAAAACAGAGCCATCATTGCTGATCTAGCATTTTGTCTGAATAGAGCAACTGCAGCTATGGAGAAAGTGCAATGTACCTTTTCACGCAGACTTCTTTGGCATTTGCACAATAGATCAAAGGCATTTAGAAGCAAATCTCTATAATATTCCTTCTCCCCATCCTGGGGACATATTCCACCTAGACTTCCTGCAAACTGGCCTGCTAGAGGTAAGGAAATACTGCTACCGCCCCCGTTCGGGATGAAATAATTTCATCAAATGGTTCGAGGCTGTGAGGTTGGCATAACCCAATCTGCGAGAGAAAACCAACTGTGTTAGCTTCCTGTAGTGTCAATTCACACCTTTCATATTCCGTCGTTTTGGATTGCTGCTCTGATTTGTCTTGGTGGGTTACTTACCGGTGTAGGTTCTGGTCCAGGTCGAAGGATATATGGTGACCCCAGAAAAGGTCGCTTCACGGTCAGGGATTGTATATGTCACCGTTTCCACCTCAGGGGTGAGGGCTAGGGCACTCCACACTACTCCAGTAGGAGTACCATCGAGTTAGTCACGATTTATAACATAGAGTAGATCGAAGAGCAAACGCAGCATCCTCTCGCAGGTAAAGAGTCAGCTATTGGGTAACTCACGAGTCACAGTTGCGTCAATATCGATTGTTTCAGTGAATGTGTCAGTAGATCCAAGCCACAACTCGGTGAGTGTTCTAACCTCAGTGTAGGTAGAATATGGGATATACACTTCGGTGGTGAAGGGAAATGGGCTGATGTCGGCAGGCTCGTGTAAGGCAGCCGTGGGAGTTGCAATGATCTCCCGGAAAATATTAGTGTCTTCCCATTCTTTGTGTTGGACATTTGATTAGCAACAGTATATATTTCATATCTTACGCATGAGGGGAAAGAAACCGAAAGGACTAACCAGTATCGTATTTAGTCCAGGTGTATGTCGTCCAGGGATAAGAGATTGTTCCTGTAGTTAAGAAGGTACTGATTGGGGTCCAGAACTTGGTGTCAAAACTAACAGAATCGGGATTGGTAGTTGTGGCCGGAGTATCACGCCTTGTAACTACATCAACGTGAGCAACTGTACCTCCAATCTTTGATGTCCATCTTCAGAGTAGCTGGATATAAGAAAACAAGTGAAGAAAGAGCAACAAAGCCCCAAGATGCATGCATACCTGTCACAGGAATGGGATTCAAAGGGGTGATGGTTTCGTCAACTTGAGTGATAGTCCAGGTTCCTCCAGGCCAAGTAACCGTCTCAGTAGCTGCAGAGAGTGTAGCAGTGAATGGCTCAAGGCTCCATTCTGTAACTGTAGTTTTGGGTGTCCAAATGGAAGATCGGATACTAGTAGAAAGCGTGGTAGCTGACTCCACAGTATTGTCGCTTTGATAGGACGACTTGACAGATGTGATAAAGCCACTCAAAGTACTCTTGATAGTGGTGTTATCCAGACAAGATGTAACGGTGAATCCAGTACTAGTCTGACCGAGAACATGGCCATCGTTGATGGTCGATCCGGTAGCCAAGGTAATCAAGGCAAACAACGCAAGGGTGAAGAGAAACTCCATTAGTAATGAATGCCTTGGTCAGGACCTGTTGACTTGCGAAGAATTGTGTGTGCCGAGGGTTGAGATATGTGCTCTATGCGATGTTATAGGATGAGTGGAGGATGGAAGATGAACCAAGCGACAACGCCGTCCAAATTGGTCAGTAGTAATGGAGTTAGTTCTGAGGACAGAATTGGTAAACGCGGTGATTTGGGCCAGATGTTGTGATGGTTTTGGTTCATACCTTGACTCAATGTCTTAGGGTTATATTCACTATCATTATTCAGAGAATCGCCCCATCTGTCAAGCTGAGATAGAGATTGTTTGGCAAGAGCGATTGAACAGCCACATTCAGTAACTGGAGCTTGGGAGTAATGAGATGGTAATAAAACAGTTTTTTCAGAGAATGTACAACTACATTTTGTAAAATAGCACACCCCAGTATTCCGTATAGATTATCATGAGACGCATATCGTAATATTATCAGGCACATGTCTTCCTTTAGAAGGACAAGATGTGTATTATATTTGCAAGGGTCTTCCTTCCATTGGAGAATTTGACTGTGAAAGGAGCATGAGATGTTACTGAATTTGAGATCATGATCCAAAATGTCATCAAAGGTGGTAGAGCTTAGGGTAAAATACCTCTTGGTAACAGGGCAACGATGGTGATGAGATATCAAATGTTAAATCTACTACGATGACAAGTCTATTTCACCCAGATCAGATCCTCAAACAATGAAACAAATTGTAAAGAAGGTTGCGCTCATGACGGAACGTCAATTTTCCGACCATGTCCATCTCACATCATATCGTTAATGCTATGAATTTTCAATATATCCTCAGAAGAGACTGCATGGCTTTCCTTCTAGGCGGGCTACAAAATACGAACAGACATCACGAAGAACATATTTACACCTATTTTGAACTCCTTAGAGCGGCCATGCATACAAGTTTTGGGTTACCAAATGCCAATTGCTTACAATAGCCTTTAACTTGGTATTTGCGTTGCTCCAGGGCTATGCTCATACATCCAAACACTTCCAAGTGCATGAGCCTTTTATATTGTTGAGGCCAAAATTCTTCCTTTTAGCAAAGACGTACCGTTGAAACAACAGCTTGCATGCACTTCGGCTTAGTCCTCAAGAGGTGTACTATGTAGCATGTAGCAGGATCCGTAGCCGAACTGGTTGTATATAGGATGACTTGGTGATGTGTAGAACTCAAAGCGATTGATCCAAAAACACTGTTTAACATTGAATTGGGTTGCCATTTTCTTATTAAGAAAGGTTTCACGAATGGGCTTCTATGCTTGAAAATCACTTATGCATTAGCCATAATCTGATAACATTAGAAATTAAGGTAATGTTCGGAGGAGTACGACATAGGACTTTCTCCTCAAATCCTTGTACGTGCTAGTGGAACGGGTATAATGAGCCAACTACGAAATAAACAGCCATAAAGATAACGATCCCACTTTATGGTACCCTTTCCCCTTTTAATAGACTTCTGTACTCGCCTTAATGTATGATAATGCCTTCTAGACCCGAGCGCTACCCGTGGCTGTATCATCATAATCCCAATCAATCTAATAGTGAAGTGGTCTTCCGCTGTCGGGATGTTAATATTGCTGCAGAGGGGGAGGATGAAAGATATGGCGTGGTCATTTCTAGCACTCCGAGGCAACGTTTCAGCAGCCGATGGGTAGGAATTGTCCATGAGAGCAACTCAGTGGAACTGCAAAGTCGAGATGGGTGTGTCTCCATGCCTGGGCCAGCAAGAAATCAACGGCAAAAAGAATATTTTCTGTTTCCCCGTACTGCACCACCACGGTTTGGTCAAGTTTGCTCGAGCGCAACATTGCTGAACTTGCGATAGTGTACGTTCATTTCGCTTGCGCAGAGTATATTAACTTCCCCCCCTGTGTTTTTGTCGACTCATAGCTGTGTAAATTAATGCTAAGAGCCTCAGATTGTTAGCGGTGTCTGAAGAAGAATGCTCCCCTGGAATTTGGTGCTCTAGAAACTGGTTGGTCGACGGGTTTCCAATGCCAAGCTACTCCATCACGATCTCGTAATATGTTCTTACGTCTCAGCCAATCCCAACGCGGATCTCGTCCCATGCGATCTGCATTCTATATCCCATTTATTATTGCCAACCTTTATTGATCAGGGACTTCCATTCTACCTGGGCTTCTGGCAGTCCATATGTCGAACTGGTCGGGTCGTGTGGGGTTTCCGCCCACACATCGGGACTTCCATTCCAACGGCGCCGAACGCCCGAAACGGCAAGCTGTTTGGATCCCTGTTCCGGCCCCACCACGGCATGGGACAGAAAGGGCAGTTAGCCATGGCAGGACGAGCTTGCTATAGGCTTCTGGCCAGACAAGCTTTTGCCAAGACCTGCCTCATACCTATACGTCGATCACTCTGGCCCTGGATCTGTCTAGGGATACCTGAAGGGGTTTTGGTGAGCGCTGCCATGGTTGACCTGCCCCTGGTGTTAGCCCTGGATCACAAGTGGGAAGGGAGTCGGAATGTGGCGCTCTCATTGTCCGCAAAGGCCATTCTTCCCTGTGCAAGTGCTCATTCGTCAGTGCCATTCCAAAGGCCCGAATTCTCTGTGTTTGCAATTCGGTAACCATCAGGCTTTGGTTGCTATTTCCCCTGCTTATCCTATAGTTAGAACATGCGGAAGGTCAGAGTCTTACACACGCGTTCCCTCACGCGGCCTCAATTACAAGATCTGTCCAAGTCGGAAAATCCTTCTAGATTTGAGAACTACCGATACCCGAAGTATTCTCCATACCATACCTGGTTCCTGGTTCCTGCATCTTTTTGTGTATTTTGTACCGCTCTTCGGACGGTCCGCCGGGTTTTCCATATACGCCGCACTTTACCATTGTCCCGTCTCCGGCTCATTGCAAGGAGAAGAAATTTTAGTGCCCATATGAGTGCTCGCATAGTAGCAACAGTCCCTCAGATTGCGTGAGCATGAGACGATCGATATTTTTGAGCGCAGCTTTGCTGTTGCTCGAATCCGCTGCAGCAACCAAAAATGTCGTCTTGGAATCATTGAGCCAGGTTCCCTCGGGCTGGAGGAGGGTTGCCGAAGCCGACCCTTCGAAAATGATCCGTTTTCGAGTGGCTTTGGAACAACCAAATGTCTCCAATGGAGAATTCGAGCGTGTACTTTACGGGATTTCCAACCCGCAACATCCATTATATGGCAAACATCTCACCCGGGAAGAGGCAAAGGCACTAGTGCAGCCGAGCAAGGAATCCACCGATGCGGTTATATCCTGGCTCGAGTCTGCAGGTATCGCCAGTACAGATATCGAAGACGCTGGCGATTGGGTGAATTTCCGCACCACAGTGGGAAAAGCTGGACGGTTGTTGGAAGCGGACTTTGCGGTATACCGGCAGAATGGGACCAATAGTGAAAAGATTCGAACGTTGAAGTAAGCTCAAAACTCAAGCATCGAACTCAAGGGAGATATTGACCGTGGGTTACAGGTACTCCATCCCAAAGAATATCGAGGAGCACATTACCATGATCCAACCGACCACTATTTTTGGTAACATGGAGAGACACAAAAGCCAGGTCTTTTCAGTCGAGGACACGCCGGCGTACGTCGATGACGCCCAAGCTGCTACGAATTTGACCTTCAAGGAGCTCTGCAGCTACTATACGAACCCACTGTGCTTGAGAATCCTATATGAAATTGAGGGCCATTTTTCGAATCCGAATGTTGACACAATAGTTGGCGTTGGTGGCTTCCTCGAGGTGTGTAATGGATTGAGTTAACTTGACGAACTGGTTCACTAACAAAGTTTGCAGGAATATGCCAAATATGAATCGTTGGATACATTTCTCAATCGCTATGCCCCTTACGCCGCCAAGCAAAACTTCACCACCGTCCTGGTCAACGGCGGCTTGAACCTGCAGAATGATACCGCGGACGACGACGTCGAAGCGAACCTGGATATACAGTACATCTCTGCATTGAGCTTCGACACTAATATTAATTTCTATTCTGTTGGCGGACGCGGGCCACTGCAACCCGATCTTGAGTATGTCTGAGCTTGATGCACCAGAAACTGGAATTTTGACTCTAATCCTTTTGTTTAGTGAACCGAGTGCTGATGCTGTATGTCCACATCACCATTACATGCTGATGAAATCGATCCTGGCTGACAGATCGATTATCCTCTAGAATACTGATGAGCCCTACCTTGAATATGTTGAATACTTGCTGAATCTTACTGATGCCGAGCTTCCCACCACTCTCAGCACATCGTATGGCGACAATGAACGCGAAATACCAATCGCCTATGCTCAGAAAGTATGTACCATGTTCGGACAGTTGGGTGCGCGAGGTGTATCTATCATTTTCAGCTCGGGAGAGTAAGTATAATGCCTTTCTAGAAGCAGCTACACAATCAGTGACAGTGGACTGACTGTCCTCCTAGTTCGGGTCCTGGAGGTGCGTGCGAGACGAATGATGGCACCCAAACACCACGTTTCACCCCTACGTTCCCTGGAGCCTGCCCATACATCACGTCTGTCGGCGGGACCGTCGAGGTCCAGCCCGAGCAGGCGGCATACTTCAGCTCAGGGGGGTTCAGCGACTACTTCCCCCGGCCCTCTTACCAGGACGATGCCGTGACCGCCTACCTGGCCAAGATCGGCGACACCTTCTCCCAATACTACAACGCCTCGGGCCGGGGGTTCCCAGACGTATCGGCGCAGAGCAATGGCTTCCAGGTGATCACCGAGGGCGGCGTGCAGTCCGTGGCGGGCACCTCGGCGGCGGCGCCGACCTTCGCCTCCGTCATCGCCCTCATTAACAACGAGCTCATCGGGCTGGGCAAGAGCCCCCTGGGCTTCCTGAACCCCTGGCTCTACTCCGCGGCTCTAACTGGCGGCGGTTTGACCGACATCACGGTCGGCGGCAGCCTCGGCTGCGGCGCCACCAGCTCCAACTCGGGCCTCCCGACACCAAGAATCCAGGGAGCCGGGTGGAACGCGACCGACGGCTGGGATCCCGTCACGGGTCTGGGCACGCCGCTATTCAAGGCGCTGCTCGCTGCTGCTCAAACATGAGAGCTCCTAACATGAGAGAAAGGTGGGTTTGGACTATAGACTTTTGGCGTATCGGTCATTTGCATTGTAATGAGTGGGGGCTACGACCATTCACTTTTCAACTTCGTGTTTAAATTGGAAATACTGGTGTTTCTCGCCAAGCGTAACCTTTTAATACCCTTTTAGATTCAGGACAGAAGACCGGGCTATCTTTTGATCAAATATAACGCATGTTATGTCATTGCATTTCAGTAGAACTGCCCTTATTTTGAAGTGGTTTTGAAATGTCCATTTAATTTTCCAGTTTCCAACCGCGTACATCGGGTCCATATAATACATAGATTTTCCCCTAGTGGCGAATATCGTGTCTATTCTATGTTACAAAGTAATTATTCTACAGTTTTAGTACATAATTTGGGATGACAAATGTGTACGTCACCTCACCAAAGTTGAGAATCGTCCTTAATCGTTGTAGCTTCATCAACGTGGATTGCGTCCTCAATCTCAAAGCCCTGAGATTTCTTCAGAAACGCTGATGCAAGAATACCTGTTGCCACGCTGACATTCAGACTATCAACAGTGCGCAGGAGTCCAGGCTGGCCGGGGATGGACACCTCGTAATCCGCTGCCCGTCGCACTGGTTTCCCAAGTCCTTCTCCTTCACTGCCCACGACGAGGATGGAAGGTTGGGTAGCAAGCGGGTCGTACGATTCTATACGATCGATAGTCAAGTGAGAATTTCCTTTGGAGCGCGGACCAGCAGGAACGGCCGCGTAGACGGTCCACCCAGCTTCCTTGGATTGCTGGATAAATTCTAGTGTCGAGGGCACGGAGTAGAGCGGAAGAACCTCAGACGCCCCCGCAGATGCCTTCAACGCGACCGGTGTGAGCGTTGCCGAGTTCGTTTTGGAGATGGCAACGCCAGTAACGCCGAGAAAGGCTGCTGTCCGCAGGATAGCTCCAAGATTGCCGGGGTCGAGGATGCCTTCAAGAAGGAGAATGAATGGCTTTCGACCAGCTCTCATTGGGCGGTAAGGGATGAAATCTGTGGTGCCGTTGATAGCAACCTCTTCAATAGACTGGTGCGCGACTTGTACGCCAAAGCCGGATTTGGCAGTGTCCTCTGATAATGGCCCCAGGCTTCTGAGGGGCAGTTGCGGGAGCGGAGAAGCCTCGAGTATGCACCCATTATGCGGGCGACCACCGCTCATCTTGTCTAACATGCGCAGGCCATCTTGATCCATAACTTTTTCAACCATCACCTGCTTCTCCTTGGCTACTTTCTCCAAGTGGACGTCTTGCGTCAACTTGCGACGATCTTCACCAGCGTATATGTACAGCCGATAAAGCTTCCTCCGTGAATCCTTAAGCGCAGCTTCAACCACAGAGCGTCCATAGAGAAACTGTGATGCAGCTGTGGTATGGTGGATTCGAACTGGCATATCATCTCTCCGCGCTGGCTTGTCTTGCGAAAACTGATCATCATCCACAAGTGGTTTGTTCAATTGCGGTGGTGCTCGCAGCTCTCGCTGGGGTGCATGGGTAAACTCCCGACTGGGTGTTCTGTCTGCGGTTCTGGTCGCAATTCTAGAAGTTCGGGAGTGGGAATCATTTCTAGACGGGCGGGAGTGAGATTCCTTTCTGAACGGCCGGGAGTTGACTCTATCTCGGAATCCCGTAGACCGGCCGACGTCTGGACGTCTAGCCCTCTTCGTTGAGGCGTCATCAAACCTGTCGGCAAACTTCCCCTCAAATTTATCTTCGAAACTCTGCACAGCTGGTTTCTTCTGGTGAGAAATACTGCCTCGTTCATCTCGTTCACGGGATAATTTCTGCGAGTTCCGATCATGTATCTTGGTGGTCAACTCCTCCATCTGTTGGCGTAATGCACCATGTTTGGCCTGGTACACAAAGCTTTTCTTTCCAAATTTCTCATCAGGGTCATGAAACCTAAGTTTCCTTGACTTTGGTTGTGGCCCATCATCGGTAATATCCTTCTTTCCCTTCCTAATGGTGAAGTTGGTAGGCGTCCACTGAGGATCGCGTCGTTGACGGGACGTAAGATCCTTCGACCGACCAGACCCTGTGGTCTTCAGGGCTCCAGGCTTAAAACCTTGAGGTCGAGACTTTTCCGAATCACGAAGGCCTCGGTGGATGGCAGATAGAGAGGAGTATCGTACACTCGGAACACAGCCATTGCCCCTAACGCTGCTCCGCGAAAGTTGAAATCCGTTGTGCCTGCATTGAAAGCACAAAGAGGTAAGAGGTCTCATCTCATATTTATAGCAGCTGCTAGTTGTCTCTCTTATGAGATTTGATAAAGAGCGAACGCGATATATGCTACAACTCCACGAGGAGGTGAGGGGAGGAAAAGGAATGTAACAAGTTAAATTATTTGGCTGTACTGTAACTCAATGCTATGCGATTGCCACAGAATTTTTTCATACGTTTCCTGTTATCAGCATCTTAGCACAGGGTGATAACAGCGCCTATCGTCTTATCTTAGCGCAGCCAAGTACTGTATGTACCTATGCTCGCGTCATAGCTCCTCAGGGTCCGAGGAGCTGTTCTTATCGGGTTATCGTACAGGCGCGTGTCAAAAATTAATGGACGTGTGAATGGGGTTTAGTCACTTCGCGTGTATTCGTGTCCAACTTACTAGAGAGGCGAATACTTCTCATCCCATTGATGGCAGAATCAAATCCACGCTCCCCAAAGCCTAATATCATATCTCTCTCAGCAGCTAATACGATTAGTACTTGCGATGAAGGTTTTAAACTCTGCCTGGTGCTGAATTACCTGGTAACTATCCGTTTTTCTTGCTAACGAGGACTACTTTCTAGTACCTGTGACCCCACATAGACACACGATGCTCAACATAGCGATGCGCAATCCTGAACAATTGTACACATGCTAGCCAGAGTTGCTAGCAGCATGGTTTCGTTATGGATGCAGATATGGCTGGACGATCTGTCGTGGAAGACAGCTCTTCCCGGGATGATCCCGACCATGACACGCTCATGGTCCCAGGTATAAACGAGGACCTGGAGACTAGTCGACGCCAGAGCCATGACAGTTCAGCTATTCATGGCGCGAAATCAATGGACGGGCACAGCCCGGAGGGAGTGGTGAATAAAATTGATCTGAATAAGGACGAATACTACAACGATGACGATAGAACCCACCAAATATCCGAGCCATTTGCCGCTATACCACCCTCTCAACCTTCCCTTACACAACCACAGAACCAAATATACTCGATCGAAGTACAACTCAGCCCGCCACCCAACCCTGACTTGTACCAACGACTGCCACCGAGCTGGGAAGTCGAAAAGATACTTGAAGAGATTGTCACTGACGAGAATACATGGTTCAGTGTTGAGTTTGATGATGGTCGTATTGATCAGGTAAGTGCTATTTCTGAATCGCTGTCAGCTCCCTGCCCTACCTGCGCTTTGTACTATCCACCGTGTACTCATCAATTGTCTTGCCCTTCTCATGCATAATATTCATGAGTATGGCAGTCTTTCCCGATCCACCACCCGATGCTGTAGCAGCTTTCCAAGGCTTAAGCAGTTTCAGCTTCAAGTTTATTCCTATCCTCAGAGAACCCTTGCCCACTATTTCCTTCATTCCTCTTCCGCACATTCACCATACCGTATCGTCCACATGTCTTTGTAACTGCACATAATCCGTCACTGCTTCCCAGTCTTGTATTGCAAAGTTTGAACTTCCTCGCCTGCATTAGCTATACAAGGCATTAAGTGCTGCCAAATCTGCGACATACCTCTATTTGAGCCCCGAGTGCTGGCATTGGCAACTCTGGTTGGCAGGCACGAGATCTGTAGCATCTCTAAGCTATTGCGGGTTGTGGTCTTCTATCTACACTGCAGGCATTGCTGAGTAGCATATATAGTGTCCCTTGACCATCACCTTTGTCTGTCAACTGCTCATCCCTATCTCACGTCTGCACCCAGTGGGGGTGGTGGCGCTTTTGAAGATACACCAATACTATAATCGGTCTACAGCTCATCATTATCATGGTTTGGTCTTTTTATGGCCGTTGCTTTTATGAAAACCGTTGCCGTTTTCTAATCATCCATCACAGGTGTCTATGGATGATCTACTTACCTTTGATAACGGCAAAAAAGCTTTAAGAAGATTTCGCAATACACAGATTTCATCTACAGAGCAAGAGCCAATGTCCCACATTAGAATCAAGCGCCCATACTCTGGGGATTCTGGATCTTCGGAAGTTGGTACCTCCCCAAGCTCCTCAAAGCGGGCTGTGGCAATTATTCCTCTTCGTCGAAGCAAAAGACAAAAGACTCCTTCACGCCAAAATTCCGTGGATCATCAATACTACCATGAAGAACTGGAGTATTTTGATCCCTCTGAGGACGATGAAGGTGAAGGCAATGACGAGCCAGACGAAGCAGGTAATCAACACAATAGAGGTTTTCCCACCCAGAAACAGCAGCCTCGTCCTAGTAGGAGAGTAACACGGCTGCGGAATGTTGTCGCGAAAAGCTACAAGCCTCCACAATACTCGGACGATGAACTAGCCGAGTCTGAGGACGGCGATAGTTTCTCCTTTGTCACCTCGGACCTTGTGTCTGTGCAGGCGTCCGCCCATAAGAGAAAAGCCAGAGGTAGGCCCAGGCGAAGAGTTCCTTCTAGCAATGATCGTGATTCATCCATCGAATTTAAGTCGAGCACTCGCAAGTCAACACGAACAACGACGACCCAGACTTATGCCGTGCCAGATATTGATGATGACTTCGAACTGGTGGATGAAAAGAGCAATAACATGCCCAAGTATACCTCTGTTAAAGAGATCTTTCAACCATTGCCCAAGAGCTCGGAATTTGGAAAGATGCACTCTCAAGTGTGTGAAACGTGCCAAGCAGGGGCCTCTGCTGGCAAAGGTGCGCTCGTCTGCTGCCAGGGTTGTTCGTACGCATACCATAAAGTATGTCTTGGTCAACGATCTGCCAGAGAACATAGGGTGACCAAGATTGGATCTGATAACTTTGTTCTCCAATGTCGGGTTTGCATTGGAATATATCGAAAGAAGGATCACCTTGCACCTGATCCGGCCATATGCCAGACATGCAAGCTGGATAATGCTTCGTGCCGCGAATTCTCCCCAAAGTTAACACCAAAAGCAGAAGAAAAGTTAAGAGCTGATAACGGTGGCGAGGATCCTGTCACAGAAATTAGTTCTGAACTGGTCCACAATGCAGCCACCTTGCTATTCCGATGCACCTCCTGCAGGCGAGGTTTCCATTTTGAACATTTGCCGCCTCTATCTGAAGATAACGAAACCTCGGATGACCTCCGCGCGCAACGTTTAATGGAGTGCACTTCAGCAGGTTGGCGCTGCAAAGACTGCGTGAATGCGAGCAACAGGATACAATCACTCGTCGCCTGGCGCCCTGTCAATCTGGGTTCATACGTAACCGGCACTGCTAACCTCGATACCCCAGAGGATGACAAAGAGTATCTGGTCAAATGGGAGAGTCGTTCTCACTTCCATAACACATGGATGCCTGGTGCATGGATATTTGGTACCGCTGCTGCTGCAATGCGCTCAGCATTTCATAGACGTGACGATACCAGGTTACCTAAGATGACAGCTGAAGATGCTGTGGAAGAGGAGTGGTTGCTTGCTGACGTTTTCCTTGCGGTTCGGTATCGCCACAATATTGCGGTAACGAGTAAAGCGAAGGACCTAGCACGTTGGTCTGACGTGAAGGAAGTCTTCGTTAAATTCCAGGGTCTCAACTATACGGAATCCGTCTGGGACTGCCCACCCTCAAGGGACTCTGGTGCTGCCTGGGCTGCCTTTATGGCCGCATACGAGGAGTACGTCAACGGCGTTCACTTCAACCAGGTTTCTGAGCACAAGATGTCGGAACGTGTGAGGCGGTTTCGGTCTCTAGATTTTGACACCAACTGCGAGCTCACGACACAGCCTGAAGGCCTGAAACATGGCAAACTTATGAAATATCAGTTGGAGGGAGTAAACTGGATACTATACAATTTCCACAAGGAGCAGAATGTCATCCTCGCTGATGAGATGGGTCTCGGCAAAACAGTTCAGGTAGTTGCCTTGATAACCACGCTTGTTCAAGATAGCCCGAGATGCTGGCCGTTCCTGATCGTCGTGCCCAGCTCTACGTGTCCCAATTGGCGCCGAGAGCTGAAGCGCTGGGCACCCGATCTACGCGTAGTCACCTACTATGGTGGTAAAGGTGCTCAGGATCTTGCCTACAGACACGAGTTGTTTCCGGATGGTGTTAAAGCAGGCATGAAAGCTCACATTGTGATTGCATCGTACGAGTCAGCGTTGGATATCAAGTCAACTTTTCGATCTGTAAAATGGACTGGTCTCATCGTTGACGAGGGCCAGAGACTCAAGAATGACTCTAGTCTTCTCTATCTTGCTTTGCGAGAGATGGATATTCCCTTCCGGTTGCTTCTTACTGGTGAGAACCCATTTTCCTGAATGTTGAGGAAAGTCGTGTGCTGACATTAATGGACCTAGGTACCCCCTTGCAGAACAACAAGCGAGAGCTGTTCAATCTACTGCAGTTTGTTGACTCCTCTCTTGATGCCGCCGAACTAGATGCAAGATACGAGGAGCTCTCAAAGGAGAATATCCGCGAACTCCACAAGCTTATCAGACCTTACTTTCTACGAAGGACAAAGGCCCAAGTGTTAAAATTTCTCCCACCTATGGCTCAAATTATTGTGCCTGTCACTATGACATTCCTGCAGGAGAAACTTTCTAAATCCATCATCGCCAAGAATCCGGAGCTCATCAAAGCCATTGTGTCCAAGGGCAAGATCAAAGCAGGTGAGCGCAAAGGCTTAAACAATATCCTGATGGAGCTCAGGCGTTGCCTGTGCCATCCATTTCTCTTCAGCGAAAGTGTCGAGGATAGGACAATCACGGACCATTCAAAGATGCACCAGAACTTGGTCGAGGCGTCTGGAAAACTTATGCTGCTGAGTATCATGCTTCCTCAGTTAAAGCAAAGAGGACATCGTGTCTTGATATTCAGTCAATTCCTCCTGAGCCTAACAATAATTGAGGATTTCCTCACTGGCCTCGGTTTTCAGCATGCTCGGATTGACGGCCAGTTATCTGCTTTAGAGAAGCAAAAGCGGATTGACGCCTTCAATGCGCCAGATTCACCCCTTTTTGCCATGCTTCTCTCCACGCGCGCTGGTGGTGTCGGCATCAATTTAGCGACTGCCGATACTGTCATCATCTATGATCCTGATTTCAACCCCCACCAGGATATCCAAGCCCTCTCCCGGGCACACCGTATTGGCCAGAAAGACAAGGTACTCTGCTTTCAACTAATGACGAAGGACACTGTAGAGGAGAAAATCATGCAAATAGGACGGAAAAAGATGGCGCTGGACCATGCTCTCATCGAGAGTATGGAATCGTCGGAAGACACTGGCGACGACCTGGAATCTATCTTGAAGCACGGGGCTGGAGCCCTCTTTAACGACGACGTCCGCAACAGGATCACCTACGACGAAGAATCAGTTGCTAAATTACTTGACCGCAGTCAGATAGAGACCACTAACACCGGAGAGGACGAGTCAGCAGAATCACAGTTCTCCTTTGCTCGTGTCTGGCAAAATGCCACAAACACGCTGGCTGAAAATCTGGATTCTGGTGCCGAAGAAGATGATAAATCATCCGATAAAAATGTATGGGAGAACATCTTGAAGCTCCGACAAGAAGAGCATGAGAGGGAGGCCGCTGCGAATCAGCAGCAGTATGGCCGGGGTGCTCGTCGTCGAAACCAGGTGAGGAGCTCCGGCTCTTACATTTACATCCTTACCACCAAGCATAGCTCTGGTTTTACTAACAATATAATAGAAGGATGTCCGTTATGATGGCGTAGGTGCATACATAGAAGGCGTTAATGACGACGACCTAACTGAACTACAGCAACGGGATATCGACGATTCTGATAACGATCCCACGGTGAAGGACGATTACATTGGTATTGAAGAGGATGACAGCGAGGGTTACTCTGAATCACTGGCAAAGGGTAATTCTCCCAAAGGTGCGAAGCGTGCGGCCCCGACAAGTCCTCCACAGGGCTCTCCTAGTAAAAAGAAAAAACAAGTTGACAAAGCTACAAGCTCTAGATCGGGACCACCAACTCCCTCCACCAGAGCCACAGCCACATCCTCGGAAAACAAGAGGCAGGCCGCGCAGGGCTCAGGTGGGGGAACCAAAAAACCCGAACGCCATGCGGCAGAAACTCTCAGCGTCACAACAACAACTATATCAGCTCGAAGGATCGACGGTGCATAAGAAGAAAGAGACCCCGGTCCCAGTTCCAATGATGTCGGGGCAGAGCCGGCTAGCTCAACCCCATCCAGACTCATCACAGAGGCAGCAGCCAACAGTGAACCCGTCAGCGTACAATCCGGTAAACAATACGACCTTCGCGCATCACCACCCCGGTGGCTACATGAACACAACCCATCATTGGTACACCACTCCAGCACAATATGCTTCAGGGCTAGAGGGTGCGGTCGCACCTAATGGACATATACATGGCCAATATCAAGCACAACTGGTGAACCTAACCAGAGTTTCTCCACCAAACGCAGTTCTTCCCAATGCGTCAGCTCACAAGCCTAACTCAGCGCAGGTAATTAACTCCTTAGGCACACTTCCTTCAGGCCTTCCACCCAGGATGGACTTTTCAAAGCATTGCATCGTTTGTAGTGACAGGCATCCTTCCTTATCCTGCGTGAATTTCAACTCGGAAATCTCCATACGAATAGCACTAGACTTGATCCGAACATCACGATCTAATCCCACGGCCATCAATGGGGTCAAAATGGCTCTCTACAATAGACTTCATCAATTCACCAGTCTACCTCGGCAGTAACCAACCAATTGTTGCCTAGAACATGAGTATAATTGGAAGATCTCCTGGCTCGACTCTGCTTCTACCTAGCCTAGACTACTTGCCTTTGCTGTGGGCTGCGCTCAATATTATGGACTTGCTCAGGTAGACAGTTCGTTGTGACTTGGCTTGGAGAGTCGCTTTAGCAAGGCTTGCAGGAAATGGCCAAACTAGTACCCCAAGTAGCTCAATAGGAATAGACAGCTTCAATTACCTGGTGACTATGCACCTCATGTTCTAGTGCAGCACGTGCACCTGGTGATTGCACCACCCCAAGCTGCTGCAGAAGAGTGAACATACACAAGCGTTTGTCACGTGGAATATGCTGGGGACATATGCCGGTAGCCGCACTGAACGCATCTAACCTTAATTAATGTGGCCAGGCCAGGCAAACGATCGTGATAACAAGCTGGCTTCTCTGAGTAGCTTGTTGGCAAGATAGATATTCCTAGCGGGTAGTGCTCCGCTGGCCGGAGAGAGTGTTCTGCACATCCAGTTCTCGTCACGTCTCTTGTCTCTCGTAACCAGCATAGTGAGGCCTCTTATTGCTCGGGTTAATTGGATACGGTTCTTGCAGGTTCTCGTCTTCTTTCAGTCAAGGAAGTATCCGCAGTGGTTGAATGTTGGTTGGGGGCACGGCTCGCTTCCCACTATAATCCAAGGCCTCTGCGTCCTCCGTTTGTTCCTTTCACTTACACCCTACACTCTTCTTATGTCAGAGGCAAAAAGTCATCTTGCTAGTACTGCCACCACACATACCATCGCCTGCAAGTCCCAAAAAGGTGAACTGCAACAGGCCTCTCGTCTCTCTATCTCCCTCTCTCTCTTCCAAGCTTCGCTATGGGATCACCAGCGCCACTGCCCACCGACACTTCAACAGTCACCTCGCCTTCTGGGACCTCCTTCTCTTCTGAAATCTCCCGCACATCCACGCGAGCCACATCGCCAGTCAACGCCTCCTACCGATCATCTCCTCGTCTCAGTTTTCATTATCTGACACCTTCTCACCAAAATATAGAGTCTCCTGCAAGCGGCGTGTCCTCTCACAGCTCCTTGAGCATGGATCAGAACACATTCCAGCCAGCCAACATAGACCGGGGTATTCTAGTTAGGGACAACTCCATCACCGGTGGCTTTACTCCACAGATGTCTAGAATGCAGATGCAACAAATCCAAACCCCCAGGACGGTTCCACCACCCTCAGGGCCACAGATCCCGCGCAGTCTAGATGCCTCCAACTGGCGAACTCATGCTGTAGAGGGGAACTCGTGCAACTCCGAGGAACCTGTTGGCCACCCCTCAACTCTCAGCGCGGTCCCTAACAGACTCATTAAGCAACTTCAAGAATCGAGCCTTGTGCCAAGTACCAATGTGGGACACTTACCTGTCGCACAGGTCGATTCCAGCTACGCGTACTGCTACGATCGTGGGAACGGCCAATATACCCGCTTGGTACCCGCTGACATGCTACCATCTCTGCAGTACATCCCGCCGCTGCAGCCGAGCAGCCAAGGCATGATTGTTCTCCCAATACCTCGCGCTTACCCACCAGAACGCCCTTCGAGCAACCCAGAACACATCCTTGTTCGAGTAAGTAACCCACCGTCACCATGTCCTGGTGAGAGGCCATAAGCGGCACAAACACATTGTGAGGGGCCAGGGGCTCTCGGAAGAGTTACTAACAGTAATATAACGGTTTAGACACCTACATCTAGCCCCCCCACGCCTTCCGATGGCATTCAGGTGAGTCTTAGGCGGATCCACCAGTATGGGGAGCAGAGTGAGACCTCAGAACCGTTATACTCCTATCCTCCCCCGGTGCCTGGCTCCTACCACCCTCCTCTCTTACCTGCCAGTGTGGCATGTGACGGAAACACTGCTACGCCATGTTCCTCTGATATCTATTCAACACTGCCTCCTTCTTTCGGTGTTTCTAACCCTCCGGTGTTTACACAAGTACAGCTTGGCAGACGTCAACTTTCATCCACGACTGAAATCTGGACTAACAAAGCGCCTTCCAAGTCCCGCATCGACACCATCGTAGCCACAAGCCCACCTACGCCCACCAGAGGCAGCACCCAATCCCATCGCACCAACAATAAGAACAACGCTGGAGTCAGCAACATATCCTCCACTCCGATTCAGCTCAAGGTTGGAGGACCGTCTTTGCCACACCACCACCATCATCATCATCAGCAGCAGCAGCAGCAGCAGTCTCAAGCTCAACAGCGCCGACCCAAGATCTACTGTGACAAATGGGTACACGAGGGTGTCTGCGCCTTTACTCAACAGGGATGCAAATACAAGCACGAGATGCCTCTGGATACGGCCACGCAGCAGCAGCTTGGCCTGTTCCACGGTCTGCCTGCCTGGTGGAAGAAGTCTCAGGCCGAGTCGACCCGGCACAGCAAGGATGCTCCTCACTTCCCAACGGCGGAGGCAGGCAACGGTGGAGACAGCAGTAACATTGGAGAGGCAGCGGGTGGTGGTGGTGGCGGCGGCAGTCTGGCCTGGCGACAGGGAGCGATGAGCGGTGGTGGCGGCGGCGGCCATGCGAGAACTGCTGAACCTGGCCGCCTGGGAGCCAGAGAGTTAGTTCCGGAAAACCTAACCATGAGGCCTCGTGGTGATGCTGGTAAGCACAAACCCCCCATCCATGCTGTGTCTCTAGGCATCCAGAACCACCCCAAGACGATCGTGTTTTTTCCCTTCTTCTTTTCTTTCTCACATCACTAACTAGCATCATTACTCCTGTATTTTATAGCCTGGAGCGCCTCTCCCTACGGGCCTATTGCTCCTCCCGCTCGACCTTTCACCGATGCTTCTTGTCCTCAGCCAGGTCCTTCCACACGCTTCGATGCCGCGGGACGCCACGGTGGCCGCATCTCTACCAGCAACCCTTATGCCTCTCTAGCGGCCCAGGATGAACGACCATCAAGCACGAATTGAAAGAAGGCTCGCGGAGGACCAAGTGTGTGGTCTGAGCACACTCGGTAACTTCCCAATATTAAGAAAAAGAAAAACCATCACGACCCTCTTCTGGGTGAGAGGCTCTCATAGGGAGGACCATACCTAGACCAAAAGATGCTGCATCACTATCCCATGGCTGCCAAGGTGGGGAAGCGGTATGATGATCATGGTGTGTCCTGAGCGCATCCGTCACCAGTTCATTTACACTGCCTGACGTTAATCACAGTGCGCGCCATGAGTATACCCTCTCGCTCTCTCACCATGTTGATTTGCATTATTTCTCTGTTCTAGTATGCTCATCGTCTCCTCCCTTGCCTCTGATGAAGTTATGACACTGTTTCCTTTTTGTATTTTTCTTTCCATGAAGAAAAAAAAACCAGTTTCACCTGACATAGTGTGCCGCAATTGGTAAAATCCTAAACATGTTGAGCAGATGGCAAACGTCTCTCGTTTTAGCTGGATAAAGTAATCTCGAGGTCAAGGAGATCCGCTTTATCATGGCTTCTAAAAATGGAGGAGACCAAAATATTCAACGAAAATGCTCTCATGACACTGGAGCGTCAAAGAAGAACGGCAGGGGAGACTTGCATGTTCGTGCTTGTCGGGGAATGGGAATGGGACGAGACACCTGATGGTGTAGGGAGTGAGGAGACAGAGGGAACAACGATGGGTAAAAGAGCTACGACCCATCTTGCATATAGAGAGTTGGCTCCCAGCAATGGTATGTTCTGTAATGACGTGATGACACCATTAATATTACTTTACTTGTTCTCTGGTTTAGCTATGAAGCCTGGATATTCGAAGATTTGCTTGTACATGTGATGTGAACATTACCAGATGAGTTACCGATTGATGAGATAGGGTAGGGGATTACAAATAGCTTGAGCTGAGGCTACTGACTATCACGATACAAGCCGAAATGTAACCGTACATTTCTGGGACCGCCTGAAAGATGAAATAGGATGAGTAAGACAATATCCCATCAGGACACTGGGCACCACCGCGGATGGATATACTGTGTGCTCTTCTGTTTATTTGCATGGGGGGAGTTGGTGATTTTTTTCTTTGCTAAAAAAAAAAAAAGCAATCTATACAAAAAGTTGAGAGCTCTTCCCAGTCCAATCTTTAGGGCTTGCTTTCGTCTTATACTACAACCCCTTTGCCTACAGCTTCTAGCGCACTGCTCCTGGCTTTCTCATGACATCCACCCATGCATACAGCTATTGTACCTGTCCCATATCTCCTTCTACATTGTCAATGGGTTACCATTGTGACATGTCCCAGTCAATTCTATGCAGGGTATTTGCGTTGATAAGGGGAAGCGATCAGTGCATAGAATCGATGTGGACACCGGAAATTTCGAAAAGTGATATGGTATACCCGGTACGCCTAAAACGCCATGCGAAAACATCCCAACTCGTTGTTCCCCAAGTCATTCATATCTGTGCCTGGTCAACGTCTCCTCATTTATGCACATCATGACCGCCTTTGTCTTCGTAAACTTTGAACTCATCGCCGCCGTCGACCCATGCACGCTGGGTGCTAGGGTACTCGGAAGGCACACTGTCACTGCGTTGGCTACACTCATTATCTCCTGCCTCGTCCGCAGAACTCGGTGCAGCGGTGTCCAGAACATCGCTCATTGCGTCCTCATCCACGTAAACGTCTACAATGCTATTGTCCAGCGCTAGGGCCTCCGGATCTTGATTTTCCTCGTCTTCGATGCCTGGCCAAGGTTCATCTTCAGGTCCAAGGTAGTGCTGTTGCTGATAATGCTCATGACTTAAATGAGCACTGGTGTAGCCCCCGGGTTGCCGCGAATGTGCATGCCCAAGATCCACCATTGGGGAATCACCATCGCCGTCCTCGTCGCTTACTTCCTCATCATCTTCACTTGCGTCCATACGACCGTGATAATCGGAATCTTCGTCTGTATCGCTGCCATGATCATGATGATCAGTATCATCTGGGGCGGCAACGCGATGCTGGGCGACCCGGGATTCTGCCGGTGGCGCGTTGCTGTACGGCGTGGCATAATAAAATGGCGTTGTTTGTCGGCAGCCCGCACCAGCACCTGCTGCTCCTACAATAGCAAACGGTTCGGGCAGCGGGCTTGGGCTGGAAGTGCTCCACCGGGGCGTAGCCCTAAATCTGGCAGACAGCGGCACGGACGGAGATCTAGTGCTGCGCTTTCGTAGCATTCCTGTGCTAGCACGAAGGACTTGTGGCGAGGCCCGGCGCTCATGGGGGTGAGGGTATATAGTGCCAAATGTTGCAGAAGCAATTCGGAGTCTTGCCTGCGATGGAGAGGGGAAAGAGGGAACGCTGGGCGGCATGGATGTTGTACGAACATGCGGCGGTCTTCTGGCTCTGCGATCCTTGGTAACCAGTGGCGATGCAGCACGGCTGCGGCCAGTAGATAGAGATGGTGACACTCCAGCGTTGCTGGTGAACAGGAATCGCTGCTGACTGGGCGTCATTGACTTCAGCCTAGGCTGAGCTGCCTGGCGTAGACTGAGGGACAAGGAAGCAGAATCCTGTTGGCTCGACGCATGCTCATCCAGTTTGTCGTTCCACGCCCAACAGTCTTCCATCGCGTCGGCTTCGGGGACATCCAGCTGACTACTCTGCGAGTCGGGATATATGCGACTGAGCTCCCTGATGCGCTGCCAACTCCATCCATTGTCATAAGCGTCCTGATCCTGAAGGTAAGCTTCTGGCTGTGTGATGAAAAGACGGTGAACGCCGGTGGCTTTCATCACAACACTGGACTGTAGGAAGGATACATCCCAAGTCGCGGGAGTGATCATCTCCGCTGGTGAAAGAAATCGCAGGCGCGAGTCTTTATGAATCTTCCGCAGCGGAACCCAAGGTTGTTGCAAACCCAAAAACTTGGCTACACGATGGTGTGTTGTGGAGCCATGGTACACATTCGATTGCATGCGAGAGAAGGTCCGGAACAACGTTCCGAACGCCGTTGACACTGCTTGTTGGACGCTGCGAGCATCGGGTCCACGAACGCTCACATTCTTGATCAACCCGCGACTCCGAAGCCGCTTATCTATCATCTTGTCCGGTGGGCAGGCACGTGGGAGCAGCCACTCAGATTCCAGCTCCGGCCCAGCCCACTCGGAGTAGGCAGGCGACTGTGGTTCAATCAATGACGAGCTATTAGGCAGCTGCGTCCACTGGTCGGCATCGGCGTTCGCAGATCCAGAGAGGCGTTGACTCGGAAAGTCACGGGATCCATACCACACCCCCTTCAGAGGGAAGGGCAGGAATACTACTTCAAGATCCCAGGGCCGCGCATAGCATGGGAACGGCGAGGCCTCAAGATAGCTGAGTTGAGCCTTCAGAGCCTGGAGCTCGCTGAGGAGCTCTGCGCGATCTGCTCGGCCGCTCATTGTAGTAGAGACGGACACGACACTGGCTGTAGCATCATCGGCACCACTGCGATGGGACCGGTGCGGCGCGACACTACCACCATCGTTGACCATTTTCTCCACTTCGTCCATGCGCACTTCCAGTTCTGTGACTCTGAGATCAGTACGATCATATTGCTCGTGACAGGCCTCATGATCATGCTCGAATGAAACAGTCTCCAGTTTATCAAGCCGCTGCTCGTGAACTTGGACCGTATTGGAAAGCTCCTGCAAGGTTTCCCGGCTCAATCCTGTAGTAGGAGGCTGGCTTTCCTTCGTAGGATCCACACGCCTCGTGGACCTCGGCGTATTGGTGACTGTTGCCAAGTCATCGGGGCACTGTTCAGCGCTATCATGGCAAGCTGGCTCTCTGTCAGGTGTGAAACTCTGCTCTTCGGTGACTGGGAGAGGCTCTCGGAGCTTCGACTTGACACCACTTAGTGTGTGCAATCCCTTCCCACCAAATGGCCTTAGATAGCCCGCCCGGGACGAAGAGGTTGTCGAGCTTGGCTGAGACGGCGGCAAGCATTGGCTGGGGATCGGCGGCATCGTGTTCGCCTCATTGTGAGGCTGGGATTGGATGAGATGTGCCCAGCTCAATGTATCCGGTATGGATGGTTCTCGCGCCGGAGTCGCGATCTCACCTTGGTGACCAGCATTATCTTGCAGGTTTGGAACAAAAGATACATTATCAAAAGTATGAAAATTCAAGTTTTGACTTGAAGGTGGGGGCATCTGGAAGGACATTTCCGGCATCACGGGCGTGAGAGGCTCTCGATTGGTCCTGGGGCGCTCATTCTCCTGCCCGGTTGTGGTAATGGCTTGAGGTGCGGTAGCAGCAGCTTCTCCGCCGTGGTTGTCATCGTGAAAGCATGCATGATGCGAGCACATGCAGAAGGCCGGGTCCGTAAGGGGAGCACCATGGGATTGTCCTGGGAGACCAGCCTGGCTTCCGTTCAGTACTAGGGATCCACGGCTCCAGAATCGGCGACAACCACATTTGGGACCATTCGCGCCATGGGTAAGATCCACGAAGTTGCATCGCCCGCCAGGGAGAGACGGGGCGGGCGAGGTCCGGGCTACTGGCCCTCCATCGGTATAGATGTTGAAGAATGAGCTGTTTGGAAGAGAAAAGTCGGAAGTGTATCCTGCCATTGAGCTGCGGCGCTCATTCAAAGTCGGAACATCGAGGGGTGGTATAGAAAAGTGGGAGGAGCGGAAGCGGAATCCTTGATGGGGGAAGGGGGTTCTCCTTCAGTATTTAAAGCGTGGTCGAGTCTTGCATTTGAGGATGTCGCAATCCTAGGCGACCCCGACCAGGCACAGCTGGGTCGCGGGTGGTAAGATCTAGTACATTGCACTGCGTGTAGCTACATTAGCATCACGTTGGCCATTGCCCGGATGGGTCTGTCGAGATCCTATGCCAAACTGTCTCTGGATAGGCACTGACCACACTCAGCAATTAAAAAATGCAAAGGACATAGACGCGCAGTGCAGAGGTAAAACTGGCGGCTTTATATAGCAAGATAAATTGAACAAGGCAACCGCTCAGGTATGTGCACGAATGACTATCACCGGGGCGATAGGAATTGAGTAGAGCAGCAGGTGAGGTTGAGACGAAGTGAGGCGTTCTGGGTAGGATTGGCTGAGACGGAGCAGTGGTGGGGTCTAGGGGAGCGCGTGTGTCCGCAAGAGGTGAAAGGTTAATTGTGCACCTTGGGGGGATGGGCGAGGGAGAGAGTGTGGAGAAAACAACAGACAGCAGCGGAATCATCATTGCTGCACGAGCTGCACAATTGAAGCACATTATGACTCGACCAACTCCCAAGGCGCGCCCCAATAGTACGTATGGTACAAGGGGGGGTTGTTCTCAAGGGAAAACCCAATGGCAGCCCCAAATCCTACAGCGAATGGGTTCCCAGGTTGGGATCCTCTGCACACTCCCAGGCAGCTCTGCATATAGCCCACGCAGGTTGCAACACTGGACACGCATAGGTCTCTCATCCACTTTACGCGTCGAAGAGCAAGGGCGGGAACAGAAAAAGCAAGCCAAACCAACCATGGTCGCGCCGGGGTGGACACCAGAGGTGAAGCGGCTCCTCTCCCATTGGCCGAGCGGTGCTCTAGTGTCTCAGGGCCCCCTGTGCACCAGGACCAAGGTGAAGAGGTTCCGGCTCGAGTCCCAACTCCCCGTCCAGCAACTGTTGTGCGTGGTGTTCTCGGAGCCTGTCCACGGCCAGTTACTTTGGCACCGACTGGCCCGAAACACGACCGCTTCGCCAGACTCAGGCAATGATGAGCCATTTGAGGGCTGGTCCGTAGCAGTGGCAGGGATTGGTGACTACCATACTCTGTTGTGCTTCATTAGTTCGAGGCAATGGGTAGGTCCACTGGCTCTCCGCTATCGCGGCGCTTCTCTACTCGGCGCTATGTGCTGCAGTGGATACGTACCTGGGGGTGTGTCGCAGGCCACTGTATATCACGCACGAGCACCCATAACGGTATCCAGCTGACCGACTAGCTGATCAAAGCGGGTGGTTCGCACTGCAACCTCGCCACCCAAGCACTGGCTCGCAGTCAGACTGCTGCATTGACCTGTCACGCTCACTTTACAACCTGTGTGAAGATAGTGGTCGTTAAATGCATAACCACGTCCCATTTTATAACCTGATGGATTTTTAAGCGATAATGCTTCTTTTTCCTGTTTATTTGGTACCAAGTCCTCTCAGAGGATTGTATTGTATGTACGTAGTCTGATCGTCCAAGTGCCGTAACCGTGATGATGCCTCCCAATAATTCTTAAAAGTAGAGACGAGGAGAAAATCCATGAGAGATCCGTATACATTATGGAATGATGCAAAATTCTCTGCTAACCGGGGCCTTAGCCAACCCCTCCTGTGAGTATAGTACAATTAAACAATCGTGGTAAAGGCCATTAAATGGCTTTGAAGAGAGTGTTTGTAAGCGCATATGCTTGTGTGGCCTGTCTTTGGGGCTACACCTCGCCCCAGCTGCCCATGGGACCAGCTGCAGCTATTATCGATCCGGTACCCACAGAACCTGCCCCGATATCCCAGTAGTGTCGCGATGAGCAGCTGCTTCTCCTTCGTCGCGTACTTTGACTTGCGCAGCTCGAAGTGTGCCTAAAGAGGACTGGGCTGGCGGGTGTGGTTGCCTTAAATGACCGTCTTTCCGAAGGGCGTGCTCTAGATACTAATGGGTGGTGCTGTCGCACTCGTGCAGCTTTTGCAGCGACATCTTGGGCGCTCGATGTAGCATGGTTCGCATTGCCGGATGCGCTGCCGGTGCTATTGGAGCGTGATAGGAAGCGAGATCGAAGGTACCGGAATACGAGCCTGACATCTAGGTCTTGCTCCCATTCTTCCCGAGTAAAGACCGCACTATTGCCGGAAGTTTCGCCCGGAGGGTGCGAGGTTGTTGCAGGAGCCCCAGGGATTGCTCTGCTTGTGGGTACGTCAATCGGCCGGGCTTGCAAGCCGATCGTTGGCTTAAATTCTGGTATGGCTGTTGAAGGTTCGCGGCTGACTGTTGTATCTATTGCTGATTCAGGGATCGCCGGCAGCCCAGCGTAAGGGATTGGCATCTGCTGCATGCGAGTGAATGTTGAGAAAGCGCCGGGGTGCTCCGATATCTGATGAATGAAAAGGCCAAGTTCCTTTGCTATCCGCTCGAGGATTTTGAGTTGCCACGACGATGGCTCTAGCGAATCGTCCACGGGGTGCTCATTGCTTGCTTCGCGGAGAATAGATGACGCTTTCGGAGTGGTCGACAGGTCATCATCTTCTGCTGGCAGGGATTCGCCAAATAGCACAGATAGTAGTTTGTCATCAATGCCTATAATGTCACGAATAACTTTCCGGGTGATGCGACCCCAAAAGCTTTCGCTTTCGCCCTCTCCCATATCGCTTGCATGCTGTTCGTGCCAAGCATCGTCGTCGTCTACCAAATCCGAGACGGGATCTTGTGGGTCATCCCGGACTGTGATACCCGCAGCTTTCGTGGTTGCTGGTTCGACAGGTGCTAGGCTAGCTGTAGAACGTCTCCGACGCCGAGTCTCTCTCTGGATTTCTTCGAGAAGGTAGCGACTCTGTTCTAGTCTCCATGCTTCTATGCGTCCCATCTTGTCGACTTCATGCTCTTCCTGTCTTTCTAATTCCACTTGGGCAAGTTCAAGACTCTCCCGCCGCCTCTTCACACGACGGGGATTGAACTGTTCAAATGCATACAGGCGATCTTGTGCATCCGTACCCATCCCTTCGCGGTCCAACCTGAAAGAGCCAAGGCCATCGTGAACTGGCACGATGGGCGCAAGGCCTTGTGCGGAGTTGAGAAAGTTTGGGGTCGATCGAAACTCGGGGAGATGACTATCCAAGCTGTCCAGCTCCGCGTCATCCTCTTCCTCGCCAATCTCCCTTTCGTCTTCGTCATCTGCCGTGCACAGACTGGCAGTTCTCTCTTGGTCCCCGCTTTCTTCCGATCGAGCAACCGTATGCAAACTGCCCAAATCACTCAACCGCGAGCGCCCGGGTGTTGACTTCGTATGATGTGTCTCAGTGAGGTAGGAGGTAGTGGTTCCTGCATCCGTCGCTGGTGAGAACAAGACCCAGGTCTGTGACTCGTTGATGGAATGCGCCGCAGGAAGAGGTGCGGCATTCGCGTCATCCTCCACCGCAGGGCGGAATACCCGCTGAGTTGCTTGACGGGTCGTTTGATGAAAAGCCATGAGTGAAGTTTGGCGCAACTGTTACTGAAGATGGGACGTTAACAAACCACTCACGCTTCCTGGCCGGGTGGGAGAGCCAGGGGAAGCTGAGTAAATATGTCAATGAGAACGTGGCGCGGGGTTGATAATCTGTGGCCCAAAAATGGTAACTACTTATGTAGTGACCATCAAGTCGGAGTGCCAGTAACTTGTGCACTTGGTGTATGCGACGAAAATTAAACGAAACCTTGACCAGAAGACGAGGAAGGCAAGAATATGTGTGTGTTCTGGTACGAATTTAACCAGAAAAGGATAAAAAGGGCTAGATGAGAATTGCGAAAGTTCGTTGAGTCGTGAGGTAATGATGGTGATATCAGTAAGACGACTCCGTCGCTTGCTGTGGCGCCAAACGGGAGTAGCGGGAAGATGAGATAACTAAACAAGCGTCGCCGCTTCTGTCCTCCAGGCTAGTAAAGATATGGTGTGTAATAAGATAAGTTAAAAGCTGGTAATGTTGGGCTTGCCAGACTTTTGCTCATCGAATGGGCAGTGAGGAGGCCTGCGTTGTTTGGAAGGCAATCCAATGACGGCGGCCGGGTCAGCTGCCTCCGATTGGGGGGGACCTGATGATGATCGCGTGCGACCTTGGTGTTGTCTTGCTTTGGAACGGGCTAACCACCCCCACCTCAGAAATGATGAACGGTTGATGCAACCTATTTCGACGGGCGGTGGCTCAAACAGGTCTTGTGCAGAATGAATAGGAGCGAGGTGCATACGTAGTACAGCAGGGCGAGACGTTTGAAGGTCGTTTACTATGAGAAATTGGGGGCTTTGCATTGAAAGGGTGAAGGCCCAACCCACATGAGCGGGCGGTGGTGTCATCTCTTGTAAACAACCTAGTTTTAGGACCCCTAGAATATCCCATGGGAAGGGATTGACTGAGCGAAGCCTGGACCGCTAGTTGCTAACTTACTATCTCAGTGGGCCACCTTCCTGCAGTTTATCAGCGCCGTCCGCGCTACGAAAACGTACTGGCCCACCCGCGAAAAAAGAGGCCCGGGACCCTTTCCATGTTTCCAACCAAGAAAATGCGCCGGGATCTAAAGCCAGCGCATGCAGCTGCACCGCTGGCAGGCAGGTTGGCCGATACGGTCCCTTACCTGGACTGGTACTTCGCGGAGGATCTAGTCTCCATAGACAGATACCGTACCCAAATTAAAAATAGGAACTCACCGATATAGGATGACTTGGGTCTGATCTGGAACATCTCTCCGGAACATAGCTGTAACTACGTGCTCGAACCAGGTTGTTCATAAGGTGACTTTCGTTGAGAACGACTGATGGGGCGAGGACGTGGCTGGGCCGGTGTACTAGCAATTCATCCTTGGCCATTTTTACAAGCCTAGATACAACACTTTGGACGGTAGTGACTTGTCACGACATGTCTCTTGTTGCACAGGGCCGCCTTACCTGAGAAAGCGGCTGTGCAATATAGGGCCACTGCGTCGGCACTACTGCAGGAAGTAACCGTTGTTAAACATGACTCAGGAACTCTTCAGTTCGCCCAAGAGGTCTTTTGGTTTGGGGGCCCCTATCATATCATCTTACGTGATATTGTGCCAGGAGGGTACACCTTCCCGATCCCTTATTTGTGATTCAATGATTATACCAACAGAGCGCTACGCTTGATTCTTCCATGTATGTAGGTAGTCATGCACTCAGTTAGCTCTTTTCTTATCAAAAAAAGAACCAAAAGTCGAGTAGCGACTTAGATCGTGGTATTACAGTACCCCCAAACTGACTGAACATTTACCCTCACATGACCTCCCATTGGTTGATTCCAATCACTGCTAGATATTTTCAGCATAACGAAGCTGCTCACGGTATTATTGTTACAGTGCTGGCTCTTCATGCATGCATGGAACGTCACAGGCTAGGAACCAAGAAAGACGGTATTCATGTTTTATGTGCGCGTTGCAAATGCAAAGATCCTCAATTGACTGCCGTTTCACAGTACAAGTTTGCTATGATAGTAGCCGAATCAAACGCCAGCCCATTTCCCATTGCTTCTCATGACAGACACCCTCCTCTATGCAGTGAAAGCATCAGGGAAGCGCTTCATGTTGTTCGCCAAGCTGCCGTGGTTGGTAAGGAATTGGACGTAAGCACCATCGACCTTGACACGACCAGCAGCGACCTTCTCCAGGTACTCCTCGCGGCGGAGGGGAGTGAAGCCCCAGTTCTTGGAGATAATGATCTTTTGGCGACCAGGGAACTTGTACTGGGAGCGGCGAAGAGCCTCGAGAGCGATGGCACGGTCTGACCGGTTGTGTTAGCAGCTAACTAGCGTAGAATATTCACGTAACCAGAAGCGTAAAAAGGATAACATACTAGAGTCACGAGTGCGGACACTCAGGATGATCTGACCAATGTTGACACGGGCCACGGTTCCGTTGGGCTTGCCCCAGGCACCACGCATACCAGTCTGCAGTCTATCGGCACCGGCGCAAGACAACATCTTGTTGATACGGACGACGTGGTAAGGGTGGGCACGGACACGGAGGTGGAAACCTTCCTTTCCGGCATGCTTGACGAGGTACTTGTTGGCGCAGATACGGGCAGCCTCAAGAGCCTCGGAGCTCAGCTGCTCGTACTCGTTGGAAACGAGGTGAATGCAGAGAGGGAAGTCATCGACCTTAGCACGCTTGCGGCCCAAATCGAAAATTCGGATCTTGGGGTCGGGGACACCACGGTTGAACCGAGACTTGGGATACGGCTATATTGCATCGTTAGTCTCACGACTTCTCTTGCCCAGTAGCATTCTTCCAAGCATCCTCCATGATCTTTCGCAATCGCCTTCTGAGCGCCCAATATGCCAAAGCAGTATTCCTGGTCCCTCACGAGCTTTACATGAGGCATGAAGCTTCCATGCAGTATCCTATCTTTGCTTCAGGGTGACTCCGTTGGCATCCACTGCTTCGTTCTCCTCCACATCGCTGCGGCATATCGAGTGCTCATGAATGGCGGCATCAGGCGGGTCGAAAAAATCTGCTCACCTTGTTCTTGCAGTATCGGTAGCAACGGGCGGGACGACGAGCCATCTTGACGGTGTTTTGTCGGTGATGTTGTCGTGGGGGGTTTTGGGTGATGTGGGAAGATGATGTCGGCAGGGAATTCCAATCCACCCAATTTTGAAAGGGATTCTTTTCGCCTGCTTTGAAATCAAATCTTTGGGTTTCCGAAGGCAATGGCGAGGGGCGAAGTTGGAATTTCATTGGCTGGAATATATGGGGCTTAGGGCTCGTCCTCTCTAACCAGAAGAATTTCCCCACTTACCACTTTCTGCTGGAGCGTGCGCGCCAAAAAACATCCCACGCCCTAAGGTAAAATATCAAATAAATTTCTTTGGGCGAATTCACACTTGCTCTTACTTACGACCGACAACCACGACAAGAACACCCAACCAAGCGTCGACCAGCAATCATCAATCAAAATGGCCCCCAAGAAGAGCAAGAAGGATGCCAACAGCTTGAGCTCTCGCCTGGCTCTGGTCATGAAGTCCGGAAAGGGTATGCTACCACCGTGATTTCTTAGATGGGCTCGGCGTCAATGAATACACGAACCTTGCTGACTTGCAATTGTAGTTACTCTGGGCTACAAGTCGACCCTCAAGAGCCTGCGATCTGGCAAGGCTAAGCTGGTTATCATCGCTGGCAACACTCCTCCTCTCCGCAAGTCCGAGCTCGAGTACTACGCCATGCTGGCCAAGACTCCCGTTCACCACTTCGGTGGTAACAACGTAAGTTGAAACCTACTACTATTTCTCCTCTGGAATCTACACTCCGCTGCACAATCGTCTTCGGTTGTTGCAATCTTTGCTTTACGGCCGACGTAGACCTTGTTTCTCCTGTCGTGCCTACCCAGCGAAGAAGTCTCCTGTAGACTTTGGAGGGTTGAGATCATCTGGCTAACTCTTAATTCTACTCCTTCAGATCGAGCTGGGAACTGCCTGCGGTAAGCTCTTCCGCTGCTCTACCATGTCCGTTCTGGATGCTGGTGACTCCGATATCCTTGTCGACCAGCAGTCCTAGATAGCTTGAAAATAGCTTGACACTGCATTGTTGGCACGGCGTTAAGGACATCGATCGGTCTGGAGTTCCAAAAAAAAATCATGGTCATCATGACCTGTCGTCGGGCGGTCTTGGTTCTGGGCCTCGCATTCTAGAGATTTATGCAGGATTTCATGATCATCCACGTCTGGGACGGCTCTCAGGTAGTTAGAAATAATCTAATAGCCGAGATTCAAACTGGATGACGCCCATATTCCTTGAAAGGAATAATATACAAGTGATACCCAATTGAAATTGCTTTTTTACCTACATGTCGTTCTCACGTTGCATCTAAAAGTCTATGTCCAGAGCGAATCGACCCAATCCCGCTTGCTGAGCAACGTGCCTACTAGACTTACCGGATTACATTATTTAATACCTTCATCCTACTAGTTAGGAATCTGCTCTAAATCCGAGAAGCGCGTACGGTTATGGATCCAAAGATGAGAAACCAGTCATCAGTGCGGCTACATGCGTGGCTTGTCAGGGAAATATAGCTGACAGTGGCTAGGGAATTTTTAATAAAAAATTAAAAATAAAAATGATACCGAGCACTGAAGCCTCGTCATATTGATCTACGCTGGACAGCTAGGCATCTGGCGAATCGTTCCTGCGTTAAATGCTTGTTCCCTTTCGTTTGTGGCATTAACTAAAGAAGTGCGCGGGTACGTTATTGCCCCATACTTCACTGAACTTCGGCGCTACTGTGCCCGGGTGGTCGTTAAGGAGGGATTGGTTGCATGAAGGAGGTTCCCCGTATATAATATAGACTAGACCAGGTTGGTTGAAAACAATTCGAACGGATACAGATTGCTGATGCTACTACAGCAGTTCTCGAGCCGCACTGAGTGTATGTTCACACATGTGCCAAAATCCACCTGCGTTTCCGCATGACACCTGGAAATTGCTGCTTGCAACCTACCAGGCTGGGGGCCAGTCGGTATTGGCCCAGGTGCCTTTTTATGGGGCAATGCATGCAGGGCTGTACCATGGAAGACGTCAAAGTTAATATGCATCCATCCCAGAGCGGCCAATTTACAAGATCTGGCATGCGTGTTTCACCAGGACACCTTTGAGGATGCGACAAATTGCCGTGCTTTTAGTTAGGTAGCTGTTGATGCGACGCGACTTGGGCAACACGCTCCGGAATTCTGGTAGCGCCTTGGGGGGAGTTTTGGGTATGGCAGAGTGTCAGCCTCTAGATTTGAGTTAGACTTTCCTTATGGCTCTGCCATCATGTAGTAATCAGCTTATTGCCTGCGAGTCCGGTCTAACTTTACTCTTTCACCTTTTCCATCCGCTTTTTTCCATCACATGCGAGGTTATTGACGCTTCGAGTACGCAAACACACTCTCTCGACGTCTGAGCGAGACGCGGCAGTCAAGCCATAACAAAGCGAGACAATCAAAGCCTGTACCGGCCGAAGTACCACGTTTTCGGGATCGCCAGTGCAGCCCGCTGCGTTGCTCATCTTATCCTCCCGCCGAACTTGCATAACTTGCTTCCTAGGGTCCTTGTTGTTGTTGAACGTAGACATCCCATAGCAGCAGAATCCTCTTTGTCCTTTTCAGCCCCCTAGCATTCAAAATTCTTGGCTTCTACTATTTCTTCCCCTCTCCATCACGCAGCCACTCTGTTAGTTTCTCGCTGGTCGCCGAACACCATCCGATTACTGCGCTGCTTTTGGTGACCATTTGGCTGCGCAGCTAAGCAGTTAAAGAAACACTGTCGGCGCCACCAATCCCGGTTGCAGAAGGGGGCCGACAAAAATAGCACTAGCAGCAGAGGCACGGCAACGGGCCTGAGCCACGGAGCACGAGTCGAATTAATTCTATTCGCAAGCCAAGCAGACCGAGATTAGACGATACCCAAACCCTGGGAGAATCTTTTTGACTCTGCACTTCCTCGCTTCCACGTCACTTGCATAGCGCGATCCCAGTTTTTTGAAATCGAGTCCCTTGGGCATCGTAATCCACTTCTACACTCTACTCTGCGCCAACACAACAAAAACAGCCAGTCTCGCAAAGAGTTCCCCTCGTCTTTACTTGTTTGTGGCCCCATATCTTTAAAATGTCCGCGGCAACCAGAAAGCCGCCCACCACGGGTACTAGCAGGGTGAACGACAGTATTCCTGCATCGCCTTCCCCTTCAAGACAGGCGAGAGCTTCGACGCCTACTTCAGTGCCTAATGGTGCGGCAAATAACACACCGACCAGAAACCGGTCTATTAGAACCGGTACTCCTGTGTCCGCGAGGGCTGCCGCTCATCGCGCTACCTCTTCGTTGAGTATCTCGAGGACGAATTCCGACTTTGACGATGCAGCGCGCGCGGAAACGATTGCGCTCATCGATGACCTAAAATCGAGGTTAGAGACAGCAGACGCCGCATCAGAGCAGCACAGGAAGCAAGCCGAGGTCTTACAGTCGAGACTAGAGGAAGCCATGCTGGAACAGTCTAAACTCGAAGAACGGGTGCATGAAAGTGAAGAACAGATAGAAACTCTTCGAAATGAGAAGAGAGAATCTGCTAGACAAATCAGGGAAATGGAGACTATCTACGAAGCGGAGAAGAGCAAGATCCTGAAGGAGAAGGAGGAGATGGCCAACAGGGAGGAGGAGATGCAAACCGTCATAAACAGGCTGAAGGACACCATCAACCAACGGAACGCCGAAGACGAATACCGACCGACCAGACAATGTAAGGCACAAACATGATCTCCCGTTTCGAATGACCTCCTCGCTAACCAACTATGTCTTTAGCCAATAACTCGTCACCCAGTGTAGACAGCGGCAGTTTTGCCCCTCCCTCATCAGTTCAGCGAAGCGACTCCCGGAACAACTCCAAGCTTCTCCTACAAAAAGACAAGTTGATAGAATCCCTGCGTTTGGAACTGGCCGAGGCGCAGATTAAGTTGGTTGAAACCGAAAATCAGGGCGGTGGCCGCTTGCATGAGGTGGAACGGTTGCTCATGGAAGCACGCATGGCTAACGCACGTCTGATGGAGGATAATGAGTCATACCAACTGCTTCTTCAAGAAAAGACTCTTACCGGTGACTTTGGCAAGGGCGATTTCAGCTACATGGGAGTCAGCGCCAACCAAGACGCCCTGAATGCCCTCGAAGGACGGCCTAGTACTGCTGATGGAGCTGATAAGTCGGCACTCGGTAGCACCAGTTTGGCTGACGAGCTGGGCGATGTTGCCGACGATTCGGTCCTGTCGCATGTTGATGATGTTGATCACCAGCGCCGTCTAGAGGGAGAGCTGCGTGCTATGAAGGACCAGAACAAAGCGCTCACGCTCTACATCAACAAGATCATCGAGCGTCTCCTCCAGCACCAAGAATTTGAGCACATCCTTGATCAATCCACTGATTTCAAACCGAATGCAAACATCAACAAGGACCTACCAGCTCCGCCTTCAGATAAACAAGGCGCTGGCGCCTCGTTCATACAGCGCGCGAAATCCATCGCTGCAGGTACTGGCGTCGTTGGTGCCAGCACCACCAACACTACCAATGGCATGGGCCGTGTCCGTCCGCGCCCAATGAGTTTCATGCCTTCGGCAGCTAACACGGCACACAACAACCCGGAGACAGCTCCAAGCATTCCCATCGGTCTTGGCCGATCAACATCGACACGCCAGCGACCTGGTGGCCGTCCCATGTCAGAACAGTTTTCAGGAGCTGCCGGTATCGTAAATGCCATGTACAAAGGTCCAGATGGCCCAATCTCACCGACGCTGTCAAACCCGCGTAATAGCGCCCAGTTCTTCGGTGGTTCGGGAACCCCCCGCGTGACATCCAGTGGTACCGGTGCACCGACCGCAGGCAACTTCCCGGGCATGCGGAGCGAAACCAGCAGCGTGAGCGGCGATGAAGGAGCCACCAATGCTAGCCAGAGCCCACCACGAACGATCGCTAGTGTTGGCAGCCACGGCGAGAAGCAAGGGGCTACATTTGCTGGCAACAAGCCTCGGCCACTGCGGCTCGTTCAAGAAAATAACGATATGAAGGCATCGGAGAACAAGAGAGCGAGCTGGATCGGATGGGCGCAATCAGCTTGGGGGACGAAGAAGGGCGACGAGGCAGAAATCATCCACGAATAAATTCCTGAAGGCCCAGAAGATAGCAGGGAAGTCAACTGATCCCGAGACAATCTTGGAGGATTTAGTTCCTGTGCTCAATCATACTTGGCCATTAAGACCATGGGGCTGGGCCCAAGGTAGTGGTTTACAATATAGAGATGGAGAAAATGGGGATTGGAATAATGACGAGAATCTTTCTTATACATACATACATATATATTGCATCTTACCATGTAGAGGAGCTTCTTGGATGAGCGATTGCGCGATCGACAAGATTGTACAGCATCCATTAAATCCAAAGTCGTTCTCATTTCCCAACCGTCTTTGAAAAGAGATTTCTACCTCGGTCAGAATATTTCTTGTTTATCACTTTTGATGATCTACTCTGTAGAATGCCTCCGGCTCTGAGCCTTATCTAAGTTTTACACAGACCTACGAATGCCTTTCCAAACCATCAAAACTTGCTGTGTTCGGTCAACTGATGCAGTTTCCAGTCCAGATCTAGCATTCAGGATGATTGCTTCCGCAAAATGACACAATCCTGACCGTCATGCCCAGCACATATTTCCTTTGTGAAGCCCGGGCAATCGATTTCGAGAGCATTCGCATCAGCTTCGTCGATCCTAACCTCGGCGAGACGAGGCAGACTGCCACCCATGATCATCGTGTAAACTTCGTCACCTGTGTTCGCTTCAAAAAGGCCCGCGAATCCGTAAATGTGCAATTTCCGAAGGGAATCAGGTAGAATTTCGACTAGGGAGATATGTGGCTCCCCATGACCAAGCTGATTCTCTCCACCTGGCATCCCAATTAGAACGGACAGAGATGCAGCCAGATATTCCAACTCGTGGAGCTCTTGGAGAGAGCCAAGTCTCCCCTGAACAGGGTCCTGGTGACCGGCGAAGTGATTTGAGGTGTCGAGCAGGAGGTCAAGTGATTTTATACCCCTGGCGTGCTGCCTCAAGATGTGCCCCATCGCATCGAGGTTGACATCGCACTCAGTCCAGAAGTCATCGTGGAAATGGATGCTCAGCCTCTCCACACGGCTGCACCGGGTCAGCATATCCAACAACCCGGGCGCATCAACAAAACAATCTACCATTTCAAGGTGCTTCACGCCCGAAGTGCAGCCCTGCCACTTCATCTCTACGACATCGTCCTGACACCAGCTGAATACACTCAAGTGAAGCTGTTGAACCCCTGGATGGAGGAGAACATCTTCTATCTCACTTACAGATGGGACATGCGACGCACCGGAATATCTCAGGCGAACTTCTCTGAGGCACGGGAAGCAGTGCAACTCTGCGCCGCTGACACCACCGGGTTCTGTAACAGAAGTCACCTCCCCGCCGGGCGGTGGCCCCGGAGACCCGAGCTCCCAATTCGACCGTCCTGCTACCTCGGAGGGCCTTGCCCAACAGCCACCCGGACCGCGGAAGAGACCAAACCCCGGGCTTATACCCACGCCCTCCGGCGGAAAAGACACCTCTAGCACCCCTACGCCCGACGCCATCGAGAGCAGCAGTGACAGCGCGGCGCCACCTGCCTCCCCGGCCCCCACTGCCGCGCGAACTGCCTCCTCGAACCCGCCAGGAAGCGTCAGCCACCCTTGAGATTCCCTTAGCAGTAGCAGCAACAGCTGCTGCTGCTCTTGTCGTCCCTCGAGGCCACCATGACCACCACTATCGCTCCCGGCCGTTTTGCTGCTGCTCGTGCCGCAGCTCAGGCGTCGGATCCCCCTAGCCAGGTCTTCACGGCGGGCTAGAGTCCTGAGGAGGAGGAGCGCGCGCGCCAGATCTGTGGCTACGCGGACGTTGCGGTAGAGCACCGGCTCTGCGATGCGGCGGAAACGCCGCGACGTCCGGCACAGACGCGCGAGCGCCGCGGCGTTATCGTCGCCGCCGCCGAACGCGAGCCAGGAGAAGATGCGGTCCCAGATCTCTTCGGGAAACCCCGGCGAAGGCATGAGCTCAAGGTGGGAAACGGGAGCCAAGGAGAAGGCGGAGAAGACGGGAGGGAGGGGGTTTGTTCTACGAGGAAATCTCGGGCTGGATTCGCATCCCTTTCTTGTGTGCAATCATCAATGTGCCGGGTGGGTTGGCACAACGATGCACTACGTACAGTGGGTAAGTTGTCTCATGGCAGCTTGATGACACTGTGCTGACTCAATCTTGCCTCAGTGCTCACGATGTTACATATACTCTATCCAAGAATTCTTCTATAAATTGAACGAGATTTACTGCTGGTGAATATTTAGAACAATGATTACGAGGTGATCGCTTGTAATTTCACGGATAAAGAACAGCATGTGGCAATTTTAGCCATGTACATCCAGCGTTTGACATGATAACCTGCTTGATAATCGTATCACTCTATAGTGATGTTGCAAACCAACCCAAGATTTTTTCACGTAAGTCAAGGTAGAGAAGCACAGGTTGTCTTCTTACAACAGTCTTTAACCCTATCAGGATGAGACGTATTCAAAATCGAAAGGTGGTACGTGTAATTTGGAAGCAGGAAGAATGGGTATTTGTTCGTATAGTCCGCTCCGGAGGCGAAATCCATCGCCAAGATTTTGTCACCTTCAAACCCTGGAATCTATAGAGCTGATGGGTCATATGCCGGAGGAGAGAAAAAAGGAGCTGCCAGCAATTTGATCCACGAAAGTTTAGTAAACCGTCCAAACCAAAAACTTGGTCGATCCATATGGTAAGCGAGCTCAACCACTCCCTGATATTGACCCAATATTGCGGTGAAGCAGGCACAAGCCCCCCTGCAATGCCCAGGAGTGTTCTCAGGAGTGTTCTCACGAGTGGTAGACATTTTATCGAGCCATCAAATGAGTTTTCTTGTTAGAGCGGTCTAACAACACAGCACGGATGAACCCCCTGTGAACCCAAAAAGCTACGTCGGTGCGATGCACCGTCTTAATGCTGCCCAGCGCGTCTCGCGTTGGAAGGCCGCTTCGGTCCACCTTCCACAACGGGTCGTCGTAGGCCACGTCACAGGACGGAAGTCTCATGATGAGCGCCTCTTTAGGGGGTTGGCCAGCTATGAACTGAGCCTACGGTGCAGCAAGGGCAGACTCACGTTGAACCATCTTCATTGTGTGTCTCGAGGGCGCGCCAGATACCCGGCGTGGGATGGCAGCTTTGACAGCGGCAGCGCCCCCCGCGCCACGTAACTCTATTGACTGGGTTCCAACGTTACGCATCCCACATCGCCTCATTCTGGGCGCAGGTATACTTGTCTAAAAAACAGCTCTCCAAGACGCTGGGCTCCCTCTTTCGTCTAGATACGTTATAGCCGGTTGGGATGAAATACAGTGGGAGAAAGTGGCATTACTACAGCACTGCACTCGAAAAGGGTTGAAACCCCCCTACCCCCCACGCCTCTTCACGTGGCACAGGCCTATCGAATTTGCGGGTTCCTGCGCAGATGACCATTCTGCCATAACCTCCCCGGGAGACTCATACTCGTAGGTACTGTAGGTACTTGCTTAATGGGCCACTCTAGTTGGAGTGGGAGTTTCAGAATCATTTTCACAGCAGCAGAAAGTACCGCAAGAAGAGCGGGAAGCAAATGTGACCTTGCCGTTTGACGGGCCGCTTAGTGGAACCCTATTTCTGTCCTCCTACCCCCCTTCCCTTTCCCAAAATAAAAATATAAATAAAAAAGTTTGAGAAGGAACCAGTAACTTTGTCTGACGCCGCATCTTCTACGATGCAAGTAAGCAAGACGTATTACATCCTCTAAGCCTTAGCTATTAACAAGGTTTGAGATGAGGCTGCGAAGATAGAGGATATCTAGAGCATATTTGGGGGTTTCTGTTGTAGACACTAGATGCTGCCATGGCCTGCCACGCGACTAATAAGAAGAAGTTGGTATACACGTGGATCTAACTTAGAATCCAGCTTGAGAAATCGAATATTTCCGTCTTTGTGCAGATATGGTAGCCACGCCTCATGGCGAGGAGCAGGCAACCTGTTTGGCATGCGCCTAACTGTGTAACTAGGTCTTCCAAATAATGGTGGATAGCAAATCAAGGTCAAGTAATGATAGGAACTGCCCGCGGATGTGTTCATCGGCTGTTAGCCAGGGGTGGGAAGGCTTCAATGGTCAAGCATCAAGTATCGCTCTGCATGGGAGCGTGCCACGTAGCCCACTGGCCGCCGGGGTAAGCGGCTGCCGCTCGCATGTACCGTTGTAATTGGATGCCAAACAGGCAAGCTGGCAGGAGGGAACGGATCTTTTGTCCATCTGACAATGGTCTAACAAACAGGACGTCCTATTGCTGATCGTTGAGATCGAAAGCCCGTCTCTTCGCAAACCAAAGCGTCAGACCATATTGTCTTTAATTATCTCCCCTTTTCTATGTACGTATGTATATGCAGCACGGTGCTGGATGTCGCTACCCCGTATGGTAACCAGCAAAAAGATTCGGCGGCAGGATGATGCGATCTAATCTGCCCATTCCATCGGGTTCAGATGTACTGGGGAAAAGCCACAGCCGAATTTGCATTGCAGGGCGGGACCAGAACGGCTTGCCCATTCCTCGGAGCAACCTCTCCCATTTGAGACGGAGCCGAGCCGGATATGGAGCAAGGAATTGTCTCACCTAAAGAGGCGGTAACAAGTGATGACCTAGTATGCTGGCACCAGCCGCTGAGAATGCGCAAGTATAAGCTTGCTCATGGAGTGGCACGATTGGCCCCACGGCACGGAGTAGCACTGACTGTACAGCATGTGTGTCAGCACGTTGAAGGAAGATATGGGACACCCTTCCGCACAGATTACTGTTTGCTAGAAATCCGTAGCGCAAGCGGAGAGGCCCTGGCACGATGTGGAGTGGAAGACGGATGGAACAACGGTAGACCACTCGGGGGCCCAGGGAAGTGGGCAGCTAAGCCTTAGGGCGACTCCATTGTGGAGACGTATACCGCCCAAGCAAAGTTGCGGTCAAGTGGAAAATACTGCCCAAACACACAGGATTTCAGCTGAGTCTCGGTAGTGGTGCATGTACATCGCGGTATCGTGTACCCGATTATGCCTCGTTCGAAACCGGAGTCGCCCAGGTACCTAGTCGTAGGTGGTCCTCATCTAGTGCTCTGTTTCCCTCCCCTTCGGTCACTCATCATGATGATTAATGCTGTTCCCGCTAAAAGGAAAAGCAGCCAGTGCGGAGTAGCAGCAGCAGGCATTTTACTGTAGGAGGCGTTGGGACAGCACATCCAGTTCCGCCCAGACCTCCGGTGGGAGTGGTCACCGCAGCAGCCCGTTCACCAGAGGCACCCAAGCTCTGTTTTGTCTGTGTTGGTACCGAATCGCGGGTAAGAGACTACCGCGGCTAGCTATTGTCCCTCCTTGGCCGATGTAGCGATCTGCTCATGATCATACTTGCTTCGGGTGCTTGGAATATGGTATGATTGGATTATGGAGCGGGAGGATTTTTATTCATCGGATCTGAGTTGCTAGACAGAACTCCACAAGAATCATGCGCCATGTAGCCGAAGTCAAGAGTGTCTCCACGTTTTGCATTCTACGGTACCAAATTTTGCTCTTGTATCGTTTGGCTGACTTACTGATGCGCTCAGATGCAGAGAGGCTTACGTGCATTCATTTTCCTGCGGGGGATGCTGCGATGTGCTATTGTGGGATCTCAGTGGATGTGGTCATAATCTTTCACCCAGCCAGCCCCATCTTGCCTCTAGCCAGACGGGAACCGCCCCCCCTTTCAACAAGCACCGGGCTGGGCGCGACGAAAAACTGAAGCGAGAGAAGCCAACATAAGCTGGCAAGCTTGTCGGTGCGGTGACGCTATTGACAGTCCCACCATGGAGGAAGCAGCTGTGGAGGTTTCCACGACAGCGTTTTCTTTGTGCGTGCTAGCCAAGGCAAGGTTCGGGCGAGGGGATTCTAGACTATCTCCTAGTCCAGGAACAACCTTGAAAAAAGGATGGGTGCTCGCCTGACGCCCTCTGTGACTGGCTGTCAGGTGCCCCAGCAAAGAAAGTAATGAGATCACTGGTAGGGTCCATGGGCTGTTCTTCTGCCCTTTGTGGCTGTCCCCATCCCCGATCCCCGTTAGACTCGAGTTACCGGCGCAGCCGCAAGAGAAAGCAGCTCGGAGAGCGCAGAGCAGCAGGTGATGAGCCGATCAAAGCACCACGAGAGATCTTCCTGCCTAGGCTACCAGGTTACCTAGCAAGTGGACAGTTACTAACGACAGACTCAGACTGGTGCGCCGACTCCCCTCTCTCTCTCCCTGCGCATTTCTTATTCTTTTCTCTTCTTTTCCTTCCTTAGCGCGGGTGCAATAGGTACATAGCTAGTTAGTAATGGGGATAAAATGTTTGACCCCTTGCCGTCCCTGAGGTTTGGGTCATTGATGAAAGGAGTGCCAACTCACCACCTCCTCCCCAAATTTTGTGGTCCGCTGCGTACAGGGTACCTCCACTGTTTTAACTTCGATGCTGCACAGTTTCAATTATTTGTACTGTAGCTGCCTTGTGCCCTCATCAATGGTATTATTGGCCAAGCCATTGATGTCGGTGATGGTGCACGTCACCATTTTGTTTTTCTTCTTCTTCTTCGGCCGTTGAACAGACTGCTTTCAGGATCATTTGACCAATTTCAGGCATCACCATTATCCCCCTCCCCCCTCTTTCCTCCCCTCCCGTTCTTTATGGGAAGGATACTGTCTGCGGGCTGTCGGCTGCAGAAAGCTTGGTGCATGTGGTCGGTAGGGCGACTGGTGGGAATGGGATGTACTCGGTACCTAGCGTGCTTTTTTTGTCGGGAGAGATGCAAAACGCCAACGACGTGCTACATAATAATCTAGGTCCCGCTCCATGTACCCCATATATGTAGCGTGCTGAGTCCTGACTCTGGATGAAAGTTATGTATGCATGGGTGTGTATGAATGTACCTAGCCTAGCTGGTTACAGGAAATGAAATGAACGACGGCAGGGTTGGTACATTCTGGCATCTCCCAAACGTTCCGAGAAACATCCTGCCGTGCCCTGTCCTGCCCTGCACAAGCTGTGCTGCGGGCGGAAGTTCCCATGGGATGTCTGAGCAGGGCCCAAAACAGAACCCCCCCGTCGGCGCAAATGCACCGGTTTCCCACTACAAAGGAACCTGGAATTGAATGGCCGTGACGGGCAGGCTGCATCCACCACGTTTCCCTTAACCAGCGCGGCAAGGTGCCAGTGGTGGTAGGTAAAACTGGCCTAAATACATCATAGGCCCCCACCATTACCATTGGATCTTCTCGTTCTCGCCCCCAACCACCATCTGCTTTGTCTGCCTACCTCGATATTACATACTACCTATTGTAGCCACCGCCCTACTTTCTAAAGCCGAGCCGAATTAATAAAAAAAAAAAAAAACCAGGTCTTGTCTGGACTACCGGTAGCCCAAAAGGTTACCCCCTTCCCACTGTACTGTGGCTTTGGCCTTTTTTTCGGCTGGTCTTGCCATAACCGATTTATTTTTTTTTACCTGCATCCACCTCGCCCTCCAGCTTTCGTTTGCGTCGTTGACGTACGTGCACCTGTCCCGACAACAAAAACACCAAAGTCCGCAGCAACAGTGCAAGCATATCCACTCTGTCCCGCCATCCACCAACCACTCAACCACACGACGACGCGCAGCTCTTTTTGCATCCACGCGCATTGAATAATTTTTGTGCTTCCAGTGCAGCACCCGCCAAAAAGGACCCTTGCGACAAACAGCTGTTCTCAACGACCTGGACACCTGCTTCTCTGATTCGTCGCAGAATTTAACGCATTGTAGTTCTTCGCAGGCTCCTAGCTGTCAACCGTCTCCGGACCCCAGAAGGCAACCACGGTAGAGGTACTACTCTGAGCATTGGCAGACGGAGAACACGCCTATTGACTGCAAGTGTCACCACCTCTGCTTGTCCAAAACTCTGTGGACCAGACGCACGAAGACCCAATTTACCGTCGTGGAGAGCCTGCAATCCAAGGTCACCATGATCATACGGTGCAGACGCATATCCCGACCATTCTAAACCGAACTAGCTCAAAGGGAAACACATTTGGGTCCATTGTAGCATGAACCACAGTGCTTTCAGGCGCGGTACTTGTCCTTGCCATAGCCTGGTATAGATCGCCAATATGGAGCAGACAGGTACATTGCCGCAAAACGGCAACGTTGGGTTAGATGCTAGCATTTCAAGTCTGAACTCAGTCGACCACGATACGTCAGCAACCTCCAGCGCCAACATAGACACTCAACAATCCAGGTGGACCTCGACAACCACCTCATTGACAGCCTCTCCAGCAGCGTCCAGAGAAGCGTCACCAGCGCGACCCTTTCCCAGATCCGGCAAGACAGGTCGTTCGTCACCGGCGAGATCGCGGAAGAACAGCTTTCAAGACCCGAGCCCATCGAGGCTAAAGTCTAATATTTCAGCATCGGCAGCACAGCGACAACAGCTGTCCGCTGCAACCACCCCCTCGCTGCCGCCTCCATCTACGTCGGAACCTATCCTGCGGGCACCTGTACCACAGAAGCCGTCTATGGCCGTGGAGACTCTTAAGGACGCCCCCCGGTGGCCCGTGTCTCCAAGGCTCAAATCACCACCCCCCGTACTGGGGAAACCTCCGGCTCCGCAGTCAAACAAGAAAAACGACCAAGAGCCTCCTGCGATAAGTGTGCAGAGGGCCACACCGTCACCGCAGCCACCAGTGCCGTCAGAACCATCATCCCAGACTGCTTCGGATATTGAAGGGGATGAAGCCTATCTACCCTCTGGTATGAGGACGCCAGCGCGAGGGCCCAGCGCTGGCGCATCTACTCTCGAGACGGTCGAAGAAGTTAGCCAGCCCAACACTCCGGGTCCAGATTTGGACCTGGCTATTCAAAAGCTATCTCAGTCTGGCGTTACTGGTGAGCTCGGCCCGAGGTCTGATGGCGTTGTCAATAAGATTGTCAAGTCAGGAACCAATAGTGAGAGTGGGAGCGACAGCGGCAGCGTCAAAACAAGCACAAGAAGATCCAGTGCAGCAGTTACTGCGCCCTTACTGCACAGCCGGCAGTCAAGTTCGACTCTGAAGTTTGGCAGCGGCAAAGCGCCCACGGCAGGAGAGACGTCATCTAAACACATTACTGTCGAGGAGGAGGAAGTTAATTCGATCCCGCGGGTAGCGCTCGGACTGGCTGCCGTGGGGCCCGGCGGGAACGCAAGCTTGAAGACTCAACCAAGCAACGAAACTATACGACCCAAGAAAGAGAAGAAGAAGCCGGCCCGAAAGGCACCTTCGGTTACTTCTGGCACTGGTAAGCTATTCAACTTGTCTCTGAAAGATCATCATTGAAAGTGTACTAAACCATTATGTTATGTAGCGTCTTCCAAAGCAGATATATTTGAAGCGAAGATTGCCAGTGCCGTTGAGGAGGCCAACTCCTCCGACTCGGATGAGACGTTTGTTTACGACTCCAATCCGCCAGATGATAGGCCACGTCGGTATCACTCTCGGACTCCGAGTGCAACATCCATGGCCAGTCAGGTAGACCGTAATGGCATGCGCTCGATCCATACCGTGATGGAGAGCGGGCCTACGAATACTGCTGTCAAGAAGAACATGAAGTTTATGAACCCATATAACAGCACTGGGACAGAAAGCATGACTGGCGATGAAGATGGCAGAGGTACCGGCGGTCGTAGCAATGTGGGCTCTGCTCGGGGTACTGGGCGGCATCATCACCACGCTAGCCGCTGGGGTCGGACGAACAGCAGCAACCACCTATCCCTGTTTGATAACGAGTCACCATTTCCTCATGCTGCCCGATCCAAACTAGCGGGCAATACACCGCGGCAATCATCTAATCCTCCCAGTCCTCGATTTCCTCCTGGTGGTCGCAATGGCGTGGGAAACAACAGGCGCCAAATGAACATGGTGGCTAGTTACGATTTGGATGACACCACTACTGGAGCCGACGATGAGCGTACTCCACTTCTACTCCCCGGCGGCGGCAGAGGGTCAATTCGGTCTGCTCGAGGCAGACGTGCTCCTCGACACCGAGGTGACTTGGAGTCCAACTCATACCGCCACTCGCCATCGTTCCTGAACCGGTTTGCGAGCTGCCTGGTCCTCACCATCATGCTCCTACTGGTGATTATGGGGATCGTTGGCTTCATGTTCGCGACCTCGCAACCTCTCACAGAAATTAAGCTTGTCAAGATCGGAAATGTGCTGGCAAGCTCGCAAGAGTTAATGTTGGACATCACCGTCCAGGCAAGCAATCCAAACGTCGTGGTCGTATCCATAGACTCGGCAGATCTCGAGGTGTTTGCAAAGTCGCCTCACGCCGGTACGGATTCAGAATGGTGGCGCCATCCCTCCGATGGTGGTCATGCGGACGTCACCGGCCACAAGACGAAGGAAGACGGTGATGACGAATCTGCCCCGAATATGCGTCTCGGCAACATCCTGCAACTTGACAGCCCTTTGAATTTTGAAGGTTCATTCTTCCAGTCCGGGTTGTCGACATCAACGGGCGAGTTGCGCCTGGCCCGTCCTGGCAACCAAACAGCCGGTGGTTCGGAGCGGTGGGAGCGCATATTGAGCGATGAATTCACCCTTATCCTTAAGGGCGTACTCAAGTATAACCTGCCCCTCAGCCACCAAGTACGGAGCGTTGCTATTTCGGGTCAAACTACGGTCAAGCCGAATTCGGCAAACGACCCAGTACTGAAACCAAACGGAACCGATTTCGAAATCGGAATTTCCAATAAGTCTGGCGGGTGACTCTGACCCTGCCAACACTCCCTTTTGTGAAGCCTATTACGACCATTTTTAATCCCTTCTTTGATACTGTATATCGAGCGAGCAAAGACAGCGTAGCATTTTCCTGGTGCTCGAGGCGTTGGACACGAGAAAAAAGACAAGTACTTTGTTGCTTTTGCATTCATGAAAAAAAAACCAAAACATGGCGGTGAGGACACACCGCCTTACTTACGTATTACATATACCTACTTCATATTCACGAACTCTGGGACATTGGGCGATGGCGCAAAGTACATGGCAAATCACATATTGGGAGGGATTACAGACAGGCTAGCTATGCCTGTCAAAACCACACGGTTAAAAATATTTATGAATCAATGTTTATGTGCATATATCAACGTCAATTATAAATAATTTCTGAACCATGCAATGCTATAGCATAAAATATGTCCCGGCAGCTTTGCAAGCGCATGAATGTGACAGGTTTTTCCTATGGAATGAGTGCTAGGAAGACAAACATTTGGAAAGAAAAAAAAACCCCCCTTCTGGATCTCGTCAGGTGGACGACGGCGAAAAAGGGGGACTCACAACTAGTTAGTAGTGTAAGGTTGGCGTCGCTTAACTATCCTGTATGAAAGGCAGATTTTCCCTGGGGGTTCGAAACCAAGGCTATCGCTGGTCACAACAACACAAAGTCACTTCAACGAGAACCCTGCTGCTGATATCTTGTTATTTTATGACGGTGACGATCTCAGCGGCGAGGTTATATATACAATATGGCCCAGGCGAGAGTTTGAAAGTTTGGTGTTGGTCTCTTGTGCAAATGTCTGGATGAAAAGGACGAGCAAATATCTTACATAGAATCTTTTGTTCTTTCACATTTAATCAATCAACCACGTCCTGTCCCGCTGCGTGCATACATACAAATATTGTAGATAATGAGCTAAAACTATTTTTTTCTTCTCCCATGGCGCCTCACAATATCTACCGCTCACCGTCCCTCCAAGTCCCATTTTTTTGACGCTGGAGAACGACTATATAACATGCACCCGTGAGTGCAAAGAAAGAAAGGACAGCAGTCACCCATTCGAGGCAGCGATGGTGGTTTACAACAAAAAGAAACCCTCTGTGAAGGGGGGTCCAGGGGCCTCTTATCGCAGCTCGGCAGCGACTTTCTTGAGAACCCCTTCAACGCCGAGACGGCCGCTCCCGGGGGCCTTTGCGATGTGCTGCCAGACTTCGCCGTAGCGGGGTTCAACGCTAACGCACTTACTGACTACCTCGGCGCGCTTCTCTTCCGTGCCATGCTCGCACAAGAACTTGTAGTACCATGCCCATGAGTCGCCGAGGTCCGGGTCGCGCACGAGGGCCTTCTCGAACCAGTTCTGGGCCTTGTCAAGTCGGCGCTCGCCCCAGAAGATACGCGCGACCGCCACGAGCAGCGTCGGGTCGTTGTCCACCTCCTTGATGGCCTCGAGGGCGCGCGGTTTGCGCTGCGGACGCGCCGTTAGGTGCCAGATCTTCTCGCTCCAGAGCGGGCCCTGCTGCGGCTTAGGAACATCGCGAAGAGCGCGCTCCATCAGCGTCTCGGCCTGCTTCGTATTGCCAGCTCGGCGCTCAACACGCACGCTCTCGCACCAAAGCTCGGCGTTCTTGGGCACCGCGAGCCGGGCTCGGTCGAGGACCGAGCGTGCCTTCGGTAGTTGACCCATCTTCTCCTCAAGGCGGGCGTAGAGAAGCCACAAGGGAACGGATGTGGGCACAGCCTTGACGCCAGTGGCATAAGCCTCGCGCGCCTGTAGCGGCTTGTCAAGATCCTCGTAGATTTGACCTTTCATCATCCACAGCTTGGGGAACGATGGGAATTGGTTCAGGGCTTGGTTTACAAGATCGAGGGCCATGTCAGTGTTCCCGATGGCGCGTTCGAACGCAGCGGATTTCATCCACACACGATCTGTCGATGCTTCCTGACGAGCAGTCTCTAAAAGCTTGCGAGCTTGGTCCACTTGGTCATTTTCTGCCTCGAGTTTAACCGCGGCAAGCCAGATGTCTTCGTTGTTTGGATTCAGCTTAAAAGCACGACCAAGGACCCTACGCGCGTTGTCAATCTCGCCTGCCAGCCACTTCTCCTTGGCTAACATCATCCACAAAACCTCTGACCGCGGACATGCGTTTACAGCCTTTTCAAGGACTTGCCACAAGTCTTCTTTCGTGCCGTGATTGCGTTCTAAATCTGCAGCTGCAAGCCAGATCGACTTGCTTGTGGGGAATACGCGCAGTGCATAAGCATAGATCGCTCGCGCCGTGACATACATGCCCCGGTTGATGCTGGCACGAGCGTCTTCCATCCAGGTGTCCTTGCGATCATCATCTTCGTCGAGACTCCAGCCAAGCGTCTCTTGTATGATTAAACCGCACGTTATTATTGCGCCTTCTTGTTCACATTTCTCGGCTTCGGTTATCCACTCCTCACGCTTGGGCATGGCAGACTCCTTAGCCAAGACTTGGACGGCACGTTTCATGACGTTGAGCTTGTGGGCTGTTCCTAGCTGCTCTTGCAACCTCGCAGCTGCGATCCAGATCTCGTGAGAGGTTGGGCAGTTCTTGCGGGCCTTGTTCAGCACCTTCTGTGCGTTTTCAGGCGACTCAAGCCTGGCCAAGGCCAACCACAGATCAACGGATAGGGGGATCAGCTCAGTTGCCTTTGCCAGCAATAGGCGTGCGTCTTCAGCTTCCTCCTCAAGGTTGACAGCTTCCTTCCAGAGAGCCTCAGATTCCGGGATGTGATCCAAGGCGTGTCGAATAACTCGTTTCTTACTCCTCGGATCCGTCTCAAGCTTCATAGCTTCTACCCATAGACGTACTGATCGGTTGTTCTTCTGAATGGCTTGTGCTGCTATGATTTTCGCGTTCTGCGCATCGTTGAGACGAATGTTTTCAAGCCAGACGTCTTCGTTCTTTGGACATTGTTGACATCCGCGAGCAATGACATTCCGTGCCGCAACGATCTTGCCCGCCAACTCCTCCAAACGCGCAGCGGCTATCCAACCAGGGCCATTGGTAGGATTAGTCTTGATGACGGAGTCCAGCAGCTCCCGCACTCGATTGATGTCACTGACTTGTGCACTCTCGGGCAGCTGTGACTTGGCAAGGCTGGTGAGGTAGCCTTTCGGATCGATGCTGGTGGAACTTCCCGAGGTTGATGCCTGGTCAAGTCGAACCTGTAGCACCTTGTCTCTGGCTTCTCCGATCTTGGCAAAGTTGGTCATGGTGCCATCCTTGCCGTCAGTAGTCGTGGAGGTTTCGGCACCATCTACAACGGTAGAGCCTAACTCTCCAGCAGTACTCGCCGCCGCTAGAACACTATCGGGTACTGCATAGAACCTTTGCCTGCGAGCATCTCTTGCTCTTCTGTTCTTGCCGGTCAGATCTCCAACCTCGGGAAGCGCAGCCCACTCTTCATCAGTGATAGAGCCTAAGGCGCGCTTCAAATCCGCAAACTGTTGCTGGATCTTGGGGTTGTTGCGTTCGTATTCTTCTCGCTCGGCTTCTTCGCGTGCCTCCCTGTTCGAAAATGGTCGGTAATCTGGCTCATCTATCTTTGGGATAAACAGTGAACTCGCTGTTGGAAAGTGGGAAATGGATAGAAGGGGATACGGGCAGAAATGGGGGAAATAGGGTACCAACCTTCTAATCCTGCGTCTTCTGTCCATCTTCTCATCTATCTCTCGATATATGCGATCTGCTTCATCATCGTCCTTGTCGTATACGCCACCCGCAAACAAGCCGACCTCATTATCAGGGTCCTGATACCTCTCCGCGTCATCGTCATCGTCATCGCCCTTCTTTGCGCCAGCTGCATCACCGAATCCGAGCTGCGCAGCTCTCTTGGCGAGGGCCTCCTTGATCTGGTCCTCCGAAGGACCCTCTCTTGCCGGACCGAGATCTGACCGTGTCGTGAAGCCAGTAGCACCACGACCCAGACCCGCGACGTAGTTTTCAGGCGCAGGTTGGTTTAGGAAGTCGCGCCTCGTAGTCATGGTGGCGCGCTGCTGGGCAGTAGAATTGGTCAAGGCCAAGAATCTGCGAGGTTGGCACTGGAAGCTTAGGAGGTAGACAACATATAAATAAAAGATAACAATGAAGCCCAAGAGGCAATCAAAAGGGCCCGCAACCAGTCCAGTTCAACTAACGCACTGGGACCTGGAGGCTTCGTTCGACTGCAGTGAGCGTGGATGGATCGAAAGTCTGACTGCTCTGCACCCGCGGGTCGTGATAAAATGAAGACGAAGACGAGTTACCCTCTGCGCCTAGTCCAGCCTATACAGAAGCTTTTTGGTTACCACGGAAGATTCCGCGGCGACCTTGAGCAGGGGCTGCCTAGAAGATTTCCATAGTGGGGAGGTTCAAGTGGCTTGACCCACCGATAAGACGCGATAAGAAATTTGTCCACCGCCGACACTGGCAACCCACCAAAAAAAGTTGATACCAAAAGTTCATGATCCCCCGACTTTTCCACGCTGCCCCTCCTCTGAAGCCTCTGTGTTTGTTGCGCTTCTTGCACCTGCAGTTCTGCTGTTTTCTCAAACCATAAATCAGAGAGCGAGGATCATCCTAACTGCACAGCATGGGCAAGGCAAAAGTTGCGAAGCGCGGCGGCGCAGCGTCCGGGAGTCCCTACGACCGACCCTCCAAGAAGCAGCAGACCGCCGTCAACAATGTCTTCAAGTTTGACAAGGGCTTCGGCCAGCACATCTTGAAGAACCCTGGTGTTGCCGAGCAGATTGTACTTAAGGCGAACCTGAAACCCACCGACACCGTCATGGAAGTCGGTCCTGGTACTGGTAATCTGACAGTGCGCATTCTCGAGAAGGTTCGTACTCGGGGTTATGGTAACGAAAGCGGGAGTTCTCTATACTGATTGCATGTGGTTAGGCAAAAAAAGTCATCGCAGTAGAAGTCGATCCTCGAATGGCAGCCGAAATCACGAAGCGTGTGCAAGGAAAACCAGAACAGGTGAGGAGAAACGACCCATGCGCTACCGAGACTAGGTGCCCAATATCCTCTGGGGCTAACAGTGTAATCATTTTCAATGATATTGCAGAAAAAACTCGAGGTCATGCTTGGCGACGTTATCAAGCTACCAACTGAACAGATGCCTCAGTTCGACGTATTAATAAGCAACACGCCGTACCAGATTTCTTCGCCGCTTGTATTCAAGATCCTGGCGATGCCCAACCCTCCTCGAACGAGTGTGCTCATGTTCCAGCGTGAGTTTGCGCTTCGCCTCACCGCGCGCCCCGGAGATGCCCTCTACTGCCGATTATCGGTGAATGCACAATTCTGGGCCAAGATAACACAGTGCGTAGTATACTTTTTTTTTTTTTTGGGTTAATGTGCATAAAGATGGAACGGCGCAATTAGACGAATTACTGACCATTTCCCTATAGTGTCATGAAGGTCGGCAAAAAGAACTTCAACCCACCACCGCAAGGTACGTTCCGAGACAACTATGACGATGTCACTTTCCGGGACCAGCGTATATTAACCTGAGCCTATCCTGTAGTGGAAAGCAGCGTCGTACGCATTGAGCCCAAGATGGGCGCAGATCGGCCGAATGTGAGCTGGGCAGAGTGGGATGGAATGCTGCGAGTTTGTTTCAACCGGCGCAACAAGACGCTGCGCAGTAGCTGGCTGGGGACCAAGGAGGTTCTAAACATGGTCGAGAAGAATTACCGCATCTGGTGCTCCATGAACAACGTACTGCTCGAGGAGGGCGTTGTGGAGGATGAAGATGATGTCGAGGACGACGACATGGAGGTGGACGAAAACGTGGCACCGAGCGCTGGAGATGAGGACGGCAACTGGGGTGGCATGGAGGTGGATGATGAGGATGACACTCCTTCCTTCTTCAAGGACTCAAAACCCGAGGTGCCCAAAACTAAGAGCAAGCGGAAGAAGACCAAGGTCGCTGCTGCCGTCCGCGAGAAGATCCGCAAGGTTCTCGAGGATGACACAGAGCTCGCAGACCAGAGAGCCGGCAAGCTGGATGAAAACGCATACTTGAAGTTGCTGGCGGCATTCAATGCCGAGAACATCCACTTCGCTTAGAGGACGGATATTTGTTGAAAGTGCATATTCGGAGTGCCGGCGTTTGCGGAAAGGAAGGGAGGGAAAAGTGACAAAAGCGGATCATTAAGAGAGCTAATCCATTCTCGCTGAGCTGAGGAATCATAATACTTCGGCAAATAGCCAGCAACCAAAGGCGATAAACCCGTCATGAGTTATGTCCTGGGATGTTTATAGAAGAAAGCACCGCCATATATACCATTTGTACATTGAAGGGTCCCAATATATATAATGAAATCAATCGCTAAAGTTGGGGTGTATATCCTTTCCGAAACAGACGTCAGAAATAGTGTTGAAAGTCAAAACGAGACCGTGGCTTAATCTTTTCAGAACCCCCTCGGGGAAGTTGCAAACTTCCGTGATACGATTTTTACATGGCACACTATACTGCATTCTTGAGGCAATACTCATTAGTCAGAGTACAATCTCCAGTGGATATCAAAAACGGTCGATTCCATATAAACCCTAAAGCAACGCACCCATAGCACCATAGCTTCCCAAATTAACGGCACCATCATCCTCCCATCGCCTTCGACGGCTAATTCGGACCTTGTCCCGGTGTCGACCCTCCCTTCTTCTCGTCATGGAGAATATGCCCCATAGTATTACGCATCTTTGATTTATTTGCTGCCGCCAAACCAGCTGGAGATTCCACTCTTTGCCTTTGCAGCTTCAGCCTCCACCTTGCGGTCGAGCTCGTCAACCTTCTTCAATGTGCTGTTCTTAACATCCTTTGCATATGCTTCGGCATCAGCCTTGGCCTTGGCGAGCTCCGCTTGAGTTTTGTGAACCTGTGTTACATCGAAGGATTAGCTCGGTTTTTCTTTCCAATAGCTCCGAAAATTAAATCATTTCTGAAGTGCTTCAGAGCCATCCATCTTAATTTCATCCATAATGCGTGACACCCCGGCCCAAGTTGTTGAAGGAAAACCAGCAGCGGGGCAAGTCATATGTGGCAATGGATTAAACACGAAATAAAGAAATCAGAAGGGAGCTCACAGCGCTGTCAAATTTGGCACCTGTCTCGGCGCCAAACTTCTCGGCATCCTTCTGAACCTCCGAACCGCGACCGGGCAAATGGGACTTGATGTTAGCAGAAAGCTTGTGAGCATCAGCTGCGAATTAACTGTTAGCTATCTCGTGCCAATTGACTTTTTCTTATGTCTCGCCTGTGACTTTGATGCTAGCCTCCAGCTTTCCAAACTGAAACAGTCCAAGCTGAGCTCTCGAGAAGCCGACCACCCTGGCGATCCGTGCAGGTGTACAAGGAAACAAGTGCACGACAATTTTACGCTGGCACTGGAGGGCGCGTTGGGACGAGCAATGAGTGGACTTCTTGATGGATGACAGACGGTGACTTACCTTCAGCTTGCTTCTCAGCGACCTTGGGGCTGCCGCCCGCAGAGTACAGGTAGTAGCCAACACCACCAGCGGCTGCGAGACCGACCACAAGAGGAGTTCGCGACTTGGACATGGTGAGTAAGAGCTCGGGGTTGTAGGGAGTAAGTATGTATGTGTGGATTGTAGCTAGACACAAGAGACTGGAGCTCTGCGGACGAGTAGAGAATGAGAGCACGGTTGATCTGTGATGTGGTGGTGAAGAAGCTCAGAAGTGTAGTTTGAGATCACGTCACACAGGAATATATAATGCCAGAGAGCGGAGAGGGGGTCCTCGGTCGAATTAAATGTGATGCAAGGTCGGGTATGGCGAAGGGGTGGCCTGACAGGCCAGGCTCGTCTCCTGTTTTCTTGCCTCCCCTGGCACTCGCAGCCGCCTGTTTCTGCCACTACGTACTTGTTTACACTACTACACCCGGTGCTAAGTAAGGTAGCTGCATACATACATACGTATGTACTTGCTCTGTAAATGTTTCTCACAAGCACCTGGCCCGTAAGCGATACGTAACCGAAATGTACCCTTATGCCCCGGCCTCCCGGCCTACTTGGAAGGGAGGGAGCCACGATTTTTTCCGGTTCCTCCAAAGCGCTTAGGCCAGGTGCTTTCTCCTGTCATCCCGATTCGTTGGGTAGCGGGCTTTCCATCCAGCGATCGGGATGCTGCTGTAGGTGCACGCATACCGAGCGGTGCAAGACTGCGGACAGGAAGGGCAATTAGACGAAAATACATGACGTAGACAACTAGAAATGCGGGGCCAAAAGAGGTGCAGTTCCCGTCTCGCCGAGTTTTTAGTGCTTCCCCACAAGTTTAGTCTTGCCCTGTCCGGGAGAGGTACCTCAGTTACGGCAACCAATTTACGTACCCGACCACCTGCTAGGAACGGGGCACATTTGAAGTCCTGCAGAACCGTCGGCACATGAGTGTACGTTTGTATCAGTGTATCTGGAGGGCATCTGGGTGAACAAATATGTATCTCACCTATCCTTACGTCCAATTTTTGTTCCTTCATGCATAACTGGAGTAGAGTACTGAATATAAGCAAGTGAGTAATATATAATTGTAATCTAGCAGGTGTTGAAGGCTCCGTCAACGAGGTACGGGGAACAATTAAGCTGCGAGTGTTCAATGCTTGCTATAGATCCCTTCCGTCTGGAACCCCCCCCCCTTGTACTCCCGACTCCACAGGCCTAGCTAGACCACGAACACGGGAAAGGAATGCAAACTTCAGCGGTGGTGAAATTACATCATTGAGAACCCACCGTTTCAGCTTCTGAGGACGGTCTCCTCCCCCGGCAGCCCCACGCACGCGTGATCGCTCGCAGAGAAAATTCTGGACGGCTTGGAGCTGCTCCTCAAACTTAGTCGGCCAATGCTTGGAGGCTGTGGTGTATAATCGCGAGTTTATCTGCGCGTGCGTTGATGTGTACTTCCTATCCCATGTCTTTCCGCAGGCCGATGGACAGGTAGCAAGCTAACGAAAGCGTCAGGCCAGGCATACAGGCACTCGGTAGCCCCTCCACCAGACACCACCAAGCTTTGGCAGCCCCCTTCGTCATCGTCATAGCTCAATCAGTAGCTCCTGCCGCAAATTTAGCGTTGAGACAGTCCATGCTAAGCCATGCCAACAATACCCACAGCACATCCTCATTTTGCCTCTCACCTTGACACATGATCCCCACGTCGTCCTAGAGCTCGGGCGCCAATCCGCAGGCAATATTTACGCTACCTGGTCTTGACGGTCTACCTGTCCTCCATCCGCAATTGAAGGCTCCTTCACTAGGAGCGTCGTGTCTGAGGGCAGACGAGCAGCAAACGACAGCCCTCCGTCGCCTATCCCAGCCGACCAGAGTGCGCCGTGCATTATGTTCAGTGTTGCCTGTATCTTGCCCACGCACAATGCCCAAGGTGCGGTCCTCTCGCCGGATTCCCCCGTTGAAAGAAAGTGACATCGATCATGAGATAAATTTGGTCGACAACTCAGCATCTATAGATGGGTCCCGGGTTTCCTCCCCCGGTCCGGAGCACCAAAACGGCCATCTCCGTAGCACCGTTGATGAACCCTTGACCACATCCGAGAATGGTGCACCAGTCCAAGATGGGGCGGTCACCTTATCTACAAACGATCATGGTTCTTCCGAAGAGGGTTCACAAGTGCCAGGTAGCCAGATAGCTGGCAACGAAAGTGAAGCCGGGCCTTCCACAGTACCTCTTATACATGAAGAACAGTCAAAACCTCAGCGCTCATCAAGCAGAAAACAGCATCCCAGGGTGCCATCACCGGAAACGGATATTGACGTATTATATGAGAACGAGCGCGGCGGCTTTCTATGCGGTATTCCACTGTTTTCCTCTGCTGCTTTAGGCAATCTCGACCCGCCGGCCTGGACCAATGCAGTCCATAAAGCAAGCCCGACCGATACACGCACAGCGCAGGTGCCGGATCCGAGCTGGGAATGGGCTTGGCCCGAGTGGCGGGTTAATCGGGATAAATGTGCTGCTTCCGATAAAGACGGCTGGGAGTACTCATTCATGTTTAGCAAGCGCTTTTCTTGGCATGCGCCACGATGGTACAACTCCTTTGTACGCCGGCGAGCTTGGATCCGTCGTCGTATACGAAAACAGGATCGAGGTGCGCAATCAGAGGACCCGCACCTTCTCCATTCAGAGTACTTCTCTGTCGTGCCGTCTAACCAGCAGCTACGGCCTATATCATCGTCTTCATCTCGCAATCCTTCTGTCCTTAGCGGAGCGAGCAGTGGAGTTAATGGCGGGCTTACGAGTAAAGAAGTCTCTCGGGGCAGCGCCATGCTCTGCCACGCTGAAGACAACCCAGAAGCTGCAACACGAAAGGTCGACCTCACGACGATCGATGCGCTCATGACGCTGCTTCGCCGTTCCCGCATCGATCGTGAAAAGCTCGAAGCGGTCGAGAACTATCTAGAGCACAGTGCAGACAGCGAAGGTCCACTTGGCCCCCTGCAGAACCACATGCACGAAATTATGTCACTATTTGTCTTCCAGGCATCTCGCCGTTTGCTGTTAACACGCTTGATCCGCCGGCACGACGATGAGAGCAGCCGCTCAAAGAAGCAGCAGCAAAGCGGCCAGGTTCAGTCCCTACAAGGAGACGAAGCGTCCGAAATTCTGAGGAAGAGAGTAGAGAATCTTGCCCTTGCTATTCATCATGCTGATGAGGAAGTCAAGCGCTTAGAGTACTGGAGCGATGTCAAGGGCATGGCAGAAAATGGCGAGACCGAGGGTGCTGTTGATCAGGCTAAGGGCTGGGGCTCCGAGTGGAATGGCCTCGACAAAAGCGGCGCCCAGGGAGCCAACAAAGAGAAACTCCCCTGAGAAAGAGCAATATCTTGCTACCTTTGGCTACCCGTCACAGCGTGCATGGTTGGTATGTATAAATTGATAACCAGCTTGGGTAATAAAGGATAGCTTCGATGAACACGTGAGAAGATCCTGTGGCAGGAGCTCCACATACAACGTTTTCATATAGAACGCACTGCGTGTGCTTCGGCTCCCCCCTTCTGAATTCCTTCTTTTCTTTTTGATTTATTAATTGTTCTTGACGCTTTTGTCTTCACCAATTGTAATTGTGTGTGTAGAATCCGGGTAAGAACATCTCAGGCGAACACTGGGGGGCAGATTGGCAATGATTCAGAAGGCGGCGCAAATTGAGCATGAAAAGAATGCATGGTCATGAAGGCAAAGCATCAGCCATGCAGTTTGGAGCTTGGGGTTATGACATTATAAGGATATTGAGGATGTCAAGATCAAACCTCGTCTCTCTGATTTATTTCTTTTTGTATTGTTTTACACTCGCAGAGAGCAATATAAATGACTGCACGATCAATAATACTTCAACTGAAGTTGTGGTTGCCAATATTATTGGACATGGTATACGGTCAAACTGTGGCTCATGTAGTAACGGGGGGAGTAATCGCGAGACATTCTTTCTGTCATGTGGTACCTTGTGCATCATATTGGGGTCGTTGATCGTAAGATTCTGTTCTTGATAGCGATTTCCATAAACACTCACTTCTTCCGACCCTAGTCAGCTTTTCTCTTTCTTATCCCAACGTCTCAATGTTGTGTGGGATAGAGGCGGCGGCCGTGCAAGTGTCTCCTGACTGTCCTCTCATCGCGTTCTCCTAGTCAGTTGGCTCCTCGGCGACGTAGTGCAGGTAAGCGCCGAGGAGCTTGATGCCCTCAATATAGTTCTTCTTGTCTAGCTTCTCGTTTATGGAGTGGGCTCCATCAGTGGAGCTGCCCATAGGTAGGAGCAGGACGTTCTTGCCAGTGGCCTGCTCGAAGGTGAGGGTGATGGGAATACTGCCACCCTCGCGAGTAAAATCTGGCGCAACGCCCCAGACACGCTCAACGGCCTTGCCGGCGGCGCGGAAGTTCCAGTGGTTGGGGCTGGCAACCCACCACTTGCCAGTGTGCTGGGCGTAGACCTTCAGCGTGTTCTTGCTACCAAGCGTAGCAAAAACCTCCTTGACATACTTGTAAACACACTCGTTGGTCTGGTCAATCTCCATATCCGGGACTGTGCGAATGGAAAACTTGCCAATGACCTTGGCAGGAATGACGGTCTTGGCACCAGGTGCAGAGAAGGCGCCCTCGATACCGTGGAGGGAGAGCGAAGGGTAGCGCCATCGAGCCATGAGCGTGGGCTTCTTATCCTCGAAGATGGTGGTCTTCGAACCGAGCGACTCGTGCAGGTTCTCCATGGTGAAGGCGATGTTGTCGTAGAGACCCTCTTCCTCCTTGGTGACAGGAGCCACCTGGTCCATGATGCCAGGGATCTGAATCTTGCCGTGAGTGTCAACGAGGCTGCCCAAGACGCGAACCAAGTCCGTCATGGGCTCTTGGGCGGTACCGCCAAAGACACCTGAGTGCAGGTCGGCGCCGGGGCCCGAGATCTCGACGCTGTAGTAGTTGCATCCTCGCAGACCGTACGTCAGACAAGGCTTCTCGGTACCGAGCCAGTAGTTGTCCGAGATGCAGACGGCGTCAGCGTCAGCAAAGTAACCCTTGCCCTCCTTCTCGACCAACTCGTCAAGACCCTCAGAGCCATACTCCTCCATGCCCTCGAAGCACATGAGCAGGTTGACGGGGAAGTCCACGCCGGCCTTCTGATGAGCCTCGATGGCGTTGAGCCATCCCAGAACGGGACCCTTATCGTCGGTGCTGCCACGACCGCACATGCGTCCATCTTCAGTAACGGTAAGGGTGAAAGGTTCCGTGTTCCAGCCATCGCTCTTCTCGGCAGGCTGGACGTCGTAGTGGCCGTAGACGAGAATGGTTCGCTTGCTCTTGTCACTGCCATAGCGGGCCAAAATGACAGGGGGCAGGTCCAGCTCAGGGATATCGGGTTGCTTGCCCAGGGGACGCAGCTCAACGCTGGCGCCGAGAGCCTTCAGCTCAGCGGCGAGAAACTCGCCCATGCGGACGACATCCGGACGGCGGGCCGCATCGGATGAGACAGAAGGGATGGCAACGGCCTTGGCCAGGCGGTCGATGAAGTGCGAAGACAGTTCATCGACCTGCTTGAAGTAGCCGTCGAGCTGCGGAGCCATCTTGCGGGACTGGTGGGCTCGAAGAGCGGGTGTCAGGTAGCTTCTGGATCCCGAGGGGGTTGCACGAGAGCAGCGGGAAGTCCTCTGGGTGGGGGAGGAACTGGGAGGGGCGCGATGGTGGAAAGAGGATGCAGGCAGGGAAGTAGAAGAAGAAGAAGAAGCTTGCGGGTGAGGGCGACGGCAAGGGTGTAATGGACGATGCAAAGTAGAGAGAGCGCTGGCTCGGCCTGCACAGTTATTATAAATGGAAACGATGGCAGAGGGTTTCGCCGTGCAGCGCTGGGGCAGGAGTGTGCGGGGCATCTGGCTGACGAGCAGTTAGTAGAAGCGGTTCCGTTACGCAGCAGCGATGGGATGGAGGGGTAAAATGGAAGCTCTCAATTGGATTGGACTGGTGTAGCTTTCCAATCATTGGACCGCCGACCTAAAACACGCCCGGAAGATGGGGCTACTGCAGCAGAGCAGGGCGGGCGATAGCTGGATCACTAGGTACAGGTGAAGGGCAGGACGGAGAACGGCTATCCAAGGCTCTTTTGGCAGATTCAATTTTTTACCATTTCTTTCCTTCGCCCCATCCCCTGGTCTAGCGCCTGCCGCATCAGGAAGGTTGCTTAACTGGATCATTTCTAACCTACCTCTACCCACTATGGTGGGGTTTTCTTTTTTACACGGTATCGTAATATCCCATTTTTCTCTCACTTCATTTAATATCTCTTGGTTTTGATTATGATTAATATTATTCTCTCTTACGGTTCTTTACAAGTACACACACGCTAAGAGGTGCTCCCCGAAATTGTTCCAATGGAGGGTAGTTAAGAAAACTTCCCGTCGGAGAATTCCTGGCGAACCCCCTGCAACTATGCAGATAAGTTAAACATTGAATCTGCCCATTTATACAGGGACGAAGCCACTCGTTGTACGACTACAACGTTGCTGTATGCGTTAGACCTCGATAACCAACCATCAAATCATCCCTCTCGTCGTCCTATCTGAGTCATGTATCGAGAGCATAATATATCAGGGAGAAAGACGCAAAGAGAAAAGGGAAACAGTCACACCATGGCATGCACATTTGATCAATGAAGCTCATATTTTGCTAGAGACAGAGGGGTGTTTTGATTTCCATCTCGTCATTACCATAGCCCAGTCATCGCTTTCTATATGCTTGATGTTAATTCCCAATTGAGCCTTACAGATATGGTACAGCTGTTATGTACATTTAGTTTTAGTTACGTGCGTGACACTTCTCCTCCCGGTATATATGCTATGGTACACTCGTCACTTTTCAACCCGAATGGGCAGCATCCCTCTTGTTTGGGACGTGTATCCGCTGGATAAATCCCTTTCGAGGCTCGAGGGGAATCTCAACTGTTAGTGGCTGTCTCAGGGAATCCTCTATCTTCTTTTTTCCCTTTAATTCCGAATGGATTATTTGATCCTTCTCGTAAGCCTCGGCAAGCTTAGAGGCGAATGTGCATTCTGGCTGAAGCCTCGATGCTTGAGAGCCATACCACTTTGCGACTTGCACTACTCGCACATTGTGTCCATGCTGCGATCGGAGCGCTGACAAGGCTTCTTCGCCCAAGATCATGTCGATCCAATCCTGGAGGAGTGGTTTGGAACATGGTTCCCTGGACTTTTGCAAGAGTCCTTCCAGCTGGTGTCTCATTTTCGAGCTGCTCTGGAGCGCAAGGCAGGCATATCTCCAGATGACTCGAAGCATATTAGGATCACGCCTCTTCCAAGCTATCCGGAACAGCATGTGATAGGTATCCTCCTCAAGTTTCGCCGCCGGCCAATGGGATTGGAAATTTCCGAGGGTGGCTATGATCTCGGAAATGCTTCGATTGTGGGTAATGATTGAGTTCAAGCTGATAATATCAGGTTTAATGCGACGGGTTTCCTGAACCATGTCCAGAAGTTCCGATACCAGCTCCCTAGCACCATGTCTCCCAAGCACGTCGAGCATCCTGTTGTAAGTTACAACGTCGAGCCAGTCTTGACTATACACTGCATCAAGGTCGCCGACGAAGGCACGAATTGACCCAGATTTGAGGCCAGATTTGAAGGCAGCCTTTCGGAGCATGCTATCAAGCTTGTAAGGCGCCATGTGGCGCCCAACTTTTACGAGTGTTGATTGGATGCGATTTAGATCCAGCTTCTCCATTCTGCTTAGTATCATACCCTTAGCTCTTACGTCCTCGACGAGGTGTAACAGAAGCAACCACGTCTCACTGTCGGGGCAGTATCCTTTCCTAGCCATCATCTTGAGCACAGTGAAGAACCCATCCAGGTCTCCAGACCTGGACGAACCCTTGAGAAGTAGATTGCAGATCTTGGTGTCCATTGGTATGTTGTAGATCTCGGACTGATTGAAAATCGACCTGGCTGCTGGTCGAAACGAGAGTTTCTTGTCCTGAATATAAGCCAAGGCCATAGCTAACGTTCTCGTAGTCAAAGCTGGACGAGCCTCTTCCGACTGGAAGAGATCGACGAGCAAGCCCACAACTGTTTGTTGGTGGTCCGGGCCTCCTTTATACAGGTTGTTAACCAAGTGCGGTGGTATCACACCGTAGACCAACGACGCGACGTACGACTCCATCGAAGTCTGCGTCCACACAGAAGGCCGAGGGATACGATCTGCTCTGTGATAGAGTGTATAATTTTGCGCCTTCACCAGGCCGGTGGCCCTGAAACTATAGTCCCGGTGTAGAGTGAGCACGTGGCTGTTCGGAGGCGCGATCTGGCCGGCTTCAAGCAGTGGAATGGGAGCCAACTTGTTTTCGCTTCGTTGCCACAGATCCAGAAGCATTCCTCTGGAGTCGCTATCCATAACCCGTACTGCCTTAACCTTGGGCACCGCCTTCAAAAGCTCCACCAAGGTCCGGCGAACGCCATGTTCCGAGCCGGAGAGGTTGATGCCCAGGCTACCATCTTCGTTGGGTTGATCGAAGCGAATATTGCACTGACTTCCGAGCATCAAGTTCTGAACGCTAGAGATATATTCTGGGAGAAGCTCCCTCACTCCTGTAGCCGCTTCCCTTTTTATTGTGATCTTGAGGTCGTATATCGTGCCGAAAGGAGGGGTGAACTTGTAGAGAAAATCGACAACGGCACGATAGTCTGTGGCTGGTTTATCTCCCACTCTCCGGGCATGCGCCCAGAGATCCTGCCGAGCAAGGCTCTTCGTATTCTTTCGCCGACTACTGGTGACCGCATGCTTACTGGGGTAAGTGGCCTCCACCTTCACAAGAGCCGATGCGGTGGTAGACGAATCGGCATCGAAGGTTCCCCTCTGCTTGATAATGCGGCTCAAAATGGCACGGCGAAGGGCCGAACGCGAAGATGTTATGACATTCTCGGTGGCGGGTTCGGTTCTCCTGGGCTTCGTATTCGATCCCGAAGCCTTTTCTAGCGAAGCAGATGAAGCATGGCGAATGCAATCAGTTCCCAGCGGGGATGCAAGATGCCGAAGATCCCTGGAAATCGGGGAGAGCCCTTTGACGGTTGAGGTGTATGCACGGGCTCTCCATGCCGCTTGTATTCCCAGGGACATGAGCTATAAACAGTTCATCGCTTGAAGAATTCCGTAGGGTCGAATACCGAATGGATGAGGTCGCGAGGGTTTCTGGTAGCTGTGCTTGATCACGACGTTTTGGTTTTTTGACGCGTTCTAGAAAATTGTACCTGAAGGGCGGGCCCGGCCCGTTTGACGTCGGCATTATCTTATCGAACTTTGGTTTACGCAACGCCAGCCGTCCGCCATCTGCCAGCTCCATTAGTTAAAACCTCCAAGCTCTGAGCTGGTAGGGTGTGGAGTACGAAGTAAGCAAATACCCACCAGTTTATGCTCTTAAAAAGCAGTAGGATTGTTCATACTGAATGTGAAAAAGGTTTAAAACCCTGGCTAACTAGACGGATACAAAGTTACCCAGATCAAGGCTGAAGTACCAGGACTAGCTGAACATAGTAAACATGCAACCAGAACTGGCCGAACGCTGCAACATACAACGGAATACAGGACGAGCGCGATGTAATGGCACAGCATATCCACGAGTCCAGACAAAGATTCGACATGCTTGAGCATCTCAACAGTTTACCGCGTCAAGGAATCAATTATGCACCACAAAACCGTCATTGCCCCTAGTGGCACGTTTCCAGTTCATCACCTAATCTATCACTGCAACTGCCGGGGGAAAAAAAGCGTAAGAGTCCGTAATTTGGTATCTGTGTGCTTGTGTGCGTGCGACTGTGTATAAACCGAGAAATTCCTCAGCGAAGATGCGAAGAGGCCAACGCTCCTGTCTGTGTATAACGGGTGCTGCGCCATCCTACAGAGCTCTGCTTGACCTATGCCCTAACACCACCCGCTTCTTTCCGTTTTCTTTTCTTCGTCCAAGTTGCAGGATATGTGTGCGTTGGCAGCTGTGGGACACTACCTCCCAGCTTCTTGCTGGAACACTCTCCTAAAGAAACAAGGAGATCGCTCTTCACAAAATGAATCACAGTCCTCTCGTCTCTAGCAAAAATCCCGCCCGACACTACCGTCGTCAGGCCGTAACCATGCCCATGTCTACCACAATCCGTCCAAAGGTGGGGGTGGGGGTGTTAACTCAGCTGATGCCGTCCATGAATGAGGTCAAGAAAAAATGAATATAATCGGTCGAAAGATTTCCGATTATTTTGCGCGAAAACAACCATCAATCCTTCGATTCGGAGCTGGAATCAGCCTTTGCCTCCTCCTTGCTCTCCGTCTTGGCCTCTTCCGCAGGGGTATCTTTCGTTTCACTCGTAGAAGTCGACTTCTTCTCGCGAGGTGGCGGCGAAGGTGCTCTGGGAGGGAGGCTGTGGGAGTCGTCTCCGGCCTCGTCATCCTCCTCTCCGCCAGATGACTGCTTCGACACTTGACTTGCCAAATCTTTGTCCTCTTCGGCATTGTCAAACATCTCAGTGTCATCTGAGTCTGTCAGGACCTCAGTGCCATCGCCCAAGAAGATGATTCGACCCTTATACCCACCGATTCCGAATGACTTGGACTTGCTGTCCGAGTCCACATCATAACCGCCATCACTGTCATCGAAGTTGTGGTGAACACCAGGTCCTCGGAATTCAGCTGAGGCCCAAACTTGTCAGTTTTTCTTCCAAGTGACCTGGATTTTGTGTGTATATGTGTGTGTGTGTGTGTGTGTGTGTGTGTGTGTGTATGTGCTTTTAAGATTGCATACCGTATTCGGGAGGGGCGCAAGGACCGTCGCCCTTCGCCACGCGGTTCGCAACCTCTTCGTACCATGCCTCCTTGGACTTGCCTCGGAGGAAGCCTATGACGATCATGGTCATGTTGTCGCAGCCAACGCCGCCGGTCTCAGAGTTGGAAGCCAGGCAGTTATCCATCATATTCTCGCAGATCTTGTCAAGATCTTGCTTCGCAGCGATACCTCTGCGTACAAACTCAACAACAGCTTGAGAGGACTGACAGTCCCAGATACCTATTACTCCTTAGTACATGAACAAAAATTATGCAGGGCTCGTTAAGTATATCTCTTACCATCACAGGCGAGAACCAAGAACTCGTCATCGTCGCTCAGCTCGTGAACAACGACGTCGGGGTATGCCGTCACGATTTGCTGCTCGGGCGCAAGCTCGGCGCTCTTCTTGAACTCAAAATCGCCAATGGCGCGAGACAGTGCCAAGTTGCCGTTGACTCTGCCGAAGTCGACAAAACCACCGGCAGCCGTGATACGTGCCTTCTCGCCTATAGTGGCGGGCGCTATGGTGTTAGCAAAAATAAACTCCAAGTCATCATGTAACTACAAGTATTGGTAAAAAGAGACACGCACCCTCATTCTGCGGTTTGTGGTCAAAGGACAGGGGCTTAGCGCGGCCCTTGACACCCAACACACCACGCGAGTCGCCGGCGTTTGCCTAGAGGAAGAACGATCAGAAAACAGGACCAGTAGGGTTTGATGGAGGCTGGAGAGTACGCACTACATAGATCTTGTCTCCTGTGATCAGACCAACACAAGCGGTGCAGCCGGAGACTTCATCTTCGTAGCTAGGATCTGTAACGACGTAAAGCTCTTGTCAGTAATCGTCCTTCCACAGTGGCATGTTCGAGTGGCACGCGGAGCAGGGTTATACATACTGCTCAGGATTGCTCGGTCTGTTGCAAGAAAGCAGTCCTTCAGAGCCTGTTCGTAATTTCCAGTCTTGAAGGTATCCTGCTTGACCAAGATGTCATAGATATGCTTGCCGGCATACTGAGCTACTTTATCACCGCCGTGGCCATCAAAAACTCCGAAGAAGGATAACCTCGAGGAATGTGCCTTGGCTTCATCGCTGTCGGGTTTCAAAAGATCAAGTATGGTGCAGTGTGCATCCTCCATGCTGATACGCCAGCCCTGCATGGCGGATACACCATAGAGCATGCGATCATCTTCGCCTTTGACCGACGCCTAGAGGATATCAATCAAAATTAGCTATGCTGTACACACGTTCAAGGCCTAGACACGCTGTTGAGGAGATAGAGTGCAAGCGCAGTCATTGAAAGTGTATGGGTAGTACGTCGAGTAGGAAGGTAGGAGAAAGAGACATGGGTCACGATGGGCACGCACCACGACAGAGTGGTTCGCGCGGAGGGGTCGTCGGCAAGTATGACGGGCAGGCAAATAAGGCCGGCAATGTGAGAGGGAAATTCAGAACAAGAAAGAGTAAAGACATACCTTGTCGACGACGGGCTCTGAGAGTGTTTGACCCATGGCGACAGAGTCTGGGCCGGAGCGTGCGGGTGATGAAGGATCGTCGAGAGATGGGGTATATACAACCTAGAAGGAGGGGTCGGCGTCTGACACGAAAGGAGTCGTCGCGTGGGCAGCGGGTTTCCTACGGCAGAGCAGGAAAGTTTCTGGTCGGGCGTGAGGAACAAAAAAGGTAAATCTCAGGTGCCAGGGAAGGAGGATGAGCACACGCACAGCAACCAAGGACGGCTAGAGAATGTGGTGGTTTGACGTGGTGCGTGAGGTGCGGGTGCGTGTGCGTCGGGTGGTGTAGTGCAGCGAGGCAGAAGAGCCAGACAGGACCAGACCAGAATCAGACCGGGCCCAAGGCGGGGTTGCCTACTCGCAAGGCAAAAAAAAGAGAAAAAAAATGGTTGCCAGTAGAGCAGATGACGGGATTGGGGTTCGCCTTGCTCTTTCGGGCCTGGCGTCTGGAGGCTTTGTTCTGAGCGGGGCGAACAAAATAACGAGTGAATAGGGAATAGTTTAAGAGTTGCTTTGGGGGGAGAGGGGGGAATGTGTCCACCCTAAACAATTGGGAAAAGCAAACCACCCAGCAGCCGATGACGAGCTGTCGCCCGTGTTGGAGCCCGTGTTGCAGACTTGCGCAAGGTGAATGAAAATATATGCGTACGTACTACTGGGGGAGATACCAGAACCAGAAAAGGTGCCTGGCGCAGCGAGTAACGTAGAATTGGAGGGTTTGTGTTTTGCGCTGTCTTTTTGCAACACACTGGGAATGTGGGTTTGGTGCTTCAAGGCTGACGGACCAAGACGTAAGTGAATGCAAGGCGACAAGAACTGCACTTATTAGCTCAGGTACTAATTCACTCTGTATGCACCTTTCCAGTGTTTGATGGAATAGCTATCTAGCCCAACTAATAGAGGAAACTTCCTTTGGCCATGCCCATCCTCATATTCATATACTGCTTCACCACGGGGCCCCAAGGGGCAAATCTCCGACGTCAAGACAGAACAGGTTCCATGACGCAGCTAGCAGCGAGATCAAGCTAGCAGTCACCTTGTCAGACTCCGCCGTCATGGGGCACATGAGAGAATACAGGATCTGGCCGGTGTACAGTACTCATTGCATACCACTGCCATATCTACGTAGCTCAAGTCCTTTCCGGTAGCCCCCTACACCCGCTCTGTTATTCCCCCCCACTGGTTTTATTATGGCCATCACTGGGCCAACCTCTAGCACAGCCCCATGGGGGGGAGAAGAGAAGGCAAGAGGGCCGAGGGTTTAGAGCCAGAAGTGATAAACCAGCAACATGCCGTGCAAAGTTCTGACCAGGTCGCGTGTCACTGTGCTCAATCGAACCGTAGACTAGGGTCCACTAACCCGGACGTGATAACCAGCTTCCTGCGAGCTGATTCGTTGCTTTTCCTCTTTGGGGTGACATTTCCTAATCTTTTTTCTAATGCAAAGGAGAAAAAAGGAAAGAAAGAAAAAAGTGGCAACAAGAGATCTCTCTGTTAGCGACGAATGAATATAGTTATCAACGTTCTATAAAGACATCCACACAATGTGTCACTCTTTACACGCGTGACAGGTTTATAACAAATTGCTTCCCCCATACCACCCTGGTATTGGGCTTGACTAGCCAGGCGCCGCAATCACTGAGAATCTGGGGAAGATCAGACCTTGGGGTTGAGGATGGTGGCAACCTCTGGTCCGTGTGTCGGCCAAGTGCTGGACTGGAAAACATGGGCATCGCCGATGATCCCAGCACGGTTTAGCTGACATTACTCGGAGCAGTCATAAATCCGCACGCAGTTAAAACGCCAGAGTTACACCCAGATTCTCAACACTTCCTACTCTTAAACTCAAACATAGATCTAGGCATACTAAAACAAAGGAGGTAAAAAAAAAAAAAAAAAATTTCTCAGCATAGATACGCGCTGTAGCCATTGAGAGGAGTCTGAGTGGTTATGAACGCCGCTTTGTGTTGGCGGCATTTTAACACAAAACCACAAACACATCATACCAGTGATGATATACTGGGCAGGTATACGTTCAAACTGCAACCCCAGGTATCAAAATGTGGCAGCATCTCGCTTTCCCATAACTTATGCCTCGTATACTTGAGCCTCAAAAAGAAAAGGAACGATTTTCCTTGCCCTATATATGAGTAGTGTTAGCATATGCATCTGACACAGTCTGCGATCCGAATGTGGTATCTGTAACCGTAAACTTTGCACGCAAGCAGCCACTAGGTGGGCCAATGTAGCCACATCTCTGTCTTAGCCAGAGGCTCAGATCACCATTGCAGTTGTTTAACATGGACAGTAACTTCCTTGTATGTAATATCATGTTCGTTCAAATAATATCTCGTATGTTTCAAAGAGTTTGTTATTCCATTACACTATGAAAAGTATGTAGCAGATTACTTTGAAAAAGAGAAAAAAGGAGATACGGGTATCTCTAACGGCCAGAAGAAAGAAACACCAATAATGCAACCCAAAATATTAAATAGTAGCACACCTTATTTCACCTCCTGCAACTATCGGTCAGGGATCAGATATAAACCGGGAAGCTCCCTGCTGAATCAGCAAAGAACTCCTCGCCTGGCATGGACCCCGGCCGAATGTCCTCCCACTCGTCATCGGTCTGGCCATTTAGGTTCTTGACGCTCTTTACACTCCTAATGCTCTTCGTGCTCTTGTTCGATTTTCTCCAGCTCTTGCCTTTGGAGGACTCATTCAACCGGTCCGACAATGGATCTCGTTTTGGCGCTTCAGGCAGTGATCGTGGCTCCGGCAGAGGCCACTCGTCGTCGGGTTCTGCTATCTTTGCCTTGAAGTCGTCCAGCGCCTGCAGGTGGCTCTTCTTCGTTTGGGATGTTATGCCTTGGCCGCCTTTAGACGATCGACGTTTATCCCTGCTTTTCTTGAGCCCAGCTAGCTTTGCAGAGGAAGGGAACAGGCGGAGTGCTGGCCCCCGTGAAGCAGCCGGCTCATCCACACTCTCTAAGCTGGACTCAATCCACAAATCCGCTGATTTTATGGGGCCGTTGGCTTTACGTTCCGGGCGCTTTGCGCCCTTCTGTACAGCTGGAGCCGCGGACGGCTGGACCATCCCACCTGCAGCCGAGTTCACCAAATCCTTGTGAGCGATGCCCAGAGAGTCTCTAGCAAACTTATCCCACGATGTATCGCTATCTCGAGACATTGACGCGAGCTCAGCAAAAGGTCTCGGAGGCGGAAGCTCTCCAGAAAACCTAGAGAGGTCAGGAGAGGAGTCTGTTTTAACTCCAAATCGCTTCGGTGATTTCAGTGTTGACCTACCCCCAAATAAAGGGCTAGTTCCGTCAACTCTCCGGCTAATCTGCCTCTTTTCACCTGGTTGGCTCGGGATGTGGATCACGGTAGGATGTGAGACGACATTCGCCATGGTCGGATGCTCTGAAGGCGTTGTCAAACTCGACTGGACTGTCGATGTGCTCGGGGCATATTTGTACTTATATTCGTCAAAAAGCTTGGAAGCACTCCCTCGCTTCCACGCATTTGAAACCCTCCTACTGGCTGTACGAAGGATTGAGTCTCCGTTTCCGTGGCTCTCTAACCTAGAGGGGGGCCGAGGGTGGACCGGACGTGGAATACTAGGTAGCTGTGAGTTCACGCTGTCCTCAGGGCTGTGCTTTCCGTCCGTGTAGGCAAAATCAGGAGTTGTCTGGATGCTGCGTGCGTCTGACCCAGTGGGAACCGTCAACCCGCCATTGGCTTTGGCTAATAGCTTACTGCCAGATTTACTGCCGAACCACGTAGGGCTTATCACAGCCATTTGCCTTGAGCTACCATCATATGTTGTATCCGACAAGAGGCTTTCTCCACCCTTTGGTTGTTGGTTAGACCGTAGTACTCTTCCGGCCTGGGTAGCCACCCATTGCTCACCAGTGCCTTCTGTATTGGAGACACTGAACGGCTCGACATTCCTCAAGGCATGTGGCTCAAGAATGCTCGAGTGGCTGAATTCGGATGACGACGTTGGTTCTTTAGGGAAAGGTGGTCGAGGTGGTACAGGCCGACTACCGGCTTGAGGAGCCTTTCTTGGACTCGTCGCTCCTATATCATACATGCCACGCATACCATCCTGCTCGAACTTCCCCATGTCGTATCTTACGAAGCTCCCTGGAAGAGGTGCAGAAACTTGCAAAATACTCTCCTTCTTCGGATCACGCCGGCGTTTCCGTAGATAAATGAAGAGCCAAACTAAAACCACACACATGAGGACGAGAGGCAAAAGTATCCATAGAAGCAACTTGTTGGAGCCATCCGCAGTCTTTACATCCGTGGCCGCAGACGTTGTGGACACAGGTGCCGAAGTGGATGTTGTGGTAGACGTTGATTCTGTGGAGCTTACAATGCCCCCTGGGCTCATTCGAAGAGGAAGGTCTTGTGATTCCGTTTGCTGCGTAGTTTTAGATTTTGCGGTGATGGAAATTTGTATTGTTGAAGATGTGGCAGTAGCTGGTGCGGTGCCAGTAAGAATAAGGCTTGACGAGTCAAGCCGAAGCCATGAAGTGCTGGTATCGCTATTCAGTTCCAATTGAACATCAGAAGGGTTCCATAAGTATGGTTTCAAGTCAAACGATACCGTTTCGCCGCCAGCCACATCTAGTGCCGGAAAAGGAGAGCGGAATGTATCTGAGGTGATGAGTATAGCCACCGTGACGTTGACACTATCTTCAAACTCATCATGAATGACTACTGTCACGTTCGACGAATTAGCAGCTGATCCAGGAGTTCCGGAAAACCTCCACGTTGTCGGATCAAAAGTAAGCCAATCAGGAACCCCGGAAGCGGCCACAGAGGTTTCATTGGTGTTGTTTATTGGCTGGTTGTCGAACTTGAGAACACCTGACAGGTCGTCGAATTCAAAGGGAGTTCCACGGGTTGCGTTGAGCTCGATTAAAGAGGTGTCGACCGATAATTCGTGTTCCCCAACGACAATAGAGAAGGGGATAGAAACAGACGCAAATCCAATCACGTCCGAAGCCACCAACTGGAAGGTGTATGATTGAGCAGGCGCATCTTGGGATCCATCTACAGGACCCTGCCCAGAGAAAGTGAGATTTCCAGCATCAAACTGGATCCAGGAGGGTAGAGGAACGTTATCCCCCGAAACCGCGTAATAGTTCAACTGAGCATCCTTGCCAAAAGTATTCTTATCAAACGAGAAGGAGAAGTCCTTTGACGGGTAGACCAAAATGGATGAAGGAGTTGAATGAGCCCCAAAGTTTTGTATCTGGTCTGAAAGGGGGATTGCGACATCCGGTGGCGGATTTCTCGAGATCACCAAGGTTACGTTGGCATCCGAGGTGCCCGACTGATCCTCTGCTACCAGTTGAAAGGGTACTCCAACAACCGTTCCTGCTAGAGCATCCTGATCGCGCGGCGTTCCATATAACCGTCTAGCATCGCTATCGATCGAGAGCCATGCCGGAGCGTTGAGTAATGAGTACGATATTGGATACGGAGAGGAAAACGTATGTGATGAGAAAACAAACGAGAACGGCTGAGAAACGCGAGCAACTGGAGGCAGTTGCGAATTGACGGGAAAGTAATTCACCGGGGCCAGAATTGCGATCTGGAAAAGAGAAAATATCACGGATGCTGAGACCCATCCTGCCAACATCGTGAAGTCGAGTATCGCACATGAGAGGAAGCCTCAAGGCGCAGAACCGCGCAGCAGAGTATTTTGGTTTTTTTTTTCTTTTCCGAATTAACAAGTAATCAATGTAAGAAGCATCTCACGAGCGCAAGCGCAGACAAAAGGGGAAAATAAGGAGTGAATGACACCGAAAAAAAATGAGTGAACGGCTGAATGAATGCAATGGACGAAGCAAAACCTAGAAAGCGGTTGACCAGGAGCCGGCCGCTCTTACAACATCGTGCTACCCCTCGCCAGGAGGAAGCCACTGACGGTTACATAGGGTGTGGAGGGTGATGAATGGAGACCACGGCAACCAAGACGAGGGGTATCTTCACCATGGGTTACATGTTGGAATTCGGATGTCTTACATCCCACGGATATATCGTCCATCCAAGGGGGGAGGGGGGTTGGTAGCCGATCAAATTCCAGGCTCGTTTCCAGAAGGACCTCACATCATGAATTGTCCAGGAATAGCTAACTGCATATCTTCTAGTTCACAGGGCAAACGCTGGGAGGAAAAGCCCTAGCAAGTAGGGGCTATTCAATGGCATGGCCGTTCGATATATCGGAACCTGAGGGAAAGGGAGACCAGAAAGTTGGAGATGGTATCGACGCCCGATAGGCGGAAGGAGGCGGCACTACTGTAGCCCTGCCAGCAAGGGAGATAAGACAGCGCCCTGGAGGGCCACAGTCCAGTTGGTAACACGCACGCTCACTCGCACCAAAAACACTCACCCACACTCAAATCCTTTTTTACACCTTGCCAGAATATCCCCTCTGGTGACGCATCCTTCTGCCCTCCCACACCAACGAGGGAAGTCTCGGTTTTTTTTTCCCACCCTTTATTACTTGGCTAGGGTTTGAAGCGAAGGGATCGCTTCGATAGTCGGACATCAGACTTCAAAAACAAGAAGAAAAAAAATGGCCAGTGAGGACAGGTCACCGTCTCCAGAACTCGATCCTCTGGCAATCAGCGAGGATCTGACCCCGCTGCCGGAATACAAGCAAGCAGCAACCGCTGGCTTCGACTTCTCCGGCCTGCTGGCCAAACCATTGACGCTGCATGAGGATCTCACCTCTGGTTGCGGAGGGCAGACATGGCCGGCTGGCATGGTGCTGGCGAGGCATATGCTACGGTATCATCGAGACGATTTGCGCGACTCAAGAATGTGGGTTCCAAATGCTGTGCGATGTGTTGTCCCCGCAGCGTGGCGCCGTTCTTCGGACTCTCTTTCTGGCTAACTTCTCATGTTTCTCTTTTGCCCTATAGCCTAGAACTTGGCGCGGGTGGCGGTTTAGTGGGACTGGCTGTTGCAAGTGGGTGCCAGCTGGAACACCCGTTGTACATAACCGATCAGCTGGAGATGTTTTCGCTCATGGGACACAACATCGTGCTGAACGAGATGACAGGTCGAGTCCGAGCTGCAATACTCAACTGGTAAGTGGGACATTTCCGAAGGGTAGCAGAGTCTTTTGATTGCACTTTTCCCCTGAGCGACAGGATTTGGCCTTGTACCCGTGCCATAGCTGCAGAACTCTAACCCCGGTGCGGATTTAGGGGCGAGGCACTTGCGCAGGAGATCGTAGCTTTCAAGCCAAACGTCATCCTGGCTGCTGATTGTGTTTACTTCGAACCGGCTTTTCCGCTACTTCTCACTACTCTTTCCGACCTACTAACTTTGTGCCCGACGGCAATAATATACTTCTGCTTCAAGAAGCGGCGCCGGGCAGATATGCAGTTCTTGAAAAAGGCACGAAAAGCCTTCAATGTTGCCGAGATATTCGACGAAGACCGGCCGGTCTTCAGTCGTGAGGGATTGTTTCTCTACGCTATCACGAGTAAGGCAACAAAACCCAATGTGTCTAAGGACTGTGACCCGGAGCGGACTGAACCTGCCGAGGTCTAGCACCTCTCCAGTTTCTTCGGCAGACTATACATGCATACGTGTACATCTTGGGTAAATACCAACGTTAGAAGGTTCTCCCTAGAGGCTGCAATCACGTTGATCGGGCACATTTGCAATGTGCGTTGTGCCGTATAGGCTCTTCAAAGCTTGCAGCAGCACAAAACCCCTATATGCCCAGGCAATAACATGGATGCTGCCTCTACGTGATTATTAACGTACCACCATAGAAAGCTCGCATTACTAACATAAGGATCATAAGGATTATTTGCGTGAGAGAGTAGAGGTCGCCGAGCATATGAGTATGTCAAAATGGAATCAGGTAGTCCCCAAGTCAATAAAACCATCTAGATTGAATACATCTTCAAATCTTTCGAGTTCTGCTGAAGAATGTCATCTGTAACGGAGTACGCGAGATGTACTGAGCGTTGTGGCTCCTTCTACATTACTCGTGGGATTGTTTCGGTCTTGTTGTTCTCGCCCGCCCTGCGAGATCGAGGTACAGTCACTCCACCATCCTCTTGGCACCATCGGACACCAGCGGGAAAAGTTTTGAGCCATGTTCAAGGTGCATTACTATGTACTAACGTCCCATTCGACTGACGAGTGCGCCACTAAAGCCCAAGCCGCTGACCCGCAATGGTTGGCTATTCTTTCTTGAAAATCGCTAGATCCCCCCCCCCCCCCCCCGCGGCTCCCCCTCATCCCAAGAGAGTGAAAAATCCTTCTCAGCTGATTCGTACTACGTATGTACGACTTGCCACGACCACGTTGCGGTGCTAGAAAGAGATTTCCATTGCCAACTCGCCGAGCTGGGAAGGCTAATGCAGACTAGGGGAGGTCGCCCGGCAGGTAGTCAGAGGATCGTCAGTTACAGTAATCCCTGCCACACCTCTTTCTCAGGGGAGCAGGGCTTGTGATTGGTTTACTGGATTTTGGCTGGGCGGTGCCTTGCAGGAGTTAGGTTGTACCGTAAGCTTCGGAGGACGGGAAAGCCCCAGTGCCCCCCCCCAAAATTGGTGGGCCTCTTGGCTGCCCTTGAATTCAAACCCAGGCCGAGCCCAGTTCCACTGGCCGGGCCCTCCTCGACCACGGCCCCAGCTGCACTTTGTTTCACTCCGACGCCGTGCCGCCATTGGCCCACCCGTCGGATGGCAGTTGGCTTAAGACCTTTGTTTGGTTTCCCATGTGGCTTCCACCTTTCTCATTCGGCTCTAGCGCAGGCTTCGCCTTCCACGGCCCTCGCTCTTCGTGCTCGTTCCCTCCTTGTCCCCATCCCCGTCCCCATCCTCGCCCCATGCCTCTTTAAAATGGGCTCATGCCCATCGCTTTGTCTGCACGCTCACTCTTGGTCTTCAGCTACGATACGTTCATTTCAGGAGCAGTGCTCACCATATACTTTCATTTCTCGCCCGGCTGCTCGACACATTCATTCCTTACGGAATACAATTGGAAATCGTTCTTCACCACCAATTCGGTATACTTCACAGGCTATTTCGGTCTTAGCGTGCCCAAGGAAGCGTACAACAACATAAAGAAACAACACCAATTTGGCTGGTCCTCCTGAGCCTTCTTTTTTTCGCCCGCTCTTTGATATTGTACATATACATCACATCTTGAACGACTGTCGAGATGAAGTCTTCGGTCATCGCCATCGCCGTGCTCGCTTCTAGCGCGATCGCGCAACCCCACGGCCATCATCGCCGCCATCACCAACACGACAAGCGCGATGTGGTTGTGGAATGGGTTACGGAGTGGGAGACCGCCACTGTGATCATCGAGGACCACACGACTGAGACTATTCTTCCTACACCGACCCCTGCTGTCGCCACCAGTCAAGGCGGCAACTTTTTCCAGTCTGATTCCAATTCAGCCGCTGCTCCAACTACCACTTCAGTCGCTGAAACTGTCGAGGCGGTCCAGCCTACACCCACAACCACTAGTACCTCAACTCCAGCTGCAGTCTACACCACCTCGGAAGCTGCCGCCTCCCCAACAACCACCAGCACCACTGCAGCTGCCGCTGCTACTTCTTCAAGTTCTTCTTCCAGTGGATCTAGCACTGGAGCCAATGTGAAGACTGGTCAAATGACCTACTACACGCCTGGACTGGGTTCTTGCGGGTATGATGACAGCGGTGCTGGTGCAAGCGGAAATGTTGTTGCTGTAGACATCGCATTCTTCCAGTCTGTTAGCTCTCTCACCAGCTATGGTTTGAATGAACCTGCCAACCCTCTCTGCGACCAAGAAATCACCATCAGTGTTAATGGCGCTACTACCACTGGTGTCATACGTGACAGTTGCCCCAGTTGTGGCACAGATGGCATTGACGTCACTGAATTCATTTTTGACACCTTGATGGGCAGCACTACCGATGGTCATGTCGAAGTCGAGTGGTGGTTCAACAGTGGCAAATACTAAGCCTATACGGCAAATGGGAGTAGAGGGCAGAGGCTACCGACCAGTTCCGCGTAGCATTTTCTTTCCCTGTACGAAATTACTGCATGTTGGGCAACTGTTAAGGCACATATGGCGGCAATCTGGACGAACGTTATGACTTCGAGCGTCGAGCCGGCGCTTCGACAATTTCTTCTACAGTCAAATAAAACCTGGGATACGGGGGTAAGCGAGATACCGCATTATTTGGGATATAAAAGAACGCTCGTTGCTTGACGACGAGCAAAGCAATTATTCGATTCTAGGGTAGATACCATTTATAGACACACACATTGGATTAGGAATGAACACCACTGCCATATTTACGTACCCCTTGTGGGGCTTCCTCTAACCTTGCTTTAACATACAGGGTGCCGCAACCAATTTCTTCAATGTGGCAGCATACATAACTCGAGCAACCGTCTGTTGGTTCCGATTCAGAGCTACGCAATGATAGAAATCAGAACTTGATCCGCTTCGGTGCCAAACTCGGAGGTTTACATGGATGATCGTCTTACAGGGTGTTGGCTCTCATTCATCAAACCTGTCAGGCGCCATATTTATCGGCCGGAATTTGTGTGCTTAGCACAACCTTGTCTATTACGGTGTTTCATCGTCCCAAGTATATTAACTGCGGAGTGGCAGAAAAGATATGGGTCTCCTAAAATAGTATAGCACGGTGTCGCTGAGGTCCGTTATAATTGATCCCAAGGACCCCGCTGGAGACATTGTATCCTCATACACAAATAAGAGATGACGATCACCGTAGTTCATCGTGGTCCAATTTTCCGTACCAGGGAGATATCTATAATATAATCCAGGTACTTGTAAGTATAGATGGCATCCACGTAAACTGCAATAAAATGATGTTAATTTTTTTTGTTTTTGCCAGGATCACTATGGTTCGGGGGATTTCTCACAATCCTATATACACCATTGTGATTCTCTACCCCGATGAGTAGTTGCTGCTTGATTACATCGTTCATGTCAGCTACTTAATGCGCCGTTCAATGTAAGGCCCAGAGAACGTTGTATTTGCCTGCATAATCAGTGCTATGAAAGATTAAATTGGCGAGAGCGATTGACCTACCTCAATCACGGTTGTGGATAGGGGTTTCTAATTCTTAATGGGGCTGCTTTCGTGATTAGTGCTGAATATACCATGCTGTATTGGCAGCTCAAGTATTCAACGCTGAAATATTCATGAACATAATTAATGCTATCTCATAAGGGTAAACCATGCTATTTCAGAATCCTTGGATAAAACCGGGCATAAGTCAATGTCCCACTAATAAATCTCACAGGAGTCGGAGTAGATCAGACCATAAAGCTAAGTTATAAGTTAGTGTCGTTCGTTTAAAAGAGAAATGCCCTGGCCCTGGTATTCATCTGAACTTTTAAAGTTAATTGTGGATAGCAAATATCACGGTGCAAGTTCGAGGTTATCTACCTAACTTAGAAGTTGTTCACCTGGTGTGAGTATGTATTTACCTGTACCGAAGTTAAAGCACCATTATGAGTGCAGGCGAAAACCTCGTATGCATATCCATGCTCGACGTACTAAACGCCATGCTTCAGAAGGAAGAACCGTCCTCTCTCCATTATTGCTCTGCCTCTTGGCTTGTTTTCCTGGACAGTCATAAACTTGGTAGTCCGGTAGCAAATCTACGTAGGTAATGCGAAGGAAATCTATCTTATGGCATGTTGTTGTGATGAGAGCAAACTTTGTGCGGCTCCATGATCGTTATTTTGTAGGATGCAAGTCACAGAAGATCCCCTAACTACATATCTACCGTAACCTATGAAGCTGTGACAGGATTTGTCAGTTCGCCCAAGGCAGTGGATAACCAGCGGCTTGTCTTTCCCCTCATCGGTTACCTCTCGGGAGGAACGATTCCGCGTTCCTGTTGGATGCCGGGTACCTGACCCGTCTTGTCTGTGGTTGGCTATTTCGGCGGGGCGCAGTATGCCCAGGTGAGGTAGGTCTCCAGGCGCTTGTCGCCAGACAAAAGTAAAAGTTTTGTGCCAGGAAGCTGTCTCATCCCATGCAGATTGCGAGATAAATGCAGGTTCATCCATAGGCTTTAACCTAGACCCTGCATAGGTTTGTCGCACGAGTGATGCCCATGCTCTAAGACAGTTTAGGTCCAAAAATAAACGCGTTGGGCCCGGCCAGCACCGTTCAGATAGTGGGTTAGGCTCCTCATTCAACCGTGATGATAACATAACTATATGTACAGTATGTATGCAAATCAGGCCACATCAACTACTTTATGTTAAATTAAATGCCACCAATATGTTCAACAATGATTCTATGAGGGGTTCCATTGGGACACATCGAGAACAGTTGGTGTACAAGATCTGGGCTCATTTTTGGCTTCCCACCAAGACCTCGGAGGAGAGCCAAGGCTGACTAGGCATATAACTACTCAAGTAAGTAGTGAGCCAGTAAAGTTCCCATCGCGCTGGGTAATACGTGCATGAAGCCTGGCCGGTCAGCCTCCTGGTGGGTACAGGTCGCATGAGTCCCTGCAAGCGACTATTGGCAGCTGAATGAAGTTAAGGGAAACTATGCCGGCGCCCAGCACAGCGGTCGCAATCTTGCCAGTCATTTCGTCTGAAAGAACTGTTGCTCAAACCTACGTGCTTGTCGGGCTGATCCAGAGGTATGGGATTCGCGCGCCATTCGCTTTGGCTAATTATAACCGATCTGAGCCCACGATTTACTGCTGAGCGCGACACCTGCCGCAGTACTAATCCTGTGTATACCGTTTTCTTGCGGTTAGCGACTGGTTCAGCCTCACTGGATCTCCGATCATTCAGCTCGCGCCATTTAAAAAAAATAAATAAAAAAAAAGCCATCAGAGCCTTAGGACGCAACCCTTCTGCACACTTGATAAAGGTGGGAAAGCCAAGCTTGTGGTTCAACCTCCTGGGCGCAAAGGGTTCCGAGAAGCGCACGGTATCAACCGCCACACTCAATTCTACAGACGTCGATTCGACGTCTTACCACAGCAACAGGTGCCTTTTCTAATCACGGCACCAATCCGACCTTGAGAAGCACCGCCCGTGGAGGCTGTAAAGAAGCGGTGGAAGTTCAGCCGAGACTCATCACTCCTAGCATTAGCGTTTGTGTTCGCGTTTTGTCCTACAACTTGAGACCACCAGGAACATGTGCGACAGGATACGAAATGCATAGTGATGGCATATCAGGCGTATACTCCGCAGGTACCGCAGGATGCGCACCAGCGTGACCAAAACTGGGCTCGTAGGGATTCCAACATTCCCGAGAGCCCCTATGATGACACACCTCTTTCGCCAGGGCATAGCGGTCACCGGTCACCCATCTACGGATACCCACTGGCAGGTACGGAGCACGACAGCGAACACGTCTACACCGGAGGCTCAACCTGGCCTGGGCCGCTTGCATCTTCAGGTGGCCAATACCAGCCGATTTCAAACCGTAGGCAAAGTGTCGGGGATTCGCAATATGCTTCACAGGGTGATGATCGGTCCGCTATGTCGCTTTTGAAGGCTGTCGCCCCTATGGGCGTTGCAGAGACGTATGCGGCAGTGCCCGATGAGGAACCAGTCGGAGCACTCTTCGACATGACGTCTTTTTCCGGGCCCATGGGCCAGCAAGATCACGAATTCATCAAGTCTCTGCAGGAGCAAGAGGCCAGCGGCAAGTTAACGGGAGGGCTCGGGACCGGGCTGAATCCAGATTCAACGATAAGAAGTGACGAGCTCCTGGCAAGTCCGACGTTGAATCGCTCCTTTTCCCGATCACTATCCTTCAGGCAGAAACCTGACGTGGACAGGAGGAGATCGATCAAGGGTTTGGGACAGATCGCTGCCAACAAAACTGGTGCGGTGATCGAAGTCATTATCGAGGAGCCATCGGAGGTCGACCTCAGCAATATCACAGGGCCGACTCCTTTCGATGGAGACTCTATCCCTATGCGCCAAAGCACTATACCGAACATCGCGGCCAAAACTGAAATATTCTATCCTCAGCCGAATTGGAAGCCATTCTCTATGAGATGGCCGTACCTTCTGGGTCTGATCATCTTATCGCTCGGTCTCGCCGTAGGCCAAGAGTTCTTATATCGCCAGTCTGCAAAGACACCTCTGATGAGCTTCAAAAATCCTGCTCAGATAAATCCCTTTGATTACTTTGTGCTTAAATTTTTACCGACGATTGTGACGGTTACGTATGGTGTTTTGTGGTCGATGACAGATGTCGAAGTGAAGCGATTAGAAGCCTTTTACCAGATGTCGAAGGAAGGTGGTGCCTTGGCTGCTGAGTCGATCAATGTCGACTATATTACACTCTTTCAATTTACCCGACCATTTCGAGCCTTCCAGCGAAAGCATTATGCTGTGGCCGTCTCTTCCATCACCGCACTTCTTGCAGTCTCCTTGATCCCCACGCTTGGATCAGCTGCTGTCGTCTTGAACCCGGACAGCGCCACCCGGAACGCAAAACCCGACGTGCTGAAGTATATCACTATCAGTCCCGTAATGTCTCGCCTTCTATCCTGTACTTTTGTCGTCATCGCAGTGCTGGGAATGGTCCTGTTCTATCAGCTCCAGAGCCGACGTTCTGGGCTACTTGCCGATGTCAAGGGCATTGCCGGCCTTGCCTCTATGGCGGTCGTGAGTCATATCATGATGGACTTTAAGGATATGGATGTTGCCAAACCCAAGGACATCCACCATCGACTCAAAAACCACCGCTACGTATTGAGGAACTCTTCCCTAGCCCCCGATGATGCGACCCCGGTGACGACGCAGGAGAGCGACAGATATCGGGAGGCACATTTACCCGAGAATCCCCACCCCTTGATGTTACGTGCCGGAGGCGCTATTCCCTTCATATTTGGCATCCTGCTTTTTCTTGGGTTTATCCCCGTGTTCCTCTTCACTCCGGTCAGTGCATTGACGGACAAGGCCCCATGGGTCGTCACCGCCCTTGCCATTTGCCTCAAGCTTGGCTGGGGCGGCTTGGAAACCAGTATCCGAATGATGGAGCCGTATTACATCCTGTCAAAACGCCACGCTCCGCCAAAGATACTTACCTTGGACTACACCGCCATGCCGTTCGCGTGGGTTGCTGTCCGGGGACTTTTGAACAGACACTGGCTTGTGTTCTTGGTCGGCTTTGGCACCGTACTCACTGAGACCCTGACTATCTTCGTCACATCGCTGGCCACCGTCGAAGGCAAGGACTTCATCAACGAGGTTCGACAGGCACAGCAGGATCCAAACTTACCAATTTCTGGCGAGGATTCGAACGGCTTCAACTCAGGCCAGGAGACCGTCCGGTCTTTCGTCGTGTCGCTCGGCTTCACGGCCTTCATCCTCGTCTACATGTTCATTGTGGCTACCATGGTCTTCGTCCGGCGGCGACATCCCTTCCTACCACGCCAGCCCAACACCATCGCCAGCATCCTGGCATTCATGCATCAGAGCAAAATGCTGTACGACTTTGTTGGCACTGCCAAGTTCACCAACGCGCAGATGGTGCACAAGCTCGAGGACATTGGCAAGACCTACGGCTTAGGCTGGTTCGTCGGCCGGGATGGCCAGACGCACTGCGGCGTGGACGAGGAGGAGTTGACGGGCAATTACAAGCACGGCATTGATTATTCTCAGGGGAACAGACCGTGGGATCGCGAGTGGCAGCTTTTTTGAGCGCGTCCGACCTCCTTTACCAGGGGACAACCACCTCCCACCCCTTCCTTCGTAGCACTGAGGCGTTGTTTGGAATGTGTCAAGTAGCATTTCTTACCATGAGTGGCGGTGTTCGGTGCACTAAGCGTCTTGCATTATTCTTTCATTTCGGATGTTTTTTCATATAATTGTCTGATTGCAAATATGCTGGGAACTTTACGGGGAAGGGCCATGTACTTACGGGCAGATATGCGCAAAGCCACACTATATATCTATAACATGCTGTAATGAAACTAGGTCCATCGCGTATAAACCTACGGTGACACACTTATTATGCATTGAAAGCTGGACTGACGAGCAAATTAATGAGATTTTTATGGATTGATAAAGAACTAAAAACGTTTGTCGATTGGCAAACACACTTCCTTTCGAGCGGGCTTTTTCGTCTATTTCGATGCAAACACAACGAGTTCGGCATCAAGGAGCTGTTGGACCTTGAATGCGTACGTAAGTAGTGAGTTAGAGCGGAAGCGTGAGTGCTGATGGGGTGCCCGAATGGACCCTTGGTCTACGCCGCAAGCTAGCATATGTGGCACACGGGAAGGATTCCCACTAGTTGAGAGATGGCAAACCGGCAGATGATGGAAATTATGAGCACTCTACACCTGCGCAACGGTATGCACGGGAATCTACAACTACTACGTACTATGAAAGCTACGAAGGCTGTGTAATGGAATTGAGATGGCCCGTCTTTCCCCCCTTCTTCCCCTGCCTCCTAACTATGGGCGGGTTCCCTCGTGAGATCCAAATAATTCCAACGGGCGGACGAAGGATCTACCTGATGGGGAAGGGAAAATTGCAAATTGGGATATACGGTGATGGGGCTGTCAAACAAACGCACGATGACGTCCTCCGCGCTGTGGGAGTAGATCCAGTTCATCACCGCATCTCAGTGTTCAGGGCGTCCCCCCTTTACTAGTCAGGGCCATCAGCTCAACAATCGATTCAGTAGAGTTGACCCTTTATCGCATCATGAGACACGGAGACCTCTACGATCAAAAGGACGGAGTGCTGCCAGCCGAACTCACAAACGCCCAGAGCGCGTATACGAACGTGGCGATCCTCGGACGAAATATGGGGATGGGATGTTTTTCTGGGTTTAGAGTTTAATTACTGACAAAACGGCGATGACCCAGCCATTAATCAATTGGCTTGAGCCCATACTGGAACTGTACGTCTCTACGCAGTGGACAGCAAAGCCAAGCGCGAATCATTACTGAGCGACATGAAGCAGCACCCGCTACAAATATTTTTTTTTAATGGTAGGCAGTGCAAGCGGAAAGAGCCCAAACCGTTAGGTTAATTGTTTTGAAAGCGATGGCTTGCCGGACTCCGTGCAACAAGTGTGTAGCTGATGGAAACAAGACTCTTGGCCCCTTTAGGGGGAAGCCATGGGGCGTTCTGGCAGGATACGAACCCTGGGCGCTGTGTAAAGTGGATCTCAATGGCCTTGTGTGGTGACGAGTCCTTCAATTTTCACGACGCTGGTGATTCAGGTCAAGCTTAGGGGAGAGGCTGAGTCGATAGTTCCAAGCCAGTGATATATGTAAGTGCTCTCATTTGTGTTTACTGGAATGCCCGAACCAACCACCCGCAAGCTAGGCAAACAGCCACAGATCATAGTAGAGAGCGCCTCATAGGGGAGACGGGAAAGAAAAGAAAAAACCACCTTTTGCTCCCGCTCCCATGTTAAATGTGGAGGACTATGTACCACGGCATTAGTCGATGGGGCAGGCCACGTCCTCACCTCACAGCCAAGTTCTACCAAGAGTACTGCAAGGTAAATTCATGCTTGGCTATTCAGCGCGGCCATAGAGCAAAGCCTCGATACACAGGTAAGCACCGTAATAGTATGTATATGCTATATGATCAATCAGCTGCACTCAGTCTGAAGCGTAGGTTGGTTGGTGTTTTGTCTGTAACCACCAAGCGCTGCTGCTTGGCCCCAGAAAGTGCTAAAGTGGTGGCCTTGTATCAAGGGTGGAGGAGGGGCACGTCGCTACGCAGGGACTTCAATCATCAGCAAAGTGAGAGGCGACTCGGTAGTAGCATGGCAGGGAGCGTGACAAAAATAACGAAACTCGAGGCTGCCGTAATGTTTTGACGCAAAACGAGTTTCTCTGCATTTGCCGTCAATTTTAATTTCGTTCAATGGATCCCGGGTCAGCCGGGGTGGTTTAGAGCACCTTCTGGGGCAGACCCATCGGGAGGCTGTGCAAGCCTTGAACCCACGGAGTCAAGCGCGATGGCTGACTGGTCGAGCTACGTCGATCAATCATGAATGATCGCCTGCAACCGGGGCCTGCCCAAAACACGCTGTGTCGCAGACCCAGAAATGCCACAGCCGATGTCTCGCTGCCAATGGATGGGGGGTCCCGACTCAATTTTGCAGTGTGCACAATTTGCTGTACAAACTTGGGAAGAAGTGGCTTGTACGGCGATGACATAGCACACAATTGGCAGACGAAGGCACGCGGTGTTAAATTGAAGTTCCCAGTTATTACACAGGCCCCCAGTTCCTTTGCACATTCTCGAGGGGAGAGTGTGGAACCCTTCTTCCCCATGATGCAACCAAGCCAGCAGTGCTGGGAGGAGGAGGAATAACTGGCCTAGCCGAGTTTTTACCCCGACTGCTTGCATACATACCACATCGTACTTACATGACCACAGCTCACACGTAGTAGATTTGTGCATGCATGCACACATACATCATCGTATCCTGCTGGATGTCATCATTGTGCTCGGTAACGGGCTGGGAGCGAAGGCGAGAACGAGAAAGCCCCCAAGAGGAAACCACCCAGCCTTCTTTCGCCCATTAGTGGCAAAAACAAGGTGAGGCGCCAGCTGGGTTCGTGTTCAGGATCTGGCGCTTGATGATGACATTTTCCACACCCTCCCCTCTCCTCAGGGTCGTGTTGAACTGGGTTTGCTTATGCAGGGCGGGTTGTGCATTGCCGAAGCCAGCACCTGAGCGCCTCTGCCATGCTGCGGATAGACGGTTTATTAGAGGGGGAGGGGGGGCAGAATGCCAAGACCATTTCCAGATCTGGCCATCGGGAGGGAAAAGTAACCCCCTTGAGGGAACGAGGGTGTGGGCGCAAACTTCAATTCATGTGCAAACAGTATGTACCACGACATCCACCACCACCAGATAGACAGACAGACGCGCAGGAGGTACGTAACATTGAATGTTGGCTAGCATACGGTACAGGACCTACCAACTGCGGGTTATGAGCAATGGCACAGGTCAAGAACCCCCTGGCCGCTCAGATGTTGTACTAACAATCGCAAGACCAGATCTGGTGCCGGCGCTCCCACGGGCCAGTTGAGCGCATAACAGAGGTGCGCAGGGGGCAATTAAAGGCCACTGCCTGATTGAGATTAGCGCCCCTGCCCTGAGCGTGCGTAATTTGGCACCATCCATTCCAGAAAATCAATGCTCCACTCATGGCCGCCCATCCACTTCGCCCCTAGCCAAGCGCTGTCTGCATCTGCTGCACCGCTAGCAGGCCAACCCCCGTGTTCAGGTAGTAGATCCCAGGCGGAACCCTCCTTTCACGCTCGATCCTCATACCCAATCGAGACCATTCTCCCGCCCGTTGCCAGTCCTTGTTGTTCTTCGTCACAAACCAACCCTCTTCCACTCTCTCATTCCTCTCCCTTTCAGACTTCCTCTCCACTATTCTCGGTGCAATCGCCATCAGACCCCTTCGTTTTCACCCTCAATCGAGAGAAGGTAGACCCTTTTCTGCGAAACGGGTTCTCTCTACTCCATTGACTGCAAAGTCCGCTGTCTGTTATTTGTTTTGTCGCCCTTCTAATTCTACTTATTCAACCTTCGCCTATTCTCTTTCCACGCCGCCTTCCTCCACTAGGGTGACGTACCACACACGCTCGTTTGAAGACGTCTCTAGAGTGTGTCAGGGCGTCTGATCCGATTCGCACCAGTATTCAACAGAAGATCCCCAGGATACTTCAAACCGATTTCCACTTTTGTTTCCGACCTTGCAGCATACTCTCGCTATTACCCTCCCTGCCATCCATCTAAACCTTCGGATGCTCGACTGTTCACTCTCTTTCTTACTGCGCAACTTGAACCAACCTTCCACTGGAATTACTTGGAACGTGCAAGCCAAGACACAAATACGTGTTGGGAACCGGGACGATAAGTTTTGACTGAGGGAAGCGGTGGAGAGCACAACTGTGCAAGAGACGGTCTACTGAAAAGTCTCCATCCACTCACTCGATTCTTCAACCGACACACTTCACCTTATACCACCCTATACCCGTCGCCTGGAAATTTCGTAATCATGAGATTCTCAACATTAGGGCGGCTCGCCCTCCTCTCTTCTTTCTCGGCCTTGGCTGCCGCAGAATCTATGCTCACATCTAGCTCCTTGAATACCTGCCAGGATAACTCAGGATTCTCGGCCAGTTTGTTCAATGTCGTCTTCACGCCCAATAACGACTCAGCTTCGGTAGACATTGTCGCTACATCATCGGTTGAAGGTAATGTGGTGTTTGACGTTACAATTGCCGCTTACGGATACACGATCATTCAAGAGACTGTCGATCCCTGTACCGCTGGTCTTGCTGGATTATGCCCGATGACTGCTGGAAAGATTCCGCTTCAATTCAACCTCGATATCGGTTCCAGCGCCGCCTCTCAGATTCCCGGCATCGCCTATACCTTTCCGGACTTGGACGCCACCGTTCGCGTATACCTGAACATGACAGACACTGGAGAGAGTGTCGCCTGTGTCGAGGCCGATATCTCAAACGGAAAGACGGTTGATTTGCTAGGCGTGAAGTGGACTCTCGCCATCATCGCAGGTCTCGCCCTCATCTCTTCGGCCATTGTAAACGGTCTCGGACACTCGAACGCAGCCGCCCACATTGCGTCGGGCGCTCTCTCCCTCTTCGGCTTCTTCCAGGCCCAGGCTATGATTGGCCTGACTGCGCTGCAGATGCCACCGATTGTCCGTTCCTGGACCCAGGATTTCCAGTGGTCTATGGGTATTATTGAGGTTGATTTCATGCAGGATATCTTTACCTGGTATCAGAGAGCCACGGGTGGTACTGCTGCTACCCTGTTTGACTCTCTTACGACAGTTTCCGTTCAGGTCGAGAAGCGTGCTCTTCCAGCTGCAGCGTTAAATTTGTTCCGCCGCTCAGCTGCCATAGTCCCACGCGCCGCCACAAATATGATGAAGAGAGGAAACATTGAAACTAGCTCTGGAAGCTACATTGTCTATGGTATCCAGCGTGTCGCATTTATTGCCGACATTGAGACCACTAACCTGTTCATGACCGGCTTGACCTTCTTCTGCCTCTTCGTTATCTTCACCAGCCTGGGTGTTGCTGCCTTTAAGGGATGGTGCGAATTAGCTGCGAAGCAGAAGTGGATTAAGCCCGAAACCTTCCTCGATTTCCGGAATGGTTGGCTCACAGTGCTCAAGGGCATCCTCTTCCGCTTGACGCTTATTGGATACCCCCAGATGACCATTCTGTGTCTCTGGGAGTTTACTCAGGTCGACTCCCCGGCAGAGGTAGTGCTCGCTGTGTTCTTCTTTGTTGGAATGACGGCGACTCTCGGCTGGGCTGCATCTAAGGTTATCCGCATTGCTCGACGATCCGTGACCATGCACCGCAACCCTGCGTATATCCTCTTCTCCGATCCCCAGGCACTCAACAAGTGGGGTTTCCTCTACATCCAGTTCCGCGCATCGGCCTACTACTTCGTCGTCCCTGTTCTTGCCTACAACCTGGTCAAAGGCATGTTTATTGCCTTTTCACAGGGTAACGCCACCGCTCAGGCCGTTGGCTTCCTCATTATCGAGGCTGGCTGGCTAGTAGCTGCCAGTGTCATGCGCCCTTGGATGGACAAGAGCACCAACACCTTCAACATCTCAATCGCCGCTGTCAACTTTATCAACGCCATCTTCCTCCTGATCTTCTCGGATGTTTTTGGCCAACCAGCATTGGTCAACGGAGTTGTCGGTCTCGTCCTGTTCTTCCTCAACGCCATCTTCTCTCTGGTCCTGCTTCTCATGGTGATCATATCTACGGTAATCGTCTTTGTCCGTAAGAACCCCGACACCAGGTACCAGTTCATGGCCGACGACCGAGCTTCCTTCATGAAGTCGCAGAGCCAGCTTACGGGAACAACGGAGCTCGATGCGCTCGCAGCCACAGCTCGTGGTGATAAGGGTGGATACAAGCCTGGTCTGGATCTTGATGAAGATAACGAGTCGCTCTCTGAGGAATCCATGAGACGCCGAACCGACAACTCCATGATGGGCGTGGGTGTAAACCAAGGTCTGGGCCGGGAATCCCTCCGAGCACATCACATGAACCCTCCTCGCTCTCCCATTGATCCTTCTGTTCCGTTATTCCCCGCCGCGTCACCTTCAACTCGTTCAGCCAGCCCCAGTCCATACGGCGCCAATCCTGCGGCGTACCGGCAAATGCACAATGCTAGGTAAGCAACCATACCCAAGATATCAATTTTTGCGCCCCTCTCTTTCGATCTAGCGAACTAACATGTATGGTACAGCCCGTGGCAACGAGGAGCTGGATACGACCATTAAATTATTTAATAGTGGAAGGAAGTAGGTGTCAGTATTCGAATGGCATTCACGGAATCACATGTCCCCCTGTATATGGACAATATCATGATAAACGGAAACCGGAGTTATATCTGCTTTGGGCGTTGCATCTAAGGAGAATGGTTGACCCTCGACCTGACGAGGATTTTTTTGTTTTGACAAAACCGGCATCCGATGTTTGGGTATTCACAAGGGGTAGACAATCGTGGGCAACTTGCCCTGGAGGAAGCCGACAACCTGGATTTGGGTGGAGGACAGCTGCGGTTATAACTATAAGAAAGGGGGACGTGGTTTGGCAACTTGTCTCCACCGCACCACATCTCATCACTACTCCTCGACGCCATGGCATACATGGCTGCGTGAGCAAATGCCTCCAAGAGGTGTGAAACTCTAAGAAACTAGCTGTTTCTTTTGTCAAAGCACCATTGGCGAATGAAGAAAGGTTCGCGGCTCTCGAGGGAAAATATTATGTGAAGAATAAAAGAGACCAGCCCGGAAACCCCAACATGGTAACTGGAGTGGCAGCAGTTAGGCATTCCCCTCACTGCTTCGGATGGAGAGTTTGATTCTTTCTTCTTGTTTTAGAGACTAGTTGCTGCTATGCAAGCAATCATACCAGAGCAAACTGCTAATTGATTTTCCTTATTGACGAAACAATTTAAAAATAAACACATACATGTGTCTCTACCGTGCTTGCTTTTGTTGATGATTGATTAAACTACCTATGTAAGTATATTCAAGACTGCTAGAAGAAGAAGCCGCCAGCTACCGGGTGACCACACAATGTAGCATCTCGCATGTCGACTGCTGCACGAAATGGCAAAGCTGTGCGGTAAATGTGGTGATCACGGCCAGCACGACACTTGAAGATCTTCTCTGGTTTCCAGGTTACTATGGAGAGAGGAGTGCAGATTGTGTGGGTAACCAGTGATTAGCAGCACTGCCTTGCTGTCATGGCAGGCAGTCAGATGCCGTTGAAGCAAATAGCAGCTTGTTTACACCGCCCAAATCAAAGAGTTCTTGTTACTTGGGCTGTAACGGAAGGCCAAAGAAGCCCAACCCAAGTTATCAACCAGTTATCAAGGCCAGAGTAGGACCCCGGCCATGGCCAGATGAGAGTTTAGCGTGCGCTCTCAACGGGCTGCAGGTGTGCCGGCTAGTAGTTCTCCATACAAGATTGAATCGAAAATCGACTTTGGGAAAATCAATAATGACTCCAAGGGGATTTTCGAGGATCGAGATCGTCTTTTGTGTTTTTGGCATGGGATGCCCCACACTCCCCGCTCCGTCGTGGTGGGGGAGGGCAGTACTTTCTTTGCTGGAGGCGGGTAGAGTGGTAACGTTAGGCATTTGATGTATGTACCTCCATAGTTTATGACGCGATCACATTTGACCCTGGAGCCATAGGGTGGTTGGCTGGTAGGAGCTTTCATTCCTGCTGGACCTGCCTCGTCCCCATCTCTCTAGAGATCACAATTGCGAATGCTATTGTCAACATGCAGGCCCTTGATGTGGGGGTTGGGGGGTTAGAGAGCATACATAGTTGTTCCGACGTGTTGTGCATTTGCCGCCTGCATGCGGCCGCATCCCAAAGTCGTCGTCGTCGTCGTCGTCGGTTTCCCCTTGCTTTGCCGGTCAGGGGCGTGCTGCAGTGCTTGAAGAGCTTCACCGTCGTTTTTGCTTGCTTCAGCGGAGGAGGGGGGGGAGTGGGAGGAAGGATACCCAAAAGGCCCATATCTGGATGTCCCCACAGCTCTAAAACTAGCTCTTTCGAGCTACCTAAGTTAACTACTGTAACTTTTTGATTCCCTGCGAGCCCGCGTACTGGAGCCCAATTACAAGTTTTAGCTCACCAGCGGCTCCTTCACCCCAAACTACCCGCCCATTGATCGCCGCGTAGTTTGTACGCCTTTAGGTCATTGTACATACATAGCTGCATATTTGCTATTTCTAAATCTCCCGTCTTGTCCTTGGTTTCAGCTGGCCGGGATTTGCTTTCTACTGCACCGATCCCCGTAGACTAGCTAGCTGGGGCTTCTGAAGCTATATATTATTCCGTGGGCCAATTTGGCCATACCTGATCCACCTCCTGAACTCGCTCGGCTTGCCTAGAATACTCGACTGGCCAAAGCCAACTCGCGATAGGAGCAGAAGCAGCAGGCTGATGCCCCGCCAACTCCCCTTCCCCTGTCAGCACCACTACCACCACCTCCTCCAGCTTCACCAATGGCAAACTCGGCCGCCTCTCCGCTTCCCGTCTCGGTCATGCCCGCCCAGCTGGGGTTCCTGGCCATCTTCAATCCCACGCTTGGCACTACTGACGAGACCATCGACGACCAGATAGTCTACTATGCCTCGGTGGACACGCAGGACCACGGGGGCCGTGCCGTGCGTCGACGCCACCGCGGCTCCCGCGCGCGGCCGACCGAGGGCCTCTCTCAGGAAGAGCGCAACGAGCGGCTCCGTCAGATCGGTCTTGCTCAGGGGATGGTTGAGTTCAGCCGCGGTTTCGCGGACGGGCAGTCCGTGGACACCATCGACACCGAGAAGAGCAGAGTGGTTCTACGAGAGCTTGAACCCGGATGGTGGATCCTAGCTGTAAGTCTGCCCTTGTCGACCATCGACCGTTCGATCTCCTAAGCAAGCATCACGTGGACCTTTTTTTTTTTTTTTTTTTGGCCCGCCGGGGGTCCTACCTATGATACAGAAAAAGAAGGGAGGAGAAAACGACGACGAGAGAACTGACTTGTTTCTCCCGTCTTAGTCCATTGATCTGACCAGGTTGCCATTACCGCCACGACTAGGCGCGGCCGCGTCCTCCAAAGCCAAGGATGATGCCTCCGAGAATGTTGAATACTCGTCTCGGGAGGTCAAGCCCGCGAGTCTTCTCCTGCAGGAGATGCTACGGGCTCATTCCATCTTCCTCCTGCATCATGCTGCGTCCTTGAGCGCTTTGTTTGTACGATCCAAGAGGTCTAGATTCGTCACCATGCTGAGCCGTTATTGGGATCTATTCTTGTCGACATGGAATGTTATGCTGCATGGAAATCCGGCGTGTGCTGTGTTTGGCGGCATAAAAATCGCTGCCAGTGGCGAATTGGGCGTGGGTGTGGGCGAGGAGGATCGTGGAAGCGGGGAGCGCGAGGTCCTGGAGGGCTTTGTCGACAGGGTTGAAGGTCTCGTCGATTTAGTCGTCGCGAAGTTTGGCGAAGGAGACTCTGGAAAAGCGCGCGAAGACGCTAAATCAGACCAGCCTCCTACGTGGCTTGGTTCTGGAGAAGAGGTGGGAGCCGAGGACGGTGCCATTTTTCTAGGAGTCGGTGCGCTGTCAAGACACTCACTGCGGGATGTCACTTGGTGGATGGAGGATCTCTATACCTGGGGCGAGGATGCATATGGTGTTAAGGACAGCCCGACATCCACAAGAATTAAAGCCAAGCGGGCAAGAGCCAAGTCAATAAAACAGGACAGCGAAACTCAAGCTCAAAAGGGTGTCGAGGCCAAGTCGTCGGATGAGGTTACTCCTCCAGTCCAGCCTCAAGATGCAGCGCCGAAGGGAGCCCCCGGGCCAGATGGAGCAGGAGATACCGACAAAGGCAGTGTGAACAAACTCATGAATTACATCAAGCTGGGCTATGGCACACATTGGTCACTCAGTGGCTCAGGTACCAGCACTCCCTTGGAGACGACAGCTGCCGTAGGCGATGTAGACTCTCCCGCTACGGACCGTCCCGAGGCAGCTGCCCGAAAATCTTCTCAACAAACTGTTCATGAAAATGCAGGACATTTCCTGATTGGGCTTCGGGGGGATGTTGAGGATACCGGGAGCCAAGATGCGGACGATGACGGTAGTGACCAGGGCTCCCGCACTCTCCTGCGAACATTGACCGTAGAGCTAGAAAGCCAAGGCCAGAATCGTCCAGAGGCCGATATAGCAATCGACTTGGGCAGTGGAAATCATGACCTATCCGACTCCCAGTCCGCCGATCGTAAAAAGGCCGACCACGTGCCTACTTTTGACAGCCAGGATCGTAACAAGACGGTGAAGATGCGGGTGGTGGTTTATGTCAGCAAGCCATTTATCTACACTTTCCTTTTCCACAACAGGACGGACTCGTTGGCATGGGACAGCCTATACAGATCACTGCACTACCAGCTCGAGCCACTGCGCAAACCGCTGGCTATCTCGACCTCATATCGCCCCGGCAGACCGGATGCCGGTGCTGCGTCTCGTCACATCTTTGACCTGGTGTGGGACCCCCAAAGTTTGACTATTCATTCTACGATACCCAATATCCCGGATCCCCTACGATTCGACAAGACACTGTCTGAGACGTGGTCCAGAGTTGAGGCGCTTAATACGCATACCCAGATCCTGAACACCTATTTAGCTACACGCGACAGTGACAACGAGCTGGAGCGCACGTGTAAGACGAGCCGCGGGTGGTGGGTCGTCTGGACTCGTGTCCTGGACGTCAACGATTTGTCACCGGCGGCAACCGACATAGAGGGCGCGACTTCGCCCCCGCATCTCCCGTTCGAAGATAGTCAAGGAGCGGAGGTCACGGAGGCGTCGTCGTCTTTCACGGCGTTCCCCGATGGCACTTCAAACAACGCGGAGGCCAGGGGGGGCGAAGGCCGCCTGAGGGGCACGAAGAACAAGAAGAAGCGGCCCAAGGTCAGCAAGGAGATCCTCCTCATCCGCCGTGCCGGGGAAGTCAGCGGCATAGCCGGCATGCGAGCCCGCGGCGCCTCGTTTAGTGAGAGCAGCGGCGGTGGCGGCTGGACAGATGGGGCGAGCCGTCTGGCGCAAGGCATCGGCGTGGACACGAAAAAGTATATCGAGGGCCTGCTGATGTTTGGTCATTGAACACTCGAGGGAATTAGACAACCCGTGATTGTGATGTTGATATCGGGAAAGGCAGGAGCGGGATTATGCATATGATAGAGTAATGGGTCGGACCAAAAACATGGCCACGATTTTTCTCCGACCAAGAGAATTGTTGTTTGTTCATTGAGATATCTTTCTCTTCCCCATTCCCGCCCCCCTTTCCCACTCCCTTCTCAATGTACCCACCAGTGGTTGACTGGAGGCACTAAGCCAGCACCGAGCCAAGAAATAGTGAAAGCTTTCTTAAAAGCTCACAAGGAGGCTATCGGCAGGGAGGGAGAAAACGACCTTGAATTTTATTTATTTTATCTATTTTGGGAAGCGAAAGTAGTGCATACGAAATGGGAAAGGGTGAACACCAAAGGGTGTAGTTATTTCTCCTTTCAATCTTCTGGATCTTAGCATAGTCCATTATCATCCCAATATTCAAATAGAAAGTGGATTGCGGATTTCTGAGAAGTAATTACCACGTGGAAATTTCACAGCAAAAGGTCCTAATAAGGAGCGCAAGATTTGGAGCCCTCGCCGCAGGAGCTTTACTTTCGTCACTTTTCAGACTATGCGCAGCCACAGCCACAGCCAATTCGTTCATGTAATCGTTTATCTCTCATGGATTATTTGTGTGTATCTGCCTATTTCTGACCGAGGCCAGAAAATACTGAGGTCCAGTGTCCTTTCCACCAGTCTACCGGAACTCCGAATATTCTGTGCTTTTCTTTTCCCATTTACTCCGCCACTTTCCTATAACATGGCTCGTCGGATTCTCATATGTGTTCATGAATACCCTGTCGGACTGGAGTCACACGTCTGAGAGCGGAGAGTTTCAAGTGGAACAGCCATCTCGCACTGCTGTCAGACTCGATCCCGCTTACGTACACTCCCCTATTCTCGCTTTAAACAAAAAACTTCTTGTATGCGGCCTTCTCCTTGGCGACCCTGGCAGCGGCGGCCTTCTTGACAGCCTCGAGCTCCTTATTGATGGCGGCATCGTTAGGTACCGCAGCCTTGGCCGCCTCGAGGGTCTTCAGTGCGCTGTCCTCATCCTTGAGCTTAATGAGGGCCAAACCCTTGCGGTAGAGCGCCTTGCCTTTGTCCGCGTTGCTGATACCCTTCACACCCAAGGCGTTGGAAGCAGCGCGCTCGGCGTCCTCCCAAGCCTCGAGTTTGATGTTCATCAGGGCTGAGTTGCTATTGAGGGTAAAGCGCAGGGCGTTCAGCTTGGCCTGGGTATCGGCCGGCTCATCCTTGACCTCAGGTTCCTCATTCAGGTAGCGCAGGCCCTTCTGGTACTTATCCAGGGCGAGGCTGAAGTCGCCGCTCTTGAAGGCCTTGTTGCCAAACTCCTTGCAGTCACCAGCGATCTGCAGGACCTTGCTAGCCGACAGTTCCTCGTCGAGGTCTTCGGGGAAGTCCTCGTGGGCGTCGCCCAGGGCGTCAGCGGTCTTGGAATCGCCAGCTGCCTCAGCCTCGTCGCCCGTCAGCTCACCGCAGTCCTCAATGACGGCATCCTTGTTAGGCTTGTCACCAGCCTGAGTGGGCAGGTTCTCGACCTGACGGATGATGGACTTTCCGCTGCGGACCTCTCCGAAAACGACATGCTTTCCGTCGAGGTGGGGTGTGGGGACAGTGGTGACAAAGAATTGAGAGCCGTTCGTGCCTATAACAGGGTAAATGTGTGGTTAGCGTCTACACAGGAGATGCGGTACGAAACAACGTCACGTCTCGATCACATCTCAAAATGTGACTAATGGAACATGGAAGGCATGAAGAAAAAAAAAAGGAAGAAAACTAACCAGGACCAGCATTGGCCATGCTCAGCAAAAAGGGGCGGTCGTGCTTCTTCTCAAAGTTCTCGTCGTCGAACTTGGCGCCGTAGATGCTCTCGCCCCCAGTTCCATTGCCCTCAGTGAAGTCACCGCCCTGGATCATGAACTGCTTGATGACTCGGTGGAACATGCTCCCCTTGTAGTGCAATGGCTTGCCGCTCTTTCCCAGACCCTTCTCACCGGTGCAGAGAGCACGGAAGTTCTCGGCTGTCTTGGGGACGATGTCATTGTAGAGCTCGAAGGTGACGCGTCCGGCAGGCTTGGAGCCGATCTTGATGTCAAAAAAGACACGGCTGCGTTTGGGGGTTTCGGTGGCCATGCTGTCTGCTGTTGGTCGGACTGGTCCTGGTTGTACGTGATGGTTCGTGAATAAGGTGAGACGAAAAAGGCACTGCAAACGACGACGGCGAAGGCAAGCGTTTTGATCGCTTCGATGGTAGAACTGAGAGCTGTACCTAGTGCTTGGAGAGGCAAGGGGGATTCACTACGAAGCAAACCAAGACGCAATCAATCCTTGTTTGCGAAGTGAATGTGTGAGACGGGACGAAAAAAAAAAGGAACATCTAAAGCGGGCTGGGTGAATATTGGAAGCCTTACAGCCGCACCCGTGAAAAGCATAGAAACTTCTAGCGAGGGGTCCCCGTCCCCGCCGGGAAAGCGCAGATCCCACAGGAGCTGGAGCTGCGAGCGAGCGAGGGGTAGCTAGTTAAGCCCACGGTTTGATCCCCCGCCCCGGGACTTGCTGCCCAATCACAGCCGGGGCTCCACACAACGCCAGACCAGCCGCCTTATTCAACATTCATGTCCATGTTGTTTGTGTGTCCAACTGTTTCTGGGTTTGCAAGCTCTATTGGACATATGCCAGAGGTTACTGGCGCGTGCTATTAAAAAAAAAAAAAAACTAATCACCTTGAATATAATTGACGATGCTGGCTGATTGCATACTTGTTGTATAGGGTATTTGTTTTGTAGTTGTATCAATGCACACTCGGGTCGACTACTAGGCTAAATGTCGTCGTCCCGATAGAATATAATATAATGAAGAACACAAAGGAATTGACTCGCTGCCTCCCAGTTTTGTTCGCCCCCTCCCTCTTGCTTATCATCATACAGCTCCTTGCGTCCCGTGTCTATGTGGTCATAAAATGTACCGTTCCCCAAGGTCATATACTAACAAGGGCAAAAAATTCCAAGCATGGAATACAGGAAGAAAAATCAACGGGGGTCTTCTGTCCCCTCGATTTGCGCTGCATCCTCTATCCCAAAGCAGTCTGTTCTCTATACTTCCGAGACTGGCCCCGCAATCGCCGGCTTATGATAATGTCCACGCAAGGTGTCGGCCCTCTGTCGCTGTCTCAATCGCCATTGCAGCCAGGACTGGCCAAATTTTTTTTTTTTTGCAAGCAACAATGTGCAGTGTCTAGTCGTCCCAAGGAGGGGGAAGCCTAGGAGTGCTTAATAGCCTCCTCCTTCTTCCCCACTATGGTTTGGTCGTGTTGCCATTGTTAGGAAGAAGGCATGGGACGCGAAGAGAAAGGAAAAAGTCTATGCTGTCGAGTGCTGCCGCTGTCTCCCCAACAACACCTTGCCGTCGTGTCTAACCGCGCCTGCGCCCGCACCCGCATCCACACCCACACCCACACCCATATCTAGGCGCATTTTGAATGGTGATTGAGTTGCCCACCCTTTCGAACCAAAACAGCACTAGTGCTTTGAGCTCTCGCTGCTTTGAAAGCTCTCTGCAAAGCCGCCGAGGAAACCTCTCTTCTCCCTGTCCTCCTTGTCTCTGCTCTTCTCGCGCAGCGAGGATGTGCCCGACATTATACCATCGCCCTTGTGTTTGTCTTTCTTCCCACTAATGAGGCCGCTGAGGAATGTACGTGGGTTCTTCCCATTGCGCCGCAGTGTGCCTCCAGCATTGGACATCTCAGAGCTATCTGAAACGTGTCGTCCTCCACTATCTCGTACGCTGCCACCGAATCTTCGGTCGCGGTAGACAGACCGTTCGTTCTCCGCGTCGCTTCCTGAGGATCCCGGCGCGCGATACGGATCGTTGTCAATCCAGATCTGGGGGTTGCCGTACGCCATGTGCGCAGCATCCATGAGGGATGCCTTCTCCAGGCTGTCAGTGATATCATCGGTGCTTAGCGACATGCTCTCCGCAGCGCGAACGGCTTCGATCTTCGCCTGGCAGTCATCTGCCCTCTTCTGAAGCGTGAGGCAGAGGTTGTGAAATTGGCCTAGCTCCCCATCGAACGCGTCAGGCCCACTGCTGTTGGTCTGATGAGTTTCCACCCAGAGCTGCACCAGCGCAGCGAAATTGCGCGAATGATCGATCAAGTACGGCAATGCAGGAAAGCCCTCTCTAGCGGTAGGAGAGAGGCGGCCGAGAATGGTGATTGGGGTTGTATAAGTGGCGGGTAGGATAGCCGGAGCTCTCTCGCTCGGTATCGAGCAGACATGGTCAACAAAGTCCTTGAAAGGCTGTCTCTGGATGTTAAGAAACCGGTTCATCGGCTCCATCCAGCTCTCCTTCTTGCCAAATGTTGACAAATTTCCAAGAGCTTGGAGCCCCTTCGTGATAAGCGTCAGTGTTCGTTGAGCACGGGGACGTGGATTATCGCGCAATAGTCCAAACAGCTTAGGATTGAGGATAGCAGGGCAGATGAACCGGAGGAACAAGAAACCTGATACGCTCGTGTATGTGACTGTTCGCAAGAAATCCCCGTAGCGGTCCTCAGCGACTGCCCGAATGTACTTTAGAACTTGCCTCAGGTCGGCGGGAAGTTTGGTGGCCGAAACAGAAATACACTGCCACACCTCGGTTGTGAGCTGCATTAATTGAGCCCAGTGCTGATTCAAGTCGTCCGGGTGCTGAATTCTGCTCGGGTCGACTTCGCAGTCTGGATTTATCTCGTTGATCTCAAATATCTTCTCGCTCAATATCTCTTCGAGGTATTCTTTTCCTAGTCGACGCATGTGGAACTCAAGCGACTGCGTGAGCAGGGAGTTGCCGCGGAACAGAAGGTTTGCTTCTCCCGCGAGTGACTTGCCCATATCGCGAACGATCTGTTCCCTCTCGCTGCCGGAGTTCCCGGACTCGTTTGATTTCAGCCGCCGGCTGAAACGGATCCGCTTGATGCTGTTCTGGCCGCTGATGCCATCGATCTCGTCCTCCACAAGAGCTGAGAGCCACTCAGTGGAACTACCCGATACTTGAAAAATGTTGATGAATATTTCAGCGAGGCGCCGAAGTTGCTGGGGCATCAACGCCGCAATTTGGCCTGTCAGTCCTGTACTGAACTTGTGAAGAAGCTCGTTCAATGGTTGGTAGTCTTGCGCCATCAGGACAACTACTTCCTCGTGATTGATCTTGACGTACATACTTCCGATAGATGCGTTCTTCTCGTCCTGAATCTGGTGCCATTGCTCATGGTCTTTTCCTCGCTCAAGCTTGTCCAGTGGAATATCGACAGCCCCGCAGAGAATCTCCGTCAGGTTGCCAGTCTTGGGCAGCCCAAGCGATGCCTGCAATTGGTGGCTGAAGCTGTCCAAGTTTCCATCAACCCGTTTCAGTACAACTGATAAATAGGGCAGGGTCGTAGAGAGCTCAGTGAACTGCACTGCCTCTCGCCAGAATGGCTTGCTGGTATCTGTTTGTGTAGTTGTTCGAGCCCGAACCTCGCCATCTAATATAACCTCGGCCAGATAATTGCCGATAAGAGGGTCTCGGTCAGCTTTACCGTGCCGATCTTGTAATTCGGGTCGATTTTCAGGTTTGCGAAGTTTCGCCTCAGTGACTCGGATTTGTATGGTCTTCTCAACTCTGAACATCTGCCCGTCAAACTTCTGCTCGATATCGGCCATCATTGTAGCCTGATCGGTAGCAGATTCGATGCCGTAGAGGTCAGGAATGGCAAAGGCTCGGAGCAAAACAAACCAAACCTCAAACAGGACTCTTGAATCAAGGGCAATGTAGACTGGCCTGAAAATGGAGAGCTGTTTGGATGTGTGTGAGTATATGGGGAAAATGGCAATGCAGTACTCCTCATCTAGAACAGATTTGTCTAATTGTTGCACAGCACAGCGAGACAGCTGGGACAGTTCTATTATGGAGAGCACAGTCACATCATTCTCGGTCATTAGCTTAAACTCGCCATTGTCCTGGAGAATACAAGAAACCCTGACCCAGGATGTCGTGGTGCCGCGCAAGTCTCGGGTTGAAGGCCGCTTCACAATAGCCCGAGGCGATGTAGCGGTGCCCTTATCCCACAGCATAACTTTGCCGACCTTGATGATATTGGCGTCTTTGGAGGCCGCAGCACCAGTGGTAGAGTTACCTCGACGGCGAATTTCTGCTCGACCAACCCCAGACGGGGAGCTGCTACTTCTGCCGCTAGAGAACCTCACACCAGTCGGCCGCAATTGTTGCCAGCAGAGCAATGCGGCAAGCCACAGATCGAATTCTTCCACCACGAGCGGACGTAGCAAGAGCTCGATACCCATCCTTGGATTAAAAATCTCTAAGCATTTCACATTAGGATCGGGTAACGTGGCAGGTAAAACTCTGCATCCTCGGAGGTCGCCAATGAGCGGGATATGGAATGGGCCGTTCTGGCCGGAGTCGAAGAGTAAGGCACCTCGCTCCTCATCAATATAGCAGAGACCTGTGTACCAGGGGCCGGTGGGCTCGCCTTGATACTCGATCTCGCCCTTCATTCGGCCACACAGCGTCTTCATTAATAATAGCAATTTATTGGCATCATCAGTTGGAATAGGTAGCGGTAAGGAATCCACAGAAGGAGGCGCAGAAACCAATGGCGAGGTGGGCCGTGACGAGGTTCGCTTTATCAGGCGCTTGTTTGTGGACGACTTCTTATCATATTTTGGCGGAGCCACTGTGATTTTGAGATCAGGCGGTCGTGAGGGTAGAGCCGGAGGAAGCCCTATCGATTCGGGAACAGTCGCAGGTGTTCGGACATCAACATCGGCGTACGGCGTAGAGCCTGTCGAAGAGAAAGAACCCACCCTATGGCGATGACTGAAGGCCGAAGGATTCGTTTGGTGGCGTTGCGCGAGCGCAGTATCCATGGTATGCGTACGAGGTCTAACACTGGTGTGCTTTGGTTGCAGCGGGGGGCTTGACTCGGAGCTGTCGTAGGAGCCCTCAAATGCATCGTTGAATACTATGCCCTGCCGCCTCCGCTCTCCTCCTGGTATTGATCTGGGTGATGTCTGCGGCGACGTTGTACCATAGCCCAAGGGTACCTGTGAAGCCTGCGTCACGCCTGCGTCGATCGCAACGTGCCCGTTTTCAATGGGCTCAGGTGTGACTGTACGGATGGTGCCCTGCAGGTTGGCACTGGGCCTGAAACCTGGTGCACGCGTGCTCCGGTCTCTTTCTCTCTCGGTGCTCTGCCGCGAGGCATCGGGTACGGGCTGGGACCAATCGCTTTGGTTGTCTGGTCCGGCGCCGCCCTGGGTTTTGCCGTCCATTTCTGGAGGCAGCATGCTGCTCCTACTTGGGTCTGATTGCGTTCGCCAAAAGTCGGATATGTACGATAAGCATTAGCACGGAGCGTTGGCGGGCTCGCGCAGGATAGGACGGTGCTTTCTAGCTTTCACGGAAGTCCTGCGTTAGGAGCTGATAGTGAATGCAAGGCGTATGGGTCGTGGCAGCCATCCACAGCATAAAGAAGTCAGGCTCGGAAAAGCACTGCCAAAGGCGCACACAATCGTTTTTTTTTATTGTTATAAACCGTAAATTCCCTTCTCATGTGCTAGTTCCGGGAATGAAGAGCGTTGCCATCGAAGGCCTCTCATTCTAAGAGCTAGATCGTGATTTGTGACTTTCTCGGTCCAAAATGCTGCAGGTCCGTCTGATTACAAGGGAAGCAGCGAGCGCATAGTCGAGCGGCTGCAGGTCGAAAGGAGAACGGAGACGCGTCCCCAGAACTGTTCTGGAGGGTAGGCGTATAGTGTACGCTGCAGCGGGAATTCTGCGATCTTCTCTTATGCCACGGATCTGTGGAAGGTCCTTGTTCGGTAGGTCAGGTACTGCGATCGGGATATCACGGTGTTCCGGTAGCCGTCGGACGGAAGATTAAAAAAAATCCTTCTTGCGACGAGCTCAAGAGGAATGATGCTCGGTCGTCGGGAGGGAATAGGTCGCTTAAGCCGGACTAAGGCGCAGTGGTCCGCGGGGGACCAGTTCTTGTATCTCGCTTTACTCGCTCGTTGCAGAACCTTGCGGAGGTCGGAGGATTGGTATTGGAGATAATAATGGGCAGGAATTGTCTGGTGAAACCTGACAAAGTTCCAGGATGTTTTTGACCTAATTCCCTCGAATGCAGTTCTTCCAAAAGCTGAGCACTTGGCCGGCGCAGCAAGGTTACCGCTAACAAATTTCGCTGGTTTAATACCACCACAAATAGCTGATGTAGGTCGTCAAATGGGGGAATCCAATTATCTAGGGTCGCCAGCAGCGGTACATGCGGATGTCCATGCGCTGCGTTTCTGCACTGTGCTCCATGTACTATGCCGGCCCATGGAACCCGTCAAATATGTGTGAACTGCACGTGGACGTTTGCGGCAACTCATGCACGTTATCAGTGCACAGAGACAAAATTACGGCAGATGATTCACGCTCTGCAAGGGGATCTCCCTCAGTCGCAGTGTAATGCATTGAAGCACCGGGAAGAAACAGCAAAACCTGCGACGGCAATTTGCATATGCACAGAGGAAAATTTTGGCTACATCTAGACCAATGTGCATAACCTTGGTGTTTAGCGGGTGGGCACGGGAGTCGAAATACACAAGGCAGGTGAGACTACAACACTCCCGGGGGGGGACAAGAAGAACTAAAGCATAACTGATAACTGACCCTATCCCATCTTGATGACCATCAAACGGCAAAAGTAGCGTCTTGGAGATATGGATGGGATGGAGATATGGGACAAAGGTACGTGGTGGTCAAAATTGTGCTCAATCCCTACTGTGTGGAATTGTTGCGGAGCGATTCCTGGGCTCATGACGGGCGGAGGCTATGGTCCCCATAAATGCCCATGTCGAAAATAAGCACTGTGACCACTAAATTTGCCGTCCTATAGCAGCGGGACGAGAGCGTGGTCAAAAATGTTTCTCAAGAGATATCCATTCCCTCGGGTGCTGCTTTAGACAGATCTCTATATATCCACGTGGAATACGACAAATGTCCCTGGATTCGATACCAATGCCCACGCCGGTGCCCATAAAAATATATACACCCAACAAGAGCTTCTGTTGGATAAACAGGCCCCTAGAATCATGAGGGCTTGGCGTCCCTGGACTAAATGTCTTCGAAGATGCGTAAGATGAATCTGGCTACCAGCTCGGATTGGAGCATGGTGCGTGTGCCTGTGCCCCTGGGCGCTGAAAACGAGATAACCCAAAACATGTGTAGCAGGCGCCATACATGGTTGAAAATACAAACCCCCTTGCTGGAGACCCCGGAAGTCAAGCTGATATCATTATGCAGCAAGGCTTTGGGTTCTTGGGACACAAAGGCGCCTGGAAAGGGTTTCTCCTTCTTCTTCATCTTTAGTTCAGTTGAAAGAAAACCACTGTCGGCTCCACGCTTAGGGTATCATGACAATAAGACGTTGTGAAAAGTTGTTGTGTATCTTTATGGTGACCGCATCCCGCAACTGAATTTATGGAATACAGTGCATGGAAAACGCACGACCCGAGCAATGGTTGCGTTTCGTTTCCTCGTGGCTATTCTTTCCCCTTACTCTAGCATTGGCTGGTCCCGCGGGCTGGTACTATGTACGTAGACTCAATAACCTAGCGCAGGCGGGGGGAGGGGGAATCCTTGTTGCCTTTACTTTTTTATTTTATTCTTCGAGCACATCCCATCCCATCTCATTCCGTCCGTCCCAAGATATCCACCAACTTACCGAGGAATTACGTACATAGTAGTTACCGGGTACATTGCTCGTGTTGGGGTAGCACACTAGTCTCTGGCATTAGTAGGTCCCTCTTCCGCTTGCCGCTAACACATGATTTGCACGCAGTACACACATTAGCTAGAATAGACTGCTACGGTCTACCAATTCCCATGGATGCTGCTGGATGCTGGATGCTGAACTCTCGGAGCGGGTCCACTAGTCGAAGACTAGTCAGAACAGCCCTTGTCCAGCAACACATCTCCAAGGCCTCCAAAATGGGTCAACCCGCGTGTTGTGATAACATGGCGCAGCGTTGAACCCTTGTTGGGCTGGGCTCGTCATCACCCAACGCTGTGTGGAGGTGGGGAGAATGAGAGGCAGCGCTAGGCCAGGACAGATCCTTGTCCCCTCCCCCTTTCATGCGCACCGAACTGTCGGCTAGCAAGCAAGGGGGGGTCGCGCATTCCCAGGGCCTCCTCCCACTCTCATTCGGCCTCCGCCATGACAGATCTTCGGAGTCCCTTTGTTTCGACCGCCTTTCCGGCTGGTGCTTGCATGAGGATCGGCAACGGCCACGTCTTGGGGGCTCTAAAGAGCATTTATTGCTTGCTTGGAGGTGATAGCAGAAATTCTTGGGCAAGCCAAGTCCGCCTGTTATGGTTTTTTCATGTCACCACTTCAGTACTCTACGGAGAGCTGCAGTGCCCTTCTGTGGCGGGTGCATACAGCATCAGCACTAGCCCCAGACTAATACGTACATATTGTTGGCGTTTGCTTGCTTCATACGGTAACTTCTCAATCCATACCTACAAGAAATTTCCGCGTGCTTATTATATATGAACCCCTGTCTTGCCAGTTGTTTATTGTTACTTTGCTGCCTATTGGATCAGGGCACATATAATTATGGTGGTCCGTCCATCCACCAAGCTCTTAGGCTGGCTATGTTGGTCATGATTACACAACGAGGTTTTGAGCAGGGGTTTGCTGCCAATATGAATGAACATATTTTGACCAACCTGTCAGCAGCCTGCCAACTGTTGGTCTCCATTGAGAAGAGTACTCATGTGACTAACTAGTAGATGCAGTACTGGGTACCATATCGCAAGCTGCTTCAAGGGATCTCGGGTCCATTCATTAACAACCTGGAAGCAACGCCATTCAATAAGCTCTACAACCAATAAAGATCCTGTCCAACGTGCAACCGTGCAATCACGCTGCAGCCGAAGTGGAGTCAGCGGGATACCTTGCCCATTATTTTGCAGCCCAATGTGCTGTGCTTCAAATCAGAATGTTGGTGGACTAATAAAATCCCCTTTCCCATGGCCGCGTTCCAGAACTTTCAGCTTCATCAAACGAGTTTGAGATTAGAGTGTAATGTTGGGAAAATATACCGGAACATCTCCGAATAACTTGAGACACCAGTGGCGTCTTGCTAGGGTGGTTATATCTGAGACTCGGGATATACTGTGTGGCCAGCGCAGATACAACCTCGACTAGGAGCCGGATGCAGACAAACAAACAACCATGCGCTTCCTTCCCTTCGTAATGTGCAAGAACCTAAGAATATGGGCCGCAATTTGAAATCCGGACGACAGTGCACACGTGGGCACACGAGGTCCATGGCCCCAAGCCACCCACGACGCCTTGTAGGGCACCTGTAGTAATCTTGAGATATGCACGCGAGCGCCCTGGGATGGAACGAGAACGTGTCCAGTCCTTTAGATGACAGCCAAACCCCTGCCGCGCACTCTCCGAACATATACAGTGCAGGCATGTGCTGTGATTGTGCATTTGCAGGACCATGGACCGTGGACCGAATTTGTTCCGGCGACCCGGCAGCCCGGTATCGGTTTGATTTTTCCTGCTTTCCATCGCGGCATACGGGTCTTTTTTATCTCGCCTCTTTCGTTCCAGAGTCTTGGTACGCTCTAAATTTCCGAGACATCGCCATGGTTCGCAACTTTGTGGTAGCCGATCCCTCCTCCTGCACGTCAGACCAACACGTTCTTTTTTTACTAAAAGTATGATCAATGCTTTGTTCAGCATTTGCGGCCCACTTCAACCAGGCCATGTTCCAGCCAGCCCATGCTAGCCTCCAGAAGCAATAGCACCTGTCCAACAGCATCGTACCACCCCCTGCCACCCTGGAGTGGAGTTATATCCGGCTTATTCACACCTGTGAGGAGTGCCTTGATATTACCGTAGTAGTCAACTTCGTCACTCTAATAAACGTATCCTCGTTAGTTCGGTGAGTGTTGTTTGTATTGTATGTAGGCCTGTATGGCCCATGGCAACCGTATCGTTTCGTGTTTATCAGAGAGAGGTGAAGAGACGCGTGCATAGCCAGACGGTGAACGGTATACTGCCCAGCCCTGTAGCCGAACCGACGTCGCCACTGCTAATCCCATTGGGCAGCTTATGCGAATGACTCTCGAGGCTGGACGTTGAAACGGAGCCAACAAGCTTCGCGTGCCACAACAGACGGGGGCACCATTGCTGGTGTGGCCCTGGGGGGGTGAAAAAGAAAAAAGAAAAAAGAAAAAAAAAAGAAAGAAAGAAAGAAATGCAAGCTTTTGATGATAAGGATATGGCCTCAGCTCAGCGGTGAAGATGGATCTGGCCGTTACAGTACGGAGTAAACAATATTGGATCTGCTCGGAACCCCTGGCGCGGACATCCTTTCATCCGTCTACCCACTCATGCAGGCATATTGTCGTATGTGCATGACTTCCCTCTCTCTAACACACCAGATATTTGATCGTCTTTCTGCGTTCCAGCCACAAGGGCTGCAATTACTAACGCTTGCCATCCCGCTATCCCCGTCCTCTTAAAGGTCAATCTCTAATGTAACGCCTCGTGGAGCCTAGAAAGTCCCCGCCATTCGCTACGATTTACGACGAGTTCGTATGCAAAAGACTTGGTATTCTAATAAATGCGCGGCCGCACGAGGTCCAGCGGTGCCAGGCTCACCTCCCATGGCAGGCTTTCTCAACACTGATTGAACCCTCCATGTATCTCGTGTGATCGGGATCTAGATAAGGTGAAACCTGGCGCCGGTGCTTAGCTCGCAGACTATAGAGACGGAACGAGATAGGAACCGAAAAAAGCCCGCCTTCGGTCTTTAAAACCGGAGCCGGGCGCGTGGGGCTGCGTAGGTACCGTGGAGACTCGCGTGGTCCAATCTCGGGGGGAAAGAAAACTCCCCTAAGCGCACGAGGTGAGGAGTAGTTCCAAGAGCGAAAGAAAAAGGAAATAAAGAGGCATTACATGCTTCTTAGGGTGCTCTAGTCCAGAACGCCTCCCATTTTCTGGCCCGCCATCATAACGCCACCAAGCCCTTTCTTATAGGCTATGTGGAGCTGCATTCGGAGCCCAAATTATTCCCATGCGCTTGCCAACCTTGGCTTCCTCGCGGACCGCTCCCGAAGGACTCTTATTAGCTGATCTTCGAGCTAACACCAAAAAAAAATGGACCATGGTAATGGACGGGGCCAAATCTCGTTACGATTGATGAGGCGGAAAGGGGTAAGAGGGAGGTTAGGTGTTCTGGTTGTCTTGGGATGGGGATTGAGATGAGGCCGGGGATGGATGGATGGCCGAGCATTTTTGCCAGATTTATATACTTTTATTGCAATACGGTCGGTTACAGACGCCTCTCTTCTCGAGTGGGAACAACTAAGGTTAATCCGAACTCTTGATCACATGAATGCGTCACAGCCCATCCGGCGGTTGCGTATCAGCGAGCATACTTCTGAGCGTCCAGAGGTAGCGCTGGAAGCTCGCTACTGTCATTTTGCAGGATACGGCGAATTTTTTAGTGTTGGATCTAAACTGAATAAGGGCAGTTTTGTATTATACAAAGACGGCTACGTTCGATACACTAGTTCACATGCCCCAGTGTTGCACTGCCAGGCGAAGACTTATTAGTCACGACCCTAACCTTCGATTACCTACTTCCTGAGCTGCAATATCTTGGTAGCATTGCATGAGTAGAGATAGGCATACCTGAGGTTACCTCATCTACTGTCGATTCAACCTTGAGGACAAACACGACTGCATGCGTCTACTTTCATTTCTGGAAGTGGTTAATTGTATATATAACTATGTATTCAGCTTTCAGAAACTCCTGTCGCGTAGTGGGGAATAAAAATAAATCATGGTTGTTAAGCCGACACACCTCTTCGATCTGACCCATAGAAGTACTTCATCAATCTGCCAAATTACTTGTCTGGGCTCCCCGCTCTGGTCCAACTGCTCAATGAACGAGATGGGAAGTGTCGATATTGAATATCAACCCCAGAAGAGTGGCATGATCCTATCTGAGAAACAAAAACAGCTTTCCGTCTTAAAAATCGCCCTGACCTGTGCCAGAAACGCCAGTTTCGACCGAGCTCGATTCAACTTCAACCTATAAAAATCAAATTGAACAACGCTCGAGGGCTTTTTTTTTTCGCTTTCTTATTTTCCTTCTCTTTTTCTTTAAGCCAGAGCTTGGGCAGCTTCGAAGGCTCGATATTAGAATAGTCGAGATGGTTATAATGTTCAAATCCTGCCGTCGCCATCGTTCCCTTTTGAGTGCCTACTCCCAAGACTCTAGAAGCATTAACTGCACTGGTATATATGCTCATCATTGCGACGGTCCTTCGATAGGACTTATTGGGACACTGCGAGCGGCATTGAACTCCCTGCTTCCAGTGCGTCTCAATGCTTGAGACATTGTTTCAATGTTCAATTCACTGTTACTGGCAATTCCCAGAGAATGATGCCCAGATGTTGGGCTTCCTAGTGGTTTGCGGGAGGGAGACATGTCCAACCCCTTGACTGATCCAGATTTACTCGTAGGAGGGGACGTTTCTGGACCCTGGGAAGAGATTGGTGAGCGGATAGGCGATGGTGATCGGTTCAGCCCGCCAGATGAGAGGGAGGTAAGACCCGCAAGGTGCATTGAGTCTCGGCTGTTAGCTGCCATGCCGTGGACGCCTTGTTCAGCTTGTACCACGTCTGCGAATGAGATGAAGCTCAAGCGACGAACGTCAGCCGAGTCTAAGGAGCCGTAGTTCGAAGCCCCTTCTTCCTTCTCAGCTAGTGATTGCAGTTCGTCAACCCAAGAACTGGACTGGGTTTCGTACATAAGCCCACCCGTCACGGCGACAGCAGCAGGCTGGTGAGACGCATGCGTGACAATCTCGACGCTGTCCGGGTTCAGGTGATCGTCTGTTATGGCTTCCGAGGTGGCATCTAGAGCTGGTGGGATGTGGTTCTCAACTTGGATGTGCGACGGAATGGCAGGTGAGTTGGGCATAACGGCAGTGCTCTCTTGAACATCTCGCTCAAATATCTGGGATCCAGCTGGGGAAGTGAGGTGCGGCGACGAAGAATAAATTCCTCGGCTCGGAGAAGACGGGGTTCTCGCTGGCATGTCCATCGCGCCAGACGATATTTGTGTCGATTGTTGTGAGGAGAGCAGCGATACTTCCTGAGTGGGCGGCGGGCTCGGGAGGCCGGATCCGGCTTTCGGAGGCGTTAGCACATCCGCGTCGACGGCCTTATTGTCGGTGTTGTTCTTCTTCGCGAATCCAAAGAGATTCCGCTTCTTGATTCTGTCTGCGGAGCTCTCTAAGCCCTCGTCTTTTTCGTCCAAAACCGGGTGAGGTGGGGGAGTTGAGCTCTGTTCATCTAAGCCGGAAGCTGCGCTTTTCCTCAGATCTGCGGCTGGTGCAAGACTCATTGTAGTACGGGCACGGAAATTGCCAACTCCGTCGGATAGAAGCAGAACGAGGGGGATGTACTGGAAGATTTAATGCAAACTACAAGAGAAAAGTCTCCTCAATCAGCCTGAGCCCGAGTAAAGTGATTGGCAATAATACCAATTGTAGGTTCCACTAACGGAACGGCGAGCAAAATGTGGGGGTGGAGGATACCAAGGACAGCCGCCATCCAGTTTAGATTGATCACCAGACGTGTGGCAACCAGATACCGCCATTTGACCTCACATGTCGGTGTAACCAAAATGGGACGAACACCGACAAGAAGAAAGAGAAAAGAAGGAGAAAAAAAATTCACCTACCCGATACACACTAAGGGCGTGCGATTGCAAGAATGGCGTCGACCATCAATCGCAATGCAACTTGTAGTTGTCGGAGGAAGGGAAGAGAAGAGTGCCTCTCTTTACAGGCCGCAAGTCACTTGATAAAGCTTCCCAAGGTTTGGCCTGAAGCCCCCTAACCAGAAGCTGGCAATGTGTGTGGCGTGAAGAACGCAAGCTCAAATCCACAGCTCGATGACTAGCTTTCTTTCTGCCCCTCGCGCGCCAAATTCGACTGGATAGAGCTGCAAGGCTCTGGGTTCACAAGGAAGTATAGGATGCCAATGTGGATGCAGTGCCGAGCGTAGGCGGAACGATGGCGCAGTTCCCGAGATGGATTGAAGTATGCTGGTCAATTGAGCGTAGGTCCGGAAATGCTTGATCAGAGCAACACGGCTTGGGTGACAGAGGGGGAAATTGCTAGTAAGCCAAAAGCTTTGTAGTTCTGTCTGCTGGGTAATCTAGGTTTTGTTGGCACGAATGAAGCAGGTTGTCTCGAAGTAATAAGTCACGGCCGAGAAGCACTTTGAGCTATGTTCTTGAGGTGATAAGTTGGTGACTTGGGCTTGCGACGGGATTTTTTGCCAGATACCTAGCTCAAAGTTTTGATCTGCCCCGGGAACCAGAGAGCGCTACAAAAAAAATTCCTTCCGATAAGCAGGCCGCAGGTGTGTGACCAAAGGGGCAAGAGTGTATCCAGGACGGCTGCAAGAGCTACGAAAAGGGTGTGTGATAGTGAATGTAGTCGTTACACGTTGATGAGCAGCGAGACATGAGAGACACATCTACAACCAGGCGGGGACCCTGGAAAAAGCTGCAAGCTATTTATCCCGTAGCTTATATAGCTTAGGCAACACTAGTTCCGCATTTTTACCTCTTTCCCCTTTCTCTCTTGCTTGGTATCCCAGATCATCACAGAACCCCTGGGGTGATGCGGTGGTCTGGTGACGGCGGCGAATCTGGCACCAGAACCTGTTTGTTGCGGCACTCCTACCAATCTAACCAGGAGCTAGTCGGTCGTTTCCAAATTGGGCTGTTGTTGGTGTTGGCCACGGCTATCACTGGAAACAAGCGGGCTGGCCCAATTAGAAGCTTTGGTAGGGATTACGAAGCCCCCGTGGTTGGCCCAGCGCATCGCATGAATCTCATGCGCCAAACCATGCAATCTTTGCGGCTATGAAGAAAATGATGTGCAGAGGTGGTGGCAGAAGAGCGCATAAACAGCTTCTACTTTGTTAAATACGAATGTGACTCTTCAAAACGCTACCGGGACAGCTTCATGCAAATTTCAGGGTCTTTTTCACTAGGTTGCGTTCCCCATTGAACGGCCCGCAGCTGTCAACCTTGCTCATTAATAGACTTGCAAGGACTTGATTCGAATCCCATATGCCATGATCAAGGATAGCCAGGCCTTCTTTATTTGGCTCTTTGAGAAGGCTCTATGCCATCGTCAAATCAATCCACTGCCTCTAGTGAGAGAGCAGTGACGGCCCCTTTAGTCTTTGAGTGCTTATTGTCCCTCCTGCATGATAGTCCGATCCTAAGCAGCACTGTGTAGAAGCATCAGTGCTCCCGGGCATCCTTAGATTAGAATGTGGCCGGCTGAGCAAGCTTCTTCAAATTGAAGGGTCGAACGCGTGCTTTCTGGACGCCGTTCCTAGGGACAGGATCTCTCAGTGCATCCACATGAAACTTCTATCGATTTCGGAGAGGGTACGTCACACCAGTGAGGGGTCAGCTCGAGCCTGCAGATCCAAAGGCCAAGGTAGGATCAGGGTCGGGGATTTTATTCGCGGCCAATTCCAGCCAAAAGGAAAGCCGGGCAGCAGCGGGAGCATGTTAAAAGAGCTGCTTATTAGCTAACGTGTATATAGTGGAGTAAAGCTCAGGGTGCCAGGGGAAGAGCCCGCACGTGATGGTGCCCGGTCCTCAGCGCGTGTATGACCCGGTCCGTCTATAATTCCGTGGGAAATTTTGACCCGATAATGTTTGATCAATCAAACGATATTGAAAGCTATGTGACCTGCAGAAGAAGCTCCTGAGTTGTCCAATGCCAGCTTCCATTTAACCTACAACACCTCTTCATAAGTCGCTCTTTTCGCAATTGGAGAGCACCATTGTTCTTTTACTTCATACATCAGTTAATAAGATCAATTTTTCTCGCTTGGATCACATTGCGAGTTCAAACAGGGTGCAGGGTTGAGGAAAGGGAGAAATTGGAGGGTGAATCGTCTTCACGTCTTTCTTCTCTTTAACGAACCAAGTGGCAAGAAAAATGGAGGCCAGACCACTCCTACGATCTGTACGCTCCTTGTCGAGCTCTGTGAGCCTTACATCGATACGAGCCCAATCGACCACAGCCCGCACCAAGCGTGCCCTGAAGATCGCGCCGCATCCATCATTCGTGACAGTCGATGGCGCCGGGGATCATGTCATCTTTAACCCTCCATCATCCGTACCCTCGGTATATCACACTCCGTTCAAGTTTCTGCCAAAATCAGACCCCCGGCGGCAAGCCAATCTCAGCCACCTGATTCGCAACATGACCACGACAACTTCAGATCTCGCACCCGAAATCAACCGGCCGAATTTTGCCCTTCCCAAGCACAACGTGACCAAGGAACAAGTGGAAGAGATGCGTGCTCTCCGGGCGGCAGACCCGTCTCGGTGGAGCGTCGTCAGACTGGCGGCGAAGTTCAACTGCAGCAACTACTTCGTTATGATGTGCTGCCGATCAAGCGCGGAGCATCGGGCTAGCGAGAAGACGAGGCTCGAGGCTATCAAGTCCAGGTGGGGACCGATCCGCACCAAAGCTCGGGAAGAAAGGCAGAAGAGAAAGGTTCTGCTGTCAAAGGGCCAATTATAATCGGGGAGAAACACCCTGAAAGCAACTGGATAATCGTCGGGGTTCGATTGAAACAACTAGAATGCGCAAGCTTGCCTGCCAGCGGACGACAGGCATCGCTAATGGCCGAGCGCGTGTGAGAAGATACGTGGGGACGAGGAGAATGTACGATTAACAAGTTGGATGTACATCATCGATCCCATGGAGGGGATTGCGAAAGTCACAAACCAACATCAAACCCGAACTTGACAGCATTTGGCATAACCCAAGGACTCACCGGGCTGAGATTCATGATATCAAAATATGGCATGGCATGGCAGACAAAATAGTTCTTATTTTTTGAACAGGCTGAAGATCCCCACCCCCTCCCTCGTTCCATGTACATTATACACCCTTACGTTGCCTAGGTTCAAACATGACTTGAACCTGGGCTCGTTGTATAGAAAGAATAATAAACTAAGATAACTTTACAAACTCCTGGAGCGCCAGAGAGCCGTTCCCAGCATATGGATATGTGTAATATGCTATTGCCTCCATTACAAGACTGCAGTAGGATTCTTAGATTTTTTTTTATGGATTTTTCCCTGTCTGTATATTGTACTTATGTTGTGTTTATCATGTTTACCCCCCCTTGGGATGAAGTCAACCACTAAAAGAGCGAACAATGTACAAAAGACAACAAAACCTTGTCCAGAAAAGACAAGCGAAGCAAACAAGAGCTCATTACCTCATTAGACCGTCCGCAAGTTAAAGGCACACATACCAGCTGTTAACAACCAAACCCCCCACCGTCACCACCTTCCCCTCTCTCTTGTCACTTATACCGAATGGTGGGTGGCCCACTACCCCCAACGGCCTTGCCATCTCCGCCTTTCCCCGTCAGGTCCTTACGGCCGGGAATCACCCTGTAGCACCAGCCGCACCAACTCCGCGTGTTGCCGCTCACCTCACGGCCGAGGATTTCCCCCCTATTCTTTTCGTCCTCCCACTCGGGCACGCAGGCGCCGACGCGGACCATGCTTAACCGCTTGGTCTTGACCACGCCGCCGATGCCCTCGATCTCGTGGCGCGTGTACCCCGGCCCCAGCTGGGACGGAGAGGGCGTGCGCCGCGACAGGTCAGGCGATGACGAGGGCGAAGGCGTGAGGCTCCCGGTGCTGGCCCAAGACGGGAGGGACGCTGACAGCGACGGGGGCGTGTTCACCTGGAGCTGCTGCTCGACCTCTTCGCGGGCGTCCTCGGCATCGCAGTCGGTCTCGTGCTCTCGCTTCTTGGCGGCGCAGCACTCCCGATCCCGGCCGCAGATCACGCCGCGATCCCCGTCGCCGATGCCAGTGCCAAGTCCGCCAAGGACTTCACCATACTGAGTCCTCCAGCGCCATATCCTATCACGATGCGGTCAGCAAGATTCGGGTTTTATCTCTCGTACGGCGGCGACGTGTCAGCTTACGACTGGTAATCATTGTCGGCGCCACGTATGGTCCTGCCGCATGGCTGGCAGAGCCACACACCCTCGCTCTGGCACGTGCAGATAGCGTGCTTCATGAACTCGGAATCAATAGGGGTGTTCAACCGCAAGGGCGGCTTCGTTACACTCGTTAAGGGTGCTTTTGTACAAGAAATGCACAATCTTCTGTGCCTGTCCCTGAGCACAATTGGTGCGGGGGGTTTGATGGCGCAATTCTACCTCGGTGGTGATTTCATTAGCACATTGCTTTCTTATTAGCGGGAAGACCTCTGCCTTCACCCCATGGTCTGGATAGAATAGCTGCGGTGATACACTTACACGACATACTGCGGTCCCACATCTGCGGCATTCCGCCACCATATCACGAGCACACTGTCCGCTCTTCCCATTAAAGTCTCCTCCGGTTCGCCCAAAGTCTTCCATGTAGAACCAGTTTCCGGCACGGGCCCGATACCGAAAGGTATCCTCGGGATCTACAATTACATCCTCATTGACACAGTGCAAGGTGTGTAACAGCAGGGAACTTCGGTATTGGAGCAGGGCGTCGTGGATTTGCCGGCATGTGCGGGATAGGTTATCGAGTGATATGAGGTCGAGGGACGAGGCGATGGCCATTGCAACTCTAGAGCGTCGTGTTAGTTGCCAAGCAAGGCCCCTTCTCCTGAGCTGTCTTCCCCCTGCCAGGAAGGAAAGCAACAAGAAGTAGGGTTGTCTTGCAATTTGTCTTGTTCAAATAGAGCAGAAAAAGCAAGGATTGGGGAGCCAGCCTACGGATAGCATCCGAGAGCCTCCGTCACCGCGGTTTTGTTGGGGTTCTCGCGATAAGCTTCTGTCCAGGCGCCGGAGCTGTTATCGCTGTTGGCAGCGGCATGTTCCTGGCGGCTAGCAGCATCGTTATCTGTGCCATTGGGAATTGCAGAAGTGCCGTGTGTACTCTCGCCGCGCCATTCGGGGTTCACAGCGAGGCCATGTTGGTGCAGTACGTGCTGTTTCTGGCTAGGAGGCTCGTCGTCCTCTTCAAAGTCCACGAAGACGGCCATGTTTGGCAGCTGACGTAGATCTCACGGAGATAGCAAAGAACGAGCAGAACGCTGGGTTTCCGGCTCAAATGAAGGGCGGGAGGTCAGAAAACCACGGCGTAGGCATCGAATCGAGGCTCACGAGGGTTCTAAGAGGGCTTTTACAAACATAGAAATAAAGGTAATAGGAACTCTCCTCCGGGAACTGCCAGAATTGCTCTCCTAAACCGGAGTTGTTATTTGGTTGGGTCAGGGCCAGGGGACGTAGGAGGTGTAGGACAGTTGGTTTCGGTGCCAGTCAGCCGTGGGGCCTTTTGGGCAATGCCCCTCCACTACTCCGTCGCGTTAACGTTATCAGATCCGCTGCAAGCCGCCCATCTAGTGGGGCGCTGGGGGTGTTTGGTAAGGGACTCCACGAGCGATGCAGGTGACGTTCTATATTTTCCGGCACTCCCAGTGCGGTAGGCGTCTTACGTGCTGGGGCTAAACCCACCGCTCCAGCCGTGACGCCTCGATGGGAAACAGTTACATAATAGCCTGGAGCGTCTGGGGAGTCTGCATCCAGTTGCATGCCGGGGTCCAGATGAGCAAGTATAAGCCAGCGAAGCTACTGAATGATCAAATTTCAATGATGTGATCCGAAGACGGTGACGTGCAGCAGCCTGCGCAAAAATCTTTTGTCTTGTGGGCTTTCTGATCATTTCATCTGCTCCATCCTCAGCTCCGGTTTCCCAGCCCCAAACCAGCTGCTCTGCCTCTAGTTTAGGACATGCAGCCTTCTGCCTATCTTCGGCCACGGGACAGGCTCGTCGAGCTGCCCAAGTCGCATGGGTCCAGTTGCTTGTTAGTTTAGTGCATTCCTCTTTGGGCTTTGGGCCAACTCTACTTCCCTCTTCAAGCAGTAAGTGAGAGAATTAACTCAAGTGACATTCGTTTTGTGGTCAAAGGAGCGACACAATTCCATTGATCCTCCCTATTGAGAAAATTGTCTACGCTGTATCTGATTTCCTTTACATACCAAAAACAGAAAACCCCCATCCTTGCATGCCCATTCCTTACGTTGGCATCCGGCTGAGTGTGTCCTCTAAGAAGAGCTATCTAAGATGAATCTAGATGTTCATCTCGACCCGAAATGTTAACCTCGTCAATTTATATCAGAGAAAAATAAGAAAGAGAAAACACTATGATCACCTGGTATCTTCAATCTTACCAAGCAAATACCATGAGTGCTGGGTTCAGAGCGACTGGAAGCAGAAAATGGTTAACCGTAGTCGCCGCAAGTGGCCAGATGCTTGCAAAGTAGTCGATGCGCCACGTAACGGGGAAAGCGTATACCCCAGAAACCATGAGTCCTGCCATGGCAAATGTGAAGAGGAATGTCCCTTTAAACCGTCGAACCAGCCGCGGGATCTCCTCGACAAAGTTGACTTCTTCCAGCTCCTTAGCAGTCGCGCCCCATGTCATGTCGATGGACAGGAAGTGTGAGACCAGTGCCTGAGAGACATGTAACTGTACACCGCCCAGGAAGATGGACATGAGTGGAATCCATTTGACATTGTTCCATACTAGTTCAATCATAATTCAGTACTCTGCTGTTTTTTTATATGGGAGGCAGTGGCTTGGTAAAGAATAGGAAACACTTACTGGCTTCAAAGAGAGACTGCTGGTTGAGTCGATACCGCAGAGTTGCCAGGGCAAAATTGCCAAAGGCGCAGAACACGACTACAATGGATACGTAGATGGCAAAAGAGTCAAGATAGAACTTGTCGTATAGTCCAAAGAACCAGCCGGTGAGAAAGTAGTTCATGAGGGTCAAGATCCAAGCGGCGCCAATAGCGTAATAAGTGCCGATGTAAGTACAGATAGTGATCTTCTTTGGTAGGTGGATGCTTGACCAGAGGAATTTGCGAAACAGAGGTGTGATGGGCCCCCGGGTGATCCAATAACGGAGAGGATGGAAAAGAAGTTCATTACAGCCGTACGCGTACTTCTCCCATCGGGCCAACTCGTCATATACCGTCAGAGAAACGCCCTCCTGGAAACCCTCACCGGTATACGAAGCAAAGCGAATCGTATAGCCCGCGCACTGCAGTTGAAGCGAGATCTCGAAGTCTTCCGATACGTGACGTTCTGACCAATACTTTTCGTATCCGTCCTCGTCCCGGTATGCAACGGCATCCTGGAGGGCGGACCACCTCAACATGGCGTTATGGCCAACAAAAGGGCAAGCATCACCGTTGGCCACCACATAGGTTATGGCTGAGTAGATAAGATTCGTAAACCACGTTACGCCTCCTTCAAAGAAAGACGTGGTCACTCTCATAACACCAGAGGTAAACTGTAGAATGGCCACATCGGGGGATTGCTCCATCTCGCTGACCGCATCCAAAAGACAATCTGCTGGCACGCGGGTGTCAGAGTCGATGATCAGGATGTAGTCGCCCACTCTGATGTTGCCTTCAGCCCAGGTGCGACCCTCATCTTCCTCCAGAACCTCGGTAAAACACTTGTGATATGCGGCACTCTCGTCATCCTGTGTCCAATTTAGGCCTCGAGCGACTTGCAGAAGCTTGTCTTCGACCCGATTGCTGATCATCAGGGCGTAATTCATATTCGAGGCCTTCTTGAACTTGCCGCGACGCAAGAATGCTCGCTGCCCGTCCTGCGGTTTCGGGTTGTGCGGTGGGCGGGAAACCCAGCCGATGTTGCTCTCCTCGTAGAATTCTCGGCGCGCCAGAGCTTCTTCCGCGGATATCAACTGCATGCCGTCATCGTTAACGAATATGTTAGCTGAGCCCCCTTGCATCTCGTAAGTCGATATAGCCTGCTTGAGAGAGTGTATCGTGGGCCTAATGACACCGTTCAAGCCCTCCTTGTATACTGGCATTTGTATCGTGACATGAGGCAGAATATTGAAATTTCGATCCAGTCGTTTGGGGGCTTGTCCAGAATAGAATCTGGAGTTCTTTCCCACTGCAGATATGGGCCCAAATATCTCGAACAAGTTGACAATGATGGTCTGGAAGAAGAACAGGGAGACAAACATCTGCACCGGGATGACAGCGCAGAGGGCGAGTCGGATGTATGATTTGTCGGTTTCCACCTCGTACACAATGTTGCGCAACCCTAGGCCGGTACAAGATATGCAAAGCGCGAGCGTCAGCCCGACAATGATTGGGCTGGTAAGTTTGGTTTTCCTAACCTCTTTCTCCAGGGCGGCCTCTAGATCATCTGGAGAGATGTCTACCTGGACTTGATCATTCTTTTCATCCATTTCCTCTTCTGCATCGTCTCCGGCTCCCCAGATCATCTTCATCAGCTGGCCTTCCAGGTTTTCTGCCCTCAAAAAGATCTTACTCGGATCGTCATCCCAGATGACGAGCATCTGAGAGTCTTGAATGAAAGCAGCAAAGTGATGTTTTTGACAATACGGCAACTCACGTAGGCTGGCCAGAACTTGTAACTGCAAGCCATTCGGTAGGGGTATGAAGTCACTTGTAGTCCTTTTCGAACTCATAATGACATTGATGACCCGAGTATTTATAGTCATGGCGCACTGTGACTGCTGATTAGTATTTTTTTTATTTTTTTCAATCGGTGTCATAGTACGATGATGTGACATACTCGAACGTTAAGTTTCATGGACATATCATAAATACTGTTGGGTATTTCACGTAACTGGGGTGGACAGCAAACATAATTGCCTCTGCTTCTTTTAAGCACCACTCCTTCACCTGGCAGCATCCCGGTGGTGTATTGGTGTTCGAGCTGCTGTTGGTATAGCCAGTTGCACATCACATCCGCTTTCACATCGAGAAGACTCTCCCTGATTTGATCTCGGCCGTCGGTAGATGGCGGAATTGCACCTGGGTGAGAGCTTGGCGAGTCTGACCGTGAATAATACGGAGAGCCGCGTTCTGCGGTTTCGCCATGTCGCGGGATGTCCTGGGTTCCTTTAAACTGTGTAGATGGTTTTGCTCTGCCAGAATCCTCCTTGCTCAGATATACATCCCTCTCTTTCCCAGGAGTGAAATAAGACTTGAAGAGTCCCATCTCCGCGATTCTGAGTTAGAATCCACACTATCGAATAATTATTTCATCACCAAAATCCGAGGGACAAACCAAGTTAGGTAAAAGTACGAGAGCGGGTGTATAAGCTGAACCAGATCACAGCTTGAAGATTATTGATTGTTATGAAAGAGGACTGAGAGGATAGCATGTGGAATATGAACCCTTCTTATCCAGGTCGGAGTTACTTTGGCATGAGACAGGTGCAGTCCTGTGTATCGATTGGCCAAGATAGATATGATCCTGGCACTCAAGCTGCAGCCTCGCTTATACGGGCATATAGACATGCAGCCAAGGGGTCCAAGTTGAGAAATATTTGATAGAGGTAGACGAATTAGGTAAAAATTCCGCTGCCAGTAGTTCCAAATCTTGCGCGAGGATTCTTATGTACATGGCACGGCAAGGAGCAAGTGCGCTAATTGCCAACTCGAGGGTGGCATCATTACTCTATTATCTGTTACATCTGGAAAGACGTAGAAAATCCTCCTTATGGGCGGCTTTAGCAACTTTTTGATTGAACTAATTTGTCACCGTCTGAGACGATCCCAGCAAATATGCGGTTGTATCGGGTCGTGCTCAACACATCAAGACTACCTTGTTCGGAGTAGATATATCGTAGAGGCTTGGTTGCAACGAGATACGGCTGGATTGTTGATAGACCCCGCGGGCCCTTGAGTCACTAAGGTACTTGTACCACGCAAATCTCGTGTCCCGGAGCTGAGAGTCCTAGAGTCCAGCCCGAGACTGGGCTGCATCGCCGTCGATTGTGAGGCCGAGCCGATGTCACGTCTGGCTTACTGCATACGCATGAGGGCAGCATACAGCTTGCAGAGAGGAGACAGTACACAGCTGATTGGGACAGACACAGAGAGCCACACACAAAGTGTTGGCACAGTCCGATAAGAAAACCTGAAAGCCCCAGAACCTGAAACACGACCTACCAAGGAATGGTGGCGACTATGAGTATCGAAAGCAAGATCGTGTCACTCTTCACTGTAAGTACTTTACAAAAACTCAGAAAAGCCTATCCAGTATCCTGGCACATGGGTCGGATGCTAGGGCAACCACAGCGGGAGTATAAGTGAACCTACTCCCGCACGACACCCACGAGCTGACCATGCAAAACTACCCTGTTAACAACGCACCGTCTTCTCCTCATCTAGCAGAATTGGCCATGTGCATTATGAACCTTCCTTTTGGCATGCCAATATTTCAAAATAGTACTCCTCTCACCTATCAATTGAAAGGACTGCTCCGTCGGGAACACAAAGTTGATTAGCCTCATGCATAACCGTGTCCCGCCCCAACCATTCCACCCAAACTACTGCCCTTTGCCGATTGTCCAATACTGTGTTTCCGGACACTAGACCGAACCTCACTCTGTAGATCAATCTAGTTTTCTTTTTGCCTTTCTCCGATCCTGCGCCGTAACGTGTCACCGTGGATGGGAGGCTGCCTACTCACCTGCATAGGCAACTGAATAGCGTCGTAAATGCGAAAGACATGTCCGTTTAGTCATGAGAGGCTGGTCCGGGCTTGTCCGGGCTGGCTTGCCAGGGTGATGCTAGGGAAGCCTGGCGAACAGCATCGCGAGATGCAAAGTCATGGACGACCAGGTTGAGGGCCAGGTCGAGGGTCGGAGTGCAGGGGTCCGTGTTCTCGACGAGTCGCGGCATGCTCGATTCATGATGCTCTGCATGCTGGCTGCAGCTTCTATTCGTTCTTGGCGCATTGTATTATCGGATATCTGCAACCTCATGAGGTACCGCATCCTGGCTAGAGCTGAGGGCGTATCAATCCTATGCGAGGATGATTGAGCACACCCTCACGGAATTTCAACATGCTTATTTACCACTCCGCATGCAGTGCTACATTGATTATACAGTTTGAATGCTTCCGCCCCTTGTACAACCTATGCCTCAAGCTAGAGAAAGCAATGATGAATTCAGTCGTCAAATATTTGCTATACTTTGGGGTTTATTGCACCTAGTCCTTTACGAGCACTTTCATATGTGTCATATTTTTATGATTAGGTAATGCCTCGCGAAAATATACGGAATCTATGCATTCTTGTTGTAGTAATTATCTATTTGCAGTGAGAACCCTTGAGGCCCCGTCAGCTTACACCTAAGTTAGACCACAACTTCACCTCCAGGCCATCCCGGGAAGCTTTCTACCCACCACGGACGGGTTGGTTGGTTTTATGTGAGTATTTATTTTGTTAAAATCCAGCTTGTATGCAGATATCTTAAGCATCCTACAGCACTTGAGATTGGTCCAAGATTACGTTTATTGCTCACGTACTACACAATACATATGAATATCCAGCCTCCCAGGACCTTTCATTACGCCAGATTGAGGTGGGGTGACGCTTAAGGGTGTTACCTCTAACCTCCGGCCCTATGCGCATGGGGGTAACAATTTGTGCATTGTTTAAACAACCACATAAAGGAAATCTTCCTCTTTGCGAAATATCTCCCAGAGCTCCACTACCCTCTGCCCTCTGCCCTCAACGCCCTGCGGGAATTTTGTTTTGTTTTGTGGTGTTATTGAAATCCTTTGATGAATCGTAAATCTTACGTCGATTTGTACGGTGGGAATGCTAGTCGTGAAGCTTCATAAACAAGAATCCATTTTATATCTGGGGCCTTTTGAGATACATGTCCTTCGGCCACTCTCGCCATCGCCACCTGGATAGGCAGGCATATATGCCCGCGGGAAGCATTCCACCATATTGTGTTCTGCTCATTCGCGCAACATACACGTTTTACTAGTTAGAAACCAGGTTGGACTACCTCTGAGAGATTTTATGACTATTGCCTTAACTTCGGCTTTCACTCTCCACTCTAACTGGTTACTGCCCAACCCCCGTGTCCAGAGCACATTCAAATATAATCAAAAATGAACTTCCTGAAGTAGCCCACGCGTGGGATGCCGCATGGAGGTCAACACAACCCTGGAACAATCTGTAGACTTCCATACAATCTTTCGCCCCACGGCGCCCCCACACCAGCTCGTCCGTCAGCTTCACAAACTCGTTTTGTTGCAGTTAGATAGCTCCACTAGTATCCATAAAAAAATATTAGCCCCAAGCGCAGCGTAGCGGAGGTACGTATGATATCATCCTTGGAGCGGCGGCAGCTGAGGTGTGCTTTTTAAGGGTCCCGTGGCCAGGCGTGCATTTGGAGAGGCGAAACTCAGTTCTCTTCCAATGACGGCTATTCTGAGACACACTGTTGGCTAACCTCACACACATGCTGAGGTGTACCTGACTGTGTTTGCAAAACTATCGGTCTTTCAACAACGTGAAGACAACCGGTCAATTCTTACCGTTTTGGCCAGCCGTTCCCCGGCTTTCTCTCTCTCGTCGCAACGGATCTCATACCCCTCACAACGGCGAGCTTAACACCGCCGTTTGCACACGTACTCAAATAGGTTTTCAAACCTGAAGCTCGCAGCGTCCCCGGTCAGCAGAACCGTGCCTCAATTCGGCAACTTCTGGGGGAGTAGAATCTTCAGGTCTCGTGACAAGCAGACCCTGCGAGACCTGTCGACTTCCCTGTCATCCCTCCGACTTTCTTTTGGAGCCTTTGTTCGCCAATCCTGGGAAAGTGGTGAGAGACCTACACCGCCAGCAGCTTGGACCCTGCTTCTCCTGACTTAAACGTCGCTCGTCCCCAACAACTCTCACAACAAACATCGGATACTTTGCTGGATTTCTTGAGCCAGCTGCGCATCACCTGGGCGCCCTCCCCCCCCTTGATAACGCTTCCTCCACGGCATTTCGCTTTTGACCTGGAAAAGTCCTTAGCAGAGACCAATTGACCCTTGCCGAAGGCGGTCTCCCCCAAAACGAAAGAAAAGCAATTATACGGCAACGGGGAATTCGCAAATCTCTATTTTAAATTTGGGGTACTCCGATAGCCGGCCTGCCATGGACATCCCACCCAAGAGCGACTATCTCGCGGCCAATCAGGCTACCTCGCCCTCGCCAACAACCAAAAATCACCATGTCGGCAGCTTTGGTTCCGTTGATGACGCGGAGATATACTCTGACGCTCGAACATACTACAACTCGGATGCCAGAAACACGAGCCGGTATCAAGCCCGGAGCCGAACCTTTTCGCAGGTAGGACTTATCGGTTCGAGAACAAATATACATGTCACAATCCCGATGCTGATTATGATTTGCCTATTATAGAACAATATTGAGCAGCAGATCCAGAGATTAGGCTTGGTAGAGCCGCACCGCCGAGGTAGTCATGGTATGAGCTGAGACTCCCATTTCCCGGCCATTTTCATTATGCTAATCCAATGACCTATCCTCAGATGAGTCCAGCAGACCACATTCGCGTCAATTCCTCGTTGATGTCGACCACACTTTGGAGAGCTTGCAAGCCCAAGAAGATACGGATCAAAACATGCAAATCACCATCGAAGACATGGGCCCGAAGGTTTTGTCTTTAAGGACCGCGGCATCGGGAGGGCACAACCGATTCGACATTAGAGGCACTTACATGCTGTCCAACTTGCTGCAGGAGCTGTACACTGCCAAAGAATTCGGGAAAAAACAGATCATCCTCGACATTGGACGATTGAATGAAAATCCGGTTAATCGATTATCTAGATTGATCAAGGACCAGTTTTGGGAGGGATTGACACGGCGGATTGATGCTTCGTCGGTTGAAATCGCCGCCCGAGATCCCAAGGACTGGACTGATGACCCGCGACCGCGAATTTATGTCCCTCGAGGAGCTCCCGAGCAATTTGAGTTTTATAGCAAGGTGGCACTAGATCGACCCGAACTCCGACTCGATGTGCAGATGCTCCCTGAGGTCATCACACCAGAGATTATTCGCGATATGAACGAGAAGCCCGGCCTCTTGGCTGTAGCAATGGAAGAAGTTGTGGATCCCGATACCGGAGAGAAGACATTGAAGGGCCTCCCCTTTGTGGTTCCTGGTGGTCGATTCAATGAGCTCTACGGCTGGGACAGCTACATGACAGCACTGGGCCTGCTCGTCAATGACAAGGTGCAGCTGGCAAAGTCGATAGTGCTCAACTTCTGCTTTTGCATCAAGCACTACGGAAAGATTCTCAATGCCACTCGCTCATACTATCTCGGGAGATCGCAACCACCTTTTTTGACGGATATGGCTTTGCGCGTGTATGAGAAGATCAAACACGAGCCAGGAGCATTGGAGTTCCTTCGTACCGCATTTCTAGCCGCGATCAAGGAGTACTATTGCGTTTGGACGGCCGAGCCTCGACTGGATCCCAAGTCGGGATTGTCGAGATACCGCCCAGAGGGTCTCGGAGTACCACCGGAAACAGAAGCCTCACATTTCGTGCATATCCTTGAGCCGTACGCCAAGAAGTACAACATGACATTTAAGGAGTTTGTCCATGCTTATAACTACGGCAAGGTGCAGGAGCCGGAGCTTGACGAATACTTCCTCCACGATCGAGCAGTTCGCGAATCTGGTCATGATACATCGTATCGGCTCGAAAAGGTGTGTGCTGATCTTGCCACCGTCGACCTTAACTCTCTGATCTACAAGTATGAGATGGATATATCGCGAACTATTCGCAATCTTTTTGGCGACAATTTTCAGATCCCTGCTGAATGGTGTGGCGGGTCCATGAAACCTGGCCAGCTCGAGAATTCCGCAGTCTGGGACAGGCGCTGGAAGAGGCGCAGAGCTGCTATGCACAAGTTCCTGTGGAATGAGGAGAAGGGGATGTACTTTGACTACGACACGGCTAAGCAAACGCAGTGCACGTATGAGAGCTGTACGACGTTCTGGCCTCTGTGGGCAGGCGTGCCCGATCCCGAGAGGGCTGCCAAAGTAGTCAAGAACGCGGTGCCAAAGTTTGAGGCGTACGGTGGCCTCTTATCTGGCACCGAGGAATCCAGGGGCCCTGTGAGCCTGGAACGGCCAAACCGACAGTGGGATTATCCCTACGGCTGGGCTCCCCAGCAGATGCTGGCTTGGACAGGTCTATACCGCTATGGTTACCAAGATCTCTCCCAGAAGCTTGCCTATAAGTGGCTCTTTATGATCACCAAAGCCTTCTTCGATTTCAACGGTGTTGTCGTTGAGAAGTACGACGTCACACGGCCTGTTGACCCGCACCGTGTCGACGCCGAGTACGGAAACCAGGGTCTTGATTTCAAAGGCGTCGCCAAGGAAGGGTAAAGTTATTCTCTGCACATACAAACAACTTACCACACACAGTCTGCTAACACATTCCCTAGGTTCGGCTGGGTGAACGCCAGCTATATCTACGGTCTCCAGTTCGTGAACACGGAGATGAAGCGAGCCCTAGGCGCGCTGACACCATGGGACACATACGAAAGAGCCCAACAGTTGAAAGAGGAGAAAATTCTCGAGGACCTTGCTTAGTAGAACTTTGATTTCGCGACAGTTCTCTGACTTGATCGAGTTCATGGCACTTTACTGTTGTGAAACCACTGGATGAGGTGATCCGCGAGCAGGAAATAAAGTTGCTGCGCATGGAACAATACCTGATTTGAAGTACTGGTGGATTTGCTGGGATGATGGATGCCTGCCTGGTTTCTTCTTTCCACGATTTGCTCCGGTAGCTGTCGGGTTTTGTCTTTTCCTCGGGCGCTGCTCCAGTCTAAGAAAGCCAGCCCAGGGTTCATGTTTGTAGATTGACGGCAACATTTGCCGGTGTATAGTCTTTTACAATTACGTCTCACCGGGGGGGTTTTAGAGCACGAAGTGGTCAAGAAAGCGGACCGAAGAGTGGAACAAAAAAAAAAGGGAGGTAAACCGGAGCCAATAGACAAAAATAAGGTTGTAACTTATAACTACCCCCGATTTGCACAGTGCTGTGCTCTGGAAGTCCGGTTTCGATGGAACAAACTCCGTTGGAGTTTATTTGATTTCCACAGTGACGCTTGTCTCAATTGCCATGTGACACGTTCTTTGTAGTTACGTATGGATTAATATCCTCGAGGCCGTTGGCTGTGAGTGGACAGGGCAGCACCAGCGACGATTTGGTTTGGGGGCTCGGTTAGAAAGCCGAGGTCCACCGTCAGATTGCAGATCGACCCGGCCAGGCATCTGATTGTACAACCCGTTTGTCGGGTGTCAAGTGACTGCCAGTATACAAGGTATTGTCACGCTGAATTAATTGATTCCGACCACGACCCGAAGAATGACGCAGGTTCAACCTCCTCTGGTGGTGCTTAACCCTACAGATCGTGACCCTACTTTCCGCCGCCTTCACATGCCAATTGCGAGCAAGCCGCAAGTCCGCAAGCCGCAACTCGCAACCCGGGGTAGGGGGGGTTAGGGGGGGTAGGGGGTTAGAGCATATGGGGATTTTGGGGTTCCAGCCCATGGGACACAATGAACTAGGCTAGTTAACTTCAACTATCGATAAGACGACAGTACAAACCCTAGTTATTCTTTTTAAGCTCGATGCAAATTGATCATCGATACGTAGACAACGCCCGAGGAAACCCCCAATTCCCAAGCCCCCCCTGCCTTGTGCCCCGTGCCCCCGTTTCCGTCGGTACAGAGTAGATTAGAGTCGATAGATCTAGAGAGAGAGCAACTCTCAGGACAGAACACACACGCACGCCCGAGATGAGAAAGATGTATGTATACAATGCCATGCGTCCTTTGGACCGCTGCCGGGGCAGCACGATAACTAGTTATCTAGCAGCTCTTCGCCCGGGTGCTTGAGGAGGGAATCCCGGGGAGGCCATGGCGTCATTGTCGCGCGCACCCGGGCTTTTCCCCAAACATGCGGGGCACATCTTGGGGTCGGGCTGGCACTTGCTCGGCACTTCGGCCAATGACGGCAAAAGCTAGACTGACTAACAGCCCCTTTCAGCCGGGCCCGTTGCCTCCAGATGTCGCTAGAGAAACAATGCCACGGCTCTACGCCGAGGTGCCCAGTCCCCAAGGTTAGCTTTTTGGGGGGTTTCGCGTTTTATGGTCTCTGGCACATGGGCCCGGGAAGCACCCCCCTTGGGCTGGGCTTAGCATTGGCAGGGAGGGAGTCATCGTGTAAGCCAGCCATGGCATACCCGTTCGACCGATCTTTCCCGACACTGGAACGCTCAGCTCCAGGGTCGAGACAGGACTGCTCTTGTAAGTGGAATTGTCTCGTGCTCGGCTCTCCGGTTTATTTTCCATTTGAATTGACTCTTTCCATTTGACTCGGCTCTTTCCCTTCTTCTCCCTCTACTTTCTTCGACTTGCCTACTCATTGCACCTTGTTGTTGTTGCTCCTCCTCCTCAGAGTATCCTCACGTAGGCGTACGTAAGCTACTTATTTTGAGTCACACGAGCAACCATTGCCCACTCACCTGGACTCTTGGTTTCCCCTTAAGAGCCCGTGATTTAGACTCTGCTTTTGTTCTTAAAAAAAACATTTGTGCCTTCCCATCCCGCTTCTGTCCTGTCCAGTCTAGGATTGACACACTAGTGTCTGCACAAAGATGTCTTCCAACAACATGATCAACGCTGCGATAGACCCCAACCTCGAGGACGAGCTGTTCTCGAAGGAGGTCGAAGCGGTCAAGCAGTGGTGGTCCGACCCTCGGTGGCGGTATACCAAGAGACCGTTCACGGCTGAGCAGATTGTCTCGAAGCGAGGCCACCTGAAGATCGAGTACGCTAGCAACACACAATCCAAGAAGCTGTGGAAGATTCTTGAGGGCCGATTCCAGGTTAGCGACTGACTCCTCCTCCCCTACTTACTCTACCTTGACCTCCGGGACAACTCAAGCTAAGACTGCCACAGAGCCGGGATGCTAGCTACACATATGGCTGCTTGGAGCCGACCATGGTGACGCAAATGGCCAAGTACTTGGACACTGTCTATGTTTCTGGTTGGCAATCATCATCGACAGCATCTTCATCCGACGAGCCAGGTCCGGATTTGGCTGACTACCCTTATGTGAGTCCAAAATCGGGCAAGGAATACTGTTTTTGGGTTTGTTGGCGCGACGTAGGTCGACTAATGCGAAACGTAGACTACCGTCCCGAACAAGGTCAAGCATCTGTTCATGGCCCAGTTGTTCCACGACCGGAAGCAGAGAAACGAGCGTCTCAGCGTACCCAAGGCTGCCAGAAGCGGCTTTCAGAACATTGATTACCTCCGACCTATCATTGCCGATGCCGACACCGGACACGGCGGTCTGACCGCCGTCATGAAGCTCACGAAGCTCTTTGTCGAGAGCGGAGCTGCTGGCATCCACATCGAAGACCAGGCACCGGGTACCAAGAAGTGTGGTCACATGGCCGGTAAGGTTCTGGTGCCCATCAGCGAGCACATTAACCGCTTGGTGGCAATCAGAGCTCAGGCCGACATCATGGGCTCCGACTTGGTAGCCGTTGCCCGTACCGACGCTGAGGCAGCAACCCTGATCACAACCACAATCGACCCCCGAGACCACGCCTTCATCTTGGGCTCCACCAACCCGGGCCTCAAGCCTCTGAACGATCTCCTGTTCGCCGCCGAGCAAGCTGGAAAGCATGGCGAGGATCTCCAGAAGATCGAGGACGCCTGGACCACCGACGCTGGGCTGCTCCGCTTCGACGACGCCGTGGTCAAGACCATCAACTCCGGATCCTACCCCAATAAGAAGGCTCTGATCAGCGAGTACCTCTCCAAGGCCAAGGGCAAGAGCAACGCAGAGGCCAGGGCCATCGCCAAGGGCATCACGAAGGCCGATATCTACTTCGACTGGGACGCCCCGCGAACGAGAGAGGGCTACTACCGCCTCAAGGGTGGCTGCGACTGCGCCATCAACCGTGCGATTGCTTACGCCCCGTACTGCGACGCGATCTGGATGGAGAGCAAGCTGCCTGACTTCAAGCAGGCGCAGGAATTCGCAGGTGGTGTGCACGCTGTCTGGCCCGAGCAAAAGTGCGTATCTCCCTCCCCTCTCGCTACCCTCCTCCCCCCAATTGACTCTTTCTTCCTCTTTTTCTTTTTTCTTTTTCGTCTTCCTGACGATTGATGATTTGACAAAAATTTGCTAACTGGACGGGCTCGGCTTCTTCCGCCGCCGCCGCCCCTATTCTTACAGATTAGCATACAACCTCTCTCCGTCTTTCAACTGGAAGACCGCCATGCCGCGCGACGAGCAGGAGACTTACATCCGCCGGCTCGCGAAGCTGGGCTACTGCTGGCAGTTCATCACGCTCGCCGGCCTGCACACCACGGCGCTCATCAGCGACCAGTTCGCCAAGGCGTACGCGGCCAATGGCATGCGGGCCTACGGCGAGCTCGTCCAGGAGCCCGAGATGGACGGCGGCGTCGACGTCGTCAAGCACCAGAAGTGGAGCGGCGCCACCTACAGCGACGAGCTGCTCAAGATGGTCACCGGCGGCATCAGCAGCACGAGCGCTATGGGTAAAGGTGTGACCGAGGACCAGTTCCACTAATAATAAAATCCGCCAACGCCCCCCCCGCCAACAAGTACTCAGAGGAGTCGTCTCCGAGTGAGAAAGGGGAGGGAAAGGTGAAAGGTTGGGGTTGGGGAACAAGTATCTAGAGTAGCCGTTGCAGATGGAATGTCTTACCTGTACTTATTCTTGTTGCTTTGGTTGACAATCAATATGCCCGAGGATTGCATGATATCACATATTTTTATATACAAAAGTCTTATTATATCAAATTCAAAAAAAAAAAAAAAAAAACAACACAATTGTTCGTGTGCCACTCACTCTGTGATTACATACCTAATTTGGGTGGGGCATGCAATTACATGGAGGTTGGCTGACCGAGACTCGGAAGCATCGGCGTCGGGCCCGGCCACTCATATAGGCCACCCCTAGTTTATCTGCCTCGCTGTTCGGTTAATACTGTACATCAAACCAATCACACGCATACCCACTTCTGCAGCAGATTTTAATGACGGGGGCGATGATACGTATGGCACGTAGGTTGATCTAAAGAGATACAGTGCCATGATCACTTTTACATGGCCGTCGTCGTTGGATTGGGGCCTCTAGGGGAGGCGCAAGCCTCGTTAGTCTCGGTTGAGATCACAGCGACAATATATTATATTCCATCAAGAACCCGCAGCCCCAGCACCGGGAAGTGGCGGGGTTTGTATTACCTTCGTAGAGAACCCCAATCGGCTAACCTTATTAGAAGAAGAGAGGTAGTAGCCAAAGGGCAAAATCTTGTAAACCGAATTTCTTCTCTTTCTTTCGGGAGGCTGCGCTTGTAGCCAGCTGAGCAAAAGTGAGGGTTATGCCAGCGATGGCTACGGTAGACATTAAAAAAATATGGAGACATGTACAAAAACTATTCCCCAAAGAGAGGTCAGGGGGACCGAAGCTCGAGGACTTCATAGGTGCGGTTCTGTCTCATTGCGAGGTGAACATACGCCGTACAATAAAGTGTCCCGATTCTGCTCTACGTACCTCGCTTGCGTAGACATCAGCGTTGTTAGTTCGCCCAGCCCTAGACAAGGGGGGAGGGGGTGAAAGATTGGGGGAGGACATGGACCTCTCTCTCCGGAGTGGAAAGTCTAAACTTGACTGGTTTTCCCTTCTTCTTCTTTCCGTTTAGTACATGGGGTTTCGGTTAGCTGTCCGATGAACCCCCCTCCCCCATCCCCCATCCCCCGGGTTATAGTAAGAATTTCACACTAGGTTAAGTTATTAACTAGCTAATGATCTGACTTGGCGAGACTGTGCGGAGAAACCGGGGGTGCTCGACGAGAGCGAGTGGAGGAGCCGAGCCTAAAGCTGCGTCTCGACCCACTCTCCACAGCTCTTCCCCAGCTCCCGGGCCGCTCATGTGGGATCGCCGCTTGGGGTTTCCCAAGGTATTATTGGTGCGCGTATACTACCCTCGTCGAAACTCGGCATTTCTGCTATTTCCACCATTCAAAAGTTGTCCCGGGCTGTCTCTTTTGGTAGTCACATGAAACGCGATGCCGGCTACTGCTTGTCGAGCCATCATGGCGAGGAGAATAGAACCCTTGTTAAATCTTTTTGGGGTTGTGTGGCGCCCAAACAGCTGTGGCCCAAGAAGAGAGAGCTTTGCTTGGCTGTACCGTGGTGAGTTCGTAGATTTCGTAAGGACCCTGACACGCAGCAGGCCCCGGTGCAAGATGACTGGGTTGGTAATTTACCAATGGAACACATGGGTTTTAAGAAGCTAGAGTTTCCCGCGTGCTTGGGAAGAGCTCTCTCTCTCTCTCTCTCTCTCTTCTGTCCCCTTGCTCCAGGCTACCCATTGTAGTAGCTATCTGTAACAGCCCAGTTCTGCTTAGACGATAGCCCAATATGCTGTCCCCTCACACTTATCAGGTATGTCGAATTGCTTCTGGCCTGCCCAACGCCGTATGGCATCAGAGCAGCACCAGCTAGCTACATCACCAGTTTCTATGCAGGAGCCCAGGATTCCAACTAACCTTGCGCTTTCTGTAGTTCCTCGTGGGCGTTTTCGCCTCGATGGGCTCGTCCCTCTTCGGCTATGACTTGGGTGTCATTGCTGGAGTTGTGGGCAGCACCAATTTCAGCGAGGTGTTCAACCCATCTCCCGCGCAGAGTGGTGCTGTTGTCTCCCTCTTCACCGGTGGTGCCTTCTTTGGTGCCATGTTCGCTGGCCCTAGTGGTGACTGGTTCGGACGACGCTACACCATCTTGATCGGGTCCCTAATCTTCATTGTTGGAGGCTCAGTCCAAACGGCTGCCCAGACTCTAAACTATCTATATGTTGGCCGAGCCCTCGCTGGTCTCGGAGTTGGATTCCTGACCATGATTGTGCCCTTGTACCAAGCTGAGATTTCCCATCCATCTATTCGAGGACGTGTCACCGCCTTGCAGCAGTTTATGTTGGGAATTGGTGCTCTGGTGGCAGGTTGGCTCACCTGGGGAACGAACATGGACCGCACCGACTCCAGCCAGTGGCGCATTCCGCTGGGTATCCAGCTGCTGCCTGCTGTGATTCTGGCTGCATTGATCTTGCTCTTCCCAGAGAGTCCTCGTTGGTTGATTGATAACAACAGATCCGAGGAAGGAAGGGACACACTCGCCAGGCTTCACTCCAATGGCGATGTCAATGACCCTTGGGTTCAAGCCGAGTTTGCTCAGATTCAGGTAAATACCGTCATATAAACGCCACCGAACTCTGCGAACATTTGCGCTAATCATCACATGAATGAAAACACGTATAGGAGTCCATTAGCTTCGAGCACGAACATGAAGCCAAGAGCTACAAGGAGCTCTTTGTCAACAAATCCGCATTCCGCCGACTCTTCCTCGCTTGTGCCCTGCAGGCTTCCGTCCAAATGACCGGTGTATCCGCGATCCAGTACTTTTCGGTCGACATCTTTGCCCAGATCGGTATCAGCACGAACGATGCCTTGAAATACCAAGCGATCAACAGTGTCCTTGCTTTGCTCGCCCAGGCTGCTTGCATTTTGACCATTGACAAGTTTGGACGACGCTGGCCACTCATCATCTGCAACCTGGTCAACTGTCTTACTTTCCTTATCGCAGCTATCCTCCTTGGTAAGTTTCCTGTGTCCCGAGAGAACGACGGGTCTATTTCTTCTTATGCAGTAGTTGGGTTCTCTTGCTTACACAATTGATTTTAGCCAAATATCCCCCCTCAACCAACTCCGGAAGCTCCGCTGGATGGGGTTTCATCATCATGTAAGTGTAGTCGCCCACGTTATTATCGAGAATGCCATAGAAAACTGACGAACCCATAGTACTTGGATCTACAACATCTCTTTCTCATATGCTTGTGGTCCTCTCTCATGGTAAGTTGATCGGAGCGTGGGCTGGGGAATGGGCAGCAAGTTTGGTGGCAGGGACTAACACACATGACTGTAGGATCATTCCGGCTGAGATTTTCGACACCCACACACGTTCAAAGGGCGTATCGATCGCTACTATGACTTCTTTCGCCTTCAACACTATGATCGGCCAGGTGACCGATATTGCCATTACAAATATTGGCGGATGGAAGTACTTCGTGGTCTTCATCGTGTGCAACTTCACCAACGCTATCTTTTTCTGGCTGGTGCTTCCCGAGACCAAGCAATTGCCGCTCGAAGAGATGAACTACCTCTTCACCAATGCTCCTTGGATCATCGTCGGCACCGACCGAAACGATTATACAGCCAACATGTCAGCAGATCTCGAGCGCCGTGCCCAGGAGGTTAGAGAGAAGGGTGCGGTTCAAGAGCACCACGATTAAGAGACGCCAAGAGGTTAACGTTAGGTGGAGGTCAAGGCTGGGGTGACCTCGAAGAGAGCGGCCTGCAAAGAACAAATAGCTCGTTTCAAGCTATCCTCAGCACTTCACATAAGGGGTGCTCAAGTGTCTTTCCATATCTCCAAGCTTATCGAGGCCGCTGCTTGCCGCTGGGCGAGGCTCGGGTAGCTTAGTAGTCAAGCAGACTTAATGATTGATTAGGAAAGTAATAAAATGATAATTCGATATTCACGAAGCCTCAAATGATTGATGAGGATGTCATGTTCCTCGGATATTCAAATATATGCACAAGTGCCCTGTTTGGTGCCTATCGCGACTGAAACATGTACAAATCTGGGACTGGGGGGTTTGTCCTGTTCAATAAAGCAAGCATAAGCAGTGTCAAATCTAACTTGGCGCAGAGTCCGCCGTGTGCCCAAGCATGAATTTGCCGGTTGTGTGTCACGTAGACTCTCGATGAATTCGTGATATCCTTCTCCATGGGTACGCAAGGGAAGTCAGGATAAAGTGGCCTACAACTAGCCCTACACCACTTCCGGGTGGAGTGGCCTTGTGATGGTGCATGTGGATGCCCGGCAGATTCATGTTTCACCAGAAGAAGCACCACGTGTGGAAGTCTGCCGCTTGCGACCCTGGAACTGAGCCAATCGGCTCCGCTTTGGAAGAGCCCTCCTGAAGCGCAAAAAGCGCAGCGGCACTCGTCACAATACTATAGCAACCTAGGAGTGAGGTTTGGCGGTCGAGATCGTTCGCATTGGGACTTGCAGGTGCCCGTGAGCGACATCGGTGCGCTGCGCAGATCGAATTGTTCCGTCCATGTGCCGTGGTGCCGCTGAATAAGTGGCTCGTCCAGCCGAACGTTGCCAAGTCTAGACTGGGCAGGGCGACAGTGGGCAATCCGGGCTGGGTCTGTTAGTCCAGTACCCGCGTTGTGCAACTGCCGCACTGCCGCTTTGCAGGTTACTACGCTCAGACTTTAGAGAGCAGCTTGCGCCCCCAGGTCGTACCTCGCTATCGCTCCATTTTTAGAGTGTGCCTGACTGATGCTCCATGCTCCGCCCACATGATCGTCGCTGTCACTGCTGCTACCACCGCCATCCGCAAAGACCAACTTTTGTGCTAACAATCCCATTCAGCCCAAAAACCCGGCGTCATCAGTTCTTACTATGGCTTCTTGCTGAGATATCCTGCGATCCTCCCCCTTCTCTTATCTTTCTCTCTACCCTCGCTCATTCCCGAACTGCACATGCAGTGCTCAAGACCCGATTTCTTTCCTTATTTTCCTTTCAATTGAAAACAGACCGCTCCAAAACCTAGGCGGCGGCCTGGGTGTTTATAGCCAAGCTACGTCACTGGGGTTGCGCCGTGCCTTCGGGCAAGCCAGGAGGGTCATCGACTCTGCACGTCCTTCCAATGTATCACTTGCGCCGCCTCGCGATCGCAGGTGCCGCGATCACCGCTGTTGTATTTCTTGTCTGGCTGATCCCGACGGTCCTCAATCCGACCCCACCGAACAAGGAACAGCGCGATGCTCAGAGGCGATGGATTGACACTTCGCCGTACTGGTTAGACCGCCAAACTTGCCGCTGGCTCTCAGTATGCGGTCTCCTCCACATCAAGGCCGACCCGCCGAGTCGATCAGAGCATGACAATGATGGCGACGACGACCGCGGCGACCTGCGGAGGCTGGAACTCAGATCGTCGAAGAGGGACCAAACTGCCGAACGGTCCGGTGGTGAGCGGGGCGGCGACCGGGGTCCAACAGAACAACGACGACGACGACGACGACGAGACGAACTGCAAGAGATACCTGACTATGTTCTAAAATATGCACCATTGGTGCATTTGTATTCTGGCGAATACTTTTGGCCTTCCGATATTGCTGATCACGTCGGGCACATGACGCCATTCGCCAACGATGCACAAATTAATACGTCTGCGCCTCTGAGCTTGCAGGGTCTCCACACATTAGACTCTGAAGAGGGGTTCGTTTACCTGAAGAGCGACGATGATGTGGAAGCACGGCCAGATTGGCTCTTTAGCCATGATAACGTACCCGTACCGTTTGACGATGAAGACGATGAATACGAACCGCCCGCGATGGACGAGTCCGCGGGTGCGCCCTGGACGGGTGAGAGCACGACCTGGTACGAAGTAGACAGGGAACACCCCCTGCGCAGGATATCAGACCCGCGAAAACGGCCAGCTCGCCCTGACAAGACCGATGGTTCCAAAGGACCCATCAGAATTTCGGCCCGCAATCAAGAGCCGCTGCTTCCCATCCCGCAACATAAGCCCGACGAGTCTGGTTACTCCAAGGCGCCTGCTACGCTGATCTTGGTTGACAAAGGTTCTGGGATCGTCGATGCGTTCTGGTTCTTCTTCTACGCGTATAACCTCGGCCAGACAGTCCTCGGTATTCGCTTTGGTAACCATGTTGGAGACTGGGAACACGCAATGGTACGATTCGAGTCGGGGATACCACGTGCCGTATTCTTTAGTGAGCACGAGGGCGGCCAGGCGTACGCTTGGGGTGCGGTTGAGAAGCGAGGTAACCTAACCGAGCCCAAACGCCCTGTAATCTACAGCGCCGTGGGTAGCCACGCCATGTATGCGATGCCGGGAGATCATGCCTATGTTCTGCCCTTCAATATGTTGAAGGATATCACGGACCGTGGCCCCCTCTGGGACCCGGCAAAGAACTTTAGGGGCTACTGGTACGACTACACGGAGACCAGAGATGGAGAAGGACTTGAGCCTGTGAGGGAGAACCCAGATGAACCAACCGATTGGTTCCACTTTGAAGGACCGTGGGGCGACAAGATCTATGGTCTTAACGACGCTCGGCAATATAGTCTCTTTGGTCAGCTTCATTATGTGACGGGACCCCAAGGACCCAAGTTCAAGAATTTGGGACGTGAGAGGGTCTGTCAGACCTGGAGGTGCCGCATCTTGCATAGCATTGAGGAAGGTAGAAAATCGAGTTGGCACTCGTGATGATTGCATATATGATACCATAGATCGGACTAGATCATTTTCATTCCCATAGAAACATGTCACTTATACACACAAAAAAACCAATTAAGAAATTGAACGACTTGAACAACTCTCCTCTGACGTGCTACTCAACTCTATAGGGAGAACCCCCTTGACAGACTGAACTGAAAATTCAGACATGGTCGAGTTTGCCAAGAGAGCTGGGATGAATTGTATTGTAGGGACTGTCGTATTGAGATTTCCTAACAGCCCGTCAAAATGCAGGGATTGTGTTAAGGAACTCCCGGCCGATTGGCCGGCATATTGTCCGAAAAGTTCAATCCTAGCTTCTTAGACTATTGTTGGACAAGGGGTAATTAAATGGTAACGCAAGCAGCATGATGATCAACGGCGATAATAACGGGGTTCTCTGGCCTGTGTTTGGGTATCAAAAGAGCGGCAAGTCTTCCTTGCAATAACCCCCCTTCAATTGGGCCGGAGAATGAATAGAGGAGAGTAAGATTGTAGGGTTGCGACTTTGCCCGTATTTGGGTGTACACAGTTCTGGATATGCCGAACATCAGATTCTCATTTGGGGACTATTACCAGATTCGGACAAAAGGTCGATGCAGCGTACCATCACAGGCATCTGATATATCTCATGTATGTAGGGACGAGTAGAGATTGCCATATGGTGAAGGGGGTCTGGTTGCTCTGATATGTAGGACTTCTTCCCCGGTAGGACGCGTTTGTAACTGGCCGCAGTCTTGTGACCACTCCTTCCCTCCTCCCCCCGGGGAAAGACAGCGAGACAGCTTACGATAGGTGTGTATACACACATATGTGTACCTTGCTATTGGGTGAACTAGTTGAGTGGTGTCAGATGGATTCTTGGTCCTCGTACTACATCAGTCTGCTCCACCTGTGGTAGGAATTGGGAGTCATGCCCTCCCGTATGCTTTCCTTATATCAAGATATATGCGTGTCTTAAGTTGTCAGAGTACAACATTAAGTCGTGCAATATTCGCCATGGACTTGAACATTCCCGTCGCTCTGGCCCTTTGGGTGCCCCTGGTACTTAAAGCGAGTTTTGCCCTGGTAGGTATCTGAATATCTGATCGGCAAAATAAATCGACACGTCCATATGGCTAAGAACCCACATAGCTGTTGTTTCTCTGGGTTTGTCGATGCATATACAGGCTGTACTTCCACCCTTTGGCGAAGTTTCCCGGTCCGAGGATCGCCGCCATCTCGGATGTAAGTGGCCAGATTCCGTGCCCGCCTTCCACCTTCTCTTCATCGCAGGGGCGGTGGATACAACTTGGCTAACAACGCAGAGTAGACATGGCATGCATACTACTTCACTGGCGGCCGGTGGACAACTATCTCCGAGGAGCTTCACCGCAAGTACGGCCCTGTTGTCCGCGTAAACCCGCGGCGGCTGTCCTTTGCGACGGTGGAGTCGTACCGTGACATCTACCCGTACACCCTGCGGGACAAGAGCAAGATCTTCGTGAAGGACGCAACCTACAGCTCCCGAGGTGAAACCCATATTCATACGGAGCGAGACCCGGAGAAGCACGCCAAGATGAGGAAAAAGCTGTCAGTAGCCTTCAGTACTCAATCTCTGCGCGACCAGGAGGACATAATCCACAAATATGTTGATTTGTTCATCGCCCAGATTGGGAAGAGCGGCAACCCGGGGGCTTCACCAACGCTTCTCAAGGACATCTTTGAGTGGCTTACATTTGACATCATCGGTAGGTTATACCCCTTCATTCCTCTGACATGACGAGTATTGGCTAAACACGGATTAATATCAGGCGACCTGACATTTGGAGAGTCTCTGGGCGCCACCGCGGGCGGCGAAGCTCACTTTTGGAGTTCCGCGATGCAGGACGCCTTCTTTATCGTCGGCTTGACGGCCTTCCGTAAGCGCGTCCCAGGCATCATAATACCGATACTGTGGAACATGCCCAAGGGTTTTATGGAGAATCTAAAAAAGCACGAGAAGATGACGGAGCAGATGGTACGGAAGCGCCTGGAGATCGGCAGCTCCAATAACAGGAGAGACTTCTTCGGACACCTGTTCGACGAGCAACTGAGTGATGAGAAGGCCTCATCGGAGTCTATCTACAGAGAGATGCTGGCCAACGCCAACATCCTAATGATCGCCGGCGCCGAGACCACCAAGGGTTTCTTCATCGGCACCACGCACCTCCTCATGGCAAATCCGGAATGCCTGGCGAAGCTCACCCACGAGGTCCGCTCTGCGTTCTCCTCGGCAGACGAGATCACGGGGCTCGCCACCGCGCACCTCGAGTACCTCAACGCCGTCATCGAGGAAGGCCTGCGCCTATTCCCCCCTGCGGCCCTGGGCATGCCGCGGGAGGTGCCCAAGGACGGCGCCCAGATCTCGGGCTACTACGTGCCTGGTGGCACGTCCGTCCTGACCGAGATGTTCGTGGTGGCTCGGAGCCCGCAGTACTGGAGGCAAGCTAAGGAGTTCTTGCCCGAGCGGTGGATTGGCGAGGGTTTCGGGGACCGCCGCGAGGCCTCGCAACCCTTCTCTTTGGGGCCTCGTAACTGCATTGGCATGAACCTTGCGTATCTCGAGATGCGCATCGTATTGGCCAAGATGGCTTTCGTGTACGACTGGGAGCCCATCGACCGGGACGTCGATCTTTGGAAGGATAGCAGAGCCTATACGATGTGGAAAACCCCCACAATTCGGGCAAGATTTCACCCCCCTAAGAACTGAGATGGAAGGTTAGAGGGTATGGTACTTCTAACGCATTTATTTTGCTTATGCGCCCTTTCCCAGGGTAATCTTCTTGCGAAAGCAGCGAATATGGCAAATGGTATTTCGGTTATGATTCAGATTAGCCCAAGTCACTAAATTTCAATTAGTTTGGCATATTGAAAGGTTTGGTCAGGTCGGTGGCGTTAACGGGTTCTTTTTGTTCCTTCTGATCTATGAATTTACTGCAAATTTTGACCTATGGTCGTTTCAAAAAAGATCATCGATGCTCTTATCTGCATCCTTCTTGATCAGGTCCACCATTCCCTATTGCCCAAGAAATATTAGTATCCAGGAATATTAATATGCCGAATACGTGGCTACACGAGAAAGAAAACGTTTATAGACGTACCTCTGGCATAATTGGCTTCCCATCGCTGCCCTTCACATAACGGAATGGCATCTGTGTGCTCTCATGCTCGTTGAACTTGAGATCTGGGTGATCAAGGTAGGGGATAGTAGTTAGAGTATCTGATGGAACGCACACAATTAGAGTGCTCATGTGACAAAAAAACAAGAACCCCTGATAATGAGATTAGAGCAGAGGGTTGGAGTGAACTTACACTGCTCTTCGATCACCATCCGCGTTACTCGAACAGCTGTGTCTGTAGTCATCTGCACAGGGCCAAGACGTCTGCCGGAAAAGCCTTTCTTGCGGAGCTCAGACGTGCGGTCTATAGAATCATCACTACGTTAGTTTTCCAAATAGGGTTATAAGAGCTCTGCCATGAGCGTCGCAGGAGAATATAATAAACATACCACGAGGCGGATCATCTCCTATATTCATGTCAAGACAAAATCGGGGTCAGCAAATCATAGAATATCTACGCAAGCAATGGAGTACGCTTCCCTCTCCAATGGATCCAACGTTCCAACCGGAGAAGAAAAAGTCATCCAGATCTATATGAAATATTATTCTCTTACCCAAGATGCCACCGAACAGGAAGACGTCGAACTCGTCGCGGTCCTCGGGCCCCAGGTCCTTGGCAGCTGAAGGGTCCAGCAGGCACACCCTCTCCTTGCCGCCGCCCACGGGATACATCTCTTCGACGCCGCGGGCCTCGGCGCGGAAAGCAGGCTCGGCGGACAGCTCCTCTGGGACCTTGAAGCCAGAGGGCAGCGATGAGAGCACAAAAGTCGCGCCCGCAGCACCCGACTCTCGCGCGATGGCCAGGTACTCGAGCTCCGACCACGGGCCCAACTCCGGGTCGAGGTGTTCGACTATGTAGCTTCTCTGAGATGATGCCATTATTTTATTTTTCTCCTTCCCTTTTTGCCTGTATTATGACAAACAAGAAGAGATAGAAATGAGAAGCAAATTTCTCCCGTTTTATGAACAAGAGTGTTTTTTTTTCCAGCGTGACCACACCCGCTGAACTACAGGGGCGATGTTGATATATTGCGATACTTTGCTGCAAAAGCGTCAATATTAGACCGATGCCAAAGTAAATAGAGGCAAGTGGGGGGTTTTTCACAAGATGAATTATTCTTTACATTTATGTTCTTGATATCTCGTTCCGGGTCGCTGAGAAATGTGTGGTCGGTCATAGATGGAATTCGGAAAACCTGCATGAATTTTTGAGCCTGCCTTTGGCTTTTAGTGTACTCGTGGATCGCCCACTCACAGCAAAGTTTTAGCTTGCCGCCCTCCGCTCTATTCAGCGTCGTTTTGATCAGTTCAGTCAAGTTACCGCAACATCTTTATTTTATAAAAGAAAAAACAAAAAAAACAGTGTAATCTTGCAGTCAAGTGAAGAGTTAGATAGCATAGAGTCAGTTTAATAGAGACATCGCGCCATAAGGGGGAGAAAAAAATGCGCATACTTCTGCCCAAGTTTGCTCGTTATATAACAGTATACAGCTTGTCTTCAGCCATGGACGCCAAAACGCCATCTGCCAGTCTCATAATACAACTAGGCAGCTTCCTGTCTGCCAAGGGAAACAATTCGTGTACATTAGGTTCACTGTCCGCCCGACTTTCGAGCTCGTTTCTTTACTGGCCGGCTTGAACCACCTTTAGGTCGATAGCCCCCATCATCATCCCGCTTCCGCTTACCCCGTATACTTCCAAAAGCCTGGCGATCGTCATCACCAGCTTCTTCATCCCAGTCCATCGACTCGCCAGCCTCCTTACGATTGACATTGGACTGTCTCTTGTTGCCCCGGCTAACGCCGCTCTTGCGCTTGCCGCCGCCACCCTCGCCTTTCTCGTGGTCATGATCCTTTTCTTTGTCCTTCTCCAAATCTTGTAGGAATGTCTTGGGCGCGTGCCTCCGAAGCCAATTGTATACACTCGTTGGGTTGTTCAACGCGAAGTTAGATGAGGTGATGGTAACTGGCGGGGGAATAGCAGGCTTAGATTTAAGGCCAAGTCGCGTGTCTACTTCAGCAAGATAGCTATCAACGTCATCCGCACTCAGAAATGAAGTGGCATAGAGGCCTGAGTCCTTTGGGCGGAGATCCTCGAGGACTTCAGGGAAGTGCTCGGCGGTTGCCGCGAAGGTCTTGTGCGGAACTTCCTCCAGCAGACGCTTGAGAGATTTTGTGGGCTTTGTAGAACCGTCCGTTGACTCTTCACCATCATCCTCTCTTAAGTTCAGGTCTATTCGACGTTCGGCAGGGATCTGAGGCGTGTTGTTGATGTCCATCAATATATCGAGTAGGCGACTAGGGGGAGATGCATGGTCAGTCTTCCGTTCTTAACGCCAAACGCATTATCAAAAGACTAGAGTCAAATCTACTCACTCATTCTCGATCGCAAGACGCTTGGCAGTGCGCCGAGCTTTCTGCTCTTGCCGGTGCAGCTCCTCGCTCTCATGCACTCTCTGGTCGAACTGGAGGCGCATCTTCCTGTACTTTTTCTTCCACGACTTATACGAGGGCTTCGCATCGGCCATCTGGGTGTCCTCATGGCCACGATCGCGGAGACCAGGCTCCGACTTGATGCGTTCGCCTAGCATGGCGCGTGATGATGGCGAATGAGCCCTGGGACTTCGCTGTTTGCAGCGCGGCGAGAAGTTGATGATACGTGGTTGACGATGCTGTCAATCAAGGGCCAACGGGGGCTCGACGTGGGTAATTCATTAAAAAGCATCAATTGGTAAGAATTAAATCAAGGGAACGACGTTATGAGAGAGACAAAGTTAATGACGGTCGCGTGGCCAACCCGGCGTGTTTGGGTGAAAAGTCCAACACTGAAGGTTCAATGGGGGCAGGACAGAGATGGTGGTGCGTTGAGGCGGGCTGACTCTTTTCTCTTGAAGCCATTCATTTTCTGACCAAGCACAGTCGCAGGCCTGGCCGCCTGAGCTCCCGCTTCAGATTTTGGCGTCGCGTTCCTAGTAGAGCGAGCACCTAACTAACCAGCAGCCTCCGAGCCAGCCTGGCCCTGCTCCACCCCCGGCAGAAGGCGCTACGTTCTGCCGCATCCGATCCAGTACGTACTGCACTTGCCATGCAACTATGTACACGCCAATCTAGAGCATATGGCAACCCCTGGAGCTGGCACTTCGAGGTTTTAGTTAGCGACCCCTCGCTGCTACCTATCATTTTTTTCTGCTGCTGGGACCCCACAGCTTAAGCGAAGCCATCGCAAAATACCCATTCAGAATTCGTATATTGACAACCCAAAGCGATTCTGTCATAGCGGGCTACTTTTTTCGCTGCTAACTAATATCACTTCGCCTGATTCTCCAAAGTCCGCAGAGAATTCAGAGAAGAATACAAGAAAGAGGAAAGACGTCAAAAAGAAGGCTCAACCAAGTTGTATTATACACGATTATAGTGCAACTCGCCTCGCGATCTCACGACCCATCTAAGCACTATTTGAATTCGTATGCTGCGTATCCTCACCAGAATGGCTGAAAGCGCTGCCAAACGTCTCAAGACCGAGGGGGTTACCATCGGCACCCACAACGGGCACTTCCACGCCGATGAGGCCCTGGCCGTTTACATGCTCCGCCTGCTGCCCACCTACATCGGCTCCTCGCTGGTGCGCACGCGCGACCCTGCCCTGCTCCAGGGCTGCCACACCGTGGTGGACGTCGGCGGCGAGTACGACCCGGCGTCCCACCGATACGACCACCACCAGCGCACCTTCAACACCACCTTCCCCGGTCGCCCCACGAAGTTGTCCAGCGCCGGCCTGGTGTACCTGCACTTTGGCAAGAGCATCATCGCCCAGCAGCTGCAACAGGCCGAAGACAGCGAGGACGTCAGCCTGCTGTGGAATAAGCTGTACGGGAGCTTCGTCGAGGCCCTCGACGCCAATGACAACGGCATCTCGGCCTACGACCCGGATGGTATCGCCGCCGCGGGGCTCGAGAAGCGCTTCAGCGATGGCAGCTTCACCCTGAGCAGTGTCGTCGCCCGCCTCAACCCCAACTGGAACGACCCCGTGCCGAGCGACCCGGTCGAAGCCCAGGCCGCTGAGGACGCCCGCTTCGCCGCCGCCAGCCAGCGCATCGGCGAGGAGTTCAGCCGCGACCTCGACTACTACGCCAAGGCCTGGCTTCCCGCGCGCGCCATCGTCCGCGCCGCCTACGACCGCCGCCTTGAGCACGACCCCGAGGGCCGCATCCTCGTCCTCGAGGGCCAGAGCGTCCCCTGGAAGGACCACCTCTACAACCTCGAGGAGCAGGCAGACGCTGCCGGTGCCGACGGGAAGAAGGTTCTCTACGTGCTGTACCCCGAGAAGCCCGTCCCCGACGCCAAGTGGCGCATACAGGCCGTCCCTGTCTCCAGGGACTCCTTCCAGAGCCGCAAGGCCCTGCCCGAGCCGTGGAGGGGTGCCAGGGACAGTCAGCTGGACGAGATCACCGGCATCCCCGGCGGCGTGTTCGTTCACGCCTCCGGCTTCATCGGTGGCAGCACGACGTTTGACGGCGCTAAGGCCATGGCAGTCAAGGCCCTATCGTTATGAACATGCACGAAAAAAAAAACAATAGTAGAAACAAGCAAACAAAGGAACTGAAAATTTAGGAATACCACTGAGAAAACACGTATGCGATCATGAGAGCTTGGAGGGCGTGGGGCTGGCTGGGCCAGAACGCTTCCCATTAGAAGGAATCGGAAGCCATGGGATAGATAAAACAGGGATTTACAACATATGAATAAGAGCAAGAGACTTTCACGTGTCCCTTAAAAAAACCACCCCTTCAGTTGCATGCTTCATCATCATCGTTCACTGCCATAAAACCTCGACTACTCCATCAGGAGTGGGTGATTCCCGGAGTTCGAGTGAATCATCTACAGTTATTACAGTCGAGTAATGTCACGTCTTTTGGCCACAGCTCCTGAGGATTGCATAGCTGTCCCCGAGGTATGAGATCAGCAATGAGACCAAGCGTAGACGCGAAAGCTTCAAAAGCCTTAACAGTATTTGAGATAATTTCTCCGTGCCTGTGTTGATTTGGCAGATAACAGGATCCTCAAGGAAAATACACACAACCCAGAACGCCATCGTAGTCATCATCGTAAGCAAACAAGAGATCCCTCCACACGTCCACTACACTGTATCCCTGAACGTAGCACCGGATTGCCGGTATAGCGGCAGGATGAACAGGCTCGCATACCACCCGAGTCCTCCAAGAAGCTGAGCATGGGAGCGGAGAATAGAGTTCATGGTGCGTGGTGCTCCAAATCCACTTGGCTCTCACTATCCTCCAGCATGTCCATAAACATAACCACCCTTCCGTAGCTAGGTATTTTTTTTCCTTTCGCAGAAATCTAGTACAGGCCATAAATATCCTTCATTTTTACCCCAAGTCATGACTGGGATAAACTGCGTTCCCCTTCACTAAAAAAAAAAAGGATAAAATGAGAACAGAGCTCATGCACGCGATCGGCAACCAGTCTTATCTCCTGATGGGAATGGCATGACCTGTATCACCGTTGGCTGGAGCAGGGACGTTCTCCTTCTTCTCCTCAGCATCATCGGCGCTGGTTTCACGGTGCAAGAAGCTGCTCTCCTTGACAGGGCTACCGGCCTGAGCGCCGCCCAGGCTTCCATGGTGGTGCACGACAGCCCCGTTGCCGAGGCCGCTGGCACTGGAACCGTTAGGCGAGCTGAGGTGGGGGATGTTCTCGGGGACCGGATGTTGCGAACCGACGGCACCGGTATCGATGCTGTCGCCCTTGCCCGACTTGGACATGGCATAGTCGCCACTGTCGAAGTACTTGCGCTCCTTGAGATGCTTTGCGAAGTGATCGGACCGCGAGGGTAGCTTGCCGTAGAGCCGGAAGAGGCGCTGCTCCTCGGGCGAGAGAGACTGCACAGAAGGGGGGTTTTGTCAGCTCGAGTTCGTATGGAACTGGCGTAGAGAAAGAAGCTTGCAGACCAGCTGCCATTCAAATAGATATTTATCTTCCGAGAAAGAGTGTCTATCTGAGCGTATGCGCTTGTGGTACTAGTTTTGACCACGCTGATGCGGTGGCCGGCTTGGGTCGTATGCGAGGTCGGCCTTTCCTCGACGACTGTCTTGGTGGGGTGGCAGGCTTGGGGAATAGGTGCATAGAGAGTGAGCAGATTGGGGCATGTGGGAACTCACCTTGATGTCAATCTTGTTCTTCTGAAGAGGGTTCATCTTAACTGTACGGGTGCGCCCGAGAGCGACAAGAAGGTCTTGGGCAATTGGTGAATTGGTAGTGCAGTAAAGATTGGAAGATCGATCCGAGAGAGAGGGCAACTTTTTTTTTCTATCCTGGCGTTCGGGTGATGGTGTTTTCGAGGGGGGATGGAAAGTAAAGAGGTAAAGTTGCTGGCACCAAAAAAGGTGGGATGGGCACCCACGTTTGGCTAAGCCAGAACTGGGGCTGCGCAGAGAGAGAAAGCAGGCAAGCAAGCACCCCAAAAAGGCTTTGGCTGGATGCGAAACAGCCTGTAGCGTCACTGGTCCGGTGAGTATCTAACACAGCAAGGTACGTTTAGGTGGTGGGCTAGGTAGTTACCTCAAAGTGGGCGGGTAGTAACTAGGTGGGCGGACTAGACGGAAAACGAAGGGCTGCGTTTTGGGCGTTAGCAGACGGGATGCGACGTACGGGGCCAATTCGATCCAGTCCTAGGTGCCCAACACTGATTGGTCTGCTGAGCTTTGTGTCTGATCGGCTGGGTGGGAGATCCTGTGGGTGCGCCTTAAAGTTTCCGGCTCAAGTGACCTGTTTTCCCTTCTGTAGTCAAGGTGAAGCAAATGAGTGGCCACGAGTCAGAAGGCGGAGATGTTGGTATACACTTTCGGCAGCAGGAGGGAACTTTATCTTCCTTCAATATGCAATATGAGAACTTCTAATGGTTGTTCCTGAGACAGGACCTGTTGGGATCTATTAATGTGAAATGCCGTGGGCAAACACCTTTCCCTCCCTCCCATTGTGCTTTGTTATTTTAACAAATACTCCTCTCTTGAGGAGTTGCTCCCATGGCGGGGCATCAGCTGGAGTTTCCATGTTTGTTATGCTCCAGGGCTGTTTGTAGTGGAGAAGCGCTGGGCAGCAACAACCCGGCCAAGGCTCCAGTATGACTCTTCTCGATGTTCTTTTCTTTTCGGTTGGCCTTCCATTACCATAAGCATTAAGAAATTTCATTTCATTGTTGTTTATTTTTGGTCGTGTTGCCATGGCTTGGGTCCCCCGACCTGACAACCAGCCCTCGATGCCCGTAGCTTAATACATGCATTAAGCCCATCAACCCCCGACCTTGCTTTGAGTGCGGGTGCGGGGGTGAGGAAGGGACCACTTACATCGGAATTTCGACAGGAAATGCCGTCCTTATTGGGGGAAGTAGGGGCTCCCTCCTAGAACTGGCTTGGTGGTTACGTTAGTTAGCACTTCAATGCCATCCCATCCCTACGATTAGATTATGTGTTATGTGGAAATGTACAGTGTCCACAACATACGCGGCGGCCGCTGTTGAAAGCAATCCACGGCCCGACTACGTTCACTTATCACGTGTGAGAACTTACATTATCATGAAGATTCCTTGGTGCACCAGACAACGGCACACTCAAACGGCAGCGCAAGAGCTATAACCCTCAAGGTCGAGTCTGGCAGGCAATCCAGCAAGCTACTATTGTACGAAGCAGTTAGTTGATCCAACTCAACATCAAACTGCTTCGAGCCACCATCGCACCCTGCCGCGTGACCCTAGTGGTGGAAAGATCCGCAGGAAGGCCCTGGCGATCCTCGTGGCGGCGATCCTCGCCGCTTAAAAGAATATCTTTCTGTTTGGGGTCTCTCGCTTAGGGATCAGGGAGCACCAGAACGACCCAGGAGCGAGCGTTACTCACCCCCCTCCGAGTCACGCTGCCTCTCACAAGAGCAGGGATTGTGACGTAGACCTACGCAATCCCGTCCATTTTCAGCCATGATCATTGCAATATATTCGGTGCAGCAGATCTAGACCGCGATTCCTCAATTGCCGATTCATCGAGCGCAAGAGGCATGTGGACGGCGTACAATGTCTCACGCAACAGCAGCAAGCTCTTTCTTACAAGCGGGTTATATGCTGCAAGTCTTATCAATGCTGCGAGTTGACGCAGCCTCCACACACCACTTGGGCACGCCCCAGGTTGCTCCCTTGCCCCCACCAATGTCATTTGGTTATGAGCTATCCCACCACGGAAAGCAGGGCATCCCATTGCTCATGTAGGGTTTCATGCATCAATGCTCCACGGCAGATGGCTGCATGCAGCTTGTTTACTGACTTTAGAGCCATCGAGTGGACGGTTGCGTTTCAGCTATCGTAAGATTTGCCCATTGGTCCGTTTGACAAGCTACTTGAACTACCTCCATGGATCGATATCGAACGACCAGTCGAAGCATGCCACCCTACTCCCCCCGGAATCGTCATCCCGCTTAGCAGTCTAGCTCAGCTCGCCGTGTTATCCTAGGACGGATCGGCCGCTCGACTGCTTGGCCCAGTGCCACCAGGAGTTGACCATTAAGCTTAGCTACTTGGCTTCGCGGGGTAAACTTTGACGTTATATTAGTGAGTATAGACGCCCGTCTTAGCCGGTTCACCGGAGCTTTCTGTAGAAAACGCCGAAGAATGGCTCACATAACAGACCCTGGTGGATGTCGATTAGACGGATTTGATCAAGTCTCTTATTTACCTCATCAAACTCCGCGATGTTCAAAGAATGTGTCAAGTTTGATTATGCTGAGACCATGACAACACCTGCAAAGGAAATCGTTCTCTCTCATGCGCATGACGTAGAATTACACCGCACTTCCGTAGAGACAACATGGAATACGTTGTCAGCATGGATAACCATCCCGCTACCAATAATGTGCCCAGTGGGTGACAGAGCAACTAAAAAGTCCAAGCAAGATTGAGCCGATCCTGCGCCTGAGGGAGATTGGAGAAGGAAAGACTAGGAAAGTCTCGAGGCCTTTGAACGCCTGAGTCAGTACCTACATGACCTCCTCAGGTTGCGCCCCTTAGCGATCACTTGCATCCAGTAGAAAATCACTGGCGCAAAAGTCGAACATGGGATGAGCAACCACCAGGGTGGGCACTTAATATACCCTAGAGCAACCACACCGTATCCCGCCAACGGTCAGTCTGCTCGAGGAATAAAATAAGCCAATCAGCGAACCAATATTACCCTCTACGACTGGCTGATCGGTTGCAAATATATGAAGTTATCGTAAAATCCGATCGCTGGGTATATCGGTTGTCGATGCGGTATCAAGCACAAGAGGTAGCATTTCTCGGGCTATCACCACAGCCATGATGTGACGACCGTGGCGTCCATCCCCCATTCCCCGATACCTGTGTTAGGTTTGCCATTCCTAACAGTCCGAGCCAAGTTCTCGTAAGCTGTCAAGCACTTGCAGGAATAAGGTGCATTATAGAGCTGGACTTGGGCACTCAGCCAAGGTGGTCTTTTCCCATTGCGCCGAACATATAATAGCATGCTTATCGACTTGGAGACAAACTTACAGTTGCAACAAAGAGGTTGTTTCTACGGGTGATCATAACTTCGTCTTTATTTGAGTTTCAAACCGCCACTCGAGGAAAGTTTCTGGTTGGAGCACTCTGACCTGTTCTGGTCCATTGCAAAGTTAAGATCGGAGCTGGAGATCCGTCTACAAACATACGCTTTTAAGTCCATAGACAAGTGGGTATGCTTTTTAACATCACGCCGTCCGTATCTGTCAAGGCATATCTCCGTTCACGTAATTACTGCGAATGCCTCTGAATTTAATGTCATTTTTCAACTAGAGTTTAACGACGCTATGAATTGAGAACCAGGGAGCACAGCTATCGCTGTTATTTTACACTCTTTGTCCGACGTCGGACGTGTATTCAGGTTCTATCATACTGTACCCGCAAGGTGCTTGAGAGACAGGGGGAGTGGTCTGACATTCAGCATACATCAGCGTTCTTTTATGATGGATGAACGAATCAACTAGGCATTGGGCAAGATACCCGGACTATCCCATTTGTAAAAGCGGCATGGCCAAAGCTGATCTCTAATTGCACCAGCATGTCTCGACCATGTCTGTCTCAACCACCCAACACTCTCGTCATGATAATTTACGAAGAAAGAAAAAGGAAAAAGAAGAAAAGACAGCCACTGCTGGCGCCTCATTAATTCTTGTTAGGTACAACACAAAAGTTTTCTTTACTGTAGACGTTTCCACCACTTTTCATGTTCATATATAAGGCTATTCATCAAAGTAACTTGTAGGAAGGTGGAAAGAGAAGCTGGTATGATGGGTTGGGTATTCCCCCTAGCATCACCATGGCCGAAAAGGAGAATGACCCCAGATGAGCTCTCAATCGGACTTGCATGGAAACATCGGAAGAAGCCACCGGTGCAGTGCAGTCTCCATGCCAGATAATGCACTGTACCCGAGGTGGTGTTACACTTAGGACAGCTAGTGAACGTTCATTCGGGTGCTGGTGGCAGGGAATAATTTCGTCAAGAGAGACAAGCCCAAATGCACTTGACTCCTGGGCATTTCTTTTTTGGACATTTCCTGCGAAGCCTACATACGACAGCACAGAAGGATTCAACCTAAGCGATTTCTCCCCGAAATAGTCGAGGCATGTATGACCATGGCCGGTTAGATTACAATCACATGCGAAAACGTTGTGAATTGGTTTGCAAAATGGAGTGATGGCGGCGCCGGCTGCTCGCGGGTAGAATGAGCATCTACTCCCGCGGCGCTCTTGAACGAACCATTGTCAACCCAGTGTTTTTGGGCAACTTATGCCGCTATCGCCGGGCTTGACGGAAACACGTGGCTTGCACGAGCCTTGCTCGATAGCTCTTGAGCCAACGCTCTCGCAACCACTATGGAACAGGGACGATGATGCCACCGCGACCATTTGCCCCTGCGCCATGGACCAGACATGGGATGATGACTGACCATGGAGTGGTGATGACTTCCAGCGGCAAGCATCGGTATTAGCTAACCTGGCGCCAGTCACTAGGAAGCCCACCCGCCACGCCGGGCCACGTCCGCCACGGGCGAGACAGAGGCGGGAGGGGGGCTAAATGGCCACCCAATAACTACGGAAGAGCCAGGATTTTGCGATAAGTAGGGAAATGGAACGCCGATCAGCAGCTTCTGCTTCGTGCCATCGGTATCACGCGCCTTGGAAAGGGGAGAAGCCGAGACCATCAGAGCAGGAAACGTGCACAACCGTTAGAGGGCGGCGGGAGGCAAGTTTGGGGTGCATGCACAAAAGGGAAGTAGAGGGGTTGACAGGGCCCAATCACGCCCAGCCCAGTGCTGGCTGCCAGGCTGCGAGGAGCAGTTTATGCAGGTCTGCCTTCGGCGTTTGCAAGCCACGGCCCTGCCGCCATACGATGGTTGGCCGAGGCGCCGGCGGGGGGTGGGGGAAGGGGAGGGGAGGGAAGGCGGATGCCAATAATCTAAGTCACTGTAATAATTCGTTTTTGGATCCTTTTTTCGCAACAGGCGCCTGGCCAAGCTGGGGTTGCGGCAGCGCGCGCACCCTCCCGGGGGAACGACTCCGCAAATCAGCAGGCATCCTGACTGGAGCTCTGCAGCAACCGGTGAAAATTATGCCACGGACGCTTCACCCAAACGAGACGCAGGAAGGGTCTTAGTTTGGTACAGGTCGTCTGTAGCCCAGGTTCGGCTTTTTGTGGGATTGGGGAGATGTTCGGGAGAGAGGCAGCGGGCAGGGAGCATCTTTATAAGTCACGGCTGCAGGTAACATGTCGACAGACTCGTCGTTGTAACCCAATGACAGCCCAACCGCAGGCGTATCTCCCCGTCCGCCAACCATTCCCTCTTTTTTCTTTTGTGGGATGAGCCGCAACACGTCCCATCTGCACGTTTCCTTCGGGAGCTGAAGAAGCAAGCTTCCTAGAATCGAATGGTCCAGGTTCCGCAAAGTGACGTATAGGCATGAGAAAAACCCCTCTCCCCCCCGAGGCCTTGCTGGCCGACATTAAAAGAGAGAGGGTGTCATCTTGGGCACGCACATCATTTATGAGCGGAGAAGGGGGGAAATGATTCCGACAAGACATGAGGATGGATGGTGCTTCTTGCATATGTTTCGGTATATACAGGAGACCGTCCCACTCGTACTGTTCTGGAGTCACTATTGTCTAAGCCTCGACTGCTAGCCCCCTCGTATAAGCGGGCAGACAGACAAGACAGGTCATTGTGACATCCTCGAGGCCTAACAGTAAGAAAAAAAACCCTCTGCGTAAGTGGTTACTAACTACTCCGTTTCCTGTTCGATGGTTAACTTACCGTGATGTAGTTTTGATGCGTGTTGAAGCGTAGATAATTTCATTACCGTTATATAAACTGCTGTTACTACAGCATAGAGAGCGTCATGTCTACCAGTACTCTTCCCTATTACCAGAGGCTCTTCTACAGGACGCCTGAAGAGCTCAAGTCAAAGGAACCACATTACAACTTCGACAAGTACTGCTACTACATGTTGAACGTCTGCGAGATGTGCGGGCAGCCCGTGAGCGGCAAAGAGCTCCCCGCTAAGGGTGGCAAGAAGAAATTCAGCATCATGACCGACACTACCGAGTACAGCCGCCACGATTCATGGCATTGTGATAGATTCCACTGCAAGAGGTACATCATCGGGACGTACGCCGAGTACGCCATGCGGTGCCACAACTGTGGCGGCTGAAGAAGACAAAAGAAAGAACCACTGAAATCGCCGAGCATTCTTCAAGTGATGGGCACTGAAAAGCAGAACCTTGTTGCGGAAGAAGCTCCTCGGATAGGCATGGTTTGCATCTCTTCTTTGTTCCATGAGGAAGAAGAACCGGGACGTACTACTACTATTGGGACTACTACAGAGCAAAGGCGCAAGATTGGGGGTGTACCCTACCACGGCGGTTGAGGCTTTGAGAGAGGGGTGAAGCAATTAGTATAATGAGTTCGGTCCTAGGCGCCGTGTCGTGTACGGATTGGTGTGGTAGGTCTTTTAATCCTCATTATGAGTGTGTGAAAGCATGGATGGGTCTGATCAATTTCGATTGCGACGGGACGTCGCCAGCGAGGTTTGGCATCTATTTCGTCCCGTAATATTCATTATACCTTTCCGCTAGCAATTGTTGAAATAACAATTTACACACAGTTCCACTTTGAAATGCAATTCTGAACGATTGCTTTAACGACCCTACATAGCGTTACTTGGTTAGTTCGCCTTTACTAGATGTCACTAACGTTAACTCGGACTAGTAACACCCCATACCCACCAACAATAACCACACATATCTACCTCTGTTACATATCCCGGCAATGCAGCATTGCGCGGATAAATTCTGTCTTAAATCCATATTTTAACTATATTCTTGCCAGCTCTATACCAGGTCGAGCTCTAGCTGGCTAGAAAGAAATGTCCTCAGATTCATTTCGTGGTGTTCTCAGAAATGGTTCCAGAGTTCGTCCGAATTTGACATAACCAAAAGGTCCCACTAATTTCGTAGATATGTTAGAACCTAGGGGCGAGGTGGAGCAGCATTGCGGGCGGACTATGCGCGATCCCAATAGGGTGACATAAGATCAGCTCTAATCCCTTGTCGCGATCCTGAATCTCACTTTTGTTCCTTCGGGTCCCATCCTCGCCTTGCACCATTTCGAGGCAGCAGCAGCACTGGCAGAAGCAGAGCGCGTGTGCAGCAAAGTTCTCGTAAAACGAGAGAACACGGGAAAGGAAGAAGCCACACCCCCTCGCCCTCACCCCTAAGGAATAGCGATGGCAGGGTCCCGTCCCTTCAGAGCCATCATCATCGGCGGCGGGCCTGTCGGCCTGTGCATGGCCCACGCGCTGGGCCTCGCAGGTATCGACTACGTGCTGTGTGAGAAGCGGCCAGAGATCGCCGATAGATTCGGCGCCGGCCTTTCCGTCATGCCACAGGCGGCGCGGATACTCCATCAGTTCGGCATACTCAAGGAGGCTGAGGCTCTGGCGCTCCCCATGGCCACCACCGCGCACGTGATCGAGGATGGTCACGGGTGGCGCGATAACAGCCTGGAGATGATAGGCATAAAGTAGGTGATGTTGTTGTCCTACCTGTTGCTCTCTTGAGGCATTGGCTGGAGGTGCATTCCTTATATAGTCCAATGTGATTCGGGCATAACTGACAGTCCGCGATACCGCCGGCCTCTCTTTTAGTCATGGCTACCGGTTGCTGCTGTTCAACCGCTACGAACTTATTGAGCTTCTACTAAGGACGCTGCCTGACCACGAGAAGCGCGTGAAGACCAGTAAAGGCATCAAGTCCATCGCCGAGACCAAGACGGGGGTTGTAGTAACTTTCGACGATGGCACCGTTGAGGAAGGATCCATCGTCATCGGCGCCGACGGCGTCCACAGCACGGTGCGCCGGCTCCTGGGCGAGCGCAGCCCTGGGAAATTTGACGCAGACCCTTTCAGTAGCCACTACTGGGGCGTATACGCCCATGGGCCGAAGATCGATGGCATCCGTGGCGGGGAGACCGTAGAGAGGCACGACGACGGCTGGGCGGTGCAGAGCCTGTCTCGCGAGGACTGGTCCTTCTTCTTCCTGTACGAAAAGCTCCCACAGCCAACCAATGAGCGCAAGCGCTTCACTCTCAGCGATGCCGAAGAATTCATCAAGCCGCATTTGAACACTAAGATCACAAAGGACGTTACGTTCGGGGATCTGTGGGCGCGGCGTCAATTTGGCAATTTGCGGTACCTAGAGCAGGGCATCAGCAGAACGTGGAGCCACGGGCGGGTCGTGCTCGTTGGCGACGCCGTACACAAGGTCAGTTGCATGAAGAAAGGATATAGTGAACTACTATCGTTTTCATTCTGCTAATGCTGCTTATAGGTCACGCCGAATATAGGGTGAGCAACCCAGCTTTTGCGGAGCCTTGGCTCTTTCCACTCTTCCTTCTCCAATGTTTGCTGTGGGAATGTACATGAACTAATACCGGTGGTTTTGCCCCGAAACCAGCATCGGTGGCAATATAGGGATAGAATCCGCGATCTGCCTCGCGAACCATCTGCACGCGCTGCTCCAAACAAAGCCGAATCCGGATACGGCCCTTCTTGCTGAGGCCTTTGCAGCTTATCAAGCGCAGCGAACGGATGCCGTCAAGTACTGGTGCGGGCTGTCACACATACACATGAAGTTTATTACCTTCGACGACGAGCGTCAGAAACAGAGATTCGACTCGAGGGCTTCCCCAGACGGACCGCAACTCGTTGAGAAAGCCGGCTTCGCAAAGGGCTACGTCGAGACGATCAGTCAAGGCATCAAGCTCGACTACGTACCGCTCCCCTCAGAGTTGAAGGGTCTGGTACCATGGGCCGATAGTGCAACATCACCGAACACAGCAATGCAGTCGAAGTTGTGAGCTGAGGCTATCAACGTTAAGGCGTGGTTTTTACTTTCTTTTTTTTTTTTTTTTCCGCTTCTCTTCAATTGTCTGAAAAGGTGTAGATAATGCAGCCAGTATGCTCGCAACTCCCAGAGCAACTCCCAGAGCAGTAAAGTACATAGACCGTACAAGTGTGTGCAGAGGTTCCCTTCAAGTTATGTCAGAGCCTAACTGCTAGCAAAGACCTAGGCATTAATTAGATACCGTATTATGCCCCCCTCTTACCCATGAGCTCCGAGATAGTGGATGGGGACATAGTTAAACGATCAGTTAAACGATCGGATGGACATCATCCGATCTTGATCTTCCCATTTTTCTTCTTTTTTTCTTTCCCAACTATATCACACCCGGTCAGCCTTCGTTAGGGAGGTAGGTCCCTTGCACTGCCCACCGAATGGATCTGTGAGCAGCCGTACTTTGTAACTAGGTGCACAGCCAGCCAGGTGACATACATGTACATAAGTCGGGACCTAGGCGCGAGAGAAGTGAGCAAAAGGCCTCTTGGCATCTAATAAAGAGAGTTTCAGGCTGGTCACTGAACCCTTCCCCCGGTCCACTTCCACAATTATTGCCTTACTTCGCGCGAACCGCAAAACGAGATAGGTACATAGGGGTAAGCGACTAAACGAAGAGAAGAGAAGAGAAGAGTGGCAGGAAAGAAAGAGTAATAAGCGACCTCCTGCTCCAGCGGCAGATTGTATATCTGGGGCGCCGCCGAGCACGCCAAGCTCCGCCTGCCAAGAACACTAATCCAACGTCTGCCAGTGAGCTTTTTATTTTTTATTTTTTTACCGCTTTGGGCCACAAGCGCCCGCTGTAGTCTCCCGGCCGAGTGCAATCTATCTGGCGCGGCTCTGCTATATCCACAAATCACCCCCATGTGCAGAGACCCATCTTGTGTTTACGCGTCGCGGTAGCTCTTCCACCCCTTAGTTAACTCAGCAGGTTTGCTGGTGAAGAAGCAAGCTGTACCGATTCCGGCCTACGCTTTTTTTTTCATCTTGTTTCACTACTTTCTGTGGGCGTGCATATTTCCAATCTAGATGCGAGAGAGTATACCAGCCCCCTTCTCTTGGCAACTCCACGCAGTGGCCCTACAATCATAACGTTCGGGACATGACGACTCGTAACGGGAGATATGATTCGGAGTGCCGAGAGGAAGAGCTTCTCCCCCAGATCTTGGTACTGTGGATATGCTGTTTGCTTTTGAGTACCGCAAGAGGCTTGGGTGGAAGTTAACCTTGGTTGGTACCTCTACATAGGTAAATATCACGGTCCGCAGGAATATATATAGCGTAGGCCACACCCCGTTGTATGGTGCAATATCCAGTCTGTTCTCTAAGTTTGTAGTTGACCTTCATTCATTCTTTATTCCATTCTATCTATCAATCCCTTCTTTTTTTTGTCACGTCGTATTCAGTTCCACAGCTCAGCGCTAGTCGCCCCAATTGTTCCATTAAAACCCCAATAGTCTTAAACAGATATCAAGATGAAGTTCACCGCCGCCCCTATGCTGCTGCTGGCTGGCCTGGCCGCTGCCACCCCTACCAATCTTCGAAACGCACTCGCGCGCAGGGCTGCTGCCGATGCCTGTGATATTGGCTACTGCACTCAGAACGGCGGGACCACTGGCGGCGCCTCGGGCGAGACGGTCACCGTTACTGACGTGGACAGCCTGGTGACCGCAGCTAAAAGCGACGACCCGATGACCATCATCATCTCCGGTGCCCTCACCGGAGCCGATCAGGTCCGCGTTGGCTCCAATAAGACCATCTACGGCGAATCCGGAAGCTGTAAGTTCTCTCACCTACACAGCCTCACCTTTCGACTTTTCCATATTCTTCGTCTTAGAGACCCTTGTCTCTGTCTTCTTCTTCTTCTTCTTCTTCTTCTTCCTCCATACTCTGTATGATGCAACTAACCTTTTACCGTATTTTCTCCACATCTCCAGCCCTTGAAGGCGTCGGATTCTATGTCAAGGGCAGCAGCAACGTGATCCTGCGCAACCTCAAGATCTCCAAGGTCCTCGCCGAGAACGGCGACGCCATTGGCATCCAGGCCTCGAACAACGTCTGGGTCGACCACTGCGACCTCTCGAGCGACATGGACCACGACAAGGACTACTACGACGGCCTCGTCGACATCTCCCACGCCGCCGAGTGGGTCACCATCTCCAACACCCACTTCCACGACCACTGGAAGTGCTCGCTGACGGGCCACTCGGACAACAACGCCGACGAGGACACGGGCCACCTGCACGTCACCCACGCCGGCAACTACTTCTCCAACATCTACAGCCGGGGCCCGCTCGTGCGCTTCGGCACCGTGCACATCGTCAACACCCTGTGGGAGGGCGTCCTCGGCACCGGCGTCAACACCCGCATGGGCGCCCAGGTCTACATCGAGAGCTCCGCCTTCTCCAACTGCACCGACGAGGCCGTCGTCTTCGAGGACTCGGACTACACCGGCTACGCCGTCCTCGACGACGTCGACCTCGGCGGCTCCACCAACTCCGCCCCCGAGGGCAACCTCACCTTATCCTCCTTCCCGTACGACGCCATCACCCCGCTCGGCTCCGCCTCCATCGCCAGTTCCATCCCCGGTACTGCCGGCCAGCTGCTATGAGGTAATATCGAGCGAGTAACCATGGCTGCGAAAGCGGTGCTGACCGTATTGGACAAGGTCGTTTATTTCCTCTCACCCCCTTTTTGGTTAGTTGGGGCATTACAGCGCAAGTTTTGTATATAGCGTTGTTGTGCCTTTCTTGTTCTTCTTGTGTATATAAATGAAGGGACAGAATGGGGGAGGAAAAAAAGAAAAAGAAAAGAAAGGAAAACTAGTAGGGATAGAAGATTTTGGAGCTTGCAATACTTCCTTGTTGACATCGGCAACTTGGGAGGGTCAAAAGTAGCGGCAGTACGTGGTTAGCGATTGTTGTACATAAAGCAGAGCTTTTAAATATACCATTGTGAATATATATCTTGACGAAAATCAAATCAGACTATATGTGTGTGACCCTCAAAAGCTGGCACCATATCTCACACAAGATCAAGTAAGGAAGATGCTGGTTACGATAGAGTGATGGATGCTAGATGCGGAAAGAAAAACCTCCAACAGTCTCCTCGTGAAATGGTTATCTGTAAGCATACTTTGGTATGTACTGGATACAGGCAGGTATATCTACATCTTTTTCGGCAGTATAACCGAGAATACAAGATCATGAAGGTTGCGCAAAACAGATATGTACTGCCTGTCGGCTAGATCTGAAGCTGATCTACGAACCCAGTATTGTATGTGCCTATATTGCCCTCTCTTCTAGGTCTTGTCGCTTGCCCTGTCTGCTTTCGCAGCTCTAGCTTTCTTTGTGTATCAGTTGGTCTTTCCTTTGGTGACTTGAGCAAAAATAGCCTGCTCGCTCTACAACTTCTCCTTCAGGCTGTTCTTGAGTCTGCGCTCAACGGCGTTGAGGTACTCGGTGGTGGTAACGTAGTCGGCACGCTCGGTCTTGCCCATAGCCAGAGCCAGATCCTTGGTCATGACATTGTCAACGTCGACGGTGTCGACGCAAGCCTTCTCGAGGGCTTCAGCGAAAGCAACGAGCTCAGGGGTGTCATCGAGCTTGCCACGCTGGATAAGTCCACGGGTCCAGGCGAAGATGGAGGCAATAGGGTTGGTGGAGGTCTCACGACCCTTCTGGTGCTCACGGTAGTGACGAGTAACAGTGCCGTGGGCAGCCTCGGACTCGAAGGTCTTGCCGTCAGGGGTAATCAGGACTGAGGTCATGAGACCAAGAGAACCGAAGCCTTGGGCAACAATATCGGACTGCACGTCACCGTCGTAGTCTAAAACCATGTGAGCCACCTCTTGAACATCATTTCATTCTGCAAAGTGAGTTCTAGGGGGCGAGGGGAGAGGAGGCGGGGTAGGTTGTCGGTTATAAAACAGGGACTTACTCTTCAAGGCCATAATGTAACCACCAGAGCTCTTGATCATCTGGGCAACCATATCGTCAATCAAGCGGTGCTCGTACCAGATCTTCTTGGCCTCGAACTCGGCTTTGTACTGGGTGTCGTAGAGCTCCTGGAAGATGTCCTTGAAGCGGCCATCGTACTTCTTCAGAATGGTGTTCTTGGTGCTCATATACAGAGGCAGTCCCTTATCAAGAGCAAGCTTGAAGCTGGCATGGGCAAACCCAGTGATGCTCTCGTCAGTGTTGTACTGAGTCTGGGCGACACCGCCGCCGTTCTTGAACTGGAAGACTTCGATCTCCTCTGGCTGACCACCCTCAGGGGTGTAGACCATGGACAGCTTGCCGGGACCCGGGATGACCTTGTCCTTTGCACGGTACTGATCGCCAAAAGCATGACGGCCGATGATGATCGGCTTCTTCCATCCCTGCACCAATCGGGGAATGCAGGGAATCACAATGGGCTCACGGAAAACGGTACCGCCAAGCGCATTACGGATGGTTCCGTTGGGTGACAGCCACACTATCAAGGGGGAAGAAGATGTGTAAGCAAATTGTACGGGTGAGTGTAACAATGTGTATGCATGACGGACACATAAGACCCCTTGGGCTTGGTGCTACGGCAATCATGGAGGCGTGCCGGCACCAATGAGCGCGGGGTCTAGATTACGCGCATTTGCGGGGAGACAGGTGCGTATAAGACAACAAGACAAGCACAAACGTCATTAGGATTGGATTGGTAGCCTTGGGGTGGCTTGGGGCAGGACCCCTAGACAAAACGAAAGAAACTATGGTTGGCTTACTCTGCTTCAACTTGAACTCCTCAACACGAGCCTCATCAGGGGTGATGGTGGCGCACTTGACACCGACCGAGTACTTCTTGATAGCCTCGGCGGCATCGATGGTGACCTGGTCATTGGTCTCATCACGGTAGGGCAGACCCAGGTCGTAGTACTTAAGGTCGATGTCCAGGTAGGGGAAGATGAACTTGTCCTTGATGTTCTGCCAGATGATACGGGTCATCTCATCTCCATCGAGCTCCACGACGGGGTTCTTGACTTTGATCTTCTGCTGCGCCATGTTGAAGCGGGTGTGGTGGAAGAAAGCAACGGGTACGGCCGGGCGGGTGGCTGCGCTGAGGGTGGTTCTGATGACGGGCCTTGCAGATCGCGAGAAAGTTGTCGTGGTTGGCCGGAGCGATCGCACGGCGGAAGCGTAAAGAGTACTCATATTGGCAAAAAAAGAAAGAGCCGAAGAGCCGGCAACAAGCCCACAGCTAGGATATCGTCGGGGGAGGAGGTCGTAGTGCGGAAGCGCAACAGCCGAGGAAGAACGCGGGTGGCTAGTCCCGGGGTAATGCGGGACGGGTGTTCGATTGGGTTTTTGCGTGGAGAGCTTGCGGGCTGATAAGCGCTCGGTCGCAGGAGCACGATTGGGGAAACTGGGCAGAGAGCAGTCTGCTGCGGAAAAAGGAATACGCAGTTGGAAGAAAGCAGGGCCTTTAGAACCCGCTATGACTGAGCTAATTGACGTCTGCAAAGGGCTTCAGTGACAGAGAGCAGGAGGACTCGGGTGATGCGAGTCAACAACGCAGATCTCAACGTGACACAGCGTTCAATGGCGTCAGGTGGCTTTTGGCTTCCCTATTATATTGTGAAAGAGAGACCTGGCAGCGAATTCCCCAATGACCCCAAGAAAGTCCCTCGCGGCTTGCAAGGGCAGAAATTCCCATCGCAAGCTTGAGACGGGCCGACAGTCTCCGCCTACCACAGCGCAGAAGGGCTCCATTTCCTCCCCACCCTGCCACCCTCTATGCCGATATGCGGAGAGCAGGAAGAGCTGCAGCCAGGGTCTTCATCAGGGAGCTCCCAGAACGACAATTGCGGGGTTGGTCTAGCTGAAACTGGGTGGCTGGCCCGCCGGTTCCTCGGTGCAAGGTCGAAGCAGCCAGTGAGACTGCTACGCCAAACGGTGCATCTGTCACGAGCGAGGACTGCGCTGCATGATGTCGAACGAGAGAGCACACGAGTATCCCATGACTGACGGGAGGCGGGAGGCATGTGCCGCCCAGAACCGCCTTGACACCGACACAGAGCGAGTCGTGAGCACCTCTCGACAGCTACGGGAGTCCACTCCTTTTACTTGTTATATTAGGTATAGAAGCCACCCAAGTTAGCCGCGCTAAACAATAACCGTGCGTTGAGGGTCCGAAGTCAGGGTTAAAGAAAAAAAAAATAAGAAGCTAAGGCTTCCGGCTTCCGGCGCGCCATTAAATGCGTCATTGCCTTTGAGCATTCATCCGCCCCAAGGCCGATTCTCGGTGACGTTTAAGTACCATATTCTATTAGTTGAAGATTGATAACAATGATACAGCTGCATTAATGTTTACATTATCAAGGCTACCACTAATAATATGGCGAGAGCATTATTTTCCTACAATGTTGCCGTCCAGAAAGCCAGACGAGCTTCTATTGTTAGGTGCCTGAATAGCGAGTAGTAGTGAACTATGAAATATCACTATGTTACATCTGCAGCTTGTGGCCAGGGTATTTTTCTATTATCAACCGGTCTGTCTTCGACCGGGTAGGGATTTTTTTCCCCCAACCCTTCAAAGAGTCGCTCCCTGGTCTCTCACCTAAATGTACCTATTATAATCAACTGCTCAGGCGCTTCAACCATACTGCCGAGCAAATACCTAATTTTGCGCCTGTAGAGCGTGGCCCACTCCCAAACCGCAGCGCGCCGCATATATTGTACAGGGGTATATGTAAGAAGTGCTATCAGCGCTTCTGGTCTAAATAAAACGTCTTTCCGGGAAAGAGCTCAGGCTCTTCTCTTGTTTGGAACTCGAATAATAAGCCGGGTTTACTCACGCAAACCTCTCAACCCATCCTTGTTCCAGTGGCACCTGCCAGTAAGAGAGCTGCGCCTTGCCGGTGGGACAAGGCGCATCAAAACGTATCCGATCCTCCGAATGAGCGATGAGCAATACACCCGCCCACCTGCCCGTCTACCTCGCATTTGTATCCGATCAAGAAAATGAAACAACAAAAAGCCACCCTGTTCTCTGTGTAGGTGCAACAAATGATGTAATGCCAGAAAACCGCCCGCTCTAAATGAAATGGTGTGGAGGAAAGGTGTGTAACGAAGGTGGTTTTTCCAGATGACTTCTGTCGGGGGTGAAAAGGGAACCGTCTAATCCGTACGCCACCCCTGCCTAATACAACGTAGAGAGCCATGTCCCAGTACGAACACAGCCTCGATGGAGATGCACCAATAGAATACCAAACCCCTGGGCTATGTTAAGCCAATGAGGTGTGCACCACCCTAAACCATGTCGAAGCTCGCAAAGAACGCCTGACACCCTCCCAGGTGCCTGCTCACCGAATAATAGAAACCGTAACCATAACTCCGCGTAAATCTTATAGTCTTTGAGCTGAAGAAAGAAACAACGAGGAATGAGTCAAGGCTAGAAAAAGTACTCCAGGGGTTACCTCATTCGCTCGATGAGAAAATAGGAATACTTTCAGACTGCCCCCTTTTTTTGTTCTTTTTTTGTTTTTGTTTTTTTGGTCGTGAAATGTTTGCATTCTCGTCTTCTCACCGACCTGCGGTGTTCTTCCGCGGCCATAAGTAAACGAGAACTAGAGGCAAAAAAACCAGCTGAGAGTAATGAACAGACGCATGATGGAAGACCGAGTGAGTGAGCGAGAAAAAGAGAGGGTAAATATACAACCTCCTGGACACCATGTTGCTGCCATCACGATATCATGCCAAAGGGGAGCGCTTATTTGTGCCCGCGTAGCTGTCGTCTCGTAGCATCGCAGACATAGTTGCAAGTCTGGCATTGCCAACCATCGCTGACTTGAATTCGAGTCAGGCACTTGATACATCTCCACCAAGACTGGCTAACACGGCGGTCCTTAATCCAGTCGCCTTTGTCTTGGCCCTTCTTGCGAAGATCCTCCTTATGGTAGTCGCGGTAATGGTCACGGTAGTGGTCTACACGATGAAATGGTTCGCTTCTGCGGCTACACGCCTTATAGTCGCAGTGGTATTGCTCCTTCTGCTCCTCCGAGGTGTGAATATGGTTGTAGTGTCGCTGAAGGTCAGCCTTGCGCCTGAAACTTTTAGATTCGCAGCCTTCATATAGACAAACGAATCCTTTAGCATCAGTTGTGCCAGAAGCGCCAGAAACAGGGGCAGCATCAGTAGTGGTAGTCCGCGGCCTTTTATTGAGAGGTTAGCATTCTGAAATAATTCTGGAAGTCAAAACTGATTCCATACGTACATTTGTGTTTCCTGTGTCATCATTGGTACGACCGTATCAACATTTGAACCAACGTACCCGCTGCCGTCGCTATAGTAACCAGTGCATATGGTGTTCTGGTAGCCGCCGGTATCGTAGTTCCATGAGTCATTGTATGCTTGAGGGTCCTGACTTTGGTGATAGGGCACACTGCTGTGTGTCACCGGGTAGCTACTGTCGTAACAGCTTGCATCGGGACTGCCACTTTGATTGTAGTAGTCCCACTGTTCCAGATCCTTGGGAGTGGTTGGACTCATTGCGTCGTAGGTTGAAACTGAGCTGTAAGATGCGTGTGAGTGGCCTCGCGACATGATCTGGCTTGGTGAAGGCCACTGTCCACCGCCTGAAAGGACTCCTGGAGATATGCAGTAAGTCTCATATGAACCCATCGAGACTAATGGCTCCGGCTGGAACGGAGACGCGAATAGTCTTTTTTTATTTTGAGATCTGTCGTTGGATTACCGTCCTGTTGACCGGTTGTTCCTGTTGGCGGATCGTGTTCACGTACAAATGAAGGACGTGAACTTCACAACCAAGAATAACGGGTCGACTCACGGTGAAAGTAAAAGCAAAGGATATTAATTATCACAAGAGCGGTTGAATTCGTATTTTCGCTTGTGGAATTAACCTTATGATCATAGAAGGGTGTGGTAGCTCGTCAGTCTAGTCAACTTGCTTGAGAGCGGTGCGACCAGAAAGGAGTAGTGCCTCGACGGGGCGGCATCGAAAAACCGACAACAAGTCTTCGAATAAGACAATAGGAAGCGCTTGAGTGATTCAAGGACAAGACAGGTATGGAAGGAGCAATATCAGTGTGACGGGTATTTGTGTGTATTATAGCCAGAGTGTACACTTGGATTAAGGGGAATCAGTCGTGAGGCGGCGGCTCTACAATTTCAGGCAATTATGCCCTAATGTAGTACGGCTGAGTATATACTTTGGTGACTAATGAGTGTTCACAAAGACGGTACATGGGGAGAACTTGTAGAAACTCGTCTTGGAAATGGTGTTAATCCCAGTCGCCGCAGGTCGAAAGGAGGGGAGGGGGGCCTCGAGTCTCACACTCACCTTGTTTAAGCAACCGCTAGGTCAATCTTACACCGAGGTAGAGGGGTTAATGCATAGGTGCAGTTACATAGCCACGGGTAGCTATCTTGATCTTGGTCAAATCCAATGATGGAGAGTACGAAGAAGACTGCAGAAAAACTTCTCGCAAAGACCCTGCATAAGGCCATCTATGAGACAAGAAAGTATGAATCTACATCGATCACAGAGAAGCCCAGTTCGGTGAGCGCTTTCATCGAGGCTGTGGTACTTTTCCGGACAAGATAGTATGACCTGCCCTTTTACTGAGTTGCCGGCACCGATGCACTGCAGTACACAACTCAGCCCAAGGCCCAGACACCACGTTTTAAATTGGGGCTGACACGACGATAGGGTAAGAAAGGCTCACATGGAAGATCGTGAGCGATACAAGGTTGAGTGGGGACAAGGGTGGTTCAAGTCTTGGATTGGGGAGCTGGGTGATCTATCTAGTATTGATGACGATTCTTCTTCTTTGAGCCCACGGCATCCTTTCCGGGGAGCACTTCCGGTTCTTCATGCGCCACCACCAGATGGACACATGGGCGTGACAAACCGCGGTGGAAAAGCTACCCAAGGTGTGATGAAGACACCCGTTCGGTACTCAAGGGCGTGAGAACGAGAAAGGGTTGCAGAAAATACAAATAAAAAATAAAACCGCTTACAGTGTTCCGTTTCTTGATGCGCCTCGAAGATTGTGTCGAGATACTGTCTCACCAGACCCAGGACAAACCCAATAAACTCCGTATTGATGCCTAGCTTCAGACCCCCTAAGCCACCACAATGGCACCTCTGACAGCAGCCTTGATTTGTTTTGCGTGCTTATCAAATCACATCCCCTCGTCGTAATGACGAGGGATGTCAACGAAGAAAAAAAAAAATGCCCTGCGGTTCGCCTTGCCAGCGCATAAGCTGGTGTTTGCCTTACGGTTGCCTTGTGCTTAAGAGCCGCGAAATGTGGGGAGCTGCCAAACCAACGAACCGCGGGCACCCGCCCAGCCAGCCCGTGAAGGGTTCGTTCGTCCGCCTCCCTCGTGCACATCACCCGAAATGGGGCTGCGCCTAGCCCAGCAACGGCTCTTGCCGATGTGGAACCCCTCTCATGGTTCTGTCCCGGATTCATCGGCTTTCCTCCATCTTGGTCTGCTGCTCGTTGTTACTGCTGGTGTAGAGGATGTGTAGCGGCCTACCTCACCTGATCCCATTTCGCTCACCCATCGCCTATTCTGGAACCTCGAAGATACGGGGGTTTGCGACGTTTGGCTGGGATAGGGATCGAGTTGCTTCGTACCAGTGATGCACACCTTTTCATATCTCAAGTTGTTTCTTTTCCCTTTATTGCGTCAACATCGCATAGAGCCTTGACTCTGCATCCACTGTTTCCCACCCCTCCCCCCGTCTATCGGACTGGCAGAGGAGCGGGTGAGTCAAACAAAGAGGCCCACCAACCACTGCCCACTGCAGTGCTCGGTAGCCCAGGGCGCTCTGTTGCGGCACACCCGCGGGCCTGGGTGTTTGTGCCCTACACTGCTCGAGTCAGACCCGGCACAAGCACCGGCCAGTGAGAACAGCAGGGTCTGTAGCCATGAGGCATTTAGATTTCGGTGTGCAATAGATATTGCAACGCGTCTTTGTTGTTTCGTTGCTACACTGGCTTTCAAAAGCAAGGATACAGGCCCTAGATATACTCCATGTGTCTGCACTGGCAATTCCAGAGACGCCTTCTGGTCGGGTATCAATGCAGCAGCTTCAACTTAACGATTGGCTCCAAAGTTGCAAAACCTAGATAGCTTGCCACGTTTCCTACAGTAAACCCGTATATGCTTAAGAATTCGCTCCATCGCGAACAATTTCCCAGCCGACATGCTTCGCCTTGTAAAGTGCTGCAAACTTAAAGAGCTCTCATCTGCGAAGTTAAGTAACACAACTTGCCAGGGGCCTCCGACCTCCAACCTCCGGCCTCTGTATCCACCTAAAAATGCTCCCAGTTGCTCTTCTACTTAGCTAATTGCTGCTCGCTCTATCTGTGAGGCGGCGGCTATTGGCTCTGGAGCACCCGTTTGCACGTTTACCTGCCAGGGCTATTGCATGAATGCAATGCAGCCAAGGTGCTAACTAGAATGACGAAGCGCGGGCTTCTTCGTAGCTGTTGGTGGCGTAGTACCTCCAGCCTGCCTGTCTGCCAGCCTGTCTGCCTACCTGCCTGTGAGTGTGCTTCTGATCGCGGATGGTGTGGGAATAATCTGCTTCGTTGACCCTTTTCCGATGGTCCAATGCCAGAAGGAATAGGATCTGTTGACGTAATACTACAACTGTTAATGGTGTTTTCGGTGTAGAAGACAGGCCGGATATTGGACACGGGGCGCGGCACGTATCAGTAGCTCGCTCGCGACGTTCGTGCTAAAGTGGCATCCTGTGGGTAGTATATCTAGTGCCCAACAGCACAATTGTGCCCTCATAACTCGTCCTTATGGCAACCAGGGTGTAACGGTACTCGCGAGGAACGTTTTACCAATAATTAAACAGCTCCGCAGTAAGCCCAGTTGGCAGTGACTGCAGTAGCTGGTTCCGCACGCCTGATCCGAATGCAGGAAGTTGATCACGATGGCGCGATATGATTGGCTAGCTACTGCACTATGGCCTAGGTATCCACGTAGGTATTGAGATGGGTTTCTGGCTCTGCCCCCTCCGTCACAATATGACAAGAACTTGCATCTGGATGGGGCGTGCGGTGGCGCTCGAGGGGTCATCTGGCAGCTCTAGTTCTGGGCTATTCTTCGGGGCAGAGAATTGTTCTCCTTCTCGAATCGAACAATTCTTGAGCCGCAATCGAGCCCCCCTCTTCACCGATTGTATACAGATGTCTACACGGGTCCCAAGTGGGCGAGAGGGCTCTGTGCAACAGTTCTTGCACAATGTGCGTGGGAGCGCCAGCCAAGCCATTTTTACGATCAAAAGCAATTAGTACCCAATTCTTCAGTGGAGTTATTCGAATGCAGACCCCCTTGATTCTTCCGCCTCATTGGAAATTGAGTATCACGAGGAGGATAGTGATATGAAGACGAGCAGATAGTGCAAGTTACAGGACAACAGAGAACGTTTGTTGAAGAAAGAGAATTCATACGACAGATGTACGTCTACCAAAGGACCCGGACCCCTGATAAGATTATGAGTATAGTTGGGAGTAAACGCCACTGCTCGCGAGGCAATTTTGGGTTTTGAACAGGTAATCGACGGCACCGGTAGTATATACATATGATTATAATAGCACCAAAACTGTACTGCATTCTCTGCATCTTTTGTATTTAGTCAATGTCCATATCTTCTATGCCAGCACCATGGCCACCACCTGACTCCAGATGCTCACTGTTGTCAGTAATATGGGACTCAGCTTCCTTGTTTGTCGCTGGATCTTTCATATCGGACCATTTATGAGGAGTTGGGCGTGATCCACGTTCTCCGGCAACAGGTGCAAGATCAGATCCAGACCCGTGGCTGGCTTCAACAGTTCCTATACGTCCAGGGGCCGAAGCTCCAGATGCTCTACTAGATGCACGGCGCTGGCGAGTACGCGCTCCTCCACCACGGCCAGCACCACGAGTCTTCCCTCTAGCTCTGGCTCGATCAGGGTTCGCCGGTTGTCTTCTCGTGTCCTCATGCACGCGAGCAATGACGGTGACCTCATCTGTTTCCCCCTTCCTCTTCTTCAAAGCGATCAATTTGGAAAGAAAGTCGCCTTGCTCATACCGTTCACGTGAAGCACCAGGCTCCGGGTCGGGAACCAGCGGGTTCTCATCCCCATCACTAATGTCCATATCTTCTTCGTCAAATCGAACCTTTCGATGACGTTTCTGCACGTCTGCGTCGTTTGATTTAAGTGTCTTCTCTGTAAGCATGATGCGAGCCGAGCTGGCAGCTAGAAGGTCGATATCCTGCTCCAGGTGTCTAATCGCGGGTAAAGGATTTGAATCATCTCTCTTCGTCATCAGAAGCTCCGTTCCCAGATTTTGCGACCACTGTCCTTCGTAGATGCGCCCCCGATATGATATTATCGGGTTTGCAGAGTGCAATTCAAGAATCTGGACTTCATTGGAACCGCTGTCGTCAGGAACTCTACTTGACTTAGCTTGCGAGGATGTATCCCGGTCCTGAACCTCGTCGTCCTCATCCTCTTGTGCAGTACCACGCGCTTGCATAAGCGTCTCATCGTCATCATCATGATTCTTCGCATGAATATCTCCTAGCTGCTTCTCCTTGTAACCACCACGTCCATTGGGAACTGAGGCCTGTTGCTTTGTCACAAAATCTGCTTTGGATATATCCAAAGTCACATAATAAGTCTGCCAGGAAGAAAAAAAAAAGAAAAAAGGTTAGCGGGTCTGTGGTGTAAGTGAAGAGGATATACTAACGGCGAGCCTACCTCTGTTTCGGTTGTGGAATACTCATACTCCCATTCGGAATCGTCATCTTCGAGGGGTTGGGTGAGTGGGAATGCCGGCACAGAGCCTAGAGGCGGTGGTGGACTAGCCATCAGAGCGACAACAAGGAGAAATTCTGATAGGGTGCTTGAATTGCTGCATTTGGGCTCAACGGGAAACTCGCATTTCTCAAATCCCCGACTTGTCTACTTTACGATACCAGATCACTTTGTTCAAGAGAGGCTTGCAGAGCGACTGGTCGTCAAGTGAGACTTATATCATCCCATCCATTTCTGGGCCTCGGATGGCGACGTTTAAGCAATTGTATACCTAGCCCGTGCAGAACCCCCGTAAACTTGACCTCGCTATTGCAAAGGCCTCCATCCCATAGCAAATCACTTACTCCGACGTGAGAGTCTGAGAGCGGTAGGGAACGGCAGAAAGTGACCTGCGAAAGCCCCTCCATGCTCTCTGTTCTACGGTGGGGCAGTTGCTGAAGCCGCCCGCGCTACTGGCTTTTTACCCCTCCAACAGGAAATTCATTGCGACCTTGACTCACAAACCACTGTGCAGACCAATATCCGATGCCGGGAGAACGACCAAATTATTAGTCGATCGCATACAGCTGGCTTCCAAAGGCTCAAGTTTCACGAGAGAGTTAGTCATTGTCGACATTCAAGCGAAGCCAGGCGGGCGGCGGCCTGCACATATATTGTGTCGAATTTTCAGGACTTTTAGGAAATTTCCTTTCACACGAAAGAGGGTACTTTGCATATAAGCGTGGACGACCAGGAACAACGAAAAATATACAGCAGTCACGATGCCCACCGTATACCTCCTCGATTATGTCGCGGGCAACGTCCGCTCGCTAGTGAATGCCATTGAGAAGGCAGGTTATACCGTATCTTGGGTACGAACGCCAGAAGAAGTGCCTGCAGCGGACAAGCTGATCTTGCCTGGTGTTGGACATTTTGGGCACTGCCTGTCGCAACTCGCCTCCGCCGGCTACCTCCCCGCAATCCAACAGCATATTGCCTCCGGCAAGCCCTTCATGGGCATATGTGTCGGCCTGCAGGCATTGTTTGAGGGTTCGTCTGAGGATCCCACTGTGCCCGGACTTGGCGTGATCAAGGGCAAGCTCAACCGCTTCGACGATACTACAAAGGCAGTGCCGCACATTGGCTGGAATAGCGCAAACACAAGTGGCAAGAGCCTGTGCGACTTGAGCTCTTCCAGCAAATACTACTACGTCCACAGCTACAAATTCCCCTACGTGGCCGGGGAGCTTGAGGGCCAGGGTTGGACTGTCGCCACGGGCGAGTACGGCGGCGAGACGTTTGTCGGTGCTGTAGCTCGGGATAATGTGCTGGCAACTCAATTCCACCCGGAGAAGAGTGGAGTCGCCGGACTGAGGCTCCTGCGCTCGTTCCTGACAGGCGAGGGGCTGCGCACACTGGGAGAGGAGGTTCGCGGGCCGGCGCCAACGGGGGGCCTAACGAGGCGTGTCATAGCATGCCTGGATGTGCGCACCAACGACCAGGGCGACTTGGTTGTGACTAAGGGCGACCAATACGACGTCCGTGATAAGGCAACGGACGGCAATGTTCGCAATCTGGGCAAGCCCGTCGAGCTCGCCAAGCGCTACTATGAGCAAGGTGCGGATGAAGTCACCTTCCTCAACATCACCAGCTTCCGCGACTGCCCAATTGCTGATCTTCCTATGTTGGAGATCTTGCGTCAGACATCCGAGACCGTCTTCGTACCCCTGACAGTTGGCGGTGGCATCCGTGACACTGTAGACACGGATGGTACCAAGGTGTCGGCTCTCGAGATTGCCACCATGTACTTCAAGTCCGGCGCGGACAAGGTCTCCATCGGCAGCGATGCTGTGCTGGCCGCAGAGGAATACTACGCCGTAGGGCGCAAGCTTTTTGGCAACACGGCCATCGAGCAGATCAGCCGGGCGTATGGCAACCAGGCTGTCGTCGTCAGCGTCGACCCCAAGCGTGTCTACGTGCCCAAGCTGGACGCGACCCGCCACGCCACCATCCGGACGGCGTTCCCCGGTCCCAAGGGCGAGGAGTACTGCTGGTACGCCTGCACCATCAAGGGCGGCCGCGAGACCCGCGACATGGATGTCATCGAGCTCGCCCAGGCCGTCGAGGCCATGGGCGCCGGCGAGATCCTTCTCAACTGCATCGATCGTGACGGCACTAACTCCGGATTCGATCTCGAGCTCATCTCGCAGGTCAAAGCTGCCATCCGCATACCCGTCATCGCCTCCAGCGGCGCCGGCAACCCGGCCCACTTCGAGGAGGTCTTCGCCAAGACAACAACCGACGCCGCCCTCGGAGCTGGCATGTTCCACAGGGGCGAGTACACGGTGCAGCAGGTCAAAGACTACTTGGCTGAGAAGGGTCTCGAGGTTAGGCAGTTCGAGGACCAGTTATGATTGTGACCAAATGAATCAATTGGCCCTCAGGGGAAGTGGCATAAACCATATCTATGGAAAAAAAAAAATACTCAAAGGCACGAACGTAGACATTTCTATAATCTTTTCCAAAGAGAATTTTAAAAGGCATTTAGTATTTGAACAGGATCGGGGGAAAAGAAGGTTTTCCAAGAGGCGGCCGACACTTTTGGAGGCTCACATAGCATGATAGAGGCGTTGATCATAGGAGAAAATTTATGTGTATTTCATAAAATTTAGAGCTTGATTTGTTTACCAACTGCCCAAAACAGACTAAAAATATCCTCCAAGTGCTTGCCAAACAAGAATGTAATGTTCACGGCGCTTTGTCCTCGGAACAAATCAAGGAAGCAGATCCGTAATCGAGATAAACCGGTGCTATGCTGTATGTGCTATGTTGCCGCAGAACGAACTGTAGGTTTGACCATTGACACATTCCGTGAACTGTGTGCAATGATGTAAAAGTATCCCAGCCGAAGTGATGAGCAACACGAAAGCAGTACTTCGCAAAAGAAACCATTGGCTCATGCAACTCCAAGTTAGACAATGCAATCCACGGCGCCGTAACCCCAGGAAACTCGCCATGCGAACTGGTTGCAATAGAAGAGAAAGATAGAAATGAGATCATGCGCAAAAAAACGGAGAACTAAGAGGAAGTCATGGAAACATGAAAAGAGCAACCCCAAAACTCCAGAGAACAAAGCTGGAAAGAGAACTCTCATCACTTTTCAGACTTCCATGGCCATAAACAGCCACTTGTCGCTGATCACATCGTACCCCTTTGCCCACTGGTCCAGCGTGGTGAGCTTGAAGCCAACCCATTGGAAACTTCGAATCAAGTCTCTGGCATCATCTTCTGGCATCGACCTGTCAAGGCAGATGACCACTTGAGAGCAATCGAGAGGACTCTCGGCGAGCTCAAGCAAAGCCATTACACTGGTGAGATGTCAGCATGGCGAATCCGATATACGGCACAGCATCGTGCAGTGTTCCAAAAAAAAAAAAAAAAAAAGGGGGGGGGGGGGAAACCAAATTTCGAGAGGTTACTTACGCTGGCTTCAACTCTCGCCCAAGAAGTCCCGCGTCGAGGAAAGCAAAGAGTGTCTTCTCACTACTGTCCTCGGCGACGAAAGCTCGGAAGCTTGCACCGCCTACGTAATCCCAGAACTCCATCCATCCAATGGCAGCGATGTCACTGCCGGAGAAAGAAGACGGCGGAGTAGGATACTCAGCAGGTGGTGTAGCGAGTTGTGTGTTGTAGTAAACATCCGTCAGGCCGGAGCCATTACTAGCCGTGGTCCCCTCAACCTGGAACACGGTTTTCATGGTCTCGCAAAAGAATCTCTCACATTCTTCCCTGATTTGAGATGTTGCCCCCCCTCGGCGGCTGCGGCTAGTCGTAGAGGAATTGGTGGCGGAGCTGCGCTTCTTCTTAGGGGCCAGCGCGAGCTCGTTATCCTTGGTGATTGCCGCGAGGGGGGGGCTTGAGGGAGGGGATGGTAGTCCTGAGATAGGAACCTCAGGAATACCACTCGGCCCCTGCAGCCACGGTAGTGCAGTAGTGGTAACCCTTCAGCGACGCCGAAGGGTCGACGACGTAGCAACTGGCGAGGACATTGGCCTGACGAGCCACGGCCTCGCCGTAGTTACTACTATGTAAATTACTACTACTGTTATTCATTGGCGCCATAATACTTGAGGGTCTCCAGGGTTGTTTCTTGAAAGCGAGATGTGTGGGAATTGGGTGCAAGTGTGGCCGAAGACGGTGGGCGTTGAGAGTGGCGAGGCAGGGTGCGCGGCGAATTGATAGGTTTCTTTTGCGGTAGGTGGACGAGAGGGCGGTTATGTGAGTTTGCGTGCGTTCTGCTTCTGTAGAGATTTTATGGCGTTGAGGTGCTGAACCGGACGGAACCAGAGTGGTTTGTACGAACTTGGACGTTGGTGTAGAATAGAGTGTGAAGGTGAGTCGAGTTTACGTGGAACGGTGAAGAGGCGGCCGGGTGGAAACCGGATGGTACAAAGGAGAATTTTTAGCGCCTTTTGGGAAAAAAATGTGTGGGGAGGGGGGCCGGTTCGTTGCTGAAGTGAAATTGACCGTTTGCAAATCCTCTGGCAATGGCCGTTGCCACTTGGTTCATGCAGCCAGTTAGCGGGGCCCTGGAGCTCCCAGTCCGCTAATAGCGATACAGGCCCGAGCTCCGCACATCCCATAACCACATGCGCATTTTCTGCGCTTCCCATTCGCTCTGCTTGACAAACTCGGGTCTGGGATCCCACAACCAAGGTACCCAAGGTAATTCGCACGCATCCCATCCCCTAGATATGTGCTTAAACATGTATTTATTGATGTAACTTTGTCCCTTGGCTGCCAGGTTTAGAGGGAAGTATAATAGATAGGATAGAAATTCTCTCAAAAGCCCTTGAGATGGTTTGCATCTATTGGAAATTCCAAGGCGGTCAACCGGATGTTGCACACATCTCTACGAAGACTGGTGGCATCCCGTATTGATTCGCGGCCATTGTTCGTTGATCGCCAATGTAAGCTGTGGGTTGCTGATCTCAGTGGCATTACTCAGGCATCTGGTTGGCTGTGCTGGCGGATGCCGCATTGATTCGAGGCTCTCCATTCGGACATTGGGGGATATGCATGCAGAGTCGCCAGTAGTTGTGCCCAACCGTGAATACTTGTTGTACAGTCGAAAGATATCCAAGATCATATTTCCTTATTAGGATGCTTGCCTAAGATGGCATGTGCTGATTTATCGCTTATCCACGGCCGATACCCAGCTTATGGCATCAGCGAGATGCTTTGTGGATAATTTGTCACTGGGTATCTGCACGCACGATTGAGTACTGGATATTAAATCCATCCGCTACCTTATCGAGATAATACCAAAAGCAGCGAGTAATAAGCGGTAGGACTTGTCCAGCCGATAGAACGATAACTTTGCGTTAGAAGTGGGGGATCAGTAGCTCCCCACAAGTGTCCACTTTATGAGCTATCTGCTATGTACGTACATAGAATAGAGTACTTGGTATCCAACATTAGAAAGTATGGGGCGACTAGCGGATGGGAGATGTTTCAAGAGCCATAGAGGAGCGGTCCAAGAAAAGGGGGAGGGGGGAAGGGGGGAAGGGTCACTCGAAGGAAGGGAAAGTCCCTGAAGTAAAGAAAAAAAAAATGTCTAGTTGCCTGTGCTTGCATGGGAGGTGCTCATAAGCACAATGTTTTTTGGGCAGCGGTATTACTTCTCAAGATTCCCGAATGAGAGCAGCTTCAATAGGCCACGATAACATCAAACATAATACATTGGGATACCATTTTCAGCTTGATATGCCTGAAATGCCGCCCATCGCCTTTTCGATTTCCGCTGCGCTATGACGTAAGCCACGGAAGCCCAGTATATCTCTCTGCTGTCTCAAGCGCTTTAAGTGCCGGTTCAAAGCCAACCCAGACTGAGATTCGGGGTTTGCTAATAACACCTCAAACGATGTAATCGTACGACTATACAATTGTCAAACCACATGTAGCGTTGGATGATGGACATCCTGTCACAGTTTGTACTCGACGCGCACATATCCTATAGGTTACGTACCGGGTTTCCAACGTGGCTAGTTTGTTGTTCTGTACGTACTTAGTATGCAACAAACTTAATACACCGCATTGAAACCAATGCCCACATCAGTCACTGTTTCCGACTTCGTGTGGAGGCTAAAGCGATTCTGGAGTGCTCAGGTGCTTAAAAGCCCCGCCCAAGGACACAAGGATTCTCCATCCCGCGTGAGCCGAGCTTGGTTTATTATCGATAAAAGCTCAGTCAGTGGGGCGGGGCCTGATTCGGGGTTGGGCGAAACAAGATCGCGGAGCCTGATGACAGGATGATGTAGTGACCACGGGAACAGTCATGCTACCGCCTTTTTTTCTTCCTTCCCTTAGGATATTAGGACATCAGTCATCCGCCATAAAACCCCAGAACCGTCTCCCGACTGATCCGGGAGTTTTCCCACGGACTATGTGATTTGAGAACCTTTATTGACGTCGTGCTACCGGCGATCACTGCGCTTCTCGCAATTTAACTTCCACATCTGCTGCCTCTATCGTCGCCTTGCAAAACGTGATGCGGGGCTCCGAATGCTATTGCTGCCGCACGACCTGATGATGTCCGATGAAAGCGTTTTTGATTATATTTTTTTGAGATCGTGCTGGAGCCGGTGACTTTGGCAAAGATATTTCTGGAAACACTTGCTACTCTTTGATGCTGGCTCAGTCTACCTATTTGCGTTTTCTTGTAACTTCCGTTTAACCAACTCCAGCTGCACCATGATTAGCGACACTACCTCCGCCACCGGCCCCGCCCCGAAGTTCCCCATCTACCTTCTCCCCAGCTTCAACATTCCCTTCCGCAGACGAAGACAGAGCTCGCTTTCCACCGCAAGCTATGCCAGCCCACCTAGTGAAAGCCATGTGCCTTCGCTAAGCACCTCGCCGTCTGACTCTTCGGTGTCGAGTCCCTTTGCAAGCCCACCGCCGTCATCTTATTTTCCATCCCGCTTCTCCCTTGGCCGTAAATCTGCAGACCTGGCGGAGGAAGAGGAGGACGTACCCAGACTCTCGCGTGCGCACCCAGACACAATACGATGCTCCACCTGCTCGACAGATTTGGCGTTTACGTCCCAAATCGTGAGTAAAGGTTTTACAGGACGTTATGGGAGGGCGTATCTAGTAGCACCACCAGAGCACACTGCCTCGGGGAAGAACTCAGGCGACCTAATCAACATCCGCGTGGGAAAGTCCGAGACGCGGCTTCTTGTGACGGGGTCGCACGTTGTTGCCGACATCACCTGCTCCATTTGTTACTCCAAAGTGGGCTGGAAGTACGTCGACGCGAAGGAGGAGTCGCAGAAGTACAAGGTGGGAAAGTTCATCCTAGAAACGCAGCGAGTCGTCGACCACCGCAGCTGGGAGCACGTTCCCGCATCAGAGCTATCTGAGCTCCCAAAGCAGATGAATGCGACGGGGGCGGCCCTGGAGCTCCAAGAACCGATCGTATTCGATTCAGATGATGAGGATGAATGCGAGGACATATTTTCCGGGACGTGGGATCCTGTGATCGTGGCTAAGCGGCGGAGCCGCAAAGTCGCTAGACGCCGAGAAACTGAATGAGTGATGAGCGAGGCGATATGCCATTCATACCACAACGATCACTCAATACACCTTTTCCCGGTTACAATGCCGCAGGCAAGGGTGTTTTTCTTCTATGCATAAACCATAGCTGTATCTAGCGATACCCCCCCACCTTGAAGAGCAGTAGTATACCCTGGCGTCTATCGGCACGGACAGCACGTTTGATTATGACGAATGGAGGATTCGGAACAAGGTTGGCAAGGCGTTTTTGATTTTCGAGTTCCAAATGATAGATTTACAACTGATACCCTCCTTGGACGCAATAGTCACGTAATACAATCAAGTTTCTATGTCTAATTCTATTCTTATCATTTATAGTTCAGGTTCATTGCTCAGAGGTTTAGGTGGCGGCTGTGCGGATATTTCCAGTGTGACCTGGTAAAATACGCAATGAGTAAGCTAGTCATGAATATGAGCCATAAATGATAGATCATGCAAAGCGACTTACCGGACCGTCATTCACGAGTGCAACTTCCATCATGGCTTGGAAGACTCCATTTTTTACCCTCTCCGAGCTGTATCCTTTCTGCACCTTTTGGACAAAGTACTCATAGAGAACTTTAGCCTCATCTCCTGACATGGCTCCGTGAAAATCTGGCTTGTTCCCCTTCTTGGTTGAAGCTAAGAGAGTGAATTGCGACACTACGAGCCCGACGTTAGGTCACTCTCTAAGGCTTGCAGAAGGGCAACACCAATATGTGAGGGTCCTGACTTACCGCAAAGAACGTCACCGCTAATGTCTTGGACATTGTGTTTCCACTATACAAAACAGAGCAGTCAGCTCTCTAAATTACGGGCACAGCGTAAACGGGGAAACAGTTTCAGCCCATAATAGTTGGTTGTATTGTGCGTACTCTACCACCATTTTCATCATCCCAAAGCCTCAGCTTGAGGACCTTGGCGGCCAGGGAGTCCGCCTCCTTTTCTGTGTCGCCCGGGGCCACAGCGGCGAACACGAGAATGCCCTTGCCAATCGAGGACACAGTCTCTTTTTCCACCGTAACGGAAGCAGACAGCACACGCTGCAAGATGGCTGTGAAGCGTGTAGGGGGCACAGTTAAACCAATGTACTCTACATGAGCGAGGTTGGGTTTTTGACTCGAGGCCAATACCTACATACCTTTCATATTGAGCGGTAGCCAGTGACCTCAAGGCAATAATATCCGCTCCGTGTGCTGAATTGAGATCATCACTCGATCCACGCAATCCCACAGTATCGCGGTAGAATTGGGTTGCAAAGTGGTCATGTGATGTCGATCCCGGGAACTATGCCCAGTCAGGCTTTCGGACACTGCAGTTTCGTGGCACAGCTTCCGACCGTACTTTGCCTGCGGCTTCGAGGTGCCCAAAAATAAGGTTTTTTTTCAGGCTGGTGCGATGTACCTGGGGCGCAACTCTAGTTAACAGGATAGCACATATTCCAGCACAAAATACCCTTATTGCAGCTGAAAGTAAGAAATTATTGTGAACATAAAGAAACTGGTAGCTCATCAACATAAATTTAGCAACAAGGGAATAGAAGCAACAGCGTGCTTGTGAGGAAAACGGTAGCATGCCGCCTGGGCTCGCTATCTCCCTTGCGGCCCTTGTTACCTATGTTGCCCTGCAAACCCCAGCTGCAGCTCCTAGTACTTCGTAATTCACCAGCCAGCCTCAGCCAGGCGGCTCCCTAGGTACCCTAGCGCAGCTGTCCACTCTACACGTCAACCAACCTGTGCGGAAGAGGCTTCGGCTTTTCTGCTTCTTTCGACAAACCCAGTCTCAGCCTTCTGCAATTGGTGCATGCGCAAACGCCCATCAATCCGCAGACTCAACATCGATTATCAGGAAAACAGTGTTTTTAAGCATTCTTCCTGGTCGTACACAACTAATATTCCATCGGCCATTTCTTTCCGTCTTTCGGAGGAGGCTGCAAACACTGTCCGTTCGCCAGAGAGCAACCGAAAGAGAGCCAGCCGCGCAGCCTTTCAAGAGCATTAGATTTCACGTCCTTCGCAGGCCACCTCAACCAGATCTCGTCCATCTGGTCAGCCTCAGCTTGCCCACGCCAACCTGCTGCCCGACCATCGTGCGCATCGGATTCCGACGTAGTCCTCCTGGCCACGAAATCGTCTCGACTCTGCACTTCCCGCTGGCCGTCGTCATAGTCGCATATCAAAATGGCGGCACGGAAATTACAACAAGAAGTAGATAAATGCTTCAAGAAGGTGGCCGAGGGCATCGCTGAATTCGACGCGATATATGAAAAGATCGAGCAGTCAAATAACCCAGCTCAGAAGGAGAAGTTAGAGGACAACCTCAAACGCGAGATCAAGAAACTCCAACGTCTACGTGATCAGATCAAAACATGGGCTGCCAGCAATGATATCAAGGACAAGGCTCCATTACTGGAGCAGAGGAAGCTTATTGAAACGGTTGGTGATGACTGAAAAAAAAATAATGACGATTAGGAAGCTTTCCTGGATGACTGACTTGGCTTGTCTGTAGCAAATGGAGCGATTCAAGGCGGTAGAAAAGGCGATGAAGACGAAAGCTTATTCTAAGGAAGGCTTATCAGCGGCAGCGAAGCTCGACCCCAAAGAGCAGGCCAAGTTGGACGCGGGCGAGTTCTTATCCGGTATGGTCGAAGAGCTGGAACAGCAAATCGAGTCTCTGGAAGCCAAGATCGAGGGTATACAAAATACCATGAAGAAGGGCAAAAAGGAGACAGCCAAGGCCGAGCAAATAGCAACTATGGAACAACATATCGAACGGCACAAATGGCATCAAGGTAAACTCGAGCTTATCCGGAGATCTTTGGAGAATGGTGGCCTCGAAACGGAGCAGGTTATGGATCTCGAAGAGAGTATCCGATACTACGTTACCGACAACCAGAACGATGATTTTATGGAGGACGAGGAACTCTACGACGATCTGCACCTTCAAGAAGAGGAGGACGCATACGGAATGAGCCTCGAAAACGACCGTGTGTCGTCGCAAGATACACAGTCGGTGCAGGAGGAAGTCGCGGAGGTTGAACCGCGGCCAAGTAGTATACCAGGGAAAGCTCGGGCGGCTGTCGAAGCTACTGCTGCAGCTGTTCGCCGTCCCTCTGCCCAGCTCAAATCTCCGTTACCAACACTGGCCACGCTACATAATCCCTTGAACAATACGCCAAATGGAAGTGCTGCGGCTGCAAGTAATATGAAGCCGGCATCGGTGCCAGCACGACCAGCTGAGGGTCTCAAGTACGCCTCTGCTGCGGCCGCAGCTGCTGCTAGCGATAGGATCAACTTAGGAATCGCTCCGTTACCACCGCCCCCCGGTTCCCAACCGGTCTCCACCTCTGCAGGCATTGCACCGCTGCCCCCAGCGTCATCGATCAAGACAAGCGCGACGAATTCCCCCAGCATCGCATCGATACAGCCGGTACCCTCAGAACCAAAAACTGCAAATGTATCCACCGCATCAAGCGTTGTAGAGTCAAAGGCTACAGACTCTAGCACAACGACGCCGGCACAGTTGAGTAAGAAAGGAGAGAAGGCGGCCGCGAAAGCAGCAGCCAAGGCGGCGGCAGCGGCTTCAGGTTCGGCAGAGGCTTCTGAGTCTTCGAAAGGTAAAACATCCCAGGCATTGCAGCGCAGTATCAATGTTATGTCCACGACTAACAGCAGTGTGTACAGGGTCGCAAACCAATGGCGTACCCAATGGAACGAAGGCTGCGTCAGCCCAGGAGGAAACCGAAGAGGAATGCATATACCATCTTCCTTCTTCACTGCAAGATTTGGTAGACTCGTTTGAGATTACCAAGAAGCGGTCACTACCAGTGAACACGCCTACGCATCTTAGAATGATGCAGGCATCACAGGCGAATACGCCAGACGTGGGCGATGCCGAGGCCCCTAGGAAATACCGACCGGACCAGAGATATCACTCTATTTCCCAATATCCTCAAGAACCTCTGGCGATATTCGACGACCCGCGTCTGTATTCCCGTATTGATCCGGATACACTGTTTTATGTCTTCTACTACAAGCAGGGGACCTACCAGCAGTACCTGGCGGCTAAGGCACTAAAGGACCAAAGCTGGAGATTTCACAAGCAATACCAAACGTGGTTTCAGCGACACGAAGAACCTAAGTCCATCACGGAGGAGTTCGAACAAGGAACCTACCGGTTTTTCGACTATGAATCTACCTGGTATGTATCGCCGCTTTTGCCAACTATCTGCAGCCAAGCTAACCGACTCGTACAGGATGAATCGTAGAAAGGCAGACTTCAAGTTCGCATACCGGTTCCTTGAGGATGAGGTATAAGAAATCCGTTGGTGTCAAGGGTTTTCTTCGCCTTCTCTGTGTGTACTTCTCTAGGCTTTGTGTCTTTGTTCGCAGTCTATGTTCGCTATGCTGGAGGTCAGCACGGCTACAGGCTGGGTTTGTTTTGATCACCAGACAATCTTTTGGAGTAATAGTGTCTAGGCTGTGTGTATTTTTCCGGGTGCCCATATATCACTAGGGCACCAGAGCAGTAACATTGATGACCGAGCTGGTTGGGTCGGTCTTTTTGGTTGGTCGGGCGAGATCACGGCGTATCCAGGCTTGGGATTCCCACCGCTCAGCCTAGGCTGTTCTATAGCTACACGTCAATACTACTCCGTATGATGGATGACCTATGGGTCATCTTTGTATTCTGCCTCATTCCTCTTGCCCTCTGCCTTCTACCCATCAGTTGAGAAATTGTTTCACCGATCTCGCCAGCAACTGCCAGTGTGCCTGTTAAATATAGGAGGGTTAACAATATTGAAAATGCAGTCTGGGAAATTAGCACCAGTATAACAACTGAACGAAGTACCCAGGAGGCTTGAAAAATGCATATCTCTAAAGGCGAGGAAGATGCAAAACAATAAGCGCACAGGCTACGGATAAACAGCCTGCCCAGTCATACGATGAACCAGAAGTGAAGAACATTATCATTACATTCCATCGTTACGATGCCATCTATTTACCATTCAGATTCGTAAAACATTATTAAGCCAGAAGGGTATAATGCAATAAGCCATGATACCGTACTTTTCACCCCTTTGCCTCAAGGCAACCTCAATACTAAAATCTGCCCATTCAATAGAAATTATCCACAAACCTGGGTGAGAAATGCAGAAAACTGGTCCTGGTCCACTGACTGAAGGCTACTTTTTCCTTGATCTTATTCGCAGAGAAAAAAAAAATCTCATTTGTCTTTCACAAACCCTTGTAGCCAGCTCGTTTATATTCGAAAGCTGGTCTAATGCAGCCCTGATTTCTCGGGAGGCATCGTGCTGGGGGCGTTCTCGGCAGTAATGCCGCTATAGGCTGGCCGCTCCACTGGCCCAGTGAGTTCCTGGGCCATGGCCTCGTCATAGCTGGGAGGGGCGTCGTCGTAAGCCGGGGTATTGTCCGGGCCGAGCTGCGGCGGGTAGAGAGGATCGTGAACCTGTGGCGGCGCCGAAGATGCAGGCGCGGCGTTGGCTGCGCTGGTGCTGGCGCTGGTGGATGTCCTCCGGGGAGGTAAGGGGGGCCCTTGCTGTTGCGGCTGCTGTTGTTGTTGCTGTTGATGGGGCCTGGTAGAGGCTGCTTTCACAAGCTGCGTGGGCGGGTGGATGCCCGAGAACACATCTACTTTCGACAGCTTTAGTGGTAGGCAGATGATCTGAGGGTATGGAGCGGAGGCTTTGCCGCTCTTGTTAGGGAGGCCCCAGCTGAGGCACAGGCGGACTTGGAGCTCGTAACGGCGCGACAGATTGCAGGCCGTAAACGATGGTGCGATGGTGTTGGGAAGTGGCTGGCGTGCCCATAAGCTGTCGGGCAGCACGGTTTCGACGTCAACTTCGTCTTTGGGGTCTCCGACTGGAATCGACAGGTTGGTGGCAGAGCAGACCATCCATCGTGTTACTTCCGTCTGCTGAATGTCATACACCCGAAAGCTGGTGAATCCCACAAGGGCAATTTCCACCGACACCAAATACACCTGCTCTTGAGATGGCGCGAGCTTCTTGGCGATCAGGCGGAGCGGGATGGGCTGGTTACACGTGAGGATACTCGGAAAGGGCAGACGTGCCGAAATTTCTATTGCTGGAGGTGCTGCTGGCCCATTATCTGCCTGAGAGGGTTTATTGCCAAAGAAAGACTTCTTTTGCGGTCCGGGTGTTCGCGGTTTGAAGGTGAATGGCCTCCGAGCGTACGCCTCTTGGCTGGTGGCCGGCGGGCGGGGTGGTTCGATAGGCAGGAACTTGAACCCGATGCTATACCGCCAGTTCTCCTTGAATAATCCTGGCCGCTGTATCGTGACTTTGACATAATATCGTATCTCTGCTTTCCGCGGAAGCCCGGTGAGAGAGGGCGGCAAGGTTGCCTTCACGTGCTGGAGCATCAACTGCCTGCTGCCGTCCATGGTGCGGAACCCCCCGAAGAGCCCTCCCGAGCTACCGGGCCCAAAGCCGCCTACTCCGTTCAAAGCTGCCATGGCTTTAGGGTTGCCGCAAATGTTGTTCAGCGGAATCTTGAACCGGAAGCGAAACTCATGCTGACCTGGAGGCAGGACGCCGGGCATCGCTCCAACGGCCATAGAGGCAGCGGCCCTTGGGTCCGGGTAGACCTGCTCCACTAGGTAGAGCAGTTTGTGGGTTTCCGCAACTACGTTCGACTGGTCTTCATCATTGAGGCTCATGGCGGTTTTGCAATCGCCTTCGAGCTTGACGATAATGTTGCCTACAGTCTCTGGCCTGTTGAGACCCAGAATCACCCGACCCTGGATGAAGTCCAAGTTCGTGAAGAACTCGGGCGGGTTGTCGAGACTGATACGTACAGACATGCTGGTTGCTGAAGACACGCGAAGCAACCCTTGAAAATAGAAGTGTGAAATCGGACGGCTCCAGGCACACCTCAGAGAGGCGACGTTGGGTTGGGCACCTACGGTGCTAGTCAAGGGCTGGCGTCAACTGCGTGCTTCAGAGTTCGGGCTCACACTGGCCAGAGGGTTGGTTTCTTCTTGTCTGGAACGGAGCAATACAGGTATTCTGTGACTCTAGAGCACCCGTGAGCACAATCTCATGATCGGTGGGGCTGGTCGTCAAACAACAGCCAGGGCGTTGCGTGATCTAGTCTGAAAGGAAAGGAACGGCGGCAATCTCGCCGGATCTTGTGATTTTACATAGTCTGCTAAGCCCCCGGAACCGCGTGTTTTCGCCGTCACTACCGGCGCCGCTCTGGATTGGCGGCAAGCCGCTGCAAACGATGTCATTGAACGTTATCGCTTATCGCCTGGTGGGGTGGTTTTGCCTTTGACAGCTAATCCTGTTTTAAGCATATCTGGCTATTTACATCCCAGGCATCCAAATATCGTTAAAGCCAGCATTAACGAGCTGCGCCGTGAGCTGCGCCGTGCCATCCTTCGAAAATGCCTATGTTTCGGTCGTTGGGCAAACAGCTTATTATGTTGCAGCTTCTCCTTGAATAAAGTCTCTTCTCTTGTTTCTCTCGCAGTAAGTAAAGCGGACAACTCATACGAGAGGAAGTGTATACACGGGTACAATGCGGTCGACGTGGTCTATACTGGCCGTTATGGGCCTCGTAGCTCCATCAGTGGGCTTCTACCAGAAATACAACTATACGGGCTGCTATTCGTCCCTAGGCGCCAACTTCATCGACCAAGGACAATTCAAATTCCAATCGCCTGGACACTGCCGACAGGTCTGCAACGCGGGCAACCATTCAGTATACGGGCTCACAAATGGCTGGAATTGCTTTTGTGGCGATGAGCTTCCGTCGCTGCAGAGTCAAGTCGATGAGAATCTTTGTGACAGACGATGTCCCGGATATTACTTTCTGATGTGTAAGTCGTGACACGCTGGCAACAGTTCGGACATATACTTGAATCTAACACAATAGCCAGGTGGTTCTGCCGAAACCTTCTCCGTCTGGGCCAACCTAACTGTGCTGGAAGGGCCGTTGGCCGTTTCCTCACCAAATTCGGACGTTAAAGACGGCATGGGTGAATTACGTTGAGGCGACTGTATCATATGGGAACAAAAACTCAGATTGATTGTTGAAGTCGGATGGATGCAAACTTACGGGAGTCGCTTCACGGGCAAACCTATCTTGAAAGCATCCCCAATGTCACAACAACACCTAATAGTAGGACTTACAATAGGAGGCATCTTGCGGTCGTTCAATCGCAACAAGCGAGATTAGTACACAAGCTGTGCCGCAAGGGGCGGTGCTCTTTTGGAGTGAGAACCCCCCAGTCAAGTCGCATGGGAAAAGGTACCATTGTATCCGATTATGTAACTAAGACATATCTCTCCTGTAGGGAGGCAAATCCAAAGCTCTGACAACTCGCGAAGCCTTGGGAATGGGACATTTGAGTGATCCGTCTTTTGTTGATTGCAAGGTCGATTAAAATCCTAGGCCAGCCTGCTAACCTTTTTTTTTCCTTCCTTGTGAAATTGTAGGAGTAAGGCCAGTTGACATCGTGGTATTTTTCGCTGAGTTGCATTGGGCATTGAAGCTGCACCGCGTCTTGACCATCACTGCTACCAAAAGATCTGGAGACAACGCGCCGTGGTTGTCAGACAATTTCAATCGGAGGAACACCGCCTCAACGAGTGAATTCGGGTTTTCCAAATCACTTCGGAATTGTGTGCATTATGGACAACTTATAAAGCTCTATTACATTCCTTCTTCAAAACGTACAGACCCCATCATGCACTTCCGGCGGCTTCTCGCAGCTGTCCGGTCAAGACCCAGCACCGTTTCACAGGTCCAGTATAGTCTCTCGCCCCTATTCCGGAAATCACGAATATTTCGGAACAGCCACAGCCAGGGCACAACCCGCGACGAGGCCCCAACCAGCCGGAAGAGGTCTGATCCGCTGCGCATCCTTTTCTGCGGCTCTGATGAGTTCAGCTCCGCGAGCCTCCTGGCTCTGTACGCCGAGCATGAGAAGAACCCGGGCTTGATAGAATCTATCGACGTGGTGATACGACCGGGGAAGCCCACAGGTCGCGGCTATAAGAAGATCCTGCACCGTACGTCACATACAGGTGCCGTGGAGAGATGATCCGTAAATCATGTTATAGTTATATGACTAACAGGCGATTTCAGCCCCCATAAGGGATGTAGCTATCAAATTGGGTCTTCCTATCCATGAACGGGACACATTTACGGGGTGGAATGTAAGTCCAAGAAAGAATTGAATATATATATACCATGCAATACCTTGACTACTAACAGCCTCCGCCTCATGAAGATGCCACCTTCCACAAATCTCATCATAGCCGTATCCTTCGGCCTCTTTGTCCCCCCACGGCTACTGCGCACAGCCAAGTACGGGGGCCTGAACCTGCACCCTTCTCTGCTGCCCGACTTCCGGGGCCCCGCGCCGCTGCACCACATCTTGCTTGCGGGAGATGACGCGACACCAGGCATCACGCTGCAGACTCTCGATGAGCGGGCGTTCGACCGCGGTGTCATCTTGGCGCAGACAGGGTCCTTCTCGTCCTCATCCTCATCCTCATCACTGCTACGTTCTTCGGACCCTGAAACAACCGCCGCCGCCACCACCACCACCACCACCACAACAGTCACTTCGCCGCCGGAGGAGGATATCCTCCTGCCCCCAACCTGTACCGTTCCCCAGCTCCAAGCCATCGTAAGCCCCATTGCCGCGCGCCTGCTCGTCCAGGGCCTCCGGGACGGTGTACACGTTCCGCCGCTCCGCGCCGTGGTCGCCGCTGCCGCCCCGGGCGCCTCGCTCAGGCACGCACCCAAGATCACGCCACGCATGCGGCAGCTCTTCCCAGCCGTGGCGCCGCCGGACCAGGATCAGCAGCCGTGGTCGGCGGCAGAGACGGAGCGCAGGCAGCGCGTCATCGGACCCCTGTGGTTCCAGGCTGCGGACAAGACGGGGGCCTCGCTGAAGCGGGTCATCGTGGACGAGGGCGCCGTCTCCGTCGTGGAAGGCTACACGGGCCTCTGGGCACCCGAGGGCTACCAAGTGAGCGAAGCAGAGCGCCTCCGCTGGGGAGATGCGCCGCCGGTCCGCAATGCGGCGGCGGCGGCCTATGGGATCAGCGCCGAGGGCGGCGGCAATAAGCAGCAGCAGCAGCAGCACAGTAGGGACCCAAAGCAGCCCGTCATGCGCTTCTACTGCTTCACCTTGCACGGAACCACCAGCACAGGTTCAGCGCCGCCCCACGTCACCGACACACCGTACCAGCTGCCCGTCGTCTACTGGTTCTCGGACCGGGACAATTGCATGTACATTGCCGAGAAGCTCGACTGGGTGGAGGAGACCGCGGAGGACTCGGCTTCATCCTCCCCCGTCAAACGAGTGCGCGTCCTGCGTGCCCTCAAGATAGACCGGCTCAAGGTCGAGGGTAAGAAATCCATGTCTGCGAGATTAGCCTTTGGCCAGCTGGCCTACGAACCGATCCAATTTGATGATCTTAAAAATGAAACTGCAGCTGCTGGGAAGTGTAGTTCTCTAGATCCCCATACTTACGTGGATATACTAGAGTTCAAGTGCCGCTCCTCATGAAAGAATCATAATGTCTCTGTATTTTAAACTGGTTCATTTATTTATTTTAATCTATATATATAAATGGACGCACCCTCCCCTACAATATTCAAGAGAGATAAAGTCAGACTTCGGAACGAGTTGATACAACCTCCAAAAGATTTGTGTATACCAAGATTAGCATTATTCACAATTGAGAGCCTCACACCCATTTGTTTGCATAGATTGCTATTTTGTCACTTAGGTCAATTGGTCTCATTCATATCGGATCCATTGCCGGATTTGCTAATATTACAGTAATGAGGTGACACCCCCTTGGGTCACCTTGATGGATGAATAAGTTATCTCACCATCCATCGTATGTTAGCGACAAAAGATACTTTGTCGTATCTCATAAATATGCCATCAAGAGCTGTCTCCATAGGCACAAGCGCCATATCCATGAGTCAGCCATCTAGCACCATATTTCATGTATATGATCCTTATTTTTAAGGATATTGGGGCAAAGGGGGATTTGCAGGTCTCTTCTTGAGACTTGGTTTACAAGTTCTTGCTCTTATCGTCTACCGAGCTGCCAGAGCTGGAAGAAGTCTCTGTCTTGACCAGAGCGTCATCATCCTCAGGCTCAGGGCCATGGACACTTTCCTCGAAGACGGGCTCAGGTTCGTTGAACTCAAACTTGGTCTTAAAGTCATGAAGATGGTTAGAATATCCGCTGCTGTTGGAACGGCGTCGAGCATTGGTGAACTTGAACTGCTCATCGACAACTTCCTCGCCAGGGTTTCCCCTTGAAGGTGATCTGTTAGCTACTAAGCTCATTCAAATATGATAAGGCTTATGGGAAGAAATCGGTAGCTTTTGGTAAATGCGAGCTGGAGAATGAGAGACAGAAGGCTTACCAGTTGCCTTTCCCACCGCCGTTCTTCTTTGTCTTCTTCGGATCGACACCGGCAAATCCGTTCTGAGCAAAGAATTTGGGGAGGTTATCATGGGGAACAGCAGTACCGTCAGCAATGCCAGCGTGGTCCTTGTCGTTGAACTTGTGCGAACGAGTCACTATAGCAGGAACTTCGTGTTAGCCATTGACAAGCACTAGTAGAAATAACCCCACATTTAAGCACGATGACGACAGCTAACCCGCCAGTAGTATAAGATGGGGTAGGTTTCGACGGTCGCGAGAAATGGTATCAAAGCAGATGGTATAACAGCAGAGGATTACCGTATACAGCATTGAGATAAATGCTGGTGGTGGTGGTGGTGGTGGATGACAATGGGGAGGAAGAGGAAAGAGGTCACGCGCTGATCATGCGGGGGTAAGATTGGAATGGTCGTGGGTTTGGAGAATGCTAGTGCTGCGTATAAGACAGCTAAGGGAAATAAGATATGTGACTTACTGATGGTGGATGGGATTGGTGATATGTGGATGAGGTTGCGGTTGTGTGTTGATGAATCGATGGATGGATGAGTGGGATGGAGGTTGGACAAGGGATTGTTTGGGAGTGGGATGGAGGACGAAAGATATAAATGGATGGGATCGGTCGTTTGGAGCAGTAGAGAGAGGCGTTTGCCTTTTGAGTTGATATTGGGGGAAGCGAAGCTGGGTTGGAGAGAGGAAGAAGGGAGGGGTGTGCGACTTATAAAAGGCGGGGGGTGGGAGGATCGGAGCAGAAGGTGGTGGATGAGTATCGGCAGGATGAGACGCTTTTAACTATGTAGGTGGGTATGAGATAGATAACGAAGACCAGTCAGTGATTACAGGTACAACTGTCACTAGGCTTCTTAGTTGCTGTCTTGTGGTAGGCTGTCCGCTCTAACTTTGCGTATGTGTGGGCGGGCAGAACAAGTCTTATGTATGGCGTATCGAAGCTTTGCTTGGGGTTGGTTGCATCAGCTCTAGCGAGTATGGTGGAATGGCAGACGACATTGGGTGGATGGGGGTATGAGGGCCGGAGCAGCTCCCGCTTTAATAGAGGATTGGAACCGGCACTTTGCGTCCCTGGTAGCTAAGTTAGTTGAATCTGCAGGATGCAGCCGCAACTTGCTAGACTGACTCCATCTTGGGAGAGCTCCCTTCCCATTTCCATGCGATGCCGGGGGGGCGCAGTGGTGCGTTGCGTGTCTGGGCGAGCGGGTGAGTAACTGATGTGCCAGTTCTAGCTACGTAAGTTAGTACATTCCGTCACTGGGACGGGGTCTGTGTATTGCATGATCTTCTCCGGCCGGAATCGTAAGTTGGAGTCACCAGTCGCGTGACCTCAGGTGAGCTCCGTTGAGCGATCCGCGCCAGGAGCTACCACGGCACGCGGGCGGGCTCTTGCAGGCTCTCAATCATTTGAATTTCAGCTAAACCAGCTCCGGCATTGTCCCCAACAAAGAAATACAGTGGACATAATCCAAGGCGAGAGGACAGTTTGCAGCTCAGATTACAGCTGAGTTGCAGCTTTAGAGGTGGCTACATTCTGATCTTCCATCATTTTCACAGCTGATGTAATTAACCACCTACGCCAGGCTGCCTACATACTCAGCTAACTGAGCTGCAGTGCAGCCGGGTACTTCTCTACAGGAGCCACCAGCAATTGGAATCAATTGAGAGACGCATTTGCGTTGTAATGCACACGCACGGCAGGCCCTAGCTCCCTTGCAACCTAGCCACAAGTGCTCGTTGTGCGTGCTCTCTCCTTCCCCCCACCCAAGGAGAAACATGTCAATTGTATCATCCCGAGACAATCAGAAGCGGGATTTGTTAGCTGTGTCTGTCATGAGCCAGCCCATTTGTTTATCCCCCAAAACAAGGTTCTTCACAGCAAGTACCTCTATCTTTGTACGTGAACAATGACCCTGGGGACACTCCAGCTTGAACTGGAATTGAGCATCCCTATCCGCAAAAAGCAATGCAGGTTTATGTCACAAGGGCTCCACTCTCACCCACCCAAGCAGGCCCCCCCAGCTCAGGGCGAACGATGGGCGGGTTAGAGGGATGAATATCATGTACGTATGAGCCACTCCCTCATCTCCCGATCCAGCCGTGCCTTCAGCGTGGCACTTGTCCCAAAACGAGGGCGTGGCAATGCGGGGAAAGAATCCACTTTTTTCTGGTGCTTCACGCGCTACTGCACCTAGGCCGCGCAGCATCCGATAGAAAAGCCCGGAACACTGCGATTGGCCCTGAGACGCCCCGGAATATGCTCCAGGAATTATCGACACAACTGACTCGCATGGGAGGGGTGGAGGGGTGGAGGGGTGTGCTCCAGCAGTTTTAAGTTACTCTGTTGTTGTAGAGCGGCGAGGGGGACGCACTCCGCCAGCATCCGGAGAGCCGGCGCACCTGACTGTGTGCCCTCTTTTGGCAAGGGGCCTTGCATCAATGGCAGCTGGCATGTAGCTACGATTCCCGTGGATGGGGAAGAAATCTGCGTGGCACGCCTAAGGAATGCCTTGCCTGCTTGCTACCTCATACCCCTTGCCTTGTGTTTGGAAATACAAATCGGCCCTCCCTCCCGTGAGCGCGAGCGACGCAAGAGATGAGGTCATCTCTCAGTGGATAGAGGGGGAATAATACAACCCCTGGTCTCAGCGGCGAAGATAAGGGGTCCTCAAGGCACCTGGGTCCAGTGAGGGTCCACCTAGAGACAAGTCCCATCGAATCGCCTGGCCTTTCTTGGTCTCACCTGGTAAGTGGCGATTGCACAGTGTTGACCAGCAGCTGGCCTGTCAATCATCATCCAGTTGAACCAGCCAGCCGGCCAGCCAGCCCCCAAGCTATGTTTATGCAGTTTACCCCTTTGAGTTCTGTAATTCTGTGAGATGCCCGTTCATTTGGGCGGTCAGAGAGTTACGGTGGGCTTTGGGATAATTAATGCACATGCACATGGGATCCGATCGCTCAACCTACCCCAGCCTGAGTCACGTTACCCACATGCTTCGGTGTAATGCAAGCGTACTAGTAATTGCTTCGCTCTCATTCCTTGGCCTCTCCCTGCTTGTCCCCTGCCCAAGTCAGCGAGGAGCCCAAAACTTCCGCTATCGGATCAGATAACCACCCCAAAGCCCGGAAACCGCGAGGCGCCCAGAACCGTGCCTAGGCCTATTGTACGAAATTTTTACCCCCCTCTGCTTTGCATCCCGCGCTTTTTTACTAACGATGCAGATTAGCAAGGAGGGAAAGAAATACCAATCTCCGATCTCTTTTAACTTACCTTTAGGAAGAGCATTTGTAATCAATCTCATTCGCTGACAACTCCACGCGAAAGTCCCTCCATCTCTCTTCTAATTCCTTTGTTGAACTCTTAACAACGACCTGCGAGGCATCTAAGTGTCTAGACTTCATCTCTTAGTTCCATTCCCTCGCCCCTCGCCCCTCCATCTTTGCATCATCGTCAAAAAAAAATATCGTACCCCGCCATAACGCACCGGCGCCTGCCCGCGAACTTGCGCGCAACCCATTCCGCTTCTTAAGATCACGCGAACAATATCGACTCGAGCGCTTCGGGTGCCCACCTATCCTGCAACCATGGCGCCCTCGGTACTCACTATCGACAACACAGATGACTTCGTCTTCCCCATCGCCAAGTCGGTCCCGAAGTCTGGAGCCGCTGCGACCGCGCGCACTCTTCTGCTAGCCCCGCCATCCATCGCCAGCCATGAGGAGAAGCTGCGAGAAGTCCTTGCCTCCCACGACAGATCTGTGACCGATCTGCAGATGCTGGATCGGCTTTCGGCTGGCTTTGTCTCTCTGCCCGAGGCAACGTATGATCTGATCCTCGTCCTCACGGATGCCGATGGCACTCGGTCAGAGTCGACCAATCTGCTCAGTCGAGATGTTCTTGCCAAGATAGTGCCGTCTCTCAAGGTTAACGGCAGACTTCAGGCGCAAGACGGCAGCCTAGGTCAGAACAGTGGAGGCGTGGATGCCAAAGAGGCCATTCTGGCTGGTTTGGTGGGCACTTCAGACGGGTTTACTAAGCTTGAGGAGGAAGAGGTTGCCGTCCCCTTGAAGCTCTCTTTTGGCAAGAAGCGGAGTGCACCCGGTGCAGCCCCGGCACAGCAGAACAACGGTGGTAGCGTAGCGCTGAATGCGGCACCGCCGGCGGCGAAGGTGACTCCTGCCGGTGTCGGATTTGTAGACCTTAGCGATGATCTGGACGACATGGATGATGATGACGAACTTATCGATGAGGATACCTTGTTGACGCAGGACGACCTGAACAGGCCGCTCGAGATTCGTAAGTTGCTCCGCGGCGATACTCTGCATCATAACTCCTCACCCTCACCCTCACCCCAACCCCCTACCATCACCTGTGGCACGATGCTAACTTTGCTACAGCTGCGGAATGCATACCTAAGGTCGGCAAGCGTCGACGCGCCTGCAAAGATTGCACCTGTGGTTTGGCAGAGAAGCTTGCAGCGGAAGATGCTGCCAGAAGGGCGGATGCGGATGCTAAACTACAGTCACTAAAGCTCGAAGCAGAGGACCTGAATGAGATGGACTTCACTGTTCAAGGTAAGGTTGGTTCGTGTGGTAACTGCTCTCTGGGAGATGCTTTCCGGTGTGACGGCTGTCCATACTTGGGCATGCCGGCATTCAAGCCGGGCGAGGAGGTTAGACTCCTCAACAACGAGATTCAGTTGTGATTTGACCAAAAACTATTTTCTTTTATTGGGCATGGTGCACCATTACATACATGGGATTGGAGTGTTTTGGGATGACACTTCGGGGCTGGCTAGGGCTCGCTTACAAAGATACCTCAAGTTAGATAGATGAGATGACGAGCAGGCTTTATGATTAAAATATATACATACTTGCATAAATCATTTTCCTGGTTCCGTGAATCTGGCGCCTGCCTGATTTTTTAGGTGTTGATTTGCGAGGAATACTAGCATTTAAGATGGCCACAATGGCTCATGAACAGTGCCCCTGTGACATGCACCTACTACACTACCTTTGGTCACTCTCTTTCCTCACCAGTTTCCTAAGCCAAACAAGCCTCACACACCAGTTCTTTGTTTGTGGCTTTGCGTTTTCCATGAGCCCTTGCTTGCTTTGCTTTGCTTTGCTTTGCTTTGCTTTGCTTTGCTTTGCTTTGCTTTGCTTTGCTTTGCTTTGCTTTGCTTTGCTTTGCTTTGATTTGCTTGCATATTTCTCCGCCACTGCCTCGACAATGGGGCTTCCTGCCTCCGAGGAAGTTGCTCGAGGCATGTGTGTGTGTGTGTGTGTGTTTGGACTGAAGCTCAGGCTACTTATTCCCTGGCAGCCATATCTCGAGCTCCAAGTCGCTGGTGGCAGCGGCAGCGGTTCCCACCATCGCTCTTAATACCTGCTGGCCATTGCCGTGGTCACAGGTGTCTGAGGCTCCTCCACAGGTGGCGTGGCAGGTAGCTTGATCCCCCCCCCCCCTCTTTCCTAGCCGGCTATGCTTTTGTCTGTTGCCCGGCAGAGAGCGACTCGACCCCGGAGCAGTAGTCTAGGAGAAGAGGGGAGGAGGGTGAGGGGGGCAGTGCGGAGGTTTGGAACAACAGTGTCATCAAACTTCCTCGTTAGATTTCTTTATCCCCCGGCCCTGTATACCTTTCAGTTGATCAAGGAAGCAGAATGACGACTAAGGTTAAGTAATGGACTTTCTCCAGAGCCGAATGACCAAGGCAAAGGTTTCTGGTGCAAGAGACTTTCCTAAACTTTGTGCTGCGGTATCAAAAGGCTGAGAGAGGCATGCTAACTATTGGACCAATCCATTCTCGAGGTAAAACAAAATGTAGTATCAGCTTGAGTGTTATTGCAAAAGTATGCACTGCTAGACTCTGCATGTCTTAAAAAGAAAGAGGGTGAGCACTCAAGTCAGGCCCAGTTAGTTGGCTCTTTGAGGAGAACGTCCGTGAAAGCATTTTGCACGGTAGGACGAACATAATGTTAGCAGGTCCAATCAATTAGAATTCGCTATATTTACACGCTCAGCTACAGGAACAAACATTGCTTTTGTAATCGCGACGAGATGAGGGTCCTTGGACTGAACCCGGGACATGCGTCTAGCTGCTGCTGCTGCTGCTGCCTGACGCTTTAGCCTTTGGCTTTTCATTGGTAACCTCGTCGTCGCTGTCTTCTCCCACACTGTAGTGATCCCGGTTCATATCCGTAGGCGTTTCGACATGCAGGTCATCCAACTCGCTCTCATCAAAGTCGCCAACCTCAACGTCGCGGTTTGACCGTTTGGAGCGGAAATTATCCAGCCCCGTTCCACGTGATCTAGGGGCTAATGTAGCCAGTCCTTCGTAGCCTTGAGTCCTTCTTCGACTTCTCCATACGAAAAAGCCCCAAAGGGCGGCACCGACGGCGACGATAGCTAGGACGAGCTCTCCAGATTTCTGGTAAGCAGCCCATTTCGCTGCCTCCAACTCCTTGTCCTTGGCAGCCTGGTCGGATGCTGTATTGTTGGTAGCACCGCCCACAGTCGTGGCAGGAAGCTTCTCGCCATCCAGGAGACTTGTGGAAGGGACACCTCCAACGCTGCTGATATCGACACCCAAGAATCGATCGAGCATGTCGCGACTTTGGCGGGGTAGATCGAAGGGGACCATGTGGGAGGAGTTGTAGAACAAGACATAAGTCAAGTTGCGGGCTTCTTGCCAGAAGCCAGCTGCCTGTCCCTCAAAAGTCCAATCACGACGTGGCGCCCAGTTTCCAGGCGTTGTCTCAAAGCCCTTGGCACCGTTCCACTGCATGTTGCTGATCATTGCTTCAGTCCCGAGATGATTGCAAATCAGATCTTCAGCCCCGGAAAACAGGAGAACATTGATCTCAGACAGAATGTCCGGGAGTAGCTTAACCGCCGGCACTGAGGCCTTGGCTCTGAAAGCGGCCCCAACGGCGCCGTTACACTCTGTCCAGCCAGTGTTCTTGGCCGCATTGATGTGCAGGGCTTGGGTGACTTCGCCCCTGCGGAGGTATGGTGTGACATCCTTCAAATCCGGAGGCCAGTTCATTCCACAGCTGGGATATGAGTCCGTCAGACGAACGTCGTACATATTGACACACTCAGTTTGCCCTTGAGAGTTCTTGGTAGCTGTAAGGCGAAGAATTTCCTGTAAAATGCTCTCGCAAGAAGTGATGTCGACTTTGTCACCATTGGCAGCGACCAGGTCCTTGCTGCAGATGCGCCACTGTGCCTCAAGCTGGCGCGCAATATCGGAGTCCTTCTTCACAATGTCCTTCTCGTAGGCGAACTTCAAATAGGCATCGTATTGCTCATTTGGTGATATCCAGCCATTTCCAATGAGAAGGCCCTTCAGATTCCAGGTGTGCTTTGTTTTCGGATCTTTGTTTCGGTCGAGGATGTACTTGGCGATGTATGGGATATGCTGCCCTGCGTAAGACTCTCCAGCAATGTAGAGCTAAATGGCGAGCATGAGTTAGAGACCTCATTCGGTATCATCAATTTGGGGGTTGTGGCAACCTACATCGTCGTGTTCATACTCGGGGAACAGCGCAAACCACTTCTCCAGGAAGATGATGAACTGGCTAGCCATTTCGTTGAGCTCGTGAACGTAGCTATTGGTATTGGCGTAACTGAAACCCGTGCCAACAGGGTTGTCGACAAACAACAGGTTGGCAAACTCATGCCAGGAGCCATTGTTATACTCCAGGTTGCTGCTATCCTTCAGTCTGTAGGGTCCAATTTCCATCAACGCGCCGTCTTCCGAGCTACATCCGGGCCCTCCGTTCAACCAGATGACGGTCCGCTGTCTGTCGGCAATGTGCTTATTCTCGAAGTGCCAGAAGAAAAGGTTTCCGTTCGCCTCAGGTTTAACCTCGACGTGTCTGTTTTGAGAAAAGTTGTTAGGGTATACCCTTTTATTTTATGTTATGGTCATAGGAAGATAGCAGAGACAGAGTCTCCCCTAGTTCTCAACAGGGCATTGCTTACCCAGCGTGCATCTTTACCAGCGGACCAGCCGGAGCACCTGGTAACGAGTGGACAAAGTAATCAGCAGCCGTCAAGTCGGCATTGGCTGTAGATGCCCACGATGTCAGCATCGCCAGCCCGTAGGCGACGATGCGGACCGGGCTCCAGAGAGGAGCCATGGCGGCGGCGGGCGACTGTCGCTTGTGATTATTCGTGGGATACAGGTGCGGACACGGAAAGGAAAACAAAAGGAGGGGATACTGAGGACCGGCCGAAACAAGTGAATTGATAACGGCGACAGCAGCGATAGGATGGATGATGGAAGGTGGTCAAACAAGAGGGAAGAAATGAAGAATATGAGGAAGCCTGAGAATAGCCTGGCCAGATGCGAAACACTAAAAAGACGATGTTGAAGCCAAGCTAGGACGGAATTCGATAAGGTGAACTGGCCTCTCAAGGGCGGCAGGGGCTGAGGGAGACCCGACTGGGCTCTGCAGTCTCCGCTTGGTGGGTGGGCACAGCCGCTGTGCGCTGATTGGCCGGCTATTCCAGGTTGCAATGAGCCCAAAGGGTTTTGCCGTTAGCGGTTTGCATTACGTTGCCCTGTGGCAGGTGGCCGTGCTACGATCGTCAATCAATCAGCTGTAGCGCCGTGTTTTAGCTGGGACCCAGCGAACCTATTGATAGTTCTCCGTAGTAAATCCCCCCCCATGCAGTACAGTAATACGGTAGGTAGTTAGCAGGGGCCGTGTGCAGTCCCAACTGCATGCCGGTGGCCCAAGGTGGCAAAGCGAGGACCAAAAGCGCTACACTGTTGGTTGTGCCGTGGAGATGCGACCGACGTGCTTGTGATGTGCTCTGCCAGTGCTGAGGTTAATTATCCCGCTATCCCATGGTTGGTGCTTAACGATCTGGAGCGGTCCGGTTGGAATCGCAGAGCCTCAGCCGGAGGGTTGGAGCTGGTTCGCATGGCATCTCCCGTCCCGTCCGATTTACTCTAGCCGTTTCTTGGCCTCCCAAATGGATCCATTTGTTCTCACGATGTTCAAGCTATTGACCTATGTCTAGCTCGTAGCTGCTCCGTCGTGTCGGAACAAATACGTCTGGCGTTGCTTTGCCAGCGTTTCAGATGCAAGAAGTAATGTTCTATTGATCTCAGAGCTTCGCAACCAGATGACGTGACACTTTGCTTTCCCTTTTACATCTCGTGCCACTAACGGACTCAAACGGACGAAAACCTGGGAATAGTAACGAGCCCACCGGACGAGTGTTAAAACCGTCCAAGCTCAATGTTAGAAACATCTCCACTCCAGAGTGAGTAAATGACATTATTGTCAGGTGCCCACTTGAAGATATCTCGAATACCTCGGATAGCTTGTGCAAGGGGCCGGAAGAGGCGCGGCTTTTGAGTTAGAGCTTGCTTTGGGATTGCACAGAAACAAAAGAACAAGAGAAGACTGCATGCATTTTCAATTTACTTCTTGATAGTCAGCGACTGTGAAAGATCTGGACGAATCTGTAAGGGGTAAATCCCTTCCGTGGATGACACATATACTTCAAACTTAGCTGGCATTTTAAAGCTTGGATCCTAATGCACTGGTACAGTCTATAATTTGGCTTGGCCGTAACAGCCGGTCGTCTTTCGATCAAGCTTCGTATTTGTGGTTGCTGTTGATTCGGTATGGATGAACAGATAAGCAACGATGCGAAGCACTGTCTCAGTGACTGGATCATTTGACTGAGTACTGGGATATCAAAAAGCTTAAATCGCATTTATCGATATTACTGCCAACCTAGTTCACTGCTGGTGGGGGATAGCTTCGTATTGCCAGTCGCAGCGGCGGCCAACGGGTTTGATAAAGTTGAGTACAGTCTGCTTGACTCGTGTTCCCTTTTCCCTTTTCAATTTTGCTGACGAGGAGCGTACCTATCAAGGCAAGTCATTGGGGTGTTTGCTCGCTCCGCGACGTAGAGTTGCCTGACCAGTTCGTTTTGTCGCAGTTGTCCAGGAGAGTAATCCACCTTGTTGCAAATACTTGAAAGCAGAAAAGCCTTCCCTCTTCCTGCCTCTCTCTCACGAAGAGCCCCATCACTCACTCACCGTGGCTGATGATCTTATGTACCAGTAAGTGGCTACAGTGACAATCCGACATCTTAGGGTTCAAAACTGGATTTGTGTCGTCTTATTAGTCTAGCGTCTGGATCGTATATCTAGCTCGAGACTCCTACTCCTGATATGATGCTCCGCCCTGGTAGATATCAGCTGAAATGGAGAGAATAACACAACAAGACCTAACTTTTTACCTGTCAACTCCGATGTATCCCCCCTCCCCTCCCAGTTACCATGGCCCTATGGCCCTCCATATCCAACAAGAGAAACAGGGGGTTTAGTCCAACCAAAAAAAAGAAAACCCCCCCAAATGCATTTACGCAATCCCACCGCACTACCAAGGCATAAGTCGTCGTGTCGTTATCCATTATAGTCCTCCGGAGCATCAGTTATAGCATCGATCGCCTTGTCGATAGCGAATGTTCCCTCATCTGGGGGAATCAGTCCAGACCCGTGAAGGTTGTGCACTACGCCCTCTACCCACCGCATAGACACGTTCCACCCCGGGTTGTTGATCATCACCGGCATCGCGCCTATGATTTCCTCCAGCTTCACGCCGCCGGTTGATGATGCGGGGACTGTGGCGACATGGAACTTGCGGAGGTAGTGTGCTCTCGCGTGAGGGACACCAAGGTCAGGAGTCTGGCTCACGCAGTAGGTCCCGTTCTGCTGCTCGAGCCGGAGCGTGGTGTTTGTGTTGCTGTCGTTGGTCACGATATAGAAATCGACCCGTCGTGTGCTCTGGGTGTCGCGCGGGTGTCCCCTGAAGACTAGGATGAATAGCGACTGGGCGTCGTATCCTGGATTCTGGGCTTTGACTGCTTCATCGTCCGATTGGAGCGGCTTGTCCTTCTCGGTGTGTGCAATCCTCGAACTCTCTACCGTGGTTGAGCCAGAACCCATCTGAGCTTGGAGTAATGATAGGGCGTGGGACACTCTTTTTCTCAGCAATAAAGGAGCCAGATCGAGCTGGAGGGGTTGGCCGGCGATCACCTAGCCCGATAACAGTGTCCGCAACCCGTGGCGATCGGCCTCTGGTCTCGGGGCCTATTCCTTTGGTCAATAAAACCTCCCACCTCCTGGAGTACGTGGGTAGATTAGAAGAGGCAGTATCGCGGGAAAGCCAGAGTCAGTAGGTGGAATGCAAGGAGGCCAGCAGATTCTGTTCTCCTCGCTGGGGGTTGGCGGGCAGCTTTGGGAGTATGGGGAACCGGGAAAGGGTGTGCGTGCATGTGTGCGAGTGAATATGTGCGAGGTTGTGTGGTGTGGGCGCATTCAGTTGTCGATCCCATTCAACATATGGACAGCCAACTCGGCCAGCAACCCACGCACGACTTCCCGAAAACCGCAGGAAGATACTTGAATATGATCCATCTCACGCACGCAGAGTGCCCCTAGATAATTCATCCCTCCTTGCATCTGGGTTTGTGTCCAGGCCAGGTGCTGGAAAATAGGTTCTACGGACTGGGCTACAAACGAAACTCCACTGTGGAAATCCTGGGACCACACGCCTCACCCGTCTCACTGTAACATTGCTGGGCGCCGAAATGCACTGAGGAAGCGGCAGAGCACAGCGAAGAACCCTTGACTCTCCGAGGGACTGACTGCCTGTGTGTGGACGGGGACAAGAACAAATTGCCTCTGTCTGCTCTGCATGTAATGCATGCACCACCCATGCCACCTTGGCTTCCGTGGACCGGTCTAGACCCTGGGACAAGAGCGATGCTAAGACGACAAATGGGGCGTACAACCTCTGGGACAGTATGAAAGTGTCCAAAAAAGGCCTACGGCCGTCATACGAATTCGTATTACTCTAGTGGAGGAGACGAACGGAACTGAAGATTGTTGTCTGGGGCAATTCTGACTGATCACTAGGTTCGACCCCGGGAGATGGCCTGGTGGTGATCGATCCTGCTTCATTAGCTCGATGCCCGAGGATCTCCGGCCGAGAACGAAGGACAAAGTCTCTCGCGAACGCTTCTCCTCTGGTCAAGCCAACGGAATGCCAACATGCTTGGAGAGCACGCGGGCCGATGTATTAGGAACTTGGTGATACATTGAAACACCCATACGCGGCGAAGTCGTCGGCATCCAATCACTAATTCCGGCGGCGAGGCTGATGGGTCAGACGGCAGCCCTCGGGAAATGACAGCCCAGTGACCTCCCACAAAGTTGTTCAGTGAGAGTTACTCGAAGTGAGGAAACTGCCGTTCTGCATGGCGGATCGCCATCTCGCTTATTCTTCGATGGCTTTCCAAACGTGGGTCTTTAGTGCAAGCCTGTACGGGACTTTTGCGCGGCTGCCATTCACGTACTACAGTAAACACCCGGCACGCTCTAATAAACTATCCTGGAGTCTCTGCCCCGAGCCATAGTCTACTTGCTACCTGTAGCCTACCTAAATGGACACAAGCCAGGATCCCCTTCGATGCCCATTGGATGACCTGAAACTTTAAAGATCGGAGCTAACAACGGCATCCTGACAACGTCCAGGTATCCTCGTGGCGCCGCGTCTTCGCATGCTGCAACGCGAACGGCACTTAATCCAACCCAACACAAATACTTAGTTACGGCGTTGGATTCATTACTTTTCTCAGCACCCACGAGCTGTGAAGCTTTACGCCCCCTCTCCCCCTCCGAACAACTCGAAAAAGCCCCTTCGGAATGACTTCGTGCTAACTAGCCGGTCCTTGAGGAGACTAATCGTAGCCCTTCCTCTCCGGCTAGTTAAGGGTAAAGACTTCGAGATGCACTTGCCAAAGCTGCGACGCGTAAAAGCAGCTGGATGGATCACACCAACTGGTTTCCCCATGTCGGATAGAGGAGTACCGTGAAAGACAGGTGACCAGGATGGTAACCTCTAGAACGGCCTAGACTGATCTTTGTTCCTCAGATGTCAGACCACCACCTTGCGCGAGTACCAGCTGTCTCCAGTGATCCGCGCAGGTCCTGCTAACCTAACGTCTAACACTGTCCTACCGTAATTTACTTCTTGCGCCAGACACCAGAACGCCACAGTGAAAGGTCCTAGTCGCGGATGTAAGTATCCATACACAGCAGAGACTTCATTCTGCGCTCCTTTTCGTGGTAAGAAACAATGAGCCTGCATTCAGCACGCAGCTTGTGCCGTTGCTAGGGTCAGTTAGTACTACTGTACCGAGCGTTGCTCCTCTGCCCGTCGTCTCAACTGCCACCGTGGGTGGAAGCATCTGTGTATGGTCTCTATCATTGCTGTATCGTTGGTTTTCGGAATAGCGCTCCACTCGGGCACCAATGTCTTTCCACCTCTTGGTGTTGCCATTACTGTGGAGAATCCGGTGGGCTATCCGGTGGAAGCCTTTTTATGTGGTTTCCATCACACCTGGTCGCATTTATTCTCCTGTCGATCCCACTCCCAAGAGGTGTTTTGGAGTATTCGCTAGCTTGTGCAGAGAAGATGCACATCTATCCATTCCTTGCTGTCGGAGATTATTCCTGCGTGGGGTCACCATGTCAGAGCACGACTCCCTTCAATACCGCATGTGGAAGTCTAGCTTGCCATTGTAAATAGAATCTGTGTTTTCCTAGTTGATACCATCCTGTGTATATGTCTCGTAGGCTTCTGCAGGCTTCTATCGCCTTACGGCCTGATCCAGGCATATAATGCCAAGAAGGGAACCAAGCTAGGTAGGTGGTGGTGGCAACCACTGTCCTCAGGTTAGCCACTGCTTTGCTACGCAAGAACATTCCAGACTTATCCCGGCCTTTGCTCATTGCGAAGTATACGGGGAAAACGGGTTCAAATGAACATTGTCTTGCATAAAATGGGTCAGGTGAATGGCAGCAGAGTCTCATCCAGGCAAGGGACTATATGGTGATGAGAGATATTCAGGACTGATGCATCGTTGTGACCGTTGTGGCTGTTGTGCAAGATATAGGTACCGACGGAAATCCGCAAAAATATACGAAGCCCAGATGTTCTGGAAGTTGGTATCGACAGATACGCCGCCTGCCTTTCACCTGCACGATGTTGATTTCCTCGGCACGATGAAGCATGGCGTTTGAATATACCGGCGCCCGAGACAGTTGGTCCGCGACGTTATGCGTGTGTTTCCTGACATGCCTTTCTTGCCTTATCACATATACAGATCCTTCTTGATTCTATTAGCCTCTGAGAGCGCACTATTGAGTTGTCGGCGCGCCTGCTACGGCCAAACTCGGCAACATTATACTGCTTGTCGCTCTTCAATTGATCCAATCGCTAACAAATGCTAGTCTCGGGTTTCTTTGTCTCTGTCCGCCAGTTCCATTTGCTGGGGCCTGCTTACAAAAGTTTATTTGACAACATGTACTTTACGTTTGCGTTACAGCCGAACTGCGTTAAGCATGCAGAAAAAATCCAGCTGTATTCTCCTCTCGCAAAGCAACGGTAGCTGCAGGCTCGAAAAGAAACGATGGATAAAATAGACGACCCCTCCAAAAAAAGCCATTCTTCTGAGCGGTGCATCCTTGGAACCACGTGGGGCAGCGTTGGTTGACGAGACAGGCAGTAAGCAGAATTGATATATCGAGCCACGGTCCACCCGAAACATGAAGCCCCCACTGCTGATGGATGACCATGTTTGAAGATGGGAGATCTCCCGCCCGATGACCTTTTGGCTGGGATATCGCAGACAGCTTGTCACTCCTCTCTGGCCCGGCCGTCTAGTTGCCGGAGTTGAGGTGTATTTGAACAAACGGCCCGGCAACATTCCTATTGGGCAAGAATACAAGCCATGGGCGTTTCCGGCTCCATTTTGCAACCACCACTGTCCTTTGATGGGTATCGATTCATAAGCCATTGGGGGTTGTTTGTCTTAAAAGGCTTGTGCCGCTTATCGAGGCTTTGGGATTACACCAGTGGTTACTTGGTGGCCAGATAGTTAATATATAACAAGGCGGACGAAGGAGCTTCCAAGACAAGTCGAATCGTGTCGAATTAATACATTTTAGCAAGATTATTCTAGGGGTATTTAGTTTATATCACAGCGTCCATCGTGTTCCCTCCCCCCTGTTGTGTTTCGCAGCTTGACAATCTTCAGGAAAAACTGTTCACACAAATGATGTGGTCGCCCCCCAGTATCATGCTGCAAGATGACAAGTGCAGAATCGGAAGGGGCCAGTAATGACCCGCTGCTGCCAAAGACTCAATCGGGGACAAGTGTGAAATTGGCTGAGGCGAGCTTTTGCGGGTAGACTGGGGGAGTTCTGAATAAAAAAAAAAAACCAAGGTCTACTGGCCAGAAGCTCCTAGGAAGTATCAAAAGAAACGAAGAAAGTAGGTCATCGAATGTTTGCTACCGTACCTCATGTGCAAAACACTCAGCACAACCCGGAGAAACATATCTCAAAGCCTCGTATGCCCATATCAAAGGGACCGCTGCCAATGTACGCCGCCACCATATGCCCCTCACCCTCCCCCTCCTCAACTGTCGTTACACCTTCCAGAAAACGCATGCCACAAAAGAAAAAAGAAAAGAAAAAAGAATCAAAGATACACTATAAAGGGGGTATACGCAAGATGTGATGCTGAATCATCCTGATCACTGAAAAATGGACGCTTGTCGTCAACTCAAAATGCTCTATGCACTTTGCGGAGTTGATAAGAAAGATAGACTGGAACTCTTCTCCACGTTAAAGGCGTGTTTTCCCGCAGTGGTACTGTCAACCTTCGAGAATCCCAGTTTCTCTACACCGGAGATAGCGCTATCCACCTCGCCAAAAGATATGCCAAGGCCGTTGCTCTTTTTCTCTTCATTGTGGCCGTTCTTGGCATCCTTGTCCTCTGCCTTCTCGTCCAGATTCATGAGCGCAGGTGGACGGTGCCGCATCTGCCGCGCTTTGGCAAGCGATATGGTCTTTTGCTGGTATGTTGAAGTCATTGGCTTGGTCTCGTCACGATCAATAGTCGCTTTCATGAGAGCAGCCATCCAAGCACGGCCTTGCTGAAGATTTGGCACGGCAAAGTAGTGAACCATAGGTTTCGTGAAGTTGACAGCACGTGAGAGACCTGCGCGAGGCGGAACGAGCTTGAAGATGAACATGGCATCATCCCCCTTGAGCATCGCATCGGCCGAGGAAGAGGCATCAGCATCCGTTTGGAGACTGCTGTCAGCAGGTGCCATTGGAGAGTTACTGGCACCGGTGATGGTGGCGTGAAGTCCAGTTAGGCGCTCATTATCAGCAGGGAGCACACGGTGGAAGGAAATATCAATCAGTCCCTTCTCTTCTGTATCCTCCTCGGAGTAGTAGTAGGCAAGCCGACGCCCTTTCAGGACGAAAAGCCTAGGCTTCCATGTTGTCATCAAGTTGGAACTCTTCTTTTTCATCCAACCACTGTAGTCGGCATCTTGGATTGCATCTTTAGGACCAAGTTTGGCCAACCCTCGTAGATAGGCACTGGTTTCCTTCTTCGACTTCTTGGGTGCCGTCTTTCGCTGGCTGCCTGCAGTTGTGGATGAGAGAGGACTCTTGTTCGCGTCGGGAGATTCGAGCTCGAAGCTAGGACCAGCTGACGGCGTACTCGAGGCTGTCCTTGTTGACGGAGACTGCACTGGCGAATCCTTGGGCAAGACATCGCCTGCAGCTTTGGACCGCTCGCTCCCTGTTACGGCATCCGAGATAGCTCGCAGGCTACCAAACCCAGACATCTTAGCTGGCTTCGCTAACCAATCATGTCTGCTGGCTGTGGAAAGGGGTGACACCCCAGCACCGTCCAACTCCATCTCATCCAATTTAGTGACGGTAGGGGGGAGATTGTCTTTAGAAGGCACGGCAGGTCGAGCTGATTCCGTCGTGGCTGTTGAGGTCGTCCTCCTTAGAGAATTGCTGAAGCCATAGTACTTCTGGGAAGCGTTGGGTGCTTCTGGCTGAATAGAATCCATGCTTCCGAACCTTGAATGCCTTGCCATAGCGGTCGCGCTCCTAACGCGTTGCTCATCTGTGTAGCTCGACTTGTGCGAGTGGACTGAGATGGTGTCACGCTTCTTAAGCGTGTTACGTTTCCGTCCATCCACTTCCGTGCCGGAAAAGTAGCCACGGTCAAGGTCCAAGGGCGACTGGGTCACTGTCAGCTCCTCGCCTAGGAAGTCGTGAAGACCGGAAGATGATAAGGGTCGCGATGATAACGAGCCGGTCGAAGCACCACCCATAGTCCAGTTACGATCAAACGAAGGCTGTTTCTTATGATTCACGACACCTCCGTCTGGCGATGGGAATGTGGCAGACTGCATCATCTTAGGCGTATTGCCCATCAGTGTAGCACCGGTAAGTCTGTGGTCTGTTGAGGAATGGCGGCGTGAGTGGTGGAGATCGCGCACGGAAGCGGCTGAAGGGCGCTTCTGGTGGGCCGGACGCGTCGGACTCTCGTGAAGCATTTTGGGTGAGACTGGAGACCCTAGAATTGTAGCATCAAGCTTCGGTGTCGTCTGCGAAGCCCGTCTCCCATGTGTTGATCCAGCTACGGAAGGTAGTCTTTGGTGCGTATTGGCGTTGGTCAAGGTGCCAGCCCTACTGCGCATCCTCCTCGAACCAGCCTCGCTGCCTGCCTCACTGCCATAGGATTGCGTCGTCCTCCCTATCCCATTGACCTCGTCTTGGAGTGATTTGATCTTTTGCCATGTCTTCAACCTCTTGCCTACAGACCCAAGATCAAATGCCTTGAGAAATAATGAGGACTGATCCATCCCCAACAGGACTTCTCCAGAAATCTCTTGGTCGCGGAAAACTTCGCAGTGCTTCTTGTCTACGCCCAGAGTGAACAGATACTCAGCGACATCATCGGCCGTCCAGGCTTCAACTTGCTCCCGCGTATGACACCCTTCCTCTTCCTCATCGGTTTCTTCCCCTTGAATATATGACATTCGATCCTGAATGTTAGCACTGTACTCACTGCCAGAGTCTCCGTGGCTGTGCAGTGCAGCACTAGTAGGCGCAGAATGCAGGTCATTCATATGCTCATCAATGACAGTCAAAGTCTCGTGCAGCACTGGGCTGTCTCGGCTCTGCGTGCTCAAGTGTCCGAGGCCATTATAAACAGACGGTCCTGTCGAACTCTTAACAAGCGGAGCGGGGGCGGAAACAGGACCAGGTGTTGAGATAGACGTCGTGACTGCAGGGGAGGTAACAGGTTGTTCAGGTTTTGTTGCATTCAGAGGCAAGATTGGCGACGTAGTGTTCGATTTCGGGACCACTGGCTGTGCCGCTTCTGCTCGCCCCTCACCGGAGGATGTTGCAGAAGACACTATGGGTAGTTTTACGGATGTTTCATTTGTGGGTGTTGTAGACGATTCTGGTGCGGATTTTGGCGCTGTAGCCACAGCAGTGACGCTCTTGGGGGCAGGCCTTGTATAGACTGCCACAACAAAGACGTATTAGACCACAGAGTTTTGTTAAGCTGGGGTGGGACATTGGGGTTTCATCGTACCTTCAGGGAACAATCCACTGTTGCCATTAGTTAGGTGGCGACCTAAATACCATCCATCGCCGAACTCGTCGTCCCGCTCAATGAGCTCGACTCGATCTCCTTTAGATAGGCTGAGCTCATCGGAACTTCGCGCAGTGAAGTCATCTGTATCATCACTTGACGTTAGAATCGACGACGAAAAGTACATCTAAATTTCAAAATTGGTCGCATGCTGTCAGATGTTCAGGTTGCATCTCATCCCGAACGGGGATGACAAGCCCATGAGAAATAGTTTGTAGGTAACCGGAGCGGGGACGATGGCAATAAACCCAACTAGCGGCTAGCATGGATGGATTTATGTGAAGGCCAAGTCATGAATGAACAAAATGAAAATACACAATGAGTAAAGAAAGAGACCGTTACTTACGGATCACCACCAGAATATCGCCCACTTCAGGCTTGGGCTGAGAATTCGATGCCATGGTTCATTATCCGACCGATCCAGCTGTGAATACCAATGCAGGTTCGCTTCAATTGCTTGCTGGCCGTAAATGTTGAAGGCGACACCGCAGACCGGATGAGGCAGCGCTAATCGGATGGTAAACGAAAGAGGGAGGAGTTGCAAATCCGGCTGGCGTTACGAGAAGCGATGAGTGCAGCTACGTTTCTTGGTATGCACAATGAAATCAGATGTCGTGCGTCGTTTCTGTCCAGTACGGACACGCCAGCAAGATGCCGGAGGCTTTTCGGCTTCTGATTCGATCGAAGTTTCGTTTCGAATACGCACAAAGCATGGGGCCAATTCCAGGAGAAGAGAGAGAGGCGTGGAAGCGGATAAAATGCGACCGCGGGTGGCCCCGGTGTAGCCGGCTGTAGAAGAATCGCTGTCTGTATATCCTTAATGTGTATACCAAAACAATTGCGATATGTGTTTTTATTCCTATGTCGTTGTTGTGTCGCGTAAGTTTGTTGTTTGGCGGGCGGGCGGCGGGCAGGCTTGGCTTAGCTTCGACTTTGTCAAGGCTTGGTTTTTCTTGCGTAGGCCGTCCAACTAGCTCCAACCCAGCAAAGACCGAGACCGCCCCTAGCGAGGCCGGCTTTTCTATCTGTCGTTTTTATTACTGTTTTTCGTTGGTGCTATTTTAGGCCCGTTCTGGTCCTGCGGTCGCAAGGTCGTCGCAGTCGCACTTAGGAGAAGTGGCAAAATAAAATGGCTCGGCTGTTGGGTGCAGTTGTACGATATGCCAACTTCATTCGAGAGCTCGGCTTCTCAAAAGGGGGGTTGGGTCGGGGGAGGCGTCGTATTGTGTGGCTGCTGGAGCGCGCATCGGCAGTAAAGCTCATTATTGAAGATGGGATGAAAGGATTGGACTGGACCGTTTGGGGAGAGCGTCAGGACACGCGGGCTGGGGTCCAAGAGGGGTTGAAGCTCCAGAGGTATCCGCTCGGTTGACAATTGGATCCTCGTCGTGATGCCGTGATGGTAGTTAGCGCGGTACTGTTTTCCAATCCCCTCTTCTTCTCTATAGTTCTATTGTGCAGCGGCCGGTCCTAGCCCCCGGTCCTTGCAGTCAATAAATTAGTGGGCGTAGGAGTATGTTCGATAAGCCTGTGGGACCTCTTCCGCTCGAGTGAGGGTGTTCAGGTTGTGCTCGGTTGCTTTCGGACTGCTGAACCCTGCTGCTATGGCCACTTTCTATTGGATGCAAAAGGTGACACCCCCAGGGGAGGGTTCACCTGCTTCTGGGTGCCGTCCGAGTATGTAATGTAGTATCGGGTATTTCAATTCTGTGATATTAACCAGGTTCCTGGAGGTCGCCAACCTGCGCAAATAGCAATAAAACAAAGGAAGCAATTCAATGGCCCCTGGGACAGTTGAAGCAAGCAAATCAGTCCATATAGCAACAAGTTTTCATTGAGGTAATGAATATCCGGCATGGAATGTCGTTTAATCCTAGAGAACCGAGACCATAAGATTGTTCAACCTGGTTGGCTCGGCACCCTGGAACTCCCAGCGGCTGCCGCTTGCCAGCACACTAACTGTCTCTAGCAATGCTACTTATTCATTTATAAAATGCAGCGAGGACAGCTGGTCTCATTACCCGTACATCACGTCCCATTGCGCTGATGACGGAGTGTGTACGATGCGGAAAGGCGAGGTGAAATCGGCGCTGTGGAGCAAATACTACATCAATATCAGCTACAACGACCGTCCTTCTTCTCAAAGTTAACACACGGCTAGTGCTGCCCCTCCTTTCTTGGGGCCTACCTAGCCAGTCTTTCTCGGTGGTACAAGCAAACCCCCTTCTTTGCCCAGACACTACCCCTTCCAGTGAGATAATACAACAGATCGAAAGGTGGTTAAAAAAAAAAAAAAAACCCTCCTATTTTGTAAGGTCGGCCTTTTCTAAATCGATCCTGGTTTATTCGGATCTATCGTTATAGTTTCTAGCAACATGCTGCACAGTCTTCAAATCCTAATCCCCACAGCATATTTATGATGATTGAGTGATGGATGGATGACGGATTCCAGTTCTTGCCCCACTGTGCTGTACAGCCATATGAAAGTAGTTTGGTGTGTTGTGATGTGAAATGTGGCTTTATTTAAAAGACGCCGGCCGGGGAGAGGCTGCAGAGAATACATATGTACGTAACTTCCATAAAGCAGATACCAATTTGGCATATATAAATACTATTGACAACGGCGAAAACAAGCATCCATCAAGAGGAAACCCCTCAGTTGTGAAAATGTCGTCTCCCCACCGAGACTGCATCTTGCTATTCATGAAGAGCATTCGAATTGTGGAGAACAGAGAGAACAGTGGGATGATCGACATCGTCTTAGAATAACAATATGGTGTTGGTCTCTGCAACATTCCATACACCAAACACTAAGCTTGGCAAGAACAGACACCAAGTGTGTATGATGGTATAAGCTTTAGTGACCATCAGGGACTTGCGTGGCTTCAGACCGTCAAAGCCTTGGCCATTTCCACCCTCTCTGTGCTTGGCTACAACAACAACAACAACATGTGTGCCATTCGACAGATATTTCTTGTCACAACGTGTAAGCTGTTGGACAAAAACGTGATGGTTGGGTATCAATATCAGATGATGACATAGCATTGATATGTTGCCTAGAATCTGCCGTTGTGACTGGTAAGTTGAATGATAACCTATGCAAGAAGCTCCCCTTTCTTTTTCGTCACTCTTCTGGTCGAATCCTAAGGAGCGAAGAAGCGAAGAGTCAACATGGCTATCGTTGGTTCCGAAGCAGACATATTGTGTCCAAAGCATGGTCCGGATTTTGTGAGGTCAAGAACACTTTGTCACAGGTCCTCTCGGCTCTTCACATTTACCAGCCTGACAACCTAATTTAGGTAGTATTCAGGCCTGGGCATGTATATAACCAGCGTGTGCACGACGTAAGCCCAAATAAATTCCCATTTCAACATAGGTGGGCCTGCAATCTGGTTACCACTTGGGAATCCTTGCCTTTGTAGGCGGCCAGAGATGGACCGGTGTGATGCAGGCGATAGAGCATGGCAAAATACATACGTCCATGCAACTCTGCAACTCAAGCATAAGACATGATACAGTGTGGACTAGACCGTGGGCTGTCTCAGTGCTCTACTCTACTTCAAAACTACTACCCCATAACAAGTAAGGTATCATGCCAGAATGGCCATGTGTGGATCGCAAGCTTTTTCCAAGAACACATTATCGTAGATAACGAATAGAGTTGACTTTTTGGGTGGCTAGTCCCGGGGGGGGTATGTGTGCGTGCGAGGCGGCGTAAAAGTGGTGTCTGCGAATGGACATTGTACCCAGTCTGGTTTGCCAGGACCTGAGTTTCCCTGGGGTCCAGTGCACTATCTTTGCGCTAGTAGGTAGGCGCGGAGAGCCTCATCGCGTTTACTTTTGCATCGCTCTTGCACTCTCGCCCGTCCACCCCAACGAGAAGGCTAGTGCAGCAAGCTACCCGACCAAGTCAGGCTACGCAGGCCGGTGTCACAGCGACGTAGAGAAGTGAATAGAAAGGCACGGTAGTGGCAACGTATAAATCCTGGGTACCAGCGTATTCAGTCACGTCAGGCTCTTATGTCCGATCGTTGGGATTGCAACAAACTCTCTTTTCGCGCCTTTGATTGTCTCGCTCGTGTTCCATGGGACGCACCGTATTCCTTGAAGGAAGACGCCAACCTTTCTGCTGTCACCACAATTCTACCCCCCTCCCTGTGATCTGACGGGTGTGTTTGGTTCCATCCGAACTAATCCTACGTCGCTCTACCTCCATCTCTCCACAGTCTGGATTTCTCGACAATCCACATCCGAATCAAGTCCAATCAACTGGGACGGCGACGGCGACGGCGACGACGATCATCAGCTAAATGATAACCATGAACTACTGAGACGAATGGCGCCCGCTGCAGGCCACCGCACTGCGTCAGGTCCAGCTTCCACCGAGGAGCACCAGGTAGCAGCATCGAATTCGACGCTGAATAGGTTTCTGGGAGGCCGACAGCCCTCATGGATGACTGGCGCAAAACCTGTGAAGCCAACGCCCCGTCCGCTAAACCAACCAGCGAAACATCCTCGACCGCCGGAACTGCCACATCCTCGCTTCTCCCGCCCTCGCCAGCCAGCTGCGCCGTCTCCGTCTTTCGCAACGCAGAATGCGCCGCGACCGCCGCAGCAGGTTTCCTTTCCTCAGCAAACGCATTTGCAGCGCCCGAGCCCGTTGGCTGCTCCCGCGCAAACTTCTACCACGTGAGATCTCCGCTGCCTCGCCTTCCTGCTGCAACTTGGCGTGTATCGCGCATTGTTGGCTGCTCCAAGTGACTTCTTGCTACGTTGTGCCTGTCTATTTTGGCGGTGCTATTTGAGATTGAGGAATTATTTGCGCTAACATTGACGTCCGATCATAGGATTCTCGCCGCCCCCACCGTCCTACCATCTCCAGACCCGAGTGACGAGCCGAGCCCTGCGGTATCTCTCTCGATCGACTCACTTAGTCCTCAACAGAGCCAGTTGTTTTCCCTCGGCACGGGCGATTCCCCGGCTGCTACCGGATTACCATTTGCACCATCTAGGAACCTAGATGATGCCGTTGAGCCAACGCAGTTGGCTATGGCAAATGGACCACTAGCAGCACCTGAATCCACTGCTACCCCGGCTTCAGCCATGACCTTGCAGACTCCGCCGACTCCAAGTGCGCCCAATTTCGGTCCTAGCGCAGTGTCGACCCCTCAGAGATCTGCTGAAAACACAGATCCGTCTTCAAAGCGGCGACGTATTGGGTAAGTGAAGTGCTGTCCTTCATCTTGCCCTCATCACCACTGGTGGTTTATGAGCTACGGAACGGGTTTCGCTCCCGTCCCGGTTACCTAGCCTCGTCGTGAATCCATCGCTGTCCGCAGTATCAACCATATTTTACGTGCTATAACGGTGGTCAGGTACGAGCGCTCAACGCTCTATTCTTGGTTACAGCTAGAGCCCGCCGTTAAGCTATCTAGCCCTGCGCAAGATTCGTGACGATAGCATGTTACCACCAGGGCTTCGTGGTGTCTGGAATATCCAAATCTAATACTTATTGAACTCTACGTAGGGATATGACAAGTCCCTTGCTGCGAAGCCTCGGGGCCACAACCGTGTTAGATCACTACCTGCGCCAGAGCGGTGGGGAGCAAAGCTTGAGTGCGGCAGTAGAACGGCCCCGTTTCCTCCTTCTACGGCAAGCTTGTGCCCAGGAAGATGTATTCTTCGTGGCACTGCATCAACTCTTCTGCGTCTGGTCCAGAAACAATAGTGAAGCCCGTAAGCCGACTTTTGTCTTTCTTTCCTTACCCCTCTTTACTAGTTTCTGTGTTTTGCTTGGTCCCCTAGTCCCCATTACTCATCATACGCTGACATTTTTACCAGACAAGCTTTGTGTAAAAGGCCGCCATGATACAAGTCTCGTAGACAACGCGTTTGGCTTGCTGGGCACAATCCTGAAGCACAACTCAACCATCCGACCTGAGCATTTGCAATGGTTCGCTAGCTTCCCTCGTCCATTGGATCACCTGCACAGCGCATATCCAGGCTATGCAAAGACCTTGAACCAAGTGTTGAATTGTCTGGTCAGACTTTCGTCGTATTGGATGGTTGTGAACAATGAGCATAGGAGGCTTGGTTATCCGCTACTTGTCGATGAGATGCTCTCTGTTCTGTGGTTGTATTCGCCCATCCTCCAGACTATCTTCTTTCGAGCTTCGAGAAGAACTTTGGGTGTTTTAGACAACCCCATCGGCACACAAATGGATCAAATATTTGGGCGCGACCAAGAATCTCATCGAGATGCCAATGGAAGTTTTTCCCCTCGGGTAACTACAAATTTCCAGCAAGATCCACAGAATGCTGTCCTCATCACTAGGTATCTGGCTCTCACCAGACCTGCTATGGCCGGTAGAGCGTCGCCACAACCTCAAGTCCCAAACTCAGGTCAGCAGCAGCCGGAGCGCCATCCGAACGCTATGCCTGGAGTTAGAACGGGATTGCAGACAACGGTGGCAAATGGTAATAGATCGAGCACTGCAGTATTCGACCAACAGCATAGGGTGGTACCTGCTGCTTCCAGTCATGATCAGATGATGAGAACTCAGTCATCGCATCAGTTCGCCCAGTCACCGGCGTATGCCACATTCACCTCGCTGCCAGGACAGCCACCGATGTCACAAGAGACCCTCAACTCTCCAATCCATGGACACTTTCCAATCGTCAATACGTCAGATTCGACAAATGTAAACCAAGGCGCGTCCCATCTACAGGGAGGTTCCTATGTGACATCGAGCAGCCCCCCACTCATGAGTGCCATTGTCCCTTCGCAATCCGCTCCTCACAATTACCAGTACGCACAGCATCAACAACCTCCGATGGTGAGGCGCACCTCTCAGCAATTTGTGCAGATATCTAGCCCACGATTAGCTCAGATGCAACAGCACTGGACGTCACCACAAATGTCCAACAACTCTAACTTGCCTTCTCATCCTCAAAATGTAATTACAGAGTCTCTTCAAAGTCCGTCGATTCCGGTATCAATGTTGAATTCTTCATCATGTGGGCAGACAGCAACATCCACCGATTCCGTGTCTAATATGTCCTCATGGGTTGTCGAGCTGAATAATCATCATCTTGTCTTGCAACAACAACATCAACAACAGCAACTGCAACTGCAACTGCAGCAGCAGCAGCGGCAGCGGCAGCAGCAACAGCTACAGCAACAGCAGCAGCAGCAGGATATTCTTCAGCGTCCACTACCCAACCCGACACGGCCAGTTAGCATTCAGACACAGTCAAGACAACCTTCTCAATCAGCACTGAATACAACCTTTGCGAGGTCCTTGTCACGTATTGGTATATCTCCCGCAGACTATCCTCATGACCCATACGAGCGGAAATCGCTTGAAAACTCTCTTCACCAAGCACACCTGCGAAGCCCACGGAGAGTACCTAAAAACTACCCCACGCTCAATCCCCCTGAAAAGCATTTTCAATCTATTAAATATTTGGCTTTACAGCCAACACCAATACCACAGCAGCAGTTGTTACATTTTCTAAACTTTGTCATTGGCGAGACGGACTATGCAAAGATATCCAAAGACGTGCTTGTCCACGATGACTCGCTCCCAGTGAACATGTTTTGGGACGGTTCACTTCGTGTGCGGCTGAGATGCTCTTTTAAGAGTAAAGGGGCCAATTCTTTTAATTTGTCTGAATGGGTTATTGCCGACACCAACTGGCCGGATCACATATTCATGCAACTCAATGATCGACCGCTAACCATCAAACGCAAGCAACACCACCACAAGGATCAGCCGATCGAAATCGGTGCTTTTGTTCGCCCCGGAATGAATACGCTGAAGATCACAGTACCGTTTGCCAAACCAATTCCTAATGGCATGAAGCCGTTTATTGCTGTCGAGATCGTAGAAACACTCAGCCTTAGCTCAGTTCGCGCACTAAACAACCTACAACCCGAGATGGTGATCCCGGTTGAAAATACAAAAGCCTTGATACAACGGCGTCTTGCAGGGTCTTCAAGTCATGATGATGATGACGATGAGATTGCTATGGTTATTAGTGACCTAACCATCAATTTGGCCGATCCCTTCAGCTACACAATGTTTACGACTCCCGTACGAGGGCAAGCTTGCACACATCTAGAATGCTTCGATCTCGACACGTGGCTGGAAACTCGACCGAGCAAAAAGTCTTGCGTTTGTGGTGCCAAACAGACCAACTGCAAGCTATGCCCCAAAGAACCATCTCTAGCTGATAAATGGAGATGTCCGATTTGCCAAGCAGACGCTCGCCCCTTCAGCCTCCGCGTTGACGGTTTTCTGGTGGAGGTTCGAGAATCTCTCCTTGCTCAAGACCTATCAAAAGTGAAGGAGATCATCGTGTCGGCAGATGGCTTCTGGCGGCCTGTCATTCCAGACGATGATAGTGATATGGATGGAGATGAATTTTCCAGGCCAGGATCTAGCAGTGGGCCTAGTCATCCTACCAATGCACAGAAGACACCAGTGGAAGTAATTCTCCTTGACGACGACTGACCGAACCACCCTGGGATCGCTCACTTGGACAGTCACGACTCCACTACTCTGCAGCAATGATAGTAGCTCACCTTTATTTTTCCATTCGGTATTTCTCGGCTTGCACATGTGCTAATTCGAGCGACCACTCAACTTGCGTTTCAGGACAAACCTACCTAATGTTTCCCCCCCCCCCCCCCCCCCCCCCTTCTTATCACTCTTATGGCTTTCCGGTTCCCGGTATTCCCTTACATCATTCCCTTCACTCTCCCCATCCAGTCTGTCACATTGATTTAAAGCAAAGCGCGGAGTTCGACATGGGGTACTTTGCATGATTAAAACAGCGTTGAGGAATAGCAATGGAGTCGGCGGAGTTCACATAGGTGCTTCCATATTTTCTCCTCCTCCCTTCGCGAGGCATTTGAGGACAAGGTTATTTTTGAGTTACATGACAGGGAAGGCAAACTGCCTGACCACTTTTTTTTTTTGGCTGAGAAATGAGGTATTCGCTGCACCAAACACATTTACATTTCTGGTGTGCACTTTAAACGCCAGCAATATGCTGAGTAGAGTCGGTTCAGCAAGGCAACCTCTGTAATTAAATGTCGATTCAACCAAGAAAAGACGATTTCCTGATAGAAAGCAGAACCTCATCCTCATCTTCAAGACCTGATCCTGTAGTCCAAGTGCTTAAATCAGTGCAGTCCTCAGCGGTCCGGCAGGCCAGTTTATCTCTGCATCCTTGGCAGATGCATCAAATCTGCCAATATCCAAGCTGAGGTTGTAAACATAGAAATTATGTTATACATAAATATCCATACGAGACTACTTGAAATGATCCTGTCTACAAATACATGTATAAATCTATCTCCACCAGCTGATGTGGCTGTCTCTACATCTCAATATCATCATCTAAAATGTACAAACTTGATATCTCATCTCGTTTAGATCGGCGCGTCAACGTGATCCCGCACAACCGAAGTTTTTGTTGTGACATCGGGATATGGTCAGCGGCGCTTAGCAGAGCTTAATTAGCTCCTGGCGAACATCAAAACCCTTGGATATTTTTTTGATTGAATTAGCTGGCTGTGCACTCCCAAGAGCCTCACAGGCCTTCTTTAGCTAGCATATCAGCAATATCGAGATAGAAAGCAATCGCATTGAACCTGCAAGTCGTGTGTTGTCAGTAGGGTGTTTGGCACATATTCGGGGCCCAAGGCAGCACTTACGTCGGATTCTTCCCCACCAGCTTCCGCATCGTCCACCTCAGACGGTTGGTCCAGTTGATGAGGTCAAGATGGCTCACACCAACAAGGGTGCCTTTATAGTCGCCCCACATGCTGGACTGGACGCTTACGAGGCCATCATTGGGGCCTTCTAGCTTCTCCAAGACCCTCTGCGACTGGCGGAAGGGACTGAACAAGGACGGGCGCTCCATCATGGCTCCATACGAAAAGTATCGCACGTCCGGATTGTCGGGCGTCTTGGGATTAAACTCCTGCGACATGTACTTCTGCGTCAGCTGCGAGAAGGCGCCGGTCTCAAAGCCGACGCGCTCAACCAGGTTGTAGAGGCCCGGCAGGCGCTCGGCGCCGATCTCGTCAAACAGGTAGTCCGCGAACGCGCTCCCGTGGTGGGGGGAGGCGACGGTCACGAGGGACCTCACGTCCACGCTGGGGGGTTTCAGCTGCGAGATCATGTACCGGGCGTCCAGCCCGCCCATGCTGTGCGCGACGATGTTGACGCTCTTGCCGCCGGCGACCCGGGCGATCTGCTGGCCCAGCTTCTCGGCGCGCTGCTCGATGCTGCCGGACGGCGGGACGGCAGCCGTGATGACCTCGACGCCGTTGGCGGTTAGGGCCTCGGAGATCCCGTGCCAGTAGTGCACGGGCGGCAACCACGAGCCCGCGACTCGGAGCTCCGCGAAGCCCAGCAGGCCGTGGGCCAGCACAATGGGATGCCGAGGGGTGGCTAGGGAAACACACGCACAGTCAGCATCGCAGCCCTAGCCTGGAAGAAGGGGGAAGGAGGTGGGAAGACCCCGTGGTTTTCTCGTGGGCTGCAAACCATAATGTTCCCTAATGTAGGCAAAGTCATCCTCTATCTTACGTCCTAGATCCTTCAACCGAGGATCGCCGCTCTGGGCACTGGAGTACGGCCGGGCTCTGAAACCGATGCAGAGAGGCTGCCCAACAGCATCAAATGCTTGAATGAGCGCAGTGGCGGGATATGAGCGCGGCCTACAATGCCGCGCAGAACGCGCAATGACGGCCATGCTTGGTGCCGCAGCGTCTCAAAAATCTACACCCCGAGCCTATTGCAGCTTTTCTTGGTTTATCATTCTGTGCACAGGAGTATTCGTTACGATACAAGCTGGTTCGCAGGTTGGCAGCAGTTGTTAGTATCCGATGCGCTAAAAGGCGCCAAACCGGGGCTGCATGGCTGTTCTCTTTTAGCGTACGAGGGCCATGAACAGCAGCTTAATTAAGTCGTTATTCCCTGACGTCATGCATGACCCCAAGGACATTACGCTTTATATGTGTCTTTATTCTATAGGATCCTAAAACCAAACATTGACATAGCTCTAGCAGCGGCGTCGTCTACAAATTGCTTGAGAGTTTTGAATTGAACAACTCGATGATGCCATGACACCTGCGATTCGGTGAGTAGAGGTTGATCAACGGCCGGCAGTTTAACGTTTTCGTATGGGGGGCCTCGCCCACTGTTACTTCTCGGCTGCCAAAAACGGTTCCCCATTTGAGGGATCAACAACCGGCAGTGGTAGTTTAACGTTGGGTAGTTAATGGTGGTTCTTAAGGCTCACGCTGTGGGTCTTGAAGGGTAGGGAGGTCGGTCTCTTTGGTTGCCACCTTGTAGGGGGGTTAATAGAGGGGCAGAGGGGTTGGGATGGCGCGGTTGTGTGGGGCTTGGCGCCTATTTCATGCTGCCTTCGGTCCTTGCAGCGAAGAACAAGGCCCCTGTGGCCAACCTACGAACGGCTTCCACACAGCCGATCCACTTAGTGGCTGCGACTATACCTCGCTTGAAGACGGCCGCTGTTGTGGCCACAGCTGCTCTCTGGTCTTTGCCTCTTTCCAGCCGTTATGCATGGGATGGCACCGGGTGGCATTGCATGGCATCCACCAAGAAGCTCGTATCGACGAAAAGTCTGAGCAGCTTCTGAGCTTTGGCTATCTTCAAACTATTCTCCGAGATGCTTTTCGAACTCGGATCCGCCTCTACATGAAGTCAACCACCAAAGAGGAAGAAAAGAACTCCAGCATCCGTATGAAAGGGACAGTATAGTAGCTCGGTGGTCCAAATAACTTGAATATAGGAGGGTTTGGCCGCCATGAGACCCATCAACCTGCATAGGGATGACCTCGTCATTCTCGGGAATGAGATTAAGCGCGGTATAAACAAACAAAAGTACTATACAGGGCTCGTGCATCGGTAGGCATGCCGGACAACATGTCGGTGGAGACAGAAACACGGTAGTCGACGACTCGTAGAAAAGAATATTGCGCAAACAAAACTGTCTTGCCGGTGACAAAAGCAAAGAACTGACTCCATATTAGATGCGAATAATCACACCATTTGGCGAAGCAAGACTCCATAAGCGCTGCCACCCCCTTGCCATTGGATCAAGATTGACATGGAGAGGACGTAGAGACAACAAGGCCATGGTGGAAACAAAAAGCAAACCACGCCCCACAATCCGCCGGACCGATATCTTTCTGTCTTTCTCGGCTGCTGGGTCGTATCCGGTTCCCCTCCTCTCTCGTGCCATCCAAGCATGGATCGCGTCTAGTTAGTCCGCTATACCACATGCAAGTCGAGGAGTCTCTCCAAGCCGACCAACGGGAGCGATGCACTAGGCGCGGTAATATCTCTGTCGTGCCCCTATTGGTAGATCGCGGCCGGGGTCTACGGGTAGACCCGAACTGCTGGAACACCTGCTCTTGGCTCTCGACAACCTCATTGGGTGCTGGCCGCTGTCGCCAGAGCATCGTTTGCTGTAGGTAGCGATATGGTGCATATCTCTGCTGCTAGGGTGTCACCCCGTGGGTCTGCACGGCACTGCGCCAGATTAGGGAAGCAAATGTTTGCCAACGTTGCACAACTCGCCCGAACGAGTTAAACCCGCCCTCCCTCGACTGGGCATCGAGCACCTGGCCGTGGACAGCCACCGCTCCCTTACCCGAGTTGGTCTTGCCTGCGACCATGGCGAAGCAGGAAGGCAGCAGCCAACAAATTGCTTCGATCCATGCAGGGTTACCTTGGTCTTGCAGCCACCCGGCGTAGAGGGCGATGGGTGTATGGAGCGAAAGTCGGGTGGGTGACTGTGAGTGCCAGTGATGCGGACCGGTTGCTTGTTTTCCAGCCCGAGAATGATCTACTCCCTGTTCGCTGCGAGTAGGTCCTTACTCTGGAAGCGTTCTCTCTCAAAAAAAAAAAAAACCTATCCAGAAAAACACGTATAACCAGGCCCGGGCTGCCCGTGTCCTGACCTTTACTACTACAGATCTTGACCTCACCCATCTCTGCCCGCTTCATGCCAGGCAAATGAGACAGCAATGGCCAGCCCAGGAGATTGCAGCGAAGGCAGATGTGCCTATGACTCCCTTCAGTATGAACCTTCGCTGGCCGGCAATGTTACACTTCTTGCCCTTTTCGCCATCTTGGTCCCCATCACCCTCATTCTAGCTTTCCAGTATCAGAGCTCTGTGTTCTCCACCACCATCGTCACAGGTCTACTGCTGGAGATTCTTGGCTATGTAGGACGCATCCTCCTCGCCACTGGTACTCACGCGTACTTGGCGGCCTTCACGATCTTCCTGATCGGCACGATCGTGGCTCCAGCGGTCATCTCGCTCGCCATTTTCAGACTCATGCCCCCTATTGTGGGAGTCTACGGCGAAACTTTCCAACCCTGGAGACCACGCTGGCATAACGTCGTTTTCTATGCGTTTACTGCAGCCTGCGTTGCTCTTGGAGTTGTTGGAAGTGTATTGTCGACAGTTTCGCAAGATTTCATGGTGGTAGGTCACCTGTTGCTGATATTTCGGAATTCACTTTGGGGTGTCCTAACACAATACAGAATACTATAGGAGTGCGTCTTCAAGTCGCCAGTCTCGCAATACTCACTTCGAGTCTCGTACTATTCGCATTTTTGGGCTTTCGTTTTGCGACTGCTGTCCGGCAGCAGAAGGTCTACCTCAACGCAAACACCCAGCTGGCCTACAACAACACTCGGTTCAAAGTCTTCCTTATCGGTAGGTGACAATCGAGAGGAGAGCGAATGTCACGATGTCTAATAATCTGAATCATAGGAATGACAGTGGCGACTATATTACTGATTGCCCGAACGGTCTACCGAATGATTTTGATCGGTGAGCGGAATTCGAGCGGTCTATCACAAAATGAAGTTTTATTCCTCGTCCTGGATGGGGCTCTGGTCTTTGTAGCTACGCTCTTAGTCGTGGCACTATTTCCCAGTCGTATGTTGGAAGAGACGAGCCAAGAGATCTACGAATCACCTCGCCCGAATTCACACAAACTTCCACGCCGACCATCACCGATCCAGCTTCAACAAGCTCCTTACGATCCAACTTACAGCCGAAACCGGGTCAGCCTCAAATCAAGTATTACCAGCTCACCCAAGCACTCACCTAGAAAATCAGCCCCTCCACCTCAGCGAAACATGGTTGACAGCGAGACCCTATGGTAAACAGGCTCCGGCTCAAAGATCCTGTTGCTCCATTCGTAGCAAGAACTTATTGAGGTGAAGGTCTGAACGCTTATTTGTCAGAACAACAACAACAACAACAACAATAGCTTTAAGAGCATTGCCGTGGTTCTCAAACACGGACATCATATTGGTAAAACATTCGGTTCTAATGTACATATTTATTATTACTTTTCTCTAGGCTTTCAAAGTATGTTCAAAGGTTTCGCGACCGCAGATTAGTCACTCCTTCAAGTGAAAGGAAATCGTCACTGGGATATATTAGTCCCACAATGCCAACACTAGCAAATAAAACACTACATACCACATACAACTGGTCTCAGATTGAAGCCCTGTGCTATTGCCATGCTGATTTCTCCAGAAGTTTGTAGGATTATATTCAATTATATTCAACACAGATAGCATTATCTACTAGTGGATGTCCACTTAAAGATTGGCTGTGGTCACCCCTCGAAGTCTCTAATCTATCCTATGCATAGACTTCACCACGATGTATACGTTCCACAGCAGCCAAAAACGGAAACAAGGACGGACGGCTGCACCAAAAGCCAGCGCATCGCTGGGGAAATATCCAAGCGATTTGTACAATTGTAGAATTCCTCCTTGCGTACCTATTCCCATGCCAAATCATACAAGCGCACAGACATGCAAAGAATAAGCGTATAATGCCTGTTGTCGATAACCCACATCTATTCATGAAAAGCCAACCCCCTTCCACGCCTTCTTCCCTGGTTCAAGGCAGGCGAAATAAGCGCCGTAGGGCAAAAAACAGGACCCCGCCGGCGGTACCGCCGACGTGCGCAGCATGGCCGATCCTAGAATCGAGCCTGTCGACCATGCGGGCATCGTAGGCGACGAAGAGCGGCGTGGCGAGCCAGAGGGGTACGGAAAAGGGCAAGGGGAAGAAGAAGAAGCGCAGGCGCGGCGCGTAGCAGGTCAGGTAGGCCGCTAGGCCGCAGACCAGGCCGGAGGCGCCCAAGGCGCCCTGCTGCTGCTGCTGCTGCTGCTCCTGGCGGCGGAGGGCAGCTCCACCTCTACCAGCGTTGTTGTTGTTGTTGTGATCGTTGTCGCCGCCGCCGCCGCCGCTGCCACTGCTTCTGATAAGGCTCTTGCGTCGAAAATCCCACAGCGAGGCAGCACTCCCCGCAAGGGTCGAGACCGCGGCGACGGCGAGCAAGGGCAAAGGGCGAGCGCCCATGGCGAAGGCGGTGGAGGCGTAGACGCTCCACGCCCACATGTTGACGGCGAGGTGCCACCCGTCCTGGTGGCTCGCGGCGCAGGTAAGAACCGTCCACCAGCGGCCGTCGAGAACGTTGGGCCAGCTTAGCACCCAGTTGGCTTCCATGTCCCAGATCGGGTGGTCACTTATACTGCCACGACTACTACTACTACTGCTACCACCATCACCACCACTACTGCTCCTTATGCTGCGGTCGCTAGCCTCCCGCCGCCACTGGAACCAGACCAGGACATTAAGACCGATGAAGCCCCATATGGCGGCATTGCGGGCAGTGTGTGTGGTACCCTGAAAGTAGGGATTGTGCTGGGAGTAAGACCTCCTACCGCCGCGGGGGCGGGCGAGGTTCTGCCACAGCCGAAGAGTGGTTCTTGATGAACCCTTATCGGCGGCGAGCCACTGCGAGCCAGCACATAATTGTCTGGCGGGAGCCGAGGCGACTAACGTCGATGCCGGGCGTTGCTGTAAACTACGTTTGGAGAGGCTCTGCGGTCTCAGCCCGAGAGGTTGCCTAAGACTTGAACGTGTGCTAGATAGTCGAGCCAACATGCTGGTGAACTTTCCGGGCGTGTTGCCACAGAAATATGCCAGCTGCTCTACTTGTAGCTAAGCAACAAAGTAAGTCGCTTAATCGTTGAAGTTGTCCGGGATGGGAGATCTGGAAGTGTGAGGTGTATTTATGAAAGTGGGATGGGATGTCGATCCTGCATGATACCGCACCTGTTGGTTGGTAGGCGCACGGACAGTAACAACTATTGTTACACTAAAGCTAAGCCAATGACAACTCATCCAGGGTCAAGAAAGTCAAGTAAGTGCAAGAGTTGTTGTCATTAATCCATAATATAGATTTGTCTTCACGTACGGTTCTAGACTTATTAGGGGTTTGTTTAATAAGCTGCCTGTCTCTTCTTCTCTTTCTCAAAGGCTATCACCGGCCGAGGCAAGAAATACATTCTGGGTTCAGGCAAGAGCCACAGTTCAGCTAGTTCTCTAACTAGTATACATATATTTGTATAATTATATGCTACAGAGTGGGAGATTCCCACGATCGAATACATGGCTATAGTCAGGCAACAAGGCCCGCCATATGGGAGACGAAAATGAAGTATAATACACATGGAATAGTCTGCTGTTGATCGCGACCAGAAGTTGTAAATAGTGAATAGAATGCCGAGCTACCACAAATTCGAGATTACTTCCATTCCTCTATCTAGGAGATCCATGGCTGGATCCCGCCGCCGGGAGAAGAGGAGATAAAAGACAGCCCCGAATGCCATTCCTCCAAGATGGGCAGCGTGTCCCACCTGGGATCGGTCCTTCAGCTCCATCCCCACGAGCGTGTACGACAGGTAGGCCAGGGTGTACATCCACATGGGCACGGGCTTCGGGAGCAGCGGCACGGAGACCATGGTCTGGGGGCGCAGCAGCGTCACCGCGGCACTGAGGCCGCACACGAGGCCGCTGGCGCCGAGCGCGGAACTGTTCTGCTCGCCCTTGCGCCTCCAGTCATATACCGTCGCGAGCGAGCCGGACAGGACGGAGCCCAGCGCGAGGAGCGCGAGCTTGACCGGGCTCAGCCCCGTCTTGAGGGCCAGCCGGACGTAGGCATCGAGCGCCGACATGTTGGCGGCGAGGTGGCCGAAGGAGCGGTGGCTCAGCGCGCTGGTGACGTAGGTCCACCAGCGGCCCTCGCGCAGGCCGCGCAGCGTAAGCAGGAAGTTGTCCTCCATGAACAGCAGCGGTCGCAGGGGCCCGCCGTTCCGGTCCAGCTCCGAGGCCGCGAGCCAACCCAGGAATACAACGCCGTTGGCGCCGACAAGGCCCCACGTGAAGGCCTTGCGGAAGCCGGCATGCGGGTCCGCCGTCCAGTACCAGACGTGGCCGTATGATGAAGACATGGCGAGTGGCCGGGGAAGGCGATGGCGGTTGTGGGGGTGGAGGGGATTTAATACCCTCTGACGAGGATCCAGGTGTGTCTTACTTCGGTCCCTGGTCTATTGTTGCAGCATGGAGCAGTGGAGATAGATAGACAGCAGCGAAAGCTCCCGTGCATACGCACTGGTTGCGGACAACAGCGGAATGGGTCCTTGCGATAGCTGGGCTTAGAACACGGATGCTTTCCTAAGACAGGGCAGAACTCCGGTTTGATGAATGAGTTTCAACAGAATAACGACGGTCTAATTTCGGCAGTGCAAACCGCGCAGGAATGGAGTGAAAGACTGGACAAAGACAAGATACCATGGGAAATCAAAGGGTCATTCACTTATTTGTTGTTGGCGGCCACCCAGGCATTGATTGACAACAACCGGGGCTGTAATAATGCGATGGGGTGTAAAAAGTTTCGGGGATCCAGCGTGAAATCGGCAGGGACTTCGTCCGCTACTACCCAGCTGGGCTTGGGGGATTGCAGGCTAGTGGAACCGCGCCTCCACTCACCTTGGCTGCCAGCGGAGCAATAATGTGGACTTCACGCCTATACAGCATTCGCTGGCCACTCAACCGGCAATATTATGGGATCCCAGATTTGACCTCCCCTTTTGGATGCTTCTTATATCCAGGATATGATTTATTTGTGTGGGTGCTGTGTTTGGCCACTACAAGATAGTTTCCGTGCATACCCCGAGAACTAAACTCTATGTGTATAACAAAGAAAGGTGTAGACATGCAGCTTCTACCGCATCGTAAGCTACTTTGAATTACAGCGAATGGATTCTGCTTCTGTCGGCGCTCTTTATGAGAAACCGATATCTCATAATGTTGCACTTCTGTGTTCCGAGCAAAGTTTGATCCTCGGCCGACGGAAAGAAGGACAGCACCGCTGAAGATTCGCCATCACTATCGCTCTTCAACAATCTCTATCTGAACATCGCTTAGTCCCCTTTTACTTCTGTATATTGGAAATGGATTGTATTCGATTAAATATAGCATTTATTCATGTTGAACTAAGATGTTGCTTCCGATAGTTCTTTGAATAGACTTTTTGTCTAAGTCTTACATGAGACTAATAAACAGCACATGGGGCATACTGCACCGTCCGGTTTCATGCATATATATCTTTGGTCAGTTAGTGGGAGATTGAGGACATTTCTTTCTTTGGCTCATAAACAGGAAGGGTCTTCACTGGATGTGCCGAGAATAGCATGAGATCTTGCTAAATTCACTTCTCGGCCTCATTTGCATAGTGGCACCCATAGCATCGCCTTGTTTCCGAACCTCGCCTTTATAACCTTTCCAATTGCATTCAAAGCCATTGAATGACCATGCGGATATCTGATCTCTACCTGCAGGCTTAACCTTCTCTCCCTTTCCTTATTTCATCTTACAGCATAGCCAGGGACATCATTTTTGCTGGTCTTCGGATTCTCTAATTAAATTAATCCGTCGGCTAGCTATACGATCAAAATGTCTTTCGCTCCGGAATTCGGGCGCCCTGAACCGGGCTTCGACCTGGAAGAGTGTAGACAGTTCATACAAGAGTACTATCAAAAGAAGATCGAGCGGCACGTGCTAGATTCCCCGGGCCAGCGCGCTCCCCCCGTCGAGGAGCGCATCAAAGAACGCATTGCAGACTTCAAGACCACTACTGGCAAGCCACCAACCGAGGAGCAGGAAGCCAGGATCGAAGAGGTTACCAGGCTGAACAGTGGGTGGCTTGAAGGCCTGAAGATCGACATCGCTGGACAGAAGACAGTGCCTATTGCTGCTTTCAATCGCCTCGTTCGCGAAGCAGAGAGTGTGATAGAATGCGGAGCAAGAGATCGTGTCCACTACGAAGCTGAGCAAAAGGAGGAGATCTTGCGGCGCGACGATCAGATCGAAGGCCTCAAGAAGATAGTTGCTGACCTAGAATCGTGGGTCAAGGATAGTGAGACGTACCGTTGCCAGTTGGAGGAAATCATCAAAGATGGCAAAACCCATACTGACCAGCTGACTGCCGAGCTTTTCCATCTCAAGGATAAGATGAAACGCTCGGAGGGCAATGCCTGGATGAACACGGTGGATGCGAACCAGAGAGCCGAAGTAAAAGAAGAGGAGATGCGGAAGAAAGTGGCCCAGGCCGAGCAGTCAAACAACGCCCTACGGGCTACCAACGAAAAGCTTCAACATGAGAAGAAAAGCCTCGAGGTGGAACTACACCGATGCAGGCTGAGTGAGCACAAGTTACAAAGCGAAAAGATAAGCTCGCTGGAGAAAGAAAACATAACACTCGGAAACGGTATCAAGGCGGCGCAGGGAGACATCGGCACCCTAGGCCGGGAGATTGGGAACCTCCTGGCGCGGGTTCGCGGTCAGACGCCGGCGTCGGCGCCGGCTTCTATTGGATCTTTGAGACTTACGGCTTCTGGAAGACCCTGTCGCTGCGACTACTGGGAAGAACACAGCAAGAGGGTGCAGGAAAAGGCGGACGCGGGACTCAGAGATCTGAAGAAGCTGCGCGAGGCTTTGGATCAGGCGGCCATAGCCCTTGAGTGATTTCAAATCGCACGCTGTCTGGCGGGTAATGATGATGGTTGCGTTATGGATACCCAAGCAGTGAGAGTTAATTGCCCTTCTACATTATAGCTAGAGCTTCACCTAGCTGTCAAACGACAGCTCAAGGACAGTGTATCCTCGGATACATCATCATAAGTGAACTGGAAAGTCCCGGGCAGGGCTATCACGCACGAAAGGAGCCTTTTTACGAAACTGATTCTCCAAAGAAGTATAAAATAAAAATAGTCTATCTGCGGTGATGGTGTTTGTTGTTGCCTTGCTGGAAGGCATCCCGGACCTACGAGACTCCGAAGTGATTGCTGCTTGTTGAACGTACGCTTAACCAAGGATACATATGAAGGTGTGAATTCTGAATACTTTTTTTTTTTTTTTTTTCTTGGTAAACATATGTTCCCCATGTTGACATCGGGTTTCCACGAGCCGTTTTCATTCGAGAAATCCCTGGTTGCGCATTTACTGGCCATGCTGACACAGTCTGAGAATATGCTGCCTCCATTATAATAGCTATTACAAGGCTTGACCTGCGTTCCACGTCTGCCACCGCCGCGGGCGATCCACTTGTTAGGCTGAGATACTCCATGTCTATGAGAAACTCAGACTCAAATGGGCTTGGAGAACTTACTCAAGAAACAACCAACCACTGCAGATCGGATGATAGATCGGGGGACTGTGAGCAGGACGGTCAGTGTTGGATCGAATTCTCCGTAGCTTCTGTCTGCCGGCTGACTAACATTCTGAACCAGGCCACCGTAGATCCTCTCCTCAATAATTAGACCAGTGTTTTTGGCCCATTGAGTCTCTCTTGTTCGTAGCCATTTAGGGACTACTGATTTGTGAAGGTTCTAGGGATCCGCACCTTTAACGTACACCCGCTCGGCCTGCCTGTCGACATACCCACGTAACAATCATGCATGAATTTAATATGGGTAGCAAAAGAGCGAGAAAATTACAACACATGTCATACAGTTGAATATATAATAAGTAGCCGCATACATGAGTCTATGTGGATTTCATGATGTCTATTAAATCGGTGCGCCACCCAAGATGTCTCGGATATATCGTCTAATAAATAGCAAAATTCCCAAGCCTAGTTCATCGAAACTCGTGAATACTAAGTATAGGCTCGACTTGTGTTATGATGTTCGCACACACACTTGCGCAAAATAACCAAAAGGCTCGTTCTGGACTTCCTAGGTTTACTCACTCAAGCAATGGATCAAACATAATCGTAGAAATTCGAATGGAAAAGACATGCACGATGCCCTTAGATGTAGTCATCACCACCCCAGAAAGGGATTCATGTGTTACTAGTGATATCACCCCATACCCACTCTGAAAGCGTCAATTTGCAATTCAGGACTTTCCACAAGCCCTCCCTCCTCGTTCTCCCCCTTCTCCTCTTTATAAACCCCGGCTGTTTCGGTATCGGTGCTCTCAAGAAACCGAGGGTCATAAGGGCAAATTCTACGCATCGTGAATTTTCCAAGGAAGCCTTGTTCGATCCTTCTTGTAATACGGTCACATGTCATCTAAAGGCTTAGACGTATAATGGACATGAGAGCTAGTTGAGATTTCTCTCTGTCTCGTTGGCTCATATTTGTGTGTGTCACTCGGCCTTATATGGTGGACTGACCGAGGCTATTGGCACTGAATGGGTGGGGTGTGCATTGCTTCTCTAATAAGAAGAGCAAAGGTAACTTTCAAGAGCCTCGGCCTATCCGTGCTACAAGTCAGTTTATCAAGAGTCCTCGTCCCCCCGCTCATGTTGGTTGTAAGCCGCCTGGGCTGCGTATGCGGGTGCTGTTTAAAGGTGACAGCAGTTTCCAGTTTTATGTCGAAGTAGCATCTGTGAGAGGTAACATTATAATGTAAGCACCCACAGACAATTCGTCGTAACCCAAACGTCCCCTTGTTACCCCGGTGAGGCAAGAAAGACCCCGTGTAGCACGGCAAAGGGGGTGGACACGATATAAGCGGGCGAATCGCTACGAAACCCGAAGGATCCATTGTTGTCATGTCTGGCAGTTTTGGAGAAAGTATCCTCCCCATATGCGCGCAATGCATACTCGCCTGTCAAGCCTGTCTGCTTGCATTATAGCACGCAGGTCCATGTCAATAGCACACAGTATATCATACGTGGCATAACGAAGCCTTGCAAGTAGAATAGTAAACCAACACACACACACGCACACACACATACACACATACCGCTTACCCACTCATTCTCGACCCTCCCCACCACCCCTTCGTCCTCCCTCTCGCATCTTCACACCTTCAGAATTGACAGGCGGCTATACTTCGTAGCAGTATACCCCTTATGCAATTGCCCCAACTGCCGATCCACTTTCCCAAGAAGGGGAAGGGAACAGCGCGGGGTATCATACGCCGGCAGAAGGTAAGGGAAGGGAGGGTGGGTGGGTGAAGGAGGGCGTGGCCAAGTCCGGGTGGCGGCAGCCGTGGGTAGCTTGTCACGATGAATCGAACCATCTACAATCCTCCTTCGTCTGCTCTAGTCTCTCTGTGCTGTGACCGCGTGTGTGTCTCTGCCCATCCCTTGCGACCACGCAAACCTGTCTCATCCAATGGATACCTCCCTCATATTGACAATAGGTTCAGGGACAGCAAGTTTCCTCTGCCGCGTGGCGGTGGGCGGACAAAGCAAACACCCAAGTCCCGCCGGGGTCCCCCCCCCCCCTCCCCATCCTCATGCACGTTCTCCAACACCTACCCCAAACCCTTGGGTACGTTCTTTGATTTCCTACTCACTTTCGCTGCGCGGGCCGGTGTGCCGCTGCTGCCCCTGGCCGCTAGCTGGCCCAGTTGCACAATATGCACATTGGCCAGTGGGAGAGGTAGGTTTTCGGCTGGCATGGAACAGCGGTCCTAAAATAAATCCAACTAGAGCTGGCTGCTACCCGGTCCATTTGTCGGAATGCCGGCCGAGAATGTAACAATAGAGAAAATGTGAAATCATGAGAAGAGAAAGTACTCAATACATGTAGCTTCGCGAATGAGAAGGCCGGAAATCGGGCAGGTTTACACATGCTGCCCGTGCGTTTGCCATACACATGATGCACAAGGCAGATCTGATGGCCAGAGGCCGCTGTCTCCTTTTCGACTGCCGGCTTGTAAGCCTTCCCACTGCCGGGCCAGAATCATCTAGACTTGCTCTCATATAGCACAGTGTTAGCGCTGGATCTTTGCTTTCATTCTGCTCACCCGAGACGAAAAGAAATGTTGATCAGCGCACGCAAATGGCTTGCCTGGATGAATAGCAAAGTATATTTGATGGATATCTCATTCACTGGCCCTCACGTGTACCTTAGCCCTCCCCAACCCCTATATGAAACTGGATGCGCTGTAAACAAGCGAAAAGCTATGCATCGTGAACTAGAATAATCAAGAGAAGTTGATACCGCACCGCGATCAACTCGTTCCCAACGTCAAGATATTACAAAAAAAGTTTCGAGGCCTTCTTTCTCCGTGTAACGCCGTACCCGATGTAATGCATCATGAAGCATGGAATTATTGTTTCGATGGTATAAACGCCGGGCCTCATAGATTAATGCATCAGTCATAACATATCCAACAGACTATCACCGTTGAATGCCCAAAGTTGCTATTTGTGGCGAAGGGAATAAGTTAAATCAACCAAATGTTCCGTTGAGAAAGAAATCCAGATCTGTCCCCTGTCCAAGCATATTTTCACTTTCTGCCAATTGCTCGAGAAGGCTGAGGAAGGGGTCTTTTTCTTCTCCTTGGCCTGTGCCAACGCTGCCGTTGTGGCTACCAGCCCCTGGGCTTGGAGCCGGGGCTTTATGAGCAACTCGGTGGTCTTCCTCGCCGTTCCATGCGGCTGGCGACGAGATGGCATTTGTTGGGACGGAGCCAAACATCGGGTCGTACCCAATGTTGACGTCACCAGGTCCAGTCCGACCTGGGGTTGCCCCTGAAAATGTTGGAAAGTTATACTGTGGAGAAAACGGACTGGCTGGCAGAGCAGTCATATGGCTACCTTGCTGTGCATGAGCTAATGAAAAGCCGGCTGCCGCTGCCGCTGCCACAGCGGCTTTTGTAGCAGCATTATCCATAGATTCTGTTGGCTGGTGTAGTTGCTGCTGAGGTAGTGACTCGGCAAGGTGATCTCCGTTGGATGGAAGAGGTTTTGTGCTAGCGAGGACTACGCCAGGGGTTGGTGGAGGGAAAGAATGGTGAGTTGATGATCCGCCGGGTGTAGGTAGTCCGGGAGTTGGAGGAGGATGGAGGGATGGTCTGCGTATAGGAGCTAACGTCCTCGCATCCGGCCGCTTGCGACCCACAGCACCCATGCTCTTTCGCTTTAAGTTCGGTCTTTCCAAACCAGTGTCAACGCCGCTGCCGTTTCGTGGGGCGTATAAGCCATGGCCAGTGTATGTGTCCGTCACAAAGTCCATAGGGATATCGGACAGACTCAGGTTTGCAGCATCGAAGCTGAATGTCTGTCCACCAGGCCCGGCGAAGTTGGCGTATCGATCGAAGAAGTCTTCTAGGTGAAATACAGGAGAATGGCGCATTCTGTTGCTGGCCAGACTTTTGACAAGTTCGCCGTGTACATTGTAGATGGCTTGTAGAGTCTCCCGCTGATGCTGGACGCTGGCCCATGCATATCGAAGCTCGCTGAGCTGTTGCATCTCTCGTGATAGAAACTCGGCCGAGGATGCAGTGGCAGCCATCTCTCCAGCTCCCACCTTGTTGTAATGGGCACCATGAATGTGCACTGTACCCGCAGTGCATATGCAGTAGCCGACAAAGGCGGGCCATTCAATCGTACCCGTTTGCTTGCCAAGCTCTACCAACTCGGCAATGGCATTGGCGTGCAAGAAGCACATATTTGTGGCTTCAATCTGCCACGACTGGTGCTGGCCAGTCCCAGCGAGTTCGGCAAGATCTATAGGAATAAATGGTCGATAGATCAGACAGTGAATAAGATGGTAAATCAATTTGCTGAGGACCAAAACAGTTGAGTCTGGTTGTCCAAAGAGCGAATCAACGCTGGAGAATACATCGTCTGTTCCCGAAGCCCACACGTCGAGATGCTGTCGAATCTTGGAAAGGTTGGATAGTGAGTGCCAAGGAAAGTGAGAGTCGCCCTTAACGCCGCCGGCTGCTAAATATCTGTTGGTAATGCCGAGTATGCGGGTTATGTCAATAAGCATGCCATTGCTTCCCTGAAACTTTTTACCATTGCCCTGAAGGTGCTGAAGATTCGAATCACTATGGAAAAAGTCCCCCTCGATGGGCAGGGCCGTAGGGGTGGGGGACCAGTAGGGCAATCGTAACATGATGCCTTTATCGGCAATAAGTGAAGGTCGCTTCGAGCCACAGGCCATAAATCTGTCGAGAAGGTAACAAGTCCAAAACAGACGGCGCCGCATTTCTCGCTCGAGCGGTGTTATACAAGCATTCAGCTCAACTTCACGATGAAGTTCTAGTGCCATTGCCATGCCCACCGCATTCGCTAGGCAAGAGTTAGGATAAATGAGGTTGGGTAATATGTAATGCGTGGGATAATTAGGACGTACAGAGAAGCATGTAAGCCTTCTTCCCCTTGCCAGCATCAGTGAAAGCCGTGACCAAAAGTAACAGAGCTTGCAACGCGTCCACTGAGGGTTCATCTGTATCGAGCGCACTTCTGGCTTGGGAAGCGTAGTCTTCGCTTAATTGGATCGCCGACTGGTAGCTGTTCGGGTGGGGCGTGTACCTGAAAAGATAGTCAATATCACCACAGCAGCTCATCTGTGGCACGGAGACATGAAGTAACCTACCTGGCAGAGACGGCGTAGATGGCATGTACAAGATACGAAGGTACCTGATTCAGCTGCAGTCTTTGACGCACGGCAGACTCGTCCAGAATGTGATATGGCTTAGCATGTAGCCGACCAAAATAGGTGTCGAGAAGAGCTTCAGGCTGCACGGTGAGCGATGATGGGCTCGCTGAGCTAGGTGAATACACAGCCGTCTCCCCTCCTGCATCACTCGATTCTAGTGCCTGGCGTTTAACTTTGGGTTCCGAAGTAGATGTGCCGTCATCCTGTGATTCAACAGGTTCTGTGTTTGACCCATCCTCCTCAGTGGCGGACAGCGCGGACAGCGGCGGCTCCTCTGTCGTTGGCGACGGTTCTGGTTTGTTCTGGTCCTTCAAGCGCTGCTCCAAACCATCCACCCTTTTCAATAACGCCTCTAATACATCCGTCTTGGGACCTCGCTTTTTGGGGACAGCATCTAGATTGGCCAAAGAGTTAGAATAACCTCCATTGTGCTCGCGGCTTGTGCGAGCCCAGATGTCCCACGTCAGGGAACCAAGAACTTCGTCCACATACCGTAAATGCAAGGGCATTGGAAGACCTGGCAAGCTTCGCACGACGGTCGTAACCTGTTGCACTTGATCTGCACGGTTTCAGTCAGTACATATTAGCTGGTTCAGAACGACAATCTAATTTTAAGGGGTACAGAGATATGTCCAAAGCAATGGTGTCATTAGGAACGTCGAATTTCATGTACCAATCAACGTCCTGACCTAAACTTCAGAACATCCATACCAAAGAACTAGACATATAAAATAACCCAGAAATACAAAGAAAAGAAAACGGGAGAGGCCGACTAACCTTCCTCTTCCGACACGACTTGCAATTCATGGACTCGCGAGGCTCGTTGCTCATCCTCCTTGCAGGCAGTCGCTCTATCCCCACCTGGGGTCGCGACATAGCGCCCGGATGAGCTCCAGGTGGCGGCGCTACGCTCATACTCATCGGTTCGAACGTTGAAACGAGCATGCCTGGTGGTTGGTGATTGGCATCCAGCGTTGCGGTTGGTTAATCTATACGCGGATGATTTCGTGAGAGGTTCAAAAGAGGTATGTATGACCTCAGAGAACCAAAATCGGCAGGCGGCGGCTCCAACAAAGCACCCGTTGGCTTTTGATCCCTCCCAAAATTTATGTTTTTTTGGGTTCCTTGGCTCCGGGTTCGCTTTTTGCTATCTCAGCAGGTCTGGAGGGGTTGCTGTGATAGCCACGGCGCGCACATTATCGGCTCTCCAGGCAGGCTGCGGGGGAGCAACTGTCTCTCTCTGATGGTTTCCTCTTGTCGATATATTGGTGGTGCACCTGGAAGTTGAGTTTGCGCAGAAAGCACCAGCACCGGCTTTTTTTTTTGTCTTTCCCTTTTTGGATCCTTTGTTTTTTTATGGGTTGACGATGACTCGGGACCAGAATGCAAACCAAGACGGAGTGGTGCGAGGGCGAGGCCAGGCTTATTGCAGTATTTGTGGTCGCCCCAACCTCGACACTGATCAGCTTATGGTAAGGTTAAATTGGGACGGAGGTGGAGGTGGCTAGTGAACGGCTGGGGTTACCGGGGGGGTGGAGGGTTCTGTGAGGAGAGCAGAGAAGAAAAGAGGGTGCTTGCGCGTGCCTTTCGGCTCAGATTTCAGGGTGGACCCGCACTCCCCTAGGCTAGCGAATTTAGTAGTCTGGCCTGTGGGTGGGTTGGGTTATTAGTCCATCCTTCTTTTCCCTCTCTGCCCTCTGCCTCGTACTCGCTCGCTCGGGCTCTCTGCTCTGTTCTCTCTCCCTCATTCTTGTGATGGGGGCGTGCAGGCACTGGGGAAAATGGGGTAAAGCGACCATCGGCTGGCGAAAATAATGGGTGCTGTCCACATGGCCATCTGGTTTTCTGCACGCGCAGAAGGTACTTGGGTGTCCTGCGGGACAGGGGACGCCCTGCCCGCATGGGCTATGAAGCGGTTAATGGCTAGGGACTGCAGCAAGTCGCACAATCCTGGCCCTCTAGTTGCCGGTGGACCAGGGGTCAGGCGAGAAAAGGGGCCGAATACCATTGTCGGGCTCGGTCATCATGTCCTAGAAGAGTTCTGGAGGGTCGTCTGTCGACTCTGGAGCAGCGCTGATTCCTCACTCGCCCGCTGCCCACACCCGCATGCATGTAACTGCATTACATCTCTTTCACTGAGTGAGTACGTACTGAAGTAACCCCCCGCTAGCCTACTATCAACTAGCCCATTTACCTTTCCCCAACTCCACTAATGGCACTCCAAAGTACATCCCCCATCCCCAGGTCTGCTTGGCCATGGGATCACCGAGTTAGACTCACATACGCGCTAGGCCCTTTCCATCTTGGCCGGCAACTTCTTCCCCGGACTGCACTCCAGACTTTCTGATCTCGACTTTATCCTTGGGCCATTCCACCACTGCACCCATACTGGGGAAGGGGGCTTTCTAACCAGTGCCAGCCGGCCAGCCAGTCAGCAGAGCTACTGTATGATGGCATAGGGGCGCTTATCAGTGCGCTAATTACAGGGGGATGCACATATCTATGGATAATGCCACCCGGATTGTGCTGATCGCACAGGTCCCCCTAGGCAGGCGGGAGCGGGGGAAAGAGGGTTGGAATAGTAGAAAGTGGCCAAACTCAAGCTAAAATCTGAGATCCTTCTAAAGGTCCTCCTCACGAGACGGGTTCCTCGGGATGTGGATGTGCACTGCTGCTAGTGCGGTTTGCTCACCGTCTCTATAGCGGTACCATGGAATGATATTGTGTGTATGCACTATGGAGACCCATCATCAACCTTAATTTGCATCGAACTAACGTTGAAACCATTACAGGCAGAGGTTTGCCAATGAAGGGTTGATGGCCAAGCCAAACTTGTCACAATCCTTCCAGGGCCGCGTAACAGGCACAAACCTTCGTTTATTGGCCTCTGGGATCGACCAACTCCCGTGCAAGGGCAGATGCCGGCCAGATAGACACGGAAGTCGTACAAAATAAACCATACATGAATGCTCGGATGAAAGTATTTCGAATGCACATGGGTTTTCAGGGAATTTCGACTAGCTAACTGCCATGCCCTAGATACGAATACATTTTCAGATTGGGATTCGAGAGACCACGTTTCGGAATCCTCAGGGCTGCACATCATTTGAATGTCTCTGGGGCAGGATCGAGTTGATGAGATTGCAACCATTGGCTTGTGACAGCCTGGCTGTCAGACCACTACCTAGGTCAACAGTTTCGAGCGGGCCCAACGATGTGAAAGGACGGCAGCACCGATGACAAAATTGGTAGCGGCGTATAAGATGTTTAGTCCGTTTCCACGAAAGGGGTTGTCAGCCGTTCTGAGACGCATAATAGTCATAACCTGTCGTTTCGTTCTGCACGTCCATGAGTTACATATTATTTGCGCTCCAATCTCAGCGGGGGATCTGCAAGGGTCCCGGAAGTTTGACACCAAGACAATTTACTGTCAAGGCACCAGTGCCTGCAGCGTTCCCACATCCTATTTACATTAATATAAATCGAAAGTGGTGGCAACGCATAAGCAATCAGAAATCGGCACGGAAGCACTGGGGGGAGCATATAGTGGTGATGACGAAAGCCCCGCGGTGTCAATCTTGACTGCAGCCGGTCCGGGGACGACGTTGCAACGTCAAAACCAAGGCACTGAAAAGGGCGAGCTTGCCATTATCAGGCCTGTGGTGGTTCAACACAACGCCCATCGACCGTTCAACCTCTGCGAGTCGGTTGCTTTGTGGTGCATTCTCGCGAGTAATGCTCCGCCTGTTAGTAAAACTTATGGTGCCACATTATTGTCTGTGGGACCCGGTCGCAGCCATGTACCGATCGAGACGGACACCGTGCAGCTGTTCCTTGGATATATTAGATGATGTATATCGTCTGGGAAGCCACCAGCATCCCATTACCCTTCCCCTTTCCTTTTTATTATTCTCTCTTTCAACGAGGTTAGTACCCTGCCATAGAGTATATGTGCACAGTTTAGACCAAGGTTCTTGTCGATTTGCCGGAAGACGTGGTCCAGATTTGCCGACAAGGCAGTTTCCGTGGCGCTTGGGTTAGGGGATTGCCAGGGGATGGGAATAGCGATGCTTCGGACTGGGAAGTTTTCCGACCTACGCACGACTAACTAGCGGCTCGTAAGGATTTCCTCATCTGATAACTTATGCCACACTACGGCTACCCGAAACTCCACCCCTCCTAGCCTGTGCTGAGAGCGCGACGGGAGTACCTTCACAAAGAGGGTCAGTGAGCAAGCGCCCAATGCTGCCTGCAACGTGCATACTATATACAGTAGCTTGCTTGAGAGGAATCCGTCTCGTGATTTAGTAGAGAATTTCGATTCTGAAATGTAGATCCCCCAGAAAGATCGTCCTTCCTCGCTTACAGAAACTTGGGGTAGCCAGTAGTACAAACGGTGCAGCTGTTCGCGCGCGTGCGCGCACTCTTGCAGTTCTTTTCTCTCTCTTGCGCGCAGAGACCAATGCCCAGTCTGCAGAGCGACAGGTTTCATGCAAGATACAGATGACGAACAGACGTCCATAGGGGTTGGTAAAGTGAGTTGTGGGGTACCATTCGTCAATGCAATTTCAGGGTCTCTATGTCCTTTCGCGATCGTATTCAGGCATAGTACGTACATACATACATGACCGGCTTACGCCGTTGCCGCAAAAGAAGCAAAGTTCCCCCATCGACCACCAAAAGGCATACCCTTTTAGCGTGGTTTTTTTTTTGGGTAACTTTTGCACTGAACCCCAAGAAGCAGTCGGATCGCGATCGACCGAATACCGAGCATTGAGCATGTGGCGCAGATCGATCTCATTTCTTGCCTCTCTCAACATCGCCCTCGAAACTGCCTGCGCGCAAGAAGGACAGTTTAATTTCGAACGCACGCGTTCTTGCAGGCTATGTAGTTCACCCGTCATCTCATCCACGCCCCCAGTCTTCGTACCCAAATCGACGGCTTTCGCATGCCTCTTCAGCATCAGCAGACTCTTTCTGAGACTAACAGCTCCGGATGCCTTCGGGAATTCCGGCAAGGCGTCTAGAAAGTTCGTGGTGAAGGAGAGTGTGGCACAAAGTTACACCAAGTGGGTCAGCCAGATGGGATGGGCTGAGAACCTGTCTCGACCCCACCTTGGATCTCCAAAAGATACAAAGCACTGCCATAGGCGTACGACCCAGGACACAAACTCCGGTGTGGGGATGAACTGATCTGCACCGGTACCAGCTGGCCCTCCCAATCCTCGCCCTACTCCACATTATGGATGGGGTGGATCGTATGGGGGACATGGTTGGAGTGGATGCTACTGCAGGTTCAGGTTGCGCAGTCGTAGTGAGATGTTCCAGTGAGTGGTTGATGCAAACTGCTGATCCTCGGCCACCACTCCCCGATCGACTCTATTTCTGTCGGGGGTTGCATCGCCCCCCTCCAACTCATCAGAGAGCGTCCATCCACCACCCGAAGCCTGGAATAAGGCCTAGGCGTGCGTGGGTAGGGATTCGTGCATAGGCCACGAATGGTAAGACCCATCGAGGCAAGCAGCCAGCGCTTGTGATGGATGCGATGGGCCTGTGCTGTCCTGTCCTGCCTGCTGGGGGGGGGACCCGCCTTTCACCTGCTAGCGACCTCGCTTACCACTGCAGAGCCGGCTGCCCGGAGCATTTGACAAAAGCAGTGTAGGTTTGCGGACCTGGGGTTCATCTCGACTCATCCAACCACGGACAGTCGCATCCCGTTCGCCCGGCATCGACAGCTAAACTTGTTTGAGTGTCTCTCTTGTCCTGATGAAAAATACGCCTCCTCCAGAAGACGGGCGGCCAAGGGCGTTGTAGGGCTCCATGACGGGGGGCGATGCCTGCTGACTAAGTGGTAATACCAGCGATGTCAACATTCACATCTATTCTTCGCATGACAGCAGCCAACTTTGGCCAGTTCATAGCTTCCTAGGAGCTAAGAGAGGTAGCACGCTTTATGACGGCTCCGCAAAACCAAAAGAGGTAGGTGGCAAGGCGAGCGCTACGGCTTTCCAGCGGGCCGCGATCATACATAGATAAACTCTTCGGTTGGTAGCCGTCCATCGCTAAGCAATGTCCTGTCCTGCTGGGGGAGATTTCAGGAGCCTCGATCCCAGCTGACACGATGGTGCATGTATCCGTAAGCTACTTGCTCAGCAGCCGAGCGCTGGGCGGCCGCCAGATATAAAAAAAAAAAATAATAAAAAAAAGAATTATTGGGGGTGTCAAACGTGACTGAACCACCGCAGCCTGGATACGAAGAAATTTCGCTCAGGGCGGAAAAGTCCATCATCTGTTGTCTTTTCTCGGTGGATCTTGTTGGGGTCACTGGCCTTGCATGAGAAAACTGGGGGAGACCATATAGAATGGATACTATACATCGCCCCATGCAGTTGGCGCGCGCATACTTTTACAGTAACTTAGAATTACAAGAAGGGCGCTTGCTCGCAGTGTGGCCAAGGACAGAAAGGTTGGTGCTGTCAGCACAGGTTGATTCATCGGTAGAATCTGGGCCGAGATGCTTGGGCGAGTTTTGGGTCTTGCTCCTGCAACCTACACGTAAAATTACGACTAAACCCAGGCACAAAATACTGGATGGGTACGCCTCTGACGTGTTGCACGGCCCTTTCCATTACCCCGGACTCGCGAATAAGTGCCCAAAACTGGCTGCAGGATGGCAAAGAGAAGCCATGCATCGCCGAGACTCCCAACGGCCTGCCAAGGCGCCAGTTACGTTGGTGTTAAGATTGCGTCGTGCGCGTCCCGACATCAGGAAGCAGGTTGGGATATGTCCATGCGTTGATCTTTTGCGATTCAAGCAAGGTATCCTTAACTTACATCCCTACTACCGTAGTTACATTGTACACGTATATTGTGGTGCATCAGATATCTGGTTGGCAGCCCTCATGTGCATTTCCCCAGGCCGAATGAATGACAGGCGTACCCTCCCCTCGTCATCCTTCATGTCAGATGTAAAGTGAGGAAAAGCTATGTACACAGCTAACTAACTCGGTATGCGGAGTAACTAGAGCTTAGAACTTACAAATGTATAGCTATATCTGTCGGCCGATCGGAGAGATGTCCTCCCATTGGCCCCTTTGATTGAAGGGGCTCCATGCCAGGTACATCGAAAAACCACGCCGCTACCTACAATACGTGACTTATAGCTATATTCTTCAGCATATATGGATGGATGGGAGTGCGGATACGGCCGCTTTCCACAAAAGCTTCGGTGGCCTGTTAGCCCCACTGGCGGAGTTGGGAAGGCGGGCGGACTCCATTCTTCTTCTTCTTCTTATTATTATTATTCTCCTTTAGGTAATTAGTAGAAGCAGTAGTTTGTGTGAGCACCGGGGTCCTCGGACAGGTGGGCTCTCATCAATCTCACCGCTTCTGAGATTGCTGGTGCATGCGTGGGAATTTGTCGTGAACAAGAGGCACTTTACTTGATTCCGCTGCTGTGGCATGCCGAAGCAGGCCCACGTTCCCCATACCCGCCCCCCCGGCAAGAGCCATGAAAAGATGCCTGTCCAATGTACCGGCGAGGCCCCGCCCAAAAAAAGAAAGAAAGAAAATATTCACCAGGTCCCACGCGCTGCCCAGGTGGACTATAACCGCGCCAGCTAATGGCGAAAAAGAAGGTTACTTGCAGCTTGGATGGGTCATCACCAGGCCCTACCCGGCTCTGGCATATCCCCCCTCCCCCCATCGAGTCACTGGTCAGAAATGGATGTATTTGCCATGGATCCTTTGCATGCTCCTTGCACACCGATGGCCACTTGAAGACCCATTCCAAAAACTACTTACGTACCCACGTCTGGAGTGGGATGGCGACTAGGCACAACGGTCCCCACACACAAGAGCCCGCCCACTTCACCGCCGGCTGGTGGGAGGTGTACTGCGTAGTCACATTCTTGCGAGGTCACACGCGGTTACCGAGGAATTACTCGGGTCGCTGCTTTTGATTTCCTCTCTCCTTTTGTACTTTTATCCTGTGATTCTACGGGAAACCGAGCTGTCGATGACGTGAAGTTGATCCCCACCACCCCCCGGTCAAACAGCGAAGTTGCGGTTTTTATTTTTCTTCTTTTGCGGCTTCTACCGGCTGCTAAGCCAGGCATGGTGTGGTGTAAGTGAACCCTGATAGCGCCGTCTCAGTGTTTAAGTTATTCTTTTCTCTCCACTCACCCTAAAAGTTACTACTGTACTATTGTACCTCGACCCCTCAACTAGATAGCCTGCAGAACACCAGCTCCCTTTCATCTCCGGCCATCCATTATATCCGCTTTTCTACCTTCCTTCTGGCTGGCTGAACCAAATCGCTGTCGATGTGTCTTGTTCGGTGCTTCGTAGAAACCCGTCTCTTAAAAGAGATGTGATTGATGAAACTGGCAATATCGTAGCTCGGAACTCCATGCGCCCAAATGTTGGTTCCGAGTGCGACGCCGCGTTCCATTACCCCTTTTTTTTCATTTGACTTGCTCGTTCCTGCGGTGCCTGACATGCAGACATCTCGGAACCTGTTCCTCCACTAGCAACCATAAACACACTGGATGACCCTCCGCGAAGGAGATTGGGCAGCACTCATGACGCCAACATACGAAGTATCTTCTTTTTTTTCCCTAGGGGAGGAGGGGGGGAGCAGGCTGGTGTACTTTTTACATGGGAACGCGGAGAATTTTTGGTGAAAGAAATTGGTAAAAAGGAAGATGGGCTTTTTCTACTGAGCCTACTTGCACCAACTTTACAGCTCAAGGCCATGGGGAGAGAGGCTGTTCTAGCGCCCTCGATTAATTAATTAATGAGATGTCAGGATTGCTGCATGTATGCATGGATGTGTACAGCACATCGACTTGAATCTACTGTGGTATGTCTAGAAGATTGCGTGGGTTTGCTGCCATCTAGGCTATACCTTAATGTCGTTTTGGAGATCGCCTAGCTGGATAAAGGCAAATCCGGGAATTCGCCTCTGCACGTAAGAACAGGTTAAACAGGGCATTCATTGCCAACACGATCTGGCATATCGTGGATCATCATGGCACACACCCCTTGCCGACGCGTAGACTGCACCTTGTCCCTCCCCTTGACCCTTGTCCTTGTCCGGAATCTAGACATCCCTCTCTGCGATGACCTCATGTCCGTGTATTAGCGAGTGGTGATGCTGAGCACGTTGCTAGAACCTGGGTGCAGCAGGGGATGATCATGGCGAGGTGGCCCCCCCCCTTAGTGTAGACAGTTGCACCCAAGGCTTCCTGCGCACTCTGTTCAAACTCTATCTTGCAGATTACCGCCAATACCATGAGTTATCATGATGCCATTACCCCTGATTGTGTCGTTCTAACTTAACCCTTGGAAAGTGCACTGCTTCTTTGACAACTTGTATCCCCTAACGTATCACTAGAACACTTGAAGTGGAAACCTCCTGGACGTGGTGGGTGCACGCTTCAAGGTCCACCTCGAACTTTTCATGATCGCTACCATGTGTAAAGGTTTGTCGGAATGCAAAAGAGCGCCGTCCTTCAAACTCTCGGTAATCTAAAGATATTCCAGATCCCAGTACAAGATCCACTCTTCTGGTATGCTCGGAATGACACCAGAGTCGCACAGACATAACAGACTATCAAATCCAAAAGTTGCTTGGTACAGTGAAGCAGTTAAAGACACACAGGTAGTAATAATCGAAGGATATGGAAGGTAAAAAAAAAAGGCCATATGAAAACCCTGTAGGCGCGGAAGCAAATGCACTAGATACGAGACTATATACACATGTGTAAAGGGTCGTTATGGATGAACGACCTACAGGAAACAGATGGCTTGAAGTGGACAAAAACGGTTTTTCCTGCTATGAGAGGCAGGTGGGTTGCAAATGATCACCAGATGCTAGCTATGCCTTCATGATACGCTCTCCGTGGAGCAACCAAATGAGAAGAAAAATTAACTCCGCGAACGCCCATGAACACTGATCGAGTCAGCTTCAAAGTCTGTCCCGATGCCCCGAGCAAATAAAAATGTTCTCAAGGGGTAAAGGGTGAAGAATTGTCAAGCAAGCCGATAGTTCGGCCACTTCATCACAGTTCTCGTGTCTAAAGTTCTGTAGAAGTCAACACAATTCCTTTCCATCCAGGACAAGTCCTGCATGGTCACTAAGCTGAAGCCATAGAGATACCAATGCAGAACGGGAATCATGCGATTAATGCTCGGAACACCCTGAATAGTCACAGGCCGAGCCGAGCCGGAAGATCCTCATAATAATTCTCTGTATCCCAACACCTTAACGGACCCCCCATATTGCTCTGAATGTATTTCTCTATGTGTAAGTTGTGGAAGAGTAAACGCCACCCATTCAGAACATACCCCGTCCGCTGGCCAGCCGGACGAAGCTATATGGTACATTCTGGCTGACCAGTAGCCTCAAAGTCTCAACAGTCGCGAAAGCAGCGACATCAGCTACACCATACGCAGCAAAGCCACTTTGTTCAGCAATGGAGCCGAGGTCACTTTTCCGCGGACCATCGGCAAGATCAAGAAGGACTTTGCGTGTGTTGGAGGAGGAAGAGCCTCCTCTTGCTGCACCGAAAACTCGGAGCAGCATGCTAACAATATTGCTCTTCTCGGGACTGAGTGCGGAGACAATGACAAAGGGGCTAGCCTCGTCGCCAACCATTCGAGCCCGTTGTAGGCTCTCGAGACTGTTGAAGGGCTCGATGATGAGGCCGCGGGAAAGCGCTAGCGGTGTCTTGAAGCCGACAGTGTAAACCTTCTCGACTTGCAATGCCTTGAGGGCGTACAAAGCCGACGCGGCGTCGTCCGAATTCGAAGCTAACACCAGTGCAGTACGCCCAAAATATGCGGATGGTGCCAGATCGCGGGTCAGAGTGCTCAATATGCCTTTCCAGCTCGCGTTATCAAGGATGAGAGATGCATTGGGCGGCAACCCGGAATATGCACTAGCCAAGTTGTTGAGCGCCACTTCGCTATTGCGCGAAGGGCTCGAGGGTATAGAGGCCGGTGCGGAATCGGGACTGGATGTCGAGCTGGGTCGGACAACTATGGTATCTACCATGCCAATAAGGCGAGCCGCCTCGGTTAATTCGGGGCCGCCCCCGTTTCTGAGCCGCGAGAACGATGGATTGTTGTGCAGGAGGCTAGGCAACGAGATCGGTGGGCTCAGGTAGGCACCCCCAAATGCCTTCTGGTTGCACCACGCCTCAACGGAACCAGAACCTTTGGGCTGTCTCTCGACGACAGCAAATTGATGCGGTAACCCTAATTCGTTGAAGCACTTCTCGTAGAACGGAGCTTGTGGTGTGGCGAGCCTGGATGATGCGCTGCATATCCCGTAGATATGCTTCTTTGGTAGTTGGCCTAGGAGGGAAAGGGCAGCGGTAATTTCGGCAGCACTCATTTGACCGGGAGCAGCGATAATTGGCAACAATGGGTGTGTGATCGGAGTAAACACCCTATTTAATGTTCGCGAGAACTGGCCAGTTTCTCCCATGTTGATGAGCGAAAGTGGTGGGGCGTCGGGATATTCTGCACGAATCTTGGACCGGAAATATTCCAGCTCAAAGTTCTCATTGTGGTCATTGATGAAGGCTATCATCTTGACAATATCGGCATATTTCCGCGACTCCAAGAAGATGGACTGCGCTTGAGCAGATGGCCACTTGAAAGTAAATGAAAAATCGTGAAATGCGGACATAATGCGGCTGCTGCCTCGTTGCTCATAGAGCTTCTGCCGAATTGGTCCTGGCAGCCACACCTCCACATCAATATACTCCACACCCCATTGAATTGCTCGGTAAAGATACTGGTAAAATATTTCCGGGTTGTGCATGGGGAATCGTCCGTTTTCCTTGGTGCAGCGTGTCGTGAAGATTAGGGGTAGTTCTGTTCTCTGTCGAAGTAACATGAGTTGCTCGCCGATGTAGCTCAAACTAGGAATTTCAGCGAAAGTGCCATCAGACAAAGGCTCTTTTAGCAAGTCGACGCGTAGCTCTACGGCGTCAGCTCCGACGGTGAGGATATCCAAGTTTGGCAGAGCGGCGTGAACATCAGGGAACGTAGTTGAGATGAAATACGTCCGTGACTTCGCCATCAATGTTTCATGATGATTGATTTGTCCAAGAACGAAGGACGTGAAGCGTGCTAGGTCACGACGGACGAACGGGGTTTCCGTATACAGGAATTCGTAGTCGCAACTGGCTGATAGGAATTCATCCGGTGGCATCCCGAGATCGACACAATGAGCGTTAATGGTCACAACCAGCGCTCTGTCGCGTGCCGCCATATCCCCCTTGGCTTGAGCAGCTGCAATTCCAATAACAACATCCTGGCCCACCGGTGTGACGCCTTGGAATCCCTCCGCAAGCCGATGGTGCTTCCCAAGAACGTCTGCAAAGACAGACACGATCTTTTCTTGCCCCTGCCCATAGATTATGACAACGATACGGCCGTCTCCCCGCTTTGGGCCGCTTCCAAACTTCGCCCCCTTCCCTGCCGGGGACGATGAGCGCCGATCAACCTCCATTTCAACCCCCGTCATCGCCGTGCCGTTCATGCTAAGCGGACGGGCAGGCGTTGGCCCGGCCCCAATTTGGTGAACCGTGGTCATCTCGCCAACAGCCGCTTTGAGACCCCCGCCAAACCTAACTTTTATATAATCGTCCTCAGGACTCTAGGGACTGCGTTTGTGTTTTCGATCCTTTGGACTCTGCCAAATGCGGCGATCAAACACGTCCAGAATTGCAAAGATGCCCCGACGTTCAGAACACACAACTGATCCAAAAGGAAGAAGACACTCAGCGTAGAGGGTAGCAGCTTTTACATTAGGCGGAAGACGAACACACAAAATGTAAGAACTGCTGCGACTCAACACTATGAGGTACAGGCGGTGCCTTTAAAAGAGGACGGATGATCCGCAAGGTTGGACAGCCAAATCCTCATGCGATCGGAGATCTCAAAACGGAGGAGCAGGACTCAGTGTGTCTTGGCCGGAATCTCATTGGTGGTGTAAACCTTGGTGCCGAGGGCATATAGGCTGAGAGAGGGGACAGCGCGCGAGTTCCAGGAAGACGACCAGCCGGGAAATTTCGCTTGTTGAACGAACGGCTCCCGGATCTCAGATACAGTTGACCTGGTGAAATATGAAGCAACGCGAAGAGTTAAGCGTTATCGTGCTTTGGACCCGGGGTAGGCCGTTGAGAGAAAGCGAGATAACGCGGAAGAATATCGCTTAAGGCCCTTGTCGGCTCGCGACTAGCTTTTAGTAGAATGGGTATAATTCTTCCAGCCACCAGAAGGCAGAGAATTGTCCAGGCGGGCCTCGGCGCAATAACGGGATGGATGGGATGAGCCTCAGAGGCCCGTCAGCCGATATCTGCAAAGGGTGCAGTGTGCGCGCAGCGGGCGGGCACTAAAAGCTTAACGTTGTTGGGGGTGCGCGTGTGGTTTGAATGCTATATCTGCAGCCGAGACCAGGACTAGGACCAGCTGCAAGGACGTGTGATATGCAAGAGGATTTTGGGAGTGGGAAACTATCTTGTGTTATGTGATTTTTTCTCCGAAGCCATCCAGACTCAGCAGCAGGTCAGGTGCCACCTGGTACAAAATGCTCAGTACGGAAGCGAGAGAGCGAGGGCAGATCAAGCAGCCTAGCGCCGACCGGGGGGGAAGGGCAGACGACAATAATATTTTATTTTATTTTCGCCCATGGCCTGCCGAGTGGGACAATAAGTACCGGGCGGATAGGCATAAGAAATGCGGTTTTGCTTGGTTTGGGCTTGCCTGGTGAAGAAGCCTTTAGTCCCTTGACGAGAGCGACGCCGGTTGGGTGGAATGTGGGCCGTGGGGAGGCAAATCCACATGTGGCCGCTAGGAAGGGGTACGAAATTTCCCCGACCTCAGGTACATAGGTCTCTCTACCTCATGAATTGTCCATGCTCGCGTAGTCTCGCCGATGGCTGACAGGGTGGCCGGATCGACCATGGGGGTCACAGCCAATTGCAACCAAACCCGAATGTCTTGGGGGCTCGTAGTGGCATGCATGTATTGTTGAAATCCAACAATACCACATTTGGACCGTTTCCTTCTCCGTAAAGAACAGTAACAGCTTTCTCTCTCTCTCTTTCTCTCTCTTATTGTTTTCTCCCCAATGGGATATAACAATATTAATAACAATACGATAGAGCATCTTCGCGAACATGTGCGGCCAGTCCTTAGTAATACGTAGCTCTGGCTCAGCAAATTGATGTCCGTTGGTGGAAGCAACAACAAGGCCCCTCCCCACTCATGCGTAATTAGCCCACCTTATCAGAGTCAAGATATTAGGGCAATAATACGGTGTATGCAGCTAATCACGACGGAGAGTCCATGGTCACTGTGTGATCCAGATCCACAGCTTGAATGTCAACAAATTTCAACCCGGGTATACTTGTGAATTCGGTCGAGTGCCTGGTGTATAGGACACTCGTTTTGCCCAAACACCGCTTTTCCAAGGGTCTCTGGGCAGTCAGCGTGCTATCCTATCGGGCTTATCCTAGAACGGGGATCCATCCCCCGGAATACAGGTACTTTCGCTTCTGTACCTCTCCCAAACTCGGGGTACTTCGTGGAGGGTTTCACCCTGTCACACCGCGCGGGCGAACAGGAGCATAATCAACCAGTTTCGGAGGGCAGTGGCTAAATAGAGGTAACATATGTCGTCAGATTAGGGGGAGGTTTTGCTTGCGTGATATTGAGATGAGGACAGCCGAAAGGGCATTCTTACAGCCCAGACGTCCTTCGCTCCAGGGGCGCAGGACTTAGCAGCTGCAAAGCGTCTATCGTCCCCTACGGCTACATGCCTAACTACAGCTGAGAATAGAATCCCATACCTGCAGGTGCGTAACTCAGGCTAATAATCGCCGCAATTCGCCCAGGGGTTGTTACTGCACTTGATGGCATGGGCAGGTACTGTACATATGGATTGGCAACTGGGTATTGGGGGGAGGGGGGCTGGGGGGGGGGAAGCCAAGTCCCCCCCCAGCTCCAATTCAATAAAACAGGGGCAGAAGTAGCGTGCTGCGATGGGTTCAGTACATGCGGGGAAGTTGGCAGGTCCAGATCCACCAGCTTCGCGGGCAGGCGGGGAGCTCAACGCAAGCCGCTCATTACTGGGATCTGTCTCAGCAAATTCTCCACCAATCATAGCTGAGCCTACTCACCCCCGTCTGGCTCTAGTTCATGCGACGCAACGGCCAATCTTTCCGGTCTTCCTCAGTGGAAAGCCCCCCGGCTTCCGACTTGGCAGTAGCTGGTGTCGAGCAATCTGTACTTGTTAGATCCCCTAAAGTCACCTACTTACTGAAGCGATAGCATCCTACGCGTCTTCAGTTTGTAGTAGAAGCACCCAGTGCTATAGTTGACCCGCTCCGGAGGGAGGATGCTAACAGGGCCATGAGAGTCGGCCCTAATCACACTTTCTCGTCTGGAATCTTTCCGGGTATCCCGGCCTCTTGTCGAGGTTATACTCGCGATAGAATGTACCGAGATCTTGTTGTGTCTTCCTATTTGCCGGTAACGTGTCCGAGAGCCTCAAGTGGTCGTTATAACACCCTTCCACAATAACCCCGACGGGTTCGGTACCTTAACTTCATTCACACGCACGCGCGCACATAACGGCGCTCTTCATGAGATGAATTGTTCAATAAATTGGCGAGCACCATGAAGCAACTGCCGAGATCGTGACCCGGGCTTGAACTTGGTCCAATCAAACGACCTTAGCATAGTTGACCGTGCGACTTTGGGTATAGCATAAAGATCTACATGATGCATATTGACAAGGCTAACTAGGACGTAAAACACTTCATCTTTGGATGGAAATTATTTTTTGCTGTCAATACAACCATGAACGGAAACGGGGTCGTGTTTGCCAAGCCGGGATTATTCTGCTCTACTGTTTCTTTAGCACAAGCTCGTCAGCATCCGGGCATTGAGGTAACCACATGAGAAACATTGAACTCATTCGGCCTTGTCTGGACTTTTAAAAAGGCGAAGAGTAGCATTTCGTATCTTAAGAAGCGAACGATACATTTGACTAGTTTGAGAATTGGACCATTGACAACACAAAGAGTCATACATAACCCACTTCGTACTTGAGAAAGACCAATTATGTCTACAGTTGACGTTATATGTTCAAGTGCTGTGATATGTGGTGGTGGCATGTGGATATAGTAATCGCTGATACATGCTATTTTCCACCTCTCCGCTGCATGAGTTGTTGTGGAGATGTATTATCTTGGCGGTTATCCAGCAAACCCCGGGAATCCTTGGGTCATCGACCGGGATGTGGAAGCTGTACCATTCTCCTAGCATGGCATCGTTAAGATGCTGCCTTACGGCTTAAAACTCCTTTTTAATCTGCAGATAACTCTGCGCTCATGGTGTCGCTTGCGTGGAGCTCTATATGACTGGCTTTACACCCACCGCCTTCCTCTGCGTATTAGAGACAATGGTCATGAAGCAGGCGCAGTCGCTGCTGCAGCCGGATCAAGCCCGGTCTGAATATCCTCGAATACCTTGAGCCCCTTGCGCCCGAGCGCAGTGCCCACGCCCACCGCCGCCGCGCCGACGCTCTGCATACGGCGGTATCCGGCTACATCCTCGACTCCACCCACACCGATGACGGCTACACCGCGCGTCCCTTCCTCTTGGTCGAGCAGCCGCCGGAGCGTAGCCACGTTGCCCAGCGCCAGCGGGTGCAGCGACGCTCCCGCCATACCGCCGATGCCCGGGGCGGCCAGCCGCGGCTGGCCGCAGGCGGCGTCCGCGTCGTCCCCACTCAGCACGAGGCACGAGCCCAGAGTGTTGGTTGCTGTCAAGAAGCTCACCAGGCACGAAGCGGTGGTGGAGGCACCGGCAGTGCCGGTCGAGCCCCGGAGCGCAGTGACGAGCGCCTCGAACTGGCCGCCGTACGTGTACGGTGGGGTCTTGAGCCCGATGGGCAGCCGCGGAAGCGAGGTGCCTCCTTCTTCGATCACTCCGCGCAGCGCGGCAAGGTATCGCGACAGCTCCTCGCCCGAGTAGGCCGGCGGAGGCCGGCCGGGGATGTTGGGGCAGCTGAGGTTGACCTCCACAGCCAGGGGCATGCGCACGGTGCGGCTGTGCTCGGCGATCAGGCGGTAGCAGCCGGCCACGTCCTCGGGCGATCCTGTGACGGACACGATGAAGTACTTTTGGGCGAACAGCGGGGACGGCTTAGCAGGCAGTCCGTCAGAAATGGTCTTTATGAAGGACAGGTACTCGACCAAGAGGATTGGGCTGTACCCCAACGTGTTGAGGCTCGAGGCCCCGGGCACGCCTCTCTCGACACCCTGGGCACTGCTATCTGGCCCATGGCTTAATGGGTCAAAAAATGCATACTGATGGATGTCGGGGTTATGCTTAAACCCGTTCAACAGGGACGTCCTGGTTGTTACTGCTCCGGTAAAGGGGCAGTTAAACAGGGCCGTAAGGTCTTCCAGAGTCGTCGCCCATGGATTAGCAGAATTCAGAAGTGGTGGGCTAAACTCGAGGGTAGGTGCCTTGGCCTCCATCCTGGCTGTATCCGAACAAAGATATTAGACCGGTCCTCTCTTTCTTCCGTATCATAAGGTTGAAGGTGAAGTGTGGTCACATACCTAGGTAAAATAATATAACTCGAAAGTGACCAATAAGTCCCGCGGGGCAGAGCAGCGATAAGATAAGCAAGCCCAGCTCGCCCCTCTCCTTAACGTCCTTCGGAGCCACCCGTAGCGTAGATAGGCGATAATTGAACACAGCCGCAACATCGTCTACCGTATGGCTCAGGTTGTCGGGATGTACATTGTTGGTGGAGATACGGAATGAGACAGATTTTTGGGCAGATAACCAAGAGCTTGCGACTCCAAGGTCAATGTGACGCTTCTGCGCCTACGCTAGCTTCTCTTGTCTGAGTCACAATCACATAGTCCAAGCATATCTTGATGACCATCCAGGAGAAAGATCAAATGTTCTTTAATTTGTTTTTGAAGATCAATGACTTCAAAGGTAATAACACGCCATGCATTGACTTGAAGAATGCATAAACCCGGCTAACAGTTCCAAACCATTCGTAGCAATCGTCCATGCCGTAAAATGCCTATTAGTCGAAAAGAATAAAGGAGACGCCGTCTACTACTCCATATAAAAAAAAATCCAAGATGAGAAGTGAAACGCCGAAGAAAATAAGAAGAAGGATATGGAGAAGCCCGAATACAAAGTATCAAGCCTTTCAAAACGCCCTCGCTGTGTGCCATGTTCCAATGCATCATTTCCAGTATTTACTCATACAACGTGACAAAAGAAACACAATGATCCCCGTAGTCAACTGCGCCCAACCCAGCCCCATGCATGCGTCTAATCGTTTATGTGATGAACCGATGCGAATGGTGAGAGAAAAGGAAATAAAGTTGTGTTTTGAAGAAGAAGAAAAGGTGGAAGAAAAAGAAAGACATGAAAACACCCTGAACCCCTGCCCCGAAAGATAGTAAGAAAGTAAAGGAAAAAAAAAAACCAAATGTAGAGGCAATGCAAAACAAGGATAAAATAAAGAAAAAGAAGAGTAGGAAAAGGACATGGGTACATGGATAAAATAGTCATGCTCATGCTTCCTCTGCGTGTCCGTCCAAAAGCTGAAAGGGGAATAAAGTAGAAAGAGAAAAGGTGGGTAGGAAAACGGAACCGAGTGAGGTAGAAGAGGGAAAAAGCAGCTGGGTAGTCCTAGAACCACTTCCAAAAAGCTCCATCCTCGAGTTTCCTCATGACTCCGATGGCGTCGACGAGCAGCTTGTTCTTGCCCCCGGCAGCTTCCTCCTCGAGTCGCTTTCGGACGAGCGATACGACGGCAATCACCTCGCGGCGCGTCCGGCCGTGGGCGCGCACCAGCACCTCGGACACGGGCTCGGCCTCTGCCACCATGCTCAGCCAGGCTAGGGCCTCGGATCTGGTTTGTATCTCCTGCGCCGTCACCGCGGCCGAGGCCGTGCGGTCGTGGCTGATGCTCCTCTGGTGCTGGCCCTGTGAGCTGGTATTATTGCTGTTGGTCGTCCCCTTGGTGGCGTGGAACCCCATTGCCCAGCAGATCAGGGCGCAGGCGTAGATTCCCCAGTACTCGGAGAGGTCGCTGGTGACCCAATGGTCCCCTGGGGCCGGCATGGCGCTCGTCGTGGGCGTGGTCTCATTGAGGCGGTCGTCGGCTGCTAGGTGTGCGAGCAGCGCCTTGGCGGCGAACCGCGCGGCTGTGGCGGCATGTAAACTGCCGCTCCAGTGCTTGAGGCGCTTCTGGTGCTGCTGGAAGCTCTGGCTGGGCAGCACCTTCTGGGTGAAGAGCCACGAGTCGCCGGACACGGCGAGGAGGTCATGCAGCGGCGTGTAGTGCAGCGCCGCGTAGGCGTAGGCTGTCGGTGCGCCGGGGAAGAGCCCCAAGATCCGCTCCACGGCCGACAGGTCTGGCGCCCTGGAGAGGTCAATGGGCGTTGAGCCGGGTCGCTTAGGGAGCCTCAAGGCCTCGGAAGCTAAGAATACAGCCTGGTCGAGGGCCGGGGCTGAGGCGATCCTGGCGGGGGTGATATTCTCTTCCCGAAGCTCCAGTAACTCCGAGAGTGCGTGGGTGACCGACATTTGGAGCATCCAATCTTCTGCGGTTGGAGCATTCCAGATATCTTGAGTGACCGCTATGAGCGGGATCGGTGGGCAGGGGTTGATTAACGGTTGCATAAGCGGGAGTTCATAGTAGACAGAAGAATGGACATCGAGAACGAAAGACGCGGCAAGAAGACGGCGGCGCGTCTCAGCCTCTATCCATTCATACCAGCGACCGTCTGTCATAGGTGGTGGCATACCCATGGGGGTGGATGAAGAGGAATCTAAAGTATCATGTATCGAGTCTCGAGTCGTGTCAACCTGTGAGGGAGACGTTGAGCATGGATGCCATGGGAAGACAGGAGGAGAAGACAGAACAAGACTAAAGAGATTTTCCTGAAAGAAAGAGTATGTAACGAAATCAGAGACGGGTATAAGAGAAGTTGGAGAACTCACTCTGGAGTATAGCGACTGGAATTGCGTCGACGAGCGGATCGAAGCTCTCTTCCCTCGGAACCGGGCAAAGAATTCGCATAAGAGGATCGTCTGCATGGTCTGAACGTTCCATTGGGGGACCTGAAGCAATGGCGCGGGTATCAGTTTCTGGACAATGAGTGAAAAGGGGGAAGGATTCCCAATTTGGAATCGCGATGAGGCGAGCAGAGAGACTTACACGTTTCACTTCTTGCCAGGCAAACTCATGCAGCTGGTTACCTTTGGCACGATCCTCCTTGCCTTCGAGAAACTGCGATGCTATGGCGGCCATGGCACACTTCAGAATCTCGTTCGGCGCGGTCTCAAAGCTCCGGCGGTGGATCAAGGGGAAGACTGGGTCGAAGCGCTTCCAGTATACTTGGAGAAGATCGGGGATGGCGTTCCGGACAGGACGCTGCAGCTGGATGGCAGTGAGGAAGGTGGCGTTCGTCAGAGATCCGAGAAATGCAGCCTGGTCCTTGTAGCGGCCTACCATAGCGTGCGCATCCGGAAGCGGGGTTGCGAAGGTGACTAAAGATTCAGCCGATTGTACGGAGGATGAGATGTTCGGTGGGGTCGGACTACGAACTGAGGAGTAATGTTGCGGTACATGGTCGAGATAAGCAGAGTCATCCGGAAACATGGCCACGGGGTCCAGCAGCTGCGCGGGATATGGGTTATGGCCATGCGGCGAAGGCGAGAAGGGGTTTGGGTTGGTGAAATAAGCTCCAGCGGGGGTGATGGCATGGAGGCTCTCGCCGGGGCTGCGGATATCTTGGGAGGCAGCAGGGTATGGCGAGACGAAGGCCCCTACGGGCCATTCTGGGGCAGGTGACTCGAAATTACTGCGGACGTAGTTCCTGCTCCGGCCTACGTCAGAGTGTGTGGAGAAATTGCTTTCCGAGGACGCCCAAGGGGAGACATCGTGGGTTGGGAGGAGGCCCGGATTGCTCTCCGGTAGATCTTGGGTAATAACATACAGGGGGAGCTGGTGTGCCGACCGCGGTTCGAAGCTCAGATTGTAGTTCATCCCGCCTGGAGACCCGGCCACATTTGGCGGTTGGTTCATTGCCGGGATACCGGTAGACAAGACATACCCTCCTGACGGCTGCGTGGGTCCAGTTGATGTTGAGCGGTAGCTTACACGGCGACCAGGTGCCTGTGGAGGGGACATGGGAGCAGATCCGGTCCCAGAAGCCCGTAAACTTTGGTGGTTATTAGCATTGTTACCGTACGTCGTGCCTGGTTGTAAGTCGGATGATGGCGTAGAGATAGAGTTGCGGGATGAACCCCCGCCTACCGAAGGGGTAGTTGGATGATATCGGATGCCATCATCCATCGAAGTGGTCGAAGTTCGCCTGCTGGAGTTTCCTGTCCCCCGTGAGGAGGCTTTGTCTCCATCTTGCTCACTATTATCGGATTAGCAACGGTTGGGATGGTCGACTACATTTGTTCTTAGATCAGGGCACACTCACTGCCTTGTGGCATGCCGGGCAAGTAGGTCCGCCCTATGGAATGCCCTATCGCAACCGGGGTACGTGCACGGGTATCCGGGAGTTTGGTGGCTAAGTTGATGGCGCCTATAAAGAAGAAGAAAACATGAGTTTAGCTCCCATCCAACATAGCAAATAGCCTATCCCGGAGTTCATATTATTCCTCTCTTACCTTAGGTGTTCCGCTCTTGTGAAAGTCTAGAAAGCTGTTAACGAAGGCACTCATTCAACTCTCTTCTGTCCCACTAGCAGTCTATCTTCCCATCATCGGTGAAAGTCAAACTAACCTTTGACGGCCGGCATATGTCGCACGTGTGTACCGGAATTCCCTTCCTCGCTCTGCTCACACGACCGGTGATGGGTGTCAACTTGACGGGAAGATCTGATCCCGGAGGAGCCCTCGAGTGTATGCTCCCTGGTCCTGAACTGGAGGCGTGGCCGTGGCCGTGGCCGTGGCCATGGTTTCCATACCCACGATCCATCTCTTCGGAGCTCGTGCTGCTAGAGTTACGAGTGGGCGGTTGGGGTCGAGCAGCGGAGCTTGAGGTCGACGATGAGGATGATGTCGCCGCAGCAGAAGACTTTGGATTGCGTCCAGTGGCGCCTCGGCGTTTAGTTGAGGCTGTATGGTGAGAGTGGTCGCGAAGTTCTCCAGGATTTGCTTGGTCCGAGGCTGAGAAGGGTTGGTCCCTTGTGACAGAGGCCCCATCCTTTTTATTATTATAAGGCTTGGGCTCGTCCTCATCCATATCCATGATGAAATCGAGACTAGTCATGGTGCAGAAGCTCAAAATGGAACGTAGAGGGGGACGGCAAGAGACAAAGTTAGTAATAATCCGACTCAGCCCTGCTCAAGATACCTCTTCGATAAATAAAGAGTAGTGATGTAGACACAATACAGATGGGTAAGCTAGGGTTGGTCAGGGGGGTATCTGTTCCTGGAAAAGAAAAAATAAATGTATATGCAAAAAGGAGAGTTCTCAGCCTTCCTAACAGAAAAGAGACGCGCAGAGAGGTAGGGGGGAAGAGGGAGATCTCCAGAATGGTCAATATGCAGCGGGACCAGGTAGCGAGGAACCTGTGGGAGAGAGCGACTATGGTAGCAGAAAGGTGCACGAGCGATGTACCCAAGAGGAACCACCTGCAGGGTGGGCTGAGCACGAATGCTATATTGAGCTTTCCAAAGTACCAAAGAAGGCTTGGACGTGGAGGGTAGCGTAAGAAGAATATGGCGAGATATCAGAGAATCAGGGACGAGAATTTGTCTCCCATACGCGCCTAGTCCAACGGGGACAGACTAGAGTATCTACGAGCTACTTTGCCCTCGGTATGGGGTTGGTATGGCATGGCCCTGTTCTGTGTATAACACCACCCCGGTCAGCTGGAACCAGGATGCAGGTTGCAGATGTTGCGCCCAAAAAAAATGCAAGGTACTCCCAAAAAAAAGGCAGCCAGGGTGGCTCATTTCGCAGCTTCTATTTACAGTGGTAGATCGTACATGGCGATCACCTATAGTTGCCACGGACGACTTGGGTAGTCTCTACTCTCGAATGGCACTCCCCTTTCTGTGCCGCCATACTATAGCAGGCGCCCAGGGGTTGTGATGTCGAACGGTGAAGGTAGAATGAACTACTGCACGTCTTAACCTCCCCGCAGGGTAAGACAGAGTAACCTAATTCCTCAATTATCTTTTTGGTATGAGAAATGCTTCTGGGTGCCGCCCAGGGGGACACCCAGGGAACACGCGCATGTGTGCGCGCACGCGCGCGTATGCAGTACCTACACAGACACACAGAGAGCGAGCGGGCGCGCGAGAGAGAGAGAGAGCGAGGACAAGAAAAAGGATATGCACACACACACACACACGCACGCAGATTCGGGTGAGGGGTGAGACAGAATACCCAAAAAGAGTGACATCCCGCAAACCGACAGGACGGTTCGCAACTGGGTGCCATAATTAGAAAAAAGGCTAAGTTAAATTGCAACGCCCTCCGCTAGTCCCAGTCGCAGCGGAGATATTCTGGTACGTACATAACCAACTTCGTACAGTAATAATACAGTACATCACACCACAACCACCACTGTTTTCATTCGGCCAACTCATGCCATCCTCTTCAGGAGCCTTTTTACAGTTCGGATGCTCCGTTGTAAACTGCAACGGACAAACCACACAGGTTGCGACTGCGATGCGTGTGAGGCCTTTGACGCAATGGCCCTGCACAGCATCCCGCCCCCGGGGAAAGGGAAGCTCGCAGACAAGACGGTAAAAGAGCGGCGAGGAGAGGCAGACTGACGGCTCAGTCCCAGGATGTGTGTGGAGGGCGACCTGCTGGTCTGACAGGGTCGGCTAGAGGCGCAGCCTTGAGGACACCCACCCTGGTCTCCAGCCTATCACACACTGGCCTCTCAACCAGCTGCTTATTGCTCCGGGGGTTGCACCGCCAGCAACGCTCAAGGAGCCCTGCAGTGTAGCACCAAATCATCATCATTAACTCGACTTAGATGGCACGGCTAAACTGGAGGCAGTCAAGGCGTCCCCTCTCGAGTTGTGCAATAGTAAAAGACGTTATGGTTTTGTCATGCTATTCTGTGGGGGTCTGAGGATTTACATCATCAATGACATATGTAGCGGGTTTTGGCATGATCTGTGTGATGTTGACTTGCACGCCCGCCTGATCGGCAACTTTCACGTACCGGCTTATTGTCCACATTGGAAGCGCGTCTGCCGAGAGGTAATACGGGAAGCGTACGGGGAACCAACTAACTAGGATGGCGCTGAGGGGGAGTGACAGCACCTCCCATGAATTCCTCACTAGTTACAACTACGTAGCCCAATATTCAAATACTATGTATATCGCGACTGCTGACTGGATACACGATGTCCCTCTGGGTTGCACCCGATCTATTTTGATGCTGCTATCACCACCGCCAAACCTTCAAGCCGCTTGTCCGCTGGTCGCTATGCCATTTGCGTATCTCCCTGCTGTTGCTTTTGCGTTTTCCTACAGCGTTCAACGGGCAGCTGACTAAGTAACGAGGACCATGGAGAGAGCGAAAATAAACAGCCTGTGACGCACCTCTACTTACACAGCGTGCCGTATGTACTGCACGGCCCGCAGGGAGCAGGGGGGGGGGGGAGAGGTTTAGACCCTCCTTCTCCCATGTCCCTTCGTTCATGGAAATCCTTCAGCCCTCGGTAGCAGGGATGTCACCAACCGTGGGAGCGGAACCAATCGTGCATCTCTAGTGCGCCGTAGCCCGTCCAGTCAGAGCGCGGTGGAGAAATAGGCGACGGGACCGAATTGGATGGTACAGCGAGGCTTAGACGCGCTCGCGGCTCGCCATTGGACCATGGCGCGGCCGGTGGGTGTGTGTGGCCTTGACCTGGTCCCTATTTTTATAAAATAAAAACGATGGGCAGAGGTGTGTAAGATAATAGTGCCGCTGCGAGACATCGTGATCAAGTACCATGCGTCCGTGCCGCAACAAGCTGCTATTCTAGCCATAGGCTTTTCGCATGGGATGGTTCTTGTTTTTTTGGGCGTGATTGGATTCCCCTGAAGCGTTTACTTTTTGACTTATCCTTCTCTTTAGTAAAAGCAACGGTCGCGCGCTTGCGGGAACACCCGTATATACGCCAATCTATAAAGGCGGGTTCACGGGAGCGAGCGCTTTTTGGGGTCCAAAAACCAGATGGTCGGGAACCAGCTTTTCTTCTTCTGTCAGAGTTGCGCCCAAGTTAGTTACGTGTTTGACGTGTTTGACGTTTTTGGGGGCCGGAGATGCACAGTTACCCCCTCTTCCTCTAGGGATGATATGCATGAGGCGGTCAGTAGGGAACCCTTTTCTTTGCTTTCCTTGCCTTATTATGTTTTCAACCCTGGTGATGGATTCCCTGCCATTGGAGGTAGTATTCAGGGAACAGAAATTCCTCAGATTGCCGAATACTGGAACCAATGGTTGAGTTGCCGGCATACTTGGTCTGCAGTTCGGTTGCCGGCATACTCCACGTAACGAAGTCTTGACACTGGCAAGGAAAAGCCAAGACACTTTAGCCATTATGCACATGCAGCCCATCACTTAACTTGCTGTGAAGTCAAGTTGTTTAAGTCAACCATATATTATGTTCGGCGCAGTGCTATTCTTGCTATTCCACTAACGGCCAGCATGTAAAGACATGCAAGCGCACGATCTGTTCGCAGTTTATCTACAGTCTGGTGCAGCCTTTCTATACTGGAATATTAATAGTGTCAAACAACCTGGAATGAGTAATTGTACCGCTGGCAGAAGGCCATACAAGCTCTCACAGGCTCTCTGACCAGTTTTAGCCCGGTGGATTACCCACATACACACAGGGCTTATTCAGCCAGATGCCGTCTGCCAGAGCCATGTAAGTCGGAGAAAGACACTCCGACCTCAAATGTTAGGGCTGAAATCTCACGCTGGCTAGCTCCTTAAAGCATCCCGTCCACACCTATGACAGTACATCATTTTACTATTATCATTCGCTAGGATTGTATCATGCAAGAGGGGGGAAACGGGAGCAAACGGGAGGAGCCACCACCCTGTGCCGGCTCCATGACAAGCTGGTCTTCAGGGGGTTAAAGAACTGTCCCTCACTCTTGCTTCATTCATAGTGTCTTTCCGCTTCATGTCGGATCGTACCTGCATTACAATACGCAATGAGTTGGGGGCCAGCCCCCATCGCTCAGCAACACTTGTGTACTTGGCGGAGTAGTAAACAGACTCCTCTCGACCTTTCGATTACGAGCGGGACTTTTGTGCATATGCAGCAGGGTAATATGCTCGAATCCTTCAAACCGAGAGCCGGGCGGTGGGCAGCTCATGTTGTTTGGTACGATCTTGCAAGGGTTTTTGCACGGGCTGTCAAACCATCCCATATCATTGCCTTGGTGATATTCCAACTCAGCCTCCCTGCTGCTGGCTGGGCTCTGAGGCTCTGAATAAGTTGGTATACCCGGATCCCATTCGGTCGAAAGGATTATTACTACTCCCAACTCATGAGGCCACCAAACACTGGCCTTCTATAGTTTCTACGCTTCGACGCCCTCCGATGCTAATTTTTATCCTTCACTTTTATTTTAATAGAACCAAAACAAGCACCAATGTTTGTTTAGAACATTCACTTCATCGGTCCCCTGCCCGCACTCGTGCATTGTTGGTTTCTTGTCTAACTTATATTGTTACTAAAACGTGTCTCCTAATTAGACATTTTAACATAAGCTTGAAGTCTGTTTTGGAGAGCAGAGATCTATTCAAAGCAAGCAGCCAGTAGGAGAAACACACCACCCGTACAGGCACGTGTGCCTTCTTAGAATAATCTAGCATTGTGGCCCGCAACGGGTTTCTTTTCTTTGCTCTTCTTTGATTTATCTTCCCTTTAGCCAGATCATACCGATAATTATTCCATGGACTGTCTACGTGCCCCTGTGTCTTTAAGCGCCATATGTGACCAACCTAAGCGCGCCCCGCTTCGCCTCCTAGAGAGGGCTGCTAAGCGCATTCACAGCCTACCCGCCTAGCCCAACTCTTGACCTTTCAATATTTTGGATGGGTAGGACAAAGATGTCACCAGGGGTTTTGTACTGTCAGCATGTTTCTCAGTTGGGAAGAAAGTGACGAGAATTCAATTAGGCGGGTGGTGGCTCGTTCTCCGTGTGCGCCCGGCCTGTCCCTCCATCCCAGTGAGGCCAGGCTTTTGTAAGCAGGGCTTGCCATGAACACTCAGCGTCGACGGCGAGGTATACGATATGCTGCAGTGGCACTTCCTTTCTCAGAACACCTAGCCATTTAAGTTTTATTTCATTTGTTTCAATTGGAAGAATTTGGAATGGTGACAACCTGACGTCAGCACTAGAGAGAAGAACATACCCCTGTGAGGTTTGGCATCTGTATTAACTGTTGTGCGACTGTTTGGGAGTTATCTCAGACAATTGTGGTCTAGTCAGGGGTCAACCAAGCAAGCCCAGCGGGAGGCAATATCGTATGGGAAGTGGGAAGTCCGTCCGCTGAAACAATCCTGTTCTGACATAAGTGTCAAGAATCCAGCAATGTGACCGATAAACTGCAAAGTCACGACGCCTCTCACCCAGGCACAGGTCCTGCAATCTCTCGTTTGTCGATCCTGCGTGTTGATATCCTTCGGGGTTGCTTGCTAAGCACTAGGCATAAAAGAAAGTTGTGTGGAGGTAATTCATCACTATACAGGCTAACGGTAACCAGGAAGATCAAGTGGAAATACTTTTTTTTCTTTTGGGTTGATGCTCTCTCAGCATAGTCCAATCTGTCTTCATGGCATGTTCATTACCAAGATTGTGAGACGATGATGCTCAACGCAAACACCGCTCTGGGCACGTTATCATACCAAATAATGCCTCTTAATTAGGGACGGGTGTTTTTTTTTCCATCTTTTTTTACCGTATTCCACCTTGATTTCCATCTTGATCCCACCGTCTGATAGCACCACCTTGTGAAAGAAATGTGATACGTGTGCTAACCATCTTGTACCAAGCCTCTATCTTGTCCTTTCGTGCTTTTCTAAAATTCAATATTATGTGTGTCTCACCCTTGTCGTATGCTGCTATTTTGTGGTCTGTCAAGCTGTAGAGGCCGAATCAGCCATTTTCCTGCCGCGTACGTCACTCCCCTTGCTGTCGCTGTCTTCCGAATCATCATCGCTTGGAGCCCGGCTGTCAGGGATATCTCTTCGGCTCTTGGTCATCTGAGCCAGCAGGGTTAGTATTTGTCATATAGGTGATAATGGTACGAAAGGTCAATTATCATAATCGTGAACATACCCAAGATCTAACTCCACCAACCAAACCGAGTGCGTAGCCAGTAATGAACTCGTTTCCTGCTGGGCGCTCTCCAGGGGTCGTGGGTGACTTCATTGCAGAGGCTAAGGCAACCGCTTCTCGCAAGCTGGTATCTCCATTGGTGCTCGGAGTCGCCGGCTGAGTGAAGCGGCCTAAGGGTGCTGGGCTTTGCGGTCTGCTTGCAGGCCAGAATTGACGGAGCTCTTTGCTTAACTCCTGGCCAGTGGTAGTCCAGTTGGAACGAATGTTATCACGCAGCTCTTGCACATGGCGCTTAAGATCCAACTCATTCTTCTTCAACCAGCTCACATTGAGCTCCTGGCGTGAGGCACCGCGTCTGAACTGACGAGTGATGTATTTCTCGTAGTCGCGAACAATCCTGTCGTGAGTTGCGCACCCATAAAATTAGCTAACGGTGCTCTGAAGACATGTAGGTGCCCGAAGAAACATCCACCAGAGCTTGGAATAGTCACTAACCTTGTGATAATGCCCGTGGTGCTGACACCTTCTGTTCGCTGTGTGACAAGGAACTTGCCAGCTTCCTTAATCGGTTTGTAGATGTCATCGCCCTCGTCGGCGCCGTAGGGGATGTCGTCGTGTGCAACGTAATCAATCTGGTGCTTGTCGAGAAACTCTGGAGTGACAATCCAAGGGCAGTTCTCAATCACTTCATCTACCCACTTGCAGTGCCGGACGGTTTCTGCTCTTTCTCCGCCAGACAGAACCGTTAAGCCCTTCCGCTTGTGCGTCTCCTCGTCGCCGGTGACACCGACCAGTAGATAGACGTCAGGAAATGCCTTCTTAGCCTGCTCAAGCTGGCGCATGTGGCCCAGATGGAAAAGATCGAAAACGCCATCGGCATATACTCGGATGGGCCGGCCAACAGGAGGTGGATTGGTTTGGTAGCCCACGGGGTCTACCAATCGGCCGATAGGTGGTGGCAGCATGCCATCTCGTGTGTTCTCTCTACTCGCACCAGCCTTCTTGCCTTTCCGCACGACGCGCTCGGCGATATCAACGCTGGCTTCGGTGGTGTCACTGGGCTCACCGGGGTCGACAGTGTGATCGTTGGTAGATGCCCTGTCAGAGCCGGAACGTAATCTCTTAGATGGGTTTGGGTTGGCATTGGTGTCGGCCTTGCGGTGGGTGAGCTTCCCGGTCTCGGGAGCCGTGGTGTCGCCCTCTTCACCAGAAGCGTCGCGGGAGGACGGCTGAAGGAGAGGGTTCTCGTCCATTTTGATCGAGGTGGCAGTCGACGCGCGCTTACGCTTGCCGGCGTGCGAGGAGTTCGAAGGCGACGACATGATGTGGCCGGGGTTAATGGTAAGTTGGGGAATCCGCCAATGCAACAAAGATGGTAGGTTATTGGCTGTCCAACTGATGGGCAGTGGTCGAATGTCGTAATGCCGTGCTGTTTCCAAGCTTTCTGGCTTTCCTGATGAGTTATGCTTTGCCCAGATGTCCAAAGGGGGCGAAAGTGACAACTGTGCCTTCCCAAGCACGTGCGGGAGGACGCCTGGGGAGAAATCAGGCTTTTTGCGGTAGAGGACCCGGGATGCGAATTGGTGAGATAAGAGCAGCAGTAACGGCGATCTGGGATGAAATGTCTCTGGTATCGTACTCTGGCCTTTGGCCCACAAAATCTGGCGAATTCGGGTCTTCTCTGTTCTCCGGACAGTGGACCTTTTGCTCCTGGCGATCACGCAAAATGTTGGTTGCAGGATTGGCCAAACAGTCAACCAAGGCGACGAGCCCAGGAGAAGGATATCTATGAAGCTCTAATCAAGGGAGTGCCAGGGCGGGCAGCTTCTTCTCTCGTTGTCCGCTCCGTCGCGTCGAAATGAACGATATGCGTGGCACTAGTTAATAGGAGTAGCTAGTAGGAGGCCCAATCGTCGATGGCCTTGGCTGGTTTAATGCAATTAATGACGTTGACAAGTCCGCTGTAAGCAGCTAATCTACCAATTGGGCAAAGCTACCTAATTACCAGGTAGCGTGCCAATAGGTTCTAGAGTGGGTGGTGTGTGGAGGTGTGCGTGTTTATTCTCCAGCAATTGTCGCGCGACGCTGCTCCAGGTAGAGAAGGCAGTTTCAATGATAAAAGTGATAGGGACCGATTAATCAGTCTGGGGTGCATCAGCTTTTTCCTCGTCCCGTCAGAATTCATACCCCGTGTCTCGTGACTTATTAATGGAGGGTCTAACTGTGCAGGCATTGAAATCTGAGAAGTGGCCTGATAATCCGAAAAAGGGGGCTTAATTGCTGGGAAATTTTAAAATTGCACGGGCATGTTCTTTTCCCTCGCCAAGGATGTGCTATTGATAAAAAGGATGATATCCGTGATGCTTGGTCCCTATCTGACCCCTTGTAATCCGTAAGTTACATAGTAGGATACCAGATGTGGCGTCATACAGCTGAACTTCCTATATCGCCACTCATTACTCTCACGATGCCACAAACGCGGCACACCCTTCTCTCCCAAAGCCACGTTTCCTGTGTGTAAAGGATGGCTTTTCGTGATTATCACTTAGTATGCATCCGCAATACGTGAGTGTTCCAATTGGCCAGACAATATCGAAGCTGTCCTGACATATCACCATCGCGAGCTTACATGCTGGCGTGGTGGTAACTTGGGAACTACCGTCCAGTCAGTCACCAGCGCGTATCACAAAGACAAAGGTATTTTGGTTTAATTGTATGGCAACTGCAGGAATGATATTCATTACCCCGCTGCTTCTAAGGTATCTTTTGCAATCAGGAAACAAAAGGAAATGCTTCGTTACACCAATATGCCGTCCAACCAATGCTATTACTCCAGTCATGTCGTGTCTCGGAAACGCCACCAAACCCAACCCAAATGTAGTCCTTCTAGGTGTAAAAAGTTCAAACCCCGCATGCTGTTGCCGAATTTTTGGCAAAAAGAGGAGAAACCTAGCTTGTAGACTACGCTCGCGAGCTCTGACGTCGACTTAAATCGATCCTCATACTCGTCGCCGTTTCGTCCTGCCGCCTCCCCCAGTCCTCGACGTGGTCCATGATACCCTAGACCAGACGAACCGCGCGTTGCTGGATCATGTGCCGGCCACATCTGTGCGGGTGCCGTGGGGAACTGCGGTAGCATTTCTTGCGTGCATCCTCTGGTGCTCGTGGTCCAAACTTCTGCCGCACCTCACAGTATTCATAGCGCTCGCCCATCCAGTCTGCAATGTGCCGGTGCAACTCACAGCGTGAAATACCACACTTGCGGCAGTACACTTGCCCTCGGGGTAGTATCTTGGTAATGGCGCTCTCTTTGGGTATGCCACCGTCCAGCAAGGGTCCTGCCGAGCGCCACGCCCATTCCATGTCGTTGGGCCCCTCCCGACGTACCGACAGGGGCACAGTCCCATGCATTCGCCAGTGTATGGCATAGAAATGCTTGCTGGTCAAGCCCAGGCAAGTACTATCGATCGGATCGAGGAAGTCAAATATGGCAAAGTGAAGCTCGGCGGGGAGATGAATGAGTTTGAGTTTCTCTCCGGGACGCTGAAGAACGGGTATGGGTTCGTAATCCATGACCGAGTAGGATCGCTGCGGCCCGGGTAGCGCAGGCCGCAGCTGCGACCCATGGCTCAAAGCCGCCAGTAACGACACTTGGGCGGGCTTCTTTGGAAGCTGAGATTCTGTAGGTGGAGAGGGCGTTGTCGATGGTGAAGATTCAGGTGTACGAGTAGCGATATGAAATGATGCGACAACGTCGGTTGGTTTGGTTACAGGCGGGGACGAAGGCGAGTTCCATCGAGGCTGTGAGGTTGCCGGGCTGGGTAGTTGGTAGTCATTGGACGAGAAGGCACGTCGTGGGGCTCGGTAGACGTCCTTCTTCGGCTGCTCTCTAACCTGCTCTTTCCTCGACTCCTGCAGCACGGCCTGCACCGCCAGCTCCTCTGTCTCGTGGATCGCTGGCAACTTGGTTTCCGCAAACCGGTTTGTGACTTCCAGCATGTCCACAGACCCGGACATGTTCGGCCCAAGAGATGGTACGCGCATCACGTCAACCATTCTTGAGAAACAGACTTTTTGAATTCGTGGTGCTCTTAGATTGGAGGACCACCTCTTCGTCGAAAGGGAACTCCTCCACTATCACCCACTCGAGATAGTCAACCGATATATCGCTTCAAAAGATCGTGGCGGAAAGTGCGACGGCTGGTAGAATGGCAAATCGGCCACAACCGACTTCAGCGCAGATGTGCGACACCCGTGAGTTATAAGCAAGCGGGAGTTCTACTGCGCTCCGTAAATTGGAACGCGAAAAGACCGAGAACGGACTGGGTCTAAGCCGGGCTCGTGATCCGCCCGGAAGATGCTAGCGCCAGTCGCGGAAAGTGGTCTGGGTCGTGATCAGGGACAACCAGGTACTAGTGGTAGGCGTTTTACGGTTACGGCTGGGGAAGAGGCCCAATAGAGTCGCCCAGGTTCAGCAGACGAGTTTATCACGAGTCAAGAAAGGGAAAAGTGTGTCGTCCAAAAAGAGGGCCGGGGCTTTATAAGTGACAGAAGGATGGGAGCTGGTGCAGTGAGGCGAAAAGAGGAGGGCGGTGGGGGTTTACTATACCCACATTTGCTTAATTCCAGAACGCCAGGATTCCTCCGAAACCTGGAGATGTATCGAGGCATTGGGAGGGGGGAACCATGGCGTGACTGACAGCACAGCGGGAGGCTTCCGGGCTGGCTGGCTGGATAGCGTGAGAGTCACGATATGGGGAAATCGATCCGATGCAGTTCGACCAAACAGGATGATTCTCGCCTGGATCGCGGCCTGTCAACGGCCAGACGGTCCCAGTCCCAGAAGAGACCGACAGAGTCTGACGTGGGACCGTAGCGTTCACGATAGGTCTCTGGGAACCCCGGACCCAGTGTTTTTTTGGCGAAGGCGACGCCGATGGGTTGACCCGCTTTCCGCGGTTCCAGGACAGTGTTTAAAACAACACTCTAAGTGTACCTTCAGTTTGCTCCCGCAAATGCTTTGCAACAGCTGGGAGGTTCGGTATCTCCTAAGCAGTCCTGTGGGGGAAAAAAAAATCCCTAGACGTCGAGAACTCAGAAGGGATTGGTTTTCACGGGACAATTGTTGCTCAAGCCCAGCAACCATTAAGCACGGGTTTCTATTGTAATGCTGCCTCGGCCTGTGGAGCTAGTTAGCTTCCAATAGCATCGTCATGTTTAAGCCAAGATGGCCATATCAAATCCAACCAAGCCCTAATTCCTGGAGATAAAGTCACTATGTTGCGGAAAGAATATAGTTTCTGCAGGTACACATTTAGCAGGATGTGGTGTTCCCTGGCAACGACGGCATCAAGAGATGCGGTTGATTGACGTAACTGCAACCTCCAGAAAAATACAAAAAGGCCTTTATCCGCACTATACTAGCACTGTACACGAGGATGAGCCGGGTGCGCAAAGCGCGACTGGGCAGCTCTCGGCTCAGCTCTAGTGGGAAAACGCACCAATGGGTCCGGAGAGTTCGTGTCATGCAAGGTCCCAGCTGGGGCTGGACTATCCAAAATTTTCTTCTACCACCGGTGAAATCCCTACTCTGTTTGGCTACTATATATGGGGACCGTGGACGAGGGACCACCTTATCGCATCTAGCTGATGCTTGATGACGTCGTGTTTCCACGTTTTTGCTTCTCCGATGCGTTCATTGAGTGTCGGTTTTTTTTCGTCTTTGAGTGTTTGATCAGCACCTGTAGCGCGCGAGCAAAGACAAGACCCTGGAGGACCCTTGAATTGATTTTCCAGGAATCAGCCATTGTGAGTCAAGCCAGTGAGGGGAAACGGAGGGGGGCATTGGGGCATTGGAGAGGGGGCGCACGTATCGGCTCGCATCGGACATGTTTCCGTTGCATTCTGTGGCGAGCTTGGAAGAGAAAATCTGACAGAAGGGCTACTAGATACTACTGGTGGGAGGTGGTCACATGGGAGAGCTCATATCACTTAAGCCTCAATTTTGTCTCGCCCTCCTTCGCTCCCTACAGCAGTTACATCTGCCTTCGAACGAGAAGGTTTTGCGCCCAAGACATGCGTCATGCGACTACCCACTTGATTACATCTCCGGATGCGAAAAGGTGCGGCGTATATGGCCGGGGTCACCTGTACATGTTCGAAATGGTGCCGTATCGTACCACGCAGCCTAAAGGCCCCGGCGTGCGCCTGCCTCCGATTTCATGCAAGTACCTTTGAAATCCATGATTATACTTCAATTGTTGGCGGTGATGTGGATTGCTTCTAGAAGACTGCGTGGAATTGCACGGCCGCCATTAAGTGCATGGAGTATTGGCCCAGCTCAAGGGAACTAGTTTTTGAGTGACGAGTCTGCAAACCCATTAGAGCAGTTGTCTCATCTTTGCTAATGCTTCGCATGTCTTATATGTCGCTTTCTAGCTTATCCCTCCTCATCTTCTGCCCAGAGATAGCTAACCGCTTAGCTTCGTCAGCTTTGTTCATTGATGTTGTCTTCTGGCTTTGCAAGTCTTGCTCTTCACATTTAGTAGGAGGCGTGTCTCTCTTTGGCATGAGACCCATTGGCGACACATAATGAACCAAGGGCACACGAACGAGTCAACCAGATATGCATACACATAACTACAGAAGTTGTTCTCCTTTGTCCAAGGGTATAAATTTCCCACGTCATTCTCCATGTCTTGCACAGTTAAAAGTACAAAGATTACAAACCCGGTTCTCTCTGTTGTCCTCCTGACGCAAGTGGAACATCAATAGCCTCTGATTTGCAGGACTATATCAATCGCTGAGGTCCTGCCTGCCTAGTTGCAGTGAGGTCATAGTATGCTTCATGCTGAATGAAAGAGATCGTGTCCTCCGGTGAGATATCAGCGTTCCATAATCCGGCAGCGTTTCTGCGAACCGGCTCGCTCGCCTTTCAGCGCGCGTGTGGCCGGGTTTGTTGACTTTCTCGCCATGGCTCATTAACTCTCCAGAAATCTCGCTGGCAATACTCCTTCATGTGCCTACTAGACAGCTATCCAGATGACACTGATGACGACATCCATGCCCTTGCCTTCGCCACCGTCGTACTTGAAGCTCCACATTCCGTCGGTCTTTTCGTTCCAGAATGCTTGGGTGGCCGAGTGCATGCCACGGCGACCCACGTGAGGTTTTCCGTCGGTAGCAGTCGCACCTCCGTCACTGGTGGTGATGCGTGGCTCCTCGGACTTGATGTCAGTGCCGCCCTTAGGCTTGTTCAGTGCTGAGGTGGGGACAAGGTGCTGGACGATAGTCGCATTCACGACGAATTTGTGCGCGGGCCCTTGCGAGCCTGCAGGTTGTGATTCGGAAATAAGGGCTTTCAAGACGGAGTTCTAGTGAGAAGTGTCAGTCCCAGTCTCGACGCGGAGAAGAGAATGTGTAGAAACGGTGGAGCGGATCCGGCGACGTACGATAATGCTCGAGTTCCAACCCTCAACCTTGGAGTGTTCGTAGTAGTCAGCGTCACCGATGGCGCTTTGGCACGCCTGTGAATAATTTCAGCATTGATTCAACTTGTCGTCGTGATGATCGCGGGGGGGAAACTCGCGATGGGACGTACATCGGCAGCAATCTGCTTGAGCCTAGTGGAGCTGATGGGCTGCGACATCTTTTTCCGTGGAGCTTTACTAAGGAGCAACGATTTGCTTCTCTTCTGGTCTGAGGATGAGAGCAACAACAGCGCACGAGTGTATGGTTCCGAGATTGCTCCCACGTGTGGATGCACGGCGGAGTCGACGTCGTAGGAGTGGTAATAGTCGTAAATAGCCTTGCCTCCCGACTACTATTGAGAAGAATTGAAGGGGGAGACTTTGCTTGCCTGCAGCAACGGGTGGGGAAGCAAAGTAACACCGAGCTCCAAGAACCTATCAGAGGGCCTCTTTGTTTGAGGTAATGCTATTATATAATAGTTCCCCGTCTGGCGCGAAACAACAATGGATATAGCTTCAGCGAAACTTGATGGGGAGCTATGTATTCGACAATAGATCTTCTAATGGAAAGGAAAAGCGATGATGTCTTTTGAGAGAAACTTCCGCTGAGATGTTTCTTTCCTCTCAGCGTTGGTCAGTCTTGTCCAAGCTTTTTTTTCCTTCTAGGAGGGCCCGCTTTCGGTGCGGCAATCGGCGTGACGCGGGTCGTTCGTACTGACATCAGCATGTCTCGAGCTTTCTGAGCTGCCAGCTGCTACCAAGTGTGAGGAATCTGTCTCTTCAATTTATGTTGTCTTATCGATCCATTACCAGACGAACATTTTAACACGGCCAGGAATGGAGTACATATCGGTGCTTCGTCTGAACGCAGGCAGATGGCTATCTATCTGCAGCACGTACCTATCTGGCGAAAGAAGCTGCCTGGTCATTGCATGTACCGGCGTTATTTCCAGTCTTCTGCGTGGTCACAGTTTGACATGGAGCACATAAGAACACATGAGCTGTATGGGCGGCTCTTCAATGTTACTGCAAACACATATAGCAAGTGTATACTGCGTAGTTAAGCACTCTCTTACCTACCTACCTACCTACTATACAAACTCTGGGATAATAACTTGTGATTCGTCGTTGAGCCGTTGCACGGAAGGGGTTATCTCCTTGAAGGGAGTCACGTGGGATCAAGCTTGACCACAAAGTAGAGCTGCGCAAGGCGATAGACCAGGGCACATCTTCACAGCACATGGGCGTGATATTCCATGTTTGTTTGAAGAATCCCAGCAACAGCCAATCATTTCGCCACGTGCCTCCCTTCGGTGTTGTGAATGCTCCAGAGAGTGGTGGGGCCCCTGCGAGGACTTGCGTGCAATCACCCCACTAAATCGATCTTTGTTAGGTGCTAGCCGTAGCAGCAACGGCCGTAATGGCTGACTAGCAGCAGCGCTCTCGTCAATTGATGGAGCTTCGTACTAGAAGAAAAAGTCTCTTTTTGAGTAAACTCTCCGCTATCGACATCACACAGCCATCCCCCTCTTCCTCCTGCTCCTCGCGATCTATTGAAGTCTCTGAAGGTTGGACTACAGCATTGTTTCAAACAGAGAGGACATACTCTGCCACATTTTGTCGGACGACCAGACCAATCAACTCCCCCACACACCACTTAGCACAACAGAGCTACTGCGAACTTGCAACTTCAACGTCATCAATCCGACACCTGCAGGCCGGCCATCATATCAATTCCGGTGCCGCACAGCAAGACGTCTCAATTGACCGGGAACAAGCTCCAGAGAATCGGAACAGCCCCCCGTCAACATGTCTAGCCAGCCTCTTTTGCAGACTGCCCCAGGTAAACAATTCCACTCTGTCAACAACAAAGACACCCTCCGGGACGACGCTAACCAATTGTTGCTGTTTTCCTTAGGCAAGCGTATTGCACTACCGACCCGAGTCGAACCCAAGGTTTTCTTTGCGAACGAGCGAACTTTTCTATCATGGCTGAACTTCACCGTCATTCTCGGTGCCCTCGCCATTGGCATGCTCAATTTCGGAGACCGTCCGGCGTTCATCTCCGCCTTCCTATTCACTGGGGTTGCCATGGCCACTATGATATACGCGCTGGTAACCTACCACTGGAGAGCACGTTCGATTCGGAAGAGAGGCCAGTCCGGCTTCGACGACCGCTTTGGTCCTACTTTCCTGGCCATTGTGCTGCTGCTGGCCGTTGTTGTCAACTTTGTGCTGCGGATAGTCTACACGAGCGCCGATCACGGCCACGGAAACTAGGAGCTTGCTCAATATCAACAGTCGAAAGTTGAAAAGTTTCTGTAAGGTACGAAGAGTCAAATTTACTCACTCAGGAAATAATTATCATGGCCGATAAACAACCGAGAGACACGGGTCTCGACAGCTTGCCCTCCCCGAAGGAACAACTGGGTTTTGCATCCTCAATATATACGAAGGCGTTCCAAAACGGGATCTGACCGTCGAGGTTCTCGACGACGTTATAGATAGACGAAACTACGGAGATACATATGGAATGATTGACGAAGGAGAGCGGTGGAGTGTGAGATCTGCCTTTAGTCAGGCAGTCCATCCAGTCTATTGTCTGTACCAGGGGAGCGCCAATCGGTTGGGTTTTGCATGCTAGGGTGGGTTTATAGGTGTTTATTTGTCTACACAACTTGGTGTATCATTTGTCTCTGTAAATATAAGTATAGTGTCAATACGGCTCCAAGACCGTAGCGTTCGAGCTCCAGCACGTATTTCAATGGTTGTTCCACAAATCATTTGTGCTGTAAAACCGGCCGATTTAAGGAATTCGGAACCGAGAGCCCCGGCGAGATGACTGAGACCTGGGCCGTCCATGGTCGTCTATACGATCTTGGCTGGAGTGGCTGGCTAAATGTCAAATCTCTCAATTTGCATGCCAAGTAACGCTCTTCAGACTACGATCATTATTCAACACCTTAACTTCGTAAAACACTCGTCCTTGTCCTGACAGATCCTGTGGTACCATAAATACGAACGGCTCGTGCAATGTGGATACGTCGTGTTTTCTGGGATGCGTACGATCGTTGCAGTCAATGCAAAGCCGGGAAGGAATCTGTGGGATATCTGGTAATGGCTAACGATGTGAGCAACATCTTGCCTCAAGTTTTCCCATTTTGTGCCCCATCGTTGTTGGTTTGCACCCCAAATCGCTTCCTTAGCTCCTCCACAGGCACCAGTGCAAGAAAGAGGTTCATGACAGCAACGGCGTGCTTCTGCGGTCGTCTCTGGAGCGCCCTCTCGAACGGCGTTTGCATGACCTCGAATTCCGCGGTACCTCCATGCTCATCGTCCTCACCGTCTCCGCCGCTGCCGCACTTATCGTTGCTGCTTCTCGGCGCTATCGCTTCAACGATCTTGGGCGTTTCAGTAGTTTCGCTACCGAGTGCGATATACTGAAACCACCGACCGGCAACAGTGCGGTTGGGTTCATCTTCGCTGCGGTTACTATGATGTTTCTCGATCTCGCGCTTCGCGATCTCGGCGATGGATATGAGCTTGCCAACGTCGGCAGCGCGAGCGCGCAGGATGGAGACGCGTGGCTTGGTTGCAAGCGTCGATCTGTCGCTGCTGTCGCCGTTGAGGTGTCGCAGTACCGAGGCTACTTTCTTCTGTATCTTGGATGATGATATCACCGAGTGAACCTGCACATCGCATTTGGACTCCACGGCGGCCAGTGATTGCTGGTCTTCAGCTGAAGTAATGCACAGGTCGACTGCCAGACGAGGGCGCTTTTCTCTGCGTGACTCGGAGTTCTCCGTGGTTGGCATCGTGGCCTTTCGCTTCATCGGAGGCGTGGTAGTTGGGGCCTTTATTAGCGTTGCCATTGGCATGTCCTTCCAGTGTCGCCTGTCTCCTGGGGGTCCTGGTAGGCAGTGGTGGCTGTTTGCATTGCGATCGCAAAATTGAGGTAGTCACCCATAAATTTCCTGTCCAGCAAGCTTATCGATAACAGTGGTGTGTAGCGCGGACAGGGAGCAATTTACTCCCCAATTAGCTGCTTATACCGAGAACATCTTCCCCTGATCGCACCCTGGCTATCGGATCTGATAAGGTGCTCATTTATCCCAGGCTACGGTTATCGGAAGAGTATGGTGTATACTGTATTTAGTCCTAGCGTGTTACACAGAAGTCCCAACTTAGAAAGCGGAAGCCACAAGACCACAGATAACCTTTATCATATCATCTAGACAATGGCATTGTCGGTATCATACTTAGTCCTGTGCACCAGAGCCGTTTCATCATGGCAAAGCTCACCTCGTCCTGGCAGATAGGCCTAGCCCCTGCTTTTAAGTTGATCTCATGCCCGCGCTGAGGAGATAGGGTTGAGGTCTTAGGGCAGACATTGCACGAAGGGTGCCCAGTAAACACCAGCGCAAACTATGGAAGCTTGCTTCCTTGGCAAACATGTTTGTCTTGAAAGTAAGTTAAATGCCAGCTTTGCTTTTTGTTCGTCAAACTCTACTTAGCCATGCATGCGTTTGAACATAGACTGCGCGATCCAAATACACATATTGCTCCGTCTATAATGCTCGCAGTTGGTTTTGTAGCGGGGACTCGGCACCTCTAACAAGGGAGAGACAGACTGTTGATAAACGAGTTTTGCTTGATAATAATCGTTCTTCATGGTTCAGGAGCTTTTGGCTTAGCCCGGCCAAATGATCTGCTTGTCTGAGGTGCTTAATGCATCCTTAACCAGATGCGTTAACATGATTGGGTATATTTCAAATACTTCCCCCTGCCATCGTCTGCAGCCGCTGGCAACCGGATTCCACACCAGATACTAAACGGATAATCCGGTACTTGGACTAGACAACGCCGGCCTTTTTTCTGGTGCTCAGTCTACCAGCTCAAGCCAAAGGAAGATAAACCCAAATGTAAAAAGATACGCCAGCTCACATTTATCATGGCGGTTGCTGCAACCTGACAGGATTGACTCATGCTTCAAAAGGCTGCATCTAGTAGGCTTGAAATCCAAGTAACACAGTAGGTGCGCTTCGTAACCATTCATCCCTAATTGGATACCATGTCAACAGTGATAACTACTTCCCCCCCCCCCGTCATCTCCAAGAGTTGCGCTGCAGAAAATACTGTTCGGGCACAGGTAGGAGAGCTATACAGCACGCGGAGCTCAATGGGTATGCAGAGCTCCAGCTTCCATGCTGGGTGACAAAGTACAGAGTATTCATGACTACTTATCACCCCAGCTGGTTGCATCAACTCTCCACATGGAAGCGCAAGCCGTGAACTCAGCCCACCGCCTTAGCTTGGGTAAAGGCGCCAGTTAGAGCTTCCGGGATGCTATAGGGGCAAATCCCACACGGACCGGGCGATCAGAGAAAGCAAGTCGCACGGCAAGTTTGCTTTTACGTGGGTAATGTACCTCCATAAAATATACTAGCTCAAAACTACCATTAGGCGACGCTAGGAGACACCTTGTTGTCTTGAAACTGTACCTCTCACCTCGACTAGAGTAAAGCTGCGCTTGTCGTATCAACAAAGTCTAGCCAAGCCCGCCCGCCAGCCCGCCCAATCCAGTTCCTACAAGACAATGCTCCTCCTTGCATGGGGAAACCCATCCTTTTTGGGTAGTGCATGAGATAGTGCCCACTTCGCCGCGCATTCCAATAAAGGTCTACATGAGTAGGCGACTTGCATGCCGGCTCCATCAGCGATAGCGCTACGCCGCTTCTCAGCAGCGGAGCCGATATTGGAAGCTCTGACGCTACTGTCCACAAACTAACTCAATAGCGGCCTCTGAATTGATGGAGTAATGATCTGTATTCAGAGCAATCAGCAAGCTCAATGAGCAATGGAGCTTCGTATCCAACCTTGGCAGCTCTTGTCGTATTCTTAGCAAGCTTGTGTCCTTTGACGCTCCAATTTTGCCATCAATCATCTGGTTCTTGTGCAGTTCTTGTTCATCTTGAACCGCGATAGGCCCTCCTGCCGTGCTCTTTTCCGCCTTATATCGTCTACTGCAAAACTTTTTTTATTCCCTTTTCTTTCCATTGCGGGTACTGATATTCATGTTGTATGGACATTTCCCGTGTTGAATCACTACCTATGTACCTAATTCAGTACGTCCTAAAACAACAGGCGGATCACTTTGAGCACGTCCCCCGGGCGTGCTATCATCTCATCAAGCTAGTCCTAAAGCGGTAGCAATGAGCTGAATATTACGGCACGTCCCTCATTTTCGTAGTACCCCCAATGGTCCAGTAATCGAGAATCCCATACCCATCTAGGTACTTATCGCTCGGCCTTATTCCTCTCTGAGGAGCAAATAATCATCTCGAGAGCAGGCTGAGGAGAGATTTGGGATTGGATGAAAGAGCAGGTGATTGCAACCTATTCCGTCAGCGTTTCTCTGCACTTCTAAGACCATAAAAAGGGTTACTACATTTTGTAGCTAGGCCGTCCGTTGTCCGTGTAACTGTGGATAGCCCCGAAGAGATGTACACACAGTAGTACCGTCCGGGCTAGCAGACGAGCAAGCAGTAATAATATCCCAAGATACAGGCGGAATACACGGGTCAGACAAGCCGCTCGCTGGCACTGGCCCGCCCTGAGTACTTTGATCCCAGGCCTGGCCCATCCATCCACTTTTTGCTCACCCACACCTACACCACCCCTGGAGGCCACCCCATCCAGCACAATGGCCTTGGCTGCCTACACACCATCTTACTGAGCAATCCACCCCGGCGCATGCTTCTTCTCTTTGGCAGGATCGCCCCCAAGTAATCCCAAAACTAAGAGCGCATCGCATCGCATCGTCCTCCCCCCCCCTGGTAGGTAGGCCAAAACAATCAAGCAATCAAAGGCCGCTCAGTCGTCTCCTTTTACTTTTCGCAATCTCTGGCCACCCACGCATCCCCCCCAAAGCCAAACCCTCCCTAACTTAACACGCGGTCGCAACCAAAAGGACAAGCGATCAGACGGGTTGCTTGCCAGTGTCGAGAGAATTCATTTCGCGCATTCCTTTTCACCTCGACAAGTTGGCCTTTTAATTGTGTTACTTCATTCTTGCTTGACACAATTCCCCACAATACGCGCATTCAAGAGAAGTTGCTCGATTCACCTGCCTAGGTGTTGTTCCTATTTTTAAGCGCCGTGGGAGACACTCCGTCGCCGGTCGCATAGCACTCATTCTCACCCATCTCTTGTTGATCTTCCACGAGGCCTCCTCTGTTGCGACCGATCGCATTTCGCCAGGCAACCATTTGGCCACCGAGACGACACATTCATTTTCTTTCTTAGCCCATCGTGCATCGCATCGTGGTGTGCTATTAATCTTTTGAAATCGGTCGCTCATTTGGCGTTGCATCACCCCCAGTGCGTTGCGCGTGCCTTTGGGATTCCTTGAGATTCCAGGCGCCACCCCGGTATCTTGCGCCCTCGCGAGCCTGACTCAGACTTGAGTTTCGTTGGGTCTGAAGGTGGCCACATCATCGACTGCACAGCACCAGAGCCCACTATTCGGCTCCTCAGACGATTTGACTGATTCCCTGCCTGGACCCATCCGAAACCCAAAACCCAGGAAAATACGCGCTTTACCACGCTCACACTAGCGTCGAATTTGCACGCCTTGGCTTGGTGGCCGATCCACCCGATCGCTGCTCTTTCCACCTGCAGAATTCGGGGTAAGTTACGTCAGCTTCGCCATCCCATCCGGGTCGCGCACCTCGTTTCTCGGCTATCCCTTTCGCTGCAGCCTGCGCCTTTCCACCCGCGCACGCGTCTTCCACCAACACCGATATAGACTTCAAACTTAACCTTGCCATCATCTGCCCATCGCACCTCACGCGCTGGCTTCCCAACTTCCTTTTGCAACTCAGCCAGCCATTCCCATTCCGGGTATGCTAATGTTTCGTTTCTGGGGATCTGACTCAAGGGGAAGCGAACAACCTGTACAGATCGATCATCATATGTACGAGCTTGGGAAATCCGCTGTGCAGCCATTTGTATCTGAGACTTCGTTTGCCGCCACATCGCCGCGTCCTCCCAAGCGGAGGAGGCCTAGCGATGCTGCCATCGCGTCGCAATCTGCTCCTGCTCCTCTCGCGGCGAAGCGTCAGAGGGGAGATGACGGAGATGGTAGGCCTCCTGCGATAGATAGAACCCAGTTGGAGATGCAGACGGCAGGCGAGCCAATGTCCGGAGTTGTCATGGTGGAGCGTGCCAGAGAAGTAATCGAACACGAGTTCAGCCAGGCGATTTTGCTCAAGCACCAAGAGCTTCGCTTCATCAACCAGGAGCTAGCCAAATGTCAAGTCGCACTGGAACAATTGCGCCGATGTCATCTCATCCCGTACCCGGTCAATGTGCCAACGCCAGATCAGATGTTAAACATCACCAACGGGCAAGGACCTGCATTCCAAAGCAAGCTGAATGCCCAGGTGCCTCAGTGGGCGCCTCCCTTTGGTGTGGTCGATGGGCCGTACGCCCGACACTATGCTAAGTGGCTGATACCGGATCCCAAGTTCGACGGCATACAACCAGGCATATCAGCACATGCTGATGCCGTTCGGTTCAGGCACTCTGTGGATGGTAGGTCCATGAGAAACAACATTGCTGAAATAGGATCCTTCCAGGGTAAGGGTAGACCAAGTCGGGGATCGGCTGGGCAAAGGCTACAGTCTCTGTCAAGCGGCTACCCGCAACCCAAGGACAAGGCTGGGCCCTGTGTTCTGAAGCGTGCCGACGGGAAGACCGTTAAACTCGTCTGTATCAAATGCCACAGGGAAAACTTCTCCAGTACGCAAGGCTTCATTAATCACTGTCGTATAGCTCATAAGTTGGAGTTCAAGAGCCATGAGGAAGCTGCCGTTGCCTGCGGCCATCCTATCGAAGTGAATGATATTGGCAGCGTCGTTAACGAGGACAAGCCGGCTGCTGTTAGCACTGTTGTTCCTGCATCGGGTCCAGTTCATCCGTTTGCACGTGAGAACGCTCTAACCGAATCCGAGGCCTGCTTTTCAGTCGTCGCTCGTATTCAAGAATCACTTGATATGTACCGCAAAGGAGAACTGCCCAATATCAAGTCAGTACCTGGTATGGCAGGAGGGCATGCAAACTTCAAAACAACTGTGCAACCGCCCTCCGGCTTCAAGCCCTCAAAAGATTCGCCTAATCTATCTCGCTTACTGCAGAGCCGTGGCGTATCGATGGATTTGGGTGAGCTAGTCCGTGATGCTAAGACAACGGTGGACTTGGACGATTTCTTGTCTCCTGATGAGGAGTCTGAGGAGGGTGAAGCGCTGCCTACGGAAGGTCAGACCATTTCTGGTGATCAGACCTTGCCTAGAATGCGTGTGCCTGCCCGTACACCTATGTCACCGGTCATTCCTACAACCCTCCCTCTGGGTTCTCGCCCTGCAAGCAGTAAGAGCCATACCGCACCGCTGCCGTATGTGACATCTGTTACACCCACTACTCGTCTACCTGATCATGAGATGGAATGCTCCCTTGATGAAGATTTAGAAATGGACTTGAGTCCAAACACCGCCATCAGCAACAATGCGCCATCGCTTGTTAGTGATGATGGTGAGTACGATGACTCCATGGATGGCTCCTCCTCAGAGTCTGATGTGAATGATCCTCTGGATACGGAATCCGTGTCAGATGTCGCTGAGATCAACTTGGACGATGATCACGTTGGCCCCAGGTCTCTTCGTCACCATCGGGGTTCAAGTGGGGCCGGACCCGAGGCAGTCCGTCTCCGGAAGGAGGAAAGCAAGCACGTTACCTTCATGAGCCCTGTGAGTGACACCGCGCCTCATCACCAGGCGCGCTCAGCGGCGACAAGAAAGAACAGGGTTTGAGTACTCCATCTTACGAAATCTGGTGAGCACAACAAGGTGTTCTCTTTACTCCTACACTGGATGATCAAACCAGTATACCTAACTTGATCACCTTTTCAACTTCTTACCTTCTCACACCTCTTGGATCACTTGATGTTTCTTGGGGAGCAAATATTACCTCTACATCGTTTTATTACTGGATTTTCTTTATTACGCTCGTGGACAAGCAGAGTTACTTGGCCTTCTCCCAGCATGGCACTGGATGAAGGCACTCTCAGGCAGGGTCCACACAAATGGGGTAGCGCTTAATTGGTATTGGGCGCAAGATTGGTGGAGTTTGTCTATTGTAAAGGGGCCTGGGTTACGGCCTTCTTGGTGTAGAATTCTAGAGATACCGTCCTTATTTGCACGCACGCAAATACCGAGGGACGACTGTGAAGTGGAAAGAAAGAATTGGCTGCGCCCTGCGGAGATATACCCACCTCATCTGCCGTTCATGGCATGGGCCGATGAGAAGGAATCCTCCTTGATATGATACTACGAGGAGGCTTTCAAGGCGGAGCAACATCCGGCCTCTCATGTATGAATGACATTCACCTGCAAATATGTATAAATTAATGAAGAAATAACTGAATTGAGACTCGTGCCTTTGAGAGCCCTTGTGACGGACTTGTGCCGATTCTTGTACATCGACGGCCGTTGTCAATTTTTCGTGATTAGCCCGTGTTGTTGCATAGGCAGGACACTCAATACGTGACTGTTCCATCATAGAGACTCTGATGGTGGATGCAGGATCAATTCTAGTGATCCATTACTTAATTGCAAGAAGAGCCAGGTCAGTAGCTTTTTATGTCTTGTTACTTCTGTGTGTGGACAGTGCAAGTGCATGATGCATCCACCAGATCAAGTAGGCGTGGAATAAGTCAGACGCCCACCCTCCTTTGTGAACATGTACAAAGATCTTTTGTTCTGAAAGTTTGTAATTTGAGCTCTTCCTTCCACACTCGAAACTTCCCCACAGCCGGGTGAGCCGCACCGCATCTGCTGCCCCCTTAACCCGCCTCTTCACCCCTTTCTTTGACCCCTTCTTCCTCTCCCTTCACGAGCGATCCTTCTGTTCTTCCAACAACCAAAACCCCATGGGACCTTGTCGGTGTACAGAAAGGCAAAGATAATAGGGACGCGGGGAGGGCTGTAGCTAAACCCGTCGCCATCGATCTAATGGTAAAGAAGAAGCTGGTTTTTTTTTTTTTTTTTGAGCAGGAAAATAATACCCATCAGATGCATGTGTACAGAGATATATATAAAGAATGTCAACCGCCCTCAGGATTTCCGTCCACCAGGTTGCATTTATGTTTGGGATAGACTATCTCAACCAACAGATAGAAATCAGTAAAGAGATTGCTTCGGTCAAGCAGATAAAACAGCAAAGCCAACACACCCACACCCACACCCACACCCACACCCACACCCACACCCACACACACACACACACACACACACAAACACACACACACACCACACCTTAGATGCAGGAAAGGGGGGAAGTGAGAGCCTGGCAGTCCCAAGTGATGTCTGCTTCTCCTGCCACGCTTTATACCCTTTCCTTGATCCATCTAATGCTAAGTTCATCTTCCTCCTCCTCAACCCACTCTACCTAGCCTCTCAAATCTTGCTTACTTTCTGTACTCATCCTAGGGAATGTTTACCCCACTAATGAGATACAAACCCAAAAAAAAAAAAAAACAAAAAAAAAGAGCTTGCGGTCTTAAGCACTTCTCAGGAAGACTTATCCCCTCGTAAGTCTCGGGTTCACAATCGTAACTTTCTCCTTCCCTGTAGCACTTCGACGTCAAAAGTTGCTATGATCAAATTTGTCATGAATTTCTTGCTTTCGGACAAAGTGCAAAAGCCCGCAAGACCAATGAAGACACTAAATAAATCATGTATCAACCGCCGAGTCTCCCGTATCTCCTTTCATTTCGAGGAGGTGATAATTAGCTCTATATACACAAAACCAACAGTGACAGGCTTGCGTCATCCCAACAAGCTTGAGGAGACAGCACAAAAAGGAAACAGAAAAAGAGAGAGCAGAGGTGGCACAGAAGGACCTCGCCGAATAACGACCATCTAGGGGCTACTACTCCTGGCCAAAACCCATAGTCTCCTCAACTGCAATCGTCAACTTGTTTTGTAAAGCTTCCAAGCTCTTGTAAGGAGGCAAATCCAGGCGGTTAAAGCTGCGGTGGCAAGTTAGTTTCGAATCAGAACCAAACACCACCCATGCAACAAATGGCAGAGGGCGGAAGGATACACTTACCAAGTATGTGCCTTGGGTAAATTGCCCACTTCTCCTGCCTTCTCAATGGTAAATCTCCTGGGACCATCACTACCTTGGAGATCTTTAAATCCATTTACGGGGATTCGTGATGTTCCAGTTGTAAACTGTAACAGTCTGCTTTTCTGCTCACCGTCCCAGCTGCGGACAGTCTGCCAGAAGAACTGGATGACTTCGTCGCTCTCGGTGTAGCCACGGTAGTCGGTATGCTTTTTCCAATCATCGACATCAATCTCAGCAATACCTCCGATCAGCAGTTCCAGCTCGCGCTCGTCAAACACGTTGATCAGATCTTGCGGGATCAGTTCCTGGAAGCCTTCCTTGAATGCCTGGAACTGTTCGGCGATGCGCTTTTCGATCCGCCACTTGACCATGAGATCAACGTACTCCTTCTTGTTTTCGTTGGTCACGTCAATATTGCGACCATCGGGCTTCAAGTCCTCCACAGTCATGACACCAAATCGCTCGTCTTCCGTGGAGAACGTCTGTTCCAAGATGCCGCCCGAAATGTCATTGTCGAGCATCCACTGTAAGCTACGGTGAAAATCCGCATCGACACCTTCCATATCCGCTAGCTGCACTGGCTTGCCAAGGACCATTTTATATAAGGCGCCGATGAAAAAGGCATCCAGGAAACGACGATGAAATATGGCGAGTCCCACAACGCGACCAATAAACTTGAAGTAATTCAAGTGCTCCGGATTGATGCCCGAGTGAGGGTTGATTTGCAGGGTGTAGTTGTCGTGGGCGGAGTACTCGAAAAGACAGTAGAAAGGGTTGAACATCTCATGCGACAACAGGAAGAAAAACTCTCGGGATAGACCTCCGTAGTCAAGGCCATCTTCGCCATCGAACTTGATCATCAAGCGCTTCTTTAGATCCGTAGCAGATTGACGCGAGATCTCGGCGAACGAATCTTCGAAGATGTGAGATCTGCGCACTTTGATGTGGCACTGGCCCGACAAAATGCGCATGGCTGGCTGCGATCTGAAATAAATGAGCTTTCTTCGGAAGTCTCGCTTGTACTGAGGAACGTTCTGGTCAAGCGACGACGGCAGGCGAGGGTCATCCCAGGTCGTGGTTTTCGTGTTGTGGTCCACGAAGTACACTCGAGCAGTGTTCGTGAGTCGCATTTCCCAGCCGCTCGGAAGAGGACCCAGCTGAGATACGGGCTGCTGCTGGATGGTACCGTTGGTGTTGTTCTGGCCGCCATACATTCTTATGTACTGTTGGCGGCGTGGGTCGACCCAGGTGGTAGTTCGTGTGTTATGATCTACAAAGTAAGGGCGGCCTTCAGGGGTCCATCTCTGCTCCCAGCCAGGAGGCAGCTCACCAGTTCCTGGAGTGGTGGCACCCGTGTGCATCATAGTAGCGGCGTTGGAAGTTGGACTAGAGCCATGAGGCTGCGGCGGCGGCGGCTGCTGCTGCTGTATGGTAGGAGAGCTTGTTCCCGTGCGATCTTCAGGTAATGTTCGGTTTTGGTGACGCTGTCGCTCCACCTGCGTAGCTGCCTCTCGCTCTCCTCGGGTATCCCCACCACTAGCTTGTGTGGGTCGGTTCCAGCTGGTGGTGCGCGTGTTGTGGTCGACATAGTACGTTCTTCCCAGGTTATCCTCGCGGCGCTCCCAGCCTGCAGGCAGGCGACCCTGCGCATCCTCGAAGGGGCTCATCTGTGTGTTGTTTGACCTTGCTGATTGCGTGGTGCTATTGGTATTGGTTGGAGCGGTGAGGCTATTCGGCCGAATAGGCAGGGTCATCTGAGCACCTGGTGCCAGGCCATTGGGACCAGAAGCTGACGATGCTGGGCGGTCTGGGTGTCGATCGCCAGCGAGCGACGAGGCCTGAGGACTAGCAAGAGACGGCCTGCTGGAATTTGCTGAAGGTGGCTGTGGCTGTTGCCGTGCAGGGGTCGAGAGGTTCGTCGACAGATTGATAATTAGCTTACCATGTACTACCAAGTTATCGGTCGATTTCTTAAGGTCACGGGTAAGCATTTGATCTGATTTGCCTGATGGTTAGCGATAGTTTCTACTCATGATCATCTTGATGCTGTCGGGAGGCCCCACGGTGGGGTTGAACATGACGACAGTCTTCGAGACGTAGAAGTGATTGGAGGCAAGATGCACGAACCATCAGCGCCATCGGCAAGCTCGATGACATCGCCGACACGGATATTTATCACGCCCAGGAAACCCTGGTCCTTCTTCTTGAACTTCTTCTGGTCAAAGACCTGAACCGCTAGGATACTGTCCTCCGATGCTCGACTAAGAATGCAAGTCAGTACAATGCTGTATATACAGCCCAATCAGCAAGGCAGAGGAGAGGAACACATACAAATCAAAGCTCTCGTTCCAGTACGGGTTAAGGGTACGTTTCGAAACAGTAGTTGTCTTGGTTTGTTCGCCGTTGATGGTAGCAACCGCGAAAGGGTCGGGAAAGCCTGCAGAATCAAAATGATGAGATGCTGATTCTCTGTGTATGTTGTCTCAACCTCACCCTCCGAGTCGGATGAGGGAGATTATCATTTCTCTTGGGGGAGAGGGCAGGGAACGTTGTTACATACGGAATACATCTCGTTTGTACAGTCCATCGGCCGCGATAACTATACTCAAAGGTCAATACAACGAGTAATAATTACTGGGATATGGATGTATCCAGCGGTTGCGAGATAGTGCAACAGATGGTAGGGTGCGCGAAGAAGGACGTCGTCGTGATCGCGGAGGTTGGTGAATGGAGGGGTCAACGAGGAAACCCCGAGGAAAAGGACGAAACGTACTTGTAATCCGCAGATTGGGCTGGCTGTGATTTAGGAGAATAAAGTCAGTACTCTGGTTATTAGATGAAGGGTAAATAAGGTGGTATAGTCCTAGGATTTGCTCACGATGGTAATCCCGCTTCAGAGCGACTTGAGCTCATGGTGTCGGGAGTTGCTGATGGAGAATGATTCTTGGGTGCGAAGCGACGACGGAGGCCGTCCTAAGGCCTGGTCCTGGCTGAGGACGCTATCCTTACGTCAGGAACAAGTCGACTAACGGGGAGACAGAGGCTCCGAGGGAGGGCGGGAGGATTGAATCGCCGTCGATACAGATGGCGGGAGGTCGAGAAAATGAGAACAAAAAAAATAAAAAGACCGCCGCAATAGAGTTGTCGGGAGAAAGAGGCTACAGAAAATCGATGATCGTGCTCCCAGCGCTCCTAAGCCCACTGTCGCTTAGGTCTCGTGAGTTAGTACAGTATGTAGGAACAGTGAGAAAAGATTGTGGATCTGACGGGCAGGCTGGGTGGCTCGGTTTCGACTGATTGATTGACTTGCTTGCTTGGCGGCAGGGCGCGAGGAGCAGAAAGATAGCTTAAAAGGTCTACCAACCACACAGCGATTCCGCCAGGGCCTTCGTTTCCCCCCAGTGCTTAGTTATTGGTTTCTAGAGGTGCCGTAATTGCGAGTTTGAGGCTGTGCAAGCGCAGGAGGACCTTTTTTTTGCCCCTCTCCCCTGGTCTGACTCTGGCACTCGCCGGTTTTAGTGGGAAATCCTTTTTCTGGAGGGCACCTCGCAGAAATCAAGACAAGATTCTGCTTGTTCCCCTTTTCTCCCACGCCTTCTTGTGGGAATCTGTTTTGTCTGGCCGAGCTTTTCGGGCGGGATGCCTTGCTCCCTTTGTCGTTTGGGAAAAAGGAGACGGCAAATCAATCCACCAGGTGTTTCGTTTGGCGAGTAACAGAGACACGCTTTCGAGACAGCACTGCCGAGGCCGTATATTGGTATTGCGAGGTGGCAGGGCTGTGCTGTGCCGTCTGCTGGCACTGTGACAGTACTCCGTAGCAAGGTGTGATCTGACGCACAGGCAGAGGGAGCGCATGCTCTGTCGCAAACACCCAACCCCCCTTTCCCACAATAGCAATGGGAACTGCTCCGCGTATTGGTGCGGCACGGTACGGTGCGGTTACTGGATGGTTCTAGCCAGATGTCTGTGACTCAGCGGGTCCGGTCTAGCATGTTCCAAGTACCCAATCCTAGTGCGTGATGTCAACTAATGAGGGGCTGTAGCGATAGATTAGATTGCTGCCAGTCGAGGGCGCTGGCCGTATGCAAAGGCAGGCAAACTAAATCCTTATTCCATATTTGTCGCTACGGAGTACAGCAGGTAGCATTTTGACGATAGCTTGATGGAAAAGTTCACACCCTAATTTTAGTTGTTGGACCTTTCACGCAACTCCCATACTAATGAGAATATGGTAGATATCTACCTGCCAAGCACGCTTTCCACATTTCTCGGGCTCCCATCTAAGGCCGGGAGATGTACCTGCTTGGTATGGCAGCACTATCGATGATAATGAGCCTTCTCAGGACGTGTTTAGACAAAAGCTCGGATCCCTAAACGCGCGGACGTCGAGGCTGGAGCTTGAATGACTGACGTAACCCGCTTGAAATCTGACGTCTACATCCACTGGATTGGGCGGCCTCTTATTGCCAACTTGCAGTTTCCAGCGGATAAATCGGAGTAATATTTCAGGCGATTAAGCATAGATAGTTTTTCTTTCGGAATTCGGAATAGCTTGTACCTGCAAACGCAACTTTGAACGATCTGATGGGCGAGTTACAAGGGGTACCTTCGTTGATGAGAAATGGACTAGCAGAACTCAAAGAAAGCTACACGGTCTTCACCGGGGATGGTGCTGCCTGCTTACCCCGATGGCGCTTCGATTGCTCTGGATCGGATACGGCACGGGTCCCCCTCTTTCCCCTGCTTAGGTCGCAGAGAGGGGCAACTGGATGCAAGGGTGTGTGGGCGGCAGGTTAGGCTGTGTAGGGGGCGACGAGGTGAGCGTTTCTGGGCAGTTCCACAGTGATTCTTGCAGTGGTCTGTTGCAGAACCATCAAAGCACCAACCCTGGCTTAGCGTCAAACCTGCAGGAGGGGGGAGGGCAGAATAATCAGAAAGCCAGATGAATTATGTAACAATGGACGGCCAACATAGGTATGTACTTGAAGGAGTGGCAGCAGCGAATCAGACACCGTTGAGGCATTACCGCAGTAGGAGCAATGTCATTGGGATTCCTACATACCGATCGACTATTTTCTTCGTTCGCAGAGTCCACGCATTGTAGTGGTGAATAATAAACAAGACTTTATGGAACCCCATGAACGGCTGGTATTTTACAAAGTATATGTTTATTCTGGAGCATATATACGATCTTATAAAAAGTTCAGACCTACACTCTGATAACCTACATAGATATGTAAGCCTATGGATACATATGCCGAGGTATGTAGTCGTAGTCCAAGGTAATTCAGGTGATCCGGTTGTATGTCACAAAGATATGAGTGTGCAAGCTGATCCCTACGCTTTTCACAGCAAATATTGTTGGATTGACTTTCTGTTTTTCTTATGGCTCACTTGGGTTACTGTTGTTAGTTTTGACTATATGAGTAATTTGCCTCAGTATACCAAGTTTCGTTACAAGATGTTGGACTCATGAGATGCAGTCGTCGAGGAATACTTAACCCTGTGTTGTAGTTCAGGTTGGTATTTAATCCGGAAAAACGTGGGCAATGACTCTATTCAGCCAGCTCGTATACGACACGACATATTCTGATGGAAATTTTTCACACTCCTAGCAAAAGATTTTCTTCCTCGAAAGTTCGAACTGGTGAGCACTGTGGAAGACTATTTCAGCAAGACTTTGGCTATCACAATGGACGGCAGTGGTCCGTCCAGATATCAGCAAAACCTTGGGAGATGGCCAGTCTGAGGTATAAAAGAACTTGGGATTTTTGTCTACCGGTTTATTGAGAGAAAAAAAAGATAATCTTCCATTTCAACGCCAGAGGTATGCTCCGTTTTAGAGTCCTGTTAACGATCCCTCATCGGGACTAATCTGCAAAGCAAACCAAAAGCTTATATTCCAGTTCCGTAGTCCACTGCTCCTAATAGATGAATAACATTGCAAAATGTGGGATTTTTCGAATAGATTAACCCATCTGCCCCTGACTATTTCCTCCTTTCATCAAGGGATGGTGAAATAATTGGAGGAAGCGGGAGACAACAGCTCCGCGATGTAGCCAATTGAGAAAAGGGGAAATGGTATTGTATCGGGGATTGGTTATGATGTTGATAGCTGTGAGGTGAAATGTGAAGGGACAAGAAGAATCTCAAGATGAAGACTCGCGTGCATCTGTTGAATAGTGCCCGATTATTCCCTGCCACTCCTACCTCCAGGACGTCAAATAAATCCGAAAAGGTGCTTCTGGGGCTGACTGCGTTCCAATGTCTAACCACTCTCTTGCCAGTCGCTCTTGATTCCTGCGTCATCGAAACATATATTACATACGAGGTGGTAGCCACCAGACCATCAAAGGAGGCGTGAAAATTACCTCGCACTCTGCTCTCTCGTTGAAAAGAGCACGAGGTGCACAAAGTGCTCGAGGGTATGTATTGGGGGCATATCCGCCGAAAAGCCGTGACTACTGCCACGCTGAAGCGACTCGATTGCCTGGTGGGACAACTCCTAGTACGGATTGAAACCGCCTCGGCCACGTCCACGGTAGCCACCACGATAGCCCCCTCGGGGAGGAAACCCGCCTCTTCCACCGTAAACACCACGACCGAATCCACCACCTCCACGACCGCGTCCCCGCCCTCGGCTCATGCCCGGTATGTTGGTTCGCTTTGGAGTGACCTTGATGTTGCGACCCTTTAGGACGCTGTCGTTCAATACGAGGGCTTGTGCAACCAAACTGGGCTCTGTAAATTCGACGTAGGCGTAGCTATTCGGAAGACAAAGTTCTCGAAGTTAGCACTTGTCACTAGATTTCAGCTTGCATGTAGGGAGAGTGGAGGATGGCCTACCCTTTAGGCTGTCCAGTAAACTTATCCAACAGGATCGTAACACGGTTGATGGATCCGCATTCCTGGAAGTGAGCCTGGATCTCCTCGGGCGAAACAGAGTAGTCGACGTTGCCGACAAAGATGCTGCGGCTATCTACATCAGCCTTATCTTCACTAAGGTCATTGCCGCGCTCTTCGAGGCTAGCTTGCAGCTCTCGTAGCTTAGCCGCCTCCTTCTCCATCTCGGCAACTCGGCGCTTCATCGCTGTGATCTCTTCCTGTAGGTTGTGATATCGAGGGTCAGCGTTCAAAATTGTATTGATCTCTTCCTCAGAATGTATGACTTGTTTGAAATCGTATGGATGGTAACCCGCAGGTCCTGGGTAATAATAATAGTAGGAATACTGGTAAGCATTTAGGCGTACCTCGTCATTGTTGTCCTCGGCACCAACTTGAGGCTCCTCCACAGGCACCTCGGCGTCGTCGTGCTTCAGGTCAGACATCGTAAAGGTGATGGTGGAGTTGCGATGTCTCGTGGTGCGAAATCGGTTCGCGAGGGATGATACAACCGACTAGGATTCTCTTGTATCGAAGCTGCCGTGGTGTTAATTAAGCAGCCGACAGGAACCTTGCGCCCAGCTTGCGACGTACAGCAAGATAGATTGGGAGGTGAGCAATTGCGAGGCTACCGCCCAAAAGAACCCCACTCAGTGTCGCGTTCCTGGCTAAGGAGAAGCAGTTTTCAGGCACGAGAGGTATTGTGAAGAAAGTGAGCGAAACCACGGTGTCGATGGCGAGGAAACGGGATGACGGTTTGCAATTGTAATCACTGTGCAATAACAGCTGCTCTTGGGTATACTGTCAACGTCTGCCCCTTGCTTCGTCAAATAGACGTTTGGTTGAACTGATACCGCGTGCCAGAGCTGGGGAAAGCTCCAGAAAATTATTAGATCGCCCAGCAAAGTGACCTCCAAAGACGCTCGGACCAGGACCTAGAAATGATTCGAGTACGTACAACGCAAGAGCGAATGGGATTGGGCGCCACAAGCACTTTGCTCCAGGATGTAATATTGGTCCTTGTATTCTCATGAGAAATTGACCTTCGACGCAATCGAAGAGTTTTTCAAAATCATGCGCGAAGCGACTGAAGTCTGTTTGTAGGCCTGGCAACTTGCTACCTTGTATGCGATCTGTTTGTGTTGATTTCTATTTTGCAATGACTCGTTCTGTGGTGCTTGAAGAGTGTAAGTCGCAACCGCGATTTCGGAAGCCACGATCTCACTACGTCCCGAAAGCATACATAAATAAGTAAGTACTTCGGTGTATAGCCAGGCTCCCAAAGCCAATTGACTGAATCTGTTTGGACAGACACCTAGGCAGTCAGATTCCAATAAGTGGTTTTCGGGTCAAAATAACACATCAGAATGAACCCTAGAGGCAATCGAAGTTTTCAAGCATTTGTACCGTTTCACTGATCGTTTTCAGTGGTCCTGAGTATGGGCAAAGGTTCGGGTAGACGTTGGAATGATTCATGTAAGGAGCAATGCAAGCTGCTCCCCCACGATCGGGTTTCCCAGCCTAGTTTGACAGGCACTCGTGCCGGATCATACAATGGGTCTGTTTATTTATTGCTCTGGCCATGCTTTACGTGAAGACTTGGCACCATCATCGCTTTCCTCGACTTCTCTTCGACTACTCCAGTGATCGACCCGTCGTGATACACGTAACTCGTCAGCCGAGGGAAGAAGGCCTTGATGATATCACGTTTTTGTAGCTCATGCAATCTCTAGTTTGTCAATTCTTCGGTGTTAATATCCTCGACGTTCCACTTGTTACTTGTAAGCTTCTCGATGACAGCCAAAATCTGACTCTTCGTCACATTGACAGAGGCAATGGACAAGTTCTTATTTTCTTGTTCTGCTGTACGCTTGAGAACTTCGACCACTGCTCGCGGGATGAAAGGAACTTGACCGTCATGAAACACCTTGTTCCGAGAATCGCAGGTTGTAGCCGTCTTGTTGGTCTAATCAAGACCAAAAGTTCTGACTACCAAACCATACACAAGTTTTCTTGGTCGGCTTTTTCTCCCTGATTCTGTTCTAATTAGAACAGTTACTATACAATATAATAAAAGAGCAATCCGGAAAACATCGAGGTGCATTTGAAACTCTGGTTGGTCTTGGATGGTCGGTGATAAAATTATGTTGTCGACTAAAATGCCCAAATTATACATCACTTTATTGTCTCATCTCTTCGACTCCTCTACTTGCGTAGAAGCCAACATCTTATTGCCGATTTGGGAAATATTGGACATCTCTGCGGAATAGATACTATTCATCAAGCTCTGCCTCTAGGGAAATATATGTTAACCAATGATCATTGAAGAATTTGCATTCAAGGCAGCTCTGTTATTACAGTATGAGGACCAAGTTATACTAGCTCTTCATTCAGTAGCATCGGTCATAACAGCTGGTTAATCATACACAACTCCATGTCGTTCCAAGGTCATTGTCAGAATGCAAAAGCTGTAGCTGCGTGTGCTAAATCCGGCGATAAGTTTGAGCCCAACTGATTTTCCTCTAACAATCATAAGTTCAGATTACGTTTATTCTAGTCTCCTGGCGATTGAAAATACAGAAGTCAGCACAGTATCCCTTATGGCCATTTTCTCTTCTGTTCCCACGGCGCTGCATGCACGACACACAGCTTCTAAACCACGGGGAACCGCAACATTGGAATTCAGGCCTCCATTTCTCGGTCGTGCTGAGCGATAGCCTCCCTGATCTCTTCGGGATCCTCCTGCACATCCGCGGGGCCTTTCCACCCGGTGCACGCCTGGACGACGAGCACGATCGCCACCAGCGCCACCGCCGCCCGGAACAGCATCCTCAGCGCCTCCTCGTAGCCCTGCACCGCGATCTGCTGTTCCAAGGGCACGAGATCGCCGCCGTGCACGAGGGCTGGGCTGCCCACGAGCCGCTTGACCAGCTCTCGCCTCGGGCCGCTCAGGTCTCCGGTGCCGTCCTCAGCCTCGAAACCCCGCTCCAGCGCCGCCCGCAGCGTCCGCGAGAAGATGCCGCCCCCGATGGTGGTGCCGAAGCTGCCCGCAAAGCCGCGGAACGTAGCCAGCAGGCTCGTAGACACGTAGTGCGTGCTAGCGGGCGTTAGGTGCAGCATGTGTGCTAAGGTATAGTTCACCGCGGCGCCGGTACACAGTCCGTTTGCAAAAATGGTGGTGACATAGAGCCATATGGGGAGACCGGGCTTAGAGGTCAGCGACAGTGTGAGCAAGGTCATGCTGAACAAGGCGATAGCCACGAGTGAGGCAAAGTAGAAGCTCCCGGCTCGCTTTATGTGCAACCAGCCCACTAGTAGCGCTCCCATGCCGAATCCGAGATTCGTGGGGATCAGCATGCTGCCGCTGGTCCCGGGAGAAAATCCGAAGACTGCCAGCGCAGTGATAGGTGCGTAGAAGAGGACTGTCCAGCGGGCGGCCATAAATCCCAATTGGGAGAAACAAGATAGCAAAGCGCCTCGGCTTCGCAATATTGTGATGGGAATGATGGGGTCGGTCGCAAGGTAAAACTCTGTCAACACGAAGCTGACCAGTGTAAAGAATGAAATAACAATTGGAATAACTCGGATCGTCCCAGCGACTCCGAAGAGAAAGAGAACTAGGGTCGCCGTCTGAATGGAGATATTAGCACCAACGCATTTCTGTCTCCAATAGTGTGTGTTACACTGTACCACTTACCAGCAAGACAGCACCGAAATAATCAATGTTCTTAAGTTTCGTGGTGAGCGGTACTGCCGCAGACTTGTTGGATCCACCAGGCCCACGGGGGAGGCTGAAGTACACTCCAAAGCTAGCGATGGCCCCTAACAGAACCTGGGTTGCGAAGAGAAACCTCTACAATCACATTTCGGTTAGCTAATGGAAGTCTTTGTTCACAAAACAAGCAAACAATGATGGCATACCCAACCTGTCCTAGGTATCATTACACCGTAGACGGCGGCCCCCAGTGACACGCCGCTCGTGAACCCAGTATTGACCAGGCCGATGAGTAAACCCCTCTTCTTCTTGCTGGCATGCTCCAGCACGAGGATCGTCACCAGCACGTAAACTCCGGAGCCTCCGATACCCGTGAGTACCCTCCCGACGATAAAAGATCGGAATGAGGTCGCCTGCGCGCACACACCACCTCCAAGCACGACGAAGCCGGACGTCACAAGGATGATGGTTCGGGAGGAGAAAATGGCTGCCAGACGGCCAGCGAGAGGCCCGAATGCGGCCAGGGCAATCAAATACGCGCTCGTGAACCACATGGCCTCCTCGTAGGCATCCAAATCAGCTGCAATGATGGACTGCGCCATCGTCATGCCGGACGCATTGCTTGCTACAGGGTGTCGTTGGTCAGCGACGCTGGCGGGGGAAGGTGAAGTGATAGAGCAACTACAACGAACGGGAGGCTTTTACCTTGAAGGAAGATTAGAATGTACACGCTGATGGAAATGGCAATGCCTCGCTTGCGGGTCAATTGGACTCCTAGCCCACCCTCACTAGCCTCACCATCCCGGGGCACTGGTGTTGCGCTCGATAATGAGCTGCTCCTACTGGTCCGTGAACTTGACCGCGATTGAACGAGCGGCGTGGTCTCCGAGACCGTGGTGTAGTCTCGAGAAGACGCATCTTCGTTATCGAGCGGGTCCGGCATATCCTCCTCACTCTTCTCAATTCCTTTACCGGGTCCAAATCTCGAGAAGGAATTATATCACCACTGCCAATAATAGCTCTCGACTCCGAAATCCCGGGTCGCCCTATGAGGAAACTTCAAGCCGTGATACCAACTCCGAGAACGCGACGTGGCAGAGGCTATGAATGGCATTGAATGGTCTGGACGGAGTGCAATTGACGATCAGCCGTCGATAGATAGATATCTGGCGAGTATGATAACAAATAGGATGTAAAACGGACAAGGGTACTCTAAGCTGGCAAGTCCATCTAACCCTGACAGGCTGATTGGTAATCCGTTTCGGGGAGCTGCCAAAGGTGCTTAGGCCGGTTTTGGGATCCGGTGAAGGCCGAGACCTCCGGGAAGTGGAGCCCCGATATCCGCTCTTGAGCAATAATTGGTGGTACGGGGTTAAGCTAACATCAGATTGTCAGAATACGTGATTTGGCTCTCGGAGTTCAACCGGCGCAGGGTTTCTAGGTCGCCATTTTTCTTGAGAGTTGCGCTTTGGCCTCACCCAATTGCCGCATGAGATACAGCAGGCACGGCCAAACTCCGATTCCTTCGTATTCCATGTCTTCCACCAATAATGCAGAGGGCCGCCCTGGAAATCGACTACCTGGATTTAAACGGCCAGGAGAATGTAAGTACGCTTCGGAAGAACAGAAAGCTATGCCACGTCGTTCATGATGCATCGTGCATAATTCATCATTCGTTTCTTTCTATAGACTGGACCCTCCATTTAGTAATATACAGCCACAGTCGGCACTATCAGCCTTGTTGGGATGGGGCAGCTCTTTGTCCAAGCCTGGTGTCCTCTTCCCCCTCCCCTGCTCGCCGCGATAGTCTCCCAGCAGTGTATATTAAGATAACCATATATCCAACCTGCATCAACAACCACACGATCTCTATGGTATCCTCTGAAGTTGAGAGCTAAGTCGTCCGGACGGAGTCAGCGGGGAGTAGGTGTCCACAGTCGCAATTGTGCTCCATCGACGACGGGATTGTGGTGGAAATTGATGGCATCGGTAGTGGGCCAGCTCTACTGTCCATCTAAGGCTCACATAGCTGGTAAACTCTCTCTCTCTCTCTCTCTAATCCTGAAACCAGCGTATATCCTTGTGGTGAGGCCGCCTCGAAGAGGACCATGTATTCCACAGTCAAGATCAAATGCACAACCAAGTGCAAACTCAATCAGGAAAAGTCAGCCTTTGCTCATAGTGTTCCGCCGAAGACGGTTCAGATCCCTTTCGAAGCCCAAAGCCACCACGAAGTATACCGGACAGTTTTATCTTGGTGCGAGAATTTCCATTTTCACGAGTGTCATGCTGCCGGTGCTGGGCGATGATTTCGTCAAGCCCAATCTCTTGCCCGCCCGCTTGGAAGCGGGTTTGCTCCTCTTTGCCGACACGGGCATCAACCAATGTCCGCGCATCTTTCTTAAGATCTAAGAATATAGCAAATAGTGCGGTGAATACCAGAAGAGCAGGAACAACGGCAAAGGCCAGCTGGTAGCTGGCACCAGCTTCATTGATGGCATATATCACGAATGGCCAGAATGCAGGGCCCGACGCGCCCATGGTGATCCAGGCCGCGGCTCGTTTCGTTCGCTTTCCCTGCCCTCGCAGTCCTAGGGTGTAAATCAGTGGCCACATGGGACCTTCTGAAAAGAAAAATAGTATCGCTGGAATGGCCACCAAATTTGGGTTCCGAGGGCGTATTGCTGCAACCAAAGTGGCGAAGATGATACTGAGCGCAGTACTAATGTTGAGCACTGTGCGAGGTTGTGGAACCTTGGGGTGAGTGGGTGATAAATATGAGAGATAAGCCGCGAGAATGCGCGAGATGGCAAATGCCGTATGAGCGATAAGTAAGTAGTTCGAGATTGAGAGCGACAGACCTGCGGGCTGATCGCGGTTCTGGACGGCACTGCCCTGCTCACTGGTTTGAGCTGGAGTCAGAATATCTCCAAAGAATATGCTCATGCTCTCCTGGCCAGCAACGTAGGTCCATTGTGCAAGAACGGCAAGCGAAAGCGTCCAGGTCCTTAGCTCGAAGCCTCCAATGCTTCGCTTCTTTGGATCTATTGGGAGATATGCCGTAGATCGCTCCATCTCCGCATCGGTGACTTCTGGGAGAGGCATGTAATAGAAGAACAGAGCCAGGGCGACGCAGAACAGCGTAATGGCTAGGTACGTCCATTGAATATCAAGCAGCGTCAAGGAATCTGTAGAGGTTTGAGCCCCTATTCCTGTGAAAAAGACCTTTTGGGCCAGTAGCTGGCTCAGTACCGTGGCGACCGCTTGTGCTGCTTGAGAAAGGAGCAAACGCATTTCTGCATAATCCAAAGGGCCGCATAACGCAATGAATGGATTGGCCGCCGTTTCAAGTACGCCCAAACCAAAGCCTACAACGAAGTTACAGATCATGAATCCTGCAAACGAGGCTAGAACCGCGCTTGGCCAGAACATGATGGTACCAATGCCATAAATGCAAAGCCCCACCATGAATGTAGCTTTGAAGCCACCAACAGATGGCGTACCATCATGTTTCTTCGTTCGCCGGTGCTCATCGTGTCGCAAAACCCATTCGCCGATAATAAGCGGTCCGAGGAAATACCCTCCTCCAAAATACATGCTGGTGAGGCCTACAGTCTGCGCGACCGTCATATCGGCAACTTCGGCGATAACATTATTGAGGGTATTGAGCAACCCGTATGAAAAGCCCCATAACAAGAATAAGATGGATACCAGCGTACAATATTTCCAAGAATCAGCCACGGAGGTCCGAATGATGCTTTTCGGCTGCTTAATGTTTACGAAACCAAAATAAATGGCGTTTTCGCCAGACGTTGATGAGGTTCCTGTCGTCAGGTTTGTGGCTGTTGGATCCCGTAGAGCGGGAGATGGAGAACGTCTCCGACTCGGCATGTCGGGTGTAGTAAGGAATTCCATGGCACTTAAACTAGCCCCCTGGGACACACCATCTTGTCCAGGTTCAACAGCAGGCGCATCCTTCTCGGAGACAACACCCAGAGCGGGAGACCTGTCATCGGAGCTCAGGTGCCTAGAGCCGTCTGAAGGTTCCTTGGTCTCATCACTAGAGCTTTTTCTCGTGCTATTTGAGCCAAGTATCGCTGGAAGTATGCGAACGATGAGTGGTTTCAATGTCGGTACACACGCGCATGTCATACCTACATTGACCTCGACTGCTGACCACATCAAAGACAAGGAAGCATTGAATGCGAATTCAGGCTGATCTCCAAAAGTGGCATCTGGATCATTGGTAGACCCAGGTGAGACATCTGTGATTGCTTGTTGCAGATAGTAGATGCGTACTACGTCAACTATTGTGACGAAAATTCCCAAGGCAAAGGTGGCGATTAGAATTATCTTTTGCCGGAGTGGCAATCTCATTCCTGTGAGTACAGGTAGAGGGAGCGCCAAGATGGCGAGATCTGTGACGATGTTCACAGGGGCCGAGCAGATGAATTCGGTCAAAAGGGGTATGCATTTGGCCTGAGATATATCCAAGTCAAAAGCTGATTGTACAGGCCGACACTGGAAGATATTTAGAAGTGTGAGGACAGCACCAGCTGTGTTCACCACAACCAGTACAGCCCATGATGCAAGGCGGAGAATTTGCTCTGTGTTCCGTGACAGCCGCAAATAAAAGATTAGGATAGATGTCTTCGTAGCCATCAGTGCGGGATTCTGGAAGCCATGGTTAGGGAACTAAAACATAACAAGAAATTATGAGGCCACGGGCACTTACATATAATACTGAGAAAGCATATTCGCAAGCCCTCAAGGCGCTGCGATCATCATCGTGAATATCGGCGTCGTGCTGTCCAAGACCGTACCGCGTTCCAAGACCGATGGTCAAAGTTACGGCAAAAGCAAAAGCCCATGCTAACATAATAAAATAATCATCCCAAGTGACTTGACGCACGATGACCATCCGGGTGTACAATCGAGCGGCCACAAATATCGAGGCTAAAACTAAAGTCGCAGTTGTGACAGCGAAGACACTAGGTCCTCGGTCGACATTGTCGGCCAAGGGGCTGGAGGACGTCGACATGCCCACAATTTGTTGACTCTAGAGTCGCATTCGCAAGCTGCTTCCAGTCCGGTACAAACATAAGGTCTTCGCCTTAAGATTGCTCCATTATCATTAGTACGGTGGGTATTGGGACAAAATACTGGTCATGGCTTCTTATAGTTCGCGCATGCAGTAGGGTCTTTGATCTGATACAAGTTTAGACTGCAGCCGATGGGATGTGAGACATTATCGGCCACTAACTAGACAATGGTATATATGATGCCGCACGTGGCGTGGCGTAGACTTAGAAGGCTAGAACGCGGACGATCAAAGCTGAAGCAAAGGGCGAACTGTTCAGAGCAGTGTCGTATATGGTTTACAGAACACCACGATCTGGGTCAGGGGAGGGAAATTCCCAAGCCAAAAAATTTCACTCTCGAGGTGAGTTGTTACCAGACCGGCCGCAAATCGGTCTTGTGATGGCAGGTAGATCTAAGAGGTGAAGGCGACACGAGTGATCCAGGTAGGAGCTTGGGAGTCGAGGATATGTAATCGGGGCAAAGTTTCTTCTAGGTTTTCTAGGATAAGAATCCAATCGTACGGGATCGCAAACTTGAATTGTTGTCAGACGGCATAGCCCCGAGCGGTATAAGTAACCCCGCCAATTTTTGGTCAGAAAATGCAAGATGCAAAGCTGAGGGGCATCTAATTTATGTAGGCTGTCACTTTTGGCACCCGGGACTTGGGGTCGCCAATGGGAACTATGTTCTGGCTGGGGGGGAAACGTCGGGATGCACACACACACAGTTGGGAAGCCTCTTTATCCGAGCGATTTTCTCAATCGTCGAATGACACCCAGGTTTGCAGGGACGGGCAGAATTTGACAGAGATTTCTAACCGTTGAAGCCGTGGGTGTGAGTAATGACATAACCCGCACAATCCAAGCGTGACGTCGGGGCCTACCAGGATGCCGCCGCAAAGCCAGCTGATTGGGGGGAGCGGGGGACTTTTACCCCAGATTTGCCCAAAATCTCCCCTCCGCCGAGTCCTTAGCTGGCTTGCTATTCGGGCCTACGGGTTTACAGGTTGTTATGGCTATTAGACTCGCCCCAGTCCTTGATTTTAAACCTGTTTGGCCACAAGCGCGAAAGTGTACTGGATCGGCAATTTAATGTTCGGAGCGGCATATCACATTGCTGCGAACAGCAACCGCACCCGTCCCCCAGGCTGGGGGCTGGTTCGCATTCTATTTGTCGAGACTTTCCGAGCTTCTTGGGAAGGGTCGAACACCGATGTCCCAATGCGGCATTGGCTCTTCAACGTCACCTGCATGCTGCATCGCCCGCAGAGCTAGTGCGCCATTAGTCAACATCATTAGGCAGAATGCCATGTAGTAGCTGGGCGAAACGCCACGTCTAGGAGGACAGCGAAACAAACATTCGAGGTCGCTGAATAGCATGTAGTGCGCCCGAAGGTGGCTCGCTCTTAAGGCTGTGTTGATTATGTTGTGTCTTGTTGCAATCTCGGGTTACATGCGACAGTAAGATCAGCATGACCGCAGTGCAGTGAAGGAATATGGACTGACCGCCTCATGCTGTAGGTGATATACAGAGCCACAGGGAGTACACAAGAGCATGGATTCCTGGAGTCCAGATGGACCAGGTGCCGCCTGGCAGAGATAGCAGGTCGTGAGACGGGCCCTTGAGCTTGGGACACAGCAGGGTGTGTTGACCACAGCTCATTTTCGATGCATACAAACCAAACGCAGTGCAGCGCAGCGATGTGTGGTCTCCATCCCACACTACCGGCATAGGGTAAAACGATGCAGGACTTGATACTGCAGAGCAAGTCTGAGAGCCGCGAGGCTTAAACTTTAAGTTTAAGTTTAATAGGCAACAGCGCTGAAGATGAGAGACATGCAAGCTACTTGAGGTAGGGATGGGGTTGCATGTAGGTGGGATCACCACTCAGCAATTCATCCACCAAGTTAACCTGGGCCTAGCGCTACCTTCCACCATCTTGGCGCTGTCGGCCTTGCCTTTGGGTCACCAAAATTAGGACATTTCATGGAAACTTTCTGAGCATTATAACAGCTTCTATAACTAAAGCTGGATGTATAGACGGCAACTAAAGATCACGTTTCACATGCAGCCACTACGCATGGTTAATGTCTGGACTCCAGTTGACTAAGTTGTGAGGTGAGATCTGCTCAAGTGGGGATATGTAAAGTCCTACAGCTCTAGGCTCTAGGCTGCAGCCAACCATGAGCATAAAACCCCAAAAAGTTCGCTCTTCATTTAAATAGCGAAGATATATATTTGAATAATCCCTTTGCCCACAGATCTAGTGCTCTTCTCCAACACATGGTCTGTCTTCAACATGAGTACTCCTGCTCCTTCTCAGACGATCTTCGTCAAAGACCTGGGCACGAAATCCGTAACCCTGTACCCATCTGGCGCACACATCGTCCGTGATATTCACGATGTTATTCTCAAGCCTGGCATCAATGAAATTGAGATATTTGGGCTGAGCCCCACAATTGATGAGAACTCAGTTCGAGTCGATGGCAAGGGTGCCGCCACAGTTGTGGACATGACAATCGAACTTGTGCCGAATCGTGAAGTTTTTGAGGAGGTCTATCCCGAAACTGACGACGGCAATGAATCATTGGATGATGACAACATCCTGGATGATAGTGATGATGACACAGACGTTGTCAAGGAGCTTATAACGGAGGTGAATAATCTGAAAGGAGAATTGGAAGAATTGTCCGAGACATTGGCATCGGCCCAGTGCCGTCTAAGGTCAATTGATCAATATGTTCAATCCCTCAGTGTCGCCAAGTGTAGCCCCGACGACATACACAAGATATTGGCAAATCATGAGCAAGAGAGGGCAGCAGTGTTCAAAGTCTCGAGAACGGTCAACAGTAAGACCACGATATTGACGAAGAAGTTAAAACATAAGGAGCATGAACTGCTAAGAGCCGGAAAGGAGGCACGTAAGGCCAAGGTAGCGTTGAAAAAGCTCAAGGAAAAAGAAAAGATGCAACGGGAACTCAAGAAGGCCGAAAAAGCCAAAGCAGCCCAGTACGAAAAGCAAGAAAGACTGAGATATTGGCCCAAAAAAGTATATAAGGTCGTCTTGCAGCTGGAAACCAACTCCATACATACACCCGTGTCTTCCAGAAGGGGTTCTATCGGCTCAGCTACCCTTGCCCATGATACTCTGGATGATCAAAAGCAGAAAGACGAACCCTTAGAGAGTGGTGGCACCCCAGATGATACCATTATATCACTATCTTTATTCTATGTTACTAGAGAAGCAGCTTGGACACCGCGCTATGATATCGAAGTCTTCTCTACTCAGAAGTCTGCTATCATTGCGTACCGGACTGAGTTTATCAACCATACTTCTGAAACATGGAAGGACGCAAAGATTTCGTTCTCGACCTCGCAAACATCGTACCAAGGCCTCAATGATAGCGTACCCCAAATAAGTCCTTGGAAGGTCCGGCTCACAAAGGAGGAGGATGGTGTTGATGGTGGTTTACTTAGCCAACAAGAAAAATTGACAACCCGGTCAGGAAATCATAAAACAGCCTACTTCAACCGTCAGATGTACTTTGGTAAAGAGGACATTTACCTCGCGCCAGCTTCAAAGGCGTTTGGACAACAGGCTCTGTCTAATCAGCAACAAGCAATGACGCAGCAACAAACGACAGGACATCAATCTCAGGTGTCGGAGCAGTATCAGCATCAGCAGCAGACACATAATAGCAACCATGCATTACAAGACTACCAGATGCAACTGATGCTCCTGGAGCAACAAAACAAGAAGAGATTAGCAATGGCACGCCAGGAGCAGCAGCCTACGCCTAATATTCCCGCTCCAATTGGCGCCGATGTTCTCGAGAGTTTCGATTTCGACTCGTTCCTAGCACCTCTGGAATTCTCGGAGCCCTCATGGGAAGACAATGGTCTAACAACGACCTACGAAATTCCTCATACTCGTACGCTGGTGCCAGGCTCCCAAACTCGGCGCCACAAAATCGCTGCACTCAACGCTACAAATATCAATTTATCATACATTGCAGTTCCTAAGTTGAGAAGCGCCGCATTTTTGCTCGCGAAGATTCGCAATCCATCAGCTAATATCACACTTCTCAAAGGCTCTGCCGGCGTCACACTTGATGGTAGCTATCTAGGGAGCATGCCTCTTCCTCAAGTTTCCCCTAGCCAGATCTTCCAGTTGTCATTTGGAGTCGATCCTGGTATTCAAATATCTTACCCCAAACCTAGCACTAAGCGCAGTACCCAAGGTCTTTTCACGAAAGAGCGTACGCAGGTTTATTCACGCAGTATCTGGCTCACCAATTCCAAGAAGAGCGCCGTAGAACTTGTTGTACTCGAGCAGATTCCCGTTTCCGAGGAAGAGCGCTTGAAAATTGACATTACCTCTCCACGAGGTCTTCAGGCAGAGGGTGATGTGGTTGAGAATGTCGGGACTTCAGCCAAGGCGGCCGTGGCTGGTACCACCAGTGTAAGGCCCGAAAACAAGTCATTGGATTCCAAGAAATGGGGTTCGGCACTTGCAAGACTCAAGAAGAATGGAGAAGTGGCTTTCACCGTGAAACTGGAACCGAGTGGTGGCTGTTTGCTGAAGCTGGAGTATGAAGCTAAGATGCCGACTAGTGAACAAATCACAGTGGCGTAGATAGGCAACACGGGTGAGGAGTTTGGACAAGCTGGTTTGGTAATGGAAACAGCAACAATATATCACTGTTACGTAGGTTGTGTATTTGATCCGGAACGGGCATGGTATTCGTTACTTTTGAATGAACACAGGACAGTCCTTGGATTTTGGCCGGGTTTGGATATGGCTAGCAGAAGTCCCGCCCCGACAGTAGAAGTTATTACGCACAACCATTTCCCTAGGTGACTGTTGTGTTTGTGTAACATTTCCTGCATATCAAGTGGATTTCCAATACGTGCTGAGCGAGTCAACCGCGCTCAAAGCAGTATGGCCAAGGATCGGATGCATGCTCCCTTTTTCAACCACACTTGACTCAAGACCATTGAGACTTTGAAGCATGAAAGCAAACAACGGTGCAAGGCGAAACAACCACTGTATGATCATGGACCTTCACCAGGTCAGCTCAAAATTGCCATCGCCGTAGGCTGTATGCATACGAAGCTGTGACGTATTCCAGATGTTAGGCGGACCTAGTCGTTGAGCCTAATCATCAAGTGAAAGGAAGACAGAGACCTAACTACTGAGAAAATGGGCGCCCTTTGAGCAGCGAACTCCACACCACGGTATTCCAAACGTGAGAGGAGAAAGAGCTTTCTAAGCTATAATGATGCCAACCATATTAATATTTGACGAGAATGTAAGTGCTCAATGAAATACAGTTGTGCCAAGTTTTCAAACAGTAGTAAACACCTTAATGGATGAACAGCATTGAAAGTGCCACAAGTAAGGAGAGGCAGAACCTCGGGAGTGAGAGACGGGGCAAAAGGTCGGAAAATCCTGTGGTGGACCCAACCAATCGGAAGCGCGGATTATCTGATTAGCGAGAGGCGACGAAAAGAAGCTCATGGTCAACGTCAACCACTCGTGAGCGTTTCGCGAGGGCTGCCAGCCAAAGACAGTGACCGGACAACCTCAACTCCCAAACAGAACTCTCCACTCTCTCAAACACCGCTGTTCTCGGATTACCGGTCGTCAAGATGCTGGCGTCTTCGAGAAGAGCAGCCTCGCTGGCCTTGAGAGGTGCGTCGCTCCCCTGTTACAGCTACCGCGCAGCTTTCCATCCAGGACCCAAGCTTTGTGTTGAATTGACGAGACTGACCCTTGGTAACACCCGTATAGCGAAGCCAGCCCGTCAATTGATACCCCTCCGATCCATCGCCGCCATCTCCACCACCTCCAAGAAGGACGCCACGTCGGTCGCACCTCACGGAGTCACCGGTCTCGCTACCCGGGAGCGCAAGGAAGTCCCTCTCCCCAGCCAGGAGGGTACAAAGGGCGTGGTCCAATATGCTTTGTATGTATCCAAATGGCCCCAATGGTTATGAAGAAAGATAGCAGTAACAAGAGGCGGGCTTCTTCAATCAATGGATGCTGCAATGCCACAACGCGACGCTCTAGCTAACGGTGGATGACGTACAGGACCACCCTCGATCAGATTGCCAACTGGGCCCGCCAGTCGTCATTATGGCCCATGACTTTCGGTCTGGCCTGCTGCGCCGTCGAAATGATGCACCTCTCCACGCCACGATACGATCAAGATAGACTGGGAATCATTTTCCGTGCCTCGCCGCGTCAATCCGATGTCATGATCGTTGCCGGCACCCTGACCAACAAGATGGCTCCGGCCTTGCGTCAGGTTTACGATCAGATGCCTGAACCCCGATGGGTCCTCAGTATGGGAAGCTGCGCCAACGGAGGAGGCTACTACCACTACAGCTACAGCGTTGTCCGTGGCTGTGATAGAATTGTTCCCGTCGATATCTACGTCCCCGGCTGCCCCCCCACGAGCGAGGCTCTCATGTACGGCATTTTCCAGTTGCAGCGCAAGATGAGGAACACCAAGATCACCCGAATGTGGTACCGAAAGTAAAAAATTGGGGGATAATATATCAGCTACGTGGACACAATGCTGTCTATCGTACACACACTCTCTCCTTTGTTCTTGTTGGGGCTACAGTGTACATAGATCAAGGTTACTTCAATACCATGGGTTGTCGAGGCAAAAAGTTTACTCAAGACTGGGTATGTGGAGAATGATGTGATGTGTTGGTGATTGGGGAGAGCTTGAATCCAGTAGATCAATATCGATGTGTTAGCATTGTCCTGGTGCCCTAAAATCCACCTATGACTCTGCCTTACGGAAGCGGCAGTATTATCAGATATCTCATCATGCTCAACGACGGTCAGGGTAGTGTCCCAAACATGAAAAGTTACCGTTGGTGCCATTGAGAGTATCAACATGCTGCTGCAAACACCTTGAGAGGGCCTGCGGCCTGCGATGCCATGTCTTTGAGCTATTCGGAGCTCCGATTTATATCATAGTTCCTCTTTTGTGAGTGCTGATCATACAATCACAGCTAATCGTCTCTCCCGAAAGTCACCTTTAGCCATTGCCTCTCGTATGAATAGGCTAGAGGAGCTGCCGCTGTTTCGTCCTGAGCTGCGGGTAAGCCGTGTAAGAGTTATGGATGAGCCGGGGGCGCCAATGTTTTTTCTTCAACTAATATTCTATCTACCAGCAGCAATGGTTGTGAGGTGCTGGCTAGCTTCACTTCTATCAGCACTTTGCCTATTCCCGTCTTCTTGAGGAAGGCTACTGGGGGGATGACTGGCTGTAACAATCTCACGAAGTCCTGCAACACGCCCAATAAACTTGCCATAGGGCCTGGGCGTTTCCCAGATCTATACATGGCATCCGGTCGCTGCGAAACGATCGGGTTATTGCCTTGACAACCCAGTTATACCGCCCGCTGCCTTACGCATTAGACAATGCGTTGATATACTTCCCCTACTCTTATTTTGACTCTCTTCTGGCAAGTATGAAACTCTTTATGGTATACCGCCACACGCTACGTGTTGGTTGTACTATGGAATAAAAGGTGACAGCGTAGTTTTGGCCGCCTGTGTGAATCATATGGACCTCTGATTTACTCTACTCGTGCACAGCGATCGACCCGCCCAGCTGCTTGTCTTTCGCCGTATCTATTAGCTATATGGATTAATTCCAGAAGGATGGAATAGGGGTTTAATGTGTCTTATTTTAAACCTAAGTGGCCAAAAAAGTTCTTTGCAAGTACCCGAATAAGGGTCGGGAGGTGTGGAGGATTTGAGAGCACAGCCAGGTTGAACGAAACCATATGGCAAGGGCTTTCCTGAAGAGCATATAGGCAAACTTGAGAAACACACAAATGGCGCCTGTAAGGCGCCTGAATAAGTTTTGAGAGGTGGTGTAGAGGATGGGTACGGTTCAAGGCCAACTGCTGAGGAGAATAACAGCTTGTGTAACTCTATTCACGCCTCGGCACAAATCGACGCTGAGTCACGTCATATCTATGAATGGATTAACCCATCCGACGCATCACTGTGAATAAAGGCATGTCTAGCAGCATTGATACCTTGCTGTGTGGTTACCTCCTCTCAGTATCCCCTATCATATCGTTTGATCGCCTTATACAAGTCCAAAAACTACTCTTCCTCAGTATTGTTTTCAACTGTGGGCCGGGCGAACAGGCCTTATCGCCAGAACAATCAATTACCATCCCTTGCCGGGAAAACAAAAATGGGCAGCGGTCACCATCTTCGTGTTTGTCGGTGTAGGTGTGACAATCCCGATTCGAAGCCCGATTTTTGTGTGGTATGTACCCGGAGTAATCATCACGATGGTAGGTGTTCTAACACAGCAGAGCCAATAAATGCATTCCTCGGTCTCTTAGACTTCGGTATAGGAGAGTATACAAAATTCCAGAGGCCAATACGTTGAGGATAGTTTACAACAATGGTTATGGATTTGATCAGGGCCATTACTGTGTTCGTCGCCATCGATTATCAACTTAGGGTTACTCTTGCCGAGAAGACTGGATTAAGGTATTAGTGGTATTAGGGTTCCTCAGCGCATGGAAACGTTAGCAGAGTGTGTTTATACCATGGCTTAGAGAAGTACTATCCTCTTTCCCCATTCATTATACCCGACCAATATCGGCCATGATTCGCTTTCTGTGGAATAGAAAACAAGACTATCCGCGAAAAAAAAGTACCCAGAGGTGGTTAATAATAATAGTCGATCCTGAACGTGAAAGCTCAATAAAGCCGGAGCCACATCTTCCCCCCTGCCCAACTTGGTTGTTGATCCTACAACAGAGCAGCCACGACTCCAGCCACGGCAGCCAACATGCCAGACGCGTTCACGAGAACTTCACCGGCTCCGTTACTCTTGCTCGTGGTCGTGGCGGATGCGGTTGCCGAAGTGGCTGTGCCAGCCGAACCAGTTCCGGTCGTTGCGGTAGCAGCAGTCGTAGCGGCAGCGGTGGCACCCGAGCTTCCCGTGGCAGCTGTGGTTGTGGTAGCATAAAGAGAAGCGTTCATGCTGTGGTAATAGTTTGTTAGCAATTCAATATCAAGAACATCCTAGATGATGGACACTGAAAGGTAGAAATAGTGCCGAGCGAGAGAGGAGTGCGTGGGACTCACCAGTAGAGCTGCTGAGTGCTGGAGGTGCTGGAGGCCTTCGGATCGTTGGGGCAGTTGTTGAAGCAAGTCATGATGGCGGTGTACTTGTCACACAAGCAGCTGTAGTCGGTGGCGGAGCACGCGCTCAGGTAGCCTTCGGTCGTAGCGAGACAGGCGTCGAGGATATTCTGAGCGGCACAGGTCGAGCTGCTGCTGCTGCTAGCGGTTGTCTGAGCCGACACAACTGCGGCAAGCAGGGTAACGGAGGCGAGGGCGGACTTCATTATGGATCTAAGCAGAGAAGAAATTACGATAGAGTTGTCGAAAACTGAACGAGAGGACGGTGACGTTGGTGATAATCTCCTTGCGTACACACAGAGGCAGGTCAAGCAACAATTATTAAGAGAACGAATGACAAGAAGCAGCGTTGAAGGGAAAGCCAGAGAGAGCTGAGAACGTGCACAACAAGCTAATTAAGTGATCGGAGCCAACCTTGGCTGTATATAAGGCTTGCTTTAGGGTCTTACCACTAAGGAGGTCAATATTGACATGGGCAAAGCCTCCCCCATTACCGTCTAAGTCGACACCTTATTTTAAACAAGCTGTCGAGCGCCATGGGGGAACTGGTGGTGACCCACCACGAAGGACGGGCGTCCGCAGCCCACGCTGCTCAACACCATCAAGACAGCGAGGTCCGATTGGAAAGCTGGAAAACACGACAGACGGAAAATGTTTTCTTTTGTCTAGTTGCTGTCGACGGTTCGAGTTGTTGTCTTAGATCTGCACCTGTGTCACGCCTCCACGAAAACAAAAAGCAACGGCCCTGCGTCCTTCCGGGGTCGAGCCAGCTCGACCGTGAAGTGAGGCTTGAGATGAACTGCACTAGATTCAATCTTGGCATGTTGCTTCTTCTCAAGGGGCTGGCTGCGGCTCATTGGCCGGACGTCCCTTTAGAGTATAGGGTTCGCCGAGCCAAGCTTTGGGCAACGAGCCCGAATTGGGTGGGATTAATAAACCGGGAGATATTAGTGCATAAGGGTCCCACAGAAGGAGATCTTCATTCCTACCTGGGGTTGCATGGACATGGTAACACGGCACCTGCCGCTGGCTGCAGCCCTTCTCGTATGCGATATCTACACGTCGTCCATATGTTCTCTAACTTGAAGTTAAACTTCACTGGATATCGCAAGCTTGGAGGAGGCCAGTCTAGACGCCGTCTGAAGAGAAGCTGTGTGGCTAAACTATAGGATAGCCTGGCTTATCCGACTCGGCTCTAATTAGTGAGCTCCAGGTACAGCCAAGCATGCTCCCCTTGGAAATAGCATGGGTGGGCAATTTTGAGCATTGAGCTGTTGCCCGTGCTAACCCCGGCGCATCAGACCATTGCCAATACGAGCGACGCTCAAGCCAGGCGGCCCATTAAATAATGGTAACTTAAAATTAGGTAACTTGAGGTAAGTAGAAGGGCGATCACTAAAACGGCGCGCTAACATCTAGGTTACAGTGAGGAGGGGGGGAAACAGAGCTAGCTCTCCAAGGGTCCAACACCAACCAAATGTACAAGCTGTCTCTCTTGGCCATGGCTGAAGATGAATCCACAACTATCTCCCCGTGACAATTTTGTCCACCCACCTAACCTATGCAATCGATGCTTCCTCGTCCCGCTGCGGCTTGTATCTGACGAGTTCTTCTCGGAGATCCGCGTTTTCCTTCTCTAGTTCCTCGATTCTCATTCTGATTTCCTCCATCTGCTCGGAAGCCTCCACGCTAAACTCGTTGGCAATTTTAACGAGCCTCCACAGACGGAGGATTACCACTAGGGATGCAATCTCTTCCGCAACACCATGCTCCAGCAAGTCTACTATGAAGCTGCCAACAATGACAAAGGCATCAAAGCAAGCTATCCAGCTAGACAAGTATCTGAAACGGGGAAGTTAGCTGCGCCGTATCATTGATGCACATTAAAGAAAAATAAGAAAGTCGGGATCTTTGACTTACCGCAAACCCTCTGCCCATAGAGATAAGATTAGTTCAGCCAGGAATAAACAGCTAAGGATGAGCGAGAATGTTGTCAGGGCGTCGCGGGTAGGCTCGACCCATTTTTCGTCTTCCTTGCCCAGCTCGCAGGTGATTAGTGCGATGAAGATATCGGTCAAGATGCCCGCGACGTCCAATATAATTAGCGCCAGAATCAGCCAGTGCTTGGCGCGAGAGGTGAGAAAACGTTGAGTAGCCCGTCGAACTCTGCGGTATCTGCTCAAGCCTATGCTGTCCCCGTTGTGACCGCTGGCAGGGAATTGCACTGTAGAACCTCTGCTCGTATCAATTTAACCTTATAGACCCGGTTGGAGAAGCAAGAGCACATATTGGTTTTGCCAAAGGGAGAGCAACGCAACCTTGGAGATCACGATGCACCTCTCGCCTCGTGCCACCAATTTCACCTGCGAACTTGCAGAGCTCCCATTTTCAGGAGAGATGTTTTACATACCAAGTAGAGGAGTAGTATCACTCATCGTGTTCGAGTGGCAAAGTTCGAGCGTTTAGTGATCCCTAGATACTTATCAAGAAGGAATGAGAATAGACGAGCTGACGATAATTGTGAAGATTGCTTGGCGTAGGTTGGCGACGGCCTGTGACGTCCCACTTTGCCCTGTTCCAACTCTCCTTAACCCACCCCTGACCCGTTGCCGAGTTTTAGGGGCAGCTCCCAGACCATCGGCGATAAGTCGGCACGCTCCTTCCGGTTAACTGCACTCCCATTATACAACTTCGCCGTCCACCTTTAGCATGGTGGAAGTGATGGGGGGTTACCAAGATTCCTGTGAAAGTCTCCTCAGTTGGCATATACCGATAAGTAGTTTTTACTCCTTCAGATTCAGCCAAGGGACGACTAGTTTTCCACGCCACCGAACCCATTTGTCGTGGGTGTAAGCTGGTGTGGAGCTGCCTCGTTTCTTCCGGGTTTCCCAAGTTGTCCAATTCTTCCACGCGCAACACATCTCAGAACTATGGATAGCGTGCTCAGGATCAACGTTGGTGTTATAACACTGTGGTCGTACAAGGGCTAAGTCGGCAACGGTCGAGCCGTGCGGGATCCTGCTTGAAGTGCGATGACAGAGCCAGAATACATCCTCTTGGGCATCAGGATTTAAGTGAGATTGAAGAGCGCGATGTCAATTCCCATAATAAAACTATCTTCAAGAACATAGGACTAACGTTAGCTCCTGTTTGGAAAACCGGTGGTCGGCCCGTTTAATTCTTCTACAAATAGTCGAGGAGCACCATACTTCACACGCTATATCGAGTTTCACTTGATTGACGGGTGGGATCCAAAGCCATGGGTCAAGTGTCCTCAAGAACCTTCTCTAAGACCCGTACGTCCCTTCAGCATAGCAGATTAGCCTCGCCCTCCCGAATACTCAGGCTCTCTTGTCCCTGCGTATCGTCACGAAATGTGGTCTTTACTTTATTGTAGCCATTTATTGCCGTCAGAGTAACATAAATTGCGCCAAATCGAGTGAACCGAGTTCTGCTTCACCAGTAATACAAGCGCAGGAAGTTATCCCCCGATAAGATGTAACTTAAAGAGTTAGCTTTCGAGAGTACGTGTAGGAGGTACCGTTACATTATTCATTGCGTCAAGTCCGTGATTTCCAAGAGGCACGTATCAACCACCAGATGGACCTTTCCCTCTTTTGCTGCCACTTATCTTCCAACTGTCCTATCTCGAGTTTCGATTGTCCATAATCGAGCGAGTTCCTGTAGCCCCCGATTTGGAAGTCCAAGTCAGGACCGCATATTTAATGGATTGTTTATTTGAAGCACTGGACCTATTAGAATGCCTGGCAAAACGCCTTGATGTCTTCTCATAAAATGTAACCCTAGTCGCTTCGACTGCGCTATAGCTTAATCACTCACACCTCAAGCGCAAAGCGAGCGGTACACCTGAAGCCCTTGTATGAACCTTTGAAATCTAGGCTGCTTACTGTCCAACATTTGTTTAGTTGTGCTTTCTGGTCCATAAGATATCGGACATCATATGCCTCTACGGCCACCCGTACTCATCAATGTAATCTTTTGTTTCTTTTTCTTCTTTCCACCGCCACCCCCGCCACCACCTCCGCCGGCGCCTCCGGGTGTGCTGGGGCCTGAGCTTGCACCATCGATACCGAACGCTTCCATCTGAAGAGCAACCTCAGCAGCACCAAGGAAGTCATCATCTTTCAGCCAGCCGTCGTTCGCTTGACGGTCAGGTACTGGACCAAAATCGGGCGATGCTGCGACCACGCGGGTGCCCCAGACTGTTGTCTGCGTGGTGGGGCTAGTGGATATCTCGGCAAGCTGCTCGAATCCAGGACGAGGGTTTGGAGGACTTGTTCCGGTGGTAGCAACAAGCGGCTGGAAGTCATCTGAGTTGATGGCTGGTGCATGTTCAGAGTGATCTCCGTTGACCTGGTCGAAATGACGTCGAGCACTTCGCCCGATCGCTGCGGCCTCCAGGCGCTCGGCCTGTACCCTTTCTCGCTCCTCTTGTGCAGCTTTGTCACGGTGCAACTTCCGCCGTTTCTCCAACTCTTGGGTGAAGCCCCCGAGCACTTCTGTGGGAACAATGTCTGTCCAGTCACATTCCAAAAAGCTCACCACACATCCGTGCGGGAGGTGTGCAAGATACTTTGTCCGCCGCCTTAAAGTATCATCGACGACATGACCTGTCGATATGTGCTCTACGCGAGGTAACAGAGTCGATGGGAAGTTGGAATAGTCGCCGAACTTGGTCTTCAGAATGCGAATGTCCAAGGGTGACAAGTATAGATGCGGTGGAGCAGTGTAAAAATGAAAGGGATGACCGGCAGGTTGTTTAGCTTGCGCCTTTGACAAAGTGCTTACTGCTTCGCCCTCCTCCTTCGGCGTCTTCTGCTCTCCAACCCTCTCTTTGGCAGTCGTGATTGACTTGATGGCCCTTAGCGTCCAGTCACCATCCTCCATCCCAAATTGCTGCTCATCCACGGTTGCTTGGTGGCGTAGATCGTCTATTTCCCTGTCGTATTGTTCAATCATGTAATCGTATGTGCCTTTCATTATGCGTGCATAGTCCAACACATTCGCGGCAAAATGCCATGGTACCTCCTCGCCGATATTGACAGGATCTATCCCCCCCTCTTTCGGCAGCGCTAGAGTCGAGTTCGAGTCTCGTACCATAAGTCGCAAAACAACATCGTCTCCCGGATTAGGCAGCGGGCTTTCCTGGCCGGCATAGAAACGAACTGGTCGAGTTTCTGCCATCTTAAAGGTGTCTTCGCAGATGGGACACTTCTTCCAGCGGGATTCCTTCCGTGAAGCTACCTCATCATCATTGGAGGAATTCATAAAACGTATGAGACAAGGCAGACAGAAGATATGGCCACAATGAGCCATCCGGGGTGCCACCGGGTCTGAAAGGCATATTGGGCACGAAGTAGTCTGAGATTCTGCAGATGCAATAATCTGGAGCACATCCGTCCATTCAAGGTGCTTATCGGCGTCACTCGCTTGAGCAGAGTAGTCTCCCTCAGGCGATACAACAAATCGGTAATTCGCATGGACGAATTTAGCTTTGTCTACGGGATGGTAGCCTGAGCCAGGGCCCCAAGTCGGGTGTCGTCGAGCAGCCCTCCCATGGCCATAGCCGTAACCGTACTCGTGGGCATTTCGCAGAGGGGTCGAATAATTCAACAAATGCGTGATGGACGTCTGACCTCGGCGGCTCGAGGCGTTTCTCATAGCTCTCTACACTTGTGTTAGCTTTCAGGTCCAACTTGCACAACCGTACCAATGCACAGCCGGGCTCACAATTTCAGCCATGGCATCCTCGTCATCCAGCTGATTGTCCCTAACAGGCCTCCTCTTTTCCTTGTGCTGCCTTCTAGATGCTTGACCCCTTCGCGGTGTGGAAACTGAGATGGTTGGGCCTGACTGGCCAATGCGGCGGGCGTTCGAGTCGAAATTAGGTGACGGGGTGGAAAGAGGCTGCGAGGGAGAGAAGTTCGAGTTGGATACTGATAGGGACTTGCCTCCCAGATTCGACGGCGCAGAGGTCATGTTGACCGTGACCCTCTTATCGACAGGCAGGGCACGTCTGGTGTCCCAGCACAAGGGCAAGCCCGCCGTCACCAGTTCTGGCTCGGAAGGTGGGATGAACGTGGAGCGCTCGGCGGTGGCGATGAAGTTGGGCTGTAGGACCTAGAGAGATTCGAAAGAGAGCCAGTACTCCTGAATTGATGAATGTTAAAAGAGAGGACTATAATTCAAGTGTGGGAAGGGGGTCCACGATGGACGGACCCCAGATGGTTGATGAGGGGAGGTCTAGGAGAACGGCAGAGAGTGGTACGGCGAGTAGAGTCACCCGTTCCATCATTTGCAGAGACCCGTGGCGGGGCAAAAATGGCGGAGGTCCTCGGAACGCGCCGGACGCGGCCAAATAAGACAGCTCGTTTAAGCCAGCCGACCTGCCAGCTCCGCCCGCCAGCTCACCCTTTCTTCCAGCGCCCTGTAGTCGACTGCGTTGTTGTGCACCTGAAGAGGCGAGTCTATTTCCCATACGAAGCGTGTCTTCAATTTGTGACTTAGTTCATAACAGATCGTTTCGACACCGGTATTCTCGTTGCTTGCTCGAACAGCAGTACTCATATGCATAGTGAAAAATGGGGCGCCTCATCAGTCAAAACGTGGACTGGCTGGTTTGTGTTTGCAGTGTAGTCATGGTTCCGAGACAATATGCCCTTGTCTCATACGGCTTCTTGTACTTTTGACGTGTTCAGTGCGTGGCTCGTCACCTTGTTGATTCATTACTCGCCATAAATATTCCAACCCAAGCACCGCTGCCAGCGTGGTGGCTTTTTCGTGTCAAGGCTGGACTTCCCACTCGCTCTCATTCAATACCTTGCACACTTTGAGTTCTTAGTTTCAAATGCGCAATTCGCCACATGGAGACCGGTTTCTTTCTCTCTTTTTCTGAGATTTCCTATTTAGGCTGGTTCTGTCTATCTGGTTTCTAAAGTCACGGCTTACTCGATGGTTGCATCCTACAAACTGGTAATTTATCATCTAGTTGGTTGGTACCTTAAGCATATCATCTTAAGATGGCAACAGCCTAACTATATGGGACATGGACGCTGTTACGTATCCCATGTATATATGTAATCCATGCACCTTGTTGGAACGGGCTCGAGAGAAAGGTAGGCCGTCCTGCCGTTGGGTTTCTGCAGGGACTTCTGCAGCAAAGAGCGCGATTTAGAATTCAAGAGACCATGTAAATGGAGAATGACCAGGTAATTGCCCTAACTCGGACAGTCTTTGATGCAGTGATATCATCAGAGTCGATAATCCTTTGTAGGTAGTAGCAAGCCCATTGTGGAAAATCTGAATGGCACGAGTCGCAACCCCGCACCAGTTGTATCTCCATGCAAGGCAGCAATAACAAGAGCACAGCGGTGAGTCGCATGCTCAATAAGTCTAGAACGGTCGTGAGCGGGTCATGGCCTAACGACACTTTCCCACAAAATAGACTGGCTCTGACAAAGCGTTTTGACATGTGGCTAGCAAACTTGCAATTGAGGTTGTTTAAATCATCAAAGCAACGCGCCCGCGCCCACACGCAGTGACCATAAGCAAGTAACTTGGCTGGTTCTCTGGACAGCCGCTTGTCTGAAGCAAGCGTGAACAAGCTTGGCGATTGGGATATGAGGCATACCTAGGTAGACCTGGTCCCTGGGTACCCCTTCGCTAATTGGCCCTGGTACGTGTGGTGTGCTGGTTCCCCGGTTATTGTTGTCAGAAAGAATTGACATCATCATTTCCCAATTTTTGGGTCCGGTGAACCCGACAAGAAGACCCTGTCGAAAGCGCCTGGCCTGGCGGTGAACTACTACGTCAGCCGCAGCCTAATTAGAGCGCCGGCTTAGTTGTCCAGGCAGCCCAATGACCTGAAAACCCCGAGAAGCTTCCAACCCAGCCAGTAGCTTGCTGACAGAGAACCCTCCCACTCTCCAGGACCCCGTCCACAAGGTTTGATTTACAGCTCCCCGCGCACTCGTCGGCCCAAGTTGCGCCATCGCCCACTTGCTCTCCTCCAAAACCACACAACTCTACAATAACTCCCTCACTGAGCAACCTCAATTGTTCTACCTTAGCACCTCTCCAAGTTCGACACCCTATCAGAGATTAGTCCTATATCCAACAAATATGGGCAGCTTCGTGTTCAAGTGGTAAGTCGCCAATTGGTACCTTTCACGACTCCCCCGCCCCCCTCAAGGACCGCAACCGCGCTTCTGATGTTTTCGAATCTGCAAGACAGAGTTGGAAGACACTACAGTTTGCGCGGGCCGCCGGATCAGAGCTGCGCCGGCTCCCATGCCAGACACAGCTCGTGAGGGCGTGAGACTGGCAGGATTTATGAAAGATCGCTTTGTTACAGGCCGCTGACTGGACCTTGCTGTTGACATAGGGAGCACCCCGCCTCCGAAGTTTACGTTACCGGCACATTTGACAATTGGACCAAGTCAGAGAAGTTGGACAAGGTCGGAGAGCACTTTGAGAAGGATGTAACGCTCAAAGACGCCTCTCAGAAGATATACTACAAGGTTAGTGCCGACTTTCCTACTCTTTTTGCTCTATTTGTTCAAGCCCTGCGCCAAATGAGCCTTTCCACCTTGCAGGCGTATCGCTTCTACCTGCGGGGTTCGGTTCTCGAACTTGTTGGGAGTAAAGATTCGATCCCAGCATTGCGTAACTGCAGTGCAAACTTCAAACCACCCAGGAAACAAAATATCTACCCTTATCATCTTATCGTAACCGAAAAATACGATCCATTTTAGTAAATGAGGTTGTTTCTTTGGTTCCCAGAGTGAACCTGGCCAGCCGAGCATTTCGAATGAGGGTATCGTTGGCGGACGCCCCGCCCGTTCCCCATTGCTTCGTCGAGGCTGGGGTAAGACCCGAAGCCGTTGATAGGCCAATTAACGTGTTCAATGGGATCTGGCAGCAGCTGGCGCCTTGTGCTTCACTTCTGCTAGCGATTGGAAACCCAGGTCTTCCGCGCGATCGAACGAGGCGAAAACAAGGCCCTTGGCACTGGCCATTGAACTTGTGACCTCCAAGATAGCCTCAACTTTGCGACGTAGTCAGCAGTATTGCAAATGGGCGACAAAAGTCACCCTGTATTTCTATTTATTGAAGCCGCCCACGCCGAAATTGCTGTTGTCCTTTTTACCGGATACGTCGTTACCCTCTTCTTACTAGCGTTCGCAGCTGTGGAACATCGTCATTCTACTTAACACAAATCTCACTTTTCTCGCATGATTCGCTAACTTGAAGTTCTTTCTCAGTTTGTTGTCGATGGAAATTGGGTTACGGACCACACAGCACCCAAGGAAGCTGACGAGGAAGGAAACGAGAACAATGTGCTCACACCTGAGCGAATCGTGACAGAGGCCCCTGCCACTGCCGCCCTTGTGAATTCGGCCGCCCCCGAGTCCACCACTGCTGCATTAGCTGCCAATGTTCCGGTGGAGAAGAAGGATACCAGCTTGCCTGGCACATTTCCGGAGACACCTGCAGCCGACGTCAACAAAGAATTCAGCGTGAATCCGCTGCCTGCGGTTCCGGGGTCTGTCAACCCTATCAAGCTTGCTCCCGGCGAGAAGATCCCTGAGAACCTCACTTCTGGTAGTACTACCGACAACATCAAACTGGACCCCGAGTCGTACGAAAAGAGCGATGCTTTACCAGGTGTGTTTCTCTTGACTTGATCTTGAACATATTGTCCCCATGGCTAACAAAGGTTAGGTGTCGTCACCGCTTTCTCGTCTGCTGCCCCTGAGTCTACTACGGCTACTTTGGCTGCGCAAGTACCCCTTGAACCTACGGTACCTGAAGTAGTCAAAGAAAGCCAAGAGAAAGCCAATGTCGACCCCGAGGCGAGTGCTATTCCCGAGGAGGTGAAGGAGAAGGCTGCTGTTGAGGAAGAGCTTCTGGAGAAGGTTAAGGAAGCACCCAGCACATCCGAAGGAACAGCTGGCCAAGGCACCGAAAAGACAGAAGATGTGGTCACCCCCGGCGAGGCTGTGGCGGCTGTCACCGCTGCCGCTACTGCACTTGGAGGTGCTGCTATTGCTGGTGCTGTTGCTGCGAAAGATACAGCTGTCGAGAAGGCAACGGCAGCGGTGTCGACGGCACAAACCAGCGCTACGGAGGCTGCCTCTAATCTACCCGATTCCATCAAGGACAAGTTGCCTGAGTCAGTTCAGAACGTCCTGAATACAACTAGCAAAGAGGCCACAATCGAAGAGATCTCACCCGAGGTTCCCGTCGAGGTTAAGGAGTCCATCGTCGACGCCGGATTTAGCCCCGAAGCAGCCGCGAACACGGTGGCTGTTGAGGAGAAGAAGGCGGTTGAGGAAGAGCTCCTGAAGGAAGTCAAGCCCACTGAGCCCATCAGCGCTTCTGCTGCTGCAGAGCCGGCTGCAGTAGCTGAAACAGTCCAGATTGAAGAGGTCGCACCATCTGTACCGACCGAAGTAAAGGAGTCCATTGCCGAATCTGGGAAGAGCCCAGAGGCAGCTGCTAACCCCGTGGCTGTCGAGGAGAAAAAAGCAGTGGAAGCGGAGCTGCTTACTGAGGTCAAGCCCACGGAGGCTGCAGAGAATACCGAGGCAACTCCCGCAAACGAATCAGCGGCTGCCGAGTCTTCCGCTCCTGCAAACGGATCGGCGACTGTCGAGTCTTCTGCTCCCGCAAACGGATCGGCGGCTGCCGAGTCTGCTGCTCCCGCCAACGGTGCCAATACTGCGAATGGCGCAACTGCTGTTGCAACCTCCTCGAAGCCTGCTGAAGCCCCCACTACTGCAGAGAAGAAGAAGAAGAACCGTTTGAGCAGCTTTTTCAACAAGCTCAAGGGCTCGTCCAAAAAGTCAAAGGACTAAGCAAATCATGCATAGCATGGGGACCCTTTTCCTCCGGCACTCGAATTTCGCTCGTCGTTTTGGTCGTTCAGAGTTAATGATTCCCCGTTCAGTGTCGAACAAGTCGCGATAAGAGTGTGGGCGAGGAATAACCCCCATCCAAGCAAAACATCTCCGACATTTAATTGTAAAGTAATACTCGTTTTTTTCGGCATGATTTACAGACTCGTTTTTACCAATATTGCCACTTTGAAGCTACACTTTCCGATACCATACTCGTGTGTTCTGGTTGTAACGGCTGTCATGACCCAATCATCGTCATATCAATCACACCGCCTTCTGGGTTTCATCAAGGATTTGGGAGACTGGGAAAGGTTTTTTTTCTCTTGATGACATGAGCGCACTAGTACATTGTTTTGAAGCCTACGTGGACGTGATCAGAAGCACAGATTGAGAGGATAGATTTAGGTGAAGCTTTCCTGAGAACTAGATCATCCCAGCTGTGAGGTGGAGGGATGGCGTACATAGTCAATTTACTTTATACATGCATATCTGCTCAATCCACCTTCAACTCTTCTGAGTTGCATTTGTCTATTTGAAATATTGAATGAACACTTCGGCACTGGGAGGTTCAACATTGAGCAAGCTTGTTGTTGCATAAACCTTGGGTTAGGAGGTGGACTGACTGCCTTGCACACATGTGCTCAAGACTCTATATGCTGAGCACAACTCGTGCTTAGGCCAAACAGCTAGATCCAGCAAAACTCTTGGATATTATTGTATAACAGTTTGACTAAGGATTCAGGGATTTCTCTGCACGCGGAACCCTATTTCAGCCTCAAATGCCAGAATTTCATCGGGGTATGGGACATTCTCCATTACTCGGATATTCATTGTAGAAGTTAGGCTTCTATTGGTTCAGTGGCATCTTATAATAATAGACGAGTTGTAATTTAGTGATAGCTGCGAGACATTGGTCAGAATCTCTCCACTAGAAACTCGATTCGCCTTCGCTGTGGCTACATTAGTGGCCAAAGGGCTTCGTAATGGAAGTTCCAGCAGAATGACGAGTTGTTCATTACTGACAGTTCTAACAGCCTGTAGTACATTCCCTGGGACATCGACCAATAATGTTATTTGCGGGTACACATCTCTGCCTCTCTTATGCACTCAAAATCAAAGATACCCATTGAAATAGGGGGGGAAGAAACCCAGCGTAGATTTCAACATGCTTGACGGGTGCTTTCCAAATCACACCTAGCTTCTTCCTTCAACCACCACAGTTTATTCATTTCCGTCACGCATCAATTAATACTGACAACATATTTACACCTTTGGCTTGAAAGACTTGGCTCTGCTGATCACCTTCTCCTCAATCTCGGGAGTCCAGACACCAGCTTGGACAACCTCGCTGGCGGCCACCGCCTTAGACCATTTATCGAAATTGGGCGCCTTCTCGGCCAGGCTGGTAGAAAGGCTGGCAGGCACAATTCCGTGCTGAATAAAAGCCCGGAGACGAAGAACGAAAGAACCGGTCAAGACCTGGTAGAAGAAACGAGTTTAGCCAGGAGAGCGTGCTCAGCCAGAGGTCGCGCAATTATCTTTTGGTATGTCGATAGGACACCAACGACAATGACAGCAACGGGATTGGTTTAGCTTACCTCGGCCAGAGTGATGGAGCTGGAACCGCCAAAGAAAGGGTTTGCATCGGCGAGGAGTGGCTCGACCTCCTTGGCGATGGCGGCGACGTATTCAGCGGCGAGGCTCTCGGCCTCCTCGTCAGTAGCTGCCTTCTGGATCTTGATGATGGTGCCTTGCGCCTTGGAGAAGAAGGTGTCAACGAAGAAGGCAATGCGGGCGCGGACCAGGGGACCCTTCGGGTCCGTGGTGGCCGGGACCAGGGTGGAGGGGAAAGTGTCAGCGAGGAAGCCCGCGACGATGGCGGACTCGGTGATGATCTCGCCGTTGTATTCGAGAGAAGGCACCAGACCACGCGGGTTGACCTGCAGGTACTCAGCGGTACGGGGCACCGAGAGGTCGATGAGCTTCTCCTCATACGGCACCTTCAGGGCCGTCAGAGCAATATGCGCGCGGTGAGCCCCTTTAAGGGGAAAAAGGATTCAAATAACAGTCAGCCAACGGTCACATCATTTAGTTGCGTTTGCGTTTTTGTTGTTGCCTTCCCCGGCTGCATTTTACAAAAGGAGCATTGTAGGTTTCATTCTTTTCGTCATCCCTACTCCTCCCATCCTTATTCTTCTGATGCTCACGTGAAACCTTCCACTCCCCTGTCAACCTTGGAGAGCTCTCAAGAATACACTTACATGGACAATGGTGCGCGGTGTAGAGCGTGAGCTTGGGGGTTTCAGTAGCCATAATTTCTTCTTGTGGATAGCTGTAGCTGGTGCCAATTGGGTTTAGAACTTCGAAGGGAAATGCAATTTGGGCGGGTGAGAGGTGTAGAGCAACCTGCCAGAAGGATGGATCACAATAAATAACAAGATTCGTATACAGCCTGGAAAGAAGCGTGATTACCAATCATGAGGGGTTCTACTAAAAGGGTGAGGTAATGTTATAGTACATCTGTTCTAACCCCCCCCCCCCCCCCTTTCTTATCATCATGACCTATCGTCACTGGGTTGCGTCTACTTGCTTGCGTTGGGCGTACCAGATCTGGAATTAGCGGGGCAAAATTGGAGACCAGCGTGATTGCGACATTTGCATCTCGGCTGGCGAGTGTCTGGAAGCTCGGAAAGCCGGCCCACCCCACCATTGCAATTGGCTGATCTCCCCGCGCGCATCGGAGGGAGGGGTGAGAGACACCATCGGCACCATAGATGACCACATCTCGGTCAGACTTTAGGACCAATAATGCCTGCCTCGGAAAGTCTGTCATCTGGGGCTTCGTTGACGATGTTCGGTGGCGACCTTAACTCCGATAAGCAATGAACACATCCGACAGTCTAGTACAACTGCTAATCGGGGCTTACAACACAGTAGCAGAGAGTTTCCTGCTATTTAGTGGCGTAGACAGGCAATTTGTAGTCTTTTAAATGGTATGCATATTATATAAAACACACCAAACTGCTAGAATAGAACAGGCACTCCTATTCGATACCAAATACACCTTGCTCTGCTACCTCGTCCCCCAGACCAGCATCCATCGTCCAATCAGAGGGCAGCAATATGTCTGACAATCTCCCACGAGGTTGCTTACACCTGTCTTGCCTGTTTAGTACACCACGCTCTGCTGCCATAGGGGCAGATCTCGCAGGTTCTGCCTGTCAAATTGGACCCTGCCCTTCTTGTCGATCCAAGCGCCGTAGTCCGTGGATGTGATACCTGCCGCCGCATTGGCTTCTACCTCTTCCCTGCTTAGGCCAACTTCGTCTGCCGGAATCCAGACTTGCGCGCCCGACGTCAAGGCGGGGTTGGCGTAGGCCCTGTCAAGTTCCTCCTCACTGTACTGAGGGGGTCCAGAGTCCTCATCGCTACCCTTCAAGAAGCCCTTCATGACCTTGTGCGATGCGTATATGTGTGGCTCGAAGAACCGGGCAATCGGGTCGACCACGTCCTGCGGAAGATGCAGGCTGTGCCCAAGCCTCTGTACCCGTGAGCGGTCGTGAGCCTCCTGCAGCGCCGCGCCCTCCTCTGCGGCTTGTAACAGCGGCTCCTCTTCGTCTTCTCGCTCGAAAAGTTCTTCAGGCAACCGGTCCTCCAGAGGGTTCAAGTAACGGTTCGTTACTACGTTGTACACAATAGTGCAGACTAAAAGCACCACCGTAGCAATGGAAGGACCGGTCGCCCCTCGCAGGCTAAATAGCCCAATAAGTGCGAGCTCTCCGACGTAGACTCCCGTGAGCAGCTGTGCCAGTGACCGCGTATAACACCGGCCTTTAGTCTCCAGCTTGGGCTGAGCCACAAAGAGCAGGTTATGGCGGTAGCAAGCGTAGAAGAGGACGAGCCCGATCGTAGCGGGCCCCAGCACCAACGGTGAGATGCAAGCGTAAGCTAGTGCAATGATGGCAAAGTTGGCGTATTTTGGGTGCAGCTTCCCCCAGCTCATATTCTTTAGGTTCGTGTACTGCTGGTATTTTTGCCGTGGTGTCTTACTCACGAAGAGATCTAGGAATATATCTTGGAAGAGGTCAGAGAAATTGACAATGTTCTTTGCCGAAGACGTAAGGCCCTGTAAGACGAAGTAGGTCAAGTAGAAGTTTGATGACTTGGGTAAGCTCTGAGCCAAGATCAACGGCACCTGCTGGGGATCTTGGATGATTTGGGGAATGAAATCTATCGCCGAGGACGAGAGTGCCGTGACGAAAAAGATCTGTATAACTTGGAAGAGGTAGTACCAAGTTTGTACCTGGAGTTCAGCTGTCACAGTAGTTGGCTCGCCGAATAATTTTGCAACATCTGTATTCTAGTTAGCCATCGCAAGGAATGATATCAGAAATGATTTGGTGGAAGTCTGCACACATCTCATAATTATGGGCACGTAGCTAGACAAGAGACTTGTCGCGAGAGGTGGCAACAGGCCAGTCAAGAGGCCCAGGAGAGGTTGAGGGAGATCTGCTATCCAGTGTAGCCACTCAACGTTCTTGCTGAGAAAGATGACGTTGGAAATCGATCCAATGAATGCTGAAATTATTGACCAAAACAAGATGAAAGCCGCAATGATCAAGTTTGCAGTGAACTTGCCTGACAGTCTCACGGCGTTAGGGCGGGTCAGATTCTTCCATACAATTTCCTTGGGCAAAACTCCAAGCAGCCGAGATTGAACCAGAACACTAGCTGGAATAGGAATACCCGAGCTGGAACTCCTGTGGTACGCTTGGTGAGCAGCCTTCTGCGATGCGTACTCCACAAATATTGCCGAAACGGCATGGGAATCTGGGGTTGAAGCAGAGTAGGTATCGCGAATTTCATCTAGTTTTGTAGAAGCTTGCTGTAACTCATCGCGGGTCCGGTCAATCGCATCCGTTTTATGTCCGGCAACCCAGTACTTGCGATGTTTTGGACGAATCCTATCCACGGTGTCTCGAGGCAGAGAAGTAACTTCCTGTTCCTGTTGCCTTGCAAATTTCACCTGTTTCTTATGGGCGTTCGTGAGGAAAGATGTCTCCAGCGACTCGAGGTTTGTAGCCTTTGAATCCCTGGCACCAACGAGACTATCTAATTTCGGTGTTGCCTTAACGGCCCACTGCCGCCGAGCTTCTGGCCCGAAATTGGACTGTGCATCTGCATCTAGTGAGATGTCGCGTGAAGGTTCAAGATATAGAACGGTTCGCGACGAAAGTCGTGAGGCGTTGGCCTTGGACAGATACCACGCTTGGCGCAGACCTATAAGCCACAAGCGCTCCCTCATCACGATGAACATCACGAGGCCGTAGAAAACCCAGGCCACGGCTGCGTGGGCCCACAGTTTCGACTGATCGCGCACATTCCCGAATCCTAGTCTATCCAGCTGGGAAGCTTGGCCGCCGCCCGTGGCGTTGACGGGGAAAAGGACCACCCAGGTAATGCAAATTCCAATAATGCATATGAGGATGATGTTCCGCAAGAACCGTAGGAAGAGGTAGCCATCGAGAGATGAGTGCTCGAGCACAAACTTGTCGTCTAATCTGACAAAGGCTTCTATCCAGCCGAGACGAGCAACGCTCGACGAGGGCGTCCGATCCCTATGTCCCATTGTGTTAGCTGCTGGGTACTCTCTACTCTAGATATTTTACATAGGATGCCACGAGTAGAAGACCCACTTCTCGGGTATCACATCTATATATGTTCTGGGTGAGTATATTCTCCGAAATGGTTTGCGAAGGACTATGAAGATGAGCATGAAAATTGTTGACGTGAAGACCGATGGCACAAAAGCCGCTATGAGCGCCGGCAGTGATATAGAGTCATCTTGGTTCCAGTCCTGTTTGTAGTCGTTCACACGCAGGTTAGCAACTGGGCGTAGATTTGCGTTACCCGCTCACGAACCTTGACGTCATTATCATTACTCGCGAGAAACTGCTGGGAGGGAACAGAAGTCCAGTGTCCCAGTAGAGCCAGCGGATATTGCGATGCCATCACAGGGCGACACTAAGTAATAACTGCCCAGAGGAATTAAAACACGGGCTACTGAGGTGCTCAGTGGTAATAGCTACCGGCAGTTCTGGTCAAGAATTTGAAGCAGCAGGCCAGCTCGAAGCTACTCAGCAATGTCGAGGAATGCGGCCTAGCTAAAAAGTGGGGCTAACTCTCAACCATATCACGGGTACGCGTCTGCCCGCGTGCTCGTTACCTAGGTAGGTACACCGCAACGGCGAATAAAAGACCATGATCTGACGTGACAAAGACGGCATCAAGGGGCGTCTTTTGTTACAATATTGGATAATTCGTCATTATCAACACCGTAGGGGAAGTTGAAGTAGAAAAAGTGCTGGTAGCGTATAGGGTACAATTTCTTGATTGCGTCTGGGTGCAGGAACCGATCCAATATATTTAGAATACAGCACCCTCTCAGCGGCCTTCCGTCCCGCAGAAAATTATCACCATTTGACTACTTCCACGAGAATTTTATTCAATTCAACTCTATCCATATTTTTAAGCAGCTTCGCAATCCCACTGCGGTTCTCAATGACTAATGGCTACCCACTCATCCCTAGAGGAGCCGATCTGTCTCTGTTTCTACGTCTCCTCTTAGACCATTATGATCATTGAATGCTCCAGTCTGTCTGGCTTGCTTCATTGCCTCCCTTTTGGATGCTTGCTCGGCTTTTTTCCTGTCATATAGTCAGCAATGGTAAGTAAGTTGTCTGTCGCGGTCGCATTGGTATCCTTGGATCAGCGCTCTTTCCACCGAGCGAAACATACCGGTCTAGATCGCTCGCAAGATCCGGCTGCGATCCACTTGCTCCAGGCTTTCTCCTGACAGCATCGTTTACGGCTCCTTCACCCGGCGGGCGCATCTGTTCACCGTCGAGCTCCCGGCTACGGGCAGCCGCTTGCTCCGCAGCGCTGCCATATCGCTCATGGCTAGGCGGGGCTCCTCGAATGCCTTGGCCCAAGGCCTGTGGCATTCCCTCCTGCTCCTCATACATTCTGGATCCTGGGAGTCTCTCCTCCAATACTCTCTCTTGTTCGCTGTGTTTCATGCTGCGCGTCTCCTCGGGGTTTGAGGTGGTTGCGTTCCCTTCGACAGTGTACGCTGCTGCTTTCGGCGGCTGGGAAGGTCTAGTAGGGTCCATGGCGATATTGATTATTTTGCTACCAATTGCTTCTCCTCCTGGTAGTAAGGGTAAAGGAAAAATCAATGTGACAATTTTGCATGATTTTAAATGGCCAATTTAGGGTTTGATGTATGGCTGCGATTGACGTACTGTTATGTCGTCATCGATAATTATAGTCACCATCTGGCTAATCATAGAGGTGGCAAAACACATCGACAATATGTACGGCTTTTAAATAACTCAGCTGGCCAATTATTTCGGCTGGGTTTGTTAAAGCACCATGTGCTCGGTAGTTCACACAGATTACTGAGGGCTAATAGAAGAATTAGCATTTCACATGCAAGTGTAATTTCCTATACTAGCACTAGCTGGCATTGATGCTAATTCTGTGATATTTTCGCGTGGCTTAAAAGTTGGAATAACTAGTCGACCGTGCAACCTGTATCCTGTTGTTGTATGCCAAAATTGCATTGGAAATGTGTTGTTCAAGTCTTACAAGTGCATCGCTTGTTCCTGGGTGGCCTCAATTCCCAATTTCTTCGTGGCAGGTCTATTCTCTTCGCATATTTTTCAGATTTATCGAAGTGTGTGACAAATAAGACAAGTAAAACCCAACAACTCAACCATTTGTTACTATGCTGCAGCGACAGACAGTTTGGTACACTGGGCTTTATTTGGTCATGTAGAAGGGATACCCGTACATCAGCTAGGGTTGTAGTAAGTGACAGCATGAACAAGCATTTGGCACCCTCTCTTCCAAGGTCCAGGTTCCGCAAGCTCTAATAAGCATATTATCAAAATAAACAATATTATATCTGTAAAATAAATAAATAAATAAAAACGTCACATTTGTAAATCACATTCAAGGTGAGCTCCATTACTAAAACCGAACAGTCCTCTCGGCACGTCATGATATTGTAGATGGTTGAGCTTAACGTGCCTCAGTTTACTCACTATAAAAGTGAGTAAGCAGACAAATGGTCATGCTATTGAACTCTCCTTGGAACGCTGGCAGATATTCCACACCTATTTAACCTAGTAGGAATACTTGAACAATGGTGAACGGTCACCCATCTGCTCTAGCTCCACGTTGCTATACTTGGCCCTGATTTCATCCTCACTGATCTTGGCTCTCTTCTCATTGGTACGTTTGTAAAGGTATTCCAGTGACAATGCGGACACGACACCGGCACACGCCAGGGAGAAAGCCGTTGCATATCCCTATCAAAATGTTTAGCCACTACTCAAATAACATTTGCCAATGCATCATATTTGGCATAAAGGGGACTTACGCTCGGATAGGTAGGTGCTTCACTGGCTCTGTATACGAATGAGCCAAATATGCCACCAGTATTTCCTACTCCTATGAAATAGCCAATTGCCATGGCTCTCTTAAGCTGGGGTGCCGTGTTGCCAATCAACCAGGCATTCACAGCGGGTGGGATTGGATAGAATCCGACACAAGCGAGGCAAAGGGCAAAATAGCAAACTTGCCGAGACAAGAGTTAGTACACATAACAGTATAAAACGAGTGTGTTAAAAGGCATTTACCGGGTATGTGTTCCTTTTGCGTCTATTATCTTTGTTACTACAAGATTTTCATCACATTTCTACCTTGGCAACTAGGGAGACTTACTGGCCCGTATACGTAGAGAATTGCGTGAGCGATGATGATGCATACGTCGGCAACCACAACCACGGGCATGCGCCACATCCACCTATCACTAATAATGGCCGAAGTAATAGTAGCTAAAACTCCACTGAGCGTTGAAAAAATGTAATTAGCCTTCTGAATAATGCTTTCGGGCTCTGGGGGACGAGATTAAAGTATGAACCCACATTGTATATGGTGGTATAGTGAGAACCTGCGCCATCGAAGTTTTATAACCCATGTTGTTGATGATCTGTGGCATCGTGAATTTAAGTGCGTAGTTGGGACCTGTGCTGGAAAGATATATGATGAGCAGAAAATACATCTGCCAATCGCTCACGACTTTGCCTAAGGTCTTCCAGCTGAACTTTGTCTCGCCTTCACCTTGTCCATGGTGTTGCCTCCCGGGAACAGCCAGTTGCCGAACTGTCAGATATCTGATTTCTTCAGCTGTCAAGAATGAATGGGATGCAGCAGGTGAATCCGGCATGAGCAACCAGGCGATCACACCCGCCAAGATGGAAGCAAGCCCCTCGATGATGAAAATCCACCGCCTATATGGAGTTAAAATCAGTCCATATCCGAAGAAACAAATGAAAGAAACATAGTTTCGTCGAACTCATGGGATCCTTACCAAGCTCTATATCCTCCTAGTCCATCCATGTTTGCGATAGCATATGCCAATAGGCCAGAGAAAGCCCCAGCCGCTGGTTTCATCGTTAGTAAGCCACTCTATCGGCAGTGCGAGCATTGTTACTGACCTGCGCTGGAACAATAAAAGATAGCGATACGCGTCTGCGACTCATTTGGTAAATACCAGAGACTCTGTATCGGTGTTAGCCAAGAGTCTTACTAGCTCTCATGTCAGATAATAGGGCCAAGTCGGATCTACCTACCACGAGGTATATGGCACCTGGAAAGAATCCCGCCCTATCAATACATTAGATTGGTACAAGAGGGGTAGAATTAGAGCTGCACAAACTCGCAAAAACCAAGGAAGATCCTCGTCGCCACAAGACCCGCAAAGTTTTGCACAACACCGGACAGTGTCATGACGATTCCCCACGCGATAATCATGATGCCAAGAAAAACGGAGGGTCGTTGCGCTTTTGACAGTAGCCAATTCGAGGGGATCTCTGTCTAACATTAGAACAATCACGAACCATCCTCAGCAAGTTGTATGAGGATTCGGGCCTTTGCTTTCCTACCAGATAGGATATATGGGATGAAGAAAACGCAAAGCGCAATATTATATTTGACTCCGTCAAGGGACAACTCAGTATTGAGACCCTCGATTGCAGCATTGCCTAGACGTAATTTTCATGAGCTAGCGACTCTTGTTTGTTCTCCTTCACTATATGGCGGAATTACCTATGTTTGAGCGGTCGAGGAAAGAGATCAAATACAGGAACGTCAACATCGGGATTAGACGCATGTCGACCTGGTTTCTTTTATATCAGGTGTGTTCTTCTCGGGAAGCAATCTGAGGGTATGGGTGCTGACCTTTCGAATGACCTGCTTCCGCTGCTCCTCGGTAAAATTTGCAAGAAACTCGGCATCTTCAGCGCTCAAAGCCGTGAAATCAAAGCGAGGGTCAATACGAGTTTCAATATGCTCCGGCTTCTCAGCCTTGAACTCAGTATCAGCCATAACGGACTCGTTTCTTTCGAAGGCTATAACAACAGATCGTTTGACACAGAAGCTCTAACCAGATGCTAGATGATCAAAAACAGCAGCAATGGTCTTCTGGGATGAAGACCAGATCCCAGTCTGGGTTCCAGGTATTATAAGAACCCAATTTTACTGCTCCCGTGGCTAACGCTCTCCACATCCCGATCAGGAATGTAAGCGACCTCGTCAAAATCCGGGGTAGTGGGGACTTGCGGGGATGGACGTTGAGTGTGCGTCTGGGGTTCAGTTGATGTGTAACAGCTGACGTGGGCAAGCACGGCGATCGTCCTAACCACGGACAGTCACTGTCCGCGTGTTCCCCACACTGCTAGTATAACTGGTATGAAATGGCGAGGGATCAAGATGACTCTCGACGCCTTCGACGCCAAGCTCTGCATTAGAATACATAATTCGCGGCTGCATAGATAACTGCATTTGCAAGGATGGCACCGGTCATTGCAATCATTTCCATTGGAGAAATGGGCCTTGGTAAGATTCCTAGCTGGCTGAAGACCTACTCCTTACCAACCACCCTTACCCATTTATTTCGTTGGCTCGCTTAGCCGCTAATGTTTATTATACTTGGTAGGAGTGGCCCAACTGCTTAAAGCTCATGGCTACCGGGTCATCACTAATGCCAGTGACCGAAGGTCAGGATATAACCCCTGCGTATCTGCCATCCTACTAGCAATTACTTGTTCTGCTAACCGATGACGGAGCTACCATGTGCAGTGAGGCAACTCAGGCGCGAGCAAAAGCTAATGGCATCGAGTGTGCATCAACAGATGAAGAACTTGTCGAGATTGCTGACTACATTCTTTCGATCGTACCTCCACGTGATGCCCTAGATACTGCGCAGAGATTTCGTGCTGCAGCTACGGCTTCCGCCAGCATAACCGGTGGTACGAAGACGATCAAGTATTTGGACCTCAACGCCGTATCACCACAGACTTCCCGCAAGGTGGCAGCAGTGTTCGACGATGCCCCCGGCGTCTTGTTTGTAGACGGTGTCATCAGCGGGGGCGTTCCCCATGTTAAAGAGGATGGGACGTGGCATTGTCCAACGCTACTTCTCTGTGGCCCGAGGCGTGTGCCCGACGCCGACGTGGCCGCCCTTCTCAATATGGAGCACATGAGCGAAAAAATCGGAGCTGCTACGGCCGTGAAGATGTGCTTTGGAATGACAACCAAGGGTTTTATTGCGCTGGCAATTCAGTCATTCACCACTGCACACCGCCTCGGCGTCTTGGACGAACTGCAGGACTATTTGGGGCGGTATAAGCCAGCAACTTTGAAGTCGGCTCAGGAGGGGCTGGTGAGGATGCCTCATACAGCTTACCGATGGGTACATGAGATGTTGGAGATGAGCGAGACTATCGCGGAGTATGGTGGCCTTGACAAGTCTGTGTAAGTATTGATTGCCACTACACCATTACATCTGTGGCAGCCAGTTGCACAGCTGCCTTGACGTGAACTAACACGATTAACGTACAGTTTCGAAGGAATTGCAGACATTTATAGGTTTGTCAGTGAGGATACAGTCCTGAAAGGTGAACTCCCAGATGCTCGAGTTCGAGGAAAGACGGTGGAAGACGTGGTGACACTCATAAGCGAAGGCATTGATGCCAAAGTTCACGGTGGCCTGCAGCGTCCGCCTGCCAGTGGCCATAGTGACTCTTAATTAAGTTGTTTATGGGTTTCTAAATTGCACCACTTGGCTTTTCTGACAGTGCAAGTCATTAGTCAAAATCATTCTAGGTTTACATAGGAGATACATTGGCAACTTAGTACAAGTAGACATGCAAATGAGCAAACGAATATGATTTATCTAAACTAAAACATAGCCAGTCCTTTCCATATGGTTCCACTAACAGAAAAATTATTGCACTATGAATCACGGCCTGCAAGGTGTGAAATCTGTTCGAAGATTCTCACTATCGGATCTTGTTAACTGGCCGCTCGCTTACCTGCGCCCCTCCGCCACAACCGCGGCCGTTTTGTCGCCGGTGAAGATCATTAGACGGACTTTCAGGTTCCGCCACCAATTTTTCAGATCCCGCAGACCAGGTTGACCCTGGGGGATTTATAGGGGTCCGACGTCAAAGGTCAGATAGTTGGTGTTCCGCACAGGTCGTTCTTAAAGCAGAAGACGCTCACTACAAGCAATTACATGATGTCCGAATCAATCGTCCCCAAAGGTGCCTGGGATACTCACATACATGTCTTTGACCCAGACGCATTCCCGTACGGGGTACCGCGCTCGTATACCCCAAAAGCGGCCGCCCTAGCTGAGTACCCTTTCTCGGCAACGGGTGCCACCAACATCCTGGTGGTCCAGGCCACCGTCCAGGGTCGCGGTTCCGAACCCCTCCTGGCGGCCTTGAAGGAAGATAGCAAGCCCCAGGCGTGTACTTCCGTCCGGGGCTTGACTACCGTAAATCTGACTACAGTATCTGACGCGGAGCTAGACGCCCTGAACGCTGCCGGGGTCCGCGGCGTCAGGATGCACGAGGTAAAGTGGGGCCATGGCGAAGACAGCGATGTGGGTGCAATTGCCTCCAACATCCTCGACGCTGCACGAAGGATCGCGCGACTGGGCTGGGTGGTGGACGTGTTTAGCGACGTGCGGACTTGGGCAGCGTTGGATTCGGTGGTGCGAAACGAGCTTGACCCGAGGGTCAAACTTGTAGCTGATCACTTCGGGGGTGCGTTTCCTGGGGACGAAACGTCCAATGAGTTTCAGAAATTCCTCGGGCTTATACGCGACGGCTACGTTTATGTAAAGCTCTCAGGCTTTGAACGCCTGTACCATGGCCACGATAAGGGAATTGATACACTTGAGCCCATTGCCAAAGCAATAATAGGGGCGGGACCCGAGAGAATCTTATACGGATCAGGTATGTGCACCGTCGTGCAATATACTCTCACTTTAGAGTATACTCAGCATCCGCAAACTGTTGACCGTAAAAATAGATTGGCCACATACGCAGCTGGGCGTCTCGAGAAAAGGCAAAACAGATCAGCAGCGGCTGACGGATATTGAGGGGTTTAGATCAGTTGATGATGACTTGCACATCAGAAAACTACGAAGCTGGATCTCGAGCGATGCTGTCTGGCATAACCTCTGGGTCGAGAACCCAAAACGATTATTTGCTTAGTCACAACTAACAAGAACGATATTGTCCATTTCTAACATGATAATTGTTTAGTAAATACTAAGTGAGGTACATTGTGTGGCATATCTTTCACGAACTCGAAACGTGTCTTAGAGGGCTACCTATCCGAATAGATCTAAACAGTGCCTACTTGCAAAATCCAAGCGGACACGGAGCTATAGCACGCTCACTAGGCTTATACTGTTACTCACTTTTTACGCGGCTTGACTCTGACGTAGAAATCCACGGGCCGGAGGTTGAACCACCCGTCCTGGTTCAGCTTGTAATTGGAATCCACAGCCTCAAAATCTATCTCCTTAAGCAGCTTGGTCAGCGTGATCATGTTCCACTGCCACGCATAGTGCTTGCCGATGCATTCGCGCTTGCCGTTGCCGAACCATTTCTTGGCCGCAGTGGGGAGGCTCTCAAATGCTTGGCCCACCATGCGTTCGGGTCGGAAGGCTAGCGGATCCTCAAAGACCGTCGGATCGCGGTTGACGCCTGCCAGCACGATAATCATGGGCTGATTGTGCGCCACCTGGTACTTCCCCCCAGCCAGTTGCACAGGCGTCTTGTTGCCGGGAACCGGGATCGGCTCGATGTTAAAGCCCGGTGCTGCAAAGGATAACCGCAGCGACTCCCTCATTATTCCCTCCACATACTCCAGCTTGCTTAGATGTTCGTGCGTAAACTTGCTGTTGCCAATGACGCTGTCAATCTCTTTCCGAGCTTTCTGAATCACCTCTGGGTTCTGCAGCAGGAAGCAGATGGCCGTGACGATGAGGGCAGGTGCGGTGCTGCTGCCAATAGGCATGGTAACGATCTCATCGAGGATCTGTGACGCCTTGAGGGTCTTGCCCGTCTTGGGATCCTGTGCGTTCATCATGGCTGCCAGGAGGTCCTGGCGGTCCGTTGGGTTTGCCTTGCGGTAGTCGACAAGGTCTTGCGCATAGGCACGCATAGTGGTGATACTGCGGCTATACTTGCTCCTATACACCAACCAATTGAGCAAACCGAGTCGAGTTGGCCTTTTCATGGCTTCAGAGGTCGACACCTCCATCCCTTGAATCATTGGATGCTCCGGTCCGGTGAGGCTATTGAGCTTTTTCCCAAACAAAACGAGCGTAGTTGTCTCAAGGTTTAGCCTGTTGAGCTCATTAAGAGGACATATCTTGTTGTAGGAGCCCAAACTTTTCCACTTTGCGAGAAGTTCATTGACCAAATCAACCATCTCGTCGAACCCAGTCGTGGAGAGCGCAGTAGGTTGCAGCTTAGGCGCAATGATACGGTGCGCGATACCCCAGCTCTCCTCATGATCATAGGCCGTGAATAGGGCGTCGTGCACCGCATGCCTAATCTCTACAATCGGACCGCCCACATATTTCCGAAAGCGCTTCTGGTCGCAGAGTTCCTCGGCGATCGCGGCGCCCGCAACGAAAACAATGGTTTGCCCAAGGACTTTGATCTGGAATATCTCACCATGTTTCTCTGCTAGCTTTTGCAGGGACCCCCAGGTATTCTCGGGGTCTATATCGAAGATGTTACCCAGGATGGGTATGCCAGGGGGTTGGGGAATTGGCAGTGACATGTTGAATTAGGATGACACTTCGCCAGACAGTCGATGTGTGCAAGAGCTTTCATCAAGCTTGCATGTGTAGACATGCTGGGAAACTGGCCAGCTCGCTTTCTCATAAAGAAGTTAAGTGTCTCTCAGCAATTTGTGAGAATGTTTTAGAATTGATTCCGCCCTTATACGCCACACGACTGATACATTATGATTGTGTTTCATACATGAGCCAATAGTGCCGCGCCAAAAAGTCATTGCACTGAGTTATCAAGTAAAGAGACTCTCTAAGATAACTGGGACATATAAAATGATTTTCGCCCTGGCAACTTCCGCAGGCTCCAGATTCGAACTGTAACGGTGATGGTTCCCCTGTTGTCGTATGTCATACGATGCTCCTGCGAGCACAAACTTAGGGCTCGATGCATAACATTTTACAGCCACCCACCTGTCTGGCAGTCCCTGAGATAGATGGTTCCGCTGCTGTACCGGGGATTGAAGTATTATCAGGCCATCTTTACTATGTTTCGAGACAATACTGACATATAACATAGCCTTGAAAATGTCTCCATTTTGTTATGTCTGTATCTAGAATACTAGAGTCACTGAGCTACCAAATTCTACCTTGTATCTTTCGGTTGGAAAAATATGGCATAGCTTGCATTTGTTCCGGCATTGCCACGTTACGATGTTAACCCTACCACCCGTTCGAGAAGCCTTATAAACGCGGGCCTGTATCGGCTCTGAATCTATTCCTTGTTCCAGAACGATCTTGCACAATTTTGGCGGCATGTTGTCCAGCTTTTCTTCCAAACGTGGCACCAGACGTGAGCCCACTACCACCGGGATAGTTCTGATAGAAGATTCCTCCGAGCATCTCACCGCAACAGAATACGCCTTCCACCGGTTTCCCCGTCAAGTTGGATATAACCCCAGATGTCTCAGGGTTAACCGCAAGCCCCCCGAACGTGAAAGTGACTCCGCACCTAACACGGACAGCCATATATGGGCCCTTATCTAGCGGCAGTGCCCAATTCGACTTTGGCACCCGAAGAGCCTTCCGTGAGGACTGTGTAGAGAGCCCATCCTTGACTGCTGGGTCCCATTTCTTCCCCTTGTTCTCCTGCCGAAAAATCGACACTGCCTCATTGTACTCTCTGACTTCTTGAACAAGACGCCCTGGGTCTTCTAGACCGAATTTGGCACAATTTGCTGCGAGCTCTTCGATGGTCTGCCCGTGAATCTTCTCGACTATCTCGTCTCTATACTCCTCGCTTCTTAGCCAGGGAATGCCCCGAGAATCCCAGATTTGAAAAGCTGAAGTGGAAACCACTGTTAGCCTGTGCATATATGAAAACTGTAATAATAAGAGTTTGAAAGACTTACCTGTGCCGCCTGGCTGATTCAAAATCGCCTTGCCAAACTTAGCGTAAGTATAATTGCGCAGATCACTTCCTTCATCAAAGAAACGCTCCCCTAGGGTATTAACAGTCACGCCAAGAGGGTATCCAGACTTTGTAAACTCGTTCGAGATTACACGATCGCCAGTGTTCTGGGGGGAGTTGGCATCCCAGGCTGTGGCATGGCATCCTGACCAGTGCCCGGCTTGCTTAGCGGCGATGTCACGCATGGCAATCTCTAGGACCTCGCCGGTATTGTACGGCGTGCCTCGCACATGGGCTAGATCCCACCCGTGACCCAGGTACTGCGCACGCATGCGCGGATTTGCCTCGAACCCTCCAGCTGCGAGGATAATGGCGTGGGCGCGGATCTCGAGGCGCTCCCCCGTGGCGGATTCTGTCACCAGCGCGGAGAAGGCGCCCGTCTCAGGATGCAGCAGGATCTGCTTCGCAGCTACGGAATGCCATACGGTGACGCCCAGCCGCCTGGCAGAGGATTGGTGGTCCTGGATGAGGCCCTTGCCGCCGTCTTCGGTCTTGAGGCACATGCCTCCCCAGAACTTGTACCGCCCGTTGACTTTGTAAGCTTGACGGTTGAAGCTCAGCTGGAACCTCACACCATGATGGGCCAGCCACTTAATGGTCGCATTAGATTCGTTGATGAGAGTCTCGCCAAGAATTCTATCATAACGGCCATCCGTGACCCTATGCAGGTCATCAAGAAAATGCTTTCGAGTGTATGGCTCTAGATCGATGTCCTTGGCTAGCTTGGCATCGACATTGTTAACCAAAGGCAAGACATCCTTCAACCCTTCATGAACGGTCCGCATAGCACCAGCGGTGAAGAACGAGTTGCCTCCAGCCCATTCCTCGGGACATTTGTCAATCAACAGCACCCGGGCCCCCAGTTTTGGTCCCAGAGATTCGGCGGCGCTGATAGCGGCGCAATACCCTGCATTGCCCGCGCCAACCACAACAATGTCAAATTCTCGGCGAGTGTCGCCGAGAGTCGGGCGTGAATTTGAGGAGGCCATGATTTCAGAAGCAGGCGTACAACAAACAAACAAAACAGGAATACAACACCGAGACGGAAATACAATGTTTGCGTGCCGTGACACCCCCAAGAACCGTCGTAAGGTCGGTCACTCCATTTAGTACATACCCTCTCGACAGTTGGTGTCGATTATCTTGTCCGCTTAGGAGGTTAGTGCTCCGTTAGAACAACTAGGAATTCCGTGTGGCGGCAAGTTTTACTCCGTCATTACGCACGGCAGAATGCCCTGGGCGGCAATTAGGAATTAACTTACGTACTTGGTTGGCTGGGGTGCTGCCAGTGCGGGAGCTGATCGCCCGGCGAGTGTGGAGTCGGCTCTGCCCGCGAAAACCGGTCCGGACCTGTAGATAAGCACTGGGCGATCAAGAGACCAGGAGGTCAGGTGCTACACCACCTGCCAAGCAAGGGTAATCAATAGAAAACATCTAGCGGGATAGCGATCTTTGTCATATCATTCATAGAGCGGCGCCGCATTCAGTTTGGTTCTGTTCTGCCCTTAGCAACAGTATATTCTGCTGACGCACATCTGCTTGCAGAATGTGTATAGAAATGCTGAGCATTAACTGGCTATGTAACTATAGGTATCCAATATACACCGATATGACACATAAAGGGTTGCTTTGTGCCCATGGGGTTCATTCCTGCTCAAAATATCTTCAACGTAGAGCCAACATATAATTCTTACATGCCCGAGTTTAGTCTACAACACAAATTATTTTGCCAGCATTGACGTTGGCTTCCATCCGCTTGTGCGCCTCAGACACTTCCTTCCAAGAGTAGATTCTGTCCACTGTTATTCGCATCGAACCATCCACAAGTCCGGGCAACGAGTTCTCGACAAAGAAGTCTCGGAGGTCCTTTTGGTAATCCTTGCTCCGAGTACGTAGAGTCGTAGCCATTACCCAAATTCTCTTGTTCATCAGCTTACGCAGGTTGAACTCGTCAATGACTCCGCCGCTCATGAGCGCAACCAAAACAATGCGTGAATCCATGGACAAGGACTCGATATTGCGGTCCCAATAGTCTCGACCTACAAGATCCACAATCAACTCCACGCCCCGACCCCCAGTCTCCTGCGTAACCACCTCAGCAAAGTCCTGCGACCTGTAGTTGATGGCAAAATCTGCACCTAGAGATCTTGCTAGTTCACATTTTGCATCCGTTCCGGCGGTAGCGAATATAGCCTTGGCGCCGGCGCGCTTCGCAACCTGTATTGCAGCTTGGCCTACACCTGAGGCGCCCGCGTGGATAATTACTGACTGACCGGCCGTGATGCCCCCACAAGGTGGATAGCTTGTATAGCCGTAAAGTATGTCTACGATCATGTCTTAGCAGGTATATTATAGGACTACGAGAGCTATACGTCACAGGAATGTCTTACCTCGGGAATACCGGCAGCTGTTTCAAAGCTTAGCGATGGGGGTTTGTGCACGAGCATGTTCTCCGACAAGACGATTAGTTCAGCATACTGAGTGGCGACGACATTAGTGATACAATCACTCAAGTACGAGAGCGGTACATTTGCTTACCGCACCTCCATACGCTAAGCCAAAGACCTCATCGCCTGCCTTAAAGTCGGAGCTGCCTACAAAATACGTCAGTAAGCACACAACTTCCTCGATGGACGGGTTGTACCTACACTGAGGTCCAGTACTACCAACAATCCCACTAAATTCCACCCCCATAATATCACCCGACTCCGGTAGTAGCGCATATGGATACTTGGCCTCTCTCTGCATGATATCCATTCGATTAAGTCCAAAGGCCTTGATCTTCACCAAGACTTGACCTGGGCCGGGAACCGGATCCGGTTCACTTTCGTAAATGAAAAGAGCATCCGCATTACCCTTGCCATCCTTGACTCGAACTGCTCGCATCTTGTTGAAGTTTCCTAAGGATGGATTCCTTTGTTTCTGTTTCTCTTCGTGTGCTGTTCTGGAGCCGTGCAAATGGATACTGGTCTTGGATGTGATACCCCGAATACGTTAATACACTTTCTGGCTTCCGAGCTATTATATTGCTCTAATTCAACGAGACACCAAGCCCACCTCGGATTAAAATGTGATTGTCCTTCAATTTTGACGTAGGCGATGGCGAAAGCTGCCGCATCCTTCTCGTCCGATAAGCCGCTTACGGGGTCAAACACTCCGCTTCCCTGGTAGTTCTGGAAGATGGGAATCGGGGAATATCCCCACACGCCTTGGAACTCGTGCGGGGAGTTTTCCGATCGTTACGGCTGGTGGCAATAATTATCGGCGATGTTAACAAATCGCTTTTTTCTTCTTTCCACCATGCCCAATTATTCAGAAACTTATAAGAGGCTGTGCGTTTTTGAAGCCTCGGGACCCATTCTGAAATTCAAATTGTTATATAATCGTTCGTCCTGTTCTGGTATTGCCACTTAACCACAGTTCAGGACTACCTGGCCGTGAATTAAGCCATTGCTGCCAACCCCAAATAATCCAAAGGGACCATCCTCCAGACTCTCTAAGCGACATGGCACCATCTACAGTTGCCCCTGAGGAAGAGCAGCAGGCAAGCGGCGACACGCTCGACCTAAAGCAAAGCGGCAAGACTGCCACGACAAACAACACACAGACGCAGGACCAATTTTTCGAAGACGTCCACTTTCTTGGCGACAAGGATGGCAAGGTCGTTATCCGGTCCCCTCCAAAATTTGCTAACGTAGCCGACGAGCGAGCATACAAGAAGCAGCACCTAGCCGCTGCCTTTCGGGTCTTCGCCAAACAAGGATTTGACGAGGGCGTCGCGGGGCACATCTCATTGCGAGACCCACAGAACCCAGGTTAGACTAATCCCTATCACTACAGAGTCTTTTCGCATACTGACTAACACCGCTCATGCTGTAGAACACTTCTGGATCAACCCTCTCAGCAAGCACTTCTCGCAGATTCGTGTGAGTGATCTGGTGCTCGTAAACGAAAATGGAGAGGTGATGCCAGGTGGTGCTCAGTATCCTATCAACGGCCCAGCGTTTGCTATTCACAGTGAAATACACAAGGCACGACCAGACCTCAACGCTGCGTGCCACGCACACTCCGTCTACGGGAAAGCCTTTTCCTGCTTCGGGAGACCGATCGAGCCGTTGTATCAGGATGCCATACGGTTCTATAATGACCTGAGTGGTAAGTAAACACTTCACAGCTGTAGGACACGGTAAGTGGCTAATCGCGCTGCTTAATAGTGTATAATGCTTACGGCGGTACGGTCGTATCAGCCGAGGAAGGGCGCCGCATCGCAGAATCACTCGGTCCTAAGAACCGCAGCATCATCCTGCGGAACCATGGCATCATCACGTGCGGGCAGACCGTTGACGAAGCAGCTTTCCTGTTTATTGCCCTCGACCGGTGCTGCCACTCGCAGCTGCTGGCTAACGCGGCAGCCGGGCCCGGGTGGGAGAAGATTTACATTGAGAAGGATGTAGCCGAGATGACGCACAAGAAGAGCGGAAACCCTAGCAAGATGTGGTTGGCTTTCCAGCCGTATTACGATCAGATTGTGGCGGAGACACCTGAAGTACTGCAGTAAATTATCGTACGCAAGAAGACCAGGGGAAAGTAAAGTACCACGGCAAGATACAATATAAGCAAATAGGGTCTCTATGATATCTCTGCAGTGTGAGAATTTATGCTCTAGCTACTCCTCACTAATGCATCATTATGCTGCCACCAGATTCGATCCAACCCCAGCGGCACAAGCGTTGGCACAAGTCATCCGGAAGGTGGGTTGATGTCCTAGGGCATAAGCAGTTGAAAGTTCATTGCATCCTGACTTACATGATGGCCTCCAAAATCTCCACAATTTAGAAACATCCTTGCTCCGTACAACCCTCCTGTACACGCATTACGTATATATCCAAGCTATCATGAGGATAACATAACTAGGACAAAGTACAACGCATTCGTCCCATCGCCAATGTTCGCCAGCCCACGTGATGCTCTCATCGGATTCTGAGTTTCCGTCACGGGATAGTTGCTTCCGTCAGTCAGTGCGCCCGCTGAACTAGAGGGTGTAAGGATCCTAACCCCAGGAATTGCCCCCCCCCCCCCCCCCCCCGGGCGCTATATGACAATCCCCCGCATTTCCCAATCTCAGTGCTAAATCAAGAGAGTATGGTGGTTAGAGACTTGATCTCACCCCCACCCCCACACCCCCTTCTTTGTTCTCCTAGCCCGGCGACCAGCCCCTTCCTTGCCAGATAACGGCCTGGTGCCCGCCTGCAGGAGCAAAGAGCAGACTATCTGATCGAACGATTCTACCATTAAATGGCACCGCCATTCACCGGAAGAAGTAATTAGACGGATGGATGAGCTGGGGAGAGCCCCTATCGGCAGGTTTGAAAGATCGTTCGCCTAGATCCGAGAATCGGACACCCAGGCTCCGCTGCAATTGCATCCCGCCCACCGCGTTGCTGCGGACCGGCCGCTGTCCTCCGCGGGACCCGTGGCTTACACAAACGTACAATGAGCAGCATTCCATCTCCAAGTCAAGAGACCCGCGAGCCTGCCGAATCAGGACTTGCATGTCAACCAAGGGCTTGTCAATTCTGCAGGGTGAGAAAGGTAAGATAGCCCATGTTAGCCGCATCATAGACGGGGGCATGCGACTAAGTCCATGGGCCTCTCTATTCAGTTTGTAGCTGATCATGACGGAGTTTTTCTTGTCCTTTTTTGCAGATCAAGTGTGACAAAGGCCAGCCTTCATGCTCTTCTTGTACGGCACATGGCCGTACTTGTATTTATCGACATGAAAAGCCACGTCCTAGGTAAAGCTGCACCATCGCCCACGATAGAATAGGTAAGAGCGCAACTGATACCTTCTTCAGGCCTTCGGCCGCTCTAGTATCTTCGCTGCGGCATGAGAAGAATAGTCTGCACAGCATCCTCCTGCAACTCAAGACAGCCAAGCCAAGTCGAGCAGCAGAGATATTAGACGCACTTGATATTATCGGCGGGACTATCCAAATCCCTGAGGCAATAGCCAAGGATGATGATGCCACTAAGATTGCATCTAGGGGTCAATCCCTGACTCCACCACCGACGACGTCAGGACCGGAAGAAGAGGAGGGCGATGCCGCATCCGATGCGGGATTCGATCTTTCAAATCACGTCTCGGTAGATGACCAAGGTCAGGTCGGTGTCTTCGGACTCACCTCCACGCTCCATGACTCGGCGCAGGGCCGCTTTGCCGACCGAGCACAGGGGATATCCACTATTGAGGAAAGCAGCTACCAGCTCATCGCCAACGCAGCTCTGGAACGGCAGAAGGAGTTCCGCGTCCGAATGCTACCAGACATCGATGGTGTTCCCGTCAATATTGCCATGCACCTCCTAGATCTCCACTGGAACAGGCAGCACCATACATTCTTATTGACATATCGGCCAGCCCTTATGCGTGATCTGGTTCACGGAGGCCCATATTGTTCCAAGCTGCTTCTTAATGCCATCTTTGCCTGTGCGAGCAAGTACTCCGACCGGACGTATCTCAGAGATGATCCGGCCGACCCCCTCAGCGCCGGCGGCCGCTTCATCAGGCGCTGCGATGAGCTGATTGCGACAGAGTCGCCGTTCGGCCGACCCAGCATCCCAACGGTCGTTGCATTTCTGCTCCTAGGCTCGACCTTCGTCTCCCGGGGTGATATCAGCAAGGGCTGGTCATACACGGGGTTTGCCGCACGCATGGTTTACGACCTAGGATTACACATCGACTGTCGCAAACCGCGAACCAGCTTCGAAGACGTAGAAATCAGGCGCAGGGTTTTCTGGGGCTGCTTCATCTGCGACAAGCTGCAGAGTCTGTACCTAGGTCGCCCTATGGCCATGCAACTGCACGACAACCACTGCCCTGCCGAATTTGCAGATACCTTCGAGGAGCTGGATCTCTGGACACCATACAGCGATCCAGAGCTGGGACAACCTCCCCCGTCTCCTATAGCACCGGCGCCCGTGTACTCTGTGTCCACTTTCCAGCAGCTGTGCCATCTATCCAAACTGATGACCCGAATCATGAACTGCTTCTACAGCTCCAATACCGCCGTGTCCAAGGCGCCGGCCCATCTGCATGAACTTGATACCGCGCTATCAACCTGGGTCCAACAGCTTCCCGCGCACCTCGCCTTCGAGCCGCGTGCTGCTACATCCACGCCGAGTCCGAACGTTCTCAACCTGCACAATACCTTCCACTGCCTGGTGATCCTGCTGAACCGGCCTTTCGTCTCCGATGGCCACCTGCGGTCGCAGTCCATCGCGACGGCGCGCTCCTGCTGGAAGAAGTGCGCCGCCGCCGCACGCACCATCACGGGCGCCGTTTCCGCCTACCGCACCGCCTACACCCTGCGCGGCGCCCCTTATCTCACCAGCTACGCTGCCTATGTGAGCTGCACCATCCACGTCCGCAATGCCGCCCTCGAGAAGGGTGAGCCACCCGGCCTGGGCGAGCACGGTCGCTTGCTAGCGATGACGTTGCGCGCCCTCGATGAGATGTCCACGCCAAATCCAGGCGTCGCCCGCCCCGCCGAGATCATCCGGAGGCTGATGAGAAAGCATGGTGTCGTCGAGCCGCAAGGTGAGTTCGACTTTGCATATCCTCCCCCTCCCCCTTTTCCCTTTCTCCATTCTCTCTTCTCCTAAGCATTTTTTGAGTATTTTTGGGCAACACTATCCTCCACTGCATCCTACCTGCTGGCTTTTCCACTTCTCTACTTGATTCCACTGAGTATCTCCGTACGCCATCATTGATCCATGTCCGCAGCTTGGGGGTTCTAATCTAATTCTATTAGTGACGCAATCGCCTGACCCTTCTCCCATGGACTTCTCCTTCATGCCCGAGCTCTCTCCGCAGTCGATGACCTTAACGTCCCTCTTCGACACTTTCATGCCTGGCGGCGGCGGCAGCGTCGCCACTGCACATGATTTCGAAGACTTGGTGGGGACCAGGCACCGCGACTCTCCCACGGTAGCAACTGCGGCAAGCGCTGGAGCGGCAAACTCGGACGAATTATGGACTAATGACTCACTGTTCGGGTTCATGAACGCAATGAATGGCTTCCCCGGTGACGAAGTCCCGGGCTGGAACGATATCGTCACAACGGGGTAGGGTGTGAAGCTCATGGCTTCGGAAAGTTTCTGAAGAGTACAGCGGACATGCCACCAAATTCATGAAGTACAGTTTGAAACGGAACTCCCAGTGACCTTGGGTCCAACCTGCGGAGTTCCTCGGTACTTTAATGTTGTCTGTGTATCAGCATCATTGAAGTGTCGGAAGAAAAGTGCCCGAGGGATGCGGCTAAGGGTGAACGCCACGGTCAAGACTTCTAGAGGCTCATGTAATGATTTGATCAAGTATGTGTATTTATAAGTATTGCTTGTGAAACCCAATTTCGCTTTCATATTCATTGCGGGATCAAGACATCCCAGCATCATTCGGCCGGTCATCTCATCATATCATCGATCCGCACTTGAGTTTACGTGTTCTCTTCATCCCCTTTTGGTACACGTAGGTCCTACATATGTCTGAGCTTGGTTTCTTCCTTCTTTATAGTGAAATTCTAAACCGCTCCTCTTAGTACTTGGAATATAATATCAACATATCTTCCCGAGTCTCGTAGATTAATAGACAAACATTGCGCAAATCGCAAATGGTATCATTCGCTCGTCGCAGATATAAAAGGCATGTGTAAATCACACCCGCAAATCATGAATACAACCGCCGTATCCCTTTTCAAAAAGGCACAGTGCGTGCGTATGGTGGTTAAGGGAACAGAAACAAAGAAGGCTGAAGATAGCAGACATAGCATATCACGTCATCACCCACTCGCTTCCGCGCTTAACGAACTTGTCCAGCAACATGCCCAAATCTGCTAGCACAAACCGACAGATATAGAAGCCAAAGAATTCGGCTGCATGTCTGGTACAAAGCTCAAGGCCAACCTGTGTCTTGTCTGCATGCCTTAATCCCGGATCATCGACCTGGCGCGCAATTTGATCTGTAGCCTTGTTGTTAGCAGTTTGTAGGCTGGAGAACCCGGAGACAACCATTATCTTACCGACTGTCTGCGCAGCGTCGAACAAGCGCGCCAAACTCTCCATATATCCGGCATATGGTCCATCAAATTTGACGGACGTTACGTCTCGTTTCGCTGGACGACTGCTAGGGTGAGCGACCATCGGCAAACTCGGCAGCGCACCGATGCCAGGGCCTAATACTTCTTTCTCTGCTATCCTCTCACCACCATTACCGCTAGTACTTTTCCCCCCATATGCGCTGGTGAGGTTGACTGCCGATCCCTTGCTCCGTAGTCTACGCCAGCTGAACGCTGCTGATCTGCCGCTGACGCTCGCACTCCTAGGCACTGCAGGAACTGATTCTGGCTCATCTCTCTCGCGGAAAGCGCCTGCACCCTGTGTGCCAACCTCGTTGCCTAGTTTCTTCGTCAAAGTTTGTTGAACTTGCTCTAGAATATTTTCCAGGTTTTGCATTTCCACCAAGACGGCGTCGGCATCATTGCTGTCCACTCTCGCCAATTTCATCAGTGCCGCAGTGAGCAGATCACACTGTGACGACTTGTCCTCTAATGAGCGAAGTTTGACGTTTTTAACCTTCCATGCATCTCTGGGGACAAACAAGCGGTTCGTGATATATCCACCACGTGGATGACATAGTGTCTGGTATAGTGCCCGCATCAACCAGAATGGTCGTAGCATTACATCTGATGGGCAAGGCTCCAAGGGTAGTGGAGCATCAGACCCTTGATAATGTATCGAGGACGGAGAGTGTGGCGAGGTATGAAAATCTGACTCGAATAAGAAAAGACCACCAAACCCCCCTGTTGCTTTGCCGCCAAAGGACGATGTCATAGGAGTTGGCAATGCTGGCACGGAGGGGTGGCGGGATGAAGGTATTGATGAGTTGGTCATTGTGTGGCTGATAGGAGTAATGGGTGACATGTCAGAGGTGCTATCGATATTAGATATTGACATCTGTCTAGACTTCAAAGACTTGAGACTCGAAGAAGACTGCTTTTTACGAAGACCGTTTGCCGCTGGGGTTGGAGACCCTGTCCGGATATCGTCTATTTCCTCAGTCTGCTGAGGGGGTGTTGGTGGTGCAGCGACAGGGCTGGCATCTCTTGTCGGTGATTCAGGGATACGCATGGAAAGGGGGCCTGGTTTAGTCGATGTAGCTGAGAGGGCCTGACGTTGCTGGGCTATAAAACCTCCAGGTTTGGCTGGTCCTGCAGCAGGGGGAATACCAGCGGGCAGTTGGCCTAGCTTGGTGGTTTCTATCTTTAATTGCTTTGCATTCTGTCCGGAAAGTCTGCGACTGCGTACACCAGGAGCTGAAGTGGGAGACTGTGAAATTGGGAGGTCAGGTAGGGCCTGAGGTGGTGGAGGTAACGGCGCCAAAGGCGGCGGCTTGGACAGAGGAGATGCCAACTCATTGACGGTGGATAGAACTGTGTTTGCTGTGGGCGGGCTCGAGCCCATGGAGCTGTGCCACGTTTGCTGTGTAGCTCCGCTTGAACCGGATTCCCGCTCTCGAGCATTGTTTAACTGCTGTCGTGCTTTCTGGTCGAAGCTAAAACTGTTCAACGCGTAATCTCTAGTCAGATCTTCAAGCATGCGCTCCTCTTCCGAGTCATCGCCGTCATAAAAATGGCCGGAACCAAACGTCTGGGAATCGCGTATTTGGCCGTGAGATAACTGCCTTTGGCGCTCCTTATCCCTGGCTGCTTGTATAGCCGCTTCTCTTTCAAATTCCCGTTCAGACTCACGAACGCGCTCTTTCGCTATCTCCACTCGGTGCATGGCATTAGCAACCACGTCATCATCAGGACGATATATCGTGTCGCCTGAATCCATGGGCTCGAAGCCTTCGTCATACGCTGCCTCAACCGCTGCGTCTAGAGCTGCATCAAATTCGGCTTCAGTAGCACCGCTGGCTGCACGGATATGTTTCCTCCTAAGTCCAAGAGACGACGTCCGAGAATGGACTGAGGAAGGCTCTGAACCACCGGATTCATCAATGGGATCGAGCCATGAAATAGACTCGTGGCTAGGAACTCTCGTGTGACCGTTGACTGCCTCTCCAGCAGCCAACCGAGTTGAGGCAACAGGTAATTCCTGGTCGACGGCAGGCTCCGGGTTGTTGAGCTTGCCTGGAGACAACGGTCGCCGAGGCGATAAGGGCGCAGGCATCAGGCCACCATTTACCTGCGGAAGCGTGAGTGAAGAGCCCTCAAAATTTCGCCGCATAGGTGATCTCGATGAGAAGGAAGAGGTGAGCATAGGTTGGTTCGGATTGTCTACAGTGAGGTTGTTCGTGGATCCATAACTAGTACCCAGCCCCAGATCGCCCGGTTGGGCAATCATCTGGGGATTGGGTGAAGCTTCTCTAGCGGTACGGGAAAGTGTTTTAGCAGTCTCTATGACAAGTTGGTCTTCTTCCTCGTCTTCGTCATCTCCTGGGAGATCGTCGAGTCCATTGTAGGCTAGGCTTTGAGGTCTTGCTGGAAGCGCCTTGTTGGATGGGTCGAACTGCGCGGGAACCATACCGTCTAGCTCCTCTATTCTGCTGCTATAGGTACGGCGCTGTAAGTGAACAAGATTAATCGTGTTAGCACTCTTCATTATGTAGTGTTGGTAGTTGAAGTCACCATCACCACAAAATCAGGTCTACTCACAATTGCCTCTAGCTTCTTCTTGTCTTCCTCGCCAGTAGTTCTGGCGAGTACATGCTGCAATAGCTCACATGCTTCAAGATACGACAATCGGGCCCCCTCGTAGTTTTGAGCATTGTCCAGCTGCACAGCTGTGTTGGCTTTAGCTAGAGCTTTGGATAGCATAGCCTTTTGCGACGGCTGCTTTCTGGTCTTGGTTGAATCTGAGCTACTCTTAGCGGCTGAGGAGCGATTCCTCGTATGCCCTTTCTTTTCAGGCATGGTCGGCGATCTTCCTCGAGGCACTGGGGCAGGGGGAAGCAGTGCTGAATTGTTGCCTCTCGTTAGAGTCAGTGATGCAATGCTGGGATCGGCGAGTTCATCCCAGAAGTAATCCTTCGGTTCAGCCGCTCCGTTTGCGTTACTCGTCTGACTGGAGAAGACGGAACTGGGAGTGCCCGCAGCCGGGCTTAAGCGGGTCATGGAAGGGGACCCTATGCGATTGGCGGCAAATGTAGGCGAAAGCTCAGGCAAAGATACTATGGGGGGTAGGTTGGGGGGCGGAGGCGGAGGTAGAGGTGGCACTGCCTGTGGAGGGGGCGAAGAGCGGCGAGGTCGAGAATTGGCGGGAGATGTGGTGAGACTGGCAGCTGACGGTCTTCGTTTACTCAACTTCCGGGGAGGCTGTGTGGTTTGCGGGGATATATCAGTAAGAATGGTGATAGAATCGATACTTAAGCGCCGAGAGAAGTTGGTGGTTTTCGAGGGTTGGGATGATGATGATGCTGTCGGCAGCAGCTCTTGCGAGTATTGTCCCAATTGTGGCTGATAGTCTTCGTCCCGATCTGCGCTTGAAGCTGTTGACGCAGACCACCTGTTAAGATTTCGAAACCCGTCGCTTGCAGCACCAATGCTGCTGGCTTTGGAAGTTGGCCGTCGAGGAATTGTTAACGAATCCGACGATACGGAAGAGTCCTGTTCAGCAATAGCGTAGGCGTTGATAGCGGCATTGAACCTAGCACTGGCATTGGTATTAACCGGGCCACGTGCAGGTGGTAACAATGACGACGTACGGGGAAGGGCGTCAGCGGTGAAGAAAGACGGCGATGGGGGTGTATTTTCGACGAAACGGGTCGGCTGGGAGGGATGGAAGGAGGGTTCGTCGAGGTCGCGGAGTTGATTAGGTCTCGGGGCTTTGGTAGGGTTAGTACTACTCGTGTAGGAACTGCCGCTGTTGCTGCCCACGGTGCCGCTCCGGCCTCTGTTGTAGTGGAAGTTCGTCGATGCAGGCGCTCTCTGGGCGAAGGCTGACTCAGGCCTCACCGGGAGGGAAGTATCGACCGGCGGGTATCTCGAGGCGGAAGATGCAGCTCGCGGAGGGTAGTAATTGTTGTAGGGTCTGCTGAAAGAGGATGCGGGTAGAGGTTGAGTCTGGGTTTGGGAGGCGGATTGCGAGTGCTGGTGGTTCGCGGTGGCGCCGTGTACCTGTGGTGGTGGCATCTTTCCCTCGCTAGGAGATGGAATAGCCTGCGCACTAGGCAAGTTTTTGACGCCAGCCCGCCTAAAGTTTTGGCGTCGTCCACTTTGCAGATATGCGGCGCTATTCGCATAGAGCTCTCCACCGTTGACACATGTAGGATAAGGTCTCTCTTTTTGTCTCAACCAAGTCAGGGAGTCCTTTTTCGAGTTCGCCCGAACACCCGCTATTTCCCTCTATGTTTCCGGATATGACGCCAAGACGGTGATTATGAGGGGAGTGTGCCCCGAAGAAAAAGAGAATATTTGTCTTCGAGAATCACAGGTTCGAGAGTAAGGTCGGTCAGATGATTCGTGGGAGTAACAAAGGATACAGGTCGAAATCACCAAGAGAACCAGTGCTTCTACAATCCAGAGGGGGGGGGGCAAGAGTTCTGTTCTGGTTGCGCGCGGACGGGACCTGGTAAAGAGCAAAAAATAGATGGCGCGTCAAGCGTGCTGCCGAATCTGCTGATAATAACTGGAACTATGAAGTCGGATCCGCTCCATCCATGTGGTAGGACAGAATGCTTGACCAAGTCCCTCCCAAATTGAACAATCCTCCGAAAGCACAGATGAGGGAGAAATAAAGAAAGGATAAAAAAAGATACTATTAGGACAGAGTAAACCAGTGTAGATGTTTGGGCTTTCTCAATAGGTTAGATAAAATCTACCTGGTTTAGGATCCCTCCACGTGCAGCAGCATCTTGCGCATTTTTGGACGTTAGGTTATGAATCGACCTCCCCAACGACACAGACAGGGGATCAATTGATAATTCTAGGTCACCGCCAATAAGGGAGAACCTCCATACATCCGTCCCTCAGGATCGCAAGGTGATCCGTACAGGAGTGGTGGGTGTGGAGATGCCCGCCAAGGACCCTTTGCTGCACACTGGCTGCGGCATCTGAACCCATGGCCATATGGTGGTGAGTGCTCAAGGGTCACTTGGTACCAGATTGCAAAGCACTACGTACTGCTACTCCGTAGCCCTTGCTAACTAAGCACAAAAGGGCTCAATGTGTGACCAGGTTTGACCTACTAGTGAATCCTAGAGACCTTTTTTTTTTTTTAAAGTGCGACTGCGCGACTTGCATTCTAACTTTAGTGTATGTAGCCCGTTTTCACTCCATCATCCATCGACATTTTGTGCCACCACCATCTTGAGTATGAAATGCCCGTAATTGGAGTAGAACTAGATAGGTTTGTCCTCCCTCCTAAGAAAGGAGATGCCGAGGGGTCAATTGGTGAGACAACCACCAGCCCGGAGGGCGGCAATCTCATGTGTGAGGGCAGAGAGTGCTTGTGTGGTAGGATAGACAGGAGGGGGTCATACCTGTACATAAGTAAAGGGGAAAAGGGGTTTTAACCTAAAAGGTTTCTGAGCCGATGGGCCGGATTGGAGGGTTTCAGCTTCATGTGACAAAATGCCTGTACAATTCAGGGGTAATATGCCAACTTAGGCTCTCCACTGTCTTAGCCTAGTTCCTCTCACCACCTCACCCGAGCCTATGGGGACAACAGTAGTAAACCCCTCGCTGCTGGGATTCCCAGTATGTACTGGCCAGTGGGTGGTCGTCCTTGGTCCTTGGAAACTCCGGAACCTTTGAACCTTTGAACCTTGGAACCTTGGAACCTTCGCTTGTACCCAATTGATACGATCAGATTGCATTTCCAAGCACCAAACTCTGAATCCTCTACTAGTGGCACAACTTGGGGCCAACCAACTTGGCCGTATCTCTTTAAGCTATGCAGCGATGCAACATTGCGTTCCTTTTTCTTCAATTACTTGCATTGGGCGAAATCTGTGGGCTCGATGTAGCTCCACAGGATCATCCGCTTACTTCTTTGAGTACATTTAGGTGCAGTAGCAGCCCATTTGGTATCGGATTTTGTAGATTGCCATCTCCGCGTGCGATACTATGTCGCTCCGCGCCAGATCTGGTTTGACACGGCCATGCATGTAATGCACGCAGCCGGTAGTAGAACAAAGGCCGTTCTAAGACTGCCTGTTTGTGTTGTATGCGTTCCGGGCGTGCATTCTCGAATCGGGACGCGCCAGACATGCGCACGATCATATGGATCAACTTATTACATTGTTCGCACTGCATTCCCATCCAAGCCCACCTCAGTTCAGCCATTTGGGTTATCGGGATGGAGACGCGCTGATAACAACAGCCTTTTCTGTCGCAAATCGCGCTCCCTACATACTCGAGCTGGATAATTCTCTTACGCGCCGCTCAATATTGCAACACTCCAATGCTCTTTGCACTATGGTAGCTCAAAGTATGCAGCCTAGTTCCTGCATTGTGCACGGTTCTACCTAGGCGATGACTATGCACCCTCATGCATGCATGTTTCATGTCACACGCAGCTCGCTAATACAATCTTACGCTGAGAAGTCTACAATCGTTGACAATGGATTGTAGGGGACGACCCAAACAGTTGGTATCTGGTTCATCCTGCTTCTGCATGCCAGTTTGTGTAAAATAAGCACAGTCTCCGCGATGGGTGGTGTGCTCAGTTGACCCATTAACTGTATAGGCTTTCATGTTCCAAACTCCTCGCGAATTATCTTGTTCCTTAATCCGTAAACCTCAAATCTGAAGGATGTATGCTCTCAGAACATACATGACACTAATCGGAATTGCATCCATTTATTCAGCCCAGAGCCAGGCCGTTCGCTGATGTGTGTTTCCTAAGTCGGTTGTAGCTATACCTTCTCTCCATTCAACTTCGGCTCGAGGATCCCAAAACTCTTCAGAATTCCCAATCTTTTATTGCAGTATCGTGGTAACCTTCACTATATGTATATCTATATAGATACGTTTCCATGTATGCGTATGCATACGTTGCATTCGGCGTGCTCCGTGGCTCGTCGTACTCCGCCAAGCTGGGCTCCGAACCTCGTAAGCGACTTGGATAATAAATCTCGGGCCAAACACTCGCCGCGAAACTTGACTCAAGGCGTTTCAAAAATCGACCCACAAACAGTCTCTGGTCGGTTTGAAGAACATATTCTTTTGGTTTCTAGATTCAATCAAGAAGCTAGTCACCCTTGCGCATCAGCCCTACAAGCAATGATACCCGACTGGCTCATGCTATCTTTCTCCTTTCCGACGCCACCGGTTTCAACGTGAGCGTCATCCATAAACAAACCTTGGTCAGCGGATGCTCCAGTTATGATCCCGCAATGGTTGATAATTTCCCCAACATCACAAGCCGCTCCTGGATTTTCTTAGTGCCGGAAAACAACCAGTTTGCCGTTACCTTATGCAGAGAGCAATTTACTTAGTGAACACCCCATGCGAAACTGAGCGACATTCTTATTGGAATTTAAACAACACTTTGGTGGGATAGAACATCCGTCAACGGTGAGGAAATAAACACCGGTACCCTTGAAAGACTCTGGGTGGTGCAAGACACATATTTCGCAGTCATGAGGTATGATCAATAGGTGGCACATTCTGGCGACATCTGCATATATGTTTAAATTGACTCCTCTTCTGTCCCGTTCCCTAACTGTATACGTCAAGCTTCAGCTCCCAGAGTCTAGTTGAAATAAGAATCAAAACTTGATTTCACGTGACCATTGTTTAGAGATCTTTGCGGATGGATGCAAATTCAAGCCTGCATATGAGATATATTGTAAAGACGGTTAGGATTTTGTAACTTATTATTCCCAATGTCGTGCGCTAGCTTTGAAGTGGGAGTTATCTATCAGGCCAACCCAAGCCCACCCCATGTTGGTAGGAACCTAGCAACCTGGATGTTGACAACCCTAGTTGAAATAGTTTTTGTTTCGGGGATTTATTACTCGTTTTTTATGATCTTTGAGACGTTTTTTTCCCCTCCACTTAACCGGGTCATGCACAAGTTATGGCAATACGCCGTCGTTCTTCAGAACTTGCAATAAATGATGTGTGAGCTCGTACTCCTCTACTCTAGTCTTCACGGAGGTAGACGAGGTACTTACGATAAATCCGTGCAGCAATTGAACATGTATTTTGATCTGTTTTTAATCTGTTAAATACCTAATCAACTGGGAGCGAAAAGTGCAAGACGGGTATAATATTTGGATTGGCTTTGCCATTGTCATCATAGCTCGTACATGCCTTTTCATGATGTTGAGTATCTAGATTAGATGAAATCGTTATCCGTTCACTTTCCAGCTGCAAAGATGTTACAGACCTTCAAATAGATATTTCTTTGTCTGTCCACTACTGACTTTGCCTTTCTCGAATAGTTTTTTCCCCGTGGGAAGGTGGCTAATTCTCACTCTCAGATAGCAATAGCATATCTGGCCACTGCTCCGAACGAAAGCTACATCATGCCATGTGTGAGCTCACGTTGGTTATGTTCTCTTTGTACATGGGTAAAAGAAGGCTCCATGCCGCTTCTCTGCTCACATCTTCCTACACTACAGACTTTGACTTAAGAAATTTTGCCACATCTTCCGCCAACACCTTATGAGTTTGGGATGACCTGTGGAAGTTTAGTAAAGGTTTAGTAAATTATCATTATAAATTGTCTTTTAACCATATGGTACTTACATGTGGCCCGAGTTATACCAGAAGTACGTATCAATAGGCTGACAGCCGTATTTTCCCGGGTTCGTCAGTACATCCAGTTGGTTATAACCTGCAACGCAATAAGTGAGGTTAGTGATGCCATATGGCTCTGGGTCATCCATAACGCCATTTAGAAATGTGTTTGCATCGTAGTATAACGTTGTGACATCTGGATGTTCACTCTTGAACGATTCCGTATGATTCAGGAGGATGCTATTCCACCAACCAATCTCTGTAGCGTTGGGGGAAGGGTCTTCCTTGCCCTGATTTGAGAGTGTGCGGTCAAGAGGTGGCAAATTCATAAACAAGAAGTTGTGGTAGCCCGCAGCATAGATAGATTTTACTGATTCCGAAAACATGACATCGATGATATCCTTCCAGAAATCGGGATATGACACATTGGTTAGACTCATCGAGTCACTAATGTCGTTGATTCCAATCCAAATGGCCACGAGAGTTCGTTTCTTGTCTATCGTTTTACTCAAGACGGGCTCCGCGTATGTAAGATACTGGCGAGTCTGATTAACTAGCGGAACGGTGTAGTTGTGGTGAAGTGGCAGGAAGGCTTCTGATACATCGGAGCCGGCAAAGGCGAAATCCCACAATTGGATATCGCAGTCGGAAGGGTAGTACTCGCCATCTTCGACAGCACAACCGGTTAGATATTCTATCCAATTGGTTCCGCCTTCCGCTGTTCCTGTGAAATTCTGTACTATCTTGTCTGTGAACAACTCATGGGGAGTGAATGAGAGGTCGCCTGGCAAAAAGTCCCCAATGAAACTGTAGTTTGCCAACCCTTCAGTTCCTTGAACAAAGGTATAAGAGTCTCCGAAAGCGACCCTACAAGGAGTAATCAGTTATTGCTATCCATTATCCGCCCAGCTGATTCCTCAGGGCTACATACACGTATTTCGTGTTGTCCCAGTTGAAGCTATCATTCGGCTTGGTTAAAGTGCCGCAATCCCCCAACATGATAACCGTAAATATCCCAAGTAAGGTCGCCACACGGAAGAGCATAGTGAATAGTTATTAAAACAAAATCTTCGGTTCAAATTCTTCTTTCCATTTGTTGTAAATCTGTACTAGCTGCGGAGTAATTTGGCCTGATCATATGTTTATACATGTAGTTACGCCAAGCCTCCGCAGCAATGCCCGAGACGATTCATCGGATCTTAAGCCGGTAGTTGATTATCCCGTTCCATAGGTCCATGTATAAAATGCCCATTGGTGGAATTTGTTGGTACGCAGGTGCGAACCTGCACAGGCGTTCCGAGTGGAGGCAGAATTGCATCTCCCCGCAGATGGCATGTATGTTTACCCCAAAACTTTTCCTAGAACTTGAATTTTATCCCATTTAGCCTGGTAGATGTGCAACTTACCTGTGGGGTATAATGCCTGCCTCGGTAGGTCTATTATTCGCGTTCATATATAGACATGAACGTAAAGCTTGAGAGGTTCTCGGAGGGTTCAAGGTCATGCACCTCCCGATCTACCACCGTCACCCAATAATCTACATCGAAGCGGCATGCCAGCTGAATTGAGCACGTATAGGATTCCGAATACAATGCACCTTCTAGGGTTGCCCGTCTGTGGGACTCTAAGCTAAACACAAGGCAACTCTTACACTCAACCATGACTCAACCTGGTGGGTCAAATTACTTAAATGCCCACATATATGATAATAATGAGCAAATCTTCAACAGCTAACCAATTGTGATTGGCTGATTACGTCTCGATTAGTATAGTGGTCAGTATGCCAGCTTGTCATTCGTCGGAATAACTCGCTGGAGACCGGGGTTCAATTCCCCGATCGAGAGAAATTTTTTTCGCTGCTCTTCTTATCTTCGTCAGGAGGGTGCAGGTAAGGTGCGTTAGTACAACTGCAAAGGGCTTCGGTATGAATAGCTCCCTACCCTTTCTCGCTTGCAATAGCCTTTTTTTTTTCTTTTTCTTTAGGGCGGACCCCCTCCGACTTAAACTTTTAGGTGGCGGCGATCCTTAAAGTGCACGTGCGACTTGGCTGTCCATTCGCCGCTCACCGTTGACACTTACACGTTTGCTTAGCCCTATGGCAAATCTCCCTTGGCGCATGGTTAAGCGAGGTGCAGCAGATACTTGGCCAATCAGAGAGCCCTTCTCGAATATCTATCCAGGCAGTCGGGTTCTGGTTGGCCAGTTGGCTGTTTGTGGCCAGGTGCCGATGTTCCAAGTTGATTTGGCGACGACGAGAAAGCTTCCGTGCTGCGCATCCACAACGAGGATTTCTTTTAATGAAGTAACCAGTGGCGTTGATTATGGCATCCCATGTGCTTATTGATATCTGCTATGAGAACAATTTGTCTCATTTTATGCCTGTTTGAGCCACTGTCGTGCATGGAATTTCGACCTCCCAAAAAGTTTACCCCTCCTATCGACTCGACTCACTTATTCGCGGCATCTATGGACTACATGATCCACGACAAATGACCAGCTCTCGTTATGTCGTCAATCCCCAAATCTACCTAGGTAATTCAATACTTGAGGGAAAAGGTGTCTCGTGCCTGCTACCTTCGGTGTTTCGTTGTCCAGCTGGAAATTTCCGTCGAGTCCCTCTTCGCTCTAGAAGAATCGGATTCCTAAGGCAGTTAGGCCGGCACCAGTGTGATCAGTGATCAATAATTCGTGCGAAATATCGCGGTGAGTATTTTTGAGATGCTTGCAATTTTCCAGAGACAAGTAGTTCAAACTATCTTTACTTTCAAGTGAATATTATGTCGCGATTTGGGGATGCGGGACTTTTTTCACCAGAAGTAACCCTTGAACCCAACCGCCAAACAAATCGCCCAGGGCGAGGCAAACAACACGAACCTGTAAACGGGTTCGATAAGCGAGGCTGCATATCGCGGAAAGCACCTGCATCTCGCGCTAGACGTCAAGACTGATCCATGGCCACCCAGGAGCTGGGTTTCAGCCGCAGTGGATTTTGGATAGCCCACAGTGTGCGCCGATCCCATCTTGATAGCATTCTATCATTTCTTGACCTCCCTCAATCCATGCATATATCTTGAATTTCTGTCCGCCACCTCGCCTAAGAGAATCCCATGGCTCCGTCTTGTCAATAGCAACAAGTGGAAATCATCAAATTAGCGAATCTTGCTTCGCGCTTGCCCCTCACCTCACCGTTTCATGACCTCATTACCATAAGTACGTTCCGGCAATTTAGCTATCCCAACGACGGCTGTTGAGTGTATACGGTCGGTACCGTGTTCTTTGTTGCGCATTGCCACCACCCGCTTCTGTAAAGAAAAATTAAAATCAAAAATTCATGCCAGCTGTGGTCTTGATAATTCAAGATCCCATGCGACGTTGCACTGAATAATTAGAGTATGGAATTCAGGGTTACCACTAATACACCATGCTCTCTCTAGTCGATTGCTGATTCTGATCCGTCTACATATTATCAGACAACTAGCTAGTTGCCCAAAATCCGTAGGTCTGTTGGCGCGCGGGCGCAAAGGATGACCAGAGATCTGAATGGCCCAAGTGGCCAGGAAAATCCCGTGACCAGAGGGCCAGGTGAAGAAGAAGAAGACTACGAGCGCGTTGTGCAAAGGATGCTTGAAAGTCAATTTCAAGACTGGCCCAATGAAGCAGGCGTAAGTTAACGTCGCCAACCCCCGCTGCTTTCATCAGTTAACGCTTGTTGATGCCTAGTTTGAGGGTCTCACGGAAATTCAAGGGCCTGTAGAGCTCAAGCTCAGCGGATCGATCCCATCTTGGGCTGCTGGAAGTCTATATCGGACTGGTCCAGGCCTATACAACGTGGAGGACACTCCTGCTGGCACCTTTCGTACTACCCATTGGTTCGACGGAATTGGCCATTCCCATAAATTTGACATCATACCAGATGAGAGTGACTCATGCGCCACCATTCGAGTAGAGTATACTTCAAGGAGACAATCCCAAAAGCTGGTGGAGATGATTCGGAAAACCGGACAACGACATAGCTTCAGCTTCGGCCAGCGCCAAGATCCTTGCATGGGATTATTTGGCAAATTCATGAGCGTCTGGAGAATGCCAATACCTAAACGAAGCTTAGACTCAGATAATGTCTCAGTCGCAGTGCAATGCAACGTTCCTGGCCTGCCTTCCCGCAATGTCCATTCACCTACTAGTTCGGGTCATCGTGCTGGTATCAATAACATCTGGCTCACGACAGATACTAATGCAATGAAGGAGGTTGATCAAGACACCATGGAGCCCATTGGCTTTGCTACACAAGAAGTGCTACATCCCCTCTTAAAAGGTCCACTCAGCTGCGCACACGCGCAACGAGATCCGAACACCGGCGACTTCTTCAACTATAATCTAGAATTCGGGATGACTCCAACCTACAGAATCTTCCGTACAACTGCGCAGGGTGTCACAGACATACTCGCAACAATAGCACACGGCGATGTCAAGCCTGCATATATCCACTCCTTTTTCCTTTCGCCATCATATGTCATTTTCTGTATCCCGTCTACTCATATCGGCAACAACGGCCTGAGAATTCTATGGCAGCGCAACGTGCTCGATGCAATCGAACCGTTTGACGAGACCAAACTGTGCAAGTGGTTCATCGTCGATCGTATTAGCGGCCGAGGAGTTGTTGCGACGTATAGTAGCCCAGCTGGCTTTTTCTTTCACAGTATCAACTCTTTTGAGGAAACAGATGAGTCGACTGGCGACACTCACGTTTTCTGTGACGTGGTAGAGTATCCTACGGCAGATGTGTTGCACAGCTTTGCCATGGATGTTATTTTACAGAATCGCGGTATGACCCAGAATTACTGGGGCAACGAAACTCGCAACCGCAACACGCATGCTAGATTTGCGAGGCACAAATTCCGTATTCCACCCCAGAGAGTCCATCTTGGATCTCAAACTGATACCCCTTTGTACGAGAAGATTTTGGAAATCAAATGTCCGCACATCGGCGAGCTGCCCACCATCAACCCGTTATACGCAACCAAAAGGTACCGATATATCTATAGTTTACCTAATCGCGGCTTCAGCACTCTCCTAGACAGTTTAGCCAAAACGGATATACAAACAGGCACCACAATCTACTGGGACAATCCGAGAGGACATACGCCCGGCGAGGCTGTCTTCGTTCCCCGCCCGAAGGATAAGTCCCATTTAGACCATGCCGAGGATGATGGTATAGTGCTAAGTGTTGTCTTGGATGGAATTAACAAAATCAGCTATCTTGTATGCTTGGATGCTAGAGATATGAAGGAAGTTGGCCGTGCAGAGTGTAGTTGGCCAATTGCCATTGGATTCCATGGTCTGCATGCCCCAGCAGAAACACGGAAAACAATGTCCGAATAAGCCATTCTATAGTTCCACTGCCCTTATTCCACACTCGGACCGAGAAACCATCCTTTCGATAGAAAGCGATACAATGTTCATTTCAAAACAGCCATCACATTTTCTTAAGTAGGGCAAAGAAGGCTAAAGACAATATATCATACAATGCATGAACCAGATTTTCCTTTGTGGAGAAGGGTTGACTGCAAAAGTATCCGACCACCAAATGACAGAATAGGCTGTGCCAGACAAATCATTCACCTTATAGTTGCACACAACAGTGAATAAAACAAGGAACTTATCTTTGGTCGATGAGGTGGAGGAGGTCAGGTAGTATTTGGAAAGTGATGCGAAATGACCTATGAACATTTGAAGCATTTTACACGTAAAGGGCATTCACCTAATGCGCCACTTCTGTAAACGGTGAGTATTTGGGGAGTAGGCTGTCGGATACACGGTGGCTCCGCGTTTCCCCAGTGTCGGAAAATGAGAGCCGGGCAGCGTTCAACCTGGCCATGAAGGACACGCAGAGTTCCTAGCTGCCCCGGGAACTCTATCAACCGACGATCAGAGAGTTAGACCGCAAGTGTACTCAAAATTTGCGCTATGACATATCTTCTTATTGGGCTTGTATTGGGATGGTTGGTAGGATATGAAGCCAGAGCACCAGTATAATCCGACAAATAAAGTAGCAATGTGAAATGACGTCACCAAGGGATATCACGATAATCCAAAGAAATCCTGAACGATCTGGAAAAGGAACAGGGAGACTGAGGCCTCCCCCAGGGGGTAGCCACACTAAAGCAAGGGCAGAAGAGAATCCCCGTGGCACTACTGGGAGCAGGCCTATTTGGTGAAGTCGTACTGATATAACCAACTTCCATCGCCATGAGTTCAGTTTCGTCCCCAGTAGTATCAGAAACATAGTATCAAGTTTGGTCGAAAAGAATCCGTCTGCTCACGCAAAGCAGGAATGGATTGGCGCCGATAATGTGACTAGGGTAGACAAGTGTAATGGACCTGTGACCAATAGTCTACTCAAGACAGGTCAGCACACCAAACCATGCAATATATATTGTCATAAATAGTGTTGTTTTGCCAGGGGGTGGGGGGGAAGCGGGGGTGGAGCCGCTTCTTCTGCTGCGTGCCCCTGGGCGCCACTGCAGTCTGGTGGATAACTATATCCCACTAGTTTAGATCTCGGAGATGTTGACTCGCACATGCTGCCGTTGTCCACTGTGTCCAGATACTTCTACGCAGCCGCTCGCGGACCTACCATGTATATAGTCCCCATGGGGTAGACTGGGCTCTGACTTAAATTCCCTAGGTCTCCAAATCTGACCAAGTGAAAACCTAAGAACAAGTTCAGCATAATGGGTGTAATCGAAGATTGTATCGCGAATGCCAAGTATATAGGGCTCGGATTGGCCACCTTGGCATTCGTCTACACGACCTGGATGTGCATCTACAATATATATTTCCACCCATTGGCTCGATTCCCTGGGCCACTACTGGCCAAGATCTCCCCTGTCTATAGTATATGGGGCCTCTTCCGCGGCCGCTGGCCGTTCGATGTTCACCAACTGCATCTGAAGTACGGTCCCATCGTACGCCTGATGCCCAATGAGCTGGCTTTCACCGACACGCAAGCATGGAAGGATATTTATGGTCACCGACAAGGACACCCACAGTTCCACAAAGACCCAATCCACGTAGGCTCAGTGCAGGATCTCCCCGGCGCGACCACTCTTACCATGGCAAATGACGCGGACCACAGTCGACAGAGGAGAACCCTGGCGCATGCGTTTAGCCAAAAGGCGCTGCTGGAGCAAGAAAGCATTATTCGGGGCTATGTGGACCTATTGATCGAGAAATTAACCCCTATCGCTCATAGAGGCGAGACTGTCAACATGTGTGATTGGTTCAGTATGCACATTACCCCCTTCAAGTACATATAAGTGCCGAGGGGAGCCGTGTTAACATGACGAACACAGATTTCACGACTTTTGATATAATTGGGGACATGGCCTTCGGCAGGCCGTTCGGATGCCTCCGTGAGGGAGTATTCCACTCTTGGGTGTCTCTGATTACGCAAACCATCAAGGCGGGCGCGTATGAACAAGCAACCCGACGGATGTTCCAGATCAACAGTTGGCCGCAGAAACTCTTGGTCAAGCTAATTCCCAGCAGTCTCAGGGAGAAAAGGTTCCGCCACCTGGAGCTTAGCAGGGAAAAATGCATGCAGTACGTCACAATGAAACGCTACGCAGTGACAAGCCAGTGTTTTTACTTTGAGGCACAAGATTGGATACTAATGGTCGGTGAAAACAGACGAATCGAAGAGGGTGTGACCCGTGAACACAATGACTTTCTATACTACATTTTGCGTCAAAATGAAAAAGGGGGGGTTAGCCAGAACGAGATCATCCTGAATAGTGCCCTCTTCATGTAAGAAACTGCACCGAACACAGCGCTATGAGCGCGCTCCCTCTTCCTATAAACCCGTAGAACTTCTCGAGCTCTTGGGTTTAAGATAATACACTTGAACTAACGGAACAAATACAATTCAAGTGTCGCTGGTTCAGAAACAACCGCTTCACTGCTGTCAGGCTTGCTCATGTGGCTCCTGCGGACACCACATGCGTACGCCAGGATTACGGCAGAGCTCCGGTTGGCATTCTCCGACCCGCAGTCCATGACCTTCCTGCAGCTGCAGGAGTTGCCGTACATGAACGCCTGCATCGACGAGGCGCTGCGAATATTCCCTCCCGTGCCTACAGGGTTGACACGTACTGTACCTGCAGGGGGCGACACCGTAGTTGGCGAGTTCCTCCCAGGCGGGACGACCGTGTCAGTGTACGCGTGGGCGGCGCATCATTCGCCAGCTAATTTCTCACGGCCGGACGAGTTCATTCCGGAACGTTGGCTCGAGGGCCAGGATGGCCGTGGCGAATTCGTTCATGACAACAAGGAGGCCAGCCAGTCCTTCAGCCTGGGTCCGCGCGGCTGCATTGGCAAACACCTGAGTTACCTTGAGCTGCGCCTCATCTTGGCCAACCTGCTCTGGCATTTCGACATTGAGCGAGCTGACAAGAACGCCTCCTTCGACATCTGGGACCCTTCGGGTGACCTCAAGCATGTCAAGGCGTTCAACACATGGAACAAGCCATCCTTGGACTGCAAGCTCGTGCCTGTTAGGCGGTGAAGCTGCAATTACGTAGGCAATAGATTTGGGGCTACCAGAGAGGGAGTTTAGGCATGTCCAGTCGCTCTTGAAATAAAGTATATGGACATAGAACCCATCAATCCTATAGATGTCTCAATAGCGGTATATATGAAAAAAACAACCATAAACATATAAATAAATATTGATCTATTCGTTTGCACGTGGTAAGATCATAACGTGAGTAGGTCCATCAATCAATATTTGCTACTGGCAGTAATAGGATATAAACACTCTGTGATATGGAAAGCATAGCCCATGCTAGTGATGCGATATTGAAATATCTCCTACGGACCCCTTTAATACCAATGCGCAAAATCGAAAGGAGGATCCATGCACAGAATTCTCAGTGTGGACTACTCTATACACTCTGGGCATCGCCAGTGGCAGCGTCCCCGTTGCTCAGATTGATGTCATCTAAGGGAATAAGCAGTAAGTGTGGATTTTTCTTCCACATAATGCACACATGACTAAGCCACATAAGGAGCACCACGATAAAGCCTAATCCATGCCTTATACCAATCAGCACGGCCGACTCATAATGTAGTTCTGCAGGATGCACTGCTGCACTAACAAGCAGAGAAACGAGGCCAGCGAGGGAGATTAATATTGAAATGGCGCTGCCCCACACACCTAGGGGCGACCTCCAAACGAGAATTTCATTTGGATTCTTCTTCTGCTTGCGGATTGCCCAGCGTAGCCGGATTTGTGCCACGTTGATACTGATCCAGGTGAAGAAGTTGCTCGAGGAGGCGAGGGCAAGTAGCCAATCGAATATTTGGTTGCCCGCGGGGGCAACGTTGATGAACGCGATTAGGCTGATGGCAAATACAACGAGGAGCGAGTTGCGTGGTAGACCGTTCTCAGTGGTCTGAGCGAACACTTTGGGGCCCATGCCCTGATTGCAGATTGCGCGAAGCGCGCGAGATGATGCGAAGACAGCCGCGTTAGCCATGCTAAACACCCCCAAGAGAATTACGGCATTAAATATGTCGGGGAGCACCGTGATGTTTGCCTTGCGAATAGCGAGAACAAAGGGTGAAATAACCGGTAGGCTGTCGAATTCCCGAAATGTGTCGGCATCGATAATCAAGCCGGCCATGAAAAGAGGCAATAGATAGCAGATCACGATTCTAACACCCACGATTTTGAATGCCAGCGGCATCACCTTCTGAGGTTGCTCACACTCGGCCACAGTGAGGCCAAGCATCTCTGTGCCACCGTACGCAAGACCTGCGGCTACGAACACCCATAAAAAGCCGACGGCACCTCCAGAGAAGGGCATGCCTTGCCAATTCTGCAGGTGAGTACCATGCCGTGGATCACTGTCTGCACCTCCGGATGCAATAACGATAGCCGCAATGGTAAAGGCAATGAGCATGGTAACCTTCAGAACCCCAAAAGCGTGCTCGGCTTCGGCGTACCACTTCGCGCCACACGCCGCGATGGAAGCCAGACCAGCCAAGAATACAACAATGAGGATGGCCGGATTTAGATTGGTATTCCAGTATTGTGCAATCAAGACCATGACAGTAACTTCGAAGGGGACGATCAGGACGAAGTTGATGATATAATTCCAGCCCATAGCGAAACCCCAAGAAGGGGAAATGAACTGCACAGAGTAGTCATAGAATGATCCCGCCACAGGGAAGGCAGCGGCGAGCTCACCGAGGGAACCCATGGTGAGCGCCACCGAAAGGCCGACAATAAAAAAGCCTGATATGTGTTGGTCAACAGTTAGAATAATATCCAGGTGCAGAACATGATGGGGGGGGGGGGGGGAGGCGCCTCCACCCTGATGGCTTTCTGAGCTTCACTGACCAAAAAGCAGCCCGCCCGGGCCCCCATGCTCGAGGGCAACAGAGCTGGCGATCAACAACCCAGCCCCAATCGACCCTCCCATGGCCATGAAGACGAACTGGCGATTCGATATAGACTTCTTCAGCCCCGTATGAGGCTGACCAGGCTTGGTGTCATGATGTGCCTCAGATTGTGTACTGGCAACAGCGATGATCTTATCGCTGCCATCTGAGAGGTTACGGCTGGCCATATTGGAAATAATGCTTTGGTCACCGTTTTGTAGAAAGGGAGGAAACACTGGGTTCCAGCCTCTAATCAACAACCAGAAGATCTAGAGACAAGAAGAGCTGCTGTTTAATCACAGGCAAGAATATTGAAGGTGGAAGAAATTCTGCATCAGTGTAACACAGAACACTTCAGAGAATAACAAAAATAAGTGGAAGAGAAGGGTATGAAAACAGATGGCGGACTTGAGCTGGATCTGATTTCAATAATTAGGGTCTCGTAAAGTATTGAATCCATGAGAGCCCAGAGCAAGTTAGTCATTCATAACCCTACCTTCACCCATATGGATCCAAATTTATAGACTCCCGACCAACTGGATGCAAAAGGCCACGAAGTCAGGATGCTCAGAGCCTATTTCGGGTTTGTACACAGGTAGATGGAAAAGGCGCTTGCAGCACGGTATTTGTGGATGTAGCTCCCAGCCTAAAACACTATGTTCCCTCTCCATATTTTATCATTCATACGATGGGGAAGATGCCCCTTTGCATAGTCAAACTTAGCTCAAGATGGCACCTGGGCCAAATATGAGGGGATTCTATACAAGCTTTCAAAAGCCACCGAACCGAAACAGCATCAGAGTATAAGAGCGCAGTTCCAACGATTTCGACTAGGTTAACAAACACTAGTGTTGGCAGCTTGCGCAAGAAAAGGACAAAGAGATCGACCATCGCACTGTACACTGCGAGAAGAACCACGGAATCATTTTGAGTGGAATTACCCCCTCGTGCAAGAAATTCCAATCCCACAAAAGTGTCGTGCATGGCCATATCAGGCAGACCCTAGAGAGGCACCAACTGAAGGCCGTTCGTCAATAACCGCCTTGTTCCCGTCTGTGATCGTCGCTCTTGGCGGCCTCGCCGGCGTCCTTGATGGCATCAGCATCACCGCGCAGCTTGGCAAAGTACTCCTTTATATCTTCTGCACTAATGGCCTTGCCGCTATCGGCGAACTGCTGAAAGAAGGGGCGGAGTTGATCCTTCAGGTGATTGTAGGCCATCACTCCCTCGATGGCCTTTACACGATCGACATTTTTCAGAGCCGACTCACCACGCTCATAGAGCGAACCACTTCCATGTGTTGATCCATTATCGGAAGCTGAATCAGACAGTGGTGGCTCGTATGACTCCTCTTCTTCAAGAAGCTGGGGGTGGGGTTTAAGCTTAGGGAAGCACTCAGGGCAGTGACATAGTTGCTGGCGAAACCCTTCTTTAACGAACAATGAAAATTGGCCTCCCGGGCTAGGAGGAAGAGAGCCAAGCTTGCAGGACACCGCAGGCGATGCGATAATATCCTTGGTCTCCTCTTCTTTGATCTTAATGGGAGCATCTGGTAAAGTGGGCACAATTGTAAGTGCGTCTGGCTCGTCCTCTGGGGCCTCACTCTTCACGCGCTTTGTTTGGCTGGCGATGTCTAAACCTGATTCTTCCTCACCGTCAAGTTTTCGCTTTTTGTGTGATGACGATAAGTCTGAATCAGGGTTGGCAAGGTAAACTGGAGGCAAAAATCCAGCAGAACCTGCATATCGTTTGATCCAGGGGTTTGAGCCAACACACTTGTAGCAGATGAGGTGCTCAAAGTCATCCTCTTTTGGGAAACCCTCTGGTAGTGGAGGATCTTCGTCGTCATCTCCAGTAGTCATTTCATCCTCCCCACCACGATGGTTGCCACCAATAGTAAGGGGAGTGGTGTGCGATTCCTCTGGTGGGGCGTCTTCAGAGATGGGCTGGAGGCCACCAGACAAAGCAGCTATCGTCTGCTTATTCTTCACTCCCGACTTCTCAAACCACTTGGGTCCCAATCCAACAAGGCAGCCGGGATGATACCAATCTTCGCCACATCCCCCAGTCTCGTGTGTACCCAGTCCTAGACATTGAAACATAGTACCTTTCTGCTCATGAGGTTTATAGTCTATTGAGCATGAGCAGAATCGGTTGCGGAAGTTTTGGTTATATTTGTTGTTGGAGTTAGCAGGCTCGGAGTGGACATCGCCCTTCGCGTTGGTTTCGGGATTGAGACGTAAAGTGCAGGGCTGGTCTGGAGCGAATCGGCTTGTGCCGCAATCGCAGGTGAAACTGCGCTTTTGAAAGATCTCAACAAGTTCGTGTTCGCCATGGCATTGGACTGAGCAGGCATAACAGACGCCGGCAGCGTTGTAAGGGTCATTCAGATCTGAGGGCGGTGGGTTGCATGTCAAGCAAGCGTAAACGTTCTGTCGCAAAGGACCAAGCGGCTTTGTGCAATTCGAGATGCTCTGTTAATTGAAGCGGCTCAGAAACGAGCACTTGGATTAGCCCTGAATGTACGACCAAATTGAGGCGATCATCGCAACGGGCGCAACAATATCGCGAAAGGTGGTGCTGTTCGGGGAATGCTTACATAGGGCATGGCTTCGCGCGCATCTGCTTCTAATTGCATCTGATCTCGAATAAACTCCGCAGCAGTCTGAGAATCTTCTGATCGCTGCGATATACTCTCCCGTCGCTCATGGGGCACATCGCCACCGTTTACATCCGGCTTGTTGATGCCGGCTGGGGAGCCAGGCTGTTCAGGATCCATCTGGTCTGATATGACGTAAAGTATGTAAATCGGCGAGATGGCGAGGATCTTGACTGCTCAAAAAGTGTAGCTATCGATATGACTCGGAATGATGGTGTGGGGAGTGACTCTCATGTGTTTCGATGGGGTAACGCGATGTTGGAAGCTCGAAAAGTGAATAGAGAGAAGCAGTTCGAAAGCGCATGGTTTGCAGACTGGGTGTGCAGATCCAACTGGGTGCTATCCTATGCGGCCGCCCGATGGGATGACGGGAGGCCAAAGAGCTGCACACGCGCTCTAGTAACTAACGCGACTTGCTTGGGACCGCTACCGAGCGAGGTACCTGCCTGAGCACGGTACTTCCATTGCGATTAAGCAAGTCCCGTCCCTCAACTGGAGCACCTGTGAATAAAATTGTGCATGAGTGGGGACACATCTTGTTCAAAATAGGTATAGCGCCCTCTGCAACCACTTAAATTGAAAACGCGACCTCAACGCGTAAAAGGGGATTTGAGACGCGGCTACGCGTTAAGTCCTTTCCCCCCATTTGACCCATCCCACCAAAGCGAAATCTGTCGAAAGCTGCTCTTTTTCCCCATCAGACACAGAGTGCTCACCACTTCATTTGGAGAGTCCTGATCATAGTCGGCACCTAACCATCGAGACCTATTGAGCTCCGAAAAGAGCCATCATGAGGTATGTTTCATTATATATATTTTCCCCGGATTTACGGAGGTCGTCCGAGTCCTTGGCATCCAAAATTTGCTGGCTGGTTATTTACGGTTTGTGTCTACCGTTACTGACTTTCCCTTTTGCCATAGTTCGCAAAACCCTCCAAGCTCGCCTTTGCGAAGCAACATGTCTTCCGCAAATCGTGGCCCTACCCCTCGAGTGACCCGCAAGCGGGCTCGCACTGGTGGTGATGCGAGCTCCTCCGTCGCTGCTTCCAGCCCTATGCCATCCTCTCCTCCCGCCTTCAACATCGCTCATGGAGGCGATGACGATGACGATATCGAGGAGGCAGAAGAGGTTCAGGATGATATTGACGAGCTCGATGAGATGGCCGAAGATGATATCGATCTCTTCCGCGAAGGTTTCGAGCGCGACTACAGGGAAAAGGACGACAATGATCAATATGAAGGCATCGATCTTGACGACGAAGGTGACTATCAGGACATGGATATTTCCGATCGTCGGCGCCTGGAGGCCCAACTCAACCGTAGAGACCGTGAGGTTGCTCGCAGGAGACGCATGCCCGCCGCGTTCCTGCAAGATGAGGATGACGATGGCGATATCGACTTGACCGCACAACCCCGTAGACGACGTCACCACTACGATGAAGACCCAGATGATGAGATGGACCAGGACATTATGGACGAGGAGCTCTCCTTGGAGGCCCTTCAAGATGTCAAAGCCGCTAGCTTGACAGAGTGGGTGTCTCAACCTGCTGTTCAGCGTACCATCAAGCGAGAGTTCAAGGCCTTCTTGACCGAGTATACTGACGAAAGTGGCTCATCCGTATACGGTAACCGCATTCGAACCCTCGGTGAAATAAACGCTGAGTCCCTTGAGGTTTCCTACGATCACCTTTCCTCCTCGAGGGCAATCCTCGCCTACTTTCTCGCCAATGCTCCTGCTGAGATGCTCAAGCTCTTTGACGACGTTGCCATGGATGTTGTCCTTCTCCACTACCCTGATTATGAACGCATTCACTCCGAAATCCATGTGCGCATTTTCGATCTCCCTGTCCACTATACTCTGCGTCAATTGCGACAATCGCACTTGAATTGCCTGGTACGCGTTAGCGGCGTTGTGACTCGCCGCACTGGCGTGTTTCCCCAGCTCAAATACGTCAAGTTTGACTGCACTAAGTGCGGTGTTACTCTTGGTCCTTTCCAGCAGGAGTCCAATGTTGAAGTTAAGATTACTTTTTGCCAAAACTGTCAATCTCGCGGTCCCTTCACTTTGAACTCGGAAAAAACTGTCTACCGCAATTATCAGAAGCTCACGTTGCAAGAGTCTCCTGGCACTGTTCCTGCTGGCCGTCTTCCCAGGCACCGGGAGGTTATTCTACTTTGGGATTTGATTGATAAGGCGAAACCAGGCGAGGAGATTGAAGTTACTGGCATCTACCGAAACAACTATGATGCACAACTTAACAACCGGAACGGTTTCCCTGTCTTCGCCACGATTCTAGAAGCAAACAATGTTGTGAAGGCTCACGATCAACTCGCCGGGTTCCGCTTGACTGAGCAGGATGAGCAAGAGATCCGCAAGCTCTCTCGTGATCCTCAGATAGTTGACAAGATCGTCAGCTCCATCGCGCCCAGCATCTATGGTCACACCGACATCAAGACGGCTGTTGCCTTGTCTTTGTTTGGGGGCGTAAGCAAGATTGCTAAAGGTGCTCATCACGTTCGCGGCGACATCAATGTTCTCCTGCTTGGTGATCCCGGTACCGCCAAGTCTCAAGTGCTCAAGTATGTCGAAAAGACGGCGCATCGTGCAGTCTTTGCCACGGGTCAAGGAGCTTCTGCTGTTGGTCTCACGGCTAGTGTGCGTCGAGATCCTTTGACCAGTGAGTGGACCTTGGAGGGCGGAGCTCTCGTACTCGCCGATAGGGGCACATGTCTCATCGACGAGTTTGATAAAATGAACGACCAAGATCGTACATCCATTCATGAAGCTATGGAGCAGCAGACTATTTCCATCTCGAAGGCCGGTATTGTAACTACATTGCAAGCGCGTTGCGGAATCATTGCTGCTGCCAACCCCATTGGTGGTCGTTATAATTCCACGATTCCTTTCTCTTCCAATGTTGAGCTGACAGAGCCTATCTTATCTCGTTTCGACATTCTATGTGTTGTTCGCGATACTGTGGATCCGTCAGAAGACGAGCGTCTTGCTCGCTTCATCGTAGGATCCCACAGCCGCAGCCATCCTTCAACACAAGCTGCTGGGGATTCTATGGACGTCGAGCCTGAATCTCAAGGTGCCCGCACACAAGAAACTCAAGCTACAAAAGAAGGACAAATTCCCCAGGAGCTCCTACGCAAATACATATTATTTGCACGCGATCACTGCCATCCCAAACTCCTTAACATGGATGAGGACAAGGTGGCACGACTGTTTGCCGATATGAGACGAGAGTCACTAGCAACTGGTGCATACCCCATCACTGTAAGTTCCAAACCCAATTGCAAGGTCACCCACTACTTGACTCTGTGGCAGTGTGTCAAAACTAACATGGCAACCCGCAGGTTCGTCACTTGGAAGCTATTATCCGTATCTCGGAGGCATTCTGTCGTATGAGATTGTCCGAGTATTGTAGCGCACAGGATATTGATCGAGCCATCGCTGTCACTGTAGAAAGTTTTGTAGGCAGTCAGAAGCTCAGCTGCAAGAAGGCTCTGGCAAGGGCATTCGCTAAGTATACCCTCGCCCGGCCCGGAGGCGGAGCTGGATCTGGAGTCAGAAGGGGGGGTGCTTTGACTAGGAGAACAGCCACTGCCACTGCATGATTTCTGTTATTCTAGCTGTCGTACCGTGATTGATGATTTCTGGCCAGTACATCTATTTTCAAGGCGCAAGGGAATGGAATATGCAACTAGTAGGAAGATTTGGAGGTGTCAGGTTGTTTCTATGACTGGGTAATGTTCCATGGGATGATAGGGAAACGAATCGTCGCTGCTAGATAGGCATATGCACAAATACCACTTGATATCCTTATGAGCCCTGGCACACTGAATTTGGCAGAAAAGCTTTCAGGATTCGAGAAACCCTGTATTGCCTCAGACGTGCTCTCCATAATATTGAGCGAGCCTCGGAAAACGGGAGCAGGCAATTGGTTAGATGACGAGAGCAGCTGAATATCTATCTAATTGCTACTCTTTTCCCAACCGCGCTTGTTAAAACCCCCATACCCTAATGACTTCACTCGCCTTTGCGGGCGGCGCTGATTTCGGTCTATGGGCCACTGCAAGCTCCATTATGTTAAATGCTTGGTGCCCCAAATGCAGAGGCATCTTCAGCCGTTGGGCCTCGTCGATGGCATCTTGCAGTCCTTTAGCTACGCTTTCGAGGGTGTCGCTGCCAGTCGGTGTTGAGCCTTTGGCGAGACTCATCATATCGGGTCCAATGGATTCCAGCATCGAACTGCCGCCAGCAGCATTCAGGCACAGGTTGAAAACCTGATCTAAATCTAGCCCAAGGCGAGCGGACAGGGCAATCATCTCCGCCGCTGAACACAGGTGGATACCCTTGAGCAACGCAATGACGAGAGTCAACTTGGCATCTTCGCTCTCTGCCGTGCCAACCACAGGTCCTATTTTACCTTTTCCTTCGGTGTAAACCCGGATTAAACTACTGTCATCATCAGGTCCGTAGCCCTTGGCGAGACCAGAGAAGTACACTTGCTCGGCAGTGCTAGACATAAGCGTGGGAAAGCCTCTCCGTCTAGCTTCACCGGTGATGATGCTGGTGTCTTTCAGGATGATGGTCAGCGCACTGGCAATGGGCTTGAAGTCCGGATGGAGCATCCGAGGGACCCTGTTCTCGAACATCCAGCTCCTGCCTTGTGATGTGAGGATGGTCTCTGCTGTTTTGGGGAGATCCAGGCCAAGAAGACTAGCAAACCCCATCGCCTCACTAGCAGCCAGGATTTGTACGGCAGCCAGCACTTGATGCACCATCTTCAAGTTACTCCCTGCGCCTACGCCACCCTTGCCAATATAGAGCTTCTCTGGGTCCGCCATCTCGCCTAACAAGGCCCAAGACTTTTGGATAGCCACGTCTGAGCCACCTGCCATTATCGATAACACACCATCAGCAGCGCGCTGCGTCCCTCCGGACACAGGTGCGTCTACAAAATGTATATCTCCTCGCCCCAGCTGCACAAGTTGCTGCTGGAGGTCCTCAACATACGAGGCTGGTACGGTAGAGCAGAGCAACAGCGTTGCACCGTGAGGAAGCGCGGGCACCGCAGCGCCATCTCCATCTATGAGCACTTGCTGTGCTTGCTGCGCAGTGGCAACCATACAGACACAGAAGTTCCTGCTCGCAACGGTCTCGGCGGGCGAGCTTGCAGTGCTGCCGCCAGCAGCACGGAATTTCTCAAGGGTTGGGCCCCAGACATCAAATCCCACCACGGCGTACCCTCGCTTCACGAGGTTTGTTGCCATACCGAAGCCCATGGCCCCGAGGCCGATGAATGCAATCTCTGGTTTCGCAGACATGGTTGTATATGGTCTCGTCCAGCAATAGAGGTAGATTTAAACCGGCCGATTTCTGTTATTTAATATCTTGACTTGCATACGGAGAGGCGTACAATTTCCTAGCCGGTGTAAGTAAAGTGAGCAGACACCACCAGGCTAGTAGTAAGCACGAACAGGACGAAACTAGTTAACCCCATCGTGGAAATAAAGGGGGAAATCAGCGCGACCGCCCACTTGCCACTCTCCGACCCATCTAGCAAACCCCATAACGTTAGTTAAGTGCCGACAAGAGTTACCAGCCCGGTAGCACATGGACTGGGCACATGAACAGGGAAACTGGCGCCGTTGGGGGTCATGCCAGGCCCCTTGCCGAAGAACAGGAACAGGGCAGCAGGGCGGCAGTTGCTCCACCCCAGTTCTGACTTCCCCCGCTCTCGGTCCCCGCTCTCGGGGCCCCACCCTGCCACTTGATACTGTCTCTGGCCACCCATTAGATCCGAGAAGTGGCCAAGAGGCCAATGGTGGGGGCATGGCTACCACCCAAAGACCACCATTCCTTCAGAACGAACGGCGACAGACTGTGGGCCTGACCGAAAAGGGTAACCCGGGCGGTGGTCGTTGCTCGCTCGTTCGCTCGCTCGCTCCTCATCGCGATGTCACGAGGCATTCCTGACACTTGAGACGTCATGTCATGTATGTATGCTTCGTACAGATTTGCGGGGCCTTTGTCCCGAGCATTTCGGCATTGTGTGCTCCGATATCGACCTCATTAGCAGATGCCCACCAACTATCATGTCGGAGAAAGGAAATACCCAGGTTCTCATCGTGACAAGCTATCGTTCCAGTTTACCCAATTACTCTCTTAGCTTTGAATATCCGTCGTCTTTAGGCTCGGAAGTCCTTGCACACGACCAAGAATAGCATTAACCCCATACTCAAACACACCGGGCGGCCAAGATGGGACGTCCGCCGCTAAAAGAGAACCGCACAATGGCCATCCTTAATGCCGCCTGTCAGGGTGGCTATGCTGTGCCCGGCATGTGCTGTTACAACATTGAATCAATTATTGCAACCGTCCGCGCAGCTGAGGCAGCCCGATCGCCAGCCATGATCCTGCTCTTTCCCTGGGCTATCGAGTATGGGGGTTCAGCATTAGTCCTGGCCGCGGCCAATGCTGCACACACAGCTTCAGTCCCTGTCTCTCTGCATCTAGACCATGCCCAGACGCCCGAGCTCGTACGGCGCGCAGCAGATATCGATGATGGCTTCGATAGCATCATGTGCGATATGAGCCACTTCGAGAAGGAGGAAAACCTGCGGCTGACGAGCGAGCTGGTCAAGTATTGTCATGAGCGCGGTATTGCTGCTGAAGCTGAACCGGGGCGTATCGAGGGTGGAGAGGATGGTGTGGCCGAGACTGCCGACCTGGAGGGGCTGCTGACTACCCCTGAAGAGGCTGAAGAATTTGTTGCTACCGGTATCGAGATGCTCGCACCTGCCTTTGGCAATGTGCATGGAGAGTATGGTCCCAGGGGGATTCAACTCGAGTATGACCGCCTTGAGGCCATCAACAGAAAGGTTGGAGACCGTGTGCGGTTGGTACTGCATGGTGCCGATCCGTTCGATGAGAACATCTTTCAGAGGTGTATCAAAGGCGGGGTCAGCAAAGTGAATATCAACAAGGGCATGAACAAACACTATGCTAGGGTGCAGGAGGAGATGCGAGGCAAGCCTCTAACTAGCGTGATAGAGGCTGGGACTGATTCCATGCAAACGGCCATCGAGCAGTACATGCATTGGCTTGGAAGCGCAGGGAAAGCCTGAGGTTGGTAGTATATATGTGTGAGATAACATGCACTGTGGAATGGGTGAACCCATAACTCCAAAAGTGAAAGTCTTCTCTGGACCTCCAGGACATTTAGTAATAAATATCCTTGCTAATATTGCTCCTATCAGTACACAGGTAGAACACATATCAAAAATCAGCCTGAAACCTGGTTTTTCTTCACATGCCTGCTTTCAGCCCCTGAATGGCCACCATGGCACCCCAAGCACCAGGATCTGGAGGCAGCTCCTGGTTGGTGTCTACTCCGACATATGTTGCCCTTCCCAATCGTGGTTTCATCGACTTAGTAGCTTTAGCGCCATTCGCAGCCGCCACAACTGCCTCGTCGAAGCTACCTGACTTCAGGGCAGCCGCGAAAGGAATGAGAGTGTCCATGACCGTTCTATCCCCGGACTTGGCTGGCGTGTAGCGTCTAAGGTTAGACAACGCAGTCTCCAACGCCGCGGCCCAGAGTTCCGATATACCCTCTGGTTTGCCGTTGGCAAGGTTCTGCTCAATGGCTGTGCGGAGAGACACGAAAAATATGCCCAGGATTCCCCCCAGTGTGCCTCCCATCTTGCTCTCCACGATATCCTCGACTTCCAGGAGGATGGAAACGACGGATCCACCAGCAGCAACCTTCTTGTCGTCAAGAGCGGTAAGAAGGTAGGTCGCACCGCTCTTCAGAGTTTCACCGCAATCTCCATCGCCCATAACAGTGTCCCACTTGGTCAGGTCCGGTTCGGCAGCTACGAGGTCATCGCAAGCTTTACGTATCATGTTTTCCAGTATTGTAGGATCCATCTTAAGATCCGTCGCTTCGTTTACAGCCCTCTTGTGCTCTGTCGGTGGCTGAACAAGCTGTTCACGGCGGGTCCGCTGTCCCCGAGACTGCGACCCGGCCATAGATTCCCAGTACGTGTTCGTCTTGGTGTCAAAAAATGCCTTGATCTGCTCAGCGCTGTACTGGCAGTTCTTCGCCGCGGCTGTGATATTGATCACTGAAACTGAGAATGCGGGTGCATTGAGAGATGTTTCCTGTCGCGTGTATAGTTCAGTGACAGGCCCGGAACCTACTGACTCTTAATTAAGACCACTCACCAGAAAACCCGCATATGTCCTAGTGGGTACCATATTCCAATCGCAGGCAAGTTGCTCGAGGAGTTCGTCTACCAGAGCCCCCATTTCTAAGTGTGACATGCCACCAAAATTGCTGACAAGTAGCACTGTTTCGTCGCCTGGTTGAAAGTTAACATACCCACGGTTGGGATCTTTTTCATCCAGGCAATAGCTCAGAATCTTTTTGATGAGGTCACTAGGTGAAGGCACAGGTGAAAGCTTCTGATATCCAGGCTCGTTGTGTGGACCAGTTCCAAAGTCCACCTCGTCCTCGGCTAGCGTACCGTGCTCAGTTCGACCAGGAACGTGGCAATGATCAAGCGTGGTGGCGATGGAAACGATTTGACCCGCAACGGCAACGCCGACATTGTACACCTCGTCAAGTGACCCATCGGCTGCAGCCGCCCCTCCCATGACCTTTAGAACACCAAGTTGCCCAGCGAGGCCTCTACGACCGACTAAACTTCCCTCCCTACCGACAGATACATCATCACCGCAGATAATCATGCGGCTTTTGTGGCCTCTGGCGATAGCCTTCTCGTTGGCCAATCCAAAATGAAGACAATCTCCGGTGTAGTTGGTGACTACCAGAATCGTACCCTTATCAGAAGGGACTGCCTCAATAGCGGTTAGGATCTGTTTGGTACTAGGACTGGCAAAAATGTCTCCTCCCACGGAGGCGGCGAGAAGATTTTCCCCAACATACCCTGACCATGCGGGTTCGTGGCCGGAGCCTCCACCGCTGATCAGAGATACCTTAGACTTGTCGTAAGCAGTATTGAAAACCACTCGGTTGGTTTCGTCCAGCCCAAGCAGCGGGTTATAGGCTATGATTCCCCGGAGGGCCTTGTTGACAAGTCCATCGGGAGATGCGAAGAGATGACGATTCGACATGGTTGGTCGTCGTTGTTGTCTTTGTTATTGTTGTGCTGGTGAACAGCCTGCTACAGACTCTCGATTAGATTTGGGATGAAATGCAAACCCCCGACCAAGACCTTTTTTTATTTAAATAATCGCAGACACCATGTAACGCTGATATCGTGGTACCGGTATAATCTATCTTGAGGCCTGTCCAAATCCGGTAATCCGAAGGATCATTTAGCCGGGGTGATTGGAGTGGAGAGCTTTGCGGGGAGCAGGGACCAATATATTGGGGAAACCCGGGGCGAACTTGTAAGACTCCACAACCTAGTTACCATACAGGCAAGTGAAGTAGGCTGAGCACTAAGAAGTCAGTTGGAGACGTTCATGAATCATGGTCGTCTCGGCGAAGATGGGTTTTCAGGAGAAATTGCCTGGCAGCCTTGGGACCAGGGGGGAAGGCTGGGCGTGTAGGCGAACAGGGAGGTGAATGAACGAATGTGTCAAGTAGTCCAGATGGTGGTGGGGTAAAATGATGTCTACATGACATGACATGGGATAGGGATACGAGCGTGGGAGGCAAAAAGGAGAAGGTGGAGATGGGCGCAACACAATATCGAATTGGGCCAGAGCAGCTGCAGAAATGCCGAATCAGACATCGATCTGACGGTAACGTTTGCCCACAGTACGTCTCGTTCGTCTTGGGTTGGCACATTTCCCCAGCCGTACCTTCGTAGCATGACCCCCACAGACCTCTAATATTTGTCTATCCTGATAAAGTACAAATTTCCTGCATCCCTAGCAACTCACCAACAACTCCGAGGAGTGACAAGTCTATAACTACATTCTCTTGCACCACGCATACACTTTACGCTCCCATCCTGTCCATATCCCCTTCCCATGGCTGTCCCAAAGTGGAAGATTGCAATTGGGTGTGACGTAAGTGTGTCATGTCCACAGGACAACCCCTAACTGGCCCAATACTTCCCCTCCTCCACTGCTTACCAACCTTTGCTTGGTCTCCAGGATGCCGGAGTAGGCTACAAAAATGCGATCAAGGCCGATCTGGAAAGCGACCCCCGGGTTGATTCCGTCACGGATGTGGGCAGCCATGCATCTGAGGACAAGACAGCTTACCCACACCGGGCTGTGGCCGCAGCGAAGCTCGTAGCGCAGGGCGAATGCGACCGGGCCATCCTCATTTGCGGGACCGGTTTGGGCGTCGCTATCTCCGCTAATAAGATCAAAGGCATCAGAGCAGTGACCGCCCACGACAGCTTCTCGGTCGAGCGGGCTGTGCTAAGCAACGATGCGCAAGTATTGTGCATGGGTGAGAGGGTCATCGGCTTGGAACTTGCGCGAAGGCTGGCCAAGGAGTGGCTAGGGTACAAGTTTGACCCGAACAGCGCCAGTGCTACGAAAGTGGAAGCCATCAAGGAGTACGAGGAGTCATCTCCGACAGATGACGCCTAGTTCTCGCGACTGTGCATAGAAGATCAAATTAGCAAGATCATCGTGAAATCCCGAATCATGGCAGGCTATCAATACTATCTGGACGTTGTCGGTGCCTGGGAGGATTACTTGAATTTTGATTTAACGGGGAGAAGGACAAACAGACCAGCTACAAGTCTAGGTCAAATCTAAATAGTCCTTCACGCAGAAGATCAAAGAGTGATGAGCAATCTTCAAAGCACAGTGATGTAATCGACTAAACAGTTTGGTTATTAGAGTATATATAAACAATCATATGGCGTACGATTCAAGGTTTAGCTGCTTTAACCAAACAAAAGTACCTGAATAATAATAATATATCCAGGCTACGATTTCGTTTCTCTTCGTATCAGCAATCCATAATTGAGTTGAAGATCGTGAATATCCTAGCAGTAAACTGGTACTCTATCATATATGCTCCAGGTTATTATATGGCATGTTTTAGTGGCAGTTTGCAGTGAGCCCGGTTGAGTTGTTATTGGGGCATATTCGATTAATGATAGGATCTGAAGGATAGAAAAACACTTAGCATGATAACTAACATGCCGACAAAGCATAGGAAAACTGCTCAAAGGAACTTCGATGATTGGGATAGCTCGACGCTGGTGTATGCTGCAGCATAGACGAAATCCATGGCGACGTGGTCATATCCCATTTTGTGCAGTATAGCAACCCAAGAACACTTTTTGTCGCTTGCCGCAACTCTTATGTGTTCATGAACTCTATCATGGCATATTCATACGGCCATTGCCACTTCTGACTCAAGGTCACAACTTGTATTGCCCTTGTCTGTTCTTGTGCCCTGGTGTCGATTGGCGATGGGATGTTCCTCACACCTCTTAACAGCAACTCATTGCTCCAGAGATCTATACTCAGTGAAAGTTATTGACTTTTATGAAGGTCAGTATTACAAAGACGTTAATAGTCCATCATGACATTTTCACATGGTTTAGAAACATTTAACTAATGCCGAACTTCTAACTTAATTTGACCTATGTATCACGTTATGGATCTAACACGACTAATATTTCTCGTACAGTACTTCCGGGCAGGACAGTAGCTGTTGGTTATACCACAAAAGATTTCAACTATTCTCCTACTCGACGAATCTCCCTCGTGAGTAAGTAACCTGAAAGGGCAAAGGTAGATCCAATGCCACGAGAATGTATTATTACAGCATAGTATAGGAGTCTGCATAGGCACCGAAGGGGCCTCGGACGGACTATAAATTGATCATCAGCATCATCCTCATCAAGCAACCCGAAAAGCACTTACTACAGTAAGCGCTCGGGGTCCTCTCTAGCTAACAGGCAATCATTAGAGACAGGATGCCAGTGAGGTTCACTGGTGCTGGTACGGGGATAAACATCACGCGGGTGCTTTTACTCCGTAATATTCACGCTCCCATCAGATATCCAAAAACCAGAGCTGCGACCAAGTTTAGACGGGAAAATACTGTTACTAATTTAACCCGAATTGAATCATATAAACACATGCATGATACATTCGACTATTTGAGGATTTATGGTGTCTATCAACAACTTTCATGATAATTGTTGGTTCAGCTATATACCTCTCCTTTATTAACAACTTATCCAACGCCAGGGAACTTCCCACTGTACCTAAGGTTCTGGTAGATCGGTAGGTAGACACGCAGTCTATTACAGGAAGAGGGAGCGGCAGAACTAGGTACATTGGCTGAAGCAGCTGGTAAGATCTATTACGGACCTTGTAAATATGAATGCCAAGGATGGTGAAACTCTCTATACTCTCCTTAATATACCATATTCTTTTACTCCCTACCAGGTCTCAGTAATCAATGCGTAGTTACATGCTCTAGTATATTATGTAGGTAGTGGACCGATTATTGTGCATGGAACTTGACGCAAGGCTGGTATACTCGAGGTGTGACTTATAGATAGCTAATTTGTGATGCGCCGCCTTGTAACTCTTTCGGGATAAATGCAAAGTATAACATACCTTTACAATTATTATCATCATCACCATACGTACGTATAAGCTCTGGTCGCTGGTATTCTCTTTTGGTCCGTAGCTTGTTTTCTATCAGATTGGGAGCCATAAGAGGATTTCTGCTTATCATATCTGGACTGTATCACGACTATAACTACTCCCCTTGGCGTAAAATTGACATTTCTCCTCTCTTGGTCAGCTCAAGAAGCCATCCGATTAGACAAATCAGGGCCACATGCGATGGTTCCAACACAATATCATTTCTTACGTTGTACCGGCCGCTGAACTTGTTCCGACTCAAATGTCCTATATCTAAACCAGGCCAGCAGTCAGCTGTATTTGTCTTCCTAGATTTCTGGGCAAGGGTTTCACGGTACTTAAAGAGTTGAAAGAGGAGTATGAACATTCAAGAGGTCGATAGTCCAGGCGTCTAGCCACAGTGTCTTGACTGCCTCGAGTCCAAGCTTCAGCGAGACAGTCGGCCTACGGACGCGGCAGCATGGTTGCAGGCTGACATCTATCTTTAGCAGATGGAATACTGCCTTAGACCATGGACTTGTTTGTTGATCGTGGGTCCAGAATCTCCGCCCCGACAGACATCGCATCCTGCAGATTAGTTGGTGCGGTCAGAAGCACTAATTCATTCACACAACTCCCGGAATAAGTCCTGCGCAAAGTACGGTAGATATATCGTTCAATATCTACGAGCCTTTCTCACCATTACTGGAGCCTTTCTTTAGAAGCTAAGGAATTAGCCCCCCATTCTCAGATCTGTTCAACATCTCGAGATAGCCCTTGCTATAGACAATGACAGGTTAGGTTGCTGCTGGGTTTATTATTATCTAAACTTCAAAAATTTACGTACAACCCCGTTTATCTTCGTTTGTCGTACTCTGTTGAGATTGCCGATGGACGGACTAGAAGACAAGGTGCTAGTGGTAGGGTCATCTTTACGAGCATGTTAAGTTCGCATGCTGCCATCGTGCACCATGGATTGAATCTCCCAGCTTCTGCAGGACACTGCCAGGCGGTAGTTTACTACACATGAAAGTCGTAGGAGAGACAGGTCGATAAGGATACTAAAAAATATAGAATTTACTATTGTAAGTCGCATCTATTGAATTGATCAATGGTACTACTCTAAACTTTTGAATGCCTATAAATACATATGTACTGATTTTTTTATACCGTACATTTACATTTACTTATTAATTGCATCCAGCAAGTCCATGGGTACTCACAAATCCCAACCCACCAATGGAGGGGCTGAAATGAACTTGCACCGATATCGGGGTACACATCAACCAAGTCAGCACCGACACGGACTGCGTGAGAATGAGAACCTACCTACTGTGATACCATCCTAGATAAGGGCTCTGTGCATGAGCAGTGGACGATTACAAGAAGTGCCATGGAAATAGATCATCGTGAATGCAAGTGGGCATTTGGGGCGCGTACTGCGATATGGCTGGGGGGCATGCAAGTCCTCGCCCATATCTGTGCCAGTTTTGCACTAGCGTTAATAGCTAAGATGACGTATGGACGCTCATAACACACAAGGTATGCTCTCCGAGCTCGGCCTTCGTTAATTGGCAAGACAACAAATCCTGCCAGGAGGTGAAAGCGGCATTGAAAGAGAATGGACAGGACACAAAATTACTTTCAATAGTAGAAGCCAGCCCAATCCCGATTGCCCGAAATTATAGGGGCAGGTTGCGATATTCTGTATATGGCGGATGAATGCGCAGTAGACATTGATTGTACACCTTGACGATATGTTCGACCAGAGGAGAAGGAACATATATCTACATAACAGATGCCAATATTGAACTAAATGAGATGAGGAGGGGAGGGGAAAATCTAGTTCTGGACAAGTTATTAGACGTAGCCGGAGCTTGCTTGCTTTTTGGTACCCTTACAATCATTAAGAGCACCCCATCGGCAAGGAGGGCGGATTAATTTTGATCAGAAGCTTTGACTCATAAGGAGCTTGGGGCGAAATTTTCACCATCGGCGCCGGAACGGACCTGAAAAGTCGGTGTTTGCTGTATGCTAAAATCGACTAGTAGACCCCTCCAGCGGGACCTGAATCGGACATTTTTTTCCATCTCGCAACAACAGGAGGGGTAATTGAATGAAATTTGACTATCAGCGTGACTCAAGTGGTTCCGTTCAGAACAAACTCCAAAAAGGGTTGAGATCTGGAAGATTGGGCGAGGAGGACTTGCTCGACTTCAACTTCACCGACAGATCGATTTGTTGTCAACCCCCACCATGGCGTACACTCCCCCGGATCCCACAACTGACCTCCATTGGAGCAACTATCGTGGAGGTAAGCAAAAGTTCTAGCTGATATGCCTGTCTTGGCCGGTCAATAGACTGACTCCGGCATAGCTATACACGAGATTTTTGCGGCCAATGCAGAGCGGTTCCCAGACCGGGAATGCGTCGTTGAAACCGAAAGTTTGAAAGTGCCTGGGCGCACTTTCACCTACCGCCAGATCCACGAAACGTCCAATCAACTAGCACACCACTTCCTGGATCATGGCTGTCAAGTAGGCGACGTCGTGATGATATATGCCTATCGAGGGTTGGTGCCCACCTGTCACATTCTCTCCATCGCCCTTTGTGCTAATATTGACCATTTCACAGCGTTGATTTGGTGGTTGCCTACATGGGTGCGCTCAAGGCGGGAGCAACTGTCAGCGTAATTGATCCACAGTACCCCCCCGAGCGCCAGAAGATTCTGCTGGATGTTGCCCGTCCGCGATTCTTGGTCTGCATCGAGAGGGCAAACGAGGAGTTCGGCAAACCCGCCGAGACCGTCCTGGACTTTGTAGCCACCAGTTTGAGCATCAAATCTACCATCCCAGCACTGCGGATCGCCCAGAATGGCGAGCTTAGTGGTGGTGTTGTTGATGGCAAGGACTGCCTTGAGCCCCAGGCGGCTCGCAAAAGCGAATTTCCTCGGGTTTTAATCGGCCCAGACTCAGTCCCAACGCTGAGCTTCACGAGCGGGTCCGAAGGCCGACCCAAGGGCGTTCAGGGACGTCATTTTTCATTGACCTATTTCACACCATGGATGGCAGAAAAATTTGGTCTGTCGGAGGAGGACAGATTTACCATGTTGTCCGGCATTGCCCATGACCCTATTCAAGTATGTATACAACTTATCGCAATGCCCTTCTTCTGTAGGCGCAACCCCCATCGTTCCGCGAAGTCACTAACATGCTACATCTTTACAGAGAGACATATTCACTCCGCTCTTCCTCGGCGCCCGCCTTCTGATCCCTCCCGGTGATGTCATTACTTATGAATTACTGGCGGAGTGGATGAAGAAGCACAGTCTCACCGTCACTCACTTAACTCCGGCTATGGGTCAAATTCTTGTCGGTGGTGCTGTCACTCAGTTCCCTTCTCTCAGAAACGCGTTCTTTGTCGGCGATCTTTTGACCAAGAAAGACTGCCGCAAGCTGCGAGACCTTGCTCCTAATGTAACGGTGATCAACCTATACGGTTCCACCGAAACTCAACGTGCCGTGTCCTTCTTCGAGGTTCCGAGCAAAGCCAAGAGCCCCGCCTTTTTGGATCAAGTGCCGGATGTGATCCCTGTTGGCGTGGGAATGATGGATGTCCAACTGCTAGTCGTAGACCGCGATGATAAAACTAGAATTTGTGGGCCAGGAGAGCAAGGTGAGCTCTTCCTACGTGCCAGCGGTCTTGCAGAAGGCTATCTTGGCGACGATGAGAAGACGGCAGAACTCAACCGTACGAAGTTCATTACCAACTGGTTCACCGATCCCGGCAAATGGACGCAACAATACGAACAGCAGCTGTCCCAGAAACCCCAGGAGCCATGGATGAAGCTTTTCAAGGGCCCACGAGATCGCATCTACAAGACGGGGGACTTGGGCCGTGTTCGTGCTGATGGAAGCGTCGAATGCATTGGACGAATTGATTCGCAGGTCAAAATCAGAGGCTTCAGAATTGAGCTGGGTGAAATTGATATCAACCTATCACAATATCAGTTTGTGCGCGAGAATGTCACCATTGTCCGTCGAGACAAGGATGAAGAACCCACTCTCGTGACGTATTTCGTTCCCGAGACGAAGCGATGGTTTCAGTACCTCCAGGAACAGGAAGGTCGTGAGTTTGGGGACTTGGATCTAGCTGACGAATCCATGGCGGTCATGCTAAGGAGATTCAAGTCTCTATCAGAAGGCTGCAAAAAGTTCCTCGCCACCAAGGTCCCCAAGTACGCTGTGCCGAGCGTCTTCATCCCATTAGCTCGCATGCCTCTCAGTATGTTTCTTTATCAGGCTGATTTATAACCCCTACCCTTGTCGCTGACCTTGTGCGCCTAGATCCAAATGGAAAGATAGATAAGCCGGCTCTGCCATTCCCTGATGCTGGCGATCTCGCTCTGCTTGCCAAGAGGAGAGCTTCATCCGTGACCAATAACATGACTGAAACTCAGAAGCAGTTAGCTACGATCTGGGCTGCAACTCTCCCCAATAGAACTGCACGAATGTTCGTGCCGGACTCAAACTTTTTCGATGAGGGAGGGCACTCTATTCTCGCACAACAGATGTTTTTCCGACTCAAGAAGGAGTGGAAGGATATCGATGTGCCAGTCAGCGCAATTTTTCAATCACAGACACTCGGAGCTCTTGCCGCTGAGATTGACCGTGCTCAAGATCCTATCGGTCTCCGCCTCGATGCTCTGCCTCTCCCCGGAGATGGAAATGCGGAGGATGAAGCTTACGCAGCAGATGCGAGAGATCTAGTAAAATATCTTCCTGAATCTATATCGGGCCCTCCAATCGAGTGGGATTATGTCAACTCTAAGCCTACGGTCCTTTTGACTGGAGCGACTGGATTTCTAGGCTCCTATATTTTAAACGAGCTCATCAATGGGCCCACAAATTCTCGCGTTATTGCTCATGTGCGAGCTAAGGACGCTGCTGCAGGCCTCGCACGACTGGAGACGACTACCAAAGCTTATGGTCTGTGGTCCCCTGCTTGGACTTCAAGGATTGAGGTGGTCGTTGGTGACATTTCCAAGCCGCAGCTTGGCCTTGCCAAGGACACATGGGATCGCCTTGTTAACGAAGTTGACGTCGTTATCCATAACGGTGCCCAGGTTAATTGGATGCTCCCATACTCGAGTTTGCGCGCAGCGAATGTATTAAGCACCATGGACTGCATTCGGCTCTGCTCTACTGGGAGGCCCAAGCGATTAGGGTTTGTCAGCTCGACTTCAACACTGGACAACGACTACTATGTTGGGCTTGCGCGCAAGAACACCCTTGTGCTGGAGACAGATGACATGGAGGGCAGTCGTAAGGGGCTCGGCACAGGTTATGGACAGTCCAAGTGGGCTAGTGAGTATGTGGTGCGCGAGGCAGGACGCCGCGGCCTGATGGGCTCTGTTATTCGCTCTGGATACATCACTGGAGATCCTAAATCTGGTATTTCTGTGACTGATGATTTCCTCGTCCGATTGTGGAAGGGTTGCTTGCAAGTTGGGGCCCGTCCGGACATTAACAACGCAGTCAACGCTGTCCCTGTCACTCAAGTCAGCCGTATCGTTGTTGCCACAGCCTTCCAACTCCCGGCTGCCATTGGGCAGTCTCTGGGCGTTGCCCAGGTGACCACTCATCCGCGCCCAACTATGAATGAGTGGGTTGGGGCCCTCGAGGCATATGGTTACGATGTTCCGATCGTATCTTATCCTGACTGGTGCGCCAAGGTTAATCAATATGTGAGCGAGGATAACGGCAAGGAAGAGCATGCCTTGCTTCCATTATTTCACTTCGTCACTGGAAATCTTCCTGAAAACAGCATCGCAGTTCCGCTGGATGATCGAAATGTTGCTGCCGCCTTGAAGTCATACAACGAGAGGTTGGGTTTCAACGGAGACCCACTCGCAGCAAACTCAGTTGGCCAGCAGACATTGGGGATGTATTTGGCATATCTTATCGCGATAGACTTCCTACCACCGCCAACTCGTACCGGGCAATATGAGCTACCACAGCTGGACAAACATAGCCTAGAGGCTCTGGCCGCGGGACAGGTAGGTGGTAGATCCGGAAAGGTTTAAAATGTATATTAGAGCTTGAGATACATCAGCCGGTCGAATCAGGAAAGTGTGCTCTGTGTTCCGATATGACAGCAATCTAGGCACACCCTGATGAAAACTCTAACAGTATGCATGTAATGATCTGGTCAAACTGGATCCATTTCGCGCTTACCACCACGTGTGCTTTTCTAGCCTGGAAAAGTAGAGGTCCCGAGAAAGGCTCTGACGAATATGGACGAATCAACAGGTAATCTAATCGCTAGTGTATGCTGTGTTCCACAAAAGAAAACGATGGCGACTTTGTGACAGCACGCAGCCGCTCTTCTGCCGGTGATCTCGCGCAGTGGTGCTCTTGACGAGACCCAGTAGTATAAACCCATTACTCACGGTTACGACAATGCTTACGAGTTGCGTTACAACATCAAATAATGCTTGGTATCATAGCGGCAGCTGTGTTCTTGGGGCAAGCGGTACCGAGGACGGGCGTAGTAAGCATGTACGTTCTGCTTGCCCAAACTTGTATGGCTTCCAGCTGGCGGACTAAATTTTAGGCTCCCTGTCCTACGGTTTTGGGCAACGAACCTCTCATGACGGACCTACACGAGAAGATTGGAGCTGTAGACAAGCATCAATGCCCAATACCCAATTAATGGAGGTCCGGATTTAGTTCAGCGTAACAAGTGGATTGGAAGCAAGTTCGGCGCCGGGGCTACAGCTACCTTGCGTGAGACCGGGTGGCCGCTAAACACTTTCCCCGTCATGGTAAGTGCCGAATCTGGGAGGTTCGTAAGACACTCGCTGTCTTTTGATACTCTCACAACATCTGTCTTCGTAATTCGGCTGGCTTGTCATACTATGGACATTCGATCTGTATGCGTCTTGTCAGTAAACCAAATGAATAAGATACAAACATGTATGAACCCTGCCTCTTGATAAGGGCGATAGATGAAAGGTGCCGATGTAAGTGTGTGCGGAACAGTCCGTTCTTTGCGTCCATGTGCTTCCAGAGCGCAGCACAATCCGCACTCCGACTGACCCCTGTAAGCTGTCCGGGGTTCACTAGTACCTCAGCATCAGTGGATGCCAACCACGGAATCCCCGGGGAATTAAAGTGTGGCGCCCTAGCGTGTCAAGTAATCAGCGCCACTTTTCCGGTTTTTCCCTTTAGTGTTAAAAGGAAAAGGGGGTTCGACCAGAGCTCGAGAAAGCAACAATAGATACCAGAAAGTCATCTGTGAATACCACACTAATCATTCGGCTCAACCTACCCTCCCGCTTGCTGCTCCACCTGCTGCAGAAGCGGCTATAGTATTAGTGGACTACCTTGTACGCTGGATAGCCGGCCGACCACTTCATTCGGGCTCGGCTAGGCTGCAAGTAACTCCGGGTGCGGCATGTTGGGGGGCGCAGGCTCACCACCAAGCTAGTCCAATCACAAGCTTACTGTTAGGGGGAATTCACTGCCAGCGCACCCAATAAGGGCCTCTTCTCCAAAGGCGATTTGATATATCACCTTGCATCTGCAACCATGGACGCTCAAAGGCGTCATGGTCATCGTAAGCAGCATGCGCCATCCTCTTCGATGGGCTCCCTCTACGAGGTGCTAGCCGATCTCGACGAAACTCAGCTGCATTACCTCATCCAGGAGATGAACCACACTGGCCACCAGAACGTACCCGTGTCTCAGGCCGTGAAGGCGTTTGAGTCGCAGGATCCCTCTGCCTCCCTCAATAGTGTAAGAGCAAGTACAGTGCCGCCGGTGCAAGGCTTGCAGCGGCAACTGTCAAAGTCGCAGAGAGGCAAGCTTCGACTGCAGACAGCGTTCCAAAGAGCCCCCTCTCTGCGGCAAGCAAGACGTTCAGAAAGTCACAGTGAGACACAACCCGTCCGTCACCACCAAGCTACCCACGGCGAGGTTCCTATTGCAGCCGAGGTTCACGAAGGTCACTCAGCTCTTGTTGGCGTGGCGGTTGGTAGCGAACCACATGGCCCAGGTATCGAGCCGCAGATGTACAAGAGTGGCATCTTTGATGCCAGCATTTCACAAACTCCAGCGGCTAGTGGGCAGGGCCAGTCTCCTGCCTATAGGCGTATCCCCCGCCCAGATTTCGACCTCCCCCCGGGCGTCACAGTGATTGACCTCCTCCAACTCCTTAAGTCCGAATACCTGTCATCAAACTCTCAGGGGTCAGCTTTCGATGACGCGGCTTCTCCTTCATCCGCATCTTCCTCTCATTTCTCACCGTCACCTTTACTCCTATCTCCTTTGTCACGCACGCCGTTGCGGAGGCATTCCTCCAGGCTTGACATGGCATTGGAAGCCGATAAAACTGCCTCTGGTGTTGAGGAAATCGGA